>CM055898.1:56963744-58369760 GCA_029582155.1 Panopea generosa | reverse complement strand
TAGTTGTTGTTACTGTCTTAAAATGTGTAGTATTCTGTAGTTGTTGTTACTATTTTAGTTTGTGTAATATTCTGTAGTTGCTGTTACTGTCTTAGTATGTGTTATATTCTGTAGTTGTTGTTGCTGTTTTAATATGTGTAGTATTCTGTATCTATAGTTACATGTACTGTATCAGTATGTGTAATGTTCTGTAGTTGTGGTAACTGTCTTAGTATGTGTTATATTATGTAGTTGTTGACACTATCTTAGTGTATGTAATATTCTGTAGTTGTTTTTACTGTGCAAGTATGTGTAATATTCTGTAGTGTTTTTAACAGTTTCAGTATATGTAACATTCTGTAGTTTTTTGTTACTGTCATAGTATGTGTAATATTCTGTAGTTGTTACTGTCATAGTATGTGTACTATTCTGTAGTTGTTGTTGCAGTCTCAGTATGTGTAATATTCTGTAGTTGTTGTTACTGTCTTAGTTTATGTTATATTATGCAGTTGTTGTTACATTCTCAGTATGTGTAATGTTCTGTAATTGTTGTGACTATCTTAGTATGTGTAATATTCTAAAGTTGTTGTTACAATCTCAGTATGTATAATGTTCTGTAGTTGTTGTTACTATTTAAGTATGTGTAATATTCTGTAGTTGTTGTGACTGTCTTAATATGTGTTATATTCTGTAGTTGTTGTTACTATCTTAATATGTGTAGTATTCTGTATCTGTAGTTACTGTCTCAGTATGTGTAGTATTCTGTAGTTGTTGTTTCAGTCTCAGTATGTGTAATGTTCTGTAGTTGTTGTTAATGTCTTGTTTGTGTTATATTCTGTAGTTGTTGTTACTATTTTAGTATGTGTAATATTATGTAGTTGTTATTACTGTCTTGGTATGTGTTCTATTCTGTAGTTGTTGTTACTGTCTTAATATATAAAGTATTCTGTAGTTGTTGTTACTATTTTAGTATGTGTAATATTCTGTAGTTGTTGTTACTGTCTTAGTATGTGTTATATTCTGTAGTTGTTGTTACTGTCTTAATATGTGTAATATTCTGTAGTTGTTGTTGCTGTCTTAATATGTGTAGTATCAATATCTATAGTTACTGTATCAGTATGTGTAATGTTATGTAGTTGTGGTTAACTGTCTTAGTATGTGTAATATTCTAAAGTTGTTGTTACAATCTCAGTATGTGTAATATTCTGCAGTTTTTGTTACTATTTTAGTATGTATAATATTCTGTAGTTTTTGTTACTGTCTTAATATGTGTTATATTCTGTAGTTGTTGTTACTGTCTTAATATGTGTAGTATTTTATAGTTGTTGTAACTGTCTTAATATGTGTAATATTCTGTAGTTGTTGTTACTATTTTAGTATGTGTAATATTCTGTAGTTGTTGTTACTGTCTTAGTATGTGTTATATTCTGTAGTTGTTGTTACTATCTTAGTATGTGTAATATTCTGTAGTTGTTGTTACTGTCTTAATATGTGTAGTATTCTGTATCTATAGTAACTGTCTTAGTATGTGTAGTTTTCTGTAGTTGTTGTTTCAGTCTCAGTATGTGTAATGTTCTGTAGTTGTTGTTACTGTCTTAGTATGTGTTATAGTTATGTAGTTGTTGTACCTATCTTAGTGTATGTAATATTCTGTAGTTGTTTTACGCTGTCCGAGTATGCGTAATATTCTGTATGTATTTGTTACAGTTTCAGTATGTGTAACATTCTGTAGTTTTTGTTACTGTCATAGAATGTGTAATATTCTGTAGTTATTATACTGTCATAGTATGTATAATACTCTGGAGTTTGTTGTTTCAATCTCAGTATGTGTAATATTCTGTAGTTTGTTGATACTGTCTTAGTAAATGTTATATTATGGGCAGGTGTTGTTACATTCTCAGTATGTGTATTGTTCTGTAATTGTTTGTTACTGTCTTAGTATGTGTAATATTCTAAAATTGTTGTTACAATCTCAGTATGGTGTAATGTTCTGTAATTGCAGTTACTATCTCAGTATGTGTAATATTCTATAGTTGTTGTTTCAGTCTCAGAATGTGTAATATTCTGTAGTTGTTGTTACAATCTCTGTATGTGTAATATTCTGTAGTTGTTGTTAATGTCTCAGTATGTGTAATATTCTGTAGTTGTTGTTATAGTCTCAGTTTCTGTAACATTCTGTAATTGTTGTTACTATCTTAGTATGTGAAATATTCTGTAGTTGTTGTTACTGTCTTAGTATGTGTTTTATTATGCAGTTGTTGTTACAGTCTCAGTATATGTAATGTTCTGTAGTTGTTGTAACTGTCTCAGTATGTGTAATATTCTGTAGTTGTTGTTATAGTCTCAGTTTCTGTAACATTCTGTAGTTGTTGTGACTGTCTCAGTATGTATACTATTCTGTAGTTATTGTTTCTGTCTCAGTATGTGTAAAATTCTGGAGTTGTTGTTACTGTCTCAGCATGTGTAATATTCTGTAGTTGTTTTTACTGTCTTAGTATGTGTAGTATTCTGTAGTTGTTGTAACTGTGTCACTATGTGTTATATTCTGTAGTTGTTATTACTGTATTAGTATATGTAATATTCTGTAGTTGTAGTTACAATCTGTGTATGTTTAATCTTCTGTAGTTGTTGTTATTGTCTCAGTATGTGTAATACTCTGTAGTTTTTGTTACTGTCTCAGTATGCGTAATATTCTGTAATTGTAGTTACTATCTTAATATGTGTAATATTCTGTAGTTGTAGTTATAGTCTCAGTATGTGTAATATTCTAAAGTTGTTGTTACAATCTTAGTATGTGTAATATTCTGAAGTTGTTGTTACAATCTCTGTATGTGTAATATTCTGTAGTTGTTGTTACTGTTTAGTATGTGTAATATTCTATAGTTGTTGTTTCAGTCTCAGTATGTGTTATATTCTGTAGTTGTTGTTACTGTCTTAATATATGTAGTATTCTGTATCTGTTGTTACAGTCTCAGTATGTGTTACAATGTTCTGTAGTTGTTGTTACTGTTTCAGTATGTGTAATATTCTGTAGTTGTTGTTACAATCTGTGTATGTGTAATCTTCTGTAGTTCTTGTTACTGTCTTAGTATGTGTAATATTCTGTAGTTTTTATTACTATCTTAGTATGTGTTATATTCTGTAATTGTTTTTACTGTCTAAGTATGTGTAATATTCTAAAGTTGTTGTTACAATCTCAGTATGTGTAATATTCCATAGTTGTAGTTACAATCTCTGTATGTGTAATATTCTGTAGTTGTTGTTACTGTTTAGTATGTGTCATATTCTATATTTGTTGTTTCAGTCTCAAATTGTGTACTATTCTGTAGTTGTTGTTACAATCTCTGTATGTGTAATATTCTGTAGTTGTTGTTACTGTCTTAGTATGTGTAATATTCTGTAGTTGTTTTTTCAGTCACGGTATGTATAATCTTCTGTACTAAGTATGTGTTATATTCTGTAGTTGTTGTTACTATCTTAGTATGTGTAATATTTTGTATTTGTTGTTACTGTCTTAGTATGTGTTATATTATGCAGTTATAGTTACATTCTCAGTATGTGTAATGTTCTGTAGTTGTTGTTACTGTCTCAGTATGTGTTATATTTTGTAGTTTTTTTTTCAGTCTCAGTTTGTGTAATATTCTGTAGTTGTTGTTACTGTCTCGGTATGTGTAATATTTTGTAGTTGTTGTTTCAGTCTCAGTTTGTGTAATGTTCTGTAGTTTATGTTTCAATCTCGGTATATGTAATATTCTGTAGTTTTTGTTACTCTCCTATTATGTGTAATAGTCTGTAGTTGTTGTTTCAATCTCAGAATGTGTAATATTCTGTAGTTTTTGTTTCAGTCTCAATATTTGTAATATTCTGTAGTTTTTGTTTCAGTCTCAGTATGTGTAATATTCCATAGATGTTGTTATTGTCTCAGTAAGGGTAATATTCCCTAGTTGGTACAGTCTCAGTATGTGTAATATTCTGTAGGTGTTGTTACTGTCTTACTAGTGTAATATTCTGTATCTGTTGTTACAATATCTACCTATTGTACAAAAGACAACACATCAATGGTTATCTACGGTTTCAAGGCTAATTTAGTTGCATGTTTAAGTATGATTTGGTTTGCGCAACAAAAATATAAATAATTATATATTGTGTAAATAACAATTCGAAAAGATGTAATTTGCCATGTTATTTCGATATAAATTAGTTATAGAACATACAAAACATGTACTTTATTTCGATTTAAGCATATACTGCTCCAAATACAAAAATATCAAAGCATGCGTGAATCAAACAAAACATAGATATGCGTAAAATTATATGATTATGATTCTATTTGTTTGGGTATTTCGGCAAAATAAAAATTACCAATTTTCAATTTAATTTAGACTTTAGTTTTATATTTTCCCCCAAACATAGTTACACTGAGTTTGTGCTTAGCTGTAAACAAATCTACGTAAACTGTTATATTGCAATTAAAGTAGAAACATTATACTCGTGCACATCTCATTAAAATAATAATAATAAATTAATTGTATTCTAAAATATAAAGTGGGTCAGTAGTACAGCGGATAGGGGTTCAGATGGCAGAGGTCGCGAGTTTGACCCAGGCTTTACCTGACCTCTCGAAACACAATTCAGTACCAGATCTAATAAGGGAATGCACTGGAGAACGATATGCATAAGCTCCAAGCTTACTTGACAATCAAGCTAATTTAAATTAATGTAAAATAAATGTAGGTATGCCAAATTAACACGACAGACCGAAATAACACATTAGACATAGGAAATAAAAACTAGCAAACGTAAATTTCTAGGTGACCTTTTTGAGGTTGTGATTTTATATTGACTAAAGAACAGCTTTTGATCATGAGGAAGGTTTAAATAAACAAAAAAGAACATGTGTTCACTGCCTATAAAATAGTAAATATATTGTTTTCCCGCTTTCCTACAAAATCGATACGCCTGATCACGTGCACGTAAGCACGTAACAATTAAGCCACTATAAAAGTTGTGAAAGGGGCAACAAGTAAGAAATGACAACAATAATAATAATAATAATAATAATAATAATAAAGAAGAAAAAATACTCAGATAATAATAATATGATAATATAATAATATAATAATAAAGTAATATAGCAATAATAACAATAATATTAGTAATAATAGTAATAAATAATAATAAAATATATAATAGATATCAATAATAATAATGATAATAATAAAATTATAAAAAAACTGCATATTTTAGTATTGATTTTGACTATATATTTCTTATCCAATCACATGCCAAGGGTTAAATAAAGATTCATTCATCTGGCACAAATTATAATCAAAATGAAAATTACACACACCGGCAGGGTTCTTTGTGATCAATGGACGATAAATCACCAATTAACTATTTATTGACACACATGTGGTTCTAACCATGGGTATCTGTTTTGATGATTGCCATGCAATTCTGCCTTCATTATAGTAATTAAATTGTTATATTAATTGTGAACGACTGACCAGATGCACATACGCACGTATCCAATATAAAAGCTGTAAACAAATCAATAAGTCAATATGTATATTATAATAAAAGCTCCAATGATAATAATATTTCAAAAAAAATAAAACAAATAATGAAAGTAAAAAATAATACAAATAAAATACTACATTTTTACAAGGAATTATTTAGAGACATGTCTTTAATTTTTATTAGTTTTAAAATTGTAGGATTGTTTTATTTTGTAAATTAACAATTCTGATCTGTTTTTTATACGAAATCGCTTTGGCAGCTGTGGTAAAATGACAGCCTTGAATACATATCCCTTTATACGTGTATGGCACACTTTCTACCATTCACTCAGAACTGGCGTGGGGTTTTCGTTGTTTATTTGTTGTTAATTGGCTGGCAGTTTTTCTTTCTTATCTTTTCTTTTCAATCACATAATGTTGGCTCAATTAAAATTCATCCATCTGGCACGAATTACAATCAAAATGAAATCATACATATCTTCCGTGGTCAATAGACCGATAAGTCACCACTTTAGCATATAACTTAATTGACACGGCTCTCACTGGCATGTGGCATAACGTAATTAACACCACGGGTGTGTTGCTGCGTGTCATATAATTAGTGGTATAGCACAGTGGGTGTAGTTTCAAACAAGTTTAATATTGTTTGTCATTTTAAATAATATATTAACATAAAGCATACTATCAGTAAAAGAATAATTTGAGAAACCCACTGAAAAAAGTTTATTGCAAGTATATTTATATACATAATGATAACGAAAATAATTATAAAAACTTAAAATATCAGAATATCTTTTTTTAAGTTTAGTGAAGCCATATTTGGACCCACATCGAGAAAAAACACTACAAGATTATTATTTTTCAAAAATCATTGATTATAATGTCGAATTGCATCGCACAGATTATAATAAATTTTTTCATCAGCCATGCAGTGCATATTATTGATTATAAAGCTTATTTTAGTTTGAACATTAACAAAACCAATGATATATCCACATGTTGTTAAGTCACTGCTTACACTGAGCAGATTTATGGATTACCATAAGGCCAACGAGGTATCAACAGTATGGAATTATTAATTAAATTTAATTATAAATAACAATTTTTTTAGTTTATGTTGATGATGTATATGTAAATTTTGTGGACAAACTTTATTGCTTTCCTGTAACAAACGGCTTACGGTATATCAAAGAAAATACTGACGCAAACAAATGTCGGTCTGGATAACAGAAGCCGGTATAACCTGCGATATTCTTTGATCACCCAGACCACTGATCACATATCAAAACATAGACACTTCCGTTAAACATTCCTACTATCGATACTTGTTCAACCTTTCGCCCAGCGGGTGACATAATCTGTAGACAAACAATCTGATTATGAATTAATTTACCTTGATTAAATCCCATGGATACATTTAATTGCTCCATTGGAACAGATTAAATTAAAAAGTCAATATAGAATCAGTTGAAAGAGTTGAGATGTTACGATTGGTTATGGGCCGGAAACCGAACTGAGCGAACTGAACGTTGAGTGAACGCTGAACGAAGCGAACGCTAAGAGGAGTATTAAATACAGCACTCAGCTATACAGCGCTCATGAGCGAATACTTGCGTTTGTGAGTGCATTAAATTAACCGCGTTTAATCGAGTGCACGCAAACGGAGCGCGAACGGAGTGCGAACTAAGTGCAAACGGAGCGCGAACGGAGTGCAAACTGAGCGCAAACGGAGTGCAATTATGGGGTACTTGAGCGGTTTAGGGTCTGTAGTATATGTTATATTCTGTAGTTGTTTTTACAGACTCTGAGTATGTGTCATATTTTGTAGTTGTTGTTACATGCTTAGTATGTGTAGTATTCTATAGGTGTTGTTACCATCTTAGTATATGTAATATTTTGTATAAATTTTTACAATCTCTGTATGTGTAATATTCTGCAGTTGTTAATACAGTCTCAGTATGTATAACGTTCTGTAGTTGTTGTGTGTAATATTCTGTAGTTGCTGTTACTGTCTTAGTATGTGTAATATTCTGTAGTTGTTGTTACTGTCTCAGTATGTCTAATATTTTGTAATTGTTGTTACTGTCTTAGTATGTGTAATATTTGTGTAATTGTTGTTACAGTCTCAGTATCTGTTATATTCTGTAGATGTTGTTACTAACTTAGTATGTGTAATATTCTGTAGTTGTAGTTACAGTCTTCAGTATGTGTAATATTCTGTAGTTGTTGTTACAGTCTCAGTATCTGTTATATTCTGTAGATGTTGTTACTATCTTAGTATGTGTATTATTCTGTAGTTGTAGTTACAGTCTTCAGTATGTGTAATATTCTGTAGTTGTTATTACTGTTTTAGTATGTGTAATATTCTGTAGTTGTTGTTACTGTGTCAGTATCTGTAATATTCTGTAGTTGTTGTTACTGTGTCAGTATTTGTAATATTCTGTAGTTGTTGTTACTGTGTCACTGTCTGTAATATTCTGTAGTTGTTGTTACTGTGTCAGTATGTGTAATATTCTGTAGTTGTTGTAAATACTGTGTCAGTATATGTAATATTCTGTAGTTGTTATTACTGTCTTAGTATGTGTAATATTCTGTAGTTGTCGTTACAGTCTTCAGTATGTGAAATATTTTGTAGTTGTTGTTAATGTCTCAGTATGTGTAATATTGAGTAGTTGTAGTTACAGTCTTCAGTATGTGTAATATTCTGTATTTGTTGTTACTGTCTCAGTATGTGTAATATTCTGTAGTTGTTTTTATTATCTCAGTATGTGTTATATTCTGTAATTGTTGTTACTGTCTGAGTATTGTCTCAGTTACTATTGTCACTGTCTTAGCATGTGTAATATTCTGTAGTTGTAGTTACAGTCTTCAGTATGTGTAATATTCTGTAGTTGTTGTTACTTTCTTAGTATGCCTAATATTCTGTAGCTTTTGTTACTATCTTAGTATATGTTATGTTCTGTATATGTTGTTACAATCTCTGTATGTGTAATATTCTGCAGTTATTGTTACTGTCTTAGTATGTGTAATATTCTGCAGTTGATGTTTTAGTCTCAGTATGTGATATTCTGTAGTTGTTGTTACTGTCTTAGTAAGTGTTATATTCTGTAGTTGTTGTTACTGTCTTAGTAAGTGTTATATTCTGTAGTTGTTGTTACAGTCTCAGTATCTGTAATATTCTGTAGTTGTTGTTACTGTCTTAGTAAGTGTTATATTTTGAAGTTTTTGTTACAGTCTTTAAGTATATGTAATATTCTGAATATGTTGTTACAATCTCTGTATATAATTATTATTATTATATTATTATAATACAGATATTTTAGCTACAGCTACAGACTATTATATATGCAGATACTGTAACAACAGCTACAGACTATTATATATACAAGGACTGTAACAACAGCTATGGAATATTATATATATACAGAGACTGTAACAACAGCTACAGAATATTATATATACAGAGACTGTAACAACATCTACAGAATATTATATATATACAGAGACTGTTACAATAGCTACAGAATATTATATATACAGATATTTTAACAACAGCTACAGACTATTATATATGCAGAGACTGTAACAACAGCTACATACTATTACGTATGCAGAGACTGTAACAACAGCTACAGAATATTAAACATACAGGGACAGCAACAACAGCTACATACTATTATATATACAGAGACTTTAACAACAGCTACAGAATATAACATATACAGAGATTGCAACAACAGCTACAGAATATTATATATACAGTGACTGTAACAACAGCAACATAATATGATATATATGATATATACAGAGACTGTAACAACAGCTAAAGACTATTACATATACAGATACTGTAACAGCAGTTACATACTGTGACATATATAGAGACTGTAACAACAGTTACAGACTATTACATATACAGTGAATGTAACAACAGCTACATTCTATTATATATATACTGGATCTGTAACAAGAGCTACATACTATTATATATACAGGGACTGTAACAACAGCTACAGACTATTATATATACAGGGACTGTAACAACAGCTACAGAATATTATATATACATAGATTATAACAACGGCTACAGAACATTATAAACATACAGAGACTGTAACAACAGCTACATACTATTATATATACAGAGACTGTAACAATAGTTACAGAATATTACACATACACAAACTGTAACAATAGCTACATACTATTATATATACAGAGACTGTAAGAACAACTACAGAATATTACATATACAGAGACTATAACAACAGCTACAAAATATTATATATACAGAGACTGCAACAACAGTTACAGAATATTATATATACAGAGACTGTAACAATAGTTAGAGAATATTACACATACACAAACTGTAACAACAGCTACATACTATTATATATACAGAGACTGTAACAACAGCTAAATACTATTATATATACCGGGTCTGTAACAACAGTTACATACTTTTATATATACCGGGACTGTAACAACCATTACATACTATTATATACACATAGACTGTAACAACAGCTACATACTATTATATATATCGGGACTGTCACAACAGCTAAAGAATATTATATATACAGAGACTGTAACAACAGCTACAGAATATTACATGTACAGAGACTGCAACAACAGTTACAGAATATTACATATACAAAAAATGTAACAACAGCTACATACTATTATATATAAATAGAGACTAATACAACAGTTACATAATATTAAACATACAGGGACTGTAACAACAGCTACATACTATTATATATACATAGACTGTAACAACAGCTACAGAATATTATATATACAGAGACTGCACAAATAGCTACATGTTATTATATATACAGAGACTGTAACAACAGCTACAGAATATTACATATACACAGACTGTAACAACAGTTACATACTATTACATATAAAGAGACAGTAACAACATCTACCGAATATTAGATATACAGGGACTGTAACAACAACTGTAGAATATTATATATATACAAAGACTGTAACAACAGCTACAGAATATTATATATATACAAACTGTAACAACAGCTTCATACTATTATATTTACAGAGACTGTAACAACAGCTACAGAATATTACATATATAGAGACTGCATGAATAGCTAAAGAATATGATATAAACAGAGACTGTAACAACAGCTACAGAATATTCCATATACAGAGACTGTAACAACAGCTACTGAATATTAGATATACAGGGACTGTAACCACAGCTACAGATTATTATAAATACCGGATCTGTAACAACAGCTACATACTATTATATATGCAGAGACTGTAACAACAGCTACAGACTATTATATATACAGGGACTGTAAACACCGGCTATAGTATATAATATATATACAGAGACCGTAACAACAGCTACAGAATATTATATATATATAGTCTGTAACAACAGCTACAGAACAGTATAAACATACAGAGACTGTAACAACAGCTACATACTATTATATATACAGAGACTGTAACAATAGTTACAGAATATTACACATACACAAACTGTAACAATAGCTACATACTATTTTATATACAGAGACTGTAAAAACAGCTACAGAATATTACATATACAGCTACAGAATATTATATATATATATACAGAAAATGTTACAATAGCTACAGAATATTATATATACAGAGATTTTAATGACAGCTACAGACTATTATATATGCAGAGACTGAAACAACAGCTACATACTATTATATATGCAGAGACTGTTACAACAGCTACAGAATATTAATCATAC
Source organism: Panopea generosa (assembly GCA_029582155.1). NCBI lineage: Eukaryota > Metazoa > Mollusca > Bivalvia > Adapedonta > Hiatellidae > Panopea > Panopea generosa. Next base: position 58,358,491 of record CM055898.1, on the reverse strand, counting down.
TGGGACTGCAACAACAGCTACATACTATTATATATACATAGGCTGTAACAACAGCTACATGCTATTATATATACATAGACTGTAACAACAGCTACTGATTATTAGATATACAGGGACTGTAACAACAGCTACATACTATTATATATACATAGACTGTAACAACAGCTACATACTATTATATATACATAGGCTGTAACAACAGCTACATTCTAATATATATACATAGACTGTAACAACAGCTACTGAATATTACATATACAGGGACTGTAACAACAGCTACATACTATTATATATACAGGGACTGTAACAACAGCTACATACTATTATATATGCCGGATCTGTAACAACAGCTACATTCTATTATATGCAGAGACTGTAACAACAGCTACAGACTATTATATATACAGGGACTGTAACAACAGCTATAGAATATTATGTATACAGGGACTGTAACAACAGCTACAGAATATTATATATACAGAGACTGTAACAACAGCTCCAGAATATTATATATATACAGAGACTGTAACAACAGATACATACTATTATATATACAGAGACTATATCAACAGTTACAGAATATAACACATAAACAAACTGTAACAAGAGCCACATACTATTATATATACAGAGACTGTAACAAAATATTAAACATACAGTTACAGAATATTATATATACAGAGACTGTAACAACAGCTACAGAATATTACATATACAGCTACAGAATATTATATATATATACAGAAAATGTTACAATAGCTACAGAATATTATATATACAGAGATTTTAACAACAGCTACAGACTATTATATATGCAGAGACTGAAACAACAGCTACATACTATTATATATGCAGAGACTGTAACAACAGCTACAGAATATTAATCATACAAGGACTGCAACAACAGCTACATACTATTGTATATACAGAGACTGTAACAACAGCTACATAATATTACATATAGAGAGACTGCAACAACAGCTATATAATATTATATATACATAGACTGTAACAACAGCTATATACTATTATATATACTGGATCTGTAACAACAGCTACAGACTATTACATATACAGAGACTGTAACAACAGTTACAGACTATTACATATACAGAGACAGTAACAACATCTACCGAATATAAGATATACAGGGACTGTCACAACAACTGTAGAATATTATATATATACAGCTACAGACTATTAGATATGCAGAGACTGTAACAACAGCTACATACTGTTATATATACAGAGACTGTAACAACAGCTACAGAATATTACATATACAGAGACTGCAACAACAGCTACATAATATTATATACACTGAGACTGTAACAACAGTTACATAATATTAAACATACAGAGGCTGCAACAAAAGTTACAGAATATTATATATACATAGACTGTAACAACAGCTACAGAATATTATATATACAGAGAATGTAACAACAGCTACAGAATATTACACATACAGTTACTGTAACAACAGTTACAGAATATTACACATACAGCTACATAATAGCATATATATACAGAGACTGTTACAATAGCTACAGAATAATATATATACAGAGACTGTAACAACCGCTACAGAATATTATATATACAGAGACTGTAACAATAGATACAGAATATGATATATAGAGAGATTTTAACAACAGCTACAGACTATTAGATATGCAGAGACTGTAACAACAGCTACATACTGTTATATATACAGAGACTGTAACAACAGCTACAGAATATTACATATACAGAGACTGCAACAACAGCTACATAATATTATATACACTGAGACTGTAACAACAGTTACATAATATTAAACATACAGAGGCTGCAACAAAAGTTACAGAATATTATATATACATAGACTGTAACAACTGCTACAGAATATTATATATACAGAGAATGTAACAACAGCTACAGAATATTACACATACAGTTACTGTAACAACAGTTACAGAATATTACACATACAGCTACATAATAGCATATATATACAGAGACTGTTACAATAGCTACAGAATAATATATATACAGAGATATTAACAACAGCTATAGACTATAATATATGCACAGAGACTATAACAACAGCATTATATCATTATATATGCAGAGACTGTAACAACAGCTACAGAATATTAATCATACGGGGACTGTTACAACAGCTATATACTATAATATATACAGAGACTGTAACAACAGCTACAGAATATAACATATACAGAGACTGCAACAACAGCTACAAAATATTATATATACAGATTGTAACAACAGCTACATACTATTATATATACAGAGACTGTTACAACAGCTACAGACTATTACATATACAGATTTAGTGACAACTGCTACCTAATATTAGATATTCAGGGACTGTTACAACAGCTACATAATATTATATATACCAGATCTGTAACAATAGCTACATGCTATTATATATGCAGAGACTGTAACAACAGCTACAGACTATTATATATACAGGGACTGTAACAACAGCTATAGAATATCATATATATACAGAGACTGTAACAATAGTAAGAGAATATTACACATACACAAACTGTAATAACAGCCACATACTATTATATCTACAGAGACTGTAACAACAGTTACAGAATATTAAACATACAGGGATAGCAACAACAGTTACAGAATATTATATATACAGAGACTGTAACAACAGCTACAGAATATTACATATACAGACAATATAACAACAGCTACAGAATATTATATTTACAGAGAATGCAACAATAGTTACAGAATAATATATATACAGAGACTGTAACAACAGCTACAGAATATATTATATACAGAGACAGTAACAACAGTTACAGAATATTAAACAAACAGGGACTGCAACAACAGTTACAGAATATTACACATACAGAGACTGAAACAACAGTTACAGAATATTACAAATACAGTGTCTGAAACAACAGTTACAGAATATTACACATACAGAGACTGAAACAACAGTTACAGAATATTAAACATACAGGGCCTGCTACAACAGTTACAGAATATTACACATACAGAGACAGCAACAACAGTTACAGAATATTAAACAAACCGGGACTGCAACAACAGTTACAGAATATTAAACATACAGGGACTGCAACAACAATTACAGAATATTACACATACAGAGACTGCAACAACAGTTACAGAATATTAAACATACAGGGACTGCAACAACAGTTACATAATATTAAACATACAGGGACTGCAACAACAGTTACAGAATGTTAAAAATACAGAGTCAGCAAAACCAGTTACAGAATATTACACATACAAAGACTGCAACAACAGTTACAGAATATTACACATATACAGGAACTGCAAAAACAGTTACTGAATATTACACATACAGAGACTGCAACAAAAGTTACAGAATATTACACATACAAAGAATGCAACATCAGTTACAGAAATTACACATACAGAGACTGGAATAACAGTTACATAATATTACAAATACAGAGACTGCAACAACAGTTGCAGAATATTAAACATACAGGGACTGCAACAACAGTTACAAAATATTACACATACAGGGACTGCAACAACAGTTACAGAATGTTAAAAATACAGGGTTAGCAAAACCAGTTACAGAATATTACATATACAGAGACTGCAACAACAGTTACAGAATATTACACATACAGAGACTGCAACAACAGCTACAGAATATTACACATACAGGGACTGCAACAACAGTTACTGAATATCACACAGACTGCAACAACAGTTACAGAATATTACATATACATAGATTGTAAGAACAGTTTCAGAATATTACACAGACTGCAACAACAGTTACAGAATATTACATGAACACAGACTGTAAGAACAGTTATAGAATACTACATATACAAAGACTGTAAGAACAGTTACAGAATTATCTACATATACACAGACTGTAAGAAAAACAGTTATAGAATACTACACAGACTGCAGCAACAGTTACAGAATATTACATATTTACAGACTATAACAACAGTTACAGAATATTACATATTTACAGACTATAACAACATTTACAGAATATTACATGAACACAGACTGTAAGAACAGTTATAGAATATTGCATATACACAGACTGTAACAACAGTTACAGAATATTACACAGACAGCAACAACAGTTTCAGAATATTACATATAAACAGACTGTAACAACAGTTACAGAATATTACATGAACACAGATTGCAACAACAGTTACAGAATATTACATAGAAGGCAACAACAGTGACAGAATATTACACAGACTGTAACAACAGTTACAGAATATTACATATTTACAGACTATAACAACAGTTACAGAATATTACATATACACAGACTATAACAACATTTACAGAATATTACATGAACACAGACTGTAAGAACAGTTATAGAATATTGCATATACACAGACTGTAACAACAGTTACAGAATATTACACAGACAGCAACAACAGTTTCAGAATATTACATATAAACAGACTGTAACAACAGTTACAGAATATTACATGAACACAGATTGCAACAACAGTTACAGAATATTACATAGAAGGCAACAACAGTGACAGAATATTACACATACTCAGACACTAAAAACAGTTACAGAATATTACACAGACTGCAACAACAGTTACAGAATATTACATGTACACAGACTGTCATAGCATTTACAGAATATTACATATACACAGACTGTAATATCAGTTACAGAAGATTACGTATACACAGACTGTCACAACAGTTCAAGAATATTACAAATAAACAGACTGTTAAAACAGTTACAGAATATTACACAGACTGTAAGAAGTGTTACACAATATTACACATACACAGACTGTAACAACAGTTACAGAATATTACACAGAAAGCAAAAACAGTTACAGAATATAACATATACATACTGTAACAACAGTTACAGAATATTACACATACACAGACTGCAACAACAGTTACAGAATATTACACATACACAGACTGTAACAACAGTTACATAATATTACATAAACACAGACTGCAACAACAGTTACATAATATTACATAAACACAGACTGCAACAACAGTTACAGAATACTACACAGGCTGCAACAACAGTTACAGAATATTACACAGACTGCAACAACAGGTACAGAATATTACACATATACACAAACTGCAACAACAGTTACAGAATACTACACAGACTGCAACAACAGTAACAGAATACTACACAGACTGCAACAACAGTTACAGAATATTACACATACACAGACTGCAACAACAGTTACAGAATATTACACATACACAGACTGCAACAACAGTTACAGAATATTACACATACACAGACTGCAACAACAACTACAGAATATTACATAGGCTGCAACAACAGTTATTTAATGTTATATATACACAGACTGTAACAAAAGTTGCAGAATATAACATATACACAGACTGAAACAAAAGTTACAGAATATTACACATACAGAGACTGCAACAACAGTTACAGAATATTACACAGACTGCAACAATAGTTACATAATATTACATACAAATAAACTGTAATAACAGTTACAGATTGTTACACATACAGAGACTGCAACAACAGTTACAGAATATTAAACATACAGGACTGCAACAACAGTTACAGAATATTACACATACAGGGACTGCAAGAACAATTACAGACTATTACACCTACAGGGACTGTAACAACAGATATAGAATATTACACATACAGAGAGTACAACAACAGTTACAGAATATTACAAATACAGAGATTGCAACAACAGTTACAGAATATTAAACATACAGAACTGCAACAACAGTTACAGAATATTAAACATACAGGGTCTGTAACAACTGTTACAGAATATTACAAATACAGAGACTGCAACAACAGTTACGGAATATTAAACATACAGGGACTGCAACAACTGTTACAGAATATTAAACATACAGAGACTGCAAGAACAATTACAGAATATTACAGAAGCTGGAACAACATTTACAGAATACTAAACATATAGGGACTGCAACAACAGTTACAGAATATTACACATATAGAGACTGCAACAACAGTAACAGAATATTAAACATACCGGGACTGCAACAACAGTTACAGAATATTACACATACAGAGACTGCAACAACAGTTACAGAATATTAAACATACAGGGCCTGCAACAACAGTTACAGAATATTACATATACAGAGACTGCAACAACAGTTACAGAATATTAAACATACCGGGACTGCAACAACAGTTACAGAATATTACACATACAGGGACTGCAACAACAGTTACATAAGAGACTGCAACAACATTTACAGAATATTAAACATACAGGGACTGCAACAACAGTTACAGAATATTACACATATACAGTACCTGCAAAAACAGTTACTGAATATTACACATACAGAGACAGCATCAAAAGTTACCGAAATTACACATACAGGACTGCAACAACAGTTACAGAAATTACACATACTGAGACTGCAACAACAGTTACAGAATATTAAACATACGGGACTGCAACAACAGGTACAGAATATTAAACATACAGGGACTGTAACAACAGTTACAGAAATTACACACACAGAGACTGCAACAACAGTGACAGAATATTAATCATACAGGGACTGCAACAACAGTTACAGAATATTACATAATTATACAGAGACTGCAACAACCGTTACTGAATATTAAATATACAGAGACTGCAACAACATTTACAGAATATTACACATACAGGGACTGCAACAACAGTTACTGAATATTAAATATACAGGGACTGCAACAAAAGTTACAGAATATTACACAGACTGTAACAACAGTTATAGAATATTAAACATACACAGACTGTAACAACAGTTACAGAATATTACACATACACAGACTGCAACAACAGTCACAGAATATTACACAGACTGCAACAACAGTTACAGAATGTAACATATACACAGACTGTAACAACAGTTACAGAATATTACACATAAACAGACTGCAACAACAGTTACAGAATATTACAGATACACAGACTGCAACAACAGTTACAGAATATTACAGATACACAGACTGCAACAACAGCTACAGAATATTACACAGACTGCAACAACAGTTACAGAATATTACATATACACAGACTGCAACAACAGTTACAGAATATTACACAGACTGCAACAACAGTTACAGAATATTACATATACACAGACTGTCACAACAGTTCGAGAATATTAAAAATACACAGACTGTTAAAACAGTTACAGAATATTACACATACAGGGACTGCAACAACAGTTACAGAATATTAAACATACAGAGACTGGAACAACAGTTACATAATATTACAAATACAGAGACTGCAACAACAGTTGCAGAATATTAGATATACAGGGAGTGCAACAACAGTTACAGAATATTACACATACAGGGATTGCAACAACAGTTATAGAATATTACACATACAGTGACTGAAACAACAGTTACAGAATATTTCACATACAGGGACTGCAACAACAGTTACAGAATATTACACATACAGAAACTGGAACAACAGTTACAAAATATTACAAATACAGAGACTGTAACAACAGTTACAGAATACTTAACATATAGGGACTGCAACAACAGTTACAGAATATTACACATACAGGGACTGCAACAACAGTTACAGACTATTACACCTACAGGGACTGTAACAACAGATATAAAATATTACACATACAGAGCGTACAACAACAGTTACAGAATATTACAAATACAGAGATTGCAACAACAGTTACAGAATATTAAACATACAGGGACTGCAACAATGGTTATATAATAATAAACATACAGGGACTGCAACAACAGTAATAGAAAATTACAAAAACAGAGACTGCAACAACAGTTACAGAATATTAAACATACAGGGACTGCAACAACAGTTACAGAATATTAAACATACAGATACTGCAAGAACAGTTACAGAATAATACAAATACAAAGACTGCAACATAAGTTACAGAATATTAAACATATAGGGACTGCAACAACAGCTACAGAATATTACACATACATGGACTGCAACAACAGTTACATAAACTTACACATACAGAGATGACTGAAACAACAGTTACTGAATATTTCACATAGAGATTGGAACAGCAGTAACAGAATATTAAATATACAGGGACTGCAACAACAGTTACAGAATATTAAACATACAGGGACTGCAACAACAGTTACAGAATATAAAACATACAGGGTCTGCAACAACAGTTACAGAATATTACACATACAGTGACTGCAACAACAGCTACTGAATATTATATATAAAGAGACTGTAACAGCAGCTACATACTATTATATATACAGGGACTGTAAACACCGGCTATAGTATATAATATATATACAGAGACTGTAACAACAGGTACAGAATATTATATATATACAGAGACTGTTACAATAGATACAGAATATTATATATATAGAGACTGTGACAACAGTTATAGAATATTAAACATACAGGGACTCCACCAACAGTTACAGAATATTATATATACAGAGACTGTAACAACAGTCACAGAATATTACAAATACAGAGACTGCAACAACAGTTACAGAATATTAAACATATAGGGATTGCAACAACAGTTACAGAATATTGCACATACCAGGACTGCAACAACAGTTACAGAATATTACACATACACAGACTGGAACACCAGTTACAGAATATTACACATACAGGGACTGCAACAACAGTTACAGAATATTACACATACAGAGACTAGAACAACAGTTACAGAATATTACAAATACAGAGACTACAACAACAGTTGCAGAATATTAGATATACAGGGACTGCAACAACAGTTACAGAATATTACACATACAGGGATTGCAACAACGGTTATAGAATATTACACATACAGTGACTGAAACAACAGTTAGAGAATATTACACATACAAGGACTGCAACAACAGTTACAGAATATTACACATACAGAGACTGGAACAACAGTTACAGAATATTACACATACAGAGACTGGAACAACAGTTACAGAATATAGCACATACAGAGCTGGAACAACAGTTACAGAACATTACACATACAGGGACTGGAACAACAGTTACAGAATATTACAAATACAGAGACTGCAACAACAGTTGCAGAATATTAGATATACAGGGACTGCAACAACAGTTACAGAATATTACACATACAGGGATTGCAACAACATTTATAGAATATTACACATACAGTGACTGAAACAACAGTTAGAGAATATTACACATACAAGGACTGCAACAACAGTTACAGAATATTACAAATACAGGGACTGCAACAACAGTTACAGACTATTACACCTACAGGGACTGCAACAACAGTTACAGATTATTACACCTACAGGGACTGTAACAACAGATATAGTATATTACACATACAGAGAGTAAAACAACAGTTACAGAATATTACAAATACAGATATTGCAACAACAGTTACAGAATATTAAACATACAGGGACTGCAACAACGGTTATATAATATTAAACATACAGGGACTGCAACAACAGTTACAGAACATTACAAATACAGAAACTGCAACAACAGTTACAGAATATTAAACATACAGAGACTGAAACAACAGTTGCAGAATATTAAACATACAGAGACTGCGAGAACAGTCACAGAATATTACAGAAGCTGGAACAACATTTACAGAATATTACAAATACAAAGACTGCAACAACAGTTACAGAATATTTGACATATAGGGACTGCAACAACAGTTACAGAATATTACACAGACAGGGACTGCAACAACAGTTACATAATCTTACACATACAGGGACTGAAACAACAGTTACAGAATATTTCACATAGAGAGACTGGAACAACAGTTACAGAATATTATATATAAAGGGACTGCTACAACAGTTACAGAATATTAAACATACAGAGACTGCAACAACAGTTACAGAATATAAAACATACAGGGTCTGCAACAACAGTTACAAAATATTACACATACAGAGACTGGAACAACAGTTACTGAATATTACAAATACAGAGACTGCAACAACAGTTACAGAATACTAAACATATAGGGACTGCAACAACAGTTACAGAATATTACACATACAGGGACTGCAAGAACAATTACATACTATTACACCTACAGGGACTGTAACAACAGTTATAGAATATTACACATACAGAGATTACAACAACAGTTACAGAATATTACAAATACAGAGATTGCAACAACAGTTACAGAATATTAAACATACAGGGACTGCAAAAACGGTTATATAATATTAAACATACAGGGACTGCAACAACAGTTACAGAATATTACAAATACAGAGACTGCAACAACAGTTACAGAATATTAAACATACAGGGACTGCAACAACTGTTACATAATATTAAACATACAGAGAGTGCAAAAACAATTACAGAATATTACAGAAGCTGGAACAACAGTTACAGAATACTAAACATATAGGGACTGCAACAACAGTTACAGAATATTACACATACAGGGACTGCAACATCAGATAATTATAGAATATTACACATACAGAGACTACAACAACAGTTACAAAATATTACAAATACAGAGATTGCAACAACAGTTACAGAATATTAAACATACAGGGACTGCAACAACGGTTATATAATATTAAACATACAGGGACTGCAACAACAGTTACAGAACATTAATAATACAGGGACTGCTACAACAGTTACAGAATATTACACATACAGGGACTGCAACAACAGTTACAGAATATTAAACATACGGGGTCTGCAATAACAGTAACAAAATATTACACATACAGTGACTGCAACAACAGCTACAGTATATTGTATATACAGGGACTGTAACAACAGCTACAGAATATTAACTGTTATTAATATTAACTGTTACAGAATATTAAACATACAGAGACTGCAAGAACAATTAGAAAATATTACAGAAGCTGGAACAACAGTTACAGAATACTAAACAAATAGGGACTGCAACAACAGATACAGAATATTACACATACAGGGACTGCAACAACAGATATAGAATATTACACATACAGAGACTGCAACAACAGTTACACAATATTACACATACAGAGATGACTGAAACAACAGAATACTACAGATACAGAGCCTGTAACAACAGTTACAGAATACTACAGATACAGAGACTGTAACAACAGTTACAGAATACTACACATACAGGGACTGTAACAACAGCTACAAAATATTATATGTACAGAGACTGCAACAACAGTTACAGAATATTAAACATACAGGGACTGCAACAACAGTTACAGAATGTTACACATACAGAGCCTTAACAACAGCTACAGAATATTATATATACAAACACTGTAACAACAGCTACAGAATATTATATATATACAGAGACTGTTACATAGCTACAGAATATTATATATACAGAGATTTTTACAACAGCTACAGACTATTATATATGCATATACTGTAACAACAGCTACAGAATATTATATATATAGAGACTGAAACAACAGTTACAGAATATTATATATACAGAGACTGCAACAACAGTTATAGAATATTACACATAGACAAACTGTAACAACAGCTACATACTATCATATATACAGAGACTGTAACAACAGTTTCAGAATATTAAACATACAGGGATTGCAACAACAACTAAATACTATCATATATGAAGAGTCTGTAACAACAGCTATAGAATATTATATATACAGAGACTGCAACAACAGTTACAGAACATTATATATACAGAGACTGCAACAACAATTACAGAATATTACACAGACTGCAACAACAGTTACATAATATTACACATACACAGACTGTAACAACAGTTACAGAATATCACACAGACTGCAACAACAGTTACAGAATAACACACAGACTGCAACAACAGTTACAAAATATTACACAGACTGCAACAACAGTTACAGAATATTACATTTACACAGACTGTAACAACAGTTACAGAATATTACATATACAGAGACTGCAACAACAGTTACAGAATATTACACATACAGGGACTGCAACAACGGTTACAGAAGAGACTGTAACAACATTTACAGAATATTAAACATACAGGGACTGCAACAACAGTTACAGAATATTACACATATACAGGAACTGCAAAAACATTTACTGAATATTACACATACAGAGACTGCATCAAAAGTTACCGAAATTACACATACAGAGACTGCAACAACAGTTACTGAATATTAAACATACAGGACTGCAACAACAGTTACAGAAATTACACATACTGAGACTGCAACAACAGTTACAGAATATTAAACATATGGGACTGCAACAACAGTTACAGAATATTAAACATACAGGGACTGCAACAACAGTTACAGAAATTACACATACACAGACTGCAACAACAGTGACAGAATATTAATCAAACAGGGACTGCAACAACAGTTACAGAATATTACATATACAGAGACTGCAACAACAGTTACTGAATATTAAATATACAGAGACTGCAACAACATTTACAGAATATTACACATACAGTGACTGCAACAACAGCTACAGTATATTGTATATACAGGGACTGTAACAACAGCTACAGAATATTATTTATTATAGCATATTATATAAACACAGGCTGTATTAACAGTTACAAAATACTACACAAACACAGCAACAACAGTTACATAATATCACACATACACAGACTGTAACAACAGTTACAGAATATTACACATACAGGGACTGTCACAACATTAACAGAATATTTAACATACAGGGATTGCAACAACAGTTACAGAATATTACATATACAGAGACTGTAACAACAGTTACAGAATACTACACATACAGAAACTGCAACAACAGTTACATAATATTACACATACAGAGATGACTGAAACAACAGTTACAGAATATTTCACATACAGGGACTGCAACAACAGTTACAGAATATTAAACATACAGGGTCAGCAACAACAGTTACAGAAAATTACACATACAGTGACTGCATCAACAGCTACAGTATATTACATATACAGAAACTGTAACAACAGCTACATACTATTATATATATATATACAGAGATTGTAAAAACAGCTACAGAATATTATATAAACAGAGACTGTAACAACAGCTACAGAATATTATATATTGACAGAGACTGTTACAATAGCTACAGAATATTATATATACAGAGACTACAACAACAACAGTTACAGAATATTATATATACAGAGACTGTAACAATAGTTACAGAATATTACACATACACAAACTGTAACAACAGCTACATACTATTATATATACAGAGACTGTAACAACAGAGAAATTACACATACAGGGACTGTAACTACAGCTACAGAATATTACATATACAGAGCCTGTAACATCAGTTACAGAATACTACACATACAGAGACTGTAAGAACAGTTACAGAATATTACATGAACACAGACTGTTATAACAGTTACAGATTAATACATAAACACAGACTGTAACAACAGTTACAAAATATTACAAACACTGTTACAACAGTTACAGAATATTACAAATACACAGACTGAAACAACAGTTACAGAATATTACACAGACTGCAACAACAGTTACAGAATATTACACATACACAGACTGCAACAACAGTTACAGAATATTACACATACACAGACTGCAACAACAGTTACAGAATATTACACATACAGAGACTGCAACAACAGTTACAGAATATTACACAGACTGCAACAACAGTTACATAATATTACACAGACTGCAGCAACAGTTACAGAATACTACACAGACTGCAACAACAGTTACAGAATATTACACATACACAGACTGCAACAACAGTTACAGAATATTACACAGACTGTAACAACAGTTACAGAATATAACATATACAGATTGTAAGAACATTTACAGAATATTACATATACACAGACTGTAAGAACAGTTTCAGAATACTACACAAACTGCAACAACAGTTACAGAATATTACACAAACTGTAACAACAGTTACAGAATATAACATATACAGACTCTAACAAAAGTTACAGAATATTACACAGACTGCAACAACAGTTACAGAATATAACATATACACAGATTGTAACAACAGTTACAGAATATAAACATACACAGACTGTAACAACAGTTACAGAATATTACACATACACAGACTGTAACAACAGTTACAGAATATTACACATACACAGACTGCAACAACAGCTACAGAATCTAACATAGGCTGCAACAACAGTTATTTAATGTTACATATAAACAGACTGTAACAAAAGTTGCAGAATATTACATATACACAGACTGTAACAAAAGTTACAGAATATTACACATACAGAGACTGCAACAACAGTTACAGAATATTACACAGACTGCAACAATAGTTACATAATATTACATACAAATAAACTGTAATAACAGTTAACGATTGTTACACATACAGAGACTGCAACAACAGTAACAGAATATTACAGATACACAGACTGCAACAACAGTTACAGAATATTACATTTGAACACACTGTAAAAATAGATAAACAATATAAAACATACAGGGACTGCAACAATAGTAAATACAGTATATTAAACATAGGCAGACTGCAACAACAGTTACAAAATATTACACATACACAAACTGTAACAACAGCTACATAATATTAAACATACAGGGACTGCAACTACAGTTACAGAATATTACACATATGTGGACTGCAACAACAGTTACAAAATATTACACATACACAAACTGTAACAACAGCTACATACTATTATATATACAGAAACTGTAACGACAGCTGCATATTATTATATATACTGGGACTGTACCAACAGCTACATACTATTATATATACCTGGACTGTAATAACAGCTATATACTAATATATATACAGAGACAGCAACAACAGCTACATACTATTATATATACCAGGACTGTAACAACAGCTACAGAATATTATATATAGAGAGACTGTAACAATAGTTACAGACTAGTATATATACTGGGAAGGTAACAACTGCTACAGAATAGTGTATATACCGGGACTGTAACAACAGCTACAGAATATTACATAAACAGAGACTGCAACAACTGCTACAGAATATTATATATACAGAGGATGTAACAACAGCTACAGTATATTACACATACAGAGACTGTAACAACTGTAACAGAATATTAAACATACAGGGACTGCAACAACAGTTACAGAATATTACACATTGAGAGACTGAAACAACAGTTACAGAATATTAAACATACAGTGACTGCAACAACAGTTACAGAATATTACACATACAGAGACTGCAACAACTGTTACAGAATATTAAACATACAGAGACTGCAACAACATTCACAGAACATAATACATACAGAGACTGTAATAACAGCTACGGAATATGATATATACAGAGACTGTAACAACTGTTATAGACTATTATATATACCAGGAATGTAACAACAGAACAGCTACAGAATATTGTATACACCAGGACTGTAACAACAGCTACAGAATATTACATATACAGAGACTGCAACAACAGCTACAGAATATTATATATATAGAGACAGTAACAACAGCTACAGAATATTACATAAACACAGACTGTAAGAACAGTTATAAAATATTACATATACACAGACTGAAACAACAGTTACAGACTATTACACAGACTGCAACAACAGTTACAGAATATGACATATACACAAACTGTAACAACAGTTACAGAATATTACATGAACACAGACTGTTATAACAGTTACAGATTAATACATAAGCACAGACTGTAACAACAGTTACAAAATATTACAAACACTGTAACAACAGTTACAGAATATTACAAATACACAGACTGAAACAACAGTTACAGAATATTACACAGACTGCGACAACAGTTACAGAATATTACATATACACAGACTGCAACAACAGTTACAGAATATTACACAGACTGCAACAACAGTTACAGAATATTACACATACAAGGACTGTAACAACAGCTACAGAATATTAAACATACAGGGACTGCAACAACAGTTACAGAATATTACACATTGAGAGACTGAAACAGCAGTTACAGAATATTAAACATACAGGGAATGCAACAACAGTTACAGAATATTACACATACAGGGACTGCAACAACAGTTACAGAATATTAAACATACAGAGACTGCAACAACATTTACAGAACATAATACATACAGAGACTGTAATAACAGCTACAGAATATGATATATACAGAGACTGTAACAACTGTTAAAGACTATTATATATACCAGGAATGTAACAACAGAACAGCTACAGAATATTGTATACACCGGGACTGTAACAACAGCTACAGAATATTACATATACAGAGACTGCAACAACAGCTACAGAATATTATATATATAGAGACAGTAACAACAGCTACAGAATATTACATAAACACAGACTGTAAGAACAGTTATAAAATATTACATATACACAGACTGAAACAACAGTTACAGAATATTACACAGACTGCAACAACAGTTACAGAATATGACATATACACAGACTGTAACAACAGTTACAGAATATTACATGAACACAGACTGTTATAACAGTACCAGATTAATACATAAACACAGACTGTAACAACAGTTACAAAATATTACAAACACTGTTACAACAGTTACAGAATATTACAAATACACAGACTGAAACAACAGTTACAGAATATTACACAGACTTCAACAACAGTTACAGAATATTACATATACACAGACTGCAACAACAGTTACAGAATATTACACAGACTGCAACAACAGTTACAGAACATTACACATACAGGGACTGTAACAACAGCTACAGAATATTACACATACAGGGACTGTAACAACAGCTACAGAATATTACACATACAAAGACTGCATGAACAACAGTTACAGAATATTACACATACAGTGACTGCAACAGCAGTTACAGAATATTTCACATACAGAGATGACTGCAACAACAGTTACAGAATATTACACATAGAGAGACTGGAAAAACAGCTACAGAATATTATAGATACAGAGACTGTTACAACAGCTACAGAATATAATATATACATTGACTGTAACAACAGCTACATAATATTATATATATACAGACACTGTTACAATAGCTATAAAATATTATATATACAGAGAGTTTAATAACAGCTACAGACTATTATATATGCAGAGACTGTAACAACAGCTACATACTATTATATATATACAGAGACTGCAACAACAGTTACAGAATATTACACATTGACAGACTGAAACAACAGTTACAGAATATTAAATATACAGGGACTGCAACAACAGTTACAGAATATTACACATACAGAGACTGCAACAACAGTTACAGAATATTACACAGACTGCAACAACAGTTACAGAATATTACACATACAGAGACTGCAACAACAGTTACAGAATATTAAACATACCGGGACTGCAACAAAAGTTACAGAATATTACACATACAGGGACTGCAACAACAGTTACAGAATATTAAACATACAGAGACTGCAACAACATTTACAGAATATTAAACATACAGGGACTGCAACAACAGTTACAGAATATAACACATATACAGGAACTGCAAAAACAGTTACTGAATATTACACATACAGAGACTGCATCAAAAGATACAGAAATTACACATACAGAGACTGCAACAACAGTTACAGAATATTAAACATACAGGACTGCAACAACAGTTACAGAATATTAAACATACAGGGACTGTAACAACTGTCACATAATATTAAACATACAAGGCCTGCAACAACAGTTACAGAATATTACACATATAGAGACTGCAACAACAGTTACAGAATATTAAACATACTGGGACTGCAACAACAGTTATAGAATATTACACATACAGAGACTGCAACAACAGTTACAGAATATTAAACATACAGGGCCTGCAACAACAGTTACAGAATATTACATATACAGAGACTGCAACAACAGTTACAGAATATTAAACATACCGGGACTGCAACAACAGTTACAGAATATTACACATACAGGGACTGCAACAACAGTTACAGAAGAGACTGCAACAACATTTACAGAATATTAAACATACAGGGACTGCAACAACAGTTACAGAATATTACACATATACAGGAACTGCAAAAACAGTTACTGAATATTATACTTACAGAGACTGCATCAAAAGATACCGAAATTACACATACAGAGACTGCAACAACAGTTACTGAATATTAAACATACAGGACTGCAACAACAGTTACAGAAATTACACATACTGAGACTGCAACAACAGTTACAGAATATTAAACATACGGGACTGCAACAACAGTTACAGAATATTAAACATACAGGGACTGCAACAACAGTTACAGAAATTACACACACACAGACTGCAACAACAGTGACAGAATATTAATCATACAGGGACTGCAACAACAGTTACAGAATATTACATATACAGAGACTACAACAACAGTTACTGAATATTAAATATACAGAGACTGCAACAACATTTACAGAATATTACACATACACAGACTGCAACAACAGTCACAGAATATTACACAGACTGCAACAACAGTTACAGAATGTAACATATACACAGACTGTAACAACAGTTACAGAATATTACACATAAACAGACTGCAACAACAGTTACAGAATATTACAGATACACAGACCGCAACAACTGTTACAGAATATTACAGATACACAGACTGCAACAACAGCTACAGAATATTACATATACAGAGACTACAACAACAGTTACTGAATATTAAATATACAGAGACTGCAACAACATTTACAGCATATTACACATACAGGGACTGCAACAACAGTTACTGAGTATTAAATATACAGGGACTGCAACAAAAGTTACAGAATATTACCCAGACTGCAACAACAGTTACAGAATATTACATAAACACAGACTGCAACAACAGTTACAGAATATTAAACATACACAGACTGAAAGAACAGTTTCAGAATACTACACAGACTGCAACAACAGTTACAAAATATTACATATACACAGACTGTAACAACAGTTATAGAATATTAAACATACACAGACTGTAACAACAGTTACAGAATATTACACATACACAGACTGCAACAACAGTCACAGAATATTACACAGACTGCAACAACAGTTACAGAATGTAACATATACACAGACTGTAACAACAGTTACAGAATATTACACATAAACAGACTGCAACAACAGTTACAGAATATTACAGATACACAGACCGCAACAACTGTTACAGAATATTACAGATACACAGACTGCAACAACAGCTACAGAATATTACATATACAGAGACTACAACAACAGTTACTGAATATTAAATATACAGAGACTGCAACAACATTTACAGCATATTACACATACAGGGACTGCAACAACAGTTACTGAGTATTAAATATACAGGGACTGCAACAAAAGTTACAGAATATTACCCAGACTGCAACAACAGTTACAGAATATTACATAAACACAGACTGCAACAACAGTTACAGAATATTAAACATACACAGACTGAAAGAACAGTTTCAGAATACTACACAGACTGCAACAACAGTTACAAAATATTACATATACACAGACTGTAACAACAGTTATAGAATATTAAACATACACAGACTGTAACAACAGTTACAGAATATTACACATACACAGACTGCAACAACAGTCACAGAATATTACACAGACTGCAACAACAGTTACAGAATGTAACATATACACAGACTGTAACAACAGTTACAGAATATTACACATAAACAGACTGCAACAACAGTTACAGAATATTACAGATACACAGACCGCAACAACTGTTACAGAATATTACAGATACACAGACTGCAACAACAGCTACAGAATATTACACAGACTGCAACAACAGTTACAGAATATTACATATACATAGACTGCAACAACAGCTACAGAATATTACACAGACTGCAACAACAGTTACAGAATATGACATATACACAGACTGTCACAACAGTTCGAGAATATTAAAAATACACAGACTGTTAAAACAGTTACAGAATATTACACATACAGGGACTGCAACAACAGTTACAGAATATTTCACATAGAGAGACTGGAACAACAGTTACAAAATATTATATATACAGGGACTGCAACAACAGTTACAGAATATTTAACATACAGGGACTGCAACAACAGTTACAGAATATAAAACATACAGGGTCTGCAACAACAGTTACAGAATATTACACATACAGTGACTCCAACAACAGCTACAGAATATTATATATACAGAGTCTGTAACAACAGCTACAGAATATTATATATATACAGAGACTGTTACAATAGCTACAGAATATTATATATACAGAGAGTTTAACAACAACTACAGAATATTATATATGCAGAGACTGTAACAACATCTATATACTATTATATATACAGAGACAGTGACAACAGTTACAGAATATTAAACATACAGGGACTCCACCAACAGTTACAGAATATTATATATACAGAGACTGTAACAACAGCTACAGAATATTACAAATACAGAGACTGCAACAACAGTTACAGAATATTAAACATATAGGGACTGCAACAACAGTTACATAATATTACACTTACAGGGACTGCAACAACAGTAAAATAATATTACATATACAGAGACTGTAACAACAGTTACATAATATAACAAATATAGAGACTGTAACAACAGTTGCAGATTATTAGATATACAGAGACTGCAACAACAGTTACAGAATATTACACATACAGGGATTGCAACAACAGTTATAGAATATTACACATACAGTGACTGAAACAACAGTTACAGAATATTACACATACAGGGACTGCAACAACAGTTACAGAATATTACACATGCAGAGACTGGAACAACAGTTACAGAAAATTACAAATACAGATACTGCAACAACAGCTGCAGAATATTAGATATACAGGGACTGCAACAACAGTTACAGAATATTACACATACAGGGATTGCAACATCAGTTATAGAATATTACACATACAGTGACTGAAACAACAGTTACAGAATATTACACATAGAGGGAATGCAACAACAGTTACAAAATATTACACATACAGAGACTGGAACAACAGTTACAGAATATTACAAATACAGAGACTGCAACAACGGTTATATAATATTAAACATACAGGGACTGCAACAACAGTTACAGAATATTACAAATTCAGAGACTGCAACAACAGTTACGGAATATTAAACATACAGGGACTGCAACAACTGTTACAGAATATTAAACATACAGAGACTGCAAGAACAATTACAGAATATTACAGAAGCTGGAACAACAGTTACAGAATACTAAACATATGGGGACTGCAACAACAGTTACAGAATATTACACATACAGGGACTGCAACAACAGATAATTAAAGAATATTACACATACAGAGACTTGTTACAACAATAGTTACAGAATATTAAACATACAGGGACTGCAACAACGGTTATATAATATTAAACATACAGGGACTGCAACAACAGTTACAGAATATTAAAAATAAAGGGACTGCAACAACAGTTACAGAATATTACACATATAGGGACTGCAACAACAGTTACAGAATATTAAACATACAGGGTCTGCAACAACAGTTACAAAATATTACACATACAGTGGACTGCAACAACAGCTACAGTATATTGTATATACAGGGACTGTAACAACAGCTACAGAATATTAACTGTTATTAATATTAACTGTTACAGAATATTAAACATACAGAGACTGCAAGAACAATTACAGAATATTACAGAAGCTGGAACAACAGTTACAGAATACTAAACAAATAGGGACTGCAACAACAGTTACAGAATATTACATGTACACAGACTGTAATTACAGTTACAGAATATTACATGAACACAGACTGTAATAACAGTTACAGAATATTACATGAACACAGACTGTAATAACAGTTACAGAATATTACATGAACACAGACTGTAATAACAGTTACAGAATATTACATGTACACAGACTGTAACAACAGTTACAGAATATTACATATACACAGACTGTAACAACAGTTACAGAATATTACACAGACTGCAACAACAGTTACAGAATATGACATATACACAGACTGTAATAACAGTTACAGAATATTACATGAACACAGACTGTAATAACAGTTACAGATTAACACATAAACACAGACTGTAACAACAGTTACAAAATATTACAAACACTGTAACAACAGTTACAGAATATTACATATACACAGACTGTAACAACAATTACAGAATATTACACAGACTGCAACAACAGTTACAGAATATGACATATACACAGACTGTAACAATAGTTACAGAATATTACATGAACACTGACTGTAATAACAGTTACAGAATATTACATTAACACAGACTGTAACAACAGTTACAGAATATTACACAGACTGCAACAACAGTTACAGAATATTACATATACACAGACTGTAACAACAGTTACAGAATATTTCACATACAGAGATGACTGCACCAACAGTTACAGAATATTACACATACACAAACTGTAACAACAGCTACATACTATTATATATACAGAAACTGTAATGACAGCTGCATACTATTATATATACTGGGACTGTAACAACAGCTACATACTATTATATATACCTGGACTGTAACAACAGCTATATACTAATATATATACAGAGACTGCAACAACAGCTACATACTATTATATATACAGGGACTGTAACAACAGCTACAAAATATTATATATAGAGACTGTAACAACAGCTACAGAACATGATATATACAGAGACTGTAACAACAGCTACAGAATATGATATATACAGAGACTGTAATAACAGTTATAGACTATTATATATACAGAGACTGCAACAACAGCTACAGAATATTATATATATAGAAACAGTAACAACAGCTACAGAATTTACATATACAGAGACTGTAACAACAGTTACAGAATATTACAAATAGAGAGACTGGAAATACAGAGACTGCAACAATAGCTACACAATATTAAATATACAGGGACTGCAACAACAGTTACAGAATATAACATATATAATATGATATATTGAGGGACTGTAACAACAGTTACAGACTAGTATATATACTGGGAAGGTAACTACTGCTACAAAATAGTGTATATACCGGGTCTGTAACAACAACTAAAAACATACAGGGACTGCAATAACAGTTACAGAATATTACACATTGAGAGACTGAAATAACAGTTACAGAATATTAAACATACAGGGACTGCAACAACAGTTACAGAATATTACACATTGATGGACTGGAACAACAGTTACATAATATTACAAATACAGAGACTGCAACAACAGTTGCAGAATATTAGACATACAGGTACTGCAACAACAGTTACAGAATATTACACATACAGGGATTGCAGCAACAGTTACAGAATATTACACATACAGAGACTGAAACAACAGTTTATAGAATATTAAACAAACAGGGACTGCAACAACAGTCACAGAATATTAGTACAACAGTCACAGAATATTACATTACAGAGACTGCAACAACAGTTACAGAATATTACACATACAGGGACATCAATAACAGTTACAGAATATTACACATACAGGGACTGCAACAACAGTTACAGAATATTAAACATGCACGGACTGCAACAACAGTTACAGAATATTACACATACAGAGACTGTTACAGAATATTACACAAACAGAGACTGTAACAACAGCTACAGAATATTATATATACAGAGACTGTAACAACAGCTACAGAATATTATATATACACAGAGACTGAAACAACAGTTACAGAATATTATTTATACAGAGACTGCAACAACAGTTACAGAATATTACACATACACAAACTGTAACAACAGCTACATACCATTATATATACAAAGACTGTAACAAAAGTTACAGAATATTAAACATACAGGGACTGCAACAACAGTTAAATACTATCATATATACAGAGACTGGAACAACAGATACAGAATATTACATATACAGAGACTGCAACAACAGCTACAGAATATTACATATACAGAGACTGTAACAACAGCTACAGAATATTACACATACAGGGACTGTAACAACAGCTACAGAATATGACACATACAGAAATGTAACAACAGCTACAGAATTATACACATACAGAGACTGCAACAACAGTTACAGAATATTACACATACAGAGACTGCAACAACAGTTACAGAATATTTCACATACAGAGATGACTGCACCAACAGTTACAGAATATTACACATAGAGAGACTGGAACAACAGCTACAGAATATTATAGATACAGTGACTGTTAGAACAGCTACAGAATATTATATATACACAGACTGTAACAACAGCTACAGAATATTATATTGATAAAGACACTGTTACAATAGCTACAGAATGTTATATATACAGAAACCTGTACAACAGCTACAGATTATTATATATGCAGAGACTGTAAAAACAGTTACATACTATTATATATGCAGAGACTGTAACAACAGCTACATACTATTATATATATACAGAGACTGTAACAACAGCTACAGAATATGATATATAGAGGGACTGTAACAACAGTTACAGACTAGTATATATACTGGGAAGGTAACAACTGCTACAGAATAGTGTATATACCGGGACTGTAACAACAGACACATAATATTACATAAACAGAGACTGCAACAACTGCTACAGAATATTATATATACAGAGGCTGTAACAACAGCTACAGAATATAACACTTACAGTGACAGTAACAACAGATACAGAATATTACACAAACAGGGACTGCAACAACAGCTACAGAATATTATATAAACAGGGACTGTAACAACAGTTACAGAATATTACACATACAGGGACTGCAACAACAGCTACAGAATATTATATATAGAGGGACTGTAAGAACAGTTACAGAATATTACACATACAGGGACTGTAAGAACAGTTACAGAATATTAAACATAAATGGACTGCAACAACGTTACAGAATATTACATATACAGGGACTGCAACAACAGTTACAGAATATTAAACATACAGGGACTGCAACAACAGTTACAGAATATCAAACATACAGGGTCTACAACAACAGTTACAGAATATTACACATACAGGAACTGCAATAACAGTTACAGAATATTACACATAGAGAGACTGGAACAACAGTTACGGAATATTACACATACAGAGACTGGACACTGTCAAAGGACAAATCCTGACATATTTATTGTCTTAAGATCCCACACTATAGTGTTTTAGCATAACCTCTAAACATTTTGCTACATACAATACATCTATTTAATTACATGCAGCGGCATTCAGAAAGGTATGTAAAGTCAGGTTCATTCCAACTAGGTATATATAAATATACTGGGTCCCGTAAATAACAAAATATACAGTAAACTTTAGTGTGTATGATAACATTAGACAAATGTTTCACATTATTTTAATTAGTATTCCAATATATTGATTGAATATTTAGTGTCATTTTTATGCCACCGAGGGCTAACAGAAATTTAAATATCTATTTTGACATGGTTTCGTTGATTTTGACATATGCTTTTAATCAATATTTATTGATTATCTTATTTTTCAAAACATTTATAGCATTTTGTTCCTAATATAAAAATCATACTCCTTTAATGAATGATACATATTATCATTTTAAGCACATTTAAAGATACATTTAAAATGAACCAGTTCTGTTGGTAAAATCTTAAATATGAATGTTTTTATTGTATATATATCTCAGTTCCAGCTTAACATTTTGATACTATTTGGTGACCTTTGGCCTATTAAGTCCGCCAATAGCTACATGTTGTTTGTTTGTATAATGACATTAAACAGATGTTACTCAAAACCTTTATGAATCACCTTGTATAAGGCTAAAACTATTTAATATTATAATAATGTTGATATATATAATTGTAAAAGACACAAAAGTTCAATATTCATATTCTCCATGATGATTACATGTTTCACTAAGCACATCGTTAGCTCAGAGTCAATATACCATATCTGTATTTGTTTATAAATGTTCATTTGTTTAGTTAAGTTAGGCATAAATATTAAAGATAACAAGACAGCCAAGATGGCCCTGTATTGTTGCTTGAGTTCACTATATAACCATATAAAGGAAACCGGGCCCACCCCTTTGTGGCTATGTATTTTGACAAAGCATAACATTTCTGCCAAAAAATATTGAAATCCTTTCATTTGTTTCAGATGAGAAGATTTTTGCATGATGGCTTAAACAATTTTGGTAGAGGATCACCCAGGGAGCATTTCTTTGAAATTATTTCAAAATTGGGACAGTTACATTTTCCACATGGATCACTGAGTTTGGTAGAGAATTAACCATCCAAGGATTAGTCTTGTGGTGTTTGATTTAAATCAGGCAATTCAGAACTCAACTGTGGAACATTATTTTCAGTAGTAGAATTTCATGGACGTCCTTCAGGTGAAAGTTGTTACTATTTATAGAACATAATATCCTACGAAGCTTTTCTTTTTTTTTTTTTTTTTTTTTTTTTTTTTGAATGGGGTTTAATGCCATTTTCAACACATTTCAGGTTATATATGGCATATCCAGTTTTACTGGTGGAGGAAGACCTCAGACTGAGTCAGACTGAGTAGAACCACCGTCCTTCCGCAAGTAACTGGAAACTTTCTCACATAAAGTTTTTGGAGCGAGCGGGACTCGAACCTACGACCATAGCGGTGAGAGGTAAATGATCTTGAGACGGCGCCTTAGACCACTCGGCCACGGAGGAATGAAATGAGACTACTAAACCAAGGCACATTTGCCCTGGTAAAATTGAGTTTCAACTTTGTTATTGACTTTTATTGCAGTGTTAAAACAAAACAAAGAATAAACAAACAAGAGGCCTGAGATCTTTCTACTGGACAATAAATAAAAATATTAATAATAATTATATTGAAAATAAATAAACAAAATATATAATTACAAAAACATAAGAGAAAAATGAGATTTAGCGGTTTTCCCATAGCATTCCAATGTAAAAATCAAAGTCACCATACTGGGCCCTAAATGACCCTAGCCCCTTTATTATAACAAACTAAAAATCCTTCCTCAAATTTTTGAGTTTCCTGAAAGCATTCTTATGTAAGAACAAGAGCCATATTGGACATGGCTAATCCCCCTGCTGTAGCAAATTCTTGTACTATCCACTCCCTGTCAATGCTCTCTTATCATTGTGTGCAGTTTCAAAGCATTCATTTCAAAACTTTTGAAGCTATGCTCCAAACAAGGGTAAATAACAATGTCAAAGGAGAATAATTCTGCAAAGACAGAAGAAAGAGTTACTGTTCTTGCACTCTGCATTTCCTCTCAAATTATCTATAATTGTGTGAAATAAAAAAAATCAACTCAATCCCTTGAACCCTTTTTGAGTTAATTTCCAGACAAGCATAATAAAATAATGTATAATAAAGGGAGATAGTTCAAAACTGGGCAAGGTAGAGCTAAAATTCTTCAATAATGCACTTCCACTAAATGTCCTCTATCATTGTGTGAAATATGAACCAAATCCCTTGAACAGTTCTTCAGTAATCTTTATGATAATTACACTAAAAGCGATGAATTGGGAAAATTGATGCGGCAAGGTTGAGTCATAGTT
Source organism: Panopea generosa (assembly GCA_029582155.1). Lineage (NCBI taxonomy): Eukaryota > Metazoa > Mollusca > Bivalvia > Adapedonta > Hiatellidae > Panopea > Panopea generosa. The sequence continues at coordinate 58,330,802 of CM055898.1, read as the reverse complement.
CTAAGACAATGCACTTTTTCTCACTGTCCTCTGTCTTTGTATGTAGTTGGTTTGATTGACTGATTGAATATTTAGCTTCATTCTTATGCCATCGAGGGCTAACAGAAGATCAGTTAATCTAATCACTGTTTCCTGTGATCCTGAAAGGTTAACCAGTACTCAAGCACACCCCATCTCCTCAAGTAACTGATAACTTTCCCACTTGAATCAGTGATGAGAGACAAATGATAATGAGACACAATGTCATATACCAATCATCACGGAGACTATTGTTGGGCGGGGATTTGAACTCACAACCCCTGGATTGATAGTCAGACACATAACCGACTGAGCTAATCAGGCCCGACTCGTAGGCAGTTTCATTCAGCACTTTTAGAGTTATGCCCAGGCCAAGTGAATTTAATAAACAGAGATAATTCAAAAAGTAAGCAAGGCAGAGTTATGGTTCTTGTTCACTACCAGAGTAGGTAGGATTTCTGCCATTATTCCTGGTTCTGGCTACTACCAGAGTTGGTAGGTTTTCTGCCATTATTCCTGGGTCAGGCCACTACCAGAGTAGATAGGTTTTCTGTCATTATTCCTGGGTCAGGCCACTACCAGAGTAGATAGGATTTCTGCCATTATTCCTTGGTCAGGCCACTACCAGAGTAGATAGGATTTCTGTCATTATTCCTGGGTCAGGCCAGTACCAGAGTAGGTAGGATTTCTGCCATTATTCCTGGGTCAGGCCACTACCAGAGTAGATAGGTTTTCTGTCATTATTCCTGGGTCAGGCCACTACCAGAGTTAGTAGGTTTTCTGTCATTATTCCTGGGTCAGGCCGCTACCAGAGTTAGTAGGTTTTCTGTCATTATTCCTGGGTCAGGCCACTACCAGAGTAGGTAGGATTTCTGCCATTATTCCTGGGTCAGGCCATTACCAGAGTAGATAGGTTTTCTGTCATTATTCCTGGGTCAGGCCACTACCAGAGTAGATAGGATTTCTGCCATTATTCCTGGGTCAGGCCACTACCAGAGTAGATAGGTTTTCTGTCATTATTCCTGGGTCAGGCCGCTACCAGAGTTAGTAGGTTTTTTGCCATTATTCCTGGGTCAGGCCACTACCAGAGTAGGTAGGATTTCTGCCATTATTCCTGGGTCAGGCCACTACCAGAGTAGATAGGTTTTCTGTCATTATTCCTAGGTCTGGTCACTACCAGAGTTAGTAGGCTTTCTGTCATTATTCCTCGGTCAGGTCGCTACCAGAGTTAGTAGGTTTTCTGTTATTTTTCCTGGGTCAGGCCGCTTCCAGAGTTAGTAGGTTTTCTGCCATTATTCCTGGGTCAGGTCACTACCAGAGTTAGTAGGTTTTCTGCCATTATTCCTGGGTCAGGCCACACCAGAGTAAGTAGGTTTTCTGTCATTATTCCTGGGTCAGGCCGCTACCAGAGTTAGTAGGTTTTCTGTCATTATTCCTGGGTCAGGCCGCTACCAGAGTTAGTAGGTTTTTTGCCATTATTCCTGGGTCAGGCCACTACCAGAGTAGATAGGTTTTCTGCCATTATTCCTGGATCAGGCCACTACCAGAGTTAGTAGTTTTTCTGTCATTATTCCTGGGTCAGGCCACTACCAGAGTTAGTAAATTTTCTGTCATTATTCCTGGGTCAGGCCACTACCAGAGTTAGTAGGTTTTCTGCCATTATTTCTAAGTCAGGCCACTACCAGAGTTAATAGGTTTTCTGTCATTATTCCTGGGTCAGGCCACTACTAGAGTAAGTAGTTTTTCTGCCATTATTCCTGGGTCAGGCCACTACCAGAGTTAGTAGGTTTTTTCTGTCATTATTCCTGGGTCAGGCCACTACCAGAGCTAGTAAGATTTCTGTCATTATTCCTGGGTCTGGCCACTACCAGAGTAGGTAGGTTTTCTGCCATTATTTCTAAGTCAGGCAACTACCAGAGTTAGTAGGTTTTCTGTCATTATTCCTGGGTCAGGCCACTACCAGAGTAGGTAGGTTTTCTGTCATTATTCCTGGGTCAGGCCACTACCAGAGTAGGTAGGTTTTCTGTCATTGTTCCAGGGTCAGGCCACTACTAGAGTAAGTAGTTTTTCTGCCATTATTCCTGGGTCAGGCCACTACCGGAGTAAGTAGGTTTTTCGTCATTATTCCTGGGTCAGGCCACTACCGAAGTAAGTAGGTTTTACGTCATTATTCCTGGGTCAGGCCACTACCATAGAAGGCTTTCTGTCATTTTTCCTGGGTCTGGCCACTACCATATTAGGAGTTCTGCCATTATTCCTTGGTCAGGCCACTACCATAGTAGAATTTCTACCATTATTCCTGGGTCTGGCCACTACCATAGAAGGATTTCTGACGTTATTCCTGGGTCAGGCCACTGCCATAGAAGGATTTCTGTCATTATTCTTGGGTCTGGCCACTACCATAGTAGGATTTCTGTCATTATTCCTGGGTCAGGCCACTGCCATAGAAGGATTTCTGTCATTATTATTGGGTCTGGCCACTACCATAGTAGGAGTTCTGCCAATATTCCTGGGTCTGGCCACTACCATAGTAGAATTTCTACCATTATTCCTGGGTCAGGCCACTACCATAGAAGGATTTCTGACGTTATTCCTGGGTCAGGCCACTACCATAGAAGGATTTCTGTCATTAATCCTGGGTCAGGCCACTGCCATAGAAGGATTTCTGTCATTATTCTTGGGTCTGGCCACTACCATAGTAGGAGTTCTGCCATTATTCCTGGGTCTGGCCACTACCATAGTAGAATTTCTACCATTATTCCTGGGTCTGGCCACTACCATAGAAGGATTTCTGACGTTATTCCTGGGTCAGGCCACTACCATAGTAGGATTTCTGCCATTATTCCTGGGTCAGGCCACTACCATAGAAGTATTTCTGCCATTATTCCTGGGTCTGGCCACTACCATAGAAGGATTTTTGCCATTATTCCTGGGTCAGGCCACTACCATAGTAGAATTTCTACCATTATTCCTGGGTCTGGCCACTACCATAGAAGGATTTCTGCCATTATTCCTGGGTCTGGCCACTATCATACTAGAATTTCTACCATTATTCCTGGGTCTGGCCACTACCATAGTAGAATTTCTACCATTATTCCTGGGTCTGGCCACTACCATAGTAGAATTTCTACCATTATTCCTGGGTCTGGCCACTACCATAGTAGAATTTCTACCATTATTCCTGGGTCTGGCCACTACCATAGTAGAATTTCTACCATTATTCCTGGGTCTGGCCACTACCATAGAAGGATTTCTGCCATTATTCCTGGGTCTGGCCACTACCATAGTAGAATTTCTACCATTATTTCTGGGTCTGGCCACTACCATAGTAGAATTTCTACCATTATTCCTGGGTCTGGCCACTACCATAGTAGAATTTCTACCATTATTCCTGGGTCTGGCCACTACCATAGAAGGATTTCTGCCATTATTCCTGGGTCTGGCCACTACCATAGTAGAATTTCTACCATTATTTCTGGGTCTGGCCACTACCATAGTAGAATTTCTACCATTATTCCTGGGTCAGGCCACTACCAGAGTAGGATTTCTACCATTACTCCTGGGTCAGGCCACTTCCAGCGTTAGTAGGTTTTCTGTCATTATTCCTGGGTCAGGCCACTGCCAGCGTTAGTATTCCTGGCACTCTATTATGCTTTACTTCATATTATCAAAATTAAAATTTACAAAATTCTTGACCAGTCATGATGTGTTTGATAATAAACATTTGATAATAAACATATGTGCTAATGCTCTGTGAAGTTGTCTGAAGCTGTCAGCTATGATGGTCAGCTAGCTTGGTCAAAATAGGATGGTATCAATTATCCCTGCTGTGCACCTAATGGTCAGCTAGCTTGGTCAAAATGAGATGGTATCAATTATCCCTGCTGTGCACCTAATGGTCAGCTAGCCTGGTCAAATTTGGATGGTATCAACAATCCCTACTGTGCACCTAATGGTCAGCTAGCCCGGTCAAAATGGGATGGTGTCAACAATCCCTCCTGTGCACCTAATGGTCAGCTAGCCTGGTCAAAATGGGATGGTGTCAACAATCCCTGCTGTGCACCTAATGGTCAGCTAGCCTGGTCAAAATGAGATGGTATTAACAATCCCTCCTGTGCACCGATTATCGAAATATGATTTACTCAAATAAAACTGGAAGAACAAGTTCAAGTTCACTGTATATATTACTTAAGTACAGGTAATTTGCATACTTTATGCCGCAACTGTTTCTTTTGCAATGATGGTTTTACATGGGAAACATAATCGAGACAGTTTGCTTGCATCAAGGCTGTATAAATTGTCAGCAATACAATTACAGCCTGGTCGACTTGGATACTTTGCTTAGTGAGCTTACAAAGTTTGGTCAGGATAACACTTACAGTACTGATTTAATTAAGTTGGTGCGATACAGATTTCAGTATATATATGTACTGACATTAAATATCAACATATTCAGTACAAGTCACTCTCAGTGGTGTGAATGTAAGAGTTAATATGGTAATGGTGTGGAAGAAAATGGAATAAAACCAATTGGAAGATATGTTGTCAAATTGTGTAACCAATTACCCTCTTATTGATTCTTTACAGAGGGGTAAAATGAAAATCACATTAGCATTCCTAAAAAGGTTTAAATCCAATAACCGTAACAGATTAAAATCAATTAACCGAATAAAAACAAACAAACACACAGATTAAAATCAATTAACCAAACAGGTTAAAATCAAATAACATTAACAGGTTTAAAACAACAAACACACAGCAGCACCCTTAACTGGGTTAAAACCAGAAGATCACATGATATTCTAAACAGGTTAAAATGTAATAACCATAACAGGTTAAAGTCATATAATCAAACAGTTTAAATCAAATAACCTTAACAGGTAAAAAACATAAAAAAGACAACAGCACCCTTAACGAGATCAAACTGATATTTTAAACAGGTTAAAATTAAATAATGTAACAGTTTAAAATCAAATAACCAAACAGGTTAAAATCTAATAACCTTAACAGATAAAAAAATTAATAAAAAAGACAACAGCATCCTTAACGAGTTAAAAACAAAATCAAACTGATATTCTCAACAGGTTAAAATCATAAAATCTTAACATGTTAAAAACATAAAATACACAACGGGTTAAAACCAGAAAATCATAACTTATTAAACAGTTAAAATCAAAGATCAGTAACATATGACAGGTTAAAACCTGAAAGTTAACAACAGTATCCTAAACAACTAAAGTAAAATATCCATGACAGGTTAAAACCAGAAAGTTAACAACAGTATCTTAAACAATTAAAATCAAATATCCATGACAGGTTAAAACCAGAAAGTTGACAACAGAATCCTAAACAATTAAAATCAAATATCCATGACAGGTTAAAACCAGAAAGTTGACAACAGTATCCTAAACAAGTAAAATCAAATATCCACGACAGGTTAAAATCAGGACATTAACAACGGTATCCTGAACAGGTAAAATACAACAAATAACAGTAATCATAACATATTATTTAACAAATACCCAAATTAGTGGCCTCTTACCACATGCCTGGATTAAGCAGTGGCCCAATTCTTTTAAGCACCCGGGAACCTAACGGGATATATAATTATGTTTCATCTTTTAATTCATTGGTTAAAATAACTTTGTGTATATACTCAATTAAGTCGAAACAACAAAACAGACAACAGAATCGTTAAAAGTTTGAAACAAAAAGGCTTTAATAGGTTAAAACAATATCCTTCAGTGAATGAATACATGGTTAAAATAGAATATCCTTAAAAGGTTAAAACCAGGAAATAACAACTACATCCTTACAAGTAAAATCAAATATCCTTAACTGGTTAAAACCAGGAAATCACAACTACATCCTTACAAGTAAAATCAAATATCCTTTACTGGTTAAAACCAGGAAATCACAACTACATCCTTACAAGTAAAATCAAATATCCTTAACTGGTTAAAACCAGGAAATAACAACTACATCCTTACAAGTAAAATCAAATATCCTTAACTGGTTAAAACCAGGAAATCACAACATTCCTAGCAGGTTTATAAACTCTTTACATATTTTTAAAAAATTTAACATCCTTAACAGATCCTTAATATACTTACAGGTAAAATGAAATATCCTTAACACTAAACATTAACAGCAGCATCCCAAACAGGTAAAAATAGAATAAATAACAGTAATCAAAATATACTGTCCTGTAACCAATACTCAAAGGCTCTAAAATACCCAAACATAACTGTCATTTACCTTTCTTTTGTTTCAGTCTGTTAATTTATTAGGCTTGTTAAATACTGGAAAATGATTATTGTCATTATTACTGATATAGACTCTTCCATCCTTACTTAAAATGGGTGTATGGAGTAACTGACAAAGAGTCCCAATGTAGAACCTGATCAGATGATTGATTGAATATTTAGCATCTTTTTTATGCCATTGAGGGTTAACAGACAATCAGTTAACCTAACCGCTGTTTCCTGGGATCCTGAAAGGTTAACCAGTACTTGAGCACACCCCATCTTCACAAGTAACTGATAACTTTCCCACTTGAATCAGCAGTGAGATGAATGATAATGAGATGCAATATCATATATAAACCATCACAGAGATTGTAGCCGGGCAGGGATTCGAACTCATGACCCCTGAATTGATAGTCAGATGCCCTTACAACTGAGCTAATCATGCATGCCCAGCCTGATCAGATGAGCCAAGTCATTTGTTGATATATCATGAATCATTATCTTGCTATAACTAGCAAGCTAACATTGATATAAAGCTATAAAATATCTCATTTGCAATTGTAAGTGTATTTATAGCAACAGCAGTCATTTCTATTTTCAAGTAAAATGGAAACAAAGTTTACACCAGGTTATTTAAGGAGGTGCAGATAAACATTATACATAGCATCCCTCTAGTGGCCATATATAAGTGAGAGGAAAGCAATGACTTGAACCCATGACCTTACAGGTGAGTGGTTAGTGATTTTAAAAAAGTACCTTAGATCACTCAGCCAATGAAAACAATGTGCACATGGCCATTATGGAAGTTTGAAAAAAAAAAATGAGTAAAACACATTTGGGTGGTAAAGTACAAACCTATAGAAATTACAGTTAAAATAGGGGTGGGGTGGAGGAGGGGGGGGGGGGGGACCTTCTGGATCACATGCTCTCAACACATCAAACCAAGGGGCATTACTCTAAATGTCTGTAAAACCTGGTATGCCAGATGGAGAGAAACCTAAAACCAACAAACTACAAACAATAGCCCATTTGCAAATGTGTAAATGGGGTTTTACATTATTTTTAACAAACTACACACATCTGAGTTTATTTGTAATCAAAGAAGACAGACACACATGAATTTTAGCCCTTATCTGGTAAAAATTCTTGCATAAAATATTTGGGCTAAGCTGGACTCATGACTCATGACCTAGTACCCGCAGGATGTTTGTTTGCATCATTTTCATGCCATCGATGGCTAACAGATGATCAGCCACCTGTAATTGGAAAGATACCAATTAATAACTATCTGCATTATTTCAAATAAACAAAACACAAACAATACAAAACATTTACACATATTTTACTTAACTGAGCAAAATACAGCTCCTGTCAAACTGTTTGTTTGTTAGAATATTTAGCAAGATTTTTATGCCATCAAGGGCTAACAGATGATCATTTAACCTAATCACTCTTTCCTTGGATCCAGGAAGTTTATCTAGTACTTGAACATACTCATGGATAGCTTTCCCAGTTGAATCACAGGTGAGAGATGAATTGCAATGAGATGTAATGTCATGTATCAATCATCACTGAGAACAGGGCTTCTAAAATTGCCGATATTTCGGTTTTTGCACCGATTTCTACTGTTCAAAACCAGTTTTCTTTTCAAAATTTAATAAAATCTTGGTCCAGATGTTTTCTATCAGTCGTATAAAATTGTCCTTAACATGCTTTACTGAGCTGTGAAATATGCCTTGCGGCAATATCATTCGATTGTTTCGTCACCCGCTGTGCGAAAAGAGGTCAAATTTGACTGAGAATATTTAAATTTCTGGCTTTAAGACTAATTTTCATATCGAAAAATGCCTTTTATATCATAGGCTAGGTGAACTTTAATAAAAGCTGAAATAAAACCTTGGGTAGCAACTAAATTGCATACAACATGAATGTCTACTAATCTGCTGAACATTATTCAGGTCAGTATTTTTTTTATATTTATTCAGGATAGCTTTTAAGATGTTGTAGTTGTTGTTGATTTCAACAATTTTTCAGTTGTATCGCAATGGTGTCTACTTGAGGCAGTATTCCGAATGCTGCCACATTGAATTATCACGCCACGGACACATGGTAGGACACCCCACCCAGTAACATTATACTGACACCAGGCCAACTAGACCTCGAACCAGCCTATAAATTCTGAGCGTCAAACTGGAATGAAAGTAACTAATTATATGATGTTTTGTTGGATCATCATGTGTAACCTTAAACCACTGTAATTACTTCATAATTGGAAACTTGACATATCAACAGAAAAGAAACTACACTAACTCCAGAGAATAATAGAAATTTCAATATCTAAGACAATAAATAAACAGTATCCACAAAATTTTTCCAAAACATGATAAAAAAAATAATTTAACTTTTGGGAATTGCAATATAGAATAAAGCAGTATCCATTTAAAATAAATTATACCAAAATACTTACCAACTGACTTTGAATGAGAAAGCATATATATTTAATTTTATGACATTAACTGAAAATAATTGTCAATAATTAGAGGGTCGTCCCAGAGATCCATAGATCTTTTATATACAAATTAACATTCATATAGAAAACAAGTGATTTTAAAACTATATATTACCATATTTTTTTATTTTTTTTTTTTCATGCTCTATTATTTTTTCATTTTCTTTTGCTCTTTCAGTTATTTTTTAGAGCTTTATTTTTTTTAGAGCTTTTTTTTTTTTTTTATCTTTTTATACTCTTTTTCTTTTCTTTTTTTTTTTTAAGAGCTTTTTATTTTATATATTTTTACAATTTTTTTTTTTTTGTAGAGCTTTTTTTTTTTGTCAATTACATGTTACTAGAAAAACAATCCTCTTTTCTTATATGTGTATGTTGTTTGTGTGTATGTATGTATATGTGTATGTTGTTGGTGTGTATGTTGTTGGTGTGTATGGTTGTATGTGTGTGTTAATGGATGCATGTATGTGTATGTATGTGACATGTATATGTATGTGTTTGTGTATGCATGTGTATGTATGTGTCCACAGAATTTTTAAATTGAGATGTTTAGATTGACAGCCTTTAAATGATTCAACAGTGTTTTTTTTTCTCCTATATTTTCAGTCTAATTAAGTCTCATATAATGTTGTGCTCATACAATGTTGTTGTCGTATACTGTAGATCTCCTATAATGTTGATGTTGTAGAATGTAGATCTCATACAATGTTGTGCTCATACAATGTGTTTGCCATATGATGAAGATCTCATATAATGTTGATGTTGTAGAATGTAGATCTCATACAATGTTGATCTCATACAATGTTGTTGCCGTATGAAGTATAGATCTCATACAATGTTGATATCATATAATGTAGATCTCATACAATGTTGATCTCATACAATGTTGTTGCCATATGATATAGATCTCATATAATGTTGATCTCATACAATGTTGTTGCCGTATGTATAATGTAGATCTCATATGATGCTGATATTTCAAGTAGGTTCCTCTATCCAGGTCAATTTTCATTTCAAACTTCAAAATTATTAAGCAGGAGTGTTTTAAATAGCCTGAAAAAAAGAAACAATTTATTAGCTTGATGATAATAAAAGATAATATCACAAAACACAATTAAGATGCTAAATAAATGTGTACAATTAGGACATAGTTCCTCATATTGTAATAGATGCATGAGCCAAAATAAACTGTTCAACTTGATACATCTCTTTAACACTAATTAAGTCAGACCATTGAGTTTTGTATATTTTGTTCTTTAAAACTTATTAAATAATTACATGAACATAAAACTGATTTCATTGATCAGTTACAAGAGTAGAGTTAAAATGTTTAAAGGAGTATAACTTTAGATACAAGTGTTTCAAAAACATTGTTCTAACATTTCATTAATAACCACAGTCACCTCTCTGTTTCATTAAATAACCAACAGTCACATCTCTGTTTCATTTATATAATTAGATGATGAATATAACTGTTCTTACTTTTTATTTATAAGCTGTTGATATCATATTTTTCCCTGGATTGTTACAAAAATTGTCAATCTGAAAAAATATGAAACAATGTTGTAGTGAAAATCTAAAAGTTGAAAGTAGTTTATCAGTTTGGCAGTGACAATTTCATTAGACTTTGGAAGCTGCTTAATTCAACTTGAATAGTAGCAAGAAAACTTCTACCTCTATTTGTATATTACAGCTTCCATACAGGGATAATTGGATATGATTGAATTGATTGATTGAATATTTAGTGTCATTTTTATGCCATCGAGGGCTAACAGACGATCAGTTAACCTAACCACTGTTTCCTGGGATCCTGAAAGGTTAACCAGTCCTCGAGCACACCCCATCTCCGCAAATAACTGATAACTTTCCCACCTGAAACAGCGGTGAGAGACGACTGATAATGAGACGCAATGTTACATATCAACCATCACAGAGATTGTGGCTGGGCGAGAATTTGAACTCACGACCCCTGGATTGATAGTCAGACTCGCCTACAACTGAGCTAATCGGGCCCAGCCTGGTCAAGCAAGTTCATTGTTTTGCTATAACCAGCAAGCTAATGTTGATATAAAGCTTTAAAATATCTCATTTGAATTTTGAAATCTCCGCAAGTAGCTGATAACTTTCCCATTTGAATCAGTGGTGAGAGACGAATGATAATGAGACGCAATCATCGTATATCAACCATCACGGAGATTGTGGCTGGGTGGGGTTTTGAACTCATTACCCCTGGATTGGTAGTAATGGGTGAAAAATTACAATCTACAAAAATCCTTTGAAAGGGTTGTGGTGGTCCTGTTTCATTGAAACAGTTAAGCAATCTATGTTTCTTTATATATGCTCTACCACTGAACCACATGCTTCACAGTCAGGGCTAGAAAATGTCCACTCGTCCACTCATCATAACAAGTGAACATCTGATCAGGACTAGTAAGATTTAAGAGACTGATCTTAATATTGCTTTGGTTTTAAGCATTTAATAAAAAAGTTGAAACTATGGGAAGACAAGAAGCTTTTATAAAAAATATCAAGTACTGACAGTTGTTTGTGAGTCAATACTGATGCCAAGTTTAGATAAGAACCTATGTGGCCTTATAAGAATTTAAAAACCTTCAGCCAGTTGATTAAAACAGAATACCATAATACATACCTTTGTATCCACTTTGTGTCTTCAATCATCAGCAATGATCGAGGATCCAAGTACTTCCTCCTGTTTGGGTGACATTTCTTGTATGTAAATTCCTTTCCTTTGTACTTTGTATGTAATGTAGACCATTTTGTATATTGGCCATATTTTGTAGGTATATCACATTTTTATAATATGTTGATCACATTTTTGTTCTGAATGGGTATCAATTTCTTGTATGGTGATCACTGCCCATATGGCGATCACTTCTTGTATGAGATGATTTTCATGTATGTAGATCACTTTCTTTTATGGCGATCACTTCCTTGTATGGATATCACAACATGCTCTTATTAAATATTATTTTCAGTTGTCCACTTGTCTGAGATAATATAAACTAAATTTGTCCGAGATATAATGAAATACAGCTGTCAATCAAAGACTTCACATGAACTTATTTTGGTATGTATAGTTTGTGTTTGTGTGTGTGTTTTACTTGTAACAAAGTAATGTGGACATTTTACAGATTAACATATGAAGCTTAAATACAATTTTTATCTTTTAACACATTTTAAAAGAAATCAGACATGACAAGGGCTAAAGAAATTGCTTCCATACTGGCTGATTTTTAAAACAAGCTTGGAGGGAACTTGGCCTCATCTATTAAATACACATACCTGATTTACATAGTAAGAAGGGGTGGAGTTAGGAGGGGGTCTGCAAGTAATAATATAATATCAAAATAAAATTAATTATACATGCAACATTATGGAGTTTCTTGAGCCCAGGTCAAGTCCATACATCAACAAACATGGCACATAAATATTACAATGTAACAAAACAACACATATCCCCTACCAGTTCAAAACTACTTGCAAAAAATACACATAAAAAATGCAGGGTGTGTCGAGGGGGGGGGGGGGACGAATGTGTTTAATGACCTTCTCAACAAACAGCAAGATGTATCCATATACATGGCATCCAGCTTTACTGGTGAAGGTAACCCTCAGAACAAATCTGAGTAGAAACTCCGTTCAGTTCTCACATTAAATGTTTTGGTTTGAGCTGGGCTCCAAACCTAAACCTCAGCAGTGAGGGATTAGTGATTGTTAGACACTACGTCAGACCACTCGGCCATAGAGAATCTCTTTTTCAGCGTAATAACCAATGTTACTTACTGAATTTGATTTGTGCCAACTTAGCAAAATTATCTGTCAATAGAGAAAAAATTATGGCTTCCAGTAAGTCATAATTCATCTTTCTTTTCCTTTCTTTTTTGGGAAAAGAGCATTTCACTTTTCACCTCACTGCTCCAAGGAACTCCTTATTATTTGGAGGAGCCTTTGTGAAATATATATAATATTGTAATTGCTTCATCAATGAAAACAAAATGGCCTCCAGTCAGCCATATTTGATCTGATGAAAGAAAAACATCATGAGTCATTTGAGACACAATGGTCCAAAGTCGCATCATTTAATTATTGCTTAAGATTGACTTCCACCAAGATGAAATAAAAATGGTTCTCAGTCAGCCATTTTTAATGTCAGGATTATATGTTTTTTAATCTAATTTTAAATTTGGAATCGGACAACAATATTCACTCTAGATAGGCTGGGGTGAATGATTGATAATGGAAAGTAAACTGGTAGAGGACTTACAATTTTTTAATATTTTTTTTACAAAACATATATTTTTTTTTTTTTTTACAAAACATACAATTTTTTTTTATAAACATACAATTGTTTTTTACAAAACATTTTTTTTCAACAACATATTTTTAATATGACCGTGGAACATCTGGGACGTCAAGGTTCATCATCTTTACTGAATATTAGTTTGTGTTTCCTACATAGATGTGTATGATTGGTGATTTTTTCTTTAAAAAAACCCCACAAAATCATGTTCACAAACCATAAACAAGTCAGTACACACTACACAGTACAATAGATAACAATTAAACATGTTAATTATTTAATAATTTAAAACAATATTTAAAAAAAAAATGAAATATAATACAAGTAACAACAAAAAATCCTTTATTCTGAGTTAACATTATGGTTCTCTGGAGTTAGTGTAGTAGACTGATCTTCAAACACAATTATTGGGGTCATGCTTAACCTTTAACCTTTTAAACAAAACCAGTGGCCTTGACCTTTGACACAGTGACCTGAAATCTTGCATTAAAGACAAATGCAGTTTCATCAAACACTACGTAATGATATAAATGTTGTTGACCTTCCATCATAATAACTGCTTTTTGATGAATAAACAGTCTAATTGACCTTTCACCCACCAACTTTAAAGGGTAGAAATACTTCAAATTTTAAAATTGTCTGATTCAGTTTTCTATTTATGAAAACCGCAGTGTGGTCCAGTGGTAAAGCCTCCACCTCACATGCATAAAAATGTGGATTAAATCCCTGACCGGGTCATACCAAATACTTGAGAAATGGTACAAGAAGCTTCTTTGCTTGGTGCTCAGATTTTAAGAAGAGAGTTCTAGGTCTGATCGGCTCAGTGTAAGAATAATATGACTGGGTGGGGTATCATACCATGAGTCTGTGACATGATACCACAGTATAGCAGTGCTCAGAATACTTTTTCTCAAGTAGACATCGTCACGATATGACTATACTTTGTTGAAAGTGACACTTAACACCATACAACTTACTGGTATTAATATGATAGTGAGATGCCTTTTATCCATTTTAAAAATAATTTTCTTTTTTAAAACATTCATGAAGATTCCCCCCCACCCCCGATATACTACTTACGTCTAGTTTTAAATCCGATATCAAGTGACAAATGCTGTTTAAAAAAGGTTATAATACTGCATTTAATTATTTCACAAAGCTTCTTGACAATAATTGTATATTTTGTCTTGTTTCTTATTTGCTTGATGTTTACATCATTTTGAAATAAAGAATAAATAGAGAATCTTACAAAAAATGATCATTTATTATTGCGAGGCTCTGCTGAGCATTATATCACAATTATTTGCCAACGACTTTAATAAATTCAATAATAATTGAGCACGAATAAATGCTTTTTTATCGCAGAACTCAGAAAAATGGGACATTTAATTAATGGATCGAGTCTATAAGGAACCTCAAAAAATGTCCAGCAAATTTGTTTCCATCATTCGTTGTATGTGGAGTATGTGGATGTGGCGTCTCAAAATAACATCAAGGTCATTTATATATTCAGGGAAGTCGGAACATTGTTCTGCATTTTACGTACGAGAACCAAGTTATATGGAAAACACGAAATGATGAATCATGATATTACACTAGGTTAATATCAAAGATATGGCATGGGTTTATTACACTCCTGCACCATAAATCATGTGATAAACAACATAATGGATCGTTGATTCAAGTGGGAAAAATATCAGTTACTTGATGAGATGGGTGTGCTTGAGTATTGGTTAACCTTTCAGGGTCTCATGAAAGAGTGGTTATGCTAACTGACCATCTGTTAGCCCTTGATGGCATAAAACTTATGCTAAATATTAAAACAAACAAACAGTTTCATAGGAGCTGTATTTTGTTCAGTTAAGTAAAATAGAGGTCAATGTTTTGCATTTTTTTGTGGTTTGTTTATCTCAGATAATGATAGTTTTTAATTGGTATCTGTCCCATCACAGGAAGCAGTTTGAGGTGAAGGACCATGTTTACATGCTTCAAAAATATGGTGAATAATGGCACATTTTAGAGAAATTAAATCTGTAGACCACATGACAAATTAAACATTTGGATGCGGACTGATTCAATGTGTTTATTACCATTTACAGCACATTCTACACCAGTACATGGTTTTCAGTTTTATAATTGAAACGCCATCCCCCATGCATATAATTATTATATAAGAACTTTCCAATGCATAGGTTATACAGTCATGACACCAAGTTTCATTGGCCAAGCTTATATGCATACTTAGGTTATACCAATTTAGCTCACTTGTGATGAAAGCTCGGAGCTAATATGAACCACTCTCGAGTCAGCTTCCTGGGTTGAACCGGTACTGAGTGTTGTTTTATGAGAGGCATCAGGGGCTGACCTGGGAATCGCACCTGCAGCCTCTGGCTTGAGCCGTCAACACTCTATCCACTGCAATACCGCCACACAACTAAATTCATTAAGGCAGACAAATTTCTGATGAAGAATTAGAAACTATCATAGAATTGACTTGTTCATTTTTTTCATATTTCCATACTATGACACTAGGACCTTTTTGCATATTAAAATGGTAATGTTGTTTGTGAATGGACTTCCATTTGGAATATGGCTAATATTGTCATCTCTGATAGATTATTGCAATATTCTATACTAATAAACTCAATAAATTGACTGACTGAAATTGTTATAAATTAACTTGAACTCAAATGTGGTTTGTTTAAAAACATGCAAATTTCTACATATCATCACAGTAACTGTTGTGGTATCCCTGTATTGGCCTTTTTCTATGCAATTTTTAATGGGGTTTTAACAATTTATTTTCAATACATTACAGAACAAATGTGGCAACCTAGCTTAGCCTATCAATTAGGAGGGAGAAAGAACTTTCAACGATTCCATCCAAGATCCATTGTCTTTACACGAAACAGACAAACCTTTTCATTTGCAAGTTTTGGACAGAGTTCAACTTGAACCCAAGACTGTAAGGATGAAAGATTAATAATCTTTAAACAGTGGTAAATTAGACCACTTAGCCATGGCCAGAATCCTTCTCACTGTTGTACAAATTGTTCTGATTTGTCATTTAATATTGTACTTTACTTGTGATATAAACTTGTACCAATTATTTTAACATTCTGTACTCTATTATTCTAATGATTTGATCAGTTATTTCTCCAGAAATTTAATGAGACGACCTGGTAACAATAATGCGAGAGCTTGGTCCATGGACACAAGTAAAAAAGTATAACGAGAAATCAAAGCTAAAAATATATAACAGGTTAAAACCAAATATATATAACAGGTTAAAACCAGAATTCAAAACCAAATATATATAACAGGATAAAACCTGAAATAAATACTAGAAATAAATATCTGGTTAAAATCAGAAATCTTAAATAAGTTAAAAATAGAAATACTTTACTAGAAAAACCTAACAGGTTAAAACCTAAAATCCATTACCGGTTAAAATCAGAAATCTTGAACAGGTCAAAGACAGAAATACATAACCAGAAATTCATAACACCATAATACAAAATATCCGTAACAGCGAGATTAGAGTACCAATAAGAAATCTTGAACAAGTCAAAACAGAAATCCATATAACAGGTTAAACCCAGGTAAAAACCAGAAATGTATAACTGCTTAAAAACCAGAAATCCATATCAGTATATAAAATCAGAACACTTTAACAGGTAAAAATCCCACAGAATTAAATAACAGATTAAAAACCAGAAATCCATAACAGGTTAAAATCAGAAACCAATAACAGGTAAAACAGAAATAAAAAGAAGACAAATCCATAACATTTAAAAATCAGGTCAACAGAAGGGAAATACATAACAGAATAAAACCAGAAATGAAAAACAGAAATCTATAATGGTAAACCAGGCAAGACAGTGCAGAAATGCATACTGTAACAAATTAAAATCGGAAATCTTTAAAAAGTCAAAACAAGCTTGTACATAACAGATCAAAACCTAAATCAATAATATGTTAAAAATAGTAATGAAAACCATAAATCCATAACAGGTTAAAAACAAAAATGAAAACCATAAATCCATAACAAGTTAAAACCAGAGATGAATGGTGGGTTATAACTAAAACCGAAAACTAGAAATATTTAATAGGTGAAAATGAGAAATACATAACATAGATTAAAACCTGAAATTCATAACCAAAAATATTGAACCTTAAACAAATACCCAATTAGTCAGCCTCTTACGACGTGCCTGGGTTGAGCAGTGGACCAATTCTTTTAAGCACCCGGGATCCACACGGGGAAAGCATTAAAAGCAAGAAATACATAACAGTAAATCTAGAATGCCATACCAGGTTAATATCAGAAATCTCTAACAGGTCAAAAAAGTAATCAAAAACAAAAATATGTAGCAAGTTAAAACTGGCAAATATCAGAACATGCACTTCTGGAACACTGGATACATTACCAATGGTTCTCAAAGTGCCTTATTCCCATAGATAGTCCTCTGTTGGTCCAAATATGCAGAAAAAAACATGGGGTTGACCAGGTTGCTTTTTCACAATTTCGATGGTTTGATGGCACCCCTTCATTTTTGACAATTCTGCCCATTTGTTGCAGTGTATCACTACACATCTTTAAACTGTTATAGCATCATCAAACAGTTCCCAGGGTCACCCAAACTTTGCAGAAATCATGAAAATGTTCCAATGTTCCCATATGCACAAAGAAATAAGACATTTTATGCATTTTTTAAAAAAAATTACCCAACCGCTTTACACAGCTCTAATTTCTTGGGCGTAATAATCTTGCTACCGTCATGTAAGGGAGGTAATTGTTCAGTGAGACCTAAACAGTTATACATAGCCAGATATACATAACTGATTAAAAACCTGCAATCTGTAACATGCTAAAATCTATAACATTGAACAGGTTAAACCAAGAAATCCATTACAGGTACAAAAATTAAATAAAAACAAGATTTACATAACAGGGTCAATCCAGAAATCCATAACAATTTAAAATCAGGTGAAAAAAACCCAGAAATAGTTAACAGAATAAAATCATTAATCAGTTAAAGGTTAAAACCAGAAAAGAAAACCATAAATCCATAACACTGGTTAAAATCAGAAAGAAACAAGAGACGTGGAAATTCACGGAAAACCATGTTTTTCAAACATTTTAGCTATCCTGTAACTATAACTCTATTTCATGCCAGAATTTTATGTACGTTGAAGCAGAAAATGAAAAAGCATACAATTCAAATCTTGTTTTTTTATTTGTAAAACATTGATGCAATAGTTTTGTTAAAAAAGCATGAAATAAAGTTTTTCTCTTGTTTCTGTGCTATTCACTGGTTGTTTGGCTAAAATATTACTTCCGTAATTCACATTATGAAAGATGTAATGTGATTATACTCGGAAACAAACATGCATATTCATAAAATAATATATCAATATTTTAACATTTTGCATTGAGGCTTAAGTGCTGGTATTGTTTCCAGTGCCCATCAATAGGAGGTAAGTCACACATGCTTAACTGATAGCAACAATTTCTTAAACACGATGTTTGATTCTACAAATATATTACAAAATGCATCAAACATTATGAGAAATTCAGCTGTGGTGTAAAAATTTTAAACGGACCTGTACATTTCTCTAATAAATTATTTGTATTTTTTATAATATTTTTTGCCTCATGGTTATCAACTCAGCAAGGGCACCGCAAACCATATAATAAAAATGTGCATGTTAATGGAGTTTCATTTTAATATATATCAATACATCAATCTAAACTTTTTTAGTATTTTCATCAAAATAACAAAAGAAAAAGATTATTTTTACTTTACCGCTAGAAAAATTGTATAAGTTTGGTTGCGGAAACAATCAATTTTAGCATTTTTGACTAATTAAAGGGCCATAACTCTAAAGATAATGGTCAGAATTGGCTGGTTAACAAACTTGGCTCAGATTTTATAGAGATACACACTTTGTGTAAGTTGGCTTCAGTTCAGATAAAGAATACTCTAGTATTTTGGGCGGAAACGGTACATTTTAGCATTTTTGACTAATTAAAGGGCCATTACTCTGAAGATAATGGTCCGTTTTGGCTGGTTATCGAACTTGGCCTAGATTTTATAAAGATGTACACTTTGTATAAGTTTGCTTCAGTTCTGCTAAAGAATAATCTAGTTATTGAGCAGAAACGGTAAATTTAAGCATTTTTGACTTATTAAAGGGCCATAACTCTAAAGATAATAGTCCGAATTAGCTGGTTATCCAACTTGGCCTAGATTTTATAGAGATTCACACTTTGTGTAATTTTGCTTCAGTTCTGATTAAGAATACTCTAGTAATTGAGCGGAAACGGGCAATTTTAGCATTTTTGACTAATTAAAGGGCCATAACTCTGAAGATAATGGTCTGTTTTGGCTGGTTATCGAACTTGGCCTAGATTTTATAGAGATGCACACTTTGTGTAAGTTTGCTTCAGTTCTGCTAAAGAATAATCTAGTTATTGAGCAGAAACTGTAAATTTAAGCATTTCTGACTTATTAAACTTGGCCTAGATTTTATAGAGGTACACACTTTGTAAATGAAAACTACTCTAGTTATTGAACGGAAATGAAAAACTTAAGGCCGTGCATCCGCCCACCAATCCAAAAGCCCACCCGCCCGCCCGCCGACTTCGCCAATCTAATAATCAGGTTTTCAACTTTGAAAAACCTGGTTAAAAACAGAAACCCATAAAGAGGTTAAACCTGAAATTAAAACCATAAATCCATAACAGGTTAAATCCAGAAATGAAAACCATAAATCCATAAAGGAGTTAAAACTTGAAATTAAAACCATAAATCCATAACAGGTTAAAACCAGAAATGAAAACCATAAATCCATAACAGGTTAAAATCAGAAATGAAAAACAGAAATCTGTAACTGATGATAAATACATAACAGATTAAAACCAGACATGAAAACCAGACATACATAACAGGTTAAAACAAGAAATGAACCAGAAATACATGATAGAATTAAACCAGAAATAAAAACAGGAAATACATAAATGGGCAAACCTAGAAATCCACACCAGGTTAAAACAAGAAAATACCACAGTCGACCAGACTAAATTTCACACCATTATATGGCTGAAAATTAACACAGCCTTGATAAAAACTGTCTAGATTATGCCTTCCTTGTAAAAATAATGTTGCCAAAGCAACAGTTTCTGAATAAAGTATGCAAATATCCTGTACTTGATTAATATAGAGCAAACTTGAACTAGTTCTTCCAGTTTTGTTCGTTTTGATAGTTGGTAACCAAACAGACCAGGATCTGTCATTATTTCTTTCCTAGGTTAATTGTTAGCTAATTTACAATCACCAATATATCTTGATAAAAAATATATTTTAATCATACCACCAATATAGTTTCACTCATTCAAACAATTTCTACTCCATGTATATTATTGTCACTCCAGTGGCTATACTTCCGAAATCTGTACCAAATCGAATCGACCAGTTGACTAATCAGAAATCTTTACCAGGTCAGAAACAAAAATCAAAACCAAAAATATATAACAGGTTAAAACTCTAAAAAAAATTAAATCTTTGTTAAATTGTTTGATTCCCAAATATTTTTATTTTAGTATTGTTTCTTTCAATCAGATTTGATTTAAAGCACAATTAATAATTGATGGGAACTTTGAATAAAATACACATTGTGGTTAATGAATATTGCAATTAACTTTTCATATCATATCTGACCTTTATAATATATACACTATTATTTATATGATTTGGTCCGAGTTTCTGTTGAGAAATACTATAACTACTGTATAAGTTTAGTTTAAGTTTAAGATTTCAGATTTCATTACCGCCATTTTCAACACACCTCAGGTTATATATGGCATATCCAGTTCTACTGGTGGAGGAAAACCTCAGACTGTTCAGACTGAGTAGAAACACCGTCCTTCCGCAAGTAACTGGAAACTTTCTCACATATAGTTTTTGGAGCGAGCAGCTAGGACTCGAACCTACAACCTTAGTGGTGAGAGGCAAGTGATCTTGAGACAGCGCCTTAGACAACTTGGTCACAGAGGACCCTTATGAAAAAAATAAGAGCCAGGTAGAAGACCCAGTTTTCAAATATACGGACCCACTGTTCATATACGTTTATTTGGATGTGATCCTAATCAGCTGCCCAGGTGAAATGAAACTTGCACACAAGTGCCATAGCGTTTCACCAGTCATGCATACACATAGTTACAGGTGCACTCTGGCTTCCAGATTATATACTCTCAAAATATGTTTTCATGATTTGTCAGCAGTTTACCTGCTTTCATTGTTCTATTCATTACTAACAGTACATGTAGGTCAGGTAAGGTTTGCTGAAAACTGTCTGTGCATGGAAAGAATGGGATTCAACACTTTTTCAAGACATCCTTCATTTTACATTTTAGCAAACTTTCTCACATTAATTAGGACAGAGCTGGGGGGGAACCCGTAGCCTTATTAGTGTAGTATATCCAAAAATCTGATATCTCCCCGAATCAGGTCTATTAACCCCCAATAAAAAAGCAGGGAATTCTATGCCTGACCCACAATTCATAGCAACTGAACACTTACTAAACTGTGACGTCATTCAAACATTCAGTGTTGAAGCAATTGACCAATCAACAATGAAATGTGGCCTTCCCAACATTGCTACTTAACAGACCCAACCGAGAGAGCTGGGTTCATTCTACAGACTATTATTAGTGAGAACTAAGTGATCATCAGACAGTACCTTAAACAACCCATCAATAAAGAAACCACCCAATAGTATCGCAGATGTAAAAATAAATTAACAAAACTGGAACCTTACTTTCAAATAAGATTTTCTTGAAAGGGTTTACTGCCATTTTCAACACATTTTAGGTTTATTGGTGGATGAAGACCTTAGAATGATTCATAGAATCACCGGCCCTACTCAAGTAAATTGTAAACCTTCTCATTTATAGTTTTTGAATCGAACGGGACTTGAACCTATAATCAGTAAGAGGTTAGTGATCTTTAGATGATGCACAGAGGTCCCAAGTTATGTGAAATATACTCTATATATATAGAGTATTGTTTGGGTGTATTAGAGTATTATCTCTCTCATACTATTACTTTCACACCCTTGGTAACAGTAAGTGTTCATTAAGCAAAAATTTAACAATTAAGAAACCCATAGGGAGAGACTGCAGGGTGTTAAATGTCATTTAGTTTATATTAATTTATTTTAGCTTGATTGTGATGAAAGTTCAGAGCTTATATGAACCCCTCTCAAGTCTGCTTCCTGGGTAGAACCAGTACTGAATGTTGTTTTATGAGAGGCATCGGTTCGAGCTGGGGATCGAACCTAATACCTCTGGTGTGAGCGGCCAACACTCTATCCATTACACTACCGCCCTTCATAACGTCATTTATCGACAGTTTGACGTCATTTGACTGAATCTGGGCGGGAGCTACGATGAAAGCTGAGATAATTGACGTTTGAAAGTTGATGTTTGTTAAGGCCATTACTAAGTATAGCTTGGAAGCTTTGTAGTTTGTAGATGACTCGTTCAGATTTCAATCAAAGGCAGAGTCTGTGCAATGTCATTCATGCGTGCGCAGCAATGACAACTTCTTAATAAATAAGAATGAACTTAATAATTAAGTTATTTTGTGGGCTGTTTTAACAAATAAGAGCGACACAGTTTTGAAAATTGGTTGTCAAATGTGGTTCAATACTAATAATTATTCTGTGATCCAGTACTATTGAAATGATCATGTTCAGTGTATTTCTATTCTCCTTTTTATATATACATATGTACATTGTAATGTGAAATATAATATATACATAATTATGTAAATTGTAATG
Organism: Panopea generosa; assembly: GCA_029582155.1. NCBI lineage: Eukaryota > Metazoa > Mollusca > Bivalvia > Adapedonta > Hiatellidae > Panopea > Panopea generosa. The sequence goes on along the minus strand of CM055898.1, from coordinate 58,307,863 downwards.
TGAAATATAATATAAACATATGCAAATTGTAAGGTGAAATATAATATAAACATATGGAAATTATAATGTGAAATATAATATATACATATGTAAATTGTAATGTGAAATATGATATAAACATAAAGTAATTTGTAATGTGAAAAATAATATATACATAATGTACATTGTAGTTGAAATATACTATATATAAATTAATAATGTATACACTATAACCGAAATCTTTATACAATTATGTACATCTTAAATGAAGTATCTTAATGAATTAACAAAAAACACTAAGAAATCTTGAAACTTCATTAATTTACAACTATTAAAAACTTATTCCATTAATCATTTACACCCTGATCAGACTTTTACAAATAGTATATCATATTGTTGACCATCAAGCTAAAGAGTTAATTACTTTCAAATGTGATATAATCCCTGCTAGAAAAATTTGGAGAAGCATGTAGTTGCTTAGTGCCACATGTGGCATGTCAGGCACCTTTTGACAATTTTTTATAATACGTCTCCGACTCTCCGGAGATCATGACAGCTCACCGGATATGTCGACATTTTAGATTTTAAACAAGTTGTCCATCTACACCTTATATAATTTGGCTAGTAGTCGCCACTTTGTCCTCTTTATATCTGTCATCCCTCTTGTTTGAAGCATAACTTAAAAAAAACACATAAGATAAATTCTAGGAGATGGCGTGCAGTGCACAAGGGTATAACTCTGGGTTTTTTCTTGACAGAATTATTTCCCTTTTACTGTAATTACTTTCCCATGAGCGCAACTTGAAAACCATTGAAGATAAATCAATAAATATTTATAAAATTTAAAAAATTGGGCAGTTATAACATAAGCAAACATTTTGATAAATGTTAAGGATTATACCCAGCCCAATAAGACTTATCAGTCACCATGTTCTCAAAATTGCAATTTCTTCAACATTCTGTCATTTGTAGTCCTCAATCTGAAGTGTTCCATGCCCTTTCACTCAAATATTGCATGTTAACACCATTAAATAAGCCTATTTCATGCAAACCCAAACCCACACCTTCATTCCCTCTAATTGCCACCTCCTTTATAAGAACTAACCATTATGGAAGTTGCTTTCCAAAATAACACAACTTGTACAAACAAATTTCATGTTAAGTTTCAATAACTTTACTTTTTTACTTGGGCAATTTTGCCCAGGTTTAGGAGTCAAGTTTCACAACTTCATAGGACAGATGTTCTATAAATAATAACAACTTTCAAAAACCGAAGGACGTCCTGAAATAATTCCACAATTGAGTTCCGAATCGCCCATTATTCTAATATATTTTTGGAGATATAAATCCACTAGGCTGGAACTATTTTCGGTAATTTCTAATTTTGTTATTTGATTAATTACTTATACTTTTCATATTCATATATTTAATGAGTCGATTGTAACCCAGGCGACCTGGGTTCGAATCCTGCTATATATATATAGAGCCTGAGCTAATGATGTGCTGAGTGTCAAATCTTTCTTTGTAATACGTAATTTAACTTTGTGATTGATCTTTTAGAATACATGTCATCTGACTTTCTGTGAAATACAATATAATTCAACTTGCATGACTATTTAATTTTGTATCTAAAATTTATATGCCAGCTCGGAGATGGTTTTTTTTATAGAATAAAATAAAATGTTATCCTGTCTTATCCACACAATAACGGTTTGTAAATGGTAACCTCTACTAAATCACTTTCCATTTAACAGAAACTTAATTATTTCATTTTTTACTTGACCATTGTTTGCCCAGGTTTCAGTACTCTATATTCTTTGATTATTATTACTGCTGAGTAAGGTAAAGGTTAGCTACACATGAACTTTACATAAATATGCAAGAACTATGAGCATATCTACATGAACTTTACATGGATTCACAAGAACTATATACATATCTACATGAACTTTACATGGATTCATAAGAACTATATAATCTCTTCATAAACTTTACATGGATTCACAAGAACTATATAATCTCTTCATAAACTTTACATGGATTCACAAGAACTATTGCATCCCTACATGAACTTTACATGGATTCACAATAACTATATACATATCTACATGAACTTTACATGGGTTCACAAGACCTATATACATCCCTACATGAACTTTACATGGATTCACAAGAACTATATACAACTTTACATGAATTTTACATGAATTCACAATAGTTTTACATATTTACATGAATTCACAATAACCATTATGGAAACATGACTTTATAAATGAACTAATATGAAAATTTAAATGCTTTACATTAACTCTAGGTTGAGTTACATAAATTTTTATGCTTTACATTAACTTTTTACATTTTAGTCTGAATCCATCATATTTTTCTGGAGTTTAAATATATTCCGCTTAATCCAGGTGTATGAGTGTGTGTTTTTGTGCAATAAATACAAAATTGTCATTTGTTTCTACATAAATTGGCATGTATATGATTTTAAGTGTAAGCAATTAGCAATGATTAATATTTTACATATTATAGATTAATTTTTAATAGCATGTTTGGGAAAAAAATCTTTTTGAAAGAGTATTATTATCAATAAAATACTCTGTTCACATGAAAATTACTTTTGAAAGGGTCTAAGTAGCTGTAAAATTATTAAGTACAGGTCAAGATAGATATTTAACAAGTTGGTCAAATTTTATTCAAAGAGTTATATTATAGCCCCTTTTCAACTTAAGTCTTTTGAAAATTTACCGGCATAAAGCTGAGGAATCCATGTCCTATGGAGACATGTGTAATTCTATACCTGAATAACAAATATGCAAACTTTTTGTCTTTGTCACCCAACCACCTTAAGGTGGCCCTATTTAGCCTCCCTGATGCAGGTGGCTCTGGGAGGACCATCCAGTCACAGCATAAAATCTGGCCAATTATTTTTAAATTAAGCTATATCATTCTTTTATTACAAATGGATGTAAAGAATCTCATATGATAGTTCCAGTTGCTACTTGGAGAGTTTCTATGCTTTATGAAACCATTTAGTAAGAAATATATAATATCTCCTTTCAAGTATTATCACAATTAAGTTTACTGTACACAAATTTTAGAAGCCCTCCATGGCCAAGTGGTCCAAATGCACTGTCTAAGGATCAGTACAAAAAATTAAAAATTAATGTATCCTTTAAGGTGTCCAACTTTCAACACATGAAGATAACAAAAACATGGCAATACAAAGGGAAGGACAAACCATTACAGGTCTACCAGTGGAAGACAAGATTAGTTCATGGGATTATGTTTTAGTGTCTGAGTGTCTCCAGCATCTTTTCCCTGAAATGTTCATCTCTTTGATCGATACCAATAACTCATGCCCCCCAGTAGCACTGTCCATACATTCTCTTGCGGAATGCTCCTTCCGTCCCTATGTTTCAATGCCCATCTCTCTCTCTCTCTCTCTCTCTCTCTCTCTCTCTCATACAAACATCATACACACACATTGCACACACATATGCACAGTTACACACAGCTCTCTCACACACAAACACATATCTTACAGAGAGAGCTCTCACACACAAACACTTATCTTACAGAGAGAGCTCTCACACACAAACATATCTTACAGAGAGAGCTCTCACACACAAACACTTATCTTACAGAGAGAGCTCTCACACACAAACATATCTTACAGAGAGAGCTCTCGCACACAAACACATATCTTACAGAGAGAAAGCTCTCGCACACAAACACATATCTTACAGAGATGGAGAGAGAGAGCTCTTGCACGCAAACACATATCATCAAGAGATGGAGAGAGAGAGCTCTTGCATACAAACACATATCATCAAGAGATGGAGAGAGAGAGCTCTTGCATACAAACACTTATCATCAAGAGATGGAGAGAGAAAGCTCTTGCATACAAACACATATCTTACAGAGAGAAAGCTCTCGCACACAAACACATATCTTACAGAGAGAAAGCTCTTGCACACAAACACATATCTTACAGAGAGAAAGCTCTCGCACACAAACACATCTTACAGAGATGGAGAGAGAGAGCTCTTGCACGCAAACACATATCATCAAGAGATGGAGAGAGAGAGCTCTTGCATACAAACACATATCATCAAGAGATGGAGAGAGAGAGCTCTTGCATACAAACACTTATCATCAAGAGATGGAGAGAGAAAGCTCTTGCATACAAACACATATCATCAAGAGATGGAGAGAGAGAGCTCTTGCACGCAAACACATATCATCAAGAGATGGAGAGAGAGAGAGCTCTTGCATACAAACACTTATCATACAGAGATGGAGAGAGAGAGAGAGCTCTCGCACACACAAACACATCATACAGAGAGAGAGAGAGAAGGAAGAGAGAGAGAGAGAGATGGGAGAGAGAAGGGAGAAAGAAAGAGAGCTCATATACAAAGGCATACAGAGAGAGAGAGAGAGAGAGAGAGAGAGAGAGAGAGATGGGGAGAGAGAGAGAGAGATGGGGAGAGAGAGAGAAGCACACAAACAGACAAACAAACACACATGAGATGGGCATAAGACAGACATTTAGAACTCACATGCATGGTCATGATACCATTACATTGGAGAAAGGGCTATTACAAGTTGGATGAGTTTCAATGAAAATTAATAAAAAGGGAGACTACACATGCAGGAGGTTGTAATATGATATGATATGAGATATGGTATGAGATACAATATGAGATATGATACAATATTATATGATACAAAACAATATGATATGAGATATTATATGTGAAAGGATATAATACAATAAGATAAGATGAGATAAGATATCATATATGATACAATAAAATACAGATAAAATGTAATATTAGAGGTCTTTTGGTGAACAGACATGCACATTTGATTCATTCAGCATTGCAACTTTTTCTGATATCCATGTTTTTAAAGATGTGATATTGCCCAGATATCACGTCCTTATTATAGTTATAACATCTTAAGTCAGATAAGATGCAACAGTAAATTAATCATTTGTATATGTCTGCCCATCAAAATAATATTATATTAAAAACAATATGAATATTATTATATAATATTTGACATGAATTACAAAAAAATAAACCATAAATATGATAAAATATATCTAAAAACATAAAATATAAGTGATAGCGGGAAAAACATAAAATATAAGTGATAGCAGGATCAAAGAGTTAATTCTGATAGAAGTAGAGTGGGATTGTGGGGAGGGGATGAAAGTTCTGGAGAATACATGGCAAATGCATGCATTGATAAGCATGCATTAATATGCATGCATTGATAAGCATGCATAATAAACATTGGACATCAGGCAAGATAGAACCCTGGGTGCCGGCTGGCCATGTCAAGTTGAGAAGAGCATGACAGGAGTGCTAGGAACCCAAACACTAAAACATATCCCATAAACGAATCAAATCTTCAACCAGTAGACCTGAAATGGTTTACATGTCCCTCTTATCCTTTGATGCCATTGTTTTTGTTAAGAAATGCATCGAAAGTTGGACACTTTAACTTTTTTGGCGCCAATGTCATCGCGTGGTGACTACATATCACCGTATGGCAACTTCAAATAGATTCCTTATTATAAACCAGATTTAACGACAATCAAAGGGAGATATCACATGATAATTACCTGTCGACAGCAGTTAGATATCAGTTTGTGATATTATTGAAAATAATTCAAATAAAAATGTCAAATTTTGTACTTTTGCAACACTTTTTCGCATGCATGAGCAGTGACAAAACGAGCTCTCGAAACAAAATGAGGAATATCAGTTTTATACTTCACTTGATGCACCTGTTCTTATCTTTTTTCATGAGTTTTACCTGTTCAACAGGTCGATCCATCAGAAAATTGCCAAATGATACAAAAACATTCTTCAATATATTCTGAAAGAAGATAATATAAACAAAGGGCCTGCAAAGTTTCATTCAGATATTTCAAATAGTTTTCTTTTAGCAGTAGGTTATTCTGTTATAAATTGCAATCACCAATAATATATTTGGCACTGAGAGTATTGTATTGTGTCAAATTTGGTGCCAAGAGAGTTAACAAGCATATTAAAGCTCTGAAATAGAAGTTTAGATGGGAGAGATTCTACTTAAATGTCCAAAATGTTTAACTTAAATGTAAATTCAGGGCTATCTTTGCTTATATCATAGAAATGGTATTTTCATTTGAAAAAATTGCTTTCATTTACATATTTTAGGTTATTAAAATACACCATCTTTTCTAATGTGTCCGGAAATATAGTCTTCTTAAACAAGCTATCAAAATTGGCTCTGTTTCTTTTTCTTTTCATGCCACTTCAAACATGATTGGAATGTGCTACCGTAAGCGTCAAGCTTAAGTTAGCAAGTACTTATTTCAAATATTGGGTATGACTTAGCCTTCATTTAACTATATCTTAACATGTAAGGAATGTGGAAACAAGAAAGAACAACGTGATTACCAGAGTTTCCACAAAAATGGAAGGAATGTGGAAACAAGAAAAAAACAACGTGATTACCAGAGTTCCAACAAAAATGGAAGGAATGTTGAAACAATAAGAAAAACATGATTCCCAGAATTCCAACGAGAATGTAAGGAATGTGGAAACAAGTGATAACCAGAGTTCCCACAAAAATGTAAGGAATGTGGTAACAAGAAAGAACAAAGTGATTACCAGAGTTTCCACAAAAATGGAAGGAATGTGGAAACAAGAAAAAACAACGTGATTACCAGAGTTCCCCAAAAAATGGAAGGAATGTGGAAACAATAAGAAAAACATGATTCCCAGAATTCCAACAAGAATGTAAGGAAAGTGGAAACAAGTGATAACCAGAGTTCCCACAAAAATGTAAGGAATGTGGAAACAAGAAAGAACAACATGATTACCAGAGTTCCCACAAAAATGGAAGTAATGTTGAAACAAGAAAAAACAACTTGATTACCAGGGTTCCCACAAAAAAAAATTAGAAAGAATGTGGAAACAAGAAAGAAAAACTCAATTACCATAGTTCCCACCAAAAAATGGAAGGAATGTAGAAATAAGAAAGAACAACCTAGTTTCCAGAGTAACCACAACAATGGAAGGAATGTAGAAACAAGAAAGAACAACCTAGTTACCAGAGTAATCACAAAAATAGAAGGAATGTGGAAACAAGAAAGAAAAACTGGATTAAGTTAGCAAGTACTTATTTCAAATATTGAGTATGATTTAGCCTGCATTAAACTATATCTTAAGTTGTCATCCTACAACTTTATATATATACAGGTAGATCAGTTTGTTTGAACATTTGGCATCATATTTATGCCATTGAGTGCTAACAGACAATCAGTTAACCTAATCACTCTTTCCTGGGATCCTGAAGGGTTGACCAGTACTCTAGCACACACATCTTCGCAAGTAACTGATAACTTCTTCATTTGAATCAGGTATGAGAGACAAATGTCAATGAGACACAATGTTGTATATCAATCATCACAGAGACAGTGGACATTTGGGGATTCAAATTCACGACCCCTGGATTGATGGTCAGACATGCTAACAACTAGGTCAAAGATAAATTGATGGAGTTTTGTTAAAGTAACTACCATAACAGAGTTGACTTATGCAAATTAATTCATTTTTTCATTTTATATATTTTAATTAAAAATGCCAACACAAAAGATGCTAGAACCAGTCATATATTTGAATAACAAAAGTCCCTATACATATTCAATTCAGCATACAAGACACAATTAAGTTCTCTGATATTTTTTTGGACAGTTTTCATTTAAATATCTATATACATATTACTGATGGTTTTATTATAACAGTTTTAAGAAGTTCCAAAGCTTTGAAGTTAATTTCCTAAATAAAATGTGAATCCTTAGCTGACTAAAATATTTAATGACATTTAGGTAACATTATTTATACACAATTATACACAATTATATATCATTACATATTGTTATGCCACTCTCAGTTTACATGCGACTTTAGGTTTAACAAGAAGTTTGATATTTGACCTTAACTTCCTACTATTATTATTATTATTACTGATTATTTTCATTTTATCATAATTCTAAATTCTAAAAGTGCATGTAGCCAAAAAATATTCAACCAATAAACATTTATTTTTTTTGTCTTATACAATAATATAATCACAATAATTTCACAGCTATTACATTTTTGCAAGAATATTAATTTTTTTGTTTTGGTCCTTAATTCTTTCATAAACATTGTAGACATATGACTTTTATCATTATATTCATCATTTTTTCACCTGTAATGTTCATGTGTGTATGGGGATCAGAACTTGGGTATATAGGGAGGGTATATAGGCAGGCTAGCCCTGGGGAATGTATGGGGATGGTTTTTGTATAGGATTAACATGTACATCACAGGTAAAACAGTATTGAATACATGAATTTAATTTGTATAAACAACTGCAACAAATAATATGTCTTAAATTTAAATGTTATTTATAAAAATGCCTAAAGTTTCTAAATATATATTCTTGAATTAGAATATTGTATGTACAAGAACTTAAATGTTCTACTTTCTATCATTCACTCATGTCTATACCAATATGCACATACAGTCATAACCGTATAAGCAGTCATCTCTACTTAAAGCAGCCACTTGTCTTAAGCAGCCACATTTGTTATTTCCTATGTAAATGCTTTCAGAGTGAATTAACCTGCTTTAAGCAACAACCTGTCTTAAAAGCCAATTTTGCTTCTTCCCTTGACTGGCTGCTTAAGTTTTTTTTTCTTTTTTCTATTATATTCAAAATCAACTTTTTTTCTACACTGCACACATTTTCTTATATTTTTTTATGATTCCTCTAATTACATGTATTATTTGTTCATTCCTATAACTATTTGTTTATTCCTTTTATTATTACTTTATTCCTATTATTATTATTTGTTTATTCCTATTATCATTGCTAATATTCCTATAATTATTTTTTGCTTGTTCCCATTATTATTTGTTTATTCCTATTATTATTTGCTTGTTCCTATTATTATTTGTTTATTCCTATTATTATTTGTTTATACCTATTATTATTTGCTTGTTCCTATTATTATTTGTTTATTCCTGTTATTATTTGCTTATTCCTATTATTATTTGCTTTTAAATAATTCCTATTATTATTTGTTTATCCCTATTATTATTTGTTTATTTATATTATTATTTGCTTGTTCCTATTATTATTTGCTTATACCTATTATTATTTGCTTATTCCTATTATTATTTGCTTATTTCTATTACAAATCATAATTCATTTATTATTGTTAGCTTATTCAATCCTTTATTATTACTATTATTATTCATTTGTCATATTATTGAATATCTATTGATTGTTCTCAAAATTGATAATTATTTTCTTATTCATATTTTGTTATTCTGACATATTAGTTTGGTTATTTATCATTATCAGTTATTGCATTCATTACTATTCATTTATTCACTTACTTCTGCCGATTGTATCTCTTGTCATGTTTTCATTTCAGCACTTCATTACTATTTTTCTCGCTTTACTAGACTAGCGAAATTGCCAAGATTTAAAGTAGAACTATAATACTCGTATTTAAGATTATAATAGTATGGCTGGCAAATGTTACAATATAAAGATTGTTGACCAAATCAATATTTTAATGAACAAAGTTTGTTAAATAATGATTACTTTTAAAATAATTTATAAGGTAAAACAACATAAATCAGTATTGACTTATTCATTATTCATATCAATCATTATTATTCACTTGATATGTATTATTATTCATACTATTCATTATTCTAATTAATGGACTATTAAGTATTATTATTCATAATATCATTATCTGATTCATAATAATCATTTATTTCTGTCAATTCTATTTTGTGTTAATGTCTTCATTTTTAAGAACTTCACTATAATGTATCTTTCTTCCTCAAGTCCATTTCCTAGGACCATTATAACATGATTTATTTAAGTCATCTGGTTGAGTCAAGGATCAAACCCGTCACCTCTGGCTCAAGTGCTCAGCTTTAAAGGCTGTTGGTATGACCTAGCCTACATTCAAACTCATTAGAGGCAGAAAGTTTCAACAGCTAGTCATAAGTAAAATTTATTGAATAGACTTGTGTTGATATGTAATAACCGAGACAGAGGTAACCTAATAGGGTTGACTTGGAGATACCTGTTTCTTTTTCCAAGGATTCCTTATTATAAACAATACCATATTCTCCTCACATAAAACCTCTTTCCTAATAAATGCCTCTAACAATTTTGGTCTAAAGTGTTATCAGTTAAAGAAACCTTTGAATTATAATGTGTTTAAATTAATGAATCATATTAATGGAGTTTCTTGAAGTAACTACACCACAACAGAGTTGACTTGTATAAATCTGTTCGATTTTTTTTGTATTTTTTAATATATTTTTAATTAAAAACTCCCATACGAAGATTCCAGAATCAATTTGCATATTTGAAAGACAAATCAAATCGGTTCTAGAACCTTTGTATCTGCAGAACTTAAGTATACAAGCCAAAACTGTAAGGCATTTTTTGCTAGTAAAGCATTTGACATAATTGTATCTACAAAAACTGTTACATTTTAAATTGATCAATTAAACAAATTAAATACCCATATTCGTTATCATGTTATCCATAAAGACAAATAGCAAATTTTTGTAATTACTTTCAATTCTTAATAACTCTACTCCCTGGTGACAACCCTTGGTGAAATAGTATACTATAGAGCCCATGTATATCAAATAAAAGCAACATTTAAATATGTATATATTAATTTAACTTTTGCAATTTTCTATTTTCCAAACACTATATAACCAGTGATAGTTATAGTATACCTGAATCAGTTTGAGGATAACTGACATTTTTACAATGTTGTGCTGATAGCCAACAGCTAATGGCACATCTGATGCATTTGTAATTGTTGCTTTACTCCATAAATAATTTAGCCCGTGTGGTTCCGGCTAAGAATAGAATCACTTCCGATTTCTGCAGAGGGGTAGGAATCCTCCGAATGGGTGTCATGTTCATTTTATCATTTTTCGTCATGTTCACTATTGTGGTTAAATTATCAACCCCTGTGTGGTTTCAGGGAGCCATATGAGTGATGGCAAGAATAGGACCCCTGTGGCTCATGCATGTCATAAGAAGCGACAATTTGAGTAATATGATAGAATTTGCTGATACTCTGCAGTTCTGCAGGTATCAAGGTTCTAGGTTCATTCTGCATATTCATTTGTTGGTGTATTTTTGTTTAAATCTGTATGTTATTTGTTGTTTTTGTACATGTAGAGTGAACCTGGAATCTTCCTTCCTGTTGGCGTCAAATAACCTATAATGTGTTGGTATGCCGTAAAACCCTATTCATTCATTCATTCATTCCATAAATTATTTGAAAAGTAATTTTTATTAAACAAACTTTTTTCATCAATATATTGAATTGGTCAACAATCTTTATATCGCAACATTTGCCAGCCGAGCTATTATCATCTTAAATACGAGTAATATATACTTTAAATCTAGGCAATTTCACTAGTCTATATTCAGTTATCAATCTAGACAAGGTGTTTTTCTTGTATTAATTGAGAAATATATAGTTACTTTTTAAAAAAATTGAGAGCAGACTGTTAAGATATTGTACACATTCAACCAAAAAAGTTTTGAAACATTCCTTTACTTTTATATAAATTTAAAAGATATGGGTCTGCGGACATGAAATAATGTACCTATTTCTGATTTGTATGAACCTCTGAATGGGCCAACAAAACTAGCCGAGTCCGGCAATAAAAGAAATTAACATGAAGCATAATTTATTTACTTTTATATTTATTACTTTTATTATTATTTATTATTTTTTTATCATTATAACTTTTATTGTGTTACCGGTACTTCGTTTATATTTTAATATTATTATATATTATATATTATATTATATCATTTTAACGCTATTAACTAATAGAGCACATTTGAACTGCACACAAGCAGTACAAAGAAAACCTGTAGTCACCATAGTCCCCACAAACACAGAATGCAAGCAGACCAATGAGAAGCTTGAACTACCTTAACCCCCACAAAAACAGTCTAGCTTGTTTAAGCTTAGTTCGCAAACCTTTGTTTTATTTATTATTATCATTTTATTATTGAATGTTGAAATTATAATTATTTTTATAGCAACTTTAATTATTTTTATATTTGTAATTCATATAACATCTCAGAAGGAAACAGAGTAAATAGAGAAACAGCAGTAAGGAAGAGTAGTTGAAATACTGTAGTTCCATCAAAAATGGAAGGAATGTGGAAACAAGAATGAACCACTCTATTACCATAGTTCCAACAAAAATGGAAGGAATGTGGAAACAAGAAAGAACCACTCTATTACCACAGTTCCCACAAAAATGGAAGGAATGTGGAAACAAGAAAGAACAACTCAATTACTGTAGTTCCCACAAAAAATGGAAGGAATGCAGAAACAAGAAAGAGCCACTCAATTACCGTAGCTCCCACATGAATAGAAGGAATGTGGAATCAAGAAAGAGCAACTGGATTACTCTAGTTCCCACAAAAATGGAAGGAATATGGAAACAAGAAAGAACAACTTGATTACCATAGTTCCCACGAAAGTGGAAGAAATGTGGAATCAAGAAAGAGCAACTGGATTACTCTAGTTCCAACAAAAATGGAAGGAATATGGAAACAAGAAAGAACAACTTGATTACCATAATTCCCACAAAAGTGGAAGGAATGTGGAAACAAGAAAGAACCACTCAATTACCGTAGCTCCCACATGAATGGAAGGAATGCGGAAACAAGGCAGAACAACGTGCTTACCCTAGTTCCCACAAAAATGGAAGGAATATGGAAACAAGAAAAATCAATTGAAATACTGTAGTTCCCACAAAAATGAAAGGAATGTGGAAACAAGAAAGAACCACTCTATTACCATAGTTCCCACAAAAATGGAAGGAATGTGGAAACAAGAAAGAACAACTCAATTACCGTAGTTCCCACAAAAATGGAAGAAATGTGGTAACAAAAAAAGACACTCAATTATCATAGTTCCCACATGAATGGAAGGAATGTGGAATAAAAAAAGAGCAACTGGTTTACCTTAGTTCCCACAAAAATGGAAGGAATATGGAAACAATAAAGTACAACTTGATTACTGTAGTTCCCACAAAAGTGGAAGGAATGTGGAAACAAGAAAGAGCCACTCAATTACTGTAGCTCCCACATGAATGGAAGGAATGTGGAATCAAGAAAGAACAACGCGATTACTCTAGTTCCCACAAAAAATGGAAGGAATATGGAAACAAAAAAAATCAATTGAAATACTGTTGTTCCAACAAAAGTGAAAGGAATGTGGAAACAGGAAAGAACCACTCTTTTACCATAGTTCCCACAAAAATGGAAGGAATGTGGAAACAGGAAAGAACAACTCAATTACCGTAGTTCCCACAAAAATGGAAGGAATGTGGAAACAAGAATGAACAACTTGATAACTTAGTTTCCACAAAAATGGAAGGAATGTGGAAACAAGAAAGAACAACTTGATTACCATAGCTCCCACAAAAATGGAAGGAATGTGGAAACAGAAAAGAACAACTTGATTACCCTTGTTCCCAAAAAAAAGGAAGGAATGTGGAAGCAAAAAAGAACAACTTGATTACAATAGTATCACAAAAATGAAAGGAATGTGGAAACAAGAAAGAACAACACAATTACCGTGGATCCAACAAAAATTAAAAGAATGTGGAAACAAGAAAGAACAAATCGATAACTGTAGTTCTCACAAAAATAAAAGGAATGTGGAAATAAAAAGAACAACTCTATTCCCACAAAAATTGGAAGGAATGTGAGAACAAGAAAGAGCCACTCAGTTACCATAGCTCCCACATAAATGGAAGGAATGTGCAAACAAGAAAGAACTTCTCAATTACCATAACCTCCATAAAAATTATGCTTTTATTATTTTTATTTTTATTAATTATTAATTCTATTATTATTATTAATTATTATCTTTATCATTATTACTTTTATTATTTTTATTATAATTAATCAATATTATTATTTTTTGTAATTTTTGCATTATATTTATTTGTATTATCTTTTTTAATTGCATATCGTTATCATTATTACTTTTTGATAATTTCTGTTAAGTGTTTTTTTAACATTTTAACATTTTTGTGTTTGATAAATGTTTTACAAGCAATTTCATTTTTTTTAACCATAAACATAGTAGGAGCACAAGTTTATATATAGCTGTTGTTTTTTTTAAATCAATTAAAGAGAAGCTAATTAAATACATATTTTTGTCATGTTTTCAATTAATAGAGAGAAAAGGCAGATTTTTGTAAATAATTTCAATACTAGCTAACCACAATCCTTGGTAAAATAGTATATTATAAAACAGCTCATGCATATCCAATAAAAGCATTATTTAAATGTTTATATGTAAGTGAAACCATTGCAAGTTTCTATTTTCCAACCAATATAGAGATACATTATACCTAAATCAGTAATCAGATAATTTGCATTTTTACAATGCTGTGCTGATAGCCAATGGTTTTGGCAGCTATGTGCATTTGTTATGCATTAATGAATACCCCCAGATGGCACCCTGATACAGTTATTGCACCCTATTACTGCCTGGTTTGACACAGTGAACCAATTAGAGTAACCAATCACTTTTGTGAATTGTCAATGAATTCCAACCAAACAGCGACCACAAAATAAATGTCTGAAAAATTCAAAGGGCTATAACTCATTGAAATTTTGTTATTTGCACGCAATATGCTGACGATATACACAACTAAGCTTGGTACCAATCACTCTTGTGAAGTTTCAATGAATTTAAGCTAATTGTTGCTGAGAAATAGCAACCACAAAAAATATGTATAAAAATTTCAAAGGGCCATAATTCATGTGTGCGATACATGAAAACAATATTAATCACTTTTGTGAAGTGTCAATGAATTCCAGCCAATGGTTGCCGAGACACAAAAAAATATGTGAAAAATTCAAAGGGCCATAACTCATTGAAAAATCATTCGGGCGCAACATCCCGAAGATATGCACAACTAGGCTTGGAATCTATCACTTTGGTGAAATGTCAATAAATTCCAGTGTATGGTTGCCGAGAAATAGCAACCACAAAAAAAAAGTCTGAAAAATTCAAAGGGCTATTACTCATTGAAAAATTATTTGCGCACAACATGCCAAGGATATACACAACTAGGCTAAATTGGTACCAATCACTTTTGTGAAGTGTCATAGAATTCCAGCCAACAGTTGCCGAAAAAAAGCACTACAAAACAAATGTCTGAAAAATTCAAAGGGCCATAACTCTTGAAAAATTATTCGGACACAGCATGCCGAAGATATGCACAACAAAGCTTGGTACCAATCACTTTTGTGAACTGTCAATGAATTCCAGCGAATGGTTGCTGAGAAATAGCAACCACAGAAAAAAATTCAAAGGGCCATAACTCATTGAAAAATTATTTGTGTACAACATGCCGACGATATTCTTTTTTCTTTTTTATAAAATTGAGAGACTTTGTATTTTAAAGTTATTCTATATGTTGATTATGATTACGCTGTCGTGTTTGTTGTGTCCTTTGTATGCTATATCTCCTGCTGTCCGACATGTTTTTTCTTATTTAAGTTATGACGGTAATATGTTATTCTATTTATTTTAAATTCATTCTATATATTACCGGTAGTTTATACTAATTTATTTTAGCTTGATGGCGATGAAATCTCATTGTTAGTATGTGAACTGCTCTCAAGTCCACTTCCTGGGTAGAACCAGTACTGAGTGTTGTTTTATGGGAGGTATCAGGTCGAGCTGGAGATTGAACCCGCAACCTCTGGCATGAGTGACCAACACTCTATCCACTACACCCCTGCTTCTATTTATAGATTATGTTAATGCCACAATGTGGTAACTGTGTCCTTAACATTAAATAGGAGATCTAGTTGAACATTAATATTTTCTTTATTTATGCTCTTTGTCAGTCTGTCTGTGCATATGTCAGTTCACCTGAATGTTTTGTCCAAACCCTTATTCTGAAGGGAATTTAATGACACTTGAGGGCATTTTATGAAAGTGCAGAGAGAAAAAAATCACAACTCTCTCTTGAATGAGTTTCTTGAATAATGACAGAAATATCCCTCATTGTTAGTATGTGAACTTTATTTTTGTTTTTTTTTGCTTGTCCAAAGTATATCATCATTAATATGGAAGGGAATCCAACATGACTTGGGACATGAATAGTGGGCAATGTGTGGAAGTGCAGAGTGAAAGAACCATGACTCTATCTTGAATAAATACAGAATAATATTTTCTTTTGTACTTTAATGTTGGTTATCTTTGCTTGTGTAGATCATGTCTTCAAAAATATGGAAGGCATCCAATGTGACTTGTAATATGAATAGGGGGTAATTTCTGAAAGTGCACAGCAAGAACCATAACTCTATATTAATTATAATAGAATTATCTCCCTTTTTAAACTTTATTTTTGGTTGTTATAGTTTATGCAAAGAATATCTTCAAAAGTATGTAAGGGCATCCAACATGCATTGGAACATGGATAGATGGTAATGTTACGGATGTGCAGAGATAAATCCATAACTCTTTCTTGAATAATGACAAAATAAGCTTCCCTTTTGTACTTTATTTTCAGTTATATTCTATTTGTTTCAAAGTTGTTCTATATATAAGCTGAATGTTGTCATGGCTGTGTCTTTTGAATGCTATATATGTCTCATGTTGGACATATATTTTCTATAGTTGTTTATGTCATTGTGGTGGCTGTGTTGTTTGAAATGAGAGAAGTCAACAGTGTATATTTCTATTTCAAGACCAATATGTATATACCGGTAATCAATACAAATTTCTGTTATCCATCAGATATAACCAGCAGTATAATTATCATCATCCAGTTCTGTTTCTGGATCTGGTTGTTGTTTTTGGTATTAATGAAATCAAAGTATCCTTTTTTAATATCTTATATTTTACTGATTCTATTTCAATTTTTTTCCATTTAAATTGAAAGAATGATTCATGTAAATCCATGTAAAGTTTTTAATGTGCTCAATATCAGGCCTATTACTGTATAGTAAAACCAATGCCACATCAATGTATAAACATAATTATTAGTACTATACTGCTATATATGAACCTGTCCTACAAAACATCATGTAATGACTGGATAGACACCAATATCAAATTATGTACTCAATGCACAAACCCCATAAAACATTTTTACATACTCAGTTACTGTACAAACCCCATATACTCCATTACTGTACAAACCCCATAAAACATTTTTATATACTCCATTACTGTACAAACACCATAAAACATGTTTATATACTCCATTACTGTACAAACACCATAAAACATTTTTATATACTCCATTACTGTACAAACACCATAAAACATTTTTATATACTCCATTACTGTACAAACACCATAAAACATGTTTTACATACTCCATTACTGTACAAACACCATAAAACATGTTTTACATACTCCATTACTGTGCAAACACCATAAAACATGTTTTACATACACCATTACTGTACAAGCTCCATAAAACATGTTTTACATACTCCATTACTGTACAAACACCATAAAACTTGTTTTACATACTCCATTACTGTACAAACACCATAAAAGATGTTTTACATACTCCATTACTGTGCAAACACCATTAAATATGCTTAACGTACACCATTACTGTGCAAACACCATAAAACATGTTTTACATACTCCATTACTGTGCAAACACCATAAAACATGTTTTACATACTCCATTACTGTGCAAACACCATAAAACATGTTTTACATATACTCCATTACTGTTGTAATCCCATAAAACATGTTTTACATACTCCATTACTGTGCAAACACCACAAAACATGTTTTACATATACTCTATTACTGTTGTAATCCCATAAAACATGTTTTACTTACTCCATTACTGTACAAACCCCATAAAACATGTTTTACATATTCTATTACTGTGTAAACACCATAAAACATGTTTTACATACTCCATTACTGTACAAACACCATAAAACATGTTTTACATACTTCATTACTGTACAAACCCCATAAAACATGTTTTACATATACTCCATTACTGTACAAACCCATAAAACATGTTTGACATACACCATTACCTACATGTTTAAAGGATTAGTAATTCTATTAAAGGAAATGACAATAAAGATACATTCAAATTATCATGTCCTGTACTGGGCGGAGTTTTAACACTGTTTTAAGAATATTTCAGAACGGCTTTTGTTAGGAATAGTTACAGCAGCGGTAAATATACAAGACTACTCTGGATTCAGTCCATGTTTTTGGATTTGCCAAAACAGACACAAAATTTAATGATAAAATTAAATCATGACATCTACTAACAACAAGGATCATTCCAGGCTCACTCTTAATTGACTTGTAGAGGGAAAAACATTATATTGTAAAAATATAAAAATGATAATATTTGATACAAATACTTAAATAATAAAAAAAATTTAAAAAAAAAAGCAAAATGAGCCTGGAACATTTTTACCTTTCATGCAGAGATTGAGATCTTTCTGTTCAAAACTACCAGTATTGTGTCATCATTGACCTTATTTTTCTTCTAGTGTTTGTTATGTTGGACATTCTCATAAATGGTCAAACCACTGCACCTGAAATATTAACATGAAATATTAATATTTATCATCCTTTTTATGCCATCAAGGGCTAACAGATAATCATTTAATCTAACCACTCTTTCATGGGATACTGAACGGTTAACCAGTACAAGAGCACACCAATGTTCCTAAGTAACTGACATCTCTCCCACTTGAAGCAGCAGTGAGAGACAAATGACAATAAGATGCAAAGTCATATATTAACTATCACACAGACTGTGGCTTGGCAGGGATTCAAACTCACAACCAATGGACTGATAGTCAGATGCACTTCCGACTGAGCCAACAATTATAAAATATGAAGGAAAAAAAACATTAAGGTACATTATCAGGATGATCTGCAGATTTAATCACTCTATAATTGGACTAAATAATGAATATAGTTAAGCTCTATGATAAGACGTTATAATAAAGATGAAGAATTTTCTCTAGAATGCAGAATTAATTTGGTTGTTTTAAATATCAGAATGTTCTGGTTAAGAACCCATACAGCCACCAGCCCTCTTCATAATCTTCCTCACATTTTGGCTTGTCATGCTTGTGGTTTAATACATCTTATATATCTTTTATTTTAATAAAATGTTTAAATGACACAAAAATGTTGGCGTAAATAACAACCATTTTCCCCACTTATTAAGATATTACCAAATTGCAGTATTTGATATTTAAGATATCAAAATTTTACAGGGGAGGCCCCTCATACCCCAACCAACAAGGGACAACATATCCCACACTGGAGTAAATGACAACCATATCTGTTATTCTAAAAACTCACTTTAATGCAGCATTTGGTGTTTTTAATAACAATTTTTTTCAGAGGGTGGTGGTGTTGGGGTGGGGGGTTGTGGAACGTGCTGCCACCACTAGCTTATAAATAACAATCTTTTTCCTCTAAAACTTGCAAAAATACAACATTAGGTTCTTAAGATCACAAGAGTTTCAAGGTACCCCCACCAGCAGTGATAAACCTCTCCAAAGATAAAACTGCAGTAAATTACAACCATATCTTTTATCCTGAAAACTAAGGCCTAAATAAAAATAGACCCACGAAAAAAGCACCGACTGAAAAAATTTTATTGTGAAAAATTTCTGAGTTTTTTTTTATTATTTTTCGACCGCTCCGGGCTTGTCTTAAAAATCGGACAAGTGAGTTCTCGCAATACACACCTCTGCAAATATCTCTATTCTTTACAACACATGTGAAACTGTTGCTTATAGACCGTAACCAATCAGTAGAAACAATTGACCCCTGCGGTGTTTACCGCATGCCCAATACTGCGACATCGGAAAACCTCTCATGCATATTCAGTTATTTATTTTTATTCCTCTAATGTGATTGGTGGGTAGCTTTGAACATAAATTAATCTATTTTTAATAACCACTATGATTGGTTGGATATCTACGACCAAGGTACACTCATATTACCGCGCACCTGAAAAAGGAATTAAAAATAGATGATGACTTAATTTGCGGATGTCCCTTAAATCCTCCAATTGTGCATAAAAATATTATCTCCCTTTGCCAAAATGATGGCAAATTCTAAAATCTGATTATGTTTTTGCAGATAATTCGCGATAGATCGCATAATGTATAAGTTCTAGTATTTTTATAAATATTTCGTAGATTTACAATTATTGGAACTGTCTGTATGTAAATTTTCTTCTGTGAAAACGTGAACGTTTATATTTAAATCGAGTATACAGTAAAGAAAAATGTGGTAGGGGTATTATAGTAATACACTTATTGCTTTTTTGTTGTGTGGTTTCAGCGTATAATTTTCTTTAGCAGTCATATCATGATTTAGAAACAGTATTGAAAACAATTAAGATAAAATTGTCTTTTTAATATTTGAAATTTAGTTGACTAGTATCACTTTTCTAGATCATAGTCTGCCAAGTTCTCTTGGATGAATTGAATAGCTTTGTAGGCTTGACATTGCCATTGGTGTATGTTTAATATGACATTTAGCAATCATTAGAAAAGAAGAGAAAGATATTTAAAATAATGTTTTGAATTAACCCTGCTCCCACACTGCCACAGAGTCAACAGAACAGAAATGATAGTCAATAAAGAACAAAGACTAAATACAACATCGGTCATACTTATAGAGACAAAGTCAGTTCTCCCTGAAATTCTCTCACTTCTCCCGGTCTTATCAAAACTCTAAAACTTGTGAATTACACATACATAATGTTATGGGGAGCTAACCTTACATAAAAATTAATACATTTAAGTCTATTTATGTTTAATTATTTTATATTATACCGCAAAGTGTATTGTTAATAAAAAATCTGGGCAAGAGAATCTTTGATCAGGGCAAGTTAGTACTATTACTGCTAGTTTATTTTGATATTGAAACAATGTTCAGAAACTGTATATACAGAATGACTAACACAAGAAAATGTGACTGCATTTACTAAAACTGTTGGCATTTAAAAATGCCTATGAACTTTATTAAATAATGCCAACAGATTAATACTTCTATATAGTTTCATTTTCTGATATAGTTCTGTAGGCATTTTTAAATGCCAACAGTTTAAGTAACTGCTGTCCAATTTACTAGTACTAGTCATTTTGTATACAGTTTCATTTTGTCAATCAAAATAAACACAGTTTAGTTTATTATATGTATATGGTATACAAATACTATTTATTTTTACAGTTTTTCTTAGTTTTCAATCCTACACTTTTAGAAGCAATACAGTTAGTATTGAGCACAATTAATATAAGTATAAATATAAATTATGTTGTTTTATTGGAATAGCCATATCAGTTAATAAAATGTTGAGTTTCTCTGCTTATCTTATACATATATGTTTTTTATGGATTTCAAAAAAAAAAGCCTACCTACGTGACCCAGTTCTAAAATCTAGGGTCAGGCAAGGGGAAAAAGAGATATTCTTAAATGTGGCCTCATTAAAATTCAGCATTAAGTGTTTTATTTTTATTCCCCAGGGTAGGCACCAGTAGCCACAACAGCAGGGGACCCCTCCTCACATACTTCGTAATTAACAAGGATTTCCCCTTTTAAACTTACTAGACTGCAGTATTTGCTTATTAAGATATCAAAATTTCATACCCCCACTAGCACGGGATTCCCCTAATGGCAATGACTGTCATTCCTGCTCTCATTGCATGAGGTTCCAATTGGAAGTTTTTTTTCTTATAATTTTTTACTTAATAAAAACATTTAAAAGTCATAAAATATTGGTCCCAGGAGTAGGAGACAACCATATTTATCATTATATCTTCCTCTATAATAATGCAGCATTTTGTAATTAAAATATCAAAATGTTCAAGTGGATCCCCCACTCACCACACTCTCTCCTCAGGTGCCCCCACCTCCAATAACTGAAATGCTCCTACGTCCATGTAATTGTATAAAAGCAATGCTGGATACAGACTTAATATAAATTCAATCTTTTAATTAATTTCCCTGTATTACATAAAAATGAATGATAATAAGAACAAGCCCAGAACATTCTTACCTCAGCTTCAATCAGTTGTTTTCAACATTGAATTGTCTCTTTCTTCAATCCATTGTACATATGTGAAGCTCCTGAAAAAAATTAAAACAAAATATAAAATATCAGCAAGGTATAATTCTTTGCAGATTCAGTGGAGAGGTGAGAGGGGGCAGGGGTAACCCAGCACAGCAGCTAGTACACACACTCAAATTACCAGCAAGCATTCTTTTTATTTTGGTGATGCCAAATTGATGAAAAAAATTTATTCATATTAACCTAGGTAATGGTTGTGTATTGTGTTTCCTCTTTAAATAAATAAATATATTATTATTATTATTATTATTATTATTACTTACCAAGAAAAGTAGCCCACCATAAATCCAATCTTAGCAGTTTGAATGTTCACACATCTATAACTAGCCTTAGATAACAATGAAAGGGTTCTATCACCTGTGTATACACAATCATGTGCATGTACATTAGTGAACACTTCTCAATAGAGTATTAACTATCAAAAGGTGTGAGAATTGATCTTTCCCCATTTGGTACCTCACCCACAGTGTCCAAATTTGGTTTGACCTTTAACTGTATACTAATTTGTCATAATTTGGAAAAAAACCAACACCAAATACATATAAATACTATATAATATAATAAAACTTTTTGGGCAATGCATGGGCAGATCTAAACAGCAAGAAAGCAAAAAGGGATCACAGTTTCTTTCATAATGATTGATTGATTGATTGATTGAATATTTAGCGTCATTTTATGCCATCGAGGGCTAACAGACGATTAGTTAACCTAACCACTGTTTCCCGGGATTAACCAGTACTCGAGCACACCCCATCTTCGCAAGTAACTGATAACTTTCCCACTTGAATCAGTGGTGAGAGATGAATGATAATGGGACACAATGTCGTATATCAATCATCATGGAGACTGTTGACGGGCGGGG
Source organism: Panopea generosa (assembly GCA_029582155.1). NCBI lineage: Eukaryota > Metazoa > Mollusca > Bivalvia > Adapedonta > Hiatellidae > Panopea > Panopea generosa. Next base: position 58,284,760 of record CM055898.1, on the reverse strand, counting down.
GATTCGAACTCACAACCCTTGGATTGATAGTCAGACGCGTAACCAACTGAGCTAATCGGGCCCAGCTTTTTCAAAAAGTATTGAAAAAACAGTATTTTACAATACTGATATCTTTTGTTTTTAGGGTGGGTGATGGTCAAAGAAATCACAAAATATGCAGTAATATAATATTTTAGAAATTTAGATGAGGTTCAAGAAACCGTTCTCTTTAAATCTGCCAGAGCAATGGCATTCATTGAAACACAAAATCGAAACAGATCCTTGAAACACAAAATTGAAACAGATCATTGAAACACAAAATCAAAACAGATCATTGAAACACAAAATTGAAACAGATCATTGAAACACAAAATCAAAACAAAAACTTGAAAGAGATCCTTGAAACACAAAATCGAAACAGATCGTTGAAACACAAAATCAAAACAGATCATTGAAACACAAAATTGAAACAGATTTATTTCATTATTTTTCTAGCATGAAAAATGACATACTCCCCTCCCTAGCCTTTTGTTGAAAAAAAAAAGTATTGCGCTTCCCTAAAATTATAATTATATGTCCCCAGGATGTCAAAATATATTGAACTATTAAGCCAAGGTTCAATAATTCAATGAAACTTGAACATAATTTGCAGACAGCATCATTTTTGCATAGTAACTGTTATGCATAGTAATTTATCATTTAAGAGGGTCCCAACGAAGATAAGTTGTAAACTAATTGGACTCCCCTCTTTAAATAAAGACTTCCATTCCATTCTATTCCATACACATTTTTGGTTTCCCTCAACAAATTATGTTAAAGGCAGTGTGTTAGGAAGTAATTGCTACAAGTATTTAAATAAAATATAAATATGTTTTAAATGAATTCACATTTAGGATCTCATTATCATATATAAATTAAAATATGAATTTGAATTTCAAATCTGCTAAAATATTACAATATTTAAATCATAATGGTTGGTTCAGTTTAAAAAGAAATTCCCACTCTAAAAATAAATATCACAAACACTGCTTCTCAAACTTCCCTATTATTCAATTGACATAATAAAAAAAATCCATGCAACCGAAAATCTGTTTTCGTCTGACCTGAGCATGTAGGAGATCCCATTTCAATACATCACTTTAGCATATTTAAAAAGAAATTATTAGGTAATAACAGCTCAGTGAGCATATAATATAGGCATGATATATTGGAGAAAAAAACATGTGTTTTTTCTTTTGCCAATACTAAAATTGTGAAAAATCTTGATATACTTCCTTTAATAGGACACGAGGCAGTTTTGAATCTTTCCTGAGATTCTGGAAGGTTAACCAGTACTCAAGCACACCCATCTACCAAAGTAACTGATTACTTTCTATTTTGAATCAGTGGTGAGAGAGACAAATGACAATGAGATGCAATGTCATATATAAATCATCACGGTGACTGTGGCTGGACTGAGATTCAAACTCAATACCCATGGAATGATAATCAGACGCACCACTGACTGAGCAAACTAGACCTGGCTTCTGAACTTAAGATGCAGATCAGTCCTTTAATTATGTAATTAACAATGATCCTCTTAGTGCTTGTCTGATCGGTCATAAAGTACCTGGCAGGTAACCTATTACAGGGACAGTAAATCTCACTATATAAGCTACTCAGTAAACATTATATATACATGTATAGAAGGTAAAAATCTTATTAAAAATCATGGGATCTGTACTAAAGTGTGCTTACTGCATTAAAACAAATTACCATTATAAGCAAGCTACCAGTCATGTTTACTTTGTTAAGCTGCAGTCAGGATGAGAGAGGGTGTTCAATAAAGCAAGGGGCTTTAACGGAGATCCAAGTTATTGAATAAGGATGCAATTTAAGACAGAAGGGTGAAAAAAAAATTTATTTGTGTGTGTTTTGGAAGGCAAAGGTACAATTTGTGATAGAAATTAGAATGGAAGAATCTCTTTTCTTTATGTATGCCAGGGATGGTCCTAGATGGATTTTGAGTATACGACTGGAGAAAGGAGTCAGTGGGGGTTGTCCCCCTTCTTCTTTCTGGGGGGCTTCTTTAATATAACAGCAAATGAGTAGTTTTTAGTGACTTTGACACTGACTGTAAGTTGCCCAAAATTATATGGTTTTTTTATTTCCTAAAGCACTTACCTTTTATACGGGTTTTCTTTTTCCTAAAACATGAACCCTTTACCCCATAGCCTTCTTCAGCTTCATTTTTATTGCATTTTACCATTTTTTTTTTATTTTCCACATTTAACTCTGAGTAATATGCCTGTGCGTATAGTAGTATGCCTAGGAACACACCTGTATGCATCATTGAGTGAGTGTAAATAAATGAATGAATGAATGAATGAATGAATGAATGAATGAATGAATGAATGAATGAATGAACAAAAAATGAATGGACACGGTAATGTTTTGATGTCTTGAACCAGTCCCTGAGATTCTAAGGTTTAATGAACTCCATGTATGTGATGTATCATTATGTATGGAATTTTACTATTGATAAATCCCAAAATACAAAGGTGCCTAAAAATTATACAGAATTAAATTTTACTATTGATAAATCCCAAAATACAAAGGTGCCTAAAAATTATACGGAATTAAAGAAAATGATACTAGATGATATGGTGTTCCGTCAGGGCAATCATGCTATTGCATGATGGCATGATGGTGATGGAGCGAAGGCACAATGATGAAGATGCAATGCCATGACAGCACGATGACATGACATTACTTCTTCCCGCCATCATGCCATCACTCCATGACCATTGTGTCATCGCTGTCATAGCATCTCCTTCCTGTCTTACATGGGCATCAACTCACAATGACTGCTTGATGACATTTCAGAAGATTATAATTGGATGTTATAACACTGCTTGATAGTGCAGTTCCGTCTCAAACAGTATATAATAATAATGTTTGCTATGATCGGCAGTGACATTTTTTTAACTAATTATATTCATGTATATTAATTTTATTGTTTGTTTTAATATTTTCATTTTGACAATGATGTAATGCTACAATTCCATGCTGGCTCTAACGGAACACCATAAAATGATCACCATACTTTAAATCTGTAAAAAATGATTACAGCGACCAACTTCTTACACTTTTTTCTCAGAAAGCAAACTTTGAAAGAAGTTATCAAAATTAAAGATGCATTACACTTACAAAGACAATCGAGGTTAAATATGCTGGTAAAATTTATTTGATGCCTTTTTTTATTAAAACGACAGACCGTACCAAACAGAAGGCATACAAACAAAACTGCACAAAAGCAGTCAATTTGGTCTCAATTGCAATAGTTTTCTTTTTTTTCTTTTCCAACTCTATAATAATATCTATAATATTATCATATACATTAATTGGCTGTCCCTCAAAAAATGAAATTTCACATACACATACCCCACCCACTCAATTTCATCTAGACTAGGCCTACTATATTAGGGGCCTACACGTATGGGCCTACTTCAAAATCTAGGCCTTACACAAAAACTTTTTTTGGCTGAGAAAATGTAGTTAAAGTATCGAATATCTACGGTTGCAATAATATATCTACATCATTAAGGTAGAGAAATGAATGTAAATAAACTCACCATATACTGTACTTTGAACTTGATTTTTCTAAAATTAAAATGTCAGCCATTCAATGGTACCATGTCAAAGTTGTGATAAGGAGAAAATGGAACTAGGGAACCAGTCTAAATCACGTGTTCTTTACTTTTTCCCTCCTTTTTAATCACGTGAACACACAGGCCTGCAGTGCATATCAAAGCACATTTTCGAAAGATTTTTATATTTTTTATTTGATCGTCCTCTACGTGCATACTATATCCAATATTTTACGGGTGGATTTTCCGCACCGATTTCAGTGCGGAAGCCAAAACACTCATATTGATTGAAATATGTAATATCATTAGAAAAAACTCTTACCGGTTGTTAAATAAACACTTTATATAATGTCCATAACGTAAAAATATCCACAAAACCGTACATTTAACTCTTAAATAATTTAGTTTTTACATACACTCCTACTTTCAAATCATGTTTGACAGTTAACCCGTGACGTGCACCTTTCAAGCGTCATAGTGATTTGAATAAAAACACTGTGATGGAAGCTCTACGCCGTAAATTGGAAAGGCAATACTTATTATGGTATCACAGTGTGTGAAGGGGCTAGTCTCATCCCTATTACAGCGATTAAATGAGACTAACTATTACATATACAGAGACTGAAACAACAGCTAGAGAATAATATATATACCGGGACTGTAACAACAGCTACATACTATTATATATACAGGATCTAACAACACTGAGCTACATACTATTATATATATACAGAGACTGTAACAACAGCTACAGAATAGTATATATATATATATATAGACTCGGTAACAACAGCTACAAAATATTATATAAACAGAGACTGTAACAATAGCTACAGAATATTATATATACAGAGACTGTAACAACAGCTACATAATATTATATATATATAGAAACTGTAACAACAGCTACATACTATTATATATACAGAATATAACACAAACAGACACTATAACAACAGCTACAGATTATTATATATACAGAGAGTGTAACAACAGCTATATACTATTACATATACAGAGACTGTAACAACAGCTATAAAATATTATATATATATACAAAGACTGTAACAACAGCTACATACTATTATATATACAGAGAAAGTAACAACAGCTACAGAATATTATATATATACAGATACTGTAACAACAGCTACAGAATATTATATATATACAAAGACTGTAACAACAGCTACATGATATTATATATACAGACACTGTAACAGTAGTTACAGAATATTGTACATACACAAACTGTAACAACAGTTGCATACTATTATATAAACAGGGACTGTAACAACAATTACAGAATATAACACATACAAGGACTGCAACAACAGTTACAGAAAATTACACATACAGGGAATGCAACAACAGTTACAGAATTTTACACATACAGAGTCAGCAACAACAGTTACAGAAAATTATGCATACAAGGAATGCAACAACAGTTACAGAATTTTACACATACAGAGTCAGCAACAACAGCTTCAGAATATTATATACACAGAGACTGCAACAACAGCTACAGAATATTATATATACAAAGACTGCAACAACAGCAAAAGAATAGTGTATATATACAGAGACTGTAACAACTGTTACAGAACAGTATATATACAGAGACTGTAACAACAGTTACAGAATATTGCACATACACAAACTGTAACAACAGCTACATACTTTTATAAATACAGAGACTGAAACAACAATTACAGAATATTGAACATACAGCTAGGTACTGCAACAACAGTTACATACTATTATATATACACAGACCGCAACAACAGCTACAGAATATTACATATACAGAGACTGTAACAACAGTTACAGAATATTACACATGCACAAACTATAACAATAATTGCATACTATTATATAAACAGGGACTGTAACAACAGCTAAATACTATTATATATACAGAGACTGAAACAACGGTTACAGAATATTGAACATACAGGTACTGCAACAACAGTTACAGACTATTATACATACAGAGAAAGTAACAACAGTTATAGAATATTACATATACAGAGGCTGAAACAACAGCTACAGAATATTACATATCCAGGGACTGTAACAACAGCTACATAATATTATATATACAGGATCTAAAACAACAGCTACATACTATTATATATGCAGAGACTGTAACAACATTTACAGAATAGTATATATATAGAGACTGTAACAACAGTTACAGAATATTACACATACACAATACAACAATTACATATCATTATATATACAGAGACTGTAACAACAGCTAAATACTATTATATATCCAGGGACTGTAACAACAGCTACATAATATTATATATACAGGATCTAAAACAACAGCTACATACTATTATATATGCAGAGACTGTAACAACATTTACAGAATAGTATATATACAGAGACTGTAACAACAGCTAAATACTATTATATATACCGGGACTGTAACAACAGATACATACTATTATATATACTGGGACTACAACAACAGCTAAATACTGTTATATATACCGGGACTGTAACAACAGCTACATACTATTATATATACCGGGACTACAACAACAGCTAAATACTGTTATATATACCGGGACTGTAACAACAGCTACATACTTTTATATATACCGGGACTGTAACAACAGCTAAATACTGTTATACATACCGGGACTGTAACAACAGCTACATACTTTTATATATACCGGGACTGTAACAACGACCTAAATACTGTTATATATACAGAGACTGTAACAACAGCTACATACTATTATATATACTGGGACTACAACAACAGCTAAATACTGTTATATATACAGAGACTGTAACAACAGCTACATACTATTATATATACTGGGACTGTAACAACAGCTAAATACTATTATATATACCGGGACTGTAACAACAGCTAAATATTATTATATATACCGGGACTGTAACAACAGCTACATACTATTATATATACTGGGACTGTAACAACAGCTAAATACTATTATATATACTGGGACTGTAACAACAGCTAAAAGCTAAATACTATTATATATACCAAGATTTTAACAACAGCTACATACTATTATATATACAGGGACTGTAACAACAGCTACATACTATTATATATACCGACTGTAACAACAGCTAAATACTATGATATATACCGGGACTGAACAACAGCTACATACTATTATATATACCGGGACTGTAACAACAGCTAAGTACTATTATATATACCGGGACTGTAACAACAGCTACATACTATTATATATACAGGGACTGTTACAACAGCTAAGTACTATTATATATACCGGGACAGTAACAACAGCTACATACTATTATATATACCGGGACTGTAACAACAGCTACATACTATTATATATACCGGGACTGTAACAACAGCTAAGTACTATTATATATACCGGGACTGTAACAACAGCTACATACTATTATATATACCGGGACTGTAACAACAGCTACATACTATTATATATACCGGGACTGCAACACCAGCTACATGTTATTATATATACAGAGACTGTAACAACAGCTACAGAATATTACACATACAGTTACTGTAACAACAGTTACAGAATATTACACATACAGCTACAGAATAGTATATATATACCGAGACTTTTACAATAGCTACAGAATATTATATATACAGAGATATTAACAACAGCTATAGACTATAATATATGCAGAGAATATAACAACAGCATCATACCATTATATATGCAGAGACTGTAACAACAGCTACAGAATATTAATCATACGGGGACTGCAACAACAGCTATATACTATAATATATACAGAGTCTTTAACAACAGCTACAGAATATAACATATACAGAGACTGCAACAACAGCTACAGAATATTATATATACAAAGTGTAACAACAGCTACATACTATTATATATACTGGATCTGTAAAAACAGCTACAGACTATGACATATACAGAGACTGTTACAACAACTACAGACTATTACATATACAGACACTGTAACAACAGTTACAGACTATTACATATACAGATTTAGTGACAACTGCTACCTAATATTAGATATTCAGGGACTGTTACAACAGCTACATAATATTATATATACCAGATCTGTAACAATAGCTACATACCATTATATATGCAGAGACTGTAACAACAGCTACAGACTATTATATATACAGTGACTGTAACAACAGCTATAGAATATCATATATCTACAGAGACTGTAACAACAATTACAGAATAATAAACATACAGGGATTGCAACAACAGTTACCGAATATTATATATACAGAGACTGTAACAACAGCTACAGAATATTACATATACAGAGACTGAAACAACAGTTATAGAATATTAAACATACAGGGCCTGCAACAACAGTTACAAAGTATTACACATTCAGAGACTGCAACAACAGTTACAGAATATTAAACATATAGGGAAAGCAACAACAGTTACAGAATATTAAATGTATAGGGACTTAAACAACAGTTACAGAATATTAAACATACAGGGACTGCAACAATAGTTACAGAATATTACACATACAGGGACTGCAACAACAGTTACTGTATATTAAACATACAGAGACTGCAACAACTGTTACAGAATATTAAACATACAGGGACTGCAACAACTGTTGCAGAATATTAAACATACAGAAACTGCAAGAACAATTACAGAATATTACAGAAGCTGGAACAACAGTTACAGAATACTAAATATAAAGGGACTGCAACAACAGTTACAGAATATTACACATACAGGGACTGCAACAATAGATATAGAATATTTCACATAGAGAGGCTTGAACAACAGTTACAGAATATTAAATATACAGGGACTGCAACAACAGTTACAGAATATTACACAGACTGCATAAACAGTTACAGAATATTACACATACAGGGACTGTAACAACAGCTACAGAATATTACACATACAGGGACTGTAACAACAGCTACAGAATATTACACATACAAAGACTGCATGAACAACAGTTACAGAATATTACACATACAGAGACTGCAACAGCAGTTACAGAATAGTTCACATACAGAGATGACTGCAACAACAGTTACAGAATATTACACATAGAGAGACTGGAACATCAGCTACAGAATATTATAGATACAGAGACTGTTACAACAGCTACAGAATATAATATATACATTGACTGTAACAACAGCTACATAATATTATATATATACAGACACTGTTAAAATAGCTATAAAATAATATATATACAGAGAGTTTAACAACAGCTACAGACTATTATATATGCAGAGACTGTAACAACCTTTACATACTATTATATATGCAGAGACTGTAACAACAGCTATATACTATTATATATATACAGAGACTGTAACAACAGCTACAGAATATGATATATAGAGGGACTGTAACAATAGTTGCAGACTAGTATATATACTGGGAAGGTAACAACTGCTACAGAATAGTGTATTAACCGGGACTGTAACAACAGCTACAGAATATTACATCAACAGAGACTGCAACAACTGCTACAGAATATTATATATACAGAGGCTGTAACAACAGCTACAGTATATTACACATACAGAGACTGTAACAACAGTTACAGAATATTAAACATACAGGGACTGCAACAACAGTTACAGAATATTACACATTGAGAGACAGAAACAACAGTTACTGAATATTAAACATACAGGGACTGCAACAACAGTTACAGAATATTACACATACAGAGACTTCAACAACAGTTACAGAATATTAAACATACAGGGCCTGCAACAACAGTTACAGAATATTACACATACAGAGAATGCAACAACAGTTACAGAAAATTAAACATACAGGGACTGCAACAACAGTTACAGAATATTAAATATACAGAGACTGCAACAATAGTTACAGAATATTACACATACAAAGACTGCAAAAACAGTTACAGAATATTACACATACAGAGACTGCAACAACAGTTACAGAATATTAAACATACAGGGCCTGCAGCAACGGTTACAGAATATTACAAATACAGAGACTGCAACAACAGTTGCAGAATATTAGATATACAGGGACTGCAACAACAGTTACATAATATTACAAATACAGAGACTGCAACAACAGTTGCAGAATATTAGATATACAGGGACTGCAACAACAGTTACAAAATATTACACATACAGGGATTGCAAAAACAGTTATAGAATATTACACATACAGTGACTGAAACAACAGTTACAGAATATTACACATACAGGGACTGCAACAACAGTTACAGAATATTACACATACAGAGACTGGAACAACAGTTACAAAATATTACACATACAGAGACTGTAACAACAGTTACAGAATACTTAAAATATAGGGACTGCAACAACAGTAACAGAATATTACACATACAGGGACTGCAACAACAGTTACAGACTATTACTCCTACAGGGACTGTAACAACAGATATAGAATATTATACATACAGAGAGTACAACAACAGTTACAGAATATTACAAATACAGAGATTGCAACAACAGTTACAGAATAGTAAACATACAGGGACTGCAACAATGGTTATATAATATTAAACATACAGGGATTGCAACAACAGTAACAGAAAATTACAAAAACAGAGACTGCAACAACAGTTACAGAATATTAAACATACAGGGACTGCAACAACAGTTACATAATATTAAACATACAGAGACTGCAAGAACAGTTATAGAATATTACAGAAGCTGGAACAACAGTTACAGAATATTACAAATACAAAGACTGCAACAACAGTTACAGAATATTAAACATATAGGGATTGCAACAACAACTACAGAATATTACACAGATAGGGACTGCAACAACTGTTACATAAACTTACACATACAGAGATGACTGAAACAACAGTTACAGAATATTACACATACACAGACTGCAACAACAGTTACATAATATTACAAATACACAGACTGTAACAACATTTACAGAATACTACATGAACACAGACTGTAATAACAGTTACAGAATATTACATGAACACAGACTGTAATAAGAGTTACAGAATATTACATGAACACCGACTGTAATAACAGTTACAGAATATTACACAGACTGCAACAACAGTTACAGAATATGACATATACACAGACTGTTTCAACAGTTACAGAACATTACATGAACACAGACTGTAATTACAGTTACAGAATATTACATGAACACAGACTGTAATAACAGTTACAGAATATTACAGAGACTGCAACAACAGTTACAGAATATTACATATACACAGACTGTAACAACAGTTACAGAATATGACATGAACACAGACTGTAATAACAGTTACAGATTAATACATAAACACAGAATGTAACAACAGTTACAAAATATTACAAACACTGTAACAACAGTTACAGAATATTACATATACACAGACTGTAACAACAGTTACAGAATATTACCTAAACACAGACTGTAATAACAGTTACAAAATATTACATGAACACAGACTGTAACAACAGTTACAGAATATTACAAACACTGTAACAACAGTTACAGAATATTACATATACACAGACTGTAACAACAGTTAAAGAATATTACATGAACACAGACTGTAATAACAGTTACAAAATATTACAAACACTGTAACAACAGTTACAGAATATTACATATACACAGACTATAACAACAGTTATATAATACTACACAGACTGCAACAACAGTTACAGAATATTACACAGACTGCAACAACAGTTACATAATATTACATACAAATAAATTGTAATAACAGTTACAGATTGTTACACATACAGAGAATGCAACAACAGTTACAGAATATCACATATAAACAGACTGCATCAACAGTTACAGAACATTCATTTAAACAAACTGTAACAATAGATAAACAATATAAAACATAGAGGGACTGCAACGACAGTTACAGTATATAAAGCATAGGCAGACTGCAACAACAGTTACAGAATATTACACATACACAAACTGTAACAACAGCTACATAATATTAAACATACAGGGACTGCAACAACAGTTACAGAATATTACACATTTGCGGACTGCAACAACAGTTACAAAATATTACACATACACAAACTGTAACAACAGCTACATACTATTATATATACAGAAACTGTAACAACAGCTGCATACTATTATATATACTGGGACTGTAACAACAGCTACATTCTATTATATATACCTGGACTATAACAACAGCTATATACTAATATATATACAGAGACTGCAACAACAGCTACATACTATTATATATACCGTGACTGAAACAACAGCTACAGAATATTATATATAGAGAGACTGTAACAACAGCTACAGAACATGATATATACAGAGACTTTAATAACAGCTACAGAATATGATATATACAGAGACTGTAACAACAGTTATAGACTATTATATATACTGGGAATGTAACAACAGCTACAGAATATTGTATAAACCAGGACTGTAACAACAATTACAGAGTATTACATATACAGAGACTGCAACAACAGCTACAGAATATTATATATATAGAAACAGTAACAACAGCTACAGAATTTACATATACAGAGACTGTAACAACAGTTACAGAATATTACACAGAGAGACTGGAAATACAGAGACTGCAATAATAGCTACATAATATTAAATATACAGGGACTGCAACAACAGTTACAGAATATTACATATACATGGACTGCAACAATAGTTACAGAATATTACACATACAGGAACTGCAACAACAGTTACAGAATATTAAACATACAGGGTCTGTTACAACAGTTACAGAATATTACACATACAGGGACTGCAACAACAGCTACAAAGTATTATATATATACAGAGACTGTAACAACAGCTATAGAATATTATATATACAGAGAGTTTAACAACAGCTACAATATTGTATATATACATACAGAGACTGTTACAATATCTACAGAATACTATATATACAGAGATTTAAATAACAGCTACAGACTATTATATATGCAGAGACTGTAACAACAGTTACATACTATTATATATGCAGAGACTGTAACAACAGCTACATACTATTATATATATACAGAGACTGTAACAACAGCTACAGAATATGATATATTGAGGGACTGTAACAACAGTTACGGATTAGTATATATACTGGGAATGTAACAACTGCTACAAAATAGTGTATATACCGGGACTGTAACAACAGCTATAAGAATATTACATCAACAGAGACTGCAACAACTGCTACAGTATATTACACATACAGAGACTGTGACAACAGTTACAGAATATTAAACATACAGGGACTGCAATAACAGTTACAGAATATTACACGTTGAGAGACTGAAATAACAGTTACAAAATATTAAACATATAGGGACTGCAACAACAGTTACAGAATATTACACATTGAGAGACTGAAATAACAGTTACAGAATATTAAACATACAGGGACTGCAACAACAGTTACAGAATATTACACATACAGAGACTGGAACAACAGTTACATAATATTACAAATACAGAGACTGCAACAACAGTTGCAGAATATTAGACATACAGGGACTGCAACAACAGTTACAGAATATTACACATACAGGGATTGCAACAACAGTTACAGAATATAACACATACAAAGACTGAAACAACAGTTACAGAATATTAAACAAACAGGGACTGCAACAACAGTCACAGAATATTAGTATAACAGTTACAGAATATTACAAATACAGAGACTGCAACAACAGTTACAGAATATTACACATACAGGGACATCAATAACAGTTACAGAATATTACACATACAGGGACTGCAACAACAGCTACATAATATTACACATACAGAGACTGCAAGAACAGTTACAGAATATTAAACATGCACTGACTGCAACAACAGTTACAGAATATTACACATACAGAGACTGTTACAGAATATTACACAAACAGAGACTGTAACAACAGCTACAGGATATTATATATACAGAGACTGTAACAACAGCTACAGAATATTTTATATATACAGAGACTGTAAACATAGCTACAGACTATTATATATACAGAGATTTTAACAACATCTACAGACTATTATATATGCAGATACTGTAACAACAGCTACAGAATATTATATATACAGACTGCAGACTGCAACAACAGTTACAGAATATTACACATACAGGGACTGCAGCAACAGTTACAGAATATTACTCATACAGAGACGACTGCAACAAACAGTTACAGAATATTACACATCGAGAGACTGGAAATACAGAGACTGTAACAATAGTTACAGAATATTAAATATACAGGGACTGCAACAACAGTTACAGAATATTACATATACATGGACTGCAACAATAGTTACAGAATATTACACATACAGGAACTGCAACAACAGTTACAGAATATTAAACATACAGGGTCTGTTACTAACAACAGTTACAGAATATTACACATACAGTGACTGCAAACACAGCTACAAAGTATTATATATACAGAGACTGTAACAACAGCTATAGAATATTATATATACAGAGATTATAAAAACAGCTAGAAAATTGTATATATATATATATACAGAGACTGTTACAATAGCTACAGAATACTATATATACAGAGATTTAAATCAGCTACAGACTATTATATATGCAGAGACTGTAACAACAGCTACATACTATTATATATACCCAAAGACTGTAACAACAGCTACATACTATTGAATATACAGAGACTGTAACAACAGTTACAGAATATTAAACATACAGGGAGTGCAACAACAGTTACAGAATATTATATATACAGATACAGTAACAACAGCTACAGAATATAATATATAGTGACTACAACAACAGTTACAGAATATTATATATACTGAGACTGTAACAACAGTTACAGAATATTACAAATACACAAACAGTAACAACAGCTACAGAATATTATATATACAGAGACTGTTATACCAGTTACAGAATATTAAACAAATAGAGACTGTAACAACAGTTACAGTATACTACACATACAGAGACTGTAACAACAGTTACAGAATATTACACATACAGGAACTGTAACAACAGCTACAAAATATTATATATACAGAGACTGTAATACTAGTTACAGAATATTAAACATACAGGGACTGCAACAACAGTTACAGAATATTATATATACACAGACCGTAACAGCAGTTACAGAATATTACACATACAGGGACTGTAACAACAGCTACAGAATATTATATATGCAGAGACTGTAACAATAGCTACATACTATTATATATACAGAGACTGTGACAACAGTTACAGAATATTAAACATACAGGGACTCCACCAACAGTTACCGAATATTACATATACAGAGACTGGAACAACAGTTACATAATATTGCAAATACAGAGACTGCAACAACAGGTTGCAGATTATTAGATATACAGGGACTGCAACAACAGTTACAGAATATGACACATACAGGGACTGCAACAACAGTTATAGAATATTACACATACAGTGACTGAAACAACAGTTACAGAATATTACACATACATGGACTGCAACAACAGTTACAGAATATTACACATACAGGGACTGCAACAACAGTAACAGAATATTACATATACAGAGACTG
This sequence comes from Panopea generosa, assembly GCA_029582155.1. Lineage (NCBI taxonomy): Eukaryota > Metazoa > Mollusca > Bivalvia > Adapedonta > Hiatellidae > Panopea > Panopea generosa. The sequence goes on along the minus strand of CM055898.1, from coordinate 58,269,559 downwards.
GAACAACAGTTACATAATATTGCAAATACAGAGACTGCAACAACAGTTGCAGATTATTAGATATACAGGGACTGCAACAACAGTTACAGAATATTACACATACAGGGATTGCAACATCAGTTATAGAATATTACACTTACAGTGACTGAAACAACAGTTACAGAATATTACACATACAGGGACTGCAACAACAGTTACAGAATATTACACATACAGAGACTGGAACAACAGTTACAGAATATTACAAATACAGAGACTGCAACAACAGTTACAGGATACTAAACATATAGGAACTGCAACAACAGTTACAAAATATTACACATACAGTGACTGCAACAACAGTTACAGACTATTACACCGACAGGGACTGTAAGAACAGATATAGAATATTACACATACAGAGAGTACAACAACAGTTACAGAATATTAAACATACAGGGACTGCAACAACGGTTATATAATATTAAACATACAGGGACTGCAACAACAGTTACAGAATATTACAAATACAGAGACTGCAACAACAGTTACAGAATATTAAACATACAGGGACTTCAACAACTGTTACAAAATATTAAACATACAGAAACTGCAAGAACAATTACAGAATATTACAGAAGCTGGAACAACAGTTACAGAATACTAAATATATAGGGACTGCAACAACAGTTACAGAATATTACATATACAGGGACTGCAACAACAGGTATAGAATAGTTCACATAGAGAGGCTTGAACAACAGTTACAGAATATTAAATATACAGGGATGGCAACAACAGTTACAGAATATTAAAAATACAGGGACTGCAACAACAGTTACAGAATATTACACATAGAGGGACTGCAACAACAGTTACAGAATATTAAACATATGGGGTCTGCAACAATAGTTACAAAATATTACACATACAGTGACTGCAACAACAGCTACAGTATATTGTATATACAGAGACTGTAACAACAGCTACATACTATTATATATATATATACACAGAAACTGTAACAACAGCTACAGAATATTATATATACAGAGACTGTAACAACAGCTACAGAATATTATATATTTACAGAGACTGTTACAATAGCTACAGAATATTACATATACAGAGACTACAACAACAGTTACAGAATATTATATAATTATACAGAGACTGTAACAACAGTTACACAATATTACACATACACAAACTGTAACAACAGCTCAGACTATTTTATATACAGAGACTGTAACAATAGAGAATATTACACATACAGGGACTGCAACAACAGTGACATACTATTATATAAACAGAGACTGTAACAACAGCTACAGTATATTACATATACAGAGACTGTAACTACAGCTACAGAATATTACATATACAGAGCCTGTAACAACAGTTACAGAATACTACACATACAGAGACTGTAACAACAGTTACAGAATATTACATATACAGGGACTGTAACAACAGCTACAAAATATTATATATACAGAAACTGTAACACTAGTTACAGAATATTAAACATACAGGGACTGCAACAACAGTTACATAATACATATACACAGACTGTAACAACAGTTACAGAATATTACATTAATACAGATTGTAATAACAGTTACAGATATATACATATACACAGACTGTAACAACAGTTACAGAATATTACACAGACTGTAACAACAGTTACAGAATATTACATATACACAGTATGTAAGAACAGTTGCAGAATATTACATTTAAACAAACTGTAACAATAGTTAAACAATATTAAACCTACCGGGACTGCAACAACAGTTAGAGAATATTACACATACAGGGACTGCAACAACAGTTACAGAATATTACACATACAGAGACTGTAACAACAGCTACAGAATATTATATATACAGAGTCTGTAACCACAGCTACAGAATATTATATATACAGAGTCTATAACAACAGCTACAGAATATTATATATACAGAGACTGCAACAACAGTTACAGAACATTATATATACAGAGACTGCAACAACAGTTACAGAACATTATATATACACAGACTGCAACAACAGTTACAGAATATCACACAGACTGCAGCAATAGTTACATAATATTACACATACACAGACTGTAACAACAGTTACAGAATATCACACAGACTGCAACAACAGTTACAGAATATTACATATACACAGACTGTAACAACAGTTATAGCATATTACATAAACACAGACTGTATTAACAGTTACAGAATATTGCACAGACTGCAACAATAGTTACAGAATATTATACAGACTGCAACAACAGTTACAGAATATTACACAGACTGCAACAACAGTTACATAATATTAGACAGACTGCAACACCAGTTACAGAATATTACACATACACAGACTGCAACAACAGTTACATAATATTACAAATACACAGACTGTAACAACAGTTACAGAATACTACATGAACACAGACTGTAATAACAGTAACAGAATATTACATGAACACAGACTGTAACAACAGTTACAGAATATTACATGAACACAGACTGTAACAACAGTTACAGAATATTACATGAACACAGACTGTAACAACAGTTACAGAATATTACATGAACACAGACTGTAATAACAGTTACAGAAAATTACACAGACTGCAACAACAGTTACAGAATATGACATATACACAGACTGTTTCAACAGTTACAGAATATTACATGAACACAGACTGTAATAACAGTTACAGAATATTACATGAACACAGACTGTAATAACAGTTACAGAATATTACACAGACTGCAACAACAGTTACAGAATATTACATATACACAGACTGTAACAACAGTTACAGAATATTACATGAACACAGACTGTAATAACAGTTACAGATTAATATAAAAACACAGTATGTAACAACAGTTACAAAATATTACAAACACTGTAACAACAGTTACAGAATATTACATATACACAGACTGTAACAACAGTTACAGAATATTACCTGAACACAGACTGTAATAACAGTTACAGAATATTACATGAACACAGACTGTAAAAACAGTTACAAAATATTACAAACACTGTAAAAACAGTTACAGAATATTACATATACACAGACTATAACAACAGTTATAGAATACTATACAGACTGCAATAACAGTTACAGAATATTACACAGACTGCAACAACAGTTACAGAATAATACATACAAATAAATTGTAATAACAGTTACAGATTGTTACACATACAGAGACTGCAACAACAGTTACAGAATATCACATATAAACAGACTGCAACAACAGTTACAGAATATTTCATTTAAACAAACTGTAACAATAGATAAACAATATAAAACATAGAGGGACTGCAACAACAGTTACAGTATATTAAACATAGGCAGACTGCAACAACAGTTACAGAATATTACACATACACAAACTGTAACAACAGCTACATAATATTAAACATACAGGGACTGCAACAACAGTTACAGAATATTACACATTTGCGGACTGCAACAACAGTTACAAAATATTACAAACACTGTAACAACAGTTACAGAATATTACATATACACAGACTGTAACAACAGTTACAGAATATTACCTGAACACAGACTGTAATAACAGTTACAGAATATTACATGAACACAGACTGTAAAAACAGTTACAAAATATTACAAACACTGTAAAAACAGTTACAGAATATTACATATACACAGACTATAACAACAGTTATAGAATACTATACAGACTGCAATAACAGTTACAGAATATTACACAGACTGCAACAACAGTTACAGAATAATACATACAAATAAATTGTAATAACAGTTACAGATTGTTACACATACAGAGACTGCAACAACAGTTACAGAATATCACATATAAACAGACTGCAACAACAGTTACAGAATATTTCATTTAAACAAACTGTAACAATAGATAAACAATATAAAACATAGAGGGACTGCAACAACAGTTACAGTATATTAAACATAGGCAGACTGCAACAACAGTTACAGAATATTACACATACACAAACTGTAACAACAGCTACATAATATTAAACATACAGGGACTGCAACAACAGTTACAGAATATTACACATTTGCGGACTGCAACAACAGTTACAAAATATTACACATACACAAACTGTAACAACAGCTACATACTATTATATATACAGAAACTGTAATGACAGCTGCATACTATTATAAATACTGGGACTGTAACAACAGCTACATACTATTATATATTCCTGGACTGTAAGAACAGCTATATACTAATATATATACAGAGACTGCAACAACAGCTACATACTATTATATATACCGGGACTGTAACAACATCTACAGAATATTACATATAGAGAGACTGTAACAACAGCTACAGAACATGATATATACAGAGACTTTAATAACAGCTACAGAATATGATATATACAGAGACTGTAACAACAGTTATAGACTATTATATATACTGGGAATGTAACAACAGCTACAGAATATTGTATAAACCGGGACTGTAACAACAGTTACAGAGTATTACATATACAGAGACTGCAACAACAACTACAGAATATTATATATATAGTTACAGTAACAACAGCTACAGAATTTACATATACAGAGACTGTAACAACAGTTACAGAATATTACACATACAGAGACTAGAAATACAGAGACTGCAACAATAGCTACAGAATATTAAATATACAGGGACTGCAACAACAGTTACAGAATATTACATATACATGGACTGCAACAATAGTTACAGAATATTACACATACAGGAACTGCAACAACAGTTACAGAATATTAAACATACAGGGTCTGTAACAACAGTTACAGAATATTACACATACAGGGACTGCAACAACAGCTACAAAGTATTATATATACAGAGACTGTAACAACAGCTATAGAATATTATATATACAGAGATTTTAACAACAGCTTCAAAATTGTATATATATATACAGAGACTGATACAATATCTACAGAATACTATATAAACAGAGATTTAAATATCAGCTACAGACTATTATATATGCAGAGACTGTAACAACAGTTACATACTATTTTATATGCAGATACTGTAACAACAGCTACATACTATTATATATATACAGAGACTGTAACAACAGCTACAGAATATGATATATTGAGGGACTGTAACAACAGTTACAGATTAGTATATATACTGGGAAGGTAACAACTGCTACAAAATAGTGTATATACCGGGACTGTAACAACAGCTATAAGAATATTACATAAACAGAGACTGCAACAACTGCTACAGTATATTACACATACAGAGACTGTGACAACAGTTACAGAATATTAAACATACAGGGACTGCAATAACAGTTACAGAATATTACACATTGAGAGACTGAAATAACAGTTACAGAATATTAAACATACAGGGACTGCAACAACAGTTACAGAATATTACACATTGAGAGACTGAAATAACAGTTACAGAATATTAAACATACAGGGACTGCAACAACAGAAACAGAATATTACACATACAGAGACTGGAACAACAGTTACATAATATTACAAATACAGAGACTGCAACAACAGTTGCAGAATATTAGACATACAGGGACTGCAACAACAGTTACAGAATATTACACATACAGGGATTGCAACAACAGTTACAGAATATTACACATACAAAGACTGAAACAACAGTTACATAATATTAAACAAACAGGGACTGCAACAACAGTCACAGAATATTAGTACAACAGTTACAGAATATTACAAAGACAGAGACTGCAACAACAGTTACAGAATATTACACATACAGGGACATCAATAACAGTTACAGAATATTACACATACAGGGACTGCATCAACAGTTACAGAATATTACACATACTGAGACTGCAACAACAGTTACAGAATATTAAATATGCACTGACTGCAACAACAGTTACATAATATTACACATACAGAGACTGTTACAGAATATTACACAAACAGAGACTGTAACAACATCTACAGTATATTATATATACAGAGACTGTAAACATAGCTACAGACTATTATATAAACAGAGATTTTAACAACATCTACAGACTATTATATATGCAGATACTGTAACAACAGCTACAGAATATTATATATACAGACTGCAGACTGCAACAACAGTTACAGAATATTACACATACAGGGACTGCAATAACAGTTACAGAATATTAAACATACAGGGTCTGTTACTAACAACAGTGCGCGCACAAAATGACCTATTTATGTGTCGACGTGCCGTAAAACACCATTCATTCATTACTCACTATGGTAATCAAGTTGTTCTTTCTTGTTTCCATATTCCTTCCATTTGTGGGAACTAGAGTAATCCAGTTGCTCTTTTTTTATTCCACATTCCTTCAATTCATGTGGAGCTACAGTAATTTAGTGGCTCTTTCTTGTTTCCGCATTTCTTCCAATTTTTGTGAGAATAGAGTTGTTCTTTTTTGTTTCCACTTTCCTTTTATTTTTGTGAGAACTACAGTAATCAATTTGTTCTTTCTTGTTTCCACATTCCTTTAATTTTTGTGGGAACTACGATAATTGTGTTATTCTTCTTGTTTCCACTATTCCTTCCATTTATGTTGGAACTACAGTATTTCAAGTTGATTTTTCTTGTTTCCACATTCCTTTCATTTTTGTGGTACTATTGTAATCAAGTTGTTCTTTTTTGCTTCCACATTCCTTCCATTTTTGTTGGAACTATGGTAATCAAGTTTTTCTTTCTTGTTTCCATATTCCTTCCATTTTTGCGGAAACTATGGTAATTAAGTTGTTCATTCCTTCCATTTTTAGGGGAACTTTGATAATCAAGTTGTTCTTTCTTGTTTCCACATTCCTTCCATTTTTGGGGAAACTATGGTAATTAAGTTGTTCTTTCTTGTTTCCACATTCCTTCCATTTTTGTGGTAACTATGCTGTTCTTTATTGTTTCCACATTCCTTCCATTTTTGTGGGAATTACAGTATTTCGCATTGATTTTTCTTGTTTCCCCATTTCTTCTTTTTTGTGGGAACTACAGTAATCATATACTTTCCCGTTTCCACATTCCTTTCATTTTTGTGGGAACTACAGTATTTCAATTGATTTTTTTGTTTCCACATTCCTTCCATTTTTGTGGGAACTATGGTTATTAAGTTGTTCTTGATGGTTTCCACATTCCTTCCATTTTTGTGGTAATTATGGTAATCAAGTTGTTCTTTCTTGTTTCCACATTCCTTCCATTTTTGTTGGAACAATGGTAATAAAGTTGTTCTTTATGGATTCCACATTCCTTCCATTTTGTGTGAACTCTGGTAATCAAGTTGTTCTTTCTTGTTTCCACATTCCTTCCATTTTTGCGGGAACTATGGTAATTAAGTTGTTCTTTCTTGTTTTCACATTCCTTCCATTTTTGTGGTAACTATGCTGTTCTTTATTGTTTCAACATTCCTTCCATTTTTGTGGAAACTACAGTATTTCGCTTTGTTTTTTCTTGTTTCCCCATTTCTTCTTTTTTTTTTTTGTGGGAACTACAGTAATCACATACTTTCCCGTTTCCTCATTCCTTTCATTTTTGTGTGAACTACAATATTTTCAATTGATTTTTTTGTTTCCACATTTCTTCCATTTTTGTGGGAACTATGGTTATTAAGTCGATCTTTATGGTTTCCACATTCCTTTCATTTTTGTGGTAACTATGATAATTATGCTGTTCTTTCTTGTTTCCATATTCCTTTCATTTTTGTTGGAACTACAGTATTTCAAGTTGATTTTTCTTGTTTCCCCATTCCTTCTTTTTTGTGGGAACTACAGTAATCACATACTTTCCCGTTTCCACATTCCTTTCATTTTTGTGGGAACTACATTATTTCAATGATTTTTTTGTTTCCATATTCCTTCCATTTTTGTGGGAACTAGAGTAATCACGTTCTTTCTTGATTCCACATTCCTTCCATTCATGTGGGAGCTATGGTAATAATGAGTGGCTCTTTCTTGTTTCCACATTCCTTCCACTTTTTGTGGGAACTACGGTAATCAAGTTGTACTTTCTTGTTTCCATATTCCTTCCATTTTTGTGTGAACTAAGGTAATCCAGTTGCTCTTTTTTTATTCCACATTTCTTCCATTCATGTGGGAGCTATGGTAATTGAGTGACTCTTTCTTGTTTCCCCATTTCTTCCATTTTTGTGGGAACTACAGTATTTCAAGTTGGTTTTTCTTGTTTCCCCATTCCTTCTTTTTTGTTAGAACTACAGTAATCATATACTTTCCCGTTTCCACATTTCTTTCGTTTTTGTGGGAACTACATTATTTCAATGATTTTTTTTGTTCCCATATTCCTTCAATTTTATGGGAATTAGAGTAATCATGTTGTTCTTTCTTGATTCCACATTCCTTCCGTTCATGTGGGAGCTACGGTTATAATGAGTGGCTCTTTCTTGTTTCCACATTCCTTCCACTTTTTGTGGGAACTATGGTAATAAAGTTGTACTTCCTTGTTTCCATATTCCTTCCATTTTTGTGGAAACTAGAGTAATCCAGTTGCTCTTCTTTTTATTCCACATTCCTTCCATTCATGTGGGAGCTACGGTAATTTAGTGGCTCTTTCTTGTTTCCCCATTTCTTCCATTTTTGTGAGAATTACAGTATTTCAATTGATTTTTCTTATTTCCATATTCCTTCCATTTTTGTGGGAACTAGGGTAATCATGTTGTTCTTCCTTGTTTTCACATTCCTTCCACTCATGTGGGAGATATGGTAATTGAGTGGCTCTTTCTTATTTCAGCATTCCTTCCACTTTTGTGGGAACTATGGTAAACAGGTTGTTCTTTCTTGTTTCCATATTCATTCCATTTTTATGGAAACAACTATAATCCAGTTGTTCTTTCTTGATTCCACATTCCTTCCACTTTTGTGGGAACTATGGTAATCAAGTTGTTCTTTCTTGTTTCCATATTCCTTCCATTTTTGTGGGATCTAGAGTAATCCAGTTTCTCATTCTTGATTCCACATTCCTTCCATTCATGTGGGAGCTACGGTAATTGAGTGACTCTTTCTTGTTTCCACATTCCTTCCATTTTTGAGGGAACTACGGTACTTGAGTTGTTCTTTCTTGTTTCCACCTTCCTTCCATTTTTGTGGGAACTATGGTAATAGAGCGGTTCTCTTGTTTCCACATTCATTCCATTTTTGTTCGAACTATGGTAATAGAGTGGTTCATTCTTGTTTCCACATTCCTTCCATTTTTGTGGGAACTGTGGTAATAGAGTGGTTCATTCTTGTTTCCACATTCCTTCCATTTTTGATGGAACTACAGTATTTCAACTACTCTTCCTTGCTGCTGTTTCTCTATTAACTCTGTTTCCTTCTGAGATGTTATATGAAATACAAATATAAAAATAATTAAAGTTGTAATAAAAATAATTATAATTTCAACATTCAATAATAAAATGATAATAATAAATAAAACAAAGGTTTGCGAACTAAGCTTAAACAAGCTAGACTGTTTTTGTCAGGGTTAAGGTAGTTCAAGCTTCTCATTGGTCTGTTTGCATTTTGTGTTTGTGGGGACTATGGCGACTACAGGTTTTCTTTGTTCTGCTTGTGTGCAGTTCAAATTTTCTCTTTTAGTTAATAGCGTTAAAATGATATAATATATAATAATATTAAAATATAAACAAAGTACCAGTACAACAATAAAAGTTATGATGATAAAAAAATAATAAATAATAATAAAAGTAATAAATATAAAAGTAAATAAATCGTGCTTCATGTTAATTCATTATATTGGCGGACTCGGCTAGTTTTGTTGGCCCATTCAGAGGTTCATACAAGTCTGAAATAAGTACATTATTTCATGTCAGCAGACCCATATCTTCTAAACTTCTATAAAAGTAAAGGAATGTTTTAAAACTTTCTTGGTTGAATGTGTACAATATATTAACAGTCTGGTCTCAATTTTTTTAAAAAGAAACTATATATTTCTCAATAAATACAAGAAAAACACCTTGTCTAGATTGAAAAATGAATATAGACTAGTGAAATTGCCTAGATTTAAAGTATAAATCACTCGTATTTAAGATGAGAATAGCTTTGCTGGCAAATGTTGCGATATAAAGATTGTTGACCAATTCAGTAGATTGATGAAAAAAGTTTGTTTAATAAAAATTACTTTTCAAATAATTTATGGAATGAATGAATGAATAGGGTTTTACGGCATACCAACACATTATAGGTTATTTGACGCCAAGAAAGATTCCAGGTTCACTTTACATGTACAAAAACAACAAATTAACATACAGATTTAAACAAAAATACACCAAAAAATGCAGAACTGCAGAGTTTCAGCAAATTTTATCATTACTCAAATTGTCGCTTCTTACGACATGCATGAGCCACAGTGGTCCTATTCTTGCCATCACTCATATGGCTGCCTGAAACCACACAGGGGTTGATAATTTAACCACAATAGTGAACATTACAAAAATGATAAAATGAACATGACACCCATTTGGAGGATTCCTACCCTTCTGTAGAGATCAGCAGTGATTCTATTCTTAGCCGGAACCACACAGGCTAAATTATTTATGGAGTAAAGCAACAATTACAAATGCATCAGATGTGCCATTAGCTGTTGGCTATCAGCACAACATTGTAAAAATGTCAGTTTACTTCAAACTGATTCAGGTATACTATAACTATCACTGGTTATATAGTGTTTGGAAAATAGAAAATTGCAAAAGTTAAATTAATATATACATATTTAAATGTTGCTTTTATTTGATATACATGGGCTCTATAGTACACTATTTCACCAAGGAGTAGAGTTATTTAGTATTGAAAGTAATTACAAAAATTTGCTATTTGTCTTTATGGATAACATAATGAAAATGTGTATTTAATTTGTTTAATTGATCAATTTAAAATGTAACTGTTTTTGTAGATAAAATTATGTCAAATGCTTTACTAGCAAAAAATGCCTTACAGATTTGGTTTGTATACTTAAGTTCTGCAGATACAAAAGTTCTAGAACTGATTTGATTTGTCTTTCAAATATGCAAATTGATTCTGGAATCTTAGTATGGGAGTTTTTAATTAAAAATATATTTGAAAAATACGAAAAAAATTGAACAGATTTATACAAGTCAACTCTGTTGTGGTATAGTTACTTCAAGAATCTCCATTCATTTGATTCATTAATTTAAACACATTATAATGCAAAGGTTTCTTTAACTGATAACACTTTAGACCAAAATTGTTAGAGGCATTTATTAGGAAAGAGGTTTTATGTGAGGAGAATATGGTATTGTATATAATATGGAATCCTTAGAAAAAGAAACAGGTATCTCCAAGTCAACCCTATTAGGTTACCTCTGTCTCGGTTATTACATATCAACACAAGTCTATTCAATATATTTTACTTATGACTAGCTTTTGAAACGTTCTGCCTCTAATGAGATTGAATGTAGGCTAGGTCATACCAACAGCCTTTAAAGCTGAGCACTTGAGCCAGAGGTGACGGGTTTGAACCTTGAATCAACCAGATGACTTAAATAAATCATGTTATAATGGTCCTGGGAAATGGACTTGAGGAAGAAAGAGACATTATAGTGAAGTTCTTAAAAATGAAGACATTAACACAAAATAGAATTGACAGAAATAAATGATTATTATGACTCAGATAATGATATTATGAACAATAATGCCAAATAGTGCATTAATTAGAATTAAGGATAGTATGAATAATAATACATATCAAGTGAATAATAATGATTGATATGAATAATGAATAAGTCAATATTGATTTATGTTGTTTTACCTTATAAACTATTTTAAAAGTAATCATTATTTAACAAACTTTGTTCATCAAAATATTGATTTGGTCAACAATCTTTATATTGTAACATTTGCCAGCCATTATAATCTTAAATATGAGTATTATAGTTTTACTTTAAATCTTGGCAATTTTGCTAGTCTAGTAAAGCAAGAAAAATAGTAATGAAGTGCTGAAATGAAAACATGGCAAGAGATACAATCGGCAGAAGTAAGTGAATAAATGAATAGTAATGAATGCAATAACTGATAATGATAAATAGCAAAACTAATATGTCAGAATAACAAAATATGAATAAGAAAATAATTATCAATTTTGAGAACAATCAATAGATATGCAATAATATGACAAATGAATAATAACAGTAATAATGATAGATTGAATAAGCTAACAATAATAAATGGATTATGATTAGTAATAGAAATAAGCAAATAATAATAGGAATAAGCAAATAATGATAGGAATAAACAAATAATAATTAAAGAAATAAATAAATGATAAAAGGAATAAACAAATAGTAATAGGAATGAACAAATAATAACTAGAGGAATCATATAAAAAAATATAAGATAAGAAAATAAGTGCAGTGTAGAAAAAAAGTTTATTTTGAATATAATAGAAAAAAGAAAAAAAAACTTGTCTTAAGCAGTCAGTCAAGGGAAGAAGTGAAATTGGCTTTTAAGTCAGGTTGTTGCTTAAAGGAGGTTAATTCACTCTGAAAGCATTTACATAGGAAATAACAAATGTGGCTGCTTAAGACAAGTGGCTGCTTTAAGTAGAGATGACTGCTTATACGGTTATGTCTGTATGTGCATATTAGTATAGACATGAGTGAATGATAGAAAGTAGAACATTTAAATTCTGGTACATACAATATTCCAATTCAAGAATATATTTAGAAACTTTAGACATTTTTATCAATAACATTTAAATCTAAGACATATTATTTGTTGCAGTGGTTTATACAAATTTAACTCATGTATTCAATACTGTTTTACCTGTGATGTACATGTTAATCCTATATAATAACCGTCCCCATACATTCCCCAGGGCTAGCCCACCTATATACCCTCCCTATATACCCAAGGTCTGATCCCCATACACATGAACATTACAGGTGAAAAATTGATGAATATAATAATAAAAGTCATATGTCTACAATGTTTATGAAAGAATTAAGAACAAAAACAAAAAAATAATATTCTTGCATCAGAAGCAAAAATGTTATAGCTGTGAAATTATTATGATTATATTATTGCATATTAAGACAAAAATAAATTTTTATTGGTTGAATATTTTTTGGCTACATGCACTTTTAGAATTTAGAATTATGATAAAATGAAAATAATCAGTAGTAATAATAATAATAGTAGGAAGTTAAGGTCAAATGTCAAACTTATTGTTAAACCTAAAGTCACAAGTAAACTGAGAGTGGCATAATGATATGTAATGATATATAATTGAGTATAATTGTGTATAAATGATGTTATCTAAATGTCATTAAATATTTTAGTCAACTAACGATTTACATTTTATTTAGGAAATTAACTTCAAAGCTTTGGAGCTTCTTAAACCTGTTATAATAAAACCATCAGTATTATGTATATAGTTATTTAAATGAAAACTATCAAAAATTCTATCTGAGAACTTAATTGTGTCTTGTATGCTGAATTGAATATGTATAAGGACTTTTGTTATTCAGATATATGACTGGTTCTCGCATCTTTTGTATGGGTATTTTTAATTAAAATATATAAAATGAAAAAATGAATTAATTTACATAAGTCAACTCTGTTATGGTAGTTACTTTAACAAAACTCCATCAATTTATCTTTGACCTAGTTGTTAGCGTGTCTGACCATCAGTCCAGGGGTCGTGAGTTTGAATCCCCAAATGTCCACTGTCTTTGTGATGATTGATATACAACATTGTGTCTCATTGACATTTGTCTCTCATACCTGATTCAAATGAAGAAGTTATCAGTTACTTGCAAAGATGTGTGTAAGATGACAACTTAAGATATAGTTAAATACAGGCTAAATCATACTCAGTATTTGAAATAAGTACTTGCTAACTTAATCAAGTTTTTTTTCTTGTTTCCCCATTCCTTCCATTTTGTGGGAAATATAATTATTGAGTTGTTCTTTCTTGTTTCCACATTCCTTCCATTTTGTGGAAACTATGGTAATTGAGTTGTTCTTTCTTGTTTCCACATTCCTTCCATTTTTGTGGTTATTCTGGTAACTAGGTTGTTCTTTCTTGTTTCCACATTCCTTCCATTTTGTGGGAACTATGGTAATCGAGTTGTTCTTTCTTATTTCCACATTCCTTCTATTTTGTGGGAACTACAGTAATCGAGTTGTTTTTTCTTATTTCCTCATTCCTTCCATTTTTTTTTGGGAACTATGGTTACCGAGTTTTACTTTCTTGTTTCCACGTTCTTTCCATTGTTGTGGTTACTCTGGTAACTAGGTTGTTCTTCCTTATTTCTACATTCCTTCCTCTTTTGCGAGGGAACTATGGTACTTGAGTTTTTCTTTCTTGTTTCCACATTCTTTCTATTTTTGTGGGAACTCTGGTAATTACGTTGTTTTTTCTTGTTTCAACATTATTTCCACTTTTGCGGGAACTCTGGTAATTACGTTGTTCTTTCTTGTTTCCACATATCTTCCATTTTTGTGGGAACTCTGGTAATCAAGTTGTTTTTTCTTGTTTCCACATATCTTCCATTTTTGTGGGAACTCTTGTAATCACATTGTTCTTTCTTGTTTCCACATTCCTTAAATTTTTGTTGGAACTCTGGGAATCACATATTTACTTGTTTCCACATTCCTTACATTTTTGTGGGAACTCTGGTAATCATGTTGTTCTTTCTTGTTTCAACATTCCTTACATTTTTGTGAGAACTCTGGTTATCACATTGTTCTTTCTTGTTTCCACATTCCTTACATTTTTGTGGGAACTCTGGTTATCACTTGTTTCCACATTCCTTACATTCTTGTGGGAACTCTGGGAATCACGTTTTTCTTATTGTTTCAACATTCCTTCCATTTTTGTGGGAATTCTGGTAATCACGTTTTTTTCTTGTTTCCACATTCCTATATTTATGTGGGAACTCTGGTAATCACTTTGTTCTTTCTTGTTTCCACATTCCTTACTTGTTAAGATATAGTCGTACCCAATATCTGAAATAAGTACTTGGTAACTTAAGCTTGACACTTACTGTAGCACATTTATATCATGTTTGAAGTGTCATGAAAAGAAAAAGAAACAGAGCCAATTTTGATAGCTTGTTTAAGCAGTTTAAATCATTTATCCTTTAGAAAGATTTGGTTATAATTAACACACATTACATTAAATTCATTGTTTTCACAAATCTTGGTAAAATAGCACACAAGTTCATGCTGCATATTCATAAAGTAAATCTAGTTAAAATGAGAATTATATTCAGGTAACTGTCGTATTTATTAAATAAGAAAACTAAACTATGTGCAGCAGGAGACTAGCATTGTAAGGACAAAGTGTCCAATGCATCAATTAAAGGTAATTCAAATCATATTGTTTTAGTTACTAGCAACTGATAAACTTTAAAATGGGTAAGAAAACTACATTTCCTGACACATTAAAAAATATGGTGTTTTTTAATAACCTAAATTATGTAAATGAAAGCAATTTTTTCAAATGAAAAGATCATTTCTGTGATATTAGCAAAGATAGCCCTGAATTACCATTTAAGTTTAACATTTTGGATATTTAAGTCAAAATTTCTCCCATATAAACTTATATTTCAGAGCTTTAATATGCTTGTTAACTCTCTTGGTGCCAAATTTCACACAATACAATACTCTCAGTCCCAAATATATTATTGGCGATCGCAATTTATAACAGAATAACCTACTGTTAAAAGAAAACTATTTGAAATATCTGAATGAAACTTTGCAGGCCCTTTGTTTATATTATCTTCTTTCAGAATATATTGAAGAATGTTTTTGTATCATTTGGCAGTTCTTTGATGGATCGACCTGTTGAACAGGTAAAACTCATGAAAAAAGATAAGAACAGGTGCATCAAGTGAAGCATAAAACTGATATTCCTCATCTTGTTTTGAGAGCTCGTTTTGTCACTGCTCATGCATGCGAAAAAGTGTTGCAAAAGTACAAAATTTGACATTTTTGTTTGAATTATTTTCAATAATATCACAAACTGATATCTAACTGCTGTCAACAGGTAAATATCATGTGTTATCTCCCTTTGATTGTTGTTAAATCTGGTTTATAATAAGGAATCTATTTGAAGTTGCCGTACGGTGATATGTAGTCACCACACGATGACATTGGCGCCAAAAGAGTTAAAGTGTCCAACTTCCGATGCATTTGTTAACAAAAACAATGGCATCAAAGGATAAGAGGGACATGTAAACCATTTTGGGTATACTGGTTGAAGATTTGATTCGTTTATGGGATATGTTTTAGTGTTTGGGTTCCCAGCACTCCTGTCATGCTCGTCTCAACTTGACATGGCCAGCCGGCACCCAGGGTTCTGTCTTGCCTGATGTCCAATGTTTATAATGCATGCTTATCAATGCATGCATATTAATGCACATTGTCAATGCATGCATTTGCCATGTATTCTCCAGAACTTTCATGCCCTCCCCACAATCCCACTCTACTTCTATAAGAATTAACTCTTTGATCCTGCTATCACTTATATTTTATGTTTTTAGATATATTTTATCATATTTATGGTTTATTTTTTTGTAATTCATGTCAAATATTATATAATTATATTCATATTGTTTTTAATATAATATTATTTTGATGGACAGATACATACAAATGATTAATTTACTGTTGCACCTTATCTGATAAAGATGTTATAACTATATAAGGACATGATATCTGGGCAATATCACATCTTTAAAAACACAGATATCAGAAAAAGTTGCAATGCTGAATGAATCAAATGTGCATGTCTGTTCACCAAAAGACCTCTTATATTACATTTTATCTGTATTTTATTATATCATATATGATATCTTATCCCATCTTATCTTATTGTATTATATCTTTTCACATATCATATCTCGTACCATATTGTATTGTGTCATATCATATTGTATCATATCTCATATCATATCTCATATCATATCATATTACAACCTCGTGCAAGTGTAGTCTTCCTTTTTATTAATTTACATTGAAACTTGTCCAACTTGTAATAGCCCTTTCTCCAATGTTATTGTAATATGACCATGCATGTGAGTTCTAAATGTCTGCTGGTATGTCCATCTCATGTGTGTTTGTTTGTCTGTTTGTGTGCTTCCCTCTCCTCTCTCTCTCTCTCTCTCTCTCTCTCTCTCTGTATGGGTTTGTATATGATCTCTCTTTCTCTCTCTCTAATTTCTCTCTCTCTCTCTCTCTCTCTCTTTCTCTCTCTGTATGATGTGTTTGTGTGTGCAAGAGCTCTCTCTCTTTCCATCTCTGTATGATATGTGTTTGTATGCAGGAGGTTTCTCTCTGTCTCTCCATCTCTTGATGATATGTGTTTGTATGCAAGAGCTCTCTCTCTCCATCTCTCTCTCTCACTATCTCTTGATGATATGTGTTTGTATGCAAGAGCTTTCTCTCTCTCCATCTCTGAATGATATGTGTTTGTATGCAAGAGCTCTCTTTGTAAGATATGTGTTTGTGTCCAAGAGCTCTCTCTCTCTTTCTCTCAAAGATATGTGTTTGTGTGTGAGAGCTCTCTGTAAGATATGTGTTTGTGTGTGAGAGCTCTCTGTGTAAGATATGTGTTGGTGTGTGTGTGCTCTCTCTGTGTAAGATATGTTTTTGTGTGTGAGAGAGCTGTGTATATGTGTGTGGAATGTGTGTATGATGTTTGTATGAGAGAGAGAGAGAGAGAGAGAGAGAGAGAGAGAGAGAGAGAGAGATGGGCATTGAAACATAGGGACGGAAGGAGCATTCCGCAAGAGAATGTATGGACAGTGCTACTGGGGGGCATGAGTTGCTAGTATCGATCAAAGAGATGAACATTTCAGGGAAAAGATGCTGGAGACACTCAGACACTAAAACATAATCCCATGAACTAATCTTGTCTTCCACTGGTAGACCTGTAATGGTTTGTCCTTCCCTTTGTATTGCCATGTTTTTGTTATCTTCATGTGTTGAAAGTTGGACACCTTATAGGATACATTAATTTTCCTTTTTTTGTACTGATCCTAAGTACGTTTGGACCACTTGGCCATGGAGGGCTTCTAAAACTTGTGTACAGTAAACTTAATTGTGATAATACTTGAAAGGAGATATTATATATTTCTTACTAAATGGTTTCATAATCCATTAAGCATAGAAACTCTCCAAGTAGCAACTGGAACTATCATATGATATTTTTTACATCCATTTGTAATAAAAGAATGATATAGCTTAATTTAAAAATAATTGACCAGATTTTATGTTGTGACTGGATGGTCCTCCCAGAGCCACCTACATCAGGGAGGCTAAATACATTGGTTGGGTGACAAAGACAAAAAGTTTGCATATTTGTTGTTCAGGTATAGAATTACACATGTCTCCAAAGGATACGGATTTCTCGGCTTTATGCTGGTAAATTTTCAAAAGACTAAGTTGAAAAGGGGCTATAATATAATTCTTGTAAAATTTGACCAACTTGTTAAATATCTAACTTGACCTGTACTTCATAATTTTACAGCTACTTAGACCCTTTCAAAAGTAATTTTCATGTGAACAGAGTATTTTATTGATAATAATACTCTTTCAAAAAAAAGATTTTTTTCCCAAACATGCTATTAAAAATTAATCTATAATATGTAAAATATTAATCATTGCTAATTGCTTACACTTAAAATCATATATATGCCAATTTATGTTACTAGAAACAAATGACAATTCTGTATTTATTGCACAAAACACACACTTATACACCTGGATTAAGCAGAATATATCTAAACTCACGAAAAATATGATGGATTCAGACCAAAATGTATAAAGTTAATGAAAAGGATAAAAATTTATGTGACTCAACCTTGAGTTTAATATGTAAGGCATTTAAATTTTCATATTAGTTAATTTATCATTTGTCATGTTTACATAATAGTTATTGTGAATCCATGTAAATATGTATATCTCTTGTGAATTCATGTAGAGTTATATATAGTTCTTGAGAATCCATGCAAAGTTTATGAAGAGATTAATATAGTTCTTGTGAATCCATGTAAATATGTATAACTCATGTGAATCCATGTAAAGTTAATGTAGAGATGTATATAATTCTTGTGAATCCATGTAAATATGTATAACTCTTGTGAATCCATATCAAGTTCATGTAGAGTTGTATATAGTTCTTGTGAATCCATGTAGGGATGTATATAGTTCTTGTGAATCCATGTAAAGTTCATGTAGATATATGTATATAGTTCTTGTAAATCAATGTAAAGTTCATGTAGGGATGTATATAGTTATTGTGAATTTATGTAAAGTTTATGAAGAGATTGTATAGTTCTTGTGAATCCATGTAAAGTTCATGTATATATATATATATATATATATATAGTTCTTGTGAGTCCATTTAAAGTTTATGAATAGATTATGTAGTTCTTGTGAATCCATGTAAAGTTCATGAAGAGATTATGTAGTTCTTGTGAATCCATGTAAAGTTCATGTAGATATGCTCATAGTTCTTGCCTATTTATGGAAAGTTCATGTGTAGCTAACCTTTATCTTACTCAGCAGTAATAATAATCAAAGAACATATAGTACTGAAACCTGGGCAAACAATGGTCAAGTAGAAATGAAATAATTAAGGTTCTGTTAGATGGAAAGTGATTTAGTAGAGGTTACCATTTAAAAACTGTTATTGTGTGGATAAGACAGGATAATATTTTATTTTATTCTATAAAAAATCATTATCTCCGAGCTGGCATATAAATTTTAGATACAAAATTAAATAAAAAAAAAAGTTGAATTATATTGTATTTCACAGAAAGTCAGATGACATGTATTCTAAAAGATCAATCATAAAGTTAAATTACGTATTACAAAGAAAGATTTGACACTCAGCACATCATTAGCTCAGGCTCTATATATATATATATATACTATATAATGTATATATTGTTTGACTTTCGGGATTCGAACCCATGACCCCAAAAATTGAGTTATACAAATAATGTAAGAAATAACAAAGAATTATTGCTAGATATTTTCAGAGATACAATTACATATACATGTATGGACAAATCATTTATGTTTTGTCTCTTATTTGAAATCTATTTTTCTGGGATAGTTGTTTATGTAGTACTGTAAGAAAAAAAAAAGTATTGTTAGTGAAATGAACCAAAATATTGTTTGGGCAAAATTGCCCAAGTAAAAAAGTAAAGTTCTTGAAACTTAACATGAAATTTGTTTGTACAAGTTGTGCTATTTTGGAAAGCAAGTTCCATAATGGTGAGTTCTTATAAAGGAGGTGGCAATTAGAGGGAATGAAGGTGTAGGTTTGGGTTTGCATGAAACAGGCTTATTTAATGGTGCTAAGATGCAATATTTGAGTAAAAGAGCATGGAACACTTCAGACTGAGGACTTACAAATGACAGAATGGTGAAGAAATTGCAATTTTGAGAACAGGTGACTGATAAGTCTTATTGGGTTGGGTATATTTTTATAATCCTTAGCATTTATCAAAATGTTTGCTTATGTTTTAACTGACTAATTTTTTAAATTTTATAAATATCTATGGATTTATCTTCAATGATTTTCAAGTCGCGCTCATGGGAAAGTCAATTACAGAAAAAGGGAAATAATGTGACTGGTTCTAACATCTTTAGTATGGGTATTTTTTATTAAAATATATAAAATGAAAAAATGAATTAATTAATGCAAACCGTATATTCCCCGGGGGCGATACATTGTACATGGTGGGGGCATTTATAAAAGATAAAAAAAGCAAATTTAACGACAGTTAAAAATACAATAAAACCAATAAAACCATGGAAAAAAAAACTTTAATCCGTTTTAAATCCCCGAAAAAGTGGTTCAGAATTATTTTAGAGTGAATGAAATAATCGACATAGGATGAAAAAAAGCTGAAAATCTGTATGAAATTACTAGTCTGCGTACTGGAATATCCGAATTTATGGTCATTGTACTCTTCACTTTAAATCACTTGGACGCTTGCTGTTATCAACGTGAAACAATGAGCTTTCAGCATACACAGACTAACCGCATTTTCCGACGTTTTGGAATGTTTTAATCGGCAGACGGCATATTTACTAGTATTAAACAGCAAATATGGGGAAGTATTTGTTCAACCAAAAGTGGTTAAGTGGTCACCCAAGATATAAACAATGGGTAAAAGAGCCCAAAGGTAATAAACACTTCGCTAATTGTTGACTGTGTAACAAAATTATCGATCAGGGAAAGATGGGCAAATATGCACTCAAATTGCATATACGTTTTGTTTTTTAATTTTCCAGAAAAAATAGGTGGGGGGCGTTTATTAGAGTGGGGGCATTTATAAGGGAATATACAGTAAGTCAACTCTGTTATGGTAGTTACTTTAACAAAAATCCATCAATTTATCTTTGACCTAGTTGTTAGCATGTCTGGCCATCAATCCAGGGGTTGTGAGTTTGAATTCCCACATGTCCACTGTCTCTGTGATGATTGATATTACAACATTGTGTCTCATTGACATATATCTCTCTTACCTGATTCAAATGAAGAAGTTATCAGTTACTTGTGAAGATGTGTGTGCTAGAGTACTGGTCAACCATTCAGGATCCCAGGAAAGAGTGGTTTGGTTAACTGATTGTCTGTTAGCACTCAATGGCATAAATATGATGCCAAATGTTCAAACAAACTGATCTACCTGTATATATATAGTTGTAGGATGACAACTTAACATATAGTTAAATGCAGGTTAAATCATACTCAATATTTGAAATAAGTACTTGCTAACTTAATTCAGTTTTTCTTTCTTGTTTCCACATTCCTTCTATTTTTGTGGGAACTATGGTAATAGAAACATTCTTTCTTGTTTCCCCATTCCTTCCATTTTGTGGGAACTATGGTAATTGAGTTGTTCTTTCTTGTTTCCACATTCCTTCCATTTTGTGGGAACTATGGTAATCAAGTTGTTCTTTCTTGTTTCCACATTCCTTCTATTTTTGTGATTACTCTGGTAACTAGGTTGTTCTTTCTTATTTCCACATTCCTTCCATTTTTTTATGGGAACTATGGTAATCAAGTTTTTCTTTCTTGTTTTCACGTTCCTGCCATTGTTGTGGTTACTCTGGTAACTAGATTGTTCTTTCTTATTTCTACATTCCTTCCATTTTTTTGTGGGAACTATGGTAATTGAGTTTTTCTTTCTTGTTTCCACAATCTTTCT
Source organism: Panopea generosa (assembly GCA_029582155.1). Taxonomy (NCBI): domain Eukaryota; kingdom Metazoa; phylum Mollusca; class Bivalvia; order Adapedonta; family Hiatellidae; genus Panopea; species Panopea generosa. Next base: position 58,247,334 of record CM055898.1, on the reverse strand, counting down.
ATATTTTTTTTTGTGGGAACTCTGGTAATCAAGTTGATTGTTCTTGTTTCAACATTACTTCCACTTTTGCGGGAACTCTGGTAATCATGTTATTTTTTCTTGTTTCCGCATATCTTCCATTTTTGTGGGTACTATGGTAATCACATTGTTTTCTCTTGTTTCATTATTACTTCCACTTTTGTGGGAACTCTGGTGGTAATCACATTGTTCTTTCTTGTTTTCACATTCCATACATTTTTGTTGGAACTCTGGGAATCACATTGTTTTTTTTTTGTTTCCACATTCCTTACATTTTGTGGGAACTCTGGGAATCACATTGTTTTTCTTGTTTCCACATTCCTTACATTTTTGTGGGAACTCTGGGAATCACGTTGTATTTTCTTGTTTCCACATTCCTTACATTTTGTGGGAACTCTGGGAATCACATTGATTTTCTTGTTTACACATTCCTTACATTTTTGTGGGAACTCTGGGAATCGCATTGTTTTTTCTTGTTTCCACATTCCTTCCATTTTGTGGGAACTCTGGTAATCACATTTTTTTTTATTGTTTCAATATTTCTTCCATTTTTGTGGGAACTCTGGTGATCACGTTGTTCTTTCTTGTTTCCACATTCCTTCCATTTTTGTGGGAACTTTGGTAATCACGTTGTTTTTTCTTGTTTCCACATTCCTTCCATTTTTGTGGGAACTCTGGTAATCTCGTTGTTCTTTCTTGTTTCCACATTCCTTACATGTTAAGATATAGTTAAATGAAGTTGTTGTTGTTGTTGTATGGTGTTTAGCGTACTTTCAACAATTTTTCAATCATATCGCGACATTGTCTACTTGAGACAGTATTCTAAGCATTGTCACACTAGAGTTTCATGCCACAGACACATGGTATGATACCCCACCCAGTCACATTATACTGACACCGGTCCAACCAGACGTAGAACCCTCCTCTAAATGCTGAGCGTCAAGCGAGGAAGCTTCTAGTACCATTTTTAAAGTCTTTGGTATGACCCGGCTGAGGATTGAATGCACAACTTTCATCGTTAAATGAAGGCTAAGTTGTACCCAATATTTGAAATAAGTACTTGCTAACTTAAGCTTGACGCTTACGGTAGCACATTCATTTTATGTTTGAAGTGGCATGAAAAGAAAAAGAAACAGAGTCAATTTTGATAGCTTGTTTAAGCAGTTTAAATCATTTATCCTTTAGAAAGATTTGATAATAATTAACACGCATTACATTAAATTCATTGTTCTCACAAATCTTGGTAAAATAGTACATAAGTTCATGCTGCATATTCATGAAGTTAATCTAGTTAAAATGAGAATTATAATCAGGTAACTGTCGTATTTATTAAATAAGAAAACTAAACTATGTGCAGCAGGAGACTAGCATTTTAAGGACAAAGCGATCAATGCATCAATTAAAGGTAATTAAAATCATATTACTTTAGTTACTAGCAACTGATAAACTTTAAAATGGGTAAAAAACTACATTTCCTGACACATTAGAAAATATCGTGTGTTTTAATAACCTAAAATATGCAAATGAAAGCAATTTTTTCAAATGAAACTAGACCTATCACTGTAGTGATCAATACCCCCGAACGCCGCCATGACAGAAAATGGTTAACCATTGTATGAAGTTTTATTAAATTATATCCAATAGTTTTAAAGTAATGCTCCAGACAAAAGAAATTCTTAATAAAAGAGAATGTTATGGATTGAGTTATTTGTATTGTTAATTTTTTTATGGTTTTGTTAAAATTAAAAACGGTCTTTTTAATTATTGTGCAGTGTACAAGCTTTCATGGCAATCAATAAATTTTATACTTTTTCTAGTTATGTTGAGGGACAACAATTTTATGGATAAGAAACAAACAAGAGCACTAGGAATACAATATCGAACCTGCTTTGCTCGAACTCCATGTATTCATCAACTTGGTTCTTTCATTAACTTTATTAAACTATTATCACTGACGGCTTTAAAAGTACTTTAAAAGTACTGCACCAGACAAGGGAAATATATCAAAGGGCAATAACTCTGTAATTAGTAAGAATAGAGTTATGTTTCCTGTACACTGCACTTCCTGTCATTATATTCTACCATTGTATGAAGTTTGATGAAATTCCATCCATTACTTTAAAAGTAATGCTCCGGACAAGGGAAATATATCAAAGGGCAATAACTCTGTAATTAGCAAGAATAGAGTTATGTTTCCTGTACACTGCACTTCCTGTCATTATATTGTACCATTGTATGAAGTTTGATGAAATTCCATCCAGTACTTTAAAAGTAATGCTCCAGACAAGGGAAATATATCAAAGGGCAATAACTCTGTAATTAGCAAGAATAGAGTTATGTTTCTTGTACACTGCACTTCCTTTCATTATATTCTACCATTGTATGAAGCTTGATGAAATTCCATCAGGTACTTTTCAAGTTATGCACCGGACAAGAAAAAATACCAAAGGGCAATAACTCTGTAATTAGCAATAATAGAGTTATGTTTCTTGTACACTGCACTTCCTCTCATTATATTCTACCATTGTATGAAGTTTGATGAAATTCCATCCAGTACTTTAAAAGTAATGCTCCAGACAAGGGAAATATATCAAAGGGCAATAACTCTGTAATTAACAAGAATAGAGTTATGTTTCTTGTACACTGCACTTCCTCTCATTATATTCTACCATTGTATGAAGTTTGATGAAATTCCATCCAGTACTTTAAAAGTAATGCTCCGGACAAGGGAAATATATCAAAGGGCAATAACTCTGTAATTAGCAAGAATAGAGTTATGTTTCCTGTACACTGCACTTCCTCTCATTATATTGTACCATTGTATGAAGTTTGATGAAATTCCATCTGGTACTTTTCAAGTTATGCTCCGGACAAGAAAAAATATCAAAGGGAAATATATCAAAGGGCAATAACTCTGTAATTAGCAAGAATAGAGTTATGTTTCCTGTACACTGCACTTCCTCTCATTATATTTTACCATTGTATGAAGCTTGATGAAATTCCATCCGGTACTTTTCAAATTATGCTCTGGACAAGAAAAAATATCAAAGGGCAATAACTCTGTAATTAGCAGGAATAGAGTTATGTTTCTTGTACACTGCACTTCCTCTTATTATATTCTACCATTGTATGACGTTTGATGAAATTCCATCCAGTACTTTTCAAGTTATGCTCCGGACAAGGAAAATTGCGGACAGACCGACCGACAGACCAACAGACCAACAGACTGACAGACCGACAGACCGACCTCAGGGTGACTCCAGTATACCCCCTCAAAACTTTGTTTGTCGGGGGTATAAATACCATTTCTGTGATATTAGCAAAGATAGCCCTGAATTACCATTTAAGTTTAACATTTTGGACATTTAAGTAGAATTTCTCCCATCTAAACTTATATTTCAGGGCTTTAATATGCCCATTAACTCCCTTGGCGCCAAATTTCACACAATACAATGCTCTCAGTGCCAAATATATTATTGGCGATTGCAATTTATAACAGAATAACCTACTGTTAAAAGAAAACTATTTGAAATATCTGAATGAAACTTTGCAGGCCCTTTGTTTATATAATCTTCTTTCAGAATATATTGAAGAATGTTTTTTATCATTTGGCAATTTTCTGATGGATCGACTTGTTGTACAGGTAAAACTCATGAAAAAAGATAAGAACAGGTGCATCAAATGAAGCATAAAACTGATATTTCTCATCTTGTTTCGAGAGCTCGTTTTGTCACTGCTCATGCATGCAAAAAGGGTTACAAAAGTATCAAATCAGACATTTTTGTTTGAATTATTTTCAGTAATATCACAAACTGATATCTAACTGCTGTCTACAGGTAATTATCATGTGTTGTCTCCCTTTGATTGTCGTTAAATCTGGTTGATAATAAGGAATCTATTTGAAGTTGTCGTACGGTGATATGTAGTCACCACACGATGACATTGGCGCCAAAAGAGTTAAAGTGTCCAACTTTCGATGCATTTGTTAACAAAAACAATGGCATCAAAGGATAAGAGGGACATGTAAACCATTTCAGGTCTACTGGTTGAAGATTTGATTCGTTTATGGGATATGTTTTAGTGTTTGGGTTCCCAGCACTCCTGTCATGCTCTTCTCAACTTGACATGGCCAGCCGGCACCCAGGGTTCTGTCTTGCCTGATGTCCAATGTTTATTATGCATGCAAGACAAAAAGTTTGCATATTTGTTGTTCAGGTATAGAATTACTCATGTCTCCATAGGACACGGATTCCTTAGCTTTATGCTGGTAAATTTTCAAAAAACTAAGTTGAAAAGGGGCTATTATATAACTCTTGTAAAATTTCACCAATTTGTTAAATATCTAACTAGACCTGTACTTCATAATTTTACAGCTACTTAGACCCTTTCAAAAGTAATTTTCATGTGAACAGAGTATTTTTTTGATAATAATACTCTTTCAAAAAGATTTGTTTCCCAAACATTCTGTTAAAAATTAATCTGTAATATGTAAAATATTAATCATTGCTGATTGCTTACACTAAAAATCATATACATGCCAATTTATGTAGAAACAAATGACAATTCTGTATTTATTGCTCATAAAACAACACTCAGTACTGGTTCTACCAAGGAAGCGGACTCAAGAGTGCTTTATATAAGCTTTGAACTTTCATCGCAATCGAGCTTAAGTAAATTAATATAAACTAAATGACATTTAACACTCTGCAGTCTCTCCCTATGGTTTCCTAATTCTTAAATTTTTACTTAATGATCACATACTGTTACCAAGGGTGTGATGGTCATAGTATGAGAGAGTTGATACATTAATACACCCAAACTATATTCTCTATATATATAGAGAGAGAGAGAGAGAGTATATTTCACATTATTACTAGAGACCTAGTCATCTTAAGATCACTAACCTCTTACTGATTATAGGTTCAAGTCCCGTTCGGTTCAAAAACTTTAAATGAGAAGGTTTACAATTTACTTGAGTAGGGCCGGTGATTCTATGAATCATTGTAAGGTCTTCATCCACCAATAAACCTAAAATGTGTTGGTAGTAAACCCTTTCAAGAAAATCTGATTTGAAAGTGAGGTTCTAGTTTTGTTAATTTATTCTTACATCTGCGATACTATTGGGTGGGTTCTTTATTGATGGGTTGTTTAAGGTGCTGTCTGAAGATCACTTAGTTCTCACTAATAATTGTCTGTAGAATGAACCCAGCTCTGCCGGCTGGGTCTGTTAAGTAGCAATGTTGGGAAGGCCACATTTCATTGTTGATTGGTCAATTGCTTCAATTAAATGTTTGAATGATGTCAAAGTTTAGTAAGCATTCAGTTGCTATGAAATGTGGGACAGACATAGAATTCCCTGCTTTTTTATTGGGGGTTAATAGACCCGATTCGGGAGATATCAGATTCTGGGAATGACTACACTAATAACGCTACGGGTTCAAGCCCAGCTCTGTCCCAATTAATGTGAGAAAGTTTGCTAAAGGATGTCTTGAAAAAGTGTTAAATCCCATTTTTTCCATGCACAGGTAATGTTTACAGCAAACCTTACCTGACCTAAATGTACTGTTAGTAATGAATAGAATGGTGAAAGCAGGTAAACTGCTGACAAATCATGACAACATATTTTGAGAGTATATAATCTGGAAGCCAGAGTGCACCTGTAACTATGTGTATGCTTTACTGGTGAAAGGCTATGGCACTTGTGTGCAAATTTCAACTCACCTGAGCAGCTGATTAGGATCACATCCAAATAAATGTATATGAACAGTGGGTCCGTATATTGGAACACTGGGTCGTCTACCTGGCTTTTATTTTTTTCATAAGGTTCCTCCCTGGCCATCTGAAATCTGATTGAAAGAAAGAATGCTATTATAACAATATTTGGGTTTTAACCTGTTATATATTTTTGGTTTTGATTTCTTTTTCTGACCTGTTAAAGATTTCTGATTAGTCGACTGGTCGACTATATTCGCTAAAGATTTCGGAAGTAGCCACTGGAGTGACATAATACATGGAGTAGAAATTGTTTGAATGAGTGAATACTATATTGATGGTATGATTAACATATGTTATTTATCTGTTGATGATAAAGATATATTGGTGATTATAAATTAGCTAACAATTACCTTGGGATAGAAATAATGACAGATCCTGGTCTGTTTGGTTACCAACTTTCAAAACAAACAAAACTGGAAGAACTAGTTCAAGTTTGCTGTATATTAATCAAGTACAGGATATTTGTATACTTTATTCAGAAACTGTTGCTTTAGCAACATTATTATGCTCTCCCAAAGTTCTTGTCCAGGCTATTTCTCTACAACTTCTAGTTGGAATTTTATGAAACTTGCTAGGATGCATCATTACCAAGTGCAGATGTGCATATTGTCTTTGTGTTCTGGTTCAATGTTTTTTCACGGAGTTATGGCCCTTTGATTCTGTCTGTGACCAAATTCTTGTCCACGCTATTTCTCTACAACCTCAGATTGGAATTTTATGAAACTTGGTAGGATGCATCATTACCAAATGCAAATGCACATATTATATTTGTGTTTCAGTTTGATGATTTTTCACAGAGTTATTGCCCTTTGATTCTGTCTGTGACCAAATTCTTATCCACGCTATTTTTCTACAACTTTATGTTGGAATTTTATGAAACCTGCTAGGATGCATCATAATTGAACTCTCACAGTTACTTCCCATTTCAATATCATTACCATATGGTACAGAGTCAAACACTCACTTTGGGGAGCATCCATCGGTTCCACCGATATTTTTTGTATAAGGAAGGCATAATCTAGACAGTTTTTACCAAGGCTGCATTATTTTCAGCCATATTATGGTGAGAAATTTAGCCTGGTCGACTGTGCTATTTTCTTGTTTTAACCTGGTGTGGATTTCTAGTTTTACTGTTTTATGTATTTCTTTTTTTTTATTTCTGGTTTAATTCTATTATGTATTTCTTGTTCATTTCTGGTTTTAACTTGTTATGTATTTCTGGTTTTCATTTCTGGTTTTAACCTGTGATATATATTGGATTTATGTTTTTCATTTCTTGTTTTAACCAGTTATGGATTTCTGGTTTTCATTTCTGATTTTAATCTGTTATGGATTTATGGTTTTCTTTTTAGGTTTTAACCCCTTGATGGATTTATGGTTGTCATTTCAGGTTTTAACCTTTTTATGGATTTCTAATTTTCATTTCTAATTTTTACCTGTTGCGGATTCCTGGTTTTAACCTTTTATTTATTAATGTTCTTTTGTTAAGTACTTCTGTTTTTTTACCTGATTTCAAATTGTTATGGATTTCTGGATTTCATTCTTGTACCTGTTATGGATTTCTGGGTGTAACCTGTTCAATATTATAGATTTTAACATGTTACAGATTGCAGGTTTTTAATCAGATATGTATATCTGGCTATATATAACTGTTTGGAGTTCTGTTTGTTTTTTTTGCCCTGTTAAATATTTTTTGTTTTAACCTGTTATGGATATCTGGTCTTTAATCTGTTATTTATTTCTGTTTTTATTAACCTATTACGGATTTCTGATTTTAATCTGTTATTGATTTTTGATTCTCCCTACTAATAGATTTTTGTTTTAAAATCATTTCTTTCTGGGTTTTACCTGTTAAAGATTTCTGATTTAATGCCAGTTTTAACTTGTTACATATTTTTGTTTTTGACTTCTGTTTTTTTTTACCTGTTTAAGATTTCTGATTTTAATCTGGTATATTTGGCATTCTAGATTGACTCTGTTATGTATTTCTTGCTTTTGATGCTTTCCCCCTGTGGATTTAAAGAATTGGTCCACTGCTTAACCCAGGCATGTCATAAGAGGCCACTAATTGGGTAATTGTTCAAGGTTCAATATTTTTGGTTATGATTTCAGGTTTTAATCTATGTTAAATGTATTTCTCATTTTCACCTATTATATATTTCTAGTTTTGGGTTTTAGCTATAACCCACCATTCATTTCTGGTTTTAACCTGTTATAGATTCATGGTTATCATTTCTGTTTTTAACCTGTTATGGATTTATGGTTTTCATTTCTACTTTTAACCTATTAGTGATTTAGGTTTTGATCTGTTCTGTACCTGCTGGTTTTGACTTTTTAAAGGTTTCCAATTTTAATTTGTTACAGTATGCATTTCTTCACTGTCTTGCCTGGTTTACCATTATAGATTTCTGTTATGAATTTCTGGTTTTTACCATAATATGTTAAAACCAGACATTTTCTGATTTTATTCTGTTATGTATTTCCTTTCTATTTAACTGATTTTAAAATGTTATGGATTTCTGGATTTACCCTGTTATATATGTCTTGTTTTTATTTCTGTTTTACCTGTTATTTGCTTCTTTTTTTAATCCGTTATTTATTTCTGTTTTCGACCTGTTTTTGACCTGTTAAAGATTTCTGATTTTAACCTGTTATGGATTTCTGGTTTTAAATCTGTTATTTAAATTTTAATTCTGTGGGATTTTTCCTGTTAAAGTTTTCTGATTTTATGTACTGTTATGGATTTCTGGTTTTTAAGCAGTTATACATGTCTGTTTTTGACATGGATTTAACTTGTTATATGTATTTCTGGTATGACTTGTTCAAGATTTCTTATTGGTACTGTAACCTCGCTGTTACGGATATTTTGTTTTATCGTGTTATGTATTTCTGTCTTTGAACTGTTCAAGATTTCTGATTTTAACCAGTATTGGTTTTAAGACTTTATCCTGTTAGGTTTATCTGGTAAAGTATTTATGATTTTAACCTGTTATTAATTTATAGTAATGTTCTAACTTTCCAGTTTTAACCTGTTATATATATTCGGTTTTGACTTCTGGTTTTATCCTGTTATATATATTTAGTTTTGATTTCTGGTTTTAACCTGTTATATAATTATGTTTAGCTTTGATTTCTTGTTATACCTTTTTATTTGTGATCTAAAAACTCCCACATTATTGTTACCAGGTCATCTCATTTAATTTCTGGAGAAATTACTGATCAAATCATTAGAAAAATAGTGTACAGACAAATGTTAAAATATGGTACAAGTTTATATCTCAAGTTGAATACAATAATGATGAATCAGAACAATTTGTACAACAGTGAGGAGGGTTCTGGCCATGGCTAAGTGGTCTCATTTAACATTGTTTAAGATATTAATCTTTCATCCTTACAGTCGAACTCTGTTCAAAACTTCCAAGTGAAAAAGTTTATGTGTGTTGTGTAAAGACAATGGATCTTTGATGGAATCATTGAAAGTTTTTCTCCCTCCTAAATGATAGCTAGGGTGCCACATTTGTTCTGTAATGTATTTAAAATAAATTATTAAAACCCAATTAAGAATAGCATAGAAAAAGGCCAATAAAGGGATACCACACAACTGTGATGATTGGAAGAAATTTGCATGTTTTTAAACAAACCACATTTGAGTTTAAGTTTATTTATAGCAATTTTAGTCAGACAGTTTATTGAGTTTATTAGTATAAAATATTGCAATAATCTATCGGAGATGACAATATTAGCCATATACAAAATGTAAGCCCATTCACAAACAACATTACCATTTTAATATGCAAAAAGGTCCTAGCATCATAGTTTGGAAATGTAAAAAAAGATGAACAAGTCAATTCTATGGTAGTTTCTAATTCTTCATCAGAAATTTGCCTGCATTAATGAATTAAGTTGAGTGGTGGTAGTGCAGTGGATAGAGTGTATGCCGCTCAAGCCAGAGGTGGCGGGTGCGATTCCCAGGTCAGCCCCTGCTGCCTCTCATAAAACAACATTCAGTACCGGTTCAACCCAGGAAGCTGACTCGAGAGCGGTTCATATTAGCTCAAAGCTTTCATCACAAGTGAGCTAAAATAAATTAGTATAACCTAAGTATGCATGTAAGCTTGGCTAATGAAACTTGGTGTCATGCATAACCTATGCGTTGGAAATGGTGTAAGCCAGTTCTTATATAATAATTATATGCATCGGAGGTGGTTCTTCAGTAACTGAATACCATATACTGGTGTAGAATGTGCTGTAAATGGTTATAAACACATTGAATCAGTCCACATCCAAATGTTTAATTTGTCATATAGTTTACAGATTTAATTTCTCTAAAATGTGCCATTATTCACCACATGTATGAAGCATGTAAACATGGTCCTTCACCTCAAACTTCTTCCTGTGATGCACAGATACCAATTAAAAACTGTCATTATCTGAGATAAACAAACCACAAAAAAATGCAAAACATTTACCTCTATTTTACTAAACTGAACAAAATACAGATCCTGTTTGAAGATTTAGCATGATTTTTATGCCATTGAAGGCTATTTCAGATGGTCAGTTAAAATAACCACTCTTTCATGGGACCCTGAAAGGTTAACCAGTACTCAAGCATGCCCATCTCTTCAAGTAACAGATATTTTTCCCTCTTGAATCAACAATCCATTATGTTGTTTATCACATAATTTACGGTGCATGAGTGTAACATATCTTTGATATTCACGTAGTGTAATATCATGATTCATTGTTCAATGTATTTCTAATATAGCTTGGTTCTTGTACATAAAATGCAGAACAATATTCCGATTTCCCTTAATATATAGATGACGTTGGTTTTTCATGGTAAAATGCTGTTATTTTGAGATGCCACGTCATAAGGCGATTGATGGAAACAAATATGCTGGACATTCTGAGGTTCCTTATAGACTCGATCCGCTAATTAAATGTCCTATTTTTTTGAGTTGTGTGATAAAGAAGCATTCATTCGTACTCAATTATTATTGCATTTTTTAAACTCGTTGGCAAATAATGATATAATGCTCAGCAGAGCCTCGCAATAATAAATGATTCTCTCTTTATTCTTTATTTCAAAATGATGTAAACATCATGCAAATAAGAAACAAGATAAAATATACAATTATTGTCATTATGAAGAAACTTACTTCAAAATTTTGTGAATAATTAAATGCTGTGTTATAACCTTTTTAATTAAACAGCATAAATTTTGTCCCTTGATATCGAATTTAAAAGTAGTGTATGGGGCGGGGGATAAAATGAATAAAAGGCATCTCACTATCATATTAATATCTGTAAGTTGTGTGGTGTTAAGCGTCATTTTCAACAATTTTTCAGTCATATGATGTGATGATTTCTACTTGAGACAGTATTCTAAGCACTGCTATACTGGAGTATCATGCCGCAGACACATGGTATGATACCCAACCCAGTCATATTATTCTTACACTGTGCCAATCAGACCTAGAACTCTCCTTTAAATGCTGAGCACCAAACGAAGAAGCTTCTTCAGTCAAACCTGTCTTTAGCAACCAGTCAAGGGAATTAATGAAAGTGGCCTTTTAAGACAGGTTGTTGCTTAATGCAGGTAAATTTGCTCTGGAAGCATCAAAATGGGAAATAATTATTGCGGCTGCTTAAGACGAGTGGCTGCTTAATAGAGGTGACCGCTTACACAGGTTTGACTATAGTACCATTTCTCAAGTGTTTGGTATGACCAGGCCAGGGATGAGACCAACATTTTTATGCATGTGAGGCAGGGGCTCTACCATTGGACCACGCTGAGGTTATCATTAATATATAAAACTGAATTGGACAATTTTAAAATTTTTAAAAAATTCTACCCTTTTAAGTGGATGAAATGTCAATTAGGCTGTTTATTCATCAAACAGCAGTTATTATGATGGAAAGGTCAACAACATTTATATCATTATGTAGTGTTTGATGAAACTGCATGTTTCTTTAATGCAGAATTTCAGGCCACTGTGTCAGAGGTCAAGGCCACTGGTTTTGTTTTCTCCAAAGGTTAAGCAAATGACACCAATAATTGTGTTTGAAGGGTAGTCTACTATACTAACTCCAGAGAATCATAATGTTAACTCAGAAAGAATTAAGGATTAGTATACTCTTAATTATTACTTGTAGAGGTATTATATTTCATTATTTTTAGAAATGCGGTTTTATTTATTAAATAATTAATATGCTGAATTATTATCTATTGTACTGTGTGCTGATTTGATTATGGTTTGTGAATATGATTTGATTTTGTTTTGTTTTTTAAAGAAAATATCACCAATCATACACATCTATGTAGGAAAAACAAACTTCTATTCAGTAAAAATGATGAACCTTGATGTCCCAGATGTACCATGATCATATTATAATTATATATATATCAAAGTTGTTAAAAAAAAAATGTTTTGTAAAAAAACAATTGTATGTTTGTAAAAAACAATTGTATGTTTTGTAAAAATAATAATATATATTAATCATATGTTTTGTAAAAATATATATAAATGTTTCGTAAAAAAATTTTTTTATATGTTTTTTAAAAAAAAACATTAAAAAAATTGTAAGTCCTCTACCAGTTTACTTTCCATTATCAATCATTCACCCCAGCCTATCTAGAGTGAATATTGTTGTCCGATCCTAAATTTAAAATTAGATTAAAAAACATATAATCCTGACATTAAAAATGGCTGACTGAGAACCATTTTTATTTCATCTTGGTGGAAGTCAATCTTAAGCAATAATTAAATGATGCGACTTTGGGCCATTGTGTCTCAAATGACTCATGATGTATTTCTTTCATCAGATCAAAAAAGAAAGGAAAAGAAAGATGAATTATGACTTACAAGAAGCCATAATTTTTTTCTCTATTGACAGATAATTTTGTTAAGTTGGCACAAATCAAATTCAGTAAGTAACATTGGTTATTATGCTGAAAAAGAGATTCTCTTTGGCCAAGTGGTCTGACGTAGTGTCTAAAGATCACTAATCCCTCACTGCTGAGGTTTAGGTTTGGAGCCCAGTCAAACCAAAACATTTAATGTGAGAACTGAATGGAGTTTCTACTAAGATTTATATGTATATGGATACATCTTGCTGTATGTTGAGAAGGTCATTAAACCCATTTGTTTCCCGCCCCCCTCCCCCCGACACACCCTGCTTTTTTATTATGTGTATTTTTTTGCAAGTAGTTATGAAATGGTAGAGGATATGTGTTGTAATGTTACATTGTAATATTTCTGTACCATGTTTGTTGATGTATGGAATGACCTGGGCTCAAGAAACTCCATAATGTTGTATGTATAATTAATTTTATTTTGATATTATATTATTACTTGCAGACCTCCTCCTAACTGCACCCCTTCTAACTATGTAAATCAGGTATGTGTATTTAATAGATGAGGCCAAGTTCCCTCCAAGCTTGTTTTGAAAATCAGCCAGTATGGAAGCAATTTCTTTAGCCCTTGTCATGTCTGATTTCTTTTTAAATGTGTTAAAAGATAAAAATTGTATTTAAGCTTAATATGTCAATCTGTAAAATGTCCACATTACTTTGTTTCAAGTAAAACACACACACAAACACAAACTATACAGACCAAAACAAGTTCATGTGAAGTCTTTGATTGACAGCTGTATTGCATTATATCTCGGACAAATTTAGTTTATATTATCTCAGACAAGTGGACTACTGAAAATAATATTAATTTTAATAAGAGCATGTTGTGATATACATACAAGGAAGTGATCGCCATAAAAGAAAGTATCTACATACATGAAAATCATCTCATACAAGAAGTGATCGCCATATGGGCAGTGATCGCCATACAAGAAATTGATACCCATTCAGAACAAAAATGTGATCAACATATTATAAAAATGTGATATACCTACAAAATATGGCCAATATACAAAATGGTCTACAGTACATACAAAGTACAAAGGAAAAGAATTTACATACAAGAAATGTCACCCAAACAGGAAGAAGTATTTGGATCCTCGATCATTGCTGATGATTGAAGACACAAAGTGGATACAAAGGTATGTATTATGGTATTCTGTTTTAATCAACTGGCTGAAGGTTTTTTAATTCTTATAAGGCCACATAGGTTCTTATCTAAACTTGGCATCAGTATTGACTCACAAACAACTGTCAGTACTTGATATTTTTTATAAAAGCTTCTTGTCCTCCAATAGTTCCAACTTTTTTATTAAATGCTTAAAACCAAAGCAATATTAAGATCAGTCTCTTAAATCTTACTAGTCCTGACCAGATGTTCACTTGTTATGATGAGTGGACAAATGGAAATTTTCTAGCCCTGACTGTGAAGCATGTGGTTCAGTGGTAGAGTATCGTGAGTTTGATCCTCCACTACGGCTATGTCTGGTGTCCTTCAGCAAGACACTTTATCTGCATATGCTTATTACTGGTTCTGCCCAGGAGGACTTCGAGGTTGATTTGTCTAAACTTGTCATTGTAAAATAGATTTAATTACTTTATAACAGTGTTGACTTATATAAAGAAACATAGATTGCTTAACTGTTTCAATGAAACAGGACCACCACAACTCATTCAAAGGATTTTTGTAGATTGTAATTTTTCACCTATTACTACCAATCCAGGTGTAATGAGTTCAAAACTCCGCCCAGCGACAGTCTCCGTGATGGTTGATATATGATATTGCGTCTCATTATCATTCTAAACTTGTTTCACGATCATTGTAAAATAGGTTTCACCACTGATTCAAGTGGGAAAGTTATCAGTTACTTGTGGAGATTTCAAATTTCAAATGAGATATTTTAAAGCTTTATATCAACATTAGCTAGCTGGTTATAGCAAAACAATGAACTTGCCTAGTCAGGCCAGGCCCGATTAGCTCAGTTGTTAGGGAGTCTGACTATCAATCAAGGGGTCGTGAGTTCAAATCCTCGCCCAGCCACAATCTCTGTGATGGTTGTTATGTAACATTGCATCTTATTATCTTTTTTCTCTCATCCCTGTTTCAGGTGGGAAAGTTGTCAGTTATTTGCAGAGATGGGATGTGCTCGAGTACTGGCTAACCTTTCAGGATCCCAGGAAATAGTGGTTAGGTTAACTGATCGTTTGTTAGCCCTCGATGGCATAAAAATGATGCTAAATATTCAATTAATCAATTCAGTCATATCCAATTATCCCTGTATGGAAGCTGTAATATACAAATAGAGGTAGAAGTTTTCTGGCTATTATTCAAGCAGCTTCCAAAGTCTAAGGAAATTGTCACTGCCACACTGATAAACTAATTTCAACTTTTAGATTTTCACTTCAACATTGTTTCATATTTTTACAGATTGACAATTTTTGTAACAGTCCAGGGAAAAATATGACATTAACAGCTTATAATAAAAAATAAGAACAGTTGTATTCATCATCTAATTATATAAATGAAACAGAGATGTGACTGGTTTTTAATGAAATGTCAGAACAATATTTTTGAAACACTTGTATCTAAAGTTATACACTTTTAACATTTTTGGGCAACTCTACTCTTGTAACTGATCAATGAAATCAATTTTATGTTCATGTAATTATTAAATAAGTTTTAAAGAACAAAATATATAAAACTCAATGGTCTGACTTAATTATTGTTAAGGAGATGTATCAAGTTGAACAGTTTATTTTGGCTCATGCATCTATTACAATATGAGGAACTATGTCCTAATTGTACACATCTATTTAGCATCTTAATTGTGTTTTGTAATATTATCTTTTATTATCATCAAGCTAATAAATTGTTTCTTTTTTACAGGTTATTTAAAACACTCCTGCTTAATAATTTTGAAGTTTGAAATGAAAATTGACCTGGATAAAAGAACCGACTTAGCTACAATTATTACATCAGGGAGACAAATATTTATGAGAAATAAAATGATAGGAGACCACCAATGTATTAGATCTACATTTTACAACATCAACATTGCATGAGACCAACATTGTATGAGATTTACATCATATGGCAACAACATTGTATGAAATCAACATTGTATGAGACCAGTATTGTATGAGAGTTACATCATACGGCAATACCATTGTATGAGATCAACATTGTATGAGATCTATGTCATATGACAACAACATTGTATGAGATCTACATTATATGAAAACAACATTGTTTGAGATCTGCATCATATGAAATCTACATTATACATACAGCAATAACATTGTATGAGATGAACATTATATGAGATCTACATCATATGGCAACAACATTGTATGAGATCTACATTATACAATATCAACATTGTATGAGATCTTCATCATACAGTAACAACATTGTATGAGATCAACGTTGTATGAGATTTACATTCTACAACATCAACATTAAAGGAGATCTACATTATACGACAACAACATCCTATAAGCACAACATTATATGAGACTTAATTAGACTGAAAATATAGGAGAAAAAAAACACTGTTGAATCATTTAAAGGCTGTCAATCTAAACATCTCAATTTAAAAATTCTGTGAACACATACATACACATGCATACACAAACACATACATATACATGTCAAATACATACACATACATGCACCCATTAACACACACATACAATCATACACACCAACAACATGTACATCAACATATACACATATACATACATACACACAAACAACATACACATATACGAAAAGAGGATTGTTTTTCTAGTAACATGTAATTGAGAAAAAAAAGCTACAAAGAAAAAGAGTAAAAAGATAAAAAAAAAAAAAAAAGCTCTTAAAAAAAAAAAAAAAAAAAAAGAAAAGAAAAAGAGTATAAAAAGATAAAAAAAAAAATTAAAAAAAAGCTCTAAAAAATAACTGAACTGAAAGAGAAAAAGAAAATGAAAACAAAAATATAAAATATAGAGCATGAAAAAAAAAATGAAAAAAAATATGGTAATATATAGTTTTAAAAACACTTGTTTTCTATATGAATGTTAATTTGTATATAAAAGATCTATGGATCTCTGGGATGACCCTCTAATTATTGACATTTTTTTTTAGATTATGTCATTAAAATAAAATATTTATGCTTTCTTATTCAATAAAAAAAGCTAAATTATTTTGCAAGTCATTTGGTAAGTATTTTGGTAGAATTTATTTTAATGGATACTGCACATTCTATATTGCAATTCCCAAAAGTTAAATTATTTTGTTTATCATGTTTTGGAAAGTTTTTGCGGATACTGTTTATTTATTGTCTTAAATATTGAAATTTCTATTATTCTCTGGAGTTAGTGTAGTTTCTTTTCTGTTGATATGTCAAGTTTCCAATTATGAAGTAATTACAGTGGTTTAAGGTTACCCATGATGATCCAACAAAACATCATATAATTAGTTACTTTCATTCCAGTTTGACGCTCAGAATTTATAGGATGGTTCGAGGTCTAGTTGGCCTGGTGTCAGTATAATGTTACTGGGTGGGTTGTCCTACCATGTGTCCGTGGTGTGATAATCCAATGTGGCAGCACTCGGAATAATTCCTCAAGTAGACACTATTGCGATACAACTGAAAAATTGTTGAAATCAACTACAACTACAACATCTTAGAAGCTATCCTGAATAGATATAAAAAAAAATAATGTTCAGCAGATTAGTAGACATTCATGTTGTATGCAATTTAGTTGCTACCCAATGTTTTATTTCAGCTAAGTTCACTAAGCCTATGATATAAAAGGCTTTTTCAATATGAAAATTAGTCTTAAAGCCAGAAATTTAAATATTCTCAGTCAAAATTGACCTCCTTTCACACAGCGGGTGACGAAACAATCGAATGATATTGCCGCAAGGCATATTTCACAGCTCAGTAAATAAGTTAAAATTTATACGACTAATAGAAAATATCTGGACCAATATTTTATTAAATTTTGAAAAGAAAACTGGTTTTGAACAGTAGAAATCAGTGCAAAAACCGAAATATCAGCGATTTTAGAAGCCCTGTTCTCAGTGATGATTGATACATGACATTACATCTCATTGCAATTCATCTCTCACCTGTGATTCAACTGGGAAAGCTATCCATGAGTATGTTCAAGTACTAGATATACTTCCTGGATCCAAGGAAAGAGTGATTAGGTTAAATGATCATCTGTTAGCCCTTGATGGCATAAAAATCTTGTTTAATATTCTAACAAACAAACAGTTTGACAGGAGCTGTATTTTGCTCAGTTAAGTAAAATATGTGTAAATGTTTTGTATTGTTTGTGTTTTGTTTATTTGAGATAATGCAGACAGTATTTTTATTGGTATCTTTCCAATCACAGATGGCTGATCAGCTGTTAGCCATCGATGGCATGAAAATTATGCTAAATATACAAAGAAACATTCTGCAGGTGCTAGGTCATGAGTTGGAGTCCAGCTTAGCCCAAATATTTTATGCAAGAATTTTTACAAGATAAGGGCTAAAATTCATGTGTGTCTGTCTTCTTTGATTACAAAAAAAACTCAGATGTGTGTAGTTTGTTAAAAATAATGTAAAACCCCATTTACACATTTGCAAATGGGTTATTGTAATAGTTTGCTGATATTAGGTTTCTCTCCATCTGGTATACCAGGTTTTACAGACATTTAGAGTAATGCCCCTTGGTTTAATGTGTTGAGAGCATGTGATCCAGAAGATCCCCGCCCTCCTTCACCCAACCCCTATTTTAACTGTAATTTCTATAGGTTTGTACTTTACCACCCAAATGTGTTTTACTCATTTTTGTCTTTCGAACTTCCATAATGGCCATGTGCACATTGTTATCATTGGCTGAGTGATCTAAGGTACTTTTATAAAATCACTAACCACTCACCTGTGAAGTCATGGGTTCAAGTCATTGCTTTCCTTTCTCTGATAGATGGCCGCTAGAGGGATGCTATGTATAATGTTTATCTGCACCTCCTTAAATAACCTGGTGTAAACTTTGTTTCCATTTTACTATTTTCAAAAAATAGAAATTACAATTTCAAATGAGATATTTTATAGCTTTATATCAATGTTAGCTTGCTGGTTATCGCAAGATAATGATTCATGATATATCAACAGATGACTTGGCTCATCTGATCAGGCTGGGCCTGATTAGCTCAGTTGTAAGGGCATCTGACTATCAATTCAGGGGTCGTGAGTTCGAATCCCTGCTCGGCTACAATCTATGTGATGGTTTATATATGACATTGCATCTCATTATCATTCATCTCACTGCTGATTCAAGTGGGAAAGTTATCAGTTAGTTGCGAAGATGGGATGTAATCAAGTACTGGTTAACCCAGGATCCCAGGAAACAGTGGTTAGGTTAACTGATCATCTGTTAACCCTCAATGCCATAAAATAGATGCTTAATATTCAATCAATCATCTGATCAGGTTCTACATTGGGACACTTTGTCAGTTACTCTTTACACCCATTTTAAGTAAGGATGGAAGAGTTTATATCGGTAATAATGACAATAATCATTTTCCAATATTTAACAAGCCTAATAAATTAATAGACTGAAACAAAAGAAAGGTAAATGACAGTTATGTTTGGGTATTTTAGAGCCTTTGAGTATTGGTTACAGGACAGTATATTTTGATTACTGTTATTTATTCTATTTTAACCTGTTTGGGATGCTGCTGTTAATGTTTAGGGTTTGATCTGTTAAGGATATTTCATTTTACCTGTAAGGATGTTAAGGATCTGTTAAGGATGTTAATTTTTTTAAAGATATTTGAGTTTATAAACCTGCTAGGAATGTTGTGATTTCCTGGTTTTAACCAGTTAAGGATATTTGATTTACTTGCAAGGATGTAGTTGTGATTTCCTCGTTTTAACCAGTTAAGGATATTTAATTTTACTTGTAAGGATGTAGTTGTTATTTCCTGGTTTTAACCAGTTAAGGGTATTTGATTTTACTTGTAAGGATGTAGTTGTGATTTCTTGGTTTTAACCAGTTAAGGATATTTTATTTTAACCATGTATTCATTCATTGAAGGATATTGATTTAACCTATTAAAGCCTTTTTGTTTCAAACTTTTAACGATTCTGTTGTCTGTTTTGTTGTTTCGACTTTATTGAGTAAATACACAATTTTAACCAATGAATTAAAAGATGAAACATAATTATATACACTGGGTGCTTAAAAGAATTGGGCCACTGCCTAATCCAGGCATGTGGTAAGAGGCCACTAATTTGGGTATTTGTTAAATAATATGTTATGATTACTGTTATTTGTTGTATTATACCTGTTCAGGATACTGTTATTAATGTCCTGGTTTTAACCTGTCGTGGATATTTGATTTTAATTGTTTAGGATACTGCTGTCAACTTTCTGGTTTTAACCTGTCATGGATATTTGATTTTTATTGTTTAGGGTTCTGTTGTCAACTTTCTGGTTTTAACCTGTCATGGATACTTTACTTTAATTGTTAAGGATACTGTTGTTAACTTTCTGGTTTTAACCTTTCATGGATAGTTCTGTTGTCAACTTTATGGTTTCAACCTGTCATTGATATTTTTTACTTTCATTGTTTAGGAAACTGTTGTTAACTTTCTGGTTTTAACCTGTCATGGATACTTTACTTTAATTGTTAAGGATACTGTTGTTAATTTTCTGGTTTTAACCTGTCATCGATACTTTACTTTAATTGTTATGGATACTGTTGTCAACTTTCTGGTTTTAACCTGTCATATGTTACTGGTCTTTGATTTTAACTGCTAAAGAAGTTATGATTTTCTGGTTTTAACCCATTGTGTATTTTATGTGTTCAACATGTTCAGATTATATGATTTTAACCTGTTGAGAATATCAGTTTAATTTTGTTTTTAATTAAGGATGCTGTTGTCTTTTTTTTTTTATCTGTTAAGGTTATTAGATTTTAACCTGTTTGGTTATTTGATTTTAAACTGTTACATTATTTGATTTTAACCTGTTTAGAATATCAGTTTGATCTGGTTAAGGGTGCTGTTGTCTTTTTTATGTTTTTTACCTGTTAATGTTATTTGATTTAAACTGTTTGATTATATGACTTTAACCTGTTACGGTTATTATATTTTAACCTGTTTAGAATATCATGTGATTTTCTGGTTTTAACCCAGTTAAGGGTGCTGCTGTGTATTTGTTGTTTTAAACCTTTTTATGTTATTTGATTTTAACCTGTTTGGTTTATTGATTTTAACCTGTGTGTTTGTTTGTTTTTAACCTGTTTGGATAATTGATTTTAATCTGTTATGGTTATTGGATTTTAACGTTTTTAGGAATGCTAATGTGATTTTCATTATACCCCTCTGTAAAGAATCAATAAGAGTGTAATTGGTAATTTGGCAACATATCTTCCAACTGGTTTTATTTCCATTTTATTCCACACCATTACCATATTCACACCACTGAGAGTGACTTGTACTGAATATGTTGATAAATGTACTGAAATCTTTATCGCACCAACTTAGTTGAATCAGTATTTTCCAAATATCCTGACCAAACTTTGTAAGGTCATTAAGCAAAACATCCAAATCGACCAATTGTATTGCTGACAATTTATACAGCCTTGATGCAAGCAAACTGTCTCAATTATGTTTCCCTTGTAAAACCAACATTGCAAAAGAAACAGTTGCGGCATAAAGTATGCAAATTACCAGAGTGTACTTAAGTAATATATACAGTGAACTTGAACTTGTTCTTCCAGTTTTATTTAAGTAAATCATATTTCGATAATCGGTAACCAAACAGACCTGGATCTGTCGTTATTTCTTTTTCAGTTTGACCTCCAATGGCAACTTCTGAAATCTGGAGCAAATTAGAGTTGCCGGTCACCTGGGAGACTACGTAATTAAACACTGAAACAAACCAAGAATAAAGTTAAATGAACTGTACATAATGCATTTAAGCCGAGTTGAAACAATTTGATATATCTTTAGTTTAAATTTTAGTTTATTCCCATCAGTTTTTATTTGAATGAAATAAATTGTCTCTTACACCTTTTGTTTACTGAGCAAATACTAACAGAGCAGTGCCATACTGTAGTGGATGAAGTGTTGGCCATTTAAGCCAATGGTTGTGGGTTCCAGTCCGAGAATTTAAACTTTGTTTTCGTATTTCTTTATATCTACACTTAAGCACAGGAGGACTTGTTTATACCGTTCCAGTATGACCAGGCTAGTCGACCAAATGTTGTTTAAGCCGTCATGATTCATAAAAAAGCAGGCAGGGCTGGGTTATGCTTTGTCAAAATACATAGCCACAAAGGGGTGGGCCCGGTTTAGTTTATACGGTTATATAGTGAACTCAGGCAGCAATACATGGCCATCTTGGCTGTCTTGTTATCTTTAATATTTATGCCTAACTTAACTAAAACATTTATAACAAAATACAGATATGGTATATTGACTCAGAGCTAATGATGTGCTAAAAATGAAGCATGTAATCATCATGGAGAATATGAGTATTGAACTTTGTGTCTTTTTCAATTATATATATCAACATTATTATAATATTAAATAGTTTTAGCCTTATACAAGGTGATTCATAAAGGTTTTGAGTAACATGTGTTTAATGTCATTATACATACAAACAACTATTGGCCAACTTACTATTGGTGGACTTAATAATAGGCCAAAGGTCACCAAAGAGTATCAAAATATTAAGCTGGAACTGAGATATATATTAAATAAAAACATTCATATTTAAGATTTTACCAACAGAACTGGTTCAGTTTAAATGTATCTTTAAATGTGCTTAAAATGATAATATGTATCATTCATTAAAGGAGTATAATTTTTATATTAGGAAAAAATGCCATAAATCTTTTGAAAAATAAGATAATCAATAAAATTGGATTAAAAGAATATGTCAAAATCAACAAACCATGTCAAAATAGATATTTAAATTTCTGTTAGACCTGGTGGCATAAAAATAATGCTAAATATTCAATCAATATAATGAAATATTGATCAAAATAATGTGAAACATTTGTCTAATGTTATCATACACACAAAAGTTTACTGTATATTTTATTGTTTACTGGACCCAGTATTTTTATATATACCTAGTTGGAATGAACCTGACTTTACATACCTTTCTGAAATGCAGCTGCATGTTATTTAATAGATGTATTGTTTAGAGGTAATGCTAAAACACTAAAGTGTGGGATCTTAAGACAATAAATATGTCAAGATTTGTCCTGTGACAGTGTCCAGTCTTTGTATGTGTAATATTCTGTTACTGTTGTTGCAGTCACTGTATGTGCAATATTCTGCAAATGTTGTTGCAATCTCTGCATGTGTAATATTCTGTAACTGTTGATGCAGACTCTGTATGTTTGATATCTGTAGATGTTGTTGCAGTCTCTGTATGTGTAATGTTTTGTAACTGTTGTTTCAATCCATGTATGTGTAACTGTTGTTGCAGTCTCTGTATGTTTGATATTCTGTAACTATTGTTCCAGTTC
The DNA here is from genome assembly GCA_029582155.1 of Panopea generosa. Lineage (NCBI taxonomy): Eukaryota > Metazoa > Mollusca > Bivalvia > Adapedonta > Hiatellidae > Panopea > Panopea generosa. The sequence goes on along the minus strand of CM055898.1, from coordinate 58,224,097 downwards.
CTGTATGTGTAATATTCTGGAACTGTTATTGAAGTCCCTGTATGTTTAATATTCTGTAACTGTTGTTCCAGTTCCTGTATGTGTAATATTCTGGAACTGTTATTGCAGTCCCTGTATGTTCAATATTCTGTAACTGTTGTTCCAGTTCCTGTATGTGTAATATTCTGTAACTGTTGTTCCAGTTCCTGTATGTGTAATATTATGTAACTGTTGTTCCAGTTCCTGTATGTGTAATATTCTGTAACTGTTGTTCCAGTTCCTGTATGTGTAATATTCTGTAACTGTTGTTGCAGTTCCTGTATGTGTAATATTCTGGAACTGTTATTGCAGTCCCTGTATGTTTAATATTCTGTAACTGTTGTTCCAGTTCCTGTATGTGTAATATTCTGTAACTGTTGTTCCAGTTCCTGTATGTGTAATATTCTGTAACTGTTATTGCAGTCCCTGTATGTTTAATATTCTGTAACTGTTGTTCCAGTTCCTGTATGTGTAATATTCAGTAACTGTTGTTCCAGTTCCTGTATGTGTAATATTTGGTAACTATTGTTCCAGTTCCTGTATGTGTAATTTTCGGTAACTGTTGTTCCAGTTCCTGTATGTGTAATATTCTGTAACTGTTGTTCCAGTTCCTGTATGTGTAATATTCGGTAACTGTTGTTCCAGTTCCTGTATGTGTAATATTCGGTAACTGTTGTTCCAGTTCCTGTATGTGTAATATTCGGGAACTGTTCTTGCAGTCCCTGTATGTTTAATATTCTGTAACAGTAGTTGCAGTCCCTGCATGTTTAATATTCTGTTACTGTTGTTGCAGTGTTTGCGTGTGTAATATACTGTAACTGTTGTTGCGGTCTCTGCATGTGTAATATTCTGTAACTGTTGTTGCAGTCCCTCTATGCTTAACATTCAGTGACTGTTGTTCCAGTCCATGTATATTTAATATTCTATAACTGCATATATAATAGTATGTAGCTGTTGTTACAGTTTGTGTATATGAATATTCTGTAAATGTTGTTACAGTCTCTGTATATATACTAGTATGTAGCTGTTGTTACAGTCTGTATATGTACTATCATGTAATTGTTGTTCAAGTCTCTGTATATGTAATATTCTGTAACTGTTGTTGCAGATCCTGTATGTTTAATATTCTGTAACTATTGTTGCAGTCCCTGTATGTTTAACATTCTGTAACGGTTGTTGAAGTCCCTGTATGATTAGTATTCTGTAACTGTTGTCGCAGTCTCTGTATGTGTAATATTCTGTAACAGTCTCTGTATGTGTAATATTGTGTAACTGTTGTTGCAGTCTCTGTATGTTTAATATTCTGTAACTGATGTTGCAGTCCCTGTATGTTTAATATTCTATAACTGTTGTTGCAGTCTCTGTATGTGTAATATTTTGTAACTGTTGTTGCAGTCTCTGCATGTGTAATATATATTCTATAACTGTTGTTACAGTCCCTATATGAGTAATATTATGTAGCAGTTGTTGCAGTCCCTGTATGTTTAATATACTGTAACTGTTGTTGTAGTCTCTGTATGTGTAATAATCTGTAAGTGTTGTTACAGGCCCTGTATGTGTAATATTCTGTAACTGTTGTTGCAGTCTCTGTTTGTTTAATATTCTGTTACTGTTGTTGCAATCCCTGTATGTGTAATATTCTGTAACTGTTATTGCAGTCTCTGTATGTTTAATATTTTGTAACTTATGTTTAATATTCTATAACTGTTTATGCAGTCTCTGTATGTGTAATATTATGAAGCTGCTGTTGTTGCAGTCCCAGTATGTTTAATATTCTGTAAATGTTGTTACAGTCTCTGTATGTGTAATATTCTGTAATTATTGTTACAGTCCCTATGTGAGTAATATTATGTAGCTGTTGTTGCAGTCCCTGTATGTTTAATATTCTATAACTGTTGTTGTAGTCTCTGTATGTGTAATAATCTGTAACTGTTGTTACAGGCCCTGTATGTGTAATATTCTGTAACTGTTGTTGCAGTCCCTGTATGTGTATTATTATGTAACTGATGTGTTAAATTATATAACTGTTGTTGCAGTCTCTATATGTGTAATATTTTGTAACTTTTGTTACAGTCCCTGTATGGTAATATTCTGTAACTGTTGTTGCAGTCCTTGTATGTGTAATAATCTGTAACTGTTGTTGCAGTCTCTTTATGTGTAATATTCCATAACATTCTCTGTATGTGTAATATTCTGTAACTGTTGTTGCAGTCCCTGTATGTGTAATATTCTGTAACTGTTTTTTCAGTCTCTGTCTGTGTAATATTCTGTAACAGTCTCTGTATGTGTAATATTCTGTAACTGTTGTTGCAGTCTCTGTTTGTTTAATATTCTGTAACCAATGTTGCAAACTGTTGTTACAGTCTTTGTATATATAATATTCTGTAACTGTTGTTACAGTATATGTATCAATATTATTTTGTAGCTGTTGTTACAATCTTTGTATATCTAATATTATGTAGCTGTTGTTACAGTCTCTGTATATATATTATTCTGTAGCTGTTGTTGCAGTCTCTGTATATGTAATATTATGTATCAGTTGCTACAGTCTCTGTATATATATAATAGTATTTATCTGTTGTTGCAGTCCCTGTATGTTTATTATTCTGTATCTGTTGTTACAGTCTTTGTATATATAATGGTAAGTAGCTGTTTTTACAGTTTTATGTATGTGTAATATTTTGTAGTGTTGTTACAGTCTCTGTATATATAATTGTATGAAGCTGTTGTTACAGTTTTTGTATGTGTTTTATTCTGTTTCTATTGTTACAGTCTCTGTGTATGTAATATTCTGTAACTGTTGTTACAGTCTCATTATATGTAATAGTCTGTAGCTATTGTTACAGTCTCTACATATAAAACAGTATGTAGCGGTTCTTAAAGTCCCTGTATATGTATTATTCTGTAGCTGTTGTTAAAGTCTCTGTATATGTAATAGTATGTAACTGTTGTTACAGTCTCTGTATATGTAATAGTATGTAACTGTTGTTACAGTCTGTATATGTAATAGTATGTAAGCTGTTGTTACAGTCTCTGTGTATATATAATAGTATGAAGCTGTTGTAGCAGTCCCTGTATGTTTAATATTCTGAAACTGTTGTTACAGTCTCTGTATATATACTAGTATGTAGCTGTTGTTACAGTTTGTGTATGTGTAATATTCTGTTGGTGTTGTTACAGTCCCTGTATATATAATATTCTGAAGCTGTTGTTACAGTCTCTGTATATCTAATATTCTGTAGCTGTTGTTACAGTTTGTGTATGTGTTATATTCTGTAGCTGTTGTTGCAGTCTCTGTACATATATATTCTGTAACTGTTGTTGCAACCCCTGTATGTTTAATATTCTGTATCTGTTGTTACAGTCTTTGTATATATAATTGTATGTAGCTGTTGTTACAGTTTTATGTATGTGTAATATTTTGTAGCTGTTGTTACAGTCTCTGCATATATAATAGTATGTAGCAGTTATTACAGATCCGGTATATATAACAGTTTGTAGTTGTTCTGACAGTCCCTGTATATGTAATATCTGTAGCTGGTGTTACAGTCTCTGTATACGTAATATTATGTAGCTGTTGTTACAGTCTCTGTATATATAATAGTCTGTCTCTATTTTTATGGCCTCTGCATATATTATAGTCTGTAGCTGTTGTTAAAATCTCTGTATATATAATATTTTGTAGTTGTTGTAACAGTCTCTGTTTATATATAATATTCTGTAGCTGTTATTGTAGTCCCAGTATGAGTAATATTTTGTAACTGTTGTTACAGACCATGTATGCTTAATATTCTGTAACTGTTGTTGCAGCCACTGTATATATAATATTCTGAAGCTGTTGTTACAATCTCTGTGCATTTTATATTCTGTAACTGTTGTTGCAGTCCCTCTATGTTTAATATTCTGTATCTGTTATTGCAGTCTCTATATATATATTAGTATGTTACAGTCCATGTATATATATAATATTCTGTACTTGTTGTTAGAGTCCCTGTATACATTATAGTCTGTAGCTGTTGTTTCAGTCTCTGCATTAATAAAAGTATGTAGCTGTTGTTACAGTCTCTCTATATGTAATATTCTGTAACTGTTGTTGCAGATCATGTATGTTTAATATTCTGTAACTATTGTTGCAGTCTGTGTATGTTTAACATTCTGTAACTGTTGTTGCAGTCCCTGTATGGTAATATTCTGTAACTGTTCTTGCAGTCCCTGTATGTGTAATATTCTATAACTATTGTTGCAATCTCTGTATTTGTAATATTCTGTAACAGTTGTTCCAGTCTCTCTATGTGTAATATTCTGTAATAGTATCTGTATGTGTAATATTCTGTAACTGTTTTTGTAATCCCTGTATGTGTAATACATGTGTTATGTAACAGTTGTTGCACTCTCTGTATGTTTAATATTCTGTAACAGTTGTTGCAATCCCTGTATGTGTAATATTCTGAAACTGTTATTGCAGTCCCTGTATTTGTAATATTCTGTAACTGTTGTTGCAGTCTCTGTATGTGTACTATTCTGTAACAGTCTCTGTATAAGTAATATTTTGTAACTGTTTTTGCAATTCCTGTATGTGTAATATTCTGCAACTGTTGTTGCAGTCTCTGTATGTTTAATATTCTGTAACTGATATGTTGCTGTCTCTGTATGTGTAATATTCTGTAAATGTTGTTACAGTCCATGTATGTGTAATATTCTGTAAATGTTGTAATATTCTGTAACTGTTGTTACAGTCTCTTTATGTATAATATTCTTTAACTGTTGTTACAGTCTCTCTATCAATATTATTCTGTAGCTGTTATTACAATCTCTTTATATCTAATATTCTGTAGCTGTTGTTACAGTCTCTGTATATATAATATTCTGTAACTGTTGTTGCAGTCTCGTTATATGTAATATTATGTAGTATTTGCTACAGTCTCTGTATATATAATAGTATGAAGCTGTTGTTACCATCACTGGTTGCAGTATCTGTATATATAATATTCTAAAGCTGTTTATTCTGTAACTGTTGTTGCAGTCCCTGTATGTTTAATATTGTGTAACTGTTGTTACAGTCTCTGTATATATAATTATATGTAGCTGTTGTTACAGTTTTTGCATGTGCAATATCCTTGAGCTGTTGTTACAGTCCCTGTATATATATAATATACTGTAGCTGTTGTTACAGTCCCTGTATACATAATAGTCTGTAGCTGTTGCTACAGTCTCTGCATTGTAATAGTATGTAGCTGTTGTTACAGTCAAGTATATATAATAGTATGTAGCTGTTCTTACAGTCCATTTATATGTACTATTCTGTAGCTTTTGTTACAGTCTCTGTATATGTATTTAGTATATAACTGTTGTTACAGTCTCTGTATATGTTAAAGTATGTTACCATTGTTACAGTATCTGTATATGTAATATTCTGTAGCAGTTGCAACAGTCTCTGTATATATACTAGTATGTAGCTGTTGTTGCAGTCCCGGTATGTTTAATATTCTGTAACTGTTGTTTCAGTCTCTGTATATATAATAGTATGTAGCTGTTATATAATTTGTGTATATATAATATTCTGTAGCTGTTGTTAGAGTCCCTGTATATATAATAGCCTGTAGCTGTTGTTACAGTCTCTGTGTATATAATATTCTATAACTGTTGTTGCAGTACCTGTATGTTAAATATGCCGTAACTGTTGTAACAGTGTCTCTGTATATATAATAGTATGTCACTGTTGTTAGTTTGTGTATAATTATGTAATATTCTGTTACAATTGTTACAGTCTCTATGTATATATCATAGTATTTAGCTGTTGTTACAGTCTCTGTATATATAATAGTATGAAGCTGTTATTCCAGTCTCTGTATATGTAATAATATGTAGCTGTTGTTAGTCTCTGTATGTTTAACATTCTGTAACTGTTGTTGCAGTCCCTGTATGTGTAATATCCTGTAACTGTTGTTGCAGTCCCTGTATGTGTAATATTCTATAACTATTGTTGCAACCTCTGTATTTGTAATATTCTGTAATGGTTGTTCCAGTCTCTGTATGTGTAATATTCTGTAATACTATCTCTATGTGTAATATTCTGTAACTGTTTTTGTAATCCCTGTATGTTTAATATTCTGTAACTGATGTTGCCGTCTCTGTATGTGTAATATTCTGTAACTGTTGTTGCAATCTCTGTATGTTTAATATTCTGTAACTGTTATTGCAGTTGTCTCTGTATGGTAATATTCTGTAACTGTTGTTGCAGTCCCCGTATTTGTAATATCCTGTCTCTGTATAAACAATATTCTGTAGCTGTTGTTACATTCCCAGTATATATTATAGTCTGTAACTGATATTCCTGTATATAAATATAATATTCTGTAGCTGTTGTAACAGTTTCTGCATATATAATAGTATGTAGCTGTTGTTACAGATCTGGTATACATAATAGTATGTAGCTGTTGTTACAGATCTGGTATACATAATAGTATGTAGCTGTTTTACAGTCCCTGTATATGTAATATTCTGTAGTTGTTGTTACAGTCTCTGTATATGTAATAGTCAGTAACTTGTGACAGTCTTTTTATATGTAATAATCTGTAAATGTTAATACAGACTCTGTATATGTTATATTCTGTAGCTGTTTTTATAGCCTCTGTATATATAATAGTCTGTAACTGTTGTTACAGTCCCGGTATATATAATACTCTGTAGCTGTTGTAACAGTCATGGAATAAACAATATTCTGTAGCTGTTGTTACATTCCCAGTATATATAATAGTCTGTAACTGATGTTAAAGTCTCTGTATATATAATAGTATGTAGCTGTTGTGACAATGTCTGTTTATATACAAATGTAATACATTGTAGCTGTTGTTACAGTCTCTGTATATATATATAATATTCTGTAGCTGTTGTTACAGTTTCTGTATATATAATATTTTGTATCTGTTATTAGTCTCTGTATATATCATATTTGGTATCTGCTGTTACAGATTCTGTATATATCATTTTCTGTAGCTGTTGTTTCATTTCTGCATATATAATAGTATAAAGCATTTGTTAAAGTCTCTGTATGCTGTTGTTACAGTCTCTGCATATATAATAGTCTGTAGCTGTTGTTAAACTCTCTGTATATATTATATTCTGTAGTTACTGTAATAGTCTCTGTATATATAAACTATTCTGTAGCTGTTGTTACAGTCTGTGTTTTTATAATATACTGTAGCTGTTGTTACAGTCTGTCTTTGTGTAATATTCTGTAGCTGTTGTTACAGTCCCTGTATGTTTAATATTCTGTAACTGTTGTTGCAGTCCTTGTTGCAGTCTCTATATTTGTAATATTATGTAACTGTTGTTCCAGTCTCTTTATGTGTAATATTCCTTAACTGTTGTTGCAGTTGTCTCTGTATGTTTAATATTCCGTAACTGTTGTTGCAGTTGTCTCTGTATGTGTAATATTCTGTAACTGTTGTTGCAGTCCCTGTATGTGTAATATTCTGTAACTGTTGTTGCAATCTCTGTATGTGTAATATTCTGTAACTGTTATTGCAGTTGTCTCTGTATGGTAATATTCTGTAACTGTTGTTGCAGTCCCCGTATTTGTAATATCCTGTAACAATTGTTGCAACCCCTGTATGTATAATATTCTGTTACTGTTGTTGCAGTCTCTGTATGTTTAAAATTCTGTAAAGGTTGTTCCAGTCCCTGTATATGTAATATTCTGTAACTGTTGCTGCAGTCCCTGTATGTTTAATATTCTGTAATTGTTGTTTCAGTCTCTGTATATGTAATATTCTGTAATTGTTGTTGCAGTGCCTGTATGTTATATATTCTGTAACTGTTGTTTCAGTCTCTGTATATGTAATATTCAGTATTTGTTGTTGCAGTGCCTGTATGTGTAATATTCTGTATCTGTTGTTGCAGACCCTGTATGTTTAATATTCTGTAATTGTTGTTGCAATTCCTGTATGTGTAATATTTTGTAACTGTTGTTGGAGTCCTTGTATGTTTAATATTCTGTATCTGTTCTTGCAGTCTCTGTATATTCAATATTCTGTAACTATTGTTGCAGTCGCTGTATGTTTCATATTCTGTAACTGTTGTTCCAGTCCCTGTATATTTGATATTCTGTAACTGTTGTTCCAGTCTGTGTATTTGTTATATTCCTTAACTGTTGTTGCAGTTGTCTCTGTATGTTTTATATTCTGTAACTGTTGTTGCAGTTGTCTCTATATGTGTAATATACTGCAACTGTTAATGCAATCCCTGTATGTTTAATATTCTGTATTTGTTATTGCAGTCTCTGTATTTGTAAAATTCTGTAACGGTTGTTCCAGTCTCTGTATATGTATTATTATCTAACTGTTATTGCAGTCACTGTATGTTTAATATTCTGTAACTGTTGTTTCAGTCTCTGTATATGTAATATTCTGTAACTGTTGTTAGCCGTTGTTAGCCATACCTATGTTTAATATTCTATTGATGTTGTTACAGCCACTGCATGTGTTATATTATGTAGCTGTTGTTACAGACTCTGTGTATATAATAGTATGTAGCTGTTGTTGCAGTCCTTGTATATTTGATATTCTGTAACTGTTGTTACAGTCTCTATATATATAATAGTATGTAGCTGTTAATGTGTAATATTCTGTAACCGTTGTTACAGTCTCTGTATATATAATAATCTGTAACTGTTGTTGCAATCTCTGTATGTTTAATATACTGTAACTGTTGTAACAGTCTCTGTATTTGTAATATTCTGTAACTGTTATTCCAGTCTCTGTATAGGTAATATTTTATAACTTTTGTTGCAGTCTCTGTATGTGTAATAGTCTGTTACTGTTGTTGCAGTCCCTGTATATTTAATATTCTGTAAATGTTGTTGCAGTCTCTGTATTTGTTATATTCTGTAACTGTTGTTCCAGTCTCTCTATGTGTAATATTCTGTAACTGTTGTTGCAGTTGTCTCTGTTTGTGTAATATTCTGTAACTATTGTTGCCGTCCCTGTATGTGTTATATCCTGTAACTGTTGTTGCAATCCCAGTATGTTTAATATTCTGTAATTGTTGTTGCAGTCTCTGTATTTGTAATATTTTGTAACGTTTTTTCTAGTCTCTGTATATGTATTATTCTCTAACTGTTGTTGCAGTCACTGTATGTGTAATATTCTGTTACTGTTGTTTCAGTCTCTGTATATGTAATATTCTTTAACTGTTGTTGCCGTACCTGTATGTTTAATATTCTGTCGATGTTGTTACAGTCACTGTATGTGTAATATTCTGAAACTGTTGCTGCAATTGTCTCTGTATGTGTAATATTCTGTAACTGTTGTTGCAGTACTTGTATATTTAATATTCTGTCGATGTTGTTACAGTCACTGTATGTGTAATATTCTGTAACTGTTGTTGCAGTTGTCTCTGTATGTGTAATATTCTATAAATGTTGTTACAGTTGTCTCTGTATGTGTAGTATTCTGTAAATGTTGTTGCCGTCCCTGTATGTGTAATATCCTGTAACAGTTAATGCAATCACTGTATGTTTAATATTCTGTAATTGTTGTTGCAGTTTCTGTATTTGTAATATTCTGTAACGGTTGTTCATGTCTCAGTATATGTATTATTCTCTAACTGTTGTTGCAGTCACTGTATGTTTAATATTCTCTAACTGTTGTTTCAGTCAATGTATATGTAATATTCTGTAACTGTTGTTGCAGTACCTGTATGCTTAATATTCTATTGATGTTGTTACAGCCACATGTCCAACTTTCGGTACCTAATCAAAAATCAAGGGACATAATTCAAATGTTTGTATCGTTAAAGTTACGCTCCTTTTTTGTAATCCTGTGTTGATAATCTTTTAGTGCCGGTCTATAAAACGCAGCGATGCGTGATACATTGCCTGTTAATTAATAAATCGATATTGGTCGAGTTTTATTGCCCTGCCTCGGGGGTATTTTAAATTAGAGGAATTACTTTAGTTTAAGTTTTGCTGAACTTATAACATAATCAATTTTCTATTCAACATAGTTTATACGTACTATCTGTGACATTGTTGAGAGAGAAGAGAGAGAAAGAGGGGAAGAGAGAGGGAAAGAGAGAGGGAAAGAGATATAGACAGAGGAGGAATAGAGAGAGAGAGAGGACAAAAGAGAAAGACTTGATTAGAACATAATACAGAAAGAACACGCAGACAGACGCAATACATTATTACAAAACATAGATATTTTGACCTTTCATTAAAGACAATAAACGATTAATGAGATATTAAACCACTATAAATTTACTATTCATTTATACTTTTATACACACATATCAATGAATACTTTACGATAGGCCAATTAGTGGGAAAGAGAGAAAAAGAATGGGAGAAAGAAAGAGAGAGAGTCTGAGAGAAAGAGACTGAGTGGAAAAGAGAGAAAGAAAGAGAGATAGTCTAAGAGAATGACTGAGTGGGAAAGAGATATAGACAGAGGAGGAATAAAGAGAGAGAATGAGAGAGAAAGAGAGGACAAAAGAGAAAGACTCGATTAGAAAATAATACAGGAAGAACACGCAGACAGACGCAATAACATTATTACATAACATAGATATTTTGACCTTTCATTAAAGACAATAAACGTTTAATGAGATATTAAACCACTATAAATTTGCTATTCATTTATACTTTTATAAACACATATCAATGAATAATTTACGATAGGCCAATTAGTTAAGGATTGATGAAGTGTAATCGGCATAAAAATTGGAAACCCTGAAATGCATGTTAAAGTACCATAGCTTTTCGATACTGGAAAATAACGTAGTTATTTCTCTTCGATATCTAGGTTCATACACAGCCGATTGTACCAAATCAATTTGGCATTTTGAGCATACAGTGTCACAAACAGGTACTAAGTGTCAACAACAACAACATGTACCACATATTTGTTTATACAGCAATATGTTTATTCTGCATTGTCGTCTAAAAGAACACCTGCAAAATGCCAATTAACAAATAAGACACTAGACATAGTCACCCGACAAAGGTGGTAATTAAACACAATGTTAAAAACAAGTGCTAAGTGTCAAAAACAGGTTAGGTTTGTTTTCATAACGATAACAAAACAGTTACTTCGATTTAATAAATACTTGACAGTTAACAACAACAAACACGTTTATTTGTTTGTAATCCAAATTAATAAAAACTGTTACAATATATATACTTTTTATGTTTTAATTTATCGAGTAATAAAAAGAGTTTCATACTATGATCTAATACATTTTTTTTTAATTTCGTAGATGTTTACTACATATTTATGTAATTTTAAAATTAAAATTATAGTAAAAAAACTAAAACTGAAAAATAAAAACCATCAAAACTATAAAACACAATGATCTCTAAAATATAACCTATTTTTATAAGCCTATTGGTTTATGACCCTAGAGTTTTATGACCCCAATAAACTAAACTGTAGGAATTGATAAGTTTTTATAACATCAATACATATCAATTTTCATGCACAAAAATGTCATGGTACTGTTAAAAAAAGTTAAAAAGGACCAAAATATTTTATATATATTTCATAAAAAAATATATATTCAGAAAGATGAGACATTTTACTGTTTTAATCCACTTGTTGTGAAAGCAAATTTTGTTTAAAAATGTGTTTATTTAGGTAATTAAAAAAATGTTTCATTGATTTTTAACCTTTTTTATATAGAACATATATGGAATACAGGTGACTTACGTTAACTGCAAAAAGGACCAAAATGTTTTTATTTGTAAATTATGAAAAAAAGATCATAAAATCGGGGAGGGTTTAAGCTTCAATACTTCATTTGTTGTAAAGGATGTTGCCATTCTTATTTGAGATATTAGTTATAAAGTAAATTGGTCCTTCTTTGTTCTATATAAAAAATATATCGGCTTTTGTATAGTGGATGAAACTGAAAGTTGGGTATGCTTCATGTGTAATATTCTGTAACTGTTGTTACAGTCTCTGTATATATATAATATTCTGTAACTATTGTTGCAGCTCCTGTATGTTTTATACATGTAACTAGTGTTACAGACCCTGTATGTGTAATATTCTGTTACTATTGTTACAGTCTCTGTATATATAATATTCTGTAGCTGTTGTTACAGAGTCTCTGTATACATTATAGTATGTAGCTGTTATTAGTTTATGTATGTGTAATATTCTGTAACTATTGTAACAGTCTCTTTATATATAAAAGTATGCTGTTGTTGTTACAGTCCCTGTATATATATAGAAGTATGTAGCTGTTATTACAGTCTCAGTATATATAATGGTATGTAGCTGTTGTTACAGTCTCTGCATATATAATATTCTGTAGCTGTTGTTACAGTCTCTGTATTTGTAATATTCTGTAACTGTTATTACAGTCTCTGTATAGGTAATATTTTATAACTTTTGTTGCAGTCTCTGTATGTGTAATAGTCTGTTACTGTTGTTGCAGTCCCTGTATATTTAATATTCTGTAAATGTTGTTGCAGTCTCTGTATTTGTTATATTCTGTAACTGTTGTTCCAGTCTCTCTATGTGTAATATTCTGTAACTGTTGTTGCAGTTGTCTCTGTTTGTGTAATATTCTGTAACTATTGTTGCCGTCTCTGTATGTGTTATATCCTGTAACTGTTGTTGCAATCCCAATATGTTTAATATTCTGTAATTGTTGTTGCAGTCTCTGTATTTGTAATATTTTGTAACGTTTTTTCTAGTCTCTGTATATGTATTATTCTCTAACTGTTGTTGCAGTCACTGTATGTGTAATATTCTGTTACTGTTGTTTCAGTCTCTGTATATGTAATATTCTTTAACTGTTGTTGCCGTACCTGTATGTTTAATATTCTGTCGATGTTGTTACAGTCACTGTATGTGTAATATTCTGAAACTGTTGTTGCAATTGTCTCTGTATGTGTAATATTCTGTAACTGTTGTTGCAGTACTTGTATATTTAATATTCTGTCGATGTTGTTACAGTCACTGTATATGTAATATTATGTAACTGTTGTTGCTGTCTCAGTATATGTTATATTATGTAACCGTTGGTACAGTCTCGGAATATGTAATATTCTGTAGCTGTTGTAACAGTCTTTCTCTATTTAATAGTCTGTAGCTGTTGTAACAGTCAGGATATATATAATAGTCTGTAGCTGTTGTTACAGTTCAGGTATATACAATAGTCTGTAACTGTTGTTACAGTCCCAGTATTTACACTAGTCTGTAACTGGTGTTACAGTCCCAGTATATACAATATTCTGTAGCTGTTGTTACATTCCCAGTATATATAATAGTCTGTAACAGTAAAAGTTACAGTCTCTACATATATAATATACTGTAGCTGTTATGACAGCCTCTGTATATATAATATTCTGTAACTGTTGTTAAGTCTCTGTATATAAAATAGTATGTAGCTATTGTAAAAGTCTCTGTATATATATATATATATATATAATATTCTGTAGCTGTTTGTTACATTCCCAGTATATATAATTTTAACTGTTGTTACAGTCTCTGCATATATAATAGTCTGTAGCTGTTGTTAAAATCTCTGTATATATAATACTCTGTAGCAATTGTAACAGTCTCTGTATATATATATATATATATATATATATTACATTCTGTAGCTGTTGTTACAGTCTCTGTATATATACTATTTTGTAGCTGTTGTTACAGTCTCTACGTATATAATAGTATGTAGCTGTTGTTATAGTCTTTGTATATATAGTATTCTGTAGCTGTTATTGCTTTCCCTGTATGTGTAATGTTTTGTAACTGTTGTTACAGTCGCTGTATGTTTAATATTCTTAAACTGCTGTTGTAGTCCCTGTATGTTTAATATTCTGTAACTGTTGTTGCAGTATCTGTATTTGTAATATTCTGTAACTGTTGTTGCAGTCTGTGTATTTGTTATATTCTGTAATGGTTGTTTCAGTTTTTGTAAGTGTAATATTCTGTAACTGTTGCTTGCAGTGTCTGTATATGTAATATTCTGTAACGGTTGTTGCAGTCCCTGTATGTTTAATATTCTGTAACTGTTGTTCCAGTCCCTGTATTTGTAATATTCTGTAAATGTTGTTGCAGTCCCTGTATGTGTAATATTCTGTAACTGTTGTTGCAGTCTCTGTATGTTTAATATTCTGTAGCTATTGTTACAGTCCCTGTATGTGTTATATTCTGTAATTGTTGTTACAGTCTCTGTATGTGTAATATTTCATAATTGTTCTTGCAGTTGCTGTATGTGTATAATTCTGTAACGGTTATTCCAGTCTCTATATGTGGAATAATCTGTAACTGTTGTTCCAGTTTCTATATGTGGAATAATCTGTAACTGTTGTTGCAGTCTCTGTATGTTTAATATTCTGTAGCTATTGTTACAGTCCCTGTATGTGTTATATTATGTAATTTTTGTTACAGTCTCTGTATGTGTAATATTCTTTAACTGTTGTTACCATCTCTCTATATGTAATATTCTGAAGGTGTTGTTACAGTCCCTGTATGTGTAATATTCTGTAACTGTTGTTACAGTCTCTGTATGTTTAATATTCTGTAGCTATTGTTACAGTCCCTGTATGTGTTATATTATGTAATTTTTGTTACAGTCTCTGTATGTGTAATATTCTTTAACTGTTGTTACCATCTCTCTATATGTAATATTCTGAAGGTGTTGTTACAGTCCCTGTATGTGTAATATTCTGTAACTGTTGTTACAGTCTCTGTATATATAATATTCTGTAGCTGTTGTTACAGTCTGTGTATGTGTTATATTATGTAACTTTTGTTACAATCTCTGTTTATATAATAGTATGTAGATGTTGTTTAAGTCTCTGTATATATCATAGTCTGTAGCTGTTGTTAGTCTCTGCATATATCATATTCTGTAGCTGTTCTTGCAGTCTCTGTATATGTAATATTCTGTAGCTGTTGTTACAGTCACAATATATACAATATTAAGACTATAGCTATTGTTACATTCCTGGTATATATACTAGTATGAAAATGTTGTTACAGTCCTCTGTATATATCATAGTCTGTATTAGTTCTTGCATTCTCTGTATATGTAATATTCTGTAGCTGTTGTTACAGTCACAATATATACAATATTAAGACTGTAGCTGTTCTTACATTCCTGGTATATATAATAGTATGTAACTTTTATTACAGCCTCTGTATATATCATATTCTGTAGCTGTTGTTACAGTCTCTGTATATAAAATAGTATGTAGCTGTTGTTACAGTCTCTGCATAATATATAATATTCTGTAGCTATTGTTACAGTCTCTGCATATATAATATTCTGTAACTGTTGTTGCATTCCCTGTATGTTTAATATTCTGTAATTTTTGTTACAGTTTCTCTGTATATATAATAGTATGTAGCTGTTGTTACAGTTTGTGTATTTGCAATATTCTGTAACTATTATTACAGTCTCTGTATTTGTTATATTATGTAGCTGTTGTTACAGTCTCACTATATGTTATATTCTGTAATTGTTGTTTAAGTCCCTGTATGTGTAATATTCTGTGAATGTTATTGCAGTCCCTTTATATTTAATATTATGCAACTGTTTTTGCAGCCACTGTATGTTTAATATTCTGTAACTATTGTTGCAGTCCCAGTATGTTTTATATTCTGTAACAGTCCATGTATATGTACTATTCTGTAGCTTTTGTTACAGTCTATATGTATTTAGTATATAACTGTTGTTACAGTCTCTGTATATGTTAAAGTATGTTACCATTGTTACAGTATCTGTATATGTAATATTCTGTAGCAGTTGCAACAGTCTCTGTATATATACTAGTATGTAGCTGTTGTTGCAGTCCCGGTATGTTTAATATTCTGTAACTGTTGTTTCAGTCTCTGTATATATAATAGTATGTAGCTGTTATATAATTTGTGTATATATAATATTCTGTAGCTGTTGTTAGAGTCCCTGTATATATAATAGCCTGTAGCTGTTGTTACAGTCTCTGTGTATATAATATCCTGTAACTGTTGTTGCATTCCCTGTATGTTTAATATTCTGTAATTGTTGTTACAGTGTGTCTGTATAAATAATAGTTTGTATACATCTCATGATAATTTTATGGTGGTAATATAGTTTTAAGTTTGGATTTTGAACCATTGTAGCTGCATTAGAACTCAGTGGGACTTTCATGCACCATATGCAAAGCAGCCTACATTAAAGTGTTGATATACGGAATATCTTTAAATATATGTACATTATAAAGATTACCGCGTAAATGGATTTAATCATTATAAAAATATATCCATAGGTGAGTTATTACCTTTTGTAAATAATGTAAATACCAGAACAATTGCTAAGTTGCTATCCTTTTTAAAAGTATAGTACATGATAAATACATTTAATAAGATGTTTTGATTGCTTCACAGAGTGCATATGTATATGAGTAAGTGAGTTCATGCAAGTGTGTGTACAGGCCAGTAGCATTTTTCCAAATTAAACATAAAAACAGTCAATGTAAATATTTGGTTATTATAATTAGATAATAAGTTCTAAATTGAACATAACAAAATATTTTTTATCTGTCAATAACATTTGTTTGCATTATTTCTAGGAGACTTTGCCAAAAGTGTGTTTTAAATAGATTTTTAGATTAAATGCAGATATATTTCTATCTGCATATATTTAGTTTTTTTCATAAAATGCATATGTGTGTGTGGGTTCAAATTTACTGTACTATTATTGGTAATGACTGAAATTAAAATATTGTCTGTAAACTGTCAAGGTCTGGGCTCTCAAGAAAAACGTATTGATGTTTTTAATTACCTGAAATCAAAAAAATGCGATATATATTGTCTTCAAGATGTACATTGCACAAGTGAATCAGAAAATTTTATTCGCACTCAATGGGGCAGTGAATGTATTTTAAGTTCAAAGTCATCAAATTCAAGGGGTGTTGGTATACTTTTCAACAAAAATGTAGATTACAAAGTACATGACTATATTGGGGATAATGATGGTAACTACATAATTGCAGATATAACTGTTAATAATAAACAATTTACTTTAATCACACTGTATGGCCCAAATAATGACTCACCTAAATTTTTTGAAAGCCTGATTGATAAATCGCACCAATTTAACAATGATACACGAGTGATATGCGAGGACTTTAACTGCGTGCAAGACATTGCACTGGATTACTATGATTATAAGAATATCAACAATAAAAAAACACATGAAAAAATTAAAGATTTGAAGATTCAATGTAATTTAGTTGACCCATTTCGAGAATTACATCCAGAATTAAAGAGATATACCTGGAGGAAAAAAAAACCTTTAAAGCAAGCTCGTCTTGACTTTTTTTTAATTTCAGAAAATATTAATCCTTCTGTAACCAAATGTTCAATAGAATCAAGTTACCGTTCAGATCATTCAATGGTAATATTAGGCTTAAGATTTGATAAATTCATTAAATATAAACCACTCTGGAAGCATAACAATAGCCTATTAAGTGATGTTAACTATCTAAACTTAATTAATAAAAAAATAATGGAAATTAAAACTCAGTATGCACTACCTATTTATAATTTAGATAACATAGACAATATTCCTAATCATGAAATCCAATTTGTCATAAATGATCAGTTGTTTCTAGAAGTTCTCTTGATGGAAATACATGGCAAATCCATATCTTACTCTTGTTACAAAAAGAAACAGACAGATAACAGAGAGAAAGTACTTATTTCACAAAAATTAATAGAAAAAATAGAACAAAACTTAAATCAAAACAATGTTCAAAACCTAGATACTTTAAAAGAAGAACTATTACAAATTCGTAAACACAAATTAAATGGATACTTAATTATAGGTCTAGGGCACAAATTATTGAAGATGGGGAAAAACCAACTACTTTTTTTTGTAACCTGGAAACTCACAATTATACATCTAAACTAATTACAAAATTACAGAAGTCAAATGGTGATGTAATCACTGATCAAAATGAGATACTTGATGAAACTAAGATCTTTTATGAAAATTTATATTCGAGCAAAGATAATGAACTTCAAGATATCGACTTGGATAATGAACTTAATAATTATGATATTCCAAAACTTAGCATGGATGAGTCCAATTCTTTGGACTGGGTTATTAACGTATCAAGAAGTCTCAAAATCATTAAAACCGATGGCGAACAACCGCAGCCCTGGCAGCTCAGGATTTGGAGCAGACTTTTTTAAAACATTTTGGAAATATATTGGACATTTTGTTGTTAGGTCTATCAACTACGGCTATTCAATAGGAGAATTATCAATATCTCAAAAAGAAGGTGTTATTACTTGTTTACCAAAAGATGGTAAGGATAGAATTTTACTTAAAAACTATAGGCCAATATCTTTGCTTAATTGTGTATATAAAATTGCATCCAGCGCGATTTCAAATAGGATTAAAAACACTTTAGATAAACTAATAAATAGGGACCAATCTGGTTTTATCTCCGGAAGATATATGGGGGAAAATACACGTCTCATATATGATATTATGCAATATACTGAGGTTAACGATATTCCAGGTCTTATTTTATTAATAGATTTTGAAAAAGCATTCGATTCCGTATCTTGGAGTTTTATCTTTAAAGTATTGAAATTTTTTAAGTTTGGTGAGTCATTAATAACTTGGATAAAAGTTTTATATAAAAATGCAATGTTAGCAGTTAACCAAAATGGTAAACTTTCTAATTTTTTTAATATAGGGCGTGGCTGTCGTCAAGGCGATCCACTGTCTCCATATATATTTATTTTATGTGCCGAAATACTAGCCATAAATATTCGAAATAATACATCTATAAAAGGCATTTCAATTGATAATCAGGAAATTAAGCTGTCTCAATATGCTGATGATACATCAATAGTCTTGGATGGATCTGAGTCTTCACTTAATGCTTCTCTTTCAGAACTATCTAAATTTGCAAAATATTCTGGTCTAAATATTAATTTTGATAAGACACAAGTGGTATGGATAGGGAGAAAAAAATACAGTACAGACACTATAAACACAAAGTGGAAATTAGTTTGGGGAAAAAATAACTTTAAGTTGTTGGGATTAACTTTTCATGTTAACCTAGATAAAATGATTGACTTAAATTATAAAGAAAAACTAGATAAAATAGAAAATTTAATAAAAATTTGGAAGAGACGATACCTAACTCCATTAGGAAAAATAACAGTTATTAAATCTCTACTCCTTTCCAGATTAAATCACCTTTTAATTTCTCTACCAAATCCCAATAAAAACATTATAACAAACCTAAACAATATTTTCTATAACTTTCTATGGGAAGGTCCAGCAAAAATCAAAAGAACAATTATTGTAAAACAATACATAGATGGTGGGCTTAGAATGATTAACATAAATGCCTTTATACAAAGTCTAAAATTAACATGGATAAGAAGAGCATTTACAGTTCATGGAAATAACTGTTTGACAATTGTATTAATTTAAATAAACTAGTTAATTTTGGACAAGGGTATGGTGAATCTATTATAAATACATTATCAAACAAATTCTGGAAAGATGTCTTAATATCTTATGTACAACTGCTTAAAGTTTGTGTTCCCCAAGGGGCAGAAGAATTTTTATCAAGTCCTTTATATTATAATAATAATATTCTTATTGGAGGGTCACATATTTTCTATAAACTGTGGTATGAAAAAGGGTAAATATATGTAAATGACATTTACAAAGACAATGGGTCATGGTACTCTATGCAAGAGCTTCAAGACATATATGGAATTAAAACAAATTTCCTAACATACAATGGGATGATTGCAGCCATAAATTCATTTAACCCTTTACTCCATAGATACGCATTTTCCCGCACCAATCACAGAAGGCCATTGAAAACAGTGCAGGAAGAGTTCAGATTGCTCGTAACGAGCAATCTGAACACTTCCTGCACTGTTTTCCACTCTGTCAGTTAATATAAACATGATTCACCCATTGCTGATATGTTGCGAATTAATGCTTTCAATATTAGAGGTGTCCAAAGGCGTCTATATGAAGTAAAGGGTTAAATCATTAGTACCAAATATTTTAGACTTTAAAAAAATGAAATATCCTTTCAGACCAAATTATTGTTGGCTATTTTTCAAAAGTTCTAAAGGCTGTTATGAATTTTATGAACTGCTTAATAAAAATAATGAAATCCCAACATCAAAAAATAAATGGGAAGAACTCTATAATATTGAAGACAACACATGGAAAGAGATATATTACTCACCATTTAAGTTTGCAATAGCTTCTCAATTACAGTGGTTCCAAGTGAGAATTAACCATAGACTATTGTCAACTAAAGCTTTTTTATATAAAATTAAAGTTAAAGAAAGTCCCTTTTGCAGTTCCTGTCAACAGGTAGAGACAATTACGCATATGCTGTGGACCTGTCCCGAAACTAAAATATTTCTTCAAGAAATAAAAGAAACCCTACTGTCGAAAAATATACCATATATATTCAATGAAGAAGAGTTCATTTTTAATATTGGAAAGCATTTTTGTGAAGCAGACCTGTTTTTTTCACTCCAAATTAAGTATTATATATTCTCCTCAAAAAGATTAGATATCCCTCTATCCATAAATGCTTTTAAAAATAAGGTAGCTTGGGCTTTTAAAACATATAAACACCTTGCAATAAAAAACAACAACTTACAATGTTTCGAAAAAGATTGGCAACCAATTATGCAAGCAGTTAGTTAATTATTTTTCTGTAAGATGTACAGATACTTGGCCAGTTAGTCAGAAATGATACCATAAAATAACTTAGTTTAAAGTAATAAAAAAATATAATATATTCAAAACCCACACAGACACATGTATATATTTTTTTTTTTCTTTTATCCATTATCTTCTCTCATCGACAAATATGTCAAGTTATAAAAAAAAAGAAGAGACGTTTTACCTGAAAACTCATTTATATATTTTTATTATATTAAAGAAATATAGAAATGTAGAAACAAAGACAAAATACATATAAAAATATATATTGTATGATATTAAGTTCACTGAAGGTCTTATTTTTAGAATATTAAGGACCATAGAGAAACATACAAAAACAAATTACAAATACACATGTGTATTTAATATAATATATATTTATATATGTAATAAGTTCTTTTTAAGAATGAGAGTGTTGCGTGCATGTAATTGTTTTTTCTATATTTATATGCTGACAGTGTAAAGTGTGCGGTGGGATGTTCCTCCTCGACCCACAACACACTCATTGACAGGGGAGAATAAATGAGTTACTGTAAGGTAGCTGAAAAAAAAATAAAAATAAAAAAAATAAAAAATAGTTTGTAGCTCTTGTTACAGTTTGTGTATGTGTTATATTCTGTAACTGTTGTTACAGTTTCTGTATATGTAATAGAATGTAGCTGTTGTTACAGTCTCTGTTTATATATAATAGTATGTAGCTTTTTTACTGTATCTGTATATATATAATATTCTGTAGCTGTTGTTACAGTATCTGTATATATAATAGTCTGTAGATGTTGTTACAGTCTCTGCATATATAATATTCATTAGCTGTTCTTGCAGACTCTGTATATGTAATAATCTGTAGATGTTGTTACAGTCCCAATATATTCAATATGCTGTAGCTGTTGTTACAGTCCCTGTATATATAATAGTCTGTAACCGTTGTTACAGTCTGTGTTTATATCATATACTGTAGCTGTTATTACAGTATCCATATATATCATATTCTATAGCTGTTATAACAGTGTCTGTATAAATTATATAATAGTATGTAGCTGTAAATCTTTCCATTGATTTTTGCTTGATTATAGTAAATACTGTAAAAACTGCAAAGTAACAACAACTACAGAATATTACACATACTAAGACAGTAGCAACAACTACAGAACATTACACATACTGAGACTGAAACAACTACAGAATATTACACATACTGAAACAGTAACAACTTACTAAGATCGTAACAACACCTACAGAATATTACACATACTGAGACTGTAACAACAAGGGAATATTACACATACTAACACAGTTACAATATATATGGAATATTACACATACTGAGACAGTAACTACAACTACAGAATATTACACATACTTGGACAGTAACAACAACTACAGAAGATAACACATACTGAGACTGAAATAACAACTACATAATGTTACACATACTAAGACAGTAACAACAACTACAGAATATTACATGTACAGAGATTGTAACAACAACTACAGAATATTACACGTTTGAGACTGAAACAACAACTATAGAATATTACATATAATAAAAAGTAACAAGAACTACAGAATATTACACATACTGAAGACTGTAACTACCACTACAGAATATTACACATACTAAGACAGTACTAACAACTACAGAATACAACACATACTGAAACAATAGCAACAGATAAAGAATATTACATATACTAAAATAGTAACAATACCTACAGATGATTAAACATACTGAGACTGAAACAACAACTACAAAATATTACATAGACTGAAGACTGTAACTACAACTGCAGAATATTACACATATAGAGATGGTAATATTTGATACAGAATATGAAATATTCGAAAATAGTAACAACAACTATAGAATATCAAACAAACTGAGGCTGTTACAACAACTACAAAATATTACACATACTGAGACAGTAAAAACAACTACAGAATATAACTCATACTAAGACCGTTACAACATCTATAGTATATTACAAATACACAGACTATAACAAAACTACAAAATATTACATATATTAAAAATGTAACAACAACAACAGAATATTACACATACTGAAACAGAAACAACACCTACAGAATATTATAGATACTGAAACAGTAACAACAACTGCATAATATACAAATGTAACACATACTATGAAAGTAACAACAACTACAGAATATTACACATACTAAGGCAGTAACAACAACTACAGAATATTACACATACTGAAACATTTACAACAACTACAGAATATTACATAGACTGAAGACTGTAACTACAACTGCAGAATATAGCATATACAGAGATACAACAAAGACAGAATATTACACATACTGAAACAGTAAAAAAAATACAGAATATTACACATACTGAAGACTGTTACTACAACTACAGAATATTACAAATACTGACACAGTTACAAAAACTACAGAATATTACACATACTGTGACAGTAACAGCAACTGCAGAATAATACATATACAGAAGACTGTAACTACAACTACAGAATATTACATATACTGAGACAGTAACAATAATTGCAGAAAATTACATATACTAAGACTAAAACAACAACTACAGAATATTACACATACTGAAATAGTAACAAAACCTACAGAATATTACACATACTGAAGACTGTAACTACAACTACAGAATATTACACATAACATGTTCGGATTCAAATTGACCCTTTTGTGAAAAGGTCAAAACTATTGATATTTGTAACTTCTGTGCTGGCGATGTTCATTGAGTATCATTTAAATGATCAGCATGGTCATTTTATATTAATACAACAAGAAGTTCAAGCTAGCATGCCTTTTTGTAGATTATATATGCTTTCAATCTGGCTGAATTCAGTCATTTACATTACATGTGGTTATAGGTTTCACTTAATATTTTTGCTGGATAATTAATTAATTGAACTTGTATCATTTAAAATTGAAATGGGCATTATCAAATAAAAGTTAATCCTGATGAAGTGTTTGGCTGAATTCAGTCAAACTTTAGTTGAGTCAACAAGAATTACAAATACTGCATATAAAATCGATATTTGCAATTCCAGATCTTCAGTGGCTGAATTCAGCCACACGTTATATTTAGAAGTCAGTTTGTAAACCTGCTTTTGAAGGAAACCATTTTGCTTGCTGGCTGAATTCAGTCAGTATTGGGCTTCTCACAATACAACATGAAAACTACGGAAAGTCTTTTATACATTTCATATCGTTCTTCTGTAAAATGTACTTGGCTGAATTCAGTCAGTAGAATCAAATTTGGTTATCAGACAATTTTGATAGAGCTCTTTAAGTTTGAAGCTTTTACAGTTGGTGAACATCTGACAGAATGCAACAAAAATAGTTTATGAACATTTAATATATAAAATGAAATATGAACAAATGATATAATAGAACAAAATTTTATAATCCATCTTTTTATTATTTGATAATGTATTTTGCCAGTTTTAATAAGATCCTTAGCCTGTAATATGATAATATACATTGTACAAAAAACCAATGTCGCCAAATTTGGCCTTAATTAAATATAGCTGTTTGATTTAAATGAAGATAAAATAGTATCTAATAAAGATAAACTGTACTAATGGAAAGTGATCATTTAATCCAAATATGAAACAAGAATGTGAAATCTATAAAAAACAAACATCAGAATAGAAGATGATGTTATGGTTTAATCTCTGTAGGTGTATGATACGCTTGAACCCCTCAACAAGGCCAAATCATGATTTAAACAAACTTTTAGGTGATCGTAATATACAAATGTAACACATACTATGAAAGTAACAACAACTACAGAATATTACACATACTAAGGCAGTAACAACAACTACAGAATATTACACATACTGAAACATTAACAACAACTACAGAATATTACATAGACTAAAGACTGTAACTACAACTGCAGAATATTACAGATACAGAGATTGTAACAATCGATACAGAATATTGCATATTCTAAAATAGTAACGACAACTATAGAATATTAAACATACTAAGACAGTAACAACAACTTCTTAATATAACACATACTATGAAAGTAACAACTACAGAATATTACACATATTGAGACTGAAACAACACCTACAGGATATTACAGAAACTGACACAGTAACAACAACTACAGAATATTACACATACTAAGACAGTTATAACAACTTTAGAATATTACACATGCTAAAACAGAAAGCAACTACAGAACATTACACATATTGAGACTGAAACAACACCTACAGGATATTACAGAAACTGACACAGTAACAACAACTACAGAATATTACACATACTAAGACAGTTATAACAACTACAGAATATTACACATACATAAATTGTAACAACAGCTACAGAATATTACATTTATTAAGATAGTAACAACGCCTACAGTTTACTCATACTGATACTGTAACAACGAGGGAATATTACACATACTGAGACAGTAACAAAAGCTATGGAATATTACACATACTGAGATTGTAACAACAACTATAGACTATTACACATACTGAGATTGTAACATCAACTATAGACTATTACACATACTAGGACAGTAACAACAACTACAGAATATTACACATATATACCGAGACTGAAACAAAAACTACAGAATATTACACATACTAAGACAGTAACAATAACAATAAAATATTACACATACTAAGACAGTAACAACAGCTACAGAAAACTACACATACTGAAACAGTAACAACAACTACAGAATATAACATAGACTGAAGACTGTAACTACCACTACAGAATATTACACATACTGAGACAGCAACAGCAACTGCAGAATATTACATATACAGAAGAATGTATCTACAACTACAGAATATTACATATACTGAGACAGTTACAATAACTACAGAATATTACAAAGACTGAAGACTGTAAATACAACTGCAGAATATTGCACATACAGAGATTGTAACAATAGATACAAAATATTACATATTTTAAAATAGTGACAACAACTACAGAATATTACACATACTGAGTTAGTACAGCACATTACACATACCGAGACAGTAAAAACAACTACAGAATATTACACAGACTCAGAACATTACAACAGCTACAGTATATTACACATACTCAGACAGTAACAACAACTACAAAATATAACATTTACTAAGACTGTAACAACAACTACAGAATAAAACAGATACTGAAACAATAACAACAACTACAGAATATTTCACATACTGAAACAGTAATAATTACAACTACAGAATATTTCACATACTGAGTCTGCGACAACAACTACAGAATATTACACATGAGATAGTAACAACAACTGCATAATATAACACATACTATGAAAGTAACAACAACTACAGAATATTACACATGCTAAGACAGTAACAACAACCTCAGAATATTGTACATACTGAATAGTAGGCCATCCAAAAAGCAAAATGACCCTTATTTTAACTTTTGATGGCAATTTTTAGTAGAATTGTTTCAGTACCATAACAACATTCCCTAAGATGTATAGCATCGTGTGATGGTGGATGCCACTCATGAAATTGCGTTTTAAGGTCACGGTTGAGGTCAAAGTTCAATCAGGTGCAAAAATGAACAAAACAGTAATGTTTATAAGTTACTGTTACTAATATTATAATTATGTTGCTTTATATATTTTTTCTATAATACCATGTTGTTAATAGTCTAATGAAACAATGTAGGGGACAATAAAGCATCTATTTAAAGGATAATGAAGCATACATGTGTCATTCTGTTCATACTTATACTAGCTGAAAGTTCAATAAGTGCATTTAAATTTTGGACATTTACAGTATTTTTTGTTTAATTGCAAATATACGATTTGTTATTAACCTTAAATGTTACACCTATCTTTGAAAACTAACTCTTATTTAAAAAAAGTTGTGTGTAAGCTTGAATGTCCATATGTTCTATACAAGACGATAATACACTGATGCACTTTTTTATCATAAATTATTTTCCAATTGAAATGAGATTCCAGTAGAAATAATAATTACGAATATATATGTACCTTAGATTAAAATTAAATGTAAAAGAAAGACAGCTTATGTTATGATGTAATCAAATTACCTTAATTGTACATACAATTAGTAAAATTTGTCTCTCATATATAAATATGCCATACAAAGTATCTGAGATTCGTAGAATATTACTTGTTACCTCCAGTAAAGAAATTCTTGACAGAATTGACAGTTTTGATCGTGACACTTGACAAGAGTGAAACACTTTATGGCATAAAACGTGTTATAGTGCATTCACTTCCGAAAACAAAATTAATAAACTCAATGTAAAACTGGCACCTCCTAGATCTTCTACTAGTAGTGTTGAAAGATGTTCCAGTCTGTTCAACAACTTGAGCAAAATACTACCCTCTGCTTGAAGATGTAAAACAGTTTCATTGTCTAAGAATGATCTTTTTAAGAATATGTATTGCGGGTATAAATGACCTGATTGCGTCCAAAGTAAAATGCAATCTTAAATGTCTGTCTAAGTTTATAAGACAAATTGTGAAGTATGAGGATAGTATCAAAGATGATACAGTAATAACAAAATTATGATTTTAACTGGAATAGGTTTAAGCTAATTTGGGACATGTGTTTGTAATTGGTGGTGATTGGAGTAAACATTCTAAGAGGAAGCAAGTATTTAATCAGTCCATCCAAGCAAATATCTTTTAAAGCTTTATAATTTCCAAATATCTTGCTAAAGCATATCAAAAGTTACATTCTGAAGCTTATGCGTCTGATTTCTGGTTATATACTGATTCATCTGATACTAATTCAAGTATTCTATATGAAAGTACACTTCTACAAGAAAGTGTAGACTGTTGCTCAACAAATACCAGGTGAGATGGGCATGATTCCCATTGGGAAGTAAAAGACATTGATTATGTAGGCAAGGTAATTCCTGAAAGGTTCTTCGTTTCTCTATCTCGCCTGCTATTTGGTCGTATGTCAATTATTCTAGACAGCAATGCTGAAGTCAGAAACTATGCAGAGAAATGTAAAGTTCATACAATAGCAGAAGCTGTAGTATTTGATGTATCTAATGGCATACAAAATCTCAAGAAAAATGTTGGCCTTGGACATGTTCTTCATAAGGCAACTCGTTCTGAAATGATAGTCAATCTTTTTCATGCTGTCAACAACACTGTTGAAATAAATATGATCCACAGAGTTGACAGTTTAGTTGCAAATAGTCTTGAAAGGCATATCAAAAATGAATATGATTTGTTTACATTCATGAAAATATAAGAAATCATACATTTGCCCATTATGTTGATAATGTTGATGTCCTAGAAGCAACGTTAGATGAAATAAACATACATGTATTTTTCTAAGCACAATATGGTGGTCAGTCACTAGAGAAAATCATGTGGATACTAATACCAGACTTGCTTCAGCTGATACTATGAAAACTATCCAGTTAGATAAAGTAGTGTTACCTCATGATGATAGGCCATATCCAATAAATGGACCTTATGACATAAATGGAAGTAGTTGGTACACAAACAGTAACGAAACATGTTGAACATCATATATTCAGAATATTTGAATGGATTTTAGCAAGACAGTCAAAATGATGTGCAAACAGTTCCGACTTGAAGAGCTTACAATAAATTAAACAGTCCAGATAATCTGCCAATGACCACTATGGGACTGCCTCCAATATTACAAGTCTATGTAGATAAATTGAACACATTTACATTTGTTATCAAATATATTTGAATCAATTTCAAGTCATATTGGTCAAGCAACACCGTTATCACAGCAGTTCAGCCACTCTATTATAAAAAGAAATAACTTGTATGAGGCAATCAAGACCAATTCAAGAATGCCATATTCAGGCTAGGGGTTTCCGTTGATGTTTCAATTTTCTGAAGGCAACTTGGCAGTATGTATAATAGGCTGGTTTAGATGATGTGTGAATTGAGGCAGGCATATATCCACCAAACACAACCGAAACCATTTTAGAGCGAAAGGCATACTGCAGAACCATGAAGCCTATAAAGCATTATGGAGACTGCATTGATGTGTCTTCATATCGTGGTGGGCTTATGTAACTATTGCTGCTAAGCTTAATTCTTTTGATGATGCCGTTAAAATATTGCTGATGCATTCTCTATAAAAATGAAAAGGGTTCCAAGAGGATATACAGAAAGCAATTGAACAGATGAATTAGACAAAATGCTTGAGTAGTTTAATTGCCCATTACAGGGAGTTTGGTGAATTGTGTACGGATGTGTTTTGGATGACTTGCATAAGCAAGGTTGAAATTTTGTTTGACTTCATCAGAGTGAAAAAAGAGGGTGCCTGGGAACTCCATCAAGGGGTGTTTGCTGTTATGTTACTATGGTTGATAGTCTAGAACCATTGGAATTATGCACAGTGTTGACCTATTTACTAGATGATATGAAGAATTTCGAAAAGACAGCCCCAGATGTGTATCAGGAATTTAAAGATGGAATTTGTACAGTCAAAAGAAGCAACAATTACTAAACACTGATCAAGCAACAAGATTGATGAAAAAGCTTTTTATAATGAACCATGGGAAAATAGGAATCACACAAAATGACCAAGCCCGAAACAAAATCTGTATCACTTTGGCAACACAATCGGATGTGTCAGAGAAGTCACTACAAGGAGAAAGTGATGTAGAGGAAGACACACCTACACCAGTTATGACTATCTGCCTTCATGAATTGATCTTGTTCAAGTTTTGATCAAACAGATGGATACTTCTGACATTTTCTGAGTATGGTCCTTTGAAGAAAAAAAACACAAACCATTTGCCTTGATGTTTGATGTTCTAAACAAGCAGAAAGTTCAGGTTGTTAAAAATGACAGAAAACTACTTCAGAGTCTTTTAAATATTTAAATGTTTAAACATATTTTTGTCTTCTGCAAATGTTAGCAGAAATGTAGAAATTGGTTCTGGACTGAAACACAAGTTGTCCATGGTACCTCTGCCACTTGCTAGGTAGAAACTCTACCACAAATACAAAGGAAATTTTGAATGTCTTGGAAATTTATTTTAACTTGATGACCTTCCCAATTCTTTGCTGCAACGGTACATAATCATTGATGGTCGCATTATGATTCAGGTTTTTGGAATGCATGCTAGCCTAATAGTTGCTTTCTGCATCTTAATAAATGTCCTTATTATGTAGCAACTTATAAACTAGTATACTAGTGTATATTAAACGTCTACAAATCATTAACTTTCTTTGTTGGGCAATATTAGAGATTATTAACTATTTCTTAATCGCTATTAACTTTGTCTGACCTCTGTTGTCACCTCATGAAACTATTGTCTTTTAATAAACTTAAATTATCATAAGGTTTGTTTATGTATTCACTTCATTTAATAAAAAATTAATTGCCTGTTTTTATGTACTGGAATCTTGCATTTCACAAAAAATTTAAAAAATCATCAATTTTGCACACTTTTGACCTTTGACCTCCATTTGACCTCAGTTTGACAACACAATTTTTAACATATTTTATTCATATTCCTAGTAGTGGCTTACAACAAACATATTTCTAAAGTTCTCAGTTCAATAAATGAATAATTATTTTAACAAGACAGTGTTCTACATTCTATAAACCAATAACTGCACCCAGTTGACCTTTGACCTAATTTTGAGATTATGAGGTGATTTCATGAGTGGCATCCACCCTCACAGGTTTGTATACAAACCGAGGAAGACATTAAGCATGGATGCAAAATTCTACTCAAATTTGCCATCAAAAGTTTTTTCCCTGTGTTTGGATGGCCTACTAGAAAGAATAGCAACAACTACAGAATATTACATAGACTGAAGGCTCCAACTACAACTGCAGAATATAAAAACTACAGAAATTGTAACAACAGATGCAGAATATTACATATTCTAAAATAGTAACAACAACCATAGAATATTAAGCATACTGACACTGTAACAACAACTGCATAATATAACACATACTATGAAAGTAACAACAACTACAGAATATTACACATACTAAGACAGTAACAACATCTATAGAATATTAAAGATACTGAGACTGTAACAACCACTTCAAAATATTACACATACTGAGACAGTAACAGCAACTGCAGAATAATACATATACAGGAGAATGTAACTACAATTACAGAATATTATATATATACTGAGACAGTTACAATAACTGCAGAATATTACATATACTGAAGACTGTAACTTCAATTACAGAATATTACACATACATATATTGTAACAACAGCTACAGAATATTACATTTACTAAGTTAGTAACAACACCTACAGAATATTACACATTCTGAGACTGTAACAATGAGGGAAAATTACACATACTGAGACAGTTACAACAGCTATGGAATATTACGCATAATGAGACTGAACCAAAACATACAGAATATTACAGTAACAACAACTACAGAATATTACACATATACCGAGACTGAAACAAAAACTACAGAATATTACACACACTAAGACAGTAACAACAGCTATAGAATATTACACATACTGAAACAGTAACAACAACTACAGAATATTACACAGACTGATGACTGTAACTACAACTACAGAATATTACACATACTGAGACAGCAACAGCAACTGCAGAATATTACATATACAGAAGAATGTATCTACAACTACAGAATATTACATATACTGAGACAGTTACAATAACTACAGAATATTACATAGACTGAAGACTGTAAATACAACTGCAGAATATTGCACATACAGAGATTGTAACAATAGATACAAAATATTACATATTTTAAAATAGTGGCAACAACTACAGCATATTACACATACTGAGATAGTACAGCACATTACACATACTGAGACAGTAAAAACAACTACACAATATTACACAGACTCAGAACATTACAACAGCTACAGTATATTACACATACTCAGACAGTAACAACAACTACAAAATATAACATTTACTAAGACTGTAACAACAACTACAGAATAAAACAGATACTGAAACAGTAACAACAACTACAGAATATTACACATACTGAAACAGTAATAACAACAACAGAATATTTCACATACTGAGTCTGCGACAACAACTACAGAATATTACACATGAGATAGTAACAACAACTGCATAATATAACACATACTATGAAACTAACAACAACTACAGAATATTACACATACTAAGACAGTAACAACAACCTCAGAATATTACACATACTGAGACAGTAACAACAACTACAGAATATTACACATATACCGAGACTGAAACAAAAACTACAGAATATTACACACACTAAGACAGTAACAACAGCTATAGAATATTACACATACTGAAACAGTAACAACAACTACAGAATATTACACAGACTGATGACTGTAACTACAACTACAGAATATAACACATACTGAGACAGCAACAGCAACTGCAGAATATTACATATACAGAAGAATGTATCTACAACTACAGAATATTACATATACTGAGACAGTTACAATAACTACAGAATATTACATAGACTGAAGATTGTAAATACAACTGCAGAATATTGCACATACAGAGATTGTAACAATAGATACAAAATATTACATATTTTAAAATAGTGGCAACAACTACAGAATATTACACATACTGAGATGGTACAGCACATTACACATACTGAGACAGTAAAAACAACAACAGAATATTACACAGACTCAGAACATTACAACAGCTACAGTATATTACACATACTCAGACAGTAACAACAACTACAAAATATAACATTTACTAAGACTGTAACAACAACTACAGAATAAAACAGATACTGAAACAGTAACAACAACTACAGAATATTACACATACTGAAACAGTAATAACAACAACAGACATGTCCAACTTTCGGTACCTAATCAAAAATCAAGGGACATAATTCAAATGTTTGTATCGTTAAAGTTACGCTCCTTATTTGTAATCCTGTGTTGATAATCTTTTAGTGCCTGTCTATAAAACGCAGCGATGCGTGACACATTGCCTGTTAATTAATAAATCGATATTGGTCGAGTTTTATTGCCCTGCCTCGGGGGTATTTTAAATTAGAGGAATTACTTTAGTTTAAGTTTTGCTGAACTTATAACATAATCAATTTTCTATTCAACATAGTTTATACGTACTATCTGTGACATTGTTGAGAGAGAAGAGAGAGAAAGAGAGGAAGAGAGAGGGAAAGAGAAATAGACAGAGGAGGAATAGAGAGAGAGAGAGAGAGAGAGGACAAAAGAGAAAGACTCGATTAGAACATAATACAGAAAGAACACGCAGACAGACGCAATACACTTTACATGATTACATAACATAGATATTTTGACCTTTCATTAAAGACAATAAACGATTAATGAGATATTAAACCACTATAAATTTACTATTCATTTATACTTTTATACACACATATCAATGAATACTTTACGATAGGCCAATTAGTGGGAAAGAGATAAAAAGAATGGGAGAAAGAAAGAGAGAGAGTCTGAGAGAAAGAGACTGAGTGGGAAAGAGAGAAAAAGAATGAGAGAAAGAAAGAGAGATAGTCTGAGAGAAAGAGACTGAGTGAGAAAGAGAGAAAGAGATATAGACAGAGGAGGAATAAAGAGAGAGAATGAGAGAGAAAGAGAGGACAAAAGAGAAAGACTCGATTTGAAAATAATACAGGAAGAACACGCAGACAGACGCAATAACATTATTACATAACATAGATATTTTGACCTTTCATTAAAGACAATAAACGTTTAATGAGATATTAAACCACTATAAATTTACTATTCATTTATACTTTTATACACACATATCAATGAATAATTTACGATAGGCCAATTAGTAAAGGATTGATGAAGTGTAATTGGCATAAAAATTGGAAACCCTGAAATACATGTTAAAGTACCATAGCTTCTCGATACTGGAAAATAACGTAGTTATTTCTCTTCGATATCTAGGTTCATACACAGCCGATTGTACCAAATCAATTTGGCATTTTGAGCATACAGTGTCACAAACAGGTACTAAGTGTCAACAACAAAAACAACATGTACCACATATTTGTTTATACAGCAATATGTTTATTCTGCATTGTCGTCTAAAAGAACACCTGCAAAATGCCAATTAACAAATAAGACACTAGACATAGTCACCCGACAAAGGTGGTAATTAAACACAATGTTAAAAACAAGTGCTAAGTGTCAAAAACAGATTAGGTTTGTTTTCATAATGATAACAAAACAGTTACTTCGATTTAATAAATACTTGACAGTTAACAACAACAAACACGTTTATTTGTTTGTAATCCAAATTAATAAAAACTGTTACAATATATATACTTTTATGTTTTAATTTATCGAGTAATAAAAAGAGTTTCATACTATGATTTAATACATTTTTTTTTAATTTCGTAGATGTTTACTACATATTTATGTAATTTTAAAATTAAAATTATAGTGAAAAAAACTAAAACTGAAAAATAAAAACCATCAAAACTATAAAACACAATGATCTCTAAATTATAACCTATTTTTATAAGCCTATTGGTTTATGACCCTAGAGTTTTATGACCCCAATAAACTAAACTGTAGGAATTGATAAGTTTTTATAACATCAATACATATCAATTTTCATGCACAAAAATGTCATGGTACTGTTAAAAAAAGTTAAAAAGGACCAAAATATTTTATATATATTTCATAAAAAAATATATATTCAAAAAGATGAGACATTTTACTGTTTTAATCCACTTGTTGTGAAAGCAAATTTTGTTTAAAAATGTGTTTATTTAGGTAATTAAAAAAATGTTTCATTGATTTTTAACCTTTTTTATATAGAACATATATGGAATACAGGTGACTTACGTTAACTGCAAAAAGGACCAAAATGTTTTTATTTGTAAATTATGAAAAAAAGATCATAAAATCGGGGAGGGTTTAAGCTTCAATACTTCGTTTGTTGTTAAAGGATGTTGCCATTCTTATTTGAGATATTAGTTATAAAGTAAATTGGTCCTTCTTTGTTCTATATAAAAAATATATCGGCTTTTCTATAGTGGATGAAACTGAAAGTTGGGTATGATATTTAACATACTGAGTCTGCGACAACAACTACAGAATATTACACATGAGATAGTAACAACAACTGCATAATATAAAACATACTATGAAACTAACAACAACTACAGAATATTACACATACTAAGACAGTAACAACAACCTCAGAATATTACACAAACTGAAAGAGTAACAACAACTACAGAATATTACATAGACTGAAAGCTCCAACTACAACTGCAGAGTATTAAACAAACAGAGATTGTAACAATAGATACAGAATATTACATATTCTAAAATAGTAACAACAACTACAGAATATTACATAGACTGATGACTGTAAATACAACTGCAGAATATTGCATATACAGAGATTGTAACAATAGATACAGAATATTACATAAATATTATTCTAAAATAGTTACAACAACTATAGAATATTAAACATACCAAGAATATAACAACAACTACAGAATATTACACATAATGAGATAGTAACAACAACTGCATAATATAACACATACTATGAAAGTAACAACAACTACAGAATATTACACAAACTAAGACAGTAACAACAACCTAAGAATATTACACATACTGAAAGAGTAACATCAACTACAGAATATTGCATTGACTGAAGACTCCAACTACAACTGCAGAATATTAAACATACAGAGATTGTAACAATAGATACAGAATATAACATATTCTAAAATAGTAACAACAACCATAGAGTATTAAGCATACTGACACTGTAACAACAACTGCATAATATAACACATACTATGAAAGTAACAACAACTACAGAATATTACACATACTAAAACAGTAGCAACATCTATAGAATTTTAAAGATATTGAGACTGTAACAACAAGTTACTACAAAATATTACACATACTGAGACAGTAACAGCAACTGCAGTATAATACATATACAGAAGAATGTAACTACAACTACAGAATATTACACATACTTAGACAGTAACAATAACTGCAGAATAATACATATACAGAAGAATGTAACTACAACTACAGAATATTACATACACTGAGACAGTAACAATAACTGCAGAATAATACATATACTGAAGACTGTAACTACAACTACAGAATATAACACATACTTATATTGTAACAACAGCTACAGAATAATACACATACTGAGACTGAAACAATGAGGAAATATTACACATACTGAGACAGTTACAACAGCTATGGAATATTACACATACAGACGACTACAACAAAAACTTCAGAACATTACCTATACTAAGACTTAAACAAAAACTACAGAATATTACACATACTGAGATTGTAACAACAACTGTAGACTATTACACATACTAGGACAGTAACAACAACTACAGAATAAAAAACATACTAACACAGTAACAACAACTACAGAATATAACACATACTTAGACAGAAACAACAACTACAGAATATAAAGCATACTTAAACAGTAACAACGACTGTAGAATATTACACATACTTAGACAGTAACAACAGCTACAGAATATTACACATTCAGAGATTGTAACACAAACTATAGAATAAAACATAAGATAGTAACAACAACTACAGAATATAACACATACTGAGACAGAAACAACAACTACAGAATATTACACATACTAAGACAGTTACAACAGCTACAGAATATTACACATCCAGAGATTATAACAACAACTACAGAATATTACACATTCTGAGACTGAAACAACAACTATAGACTATTACACATATTAAGACAGTAACAACAACTACAGAATACTATTCATACTAAGACAGTAACAACAATTACAGAATATTACATATACTAAAACAGTGACAACAACTACAGAATATAAAACAAACTGAGACAGTAACCACAACTGCAGAAGATTACACATACTAAGATAGTAACAACAACTACAGAACATTACAAAAACTGAGGCTGTACCAAAAACTGTATATTATAACACTTACTAAGAAAGTAACGACAACTACAGAAGATTACACATACTAAGATAGTAACAACAACTACAGAAGATTACACATACTCAGACAGTAACAACAACTACTGAATATAAAACATACTTAGACAGTAACGACAACTACAGAAGATTACACATACTTCGACAGTAATAACAACTACAGAACATTACAAATACTGAGGCTGTATCATCAACTGTATAATATTACACATACTCAGACAGTAACAACAACTACAAAATATAACATTTACTAAGACTGTAACAACAACTACAGAATAAAACAGATACTGAAACAATAACAACAACTACAGAATATTACACATACTGAAACAGTAATAACAACAACAGAATATTTCACATACTGAGTCTGCGACAACAACTACAGAATATTACACATAAGATAGTAACAACAACTGCATAATATAACACATACTATGAAACTAACAACAACTACAGAATATTACACATACTAAGACAGTAACAACAACCTCAGAATATTACACATACTGAAAGAGTAACAACAACTACAGAACATTACACATATTGAGACTGAAACAACACCTACAGAATATTACAGAAACTGACACAGTAACAACAACTACAGAATATTACACATACTAAGACAGTTATAACAACTATAGAATATTACACATACATAAATTGTAACAACAGCTACAGAATATTACATTTATTAAGATAGTAACAACGCCTACAGTTTACACATACTGATACTGTAACAACGAGGGAATATTACACATACTGAGACAGTAACAAAAGCTATGGAATATTACACATACTGAGATTGAAACAACAACTATAGACTATTACACATACTAGGACAGTAACAACAACTACAGAATATTACACATATATACCAAGACTGAAACAAAAACTACAGAATATTACACATACTAAGACAGTTACAATAACTATAAAATATTACACATACTAAGACAGTAACAACAACTACAGAAAACTACACATACTGAAACAGTAACAACAACTACAGAATATAACATAGACTGAAGACTGTAACTACAACTACAGAATATTACACATACTGAGACAGCAACAGCAACTGCAGAATATTACATATACAGAAGAATGTATCTAAAACTACAGAATATTACATATACTGAGACAGTTACAATAACTGCAGAATATTACACATACTGAAGACTGTAACTTCAATTACAGAATATTACACATACATATATTGTAACAACAGCTACAGAATATTACATTTACTAAGTTAGTAACAACACCTACAGAATATTACACATTCTGAGACTGTAACAATGAGGGAAAATTACACATACTGAGACAGTTACAACAGCTATGGAATATTACGCATAATGAGACTGAACCAAAACATACAGAATATTACAGTAACAACAACTACAGAATATTACACATATACCGAGACTGAAACAAAAACTACAGAATATTACACACACTAAGACAGTAACAACAGCTATAGAATATTACACATACTGAAACAGTAACAACAACTACAGAATATTACACAGACTGATGACTGTAACTACAACTACAGAATATAACACATACTGAGACAGCAACAGCAACTGCAGAATATTACATATACAGAAGAATGTATCTACAACTACAGAATATTACATATACTGAGACAGTTACAATAACTACAGAATATTACATAGACTGAAGACTGTAAATACAACTGCAGAATATTGCACATACAGAGATTGTAACAATAGATACAAAATATTACATATTTTAAAATAGTGGCAACAACTACAGAATATTACACATACTGAGATAGTACAGCACATTACACATACTGAGACAGTAAAAACAACTACAGAATATTACACATACTCAGAACATTACAACAGCTACAGTATATTACACATACTCAGACAGTAACAACAACTACAACATATAACATTTACTAAGACTGTAACAACAACTTCAGAATAAAACAGATACTGAAACAGTAACAACAACTACAGAATATTACACATACTGAAACAGTAATAACAACAACAGAATATTTCACATACTGAGTCTGCGACAACAACTACAGAATATTACACATGAGATAGTAACAACAACTGCATAATATAACACATACTATGAAACTAACAACACCTACAGAATATTACACATACTAAGACAGTAACAACAACCTCAAAATATTACACATACTGAAAGAGTAACAACAACTACAGAATATTACATAAACTGAAAGCTCCAACTACAACTGCAGAGTATTAAACAAACAGAGATTGTAACAATAGATACAGAATATTACATATTCTAAAATAATAACAACAACCATAGAATATTAAGCATACTGACACTGTAACAACAACTGCATAATATAACACATACTATGAAAGTAACAACAACTACAGAATATTACACATACTAAGACAGTAACAACATCTATAGAATATTAAAGATACTGAGACTGTAACAACAACTACAAAATATTACACATACTGAGACAGTAACAGCAACTGCAGAATAATACATATGCAGAAGAATGTAACTACAATTACAGAATATTACATATACTGAGACAGTTACAATAACTGCAGAATATTACACATACTAAGACAGTAACAACATCTATAGAATATTAAAGATACTGAGACTGTAACAACAACTACAAAATATTACACATACTGAGACAGTAACAGCAACTGCAGAATAATACATATACAGAAGAATGTAACTACAATTACAGAATATTACATATACTGAGACAGTTACAATAACTGCAGAATATTACATATACTGAAGACTGTAACTTCAATTACAGAATATTACACATACATATATTGTAACAACAGCTACAGAATATTACATTTACTAAGTTAGTAACAACACCTACAGAATATTACACATTCTGAGACTGTAACAATAAGGGAAAATTACACATACTGAGACAGTTACAACAGATATGGAATATTACACATAATGAGACTGAAACAAAAACTACAGAATATTACAGTAACAACAACTACAGAATATTACACATATACTGAGACTGAAACAAAAACTACAGAATATTACGCATACTAAGGCAAAAAAAACAACTACAGAATATTTCACATAATGAGACAGTAACAACAACTGCAGAATATTACACATATAGATACTATAACAACAGATACAGAATATTACACTTACTAAGATGGTAACAACAACTACAGAATATTGCAGATACTGACACAGTGTAAACAACTACAGAATATTACACATACTAAGACAGTAATAACAACCACAGAATATTAAACATACTATGACAGTAATAACAACTATAGAATAATACACATACTGAAACCTGTAACAACAACTACATAATATTACACATACTAAGACTGAAACAACAACTACAGAATATTTCACATACTGAGACTGTAACAACAACTATAGAATATTACGCATACTTAGACAGTAACAACAGCTGCATAATATAACACATACTATGAAAGTAACAACAACTACAGAATATTACACATACTAAGACAGTAATAACAACTGTAGAATATGACATATACTGAAGACTGTAACTACAACTGCAGAATATTACACATACTGAGACAGTAACAGCAACTGCAGAATAATACATATACTGAAGATTTTAACTACAACTACAGAATATTACATATACTAAGACAGTAATAACAACTACAGAAAATAACACATATTGAGTCTGAAACAACAGCTACTGAATATTACACAAACTGAAACAGTAACAACAACTGCAGAATATTAAACATACAGAGATTGTAACAATAAATACAGAATATTACAAATTATAAAATAGTAACAACAACCATTTAATATTTCACATACTGAGAATGTAACAACAACTACAGAATATTACACATACTGAGATAGTACAACACATAGCACATACTTAGACAGAAATCACCACTACAGAATATTATACATACTCAGACAGTAACAACAACTACAGAATATTACATATATTAAGACAATAACAACAACTACACAATATAACACATACTAAGACAGTACAAAAACTACAGAATATAACACATACTGAGACTGTAACAACTACTACAAAATATTACACATACTGAAATAGTAACAACAACAACAGAATATTACACATATTCAGACTGAAACAACAACTACAGAACATTGCACATACTGAGACAGCCACTACATCTCTGAGCATTACACATACTGAGACAATAACAACAACGACATAATATTACACATACTAAGAAAGTCAGTAAAAACAACTTCAGAATATTACATATACTAAGACAGTCACTACAACTACAGATTATTACACATACTGAGACAGTAACAACAACGACAGAATATTACACATACTAAGATTGTTATAACAACTACAGAACATTACAAATACTAAAACAATAACAACAACTGCAGAATATTACACATACTAAGATAGTCACTACATCTCTGAACATTACACATACTGAGACAGTAACAACAACTACATAATATTATACATACTGAGAAAGTCAGAAATAACAACTACAAATTATTACACTTACTGAGACTATAACAACATCTACAGAATATTACACATACTCAGACGGTAACAAAAACTGCAGAATATTACACATTCTGAGACAGTCACTACATCTCTGAACATTACACATACTGAGACAGTGACAACAACAACATAATATTACACATACTGAGAAAGTCAGTAACAACATCTACAGAATAGTACACATACTAAGACAGTCACTACAAATACAGTTTATTATAAATACTGAGACTGTTACAACATCTACAGAATATTCCCCATACTGAGACAGAAACAACATCTACAGAATAGTACTCATACTGAGACAGTAACAACAAACAACTACAGAATATTTTTACATATACAAAGATAGTTACAACAACTACAGAATATTACATATAATAAGACAGAAATAACAACTACAGATTATTACACTTACTGAGACTGTAACAACCTCTTTAGAATATTCCACATAGTAACAACAATTACAGAATATTACACATACTCAGACTGAAACAATGACTACAGAGCATTACATTTACTGAGACAGTCACTACATCTCTGAACATTACACATACTGAGACAGCAACAACAACAACTACAGAATATTACACATAATGAGAAAGTCAGTAACAACAACTTCAGAATATTACATATACTAAGACAGTCACTACAACTACAGATTACTACACATACTGAAACAGTAAAACAACTTCAGAATATTACACATACTAAGATTGTTATAAAAACTACAGAATATTACACATACTAAGACATTAACAACAAACAACTACAGAATATTTATTACACATACTAAGATAGTTACAACTACTACAGAATATTACACATACCAAGACAGTAACTACAACTACAGATTATTACACTTACTGAGACTGTAACAACATCTACAGAATATTACACATACTGAGACAGAAATAACAACTACAGAACATCACACATACTGAGACAGTTACTACATCTTTGAATATTACACATACTGAGACAATAACAACAACAACATAATATTTCACATACTGAAAAAGTTAGTAACAACATCTACAGAATATTACACATACTAAGACAGTCACTACAACTACAGATTATTCCACTGACTGAGACTGTAACAACATCTACAGAATATTACACATACTCAGATAGTAACAACAACTGCAGAATAGTACACATACTCAGGCTGAAACAAAAACTACAGAACATTAAAAATACTGAGACAGTCACTACATCTCTGAACATTACACATAATGAGACAGTGACAACAATAACATAATATTACACATATTGAGAAAGTCAGTAACAACATCTACAGAATAGTACACATACCAAGACAGTCACTACAACTACAGAATATAACACATACTGAGACTGTAACAACATCTACAGAATATTACAAATACTGAGACAGTAACACCAACTACAGACTATTACCCATACTGAGACAGTAACAACAAACAACTACAGAATATATTTATCACACATACAAGTTAGTTACAACAACTACAGAATATTACACATACTAAGACAGTAACTACCACTACAGATTGTTACACATACTGAGATTGTAGCAACATATACAGATTATTACAAAAAGTGAAACTGAAACAACATCTACTGTAACATAATATTACACATACTGAGACTATAACAACATCTACAGAATATTACACATACTGAGACAGTAACACCAACCACAGAATATTACCAATACTGAGACAGTAATAACAACTAACCACAGAATATTACACATACTAAAACAGTCAATACATCTCTGAACATTACACATACTGAGACAGTAACAACAACTACAGAATATTACACATACTAAGACGGTCACTACATCTCTGAATATTACACATACCGAGACAGTAACAATAACTACAGAATATTACACATACTGAGAAAGTCAGTAACAATAACTACAGAATATTACATAAACTAAGACAGTCATTATAACTCTGAACATTACACATACTGAGACAGTAACAACAACTACAGAATATTACATAAACTAAAACAGTCACTATAACTCTGAACATTACACATACTGAGACTGTAACAACAATAACAGAATATAATAAATGCTGAGACTGTAACAACATCTACAGAATATTACAAATACCGAGAGTGTAACAATTGATTGAGAATAATACACATACTGAGACAGTAACTACAACTACAGAATATAATACAACCAGAGACAGTAACAACAAATACATAATATTACACATACTGAGAAAGTCAGTAACAACAACTACAGAATATTACAAATACTCAAACAGTAACAACGACTACAGAATATTACTCATACTGAAACAATAACAACAACTACAAAATATTTCACATACTGAAAACTAACTATAACTGCGGAATATTACACATACTGAAACTGCACAACAGCTAGAGAATATTACACATACTATGACAGCTACAGTATATTATTACAGACAGGGAATGTAACAACAGCTACAGAATAGTGTATATACAGGGACTATTACAACATCTGCAGTATATTTTCTAGGCAGGGACTGTAACAACAGCTACAGAATAGTATACAGACAGGGACTGTTACAACAGTTACAAAATATTACACAGACATGGACTGTAACAACAGCTACAAAATAGTATACATACAGGGACTGTAACAACAGTTACATAATTTAATAAAGACAGGGACTGTAACAACAGTTACAGAATATTATATAGACTGAGACTGAAACAACAGCTACAGAATATTATTTAAACAGAGACTGTAACTACAGCTACAAAATTTTAAACATACATGGACTTGAAGAACAGTTACATAATATCATATAGACAGGGACTGTAACTACAATAACAGGATATTATATAAACAGGGACTGTAACAACAGCTACAGAATAGTATATATAAACAGTTACAAAGTATTATACATACAGAGACTGTAACAACAGTTAAAGAATATCATATAGACAAGAACTAAAAATAGTTACAGGATATCATATTATCAAGGACTGTAACAACAGCTACAAAATATTATATATATAGGGACTGTAACAACAGCTACAGAATATCATATAGACAGTGACTGTAACTACAGTTACAGCATATCACATAGACAGGGACTGTAACAACAGTTACAGAATATTATATACACAGGGAATGTAACAACATCTACAGAATATTACATATATAGAGACTATAACAACAGTTATAGAGTATTATACATCATACAGACACTGTAACAACAGCTACAGAATATCATACAGAAAGGGGCTAACAACAGCTACAAAATATCATACAGAAAGGGGCTAACAACAGGTACAGAATTTCATATAGACAGGGAGTTTAACTACAGTTACAGAATATTATATAAACAGGGACTGTAACAACAGGTACAGAATATTATATAGACAGGGACTGTAACAACAGTAACAAAATATCATATAAACAGGGACTGTTATTACAGTTACAGAATATCATATAGAC
The DNA here is from genome assembly GCA_029582155.1 of Panopea generosa. NCBI lineage: Eukaryota > Metazoa > Mollusca > Bivalvia > Adapedonta > Hiatellidae > Panopea > Panopea generosa. The sequence continues at coordinate 58,179,318 of CM055898.1, read as the reverse complement.
ACATAATGTAACAACAAAAACAGAACATTATATAGACAGGGACTGTAACTACAGCTATAGAGTATTATACATACAGGATATCATATAGACAAGGATTGTAACAACAGCTACAGAAAATTACATATACAGGGACTGTAACAAAAACTACAGACTATTATATATATATATATATATATATATATATATATATATATATATATATATATATATATATATATATATATATATATTTATATATATATATATATATATTTATATATATAGGGACTGTAACAACAGTTACAGTATACCATATAGACAGGGAATGTTACAACAGCTACATAATATTATACAGACAGGGACTGTAACACCATCTACAGAATGTTATACAGACAGGGACTGTAACAACAGTTACAGAATGTTATACAGACAGGTACTGTTACAACATCTACAGAATATTACACAGACAGGGACTGTAACAACATCTACAGAATAATATACAGACAGGGACTGTAACAACATCTACAGAATATTACACAGACTGGGACTGTAACAACAGCTACAAAATAATATACAGACAGGGATAGTAACAACAGTTACAGAATGTTATACAGACAGGGACTGTAACAACATCTACAGAATATTACACAGACAGGGACTGTAACAACATCTACAGAATATTACAGACAGGGACTGAAACAACATCTATTACACAGACAGGGACTGTAACAACATCTACAGAATATTACACAGACTGGGACTGTAACAACATCTACAGAATAGTATACAGACTGGGACTGTTACAACATCTACAGTATATCACATAGACAGGGACTGTAACAACAGCTACAGAATATTATATAGACAGGGACTGTAACAACAGTTACAGAACATCATTTAGAAAGTGACTGTAACCACAACTACAGATTATTATACAGACAGGGACTGTAACAACATCTTCAGAATATTATACAGACTGGGAAAGTAACAACAGCTCTAGAGTATCATACAGACAAGCAATGTAACAACATCTACAGAATATTATCCATACAAGGACTATTACAACATCTAGAGAATATCATATACAGGGACTGTAACAACATCTACAGAATATCATATATACAAGGACTGTAACAACATCTACAGAATATTATACATACAAGGACTGTAACAACATCTACAGAATATCATACATACAAGGACTGTAACAACTTCTGTATAATATTATACATACAAGGACTGTAACAACATCTAGAGAATATCATATAGACAGGGACTGTAAAAACAATTACAGAATATTGTACAGACAGGGACTGTAACAACAGCTACAGAATATCATACAGACAGGGACTGTAACAACAGCTACAGAATATTATACAGACAGGGACTGTAACAACAGTTACAGAATATTATATATACTTAATCTTTCACAACAGTTACATAGCATTATTAATACAAACACTTTAACAACAGCTACAAAATATTATATATTCCAGGACTGTAACAACAGCTACAAAATATTATATATATTAGGATTGTAACAGTATTATATAAATAGGGACTGTCACAACAGTTACAAAATATAATATAGACATGGACTGTTACAACAGCTATGGAATAGTATATATACCGGACTATAACAACAGTTACAAAATATTATGTAGAAAAGGACTGTAAGAACCACCACAGAATATTATATACATGTATACCTTGACTGTTACAACAGTTACAAAATATTATATAGACAGGGTCTGTTACAACAGCTACAGAATATTATATAGACAGGGACTGTAACAACAGCTACAGAATATTATATAGACAGGGACTGTAACAACAGCTACAGAGGAGAGTTATATAGACAGGGACTGTAACAACAGGTACAGAGGAATATTATATAGACAGGGACTGTAACAACAGTTACAGAATATCATATAGACAGGCTTTGTAACAACAGCTACAGAGGAGTATTATATAGACAGGGACTGTAACAACAGCTACAGAGGAGTATTATATAGATAGGGACTGTAACAACAGTAACAGATTATCATACAGACAGGGACTGTAACAACAGTTACAGAGGAGTATTATATGAACAGAGATTGTAACAACAGCTAGAGAGGAGTATTATATAGACAGGGACTGTAACAACAACTACAGAGGAGTATTATATAGACAGAGACTATAACAACAGCTACAGAATATTATAGAGACAGGGACTGTAACAACAGCTACAGAGGAGTATTTTATAGACAGAGACTTTAACAACAGTCACAAAATATTATATATAGAGGGACTGTAACAACAGCTACAAAATATTTCAAAAAGAGAGACTGTAACAACAGTTACAGAATATTATAGAGACAGTGACTGTAAATACAGCTACAGAGGACTTTCTATAGACAGAATGTTATATAGACAGGGACTGTAACAACAGCTACAGAGGAGTATTATATAGACAAGGACTGTAACAATGGCTACAGAGGAGTATTATATAGATAGGGACTGTAACAACAGCTACAGAGGAGTATTGTATAGACAGGGACTGTAACAACAGCTACAGAGGAGTATTATATAGACAGAGACTGTAACAACAGTAACAGAGGAGAGTTATATAGACATGGACTGTAACAACAGATACAGAAGAGTATTATATAGACAGGGACTGTAACAACAGCTACAGTGGAGAGTTATATAGAAAGGGACTGTAACAACAGATACAGAAGAGTATTATTATATAGACAGGGACTGTAACAACAGTTACAGAATACCATATAGACAGGGACTGCAACAACAGCTACAGAGGAATATTATATAGACAGGGACTTTAACAACAACTACAGAGGAGTATTATATAGATAGGGACTGTAACAACAGCTAAAGAGGAGTATTGTATAGACAGGGACTGTAACAACAGCTACAGAGGAGTATTATATAGACAGAGACTGTAACAACAGTAACAAAGGAGTTTTATATAGATAGGAACTGTAACAACAGTTACAGATTAGTATTATATAGACAGGGACTGTAATAACAGCTACAGAGGAGTATCATACAGACAGGGACTGTAACAACAGCTACAGAGGAGTATTATATAGACAGAGACTGTAACAACAGTAACAGATTATCATACAGATAGGGACTGTAACAACAGCTCAAAGGAGTATTATATAGACAGAGACTGTAACAACAGTTACAGAATATTATAGAGAAAGTGACTGTAACAATAGCTACAGAATATTATTGATATACAGACTGTAACAACAGTTACAGAATATAATATATACAGGAACTGTCACAACAGCTACAGAGGATTATCAAATAGACAGGGACTGTAACAACAGCTACAGAGCAGTTTTATATAGACAGGGACTGAAACAACAGCTACAGAGGAGTATTATATAGACAGGAACTGTAATAACATTTACAGATTATCATATAGACAGGGACTGTAACAACAGCTACAGAGGAGTATTATATAGACAGGGACTGTAACAACAGCTACAGAGGAGTATTATATACACAGGGACTGTAACAACAGTTACAGATTATCATAAAGACAGGGACTGTAACAACAGCTATATAGGCATATTATATAGACAGGGACTGTAACAACAGCTACAGAGGAGTTTTATATAGACAGGAACTGTAAAAACATTTACAGTAACAACAGCTATAGAGGAGTATTATATAGACAGGGACTGTAACAACAGCTACAGAGGAATATTATATAGACAGGGACTGTAACAACAGTTACAGAATATCATATAGACAGTGACTGTAGCAACAGCTACAGAGGAGTATTATAGACAGGGAATGTAACAACAGCTACAGAATATCATATAGACAGGGACTGTAACAACAGCTACAGAGGAATATTATATAGAAAGGTACTGTAACAACAGTGACAGATTATCATCCAGACAGGGACTGTAACAACAGGTACAGAGGAGTACTATATAGACAGGGACTGTAACAACAGGTACAGAATATCATATAGACAGGGACCGTAACAACAGCTACAGAGGAGTATTATATAGACAGGGACTGTAACAACAGCTACAGAGGAGTATTATATAGACAGGGATTGTAACAATCATTTACAGATTATCATATAGACAGGGACTGTAACATCAGCTATAGAGGCATATTATATAGACAGGGACTGTAACAACAGCTACAGAGGAGTTTTATATAGACAGGAACTGTAACAACAGTTACAGATTATCATATAGACACAGACTATAACAACAGCTATAGAGGAGTATTATATAGACAGGGACTGTAACAACAGCTACAGAGGAATATTATACAGACAGGTACTGTAACAACAGTTACAGAGTATTATATAGACAGGGACTGTAGCAATAGCTACAGAGGATTATTATAGACAGGGTGTGTAACAACAGCTACAGAGGAGTATTATATAGACAGAGACTGTAACAACAGTTACAGAATATCATATTGACAGTGACTGTAGCAACAGCTACAGAGGAGTATTACATAGAAAGGTACTGTAACAACAGTAACAGATTATCATACAGACAGGGACTGTAACAACAGCTACAGAGGAGGATTATGTAGACAGAGCCTGTAACAACAGCTATAGAGGAGTATTATATAGACAGGATTTGTAACAACAGCTACAAAATATTACAAAGAGAGAGACTGTTACAACAGTAACAGATTATCATACAGACACTGGGACTGTAACAACAGCTACAGAAGGGTATTATATAGACAGAGACTGTAACAACAGCTAGAGAGGAGTATTATACAGACAGAGACTGTAACAACAGTTACAGAATATTATATATACTGGGACTGTAACAATAGCTACAAAATATTACAAGGAGAGAGACTGTAACAACAGTATCAGGTTTTCATACAGACAGGGACTGTAACAACAGCTACAGAGGAGTATTATATGACTGAAAAATTGTTTAGCGACGCTAAACACCATACAACAACAAATATAGTCTCTGTCTATATAATATTCTAGTTACAGTCTTTGTCTATATAATAATTTGTAAATGTTGTTACAGTCTTTGTCTATGTAATATTCTATAACTGTTGTTACAGTGCATGTCTTTATAATATACTGTTACAGTTGTAACAGTTTCTGTTTATAAAATATTCTGTATATGTGTTTACAGTCCCTGTCTGTATAATATTCAATAACTGTTGTTACAGTCTCTGTCTATATAATATTCTGTAGCTGTTGTTACAGTCCCTCTCTGTATGGTATTATGTAACTGTTGTTACAGTCCCTGCTATATAATATTCTGTAACTGTTGTTACAGTCCATGTATATATAATATTTTGTAGCTGTTGTTCAAATCCATAATATTCTGTAACTGTAGTTACAGTCCCTGTCTATATAATATTCTGCAACTGTTGTTAGAGTCTGTCTATATAATATACTGTAGCTGTTGTTACAGTCCCTGTGTGTATAATATTCTGTAACTGTTGTTGCAGTCACTGTGTATATAATACTCCTCTGTAGCTGTTGTTACAGACCCTGTCTCTATAATGTTCTGTAACTGTTGTTACAGTCCCTGTGTATATAATACTCCTCTGTAACTGTTGTTACAGTCCCTGTCTATATAATACTTCTCTGTTACTGTTGTTACAGTCTCTGTCTATATAATACTCCTCTGTAGCTGTTGTTACAGTCCCTGTCTGTATGATAATCTGTTACTGTTGTTACAGTTTCTGTCTATATAATACTCATATGTAGCTGTTGTTACAGACCCTGTCTCTATAATGTTCTGTAACTGTTGTTACAGTCTCTGTTTATATAATACTCCTCTGTAGCTGTTGTTACAGTCCCTGTCTGTTTGATAATATGATTATGGTTGTTACAGTCTCTCTCCTTGAAATATTTTGTAGCTATTGTTACAGTCCCTGTATATATAATATTCTGTAACTGTTGTTAGAGTCTCTATCTGTAGAATACTCCTCTGTAGCTGTTGTTACAGTCCCTGTCTATACAATACTCCTCTTTAGCTGTTGTTACAGTCCCTATCTATATAATACTCCTCTGTAGTTGTTGTTAAAGTCCCTGTCTATATAATATTCCTCTGTAGCTGTTGTTGCAGTCCCTGTCTATATGGTATTCTGTAACTGTTGTTACAGTCCCTGTCTATATAATAATACTCTTCTGTATCTGTTGTTACAGTCCCTTTCTATATAACTCTCCACTGTAGCTGTTGTTACAGTCCCTGTCTATATAATACTCTTCTGTATCTGTTGTTACAGTCCATGTCTATATAACTCTCCTCTGTTACTGTTGTTACAGTCTCTGTCTATATAATACTCCTCTGTAGCTGTTGTTACAGTCCCTGTCTATATAATACTCCTCTCTAGCTGTTGTTACAATCTCTGTTCATATAATACTCCTCTGTAACTGTTGTTACAGTCCCTGTCTGTATGATAATCTGTTACTGTTGTTACAGTCCCTATCTATATAATACTCCTCTGTAGCTGTTGTTACAGTCCCTGTCTATATAATACCTTTCTGTAGCTGTTGTTACAGTCCCTGTCTGTATGCTAATCTGTTACTATTGTTACAGTCTCTTTCTTTGTAATATTATGTAGCTGTTGTTACAAACCCTGTCTATATAATACTCCTCTGTAGCTGTTGCTACAGTCCATGTCTATAAGATATTCTGTAACTGTTGTTACAATCTCTGTCTATATAATATTCCTCTGCAGCTGTTGTTACAGTCCCTGTCTATATGATATTCTGTAACTGTTGTTACAGTCCCTGTATTTAATAATCCTCTGTAGCTGCTGTTACAATCCCTGTCTATAATACTCCTCTGTAGCTGTTGTTACAGTCTCTGTCTATATAATACTCCTCTGTAGCTGTTGCTACAGTCCCTGTCTATATGATATTCTGTAACTATTGTTACAGTCCCTGTCTATATAATATTCCTCTGCAGCTGTTGTTACAATACATGTCTATATAATACTTCTCTATAGCTGTTGTTACAGTCCCTGTCTATATGATATTCTGTTAATGTTGTTACAGTTCCTGTCTATATAAAACTCCTCTGTAGCTGTTGTTACAGTCCCTATCTATATAATACGCCTATATGCTGTTGTTACAGTCCCTGTCTATCTGATAATCTGTAAATGTAATTACATTCCCTGTCTATAAAATACTCCACTGTAGCTGTTGTTACAGTCCCTGTCTATATGATATTCTGTAACTGTTGTTACAGTCCCTGTCTATATGATAATATGTTAATGTTGTTACAGTCCATGTCTATATAATACACCTATATAGCTGTTGTTACAGTCCCTGTCTATATAATATTCTGTAGCTGTTGTTACAGTTCCTGTCTACATAAAACTCCTCTGTAGCCGTTGTTACAGTCCCTGTCTATATAATATTCTGTAGCTGTTGTTACAGTCCCTGTCTATGTAATACTCCTCTGTAGCTGTTGTTACAATCCCTGTCTATATAATATTCTGTAACTGTTGTTACAGTCCCTGTGTATATAATACTCCTCTGTAGCTGTTGTTACAGTCCCTGTCTATATAATACTCCTCTGTAGCTGTTGTTACAGTCCCTGTCTATATGATAATCCTCTGTAGCTGTTGTGACAGTTCCTGTATATATTATATTCTGTAACTGTTGTTACAGTCTGTGTATCAATGATATTCTGTAGGTGTTGTTACAGTCACTGTTCCTATAATATTCTGTAACTGTTGTTACAGTCTCTGTCTATATAATACTCCTTCGAGCTGTTGTTACAGTCCCTGTCTGTATGATAATCTGTTACTATTGTTACAGTCCCTGTCTATATAATACTCATCTGTTACTGTTGTTACAGTCTCTGTCTATATAATACTCCTCTGTAGCTGTTGTTACAGTCCCTGTCTGTATGATACTCCTCTGGAGCTGTTGTTACAGTCGCTGTCTGTATGATAATCTGTTACTGTTGTTACAACCTGTCTATATAATACTAATTTGTAGCTGTTGTTACATTCCCTGTTGATATAATACTCCTCTGTGACTGTTGTTACAGTCTCTGTCTATAAACTACTCCTCTGTAGCTGTTATTACAGTCCCTGTCTATATAATACTCCTCTGTAGCTGTTGTTACAATCCCTGTCTGTATGATAATCTGTTACTGTTGTTACAGTCCCAGTCTATAAAATACTCATTTGTAGCTGTTGTTACAGTCCCTGTCTCTCTCTATAATGTTCTGTAACTGTTGTTACAGTCTCTATCTATAAAATACTCATCTGTAGCTGTTGTTACAGTTCCTGTCTATATAATACTCCTCTGTAGCTGTTGTTACAGCCCCTGCCGATATGATATACTGTAACTGTTGTTACAGTCCCTGTCTATATAATACTCCTCTGTAGCTGTTGTTACAGTCCCTGTCTATATGATATACTGTAGCCGTTGTTACAGTCCCTGTCTATATAATACTCCTCTGTAGCCGTTGTTACAGTCCCTGTCTATATAATACTCCTCTGTAGCTGTTGTTACAGCCCCTGTTGATATGATATACTGTAACTGTTGTTACAGTCCCTGTCTATATAATACTCCTCTGTAGCTGTTGTTACAGTCCCTGTTTATATGATATTGTGTAACTGTTGTTACTGTCCCTGTCTATATAATACTCTTCTGTAGCTGTTGTTACAGCCCCTGTCTATATGATAATCTGTAAATGTTGTTACAATCCCTGTTTATATAATACTCTTCTGTAGCTGTTGTTACAGTCCCTGTCTATATGATATACTGTAGCCGTTGTTACAGTCGCTATCTATATAATACTCCTCTGTAGCTGTTGTTACAGTCCCTGTCTATATGATATACTGTAGCCGTTGTTACAGGCCCTGTCTATATAATACTCCTCTGTAGCTGTTGTTACAGTCCCTGTCTATATGATATACTGTAGCCGTTGTTACAGTCCCTGTCTATATAAAACTCCTCTGTAGCTGTTGTTACAGTCCTTGGCTATATGATAATCTGTAGCTGTTGTTACAGTCCCTGTCTATATAATACTCCTCTGTAGCTGTTGTTACAGTCCCTGTCTATATGATAATCTGTAACTGTTGTTACAGTCCCTGTCTATATGATATTGTGTAACTGTTGTTACAGTCCCTGTCTATATAATACTCCTCTTAAGCTGTTGTAGCAGTTCCTGTATATACGATATTCTCTAAATATTGTTACAGTCCCTGTTTATATAATAGTCCTCTGTAGCTGTTGGGACAGTTCCTGTATATAATATTATGTAACTGTTATTACAGTCCCTGTCTATATAATACTCCTCAGTAACTGTTGTTACAGTCCCTGTATATATAATACTCCTCTTAGCTGTTGTAACAGTTCCTGTATATATAATATTCTGTAACTGTTGTTACAGTCCCTGTCTATATAATACTCCTCTGTAGCTGCTGTTACAGTCCCTGTATATATAATACTCCTCTGTAGCTGTTATTGCATTCCCTGTCTGTATGATAATCTGTTACTGTTGTTACAGTCCCTATATATATAATACTCCTCTGTAGCTGTTGTTACAGTCCCTGACTATATATACTCCTCTGAAGCTGTTGTTACAAAGCCTGTCTATATGATATTCTGTAACTGTTGTTACAGTCCCTGTCTATACAATACTCCTCTGTAGCTGTTGTTACAGTCCCTATCTATATAATACTCCTCTGTAGCCATTGTTACAGTCCCTGTCTATATAATACTCCTCTGTAGCTGTTGTTACAGTCACTGTCTATATAATATTCTGTAACTGTTGTTACAGTCCCTGTCTATGTAATACTCCTGTGTAACTGTTGTTACAGTCGCTGTATATAAAACAATCTGTTACTGTTGTTACAGTCCCTGTCTATAGAAAGTCCTCTGTAGCTGTATTTACAGTCACTGTCACTATAGTATTCTGTAACTGTTGTTACAGTCTCTCTTTTTGAAATATTTTGTAGCTGTTGTTACAGTCCCTCTATATATAATATTTTGTAACTGTTGTTAAATTCTCTGTCTATAAAATACTCCTCTGTAGCTGTTCTTACAGTCCCTGTCTCTACAATATTCTGTAGCTGTTGTTACAGTCCCTCTCTATATAATATTATGTTACTGTTGTTACAGTCCCTGTCTATATAATAATCCTCTGAAACTGTTGTTACAGTCACTGTATATATAATAATATGTTACTGTTGTTACAGTCCCTGTCTATATAATACTCTTCTGTAGCTGTTGTTACAGCCCCTTTCTATATAATACTCCTCTGAAGCTGTTGTTACAGTCCCTGTCTATATAATACTCCTCTGTAGCTGTTGTTACAAAGCCTGTCTATATGATATTCTGTAACTGTTGTTACAGTCTCTCTTTTTGAAATATTTTGTAGCTGTTGTTACAGTCCCTGTATATATAATATTTTGTAACTGTTGTTAAAGTCTCTGTCTATACAATACTCCTCTGTAGCTGTTGTTACAGTCCCTGTCTCTATAATATTCTGTACTGTTGTTACTGTCTCTGTCTATATAATACTACTCTGTAGTTTTTGTTACAGTCACTGTCTATATAATACTCCTCTGTAGCTGTTGTTACAATTTCTGTTCATATATTACTCCTCTGTAGCTGTTGTAACAGTCCCTGTCTGTATGATAATCTGTTACTGTTGTTACAGTCCCTGTCTATATAATACTCCTCTGTAGCTGTTGTTACACTCCATGTCTATATAATACTCCTCTGTAGCTGTTGTTACAGTCCCTGTCTATATGATACTCCTCTGTACCTATTGTTACTGTCCCTGTCTATATAACTTTCCTCTGTAGCTGTTGTTACAGTCCCTGTCTATATAATATTCTGTAACTGTTGTTACAGTCCCTGTCTATGTAATACTCCTCTGAAGCTGTTGTTACAGTCCCTGTCTATATGATATTCTGTAACTGTTGTTACAGTCTCTGTCTATATAATACTCCTCTGTAGCCGTTGTTACAGACCCTGTCTCTATAATATTCTGTAGCTGTTATTACAGTTCCTGTCTACAAAATACTCCTCTGTAGCTGTTGTTACAGTCCCTGTCTTTATAATACTCCTCTGTAGCTGTTGTAACAGTCACTGTATATATAATAATCTGTTAATGTTGTTACAGTCCCTGTCTATATAATACTCCTCTGTAGCTGTTGTTACAGTCACTGTCTATATAATATTCTGTAACTGTTGTTACAGTCCCTGTCTATATAATACTCCTCTGTAACTGTTGTAACAGTCACTGTATATATAATAATCTGTTAATGTTGTTACAGTCCCTGTCTATAGAAAGTCCTCTGTAGCTGTAGTTACAGACACTGTCTCTATAATATTCTGTAACTGTTGTTACAGTCTCTCTTTTTGAAATATTTTGAAGCTGTTGTTTCAGTCCCTATCTATATAATACTCCTCTTATTCTTATATAATACTCCTCTGTAGCTGTTGTTACAGTCCCTGTCTGTATGATAACCTGTTACTGTTGTTACATTCTCTCTCTTTGTAATTTTTTGTAGCTGTTGTTACAGTCCCTGTATATATAATATTCTGTAACTGTTGTTAAAGTCTCTGTCTATATAACACTCCTCTGTAACTGTTGTTACAGTCCCTGTCTCTATAATATTCTGTAGCTGTTGTAACAGTCTCTGTCTATATAATACTCCTCTGTAGTTGTTGTTACAGTCCCTGTCAATATAATACTCCTCTGTAGCTGTTGTTACAATCTCTGTTCATATAATACTCCTCTGTAGCTGTTGTTACAGTCCCTGTCTGTATGATAATCTGTTACTGTTGTTACAGTCCCTGTCTATATAATACTCCTGTAGCTGTTGTTACAATCCCTGACAATATATACTCCTCTGTAGCTGTTGTTACAATCCCTGTCTGTATGATAATCTGTTACTGTTGTTACAGTCCCTGTCTATATAATAATCCTCTGAAACTGTTGTTACAGTCACAATATATATCATAATCTGTTACTGTTGTTACAGTCCCTGTCTATATAATACTCTTCTGTAGGTGTTGTTACAGTCCCTATCTATATAATACTCCTCTGTAGCTTTTGTTACAGTCCCTGTCTATATAATACTCCTCTGTAGCTGTTGTTACAAAGCCTGTCTCTATGATATTCTGTAACTGTTGTTACAGTCTCTCTTTTTGAAATATTTTGTAGCTGTTGTTACAGTCCCTGTATATATAATATTTTGTAACTGTTGTTAAAGTCTCTGTCTATATAATACTCCTCTGTAGCTGTTGTTACAGTCCTTGTGTCTATAATATTCTGTAGCTGTTGTTACAGTCTCTGTCTATATAATATTCCTCTGTAGTTTTTGTTACAGTCACTGTCTATATAATACTCCTCTGTAGCTGTTGTTACAATTTCTTTTCATATAATACTCCTCTGTAGCTGTTGTAACAGTCCCTGTCTGTATGATAATCTGTTTCTGTTGTTACAGTCCCTGTCTATATAATACTCCTCTGTAGCTTTCGTTACACTCCGTTTCTATATAATACTCCTCTGTAGCTGTTGTTACAGTCCCTGTCTATATGATACTCCCTTGTACCTATTGTTACAGTCCCTGTCTGTATAACTCCTCTGTAGCTGTTGTTACAGTCCCTGTCTATATAATATTCTGTAACTGTTGTTACAGTCCCTGTCTTTGTAATACTCCTCTGTAGCTGTTGTTACAGTCCCTGTCTATATGATATTCTGTAACTGTTGTTACAGTCTCTCTTTTTGAAATATTTTGTAGCTGTTGTTACAGTCCCTGTATATATAATATTTTGTAACTGTTGTTAAAGTCTCTGTCTATATAATACTCCTCTGTAGCTGTTGTTACAGTCCCTGTCTCTATAATATTTTGTAGCTGTTGTTACAGTCTCTGTCTATAAAATACTCCTCTGTAGTTTTTGTTACAGTCACTGTCTATATAATACTCCTCTGTAGCTGTTGTTACAATTTCTGTTCATATAATACTCCTCTGTAGCTGTTGTAACAGTCCCTGTCTGTATGATAATCTGTTACTGTTGTTACAGTCCCTGTTTATATAATACTCCTCTGTAGCTGTTGTTACACTCTGTGTCTATATAATACTCCTCTGTAGCTGTTGTTACAGTCCCTGTCTATATGATACTCCTCTGTACTTATTGTTACAGCTTGTCTATATAACTCTCCTCTGTAGCTGTTGTTAAAGTCCCAGTCTATATAATATTCTGTAACTGTTGTTACAGTCCCTGTCTATGTAATACTCCTCTGTAGCTGTTGTTACAGTCCCTGTCTATATGATATTCTGTAACTGTTGTTACAGTTCCTGTCTATATAATACTCCTCTGTAGCCGTTGTTACAGTCCCTGTCTCTGTAATATTCTGTAACTGTTATTACAGTTCCTGTCTACAAAATACTCCTCTGTAGCTGTTGTTACAGTCCCTGTCTATATAATATTCTGTAGCTGTTGTTACAGTACCTGCCTATATAATATTATGTAACTGTTGTTACAGTCCCTGTCTATATAATACTCCTCTGTAACTGTTGTTACAGTCCCTGCCTATATAATATTCTGTAACAGTTGTTACAGTCCCTGTCTATATAATACACCTCTGTAGCTGTTGTTACAGTACCTGCCTATATAATATTCTGTAACAGTTGTTACAGTCCCTGTCTATATAATACACCTCTGTAGCTGTTGTTACAGTCCCTGTCTATTTAATACTCCTCTGTAGCTGTTGTTACAGTCCCTGTCCATATAATAGTCTGTAGCTGCTGTTACAGTCCCTGTCTATATAATACTCCTCTATAGCTGTTGTTACAGTCCCTGTCTATATAATATTCTGTAACTGTAATAATAATCTCTGTGTTTATAATATTCTGTAACTGTTGTTACAGTACCTGTCTATACAATATTTTGTAGCAGTTGTTACAGTCCCTGTCTATATAATATTCTGTAACTGTTGTAACAGTCCCTGTCTCTATACTATTATGTAACTGTTGTTACAGTGTCTGTCTATATAATATTCTGTAACTGTTGTTACTGTCCCTGTCTCTATACTATTATGTAACTGTTGTTACAGTCCCTGTCTCTATACTATTATGTAACTGTTGTTACAGTGTCTGCCTATATAATATTCTGTAACTGATGTTGTTACAGTCCCTGTTTGTATAATACTTTGTAGCTGTTTTAACAGTTCCCGTATCTATATTATTCTGTATCTGTTATTACAGTCCCTGTCTTTGAACTATTCTGTAGCTGTTGTTACATATCATATATGTATAATGTTCCCTCGATGTTGTTACAGTCCCTTTCTGTATAACATTCTGTAGCTGTTGTGACAATCCCTGTATGTATAATATTCTGTAGATGTTGTTACAGTCCCTATTTGTATAACATTCTTTAGATGTTGTTACAGTCCATCTGTATAACATTTTGTAGCTGTTTTTACAGTCTCTGTATGTATATTTTCTGTAGCTGTTGTTACAGTCCCTGTCTATATTATAATATGTAACTGCTGTAACAGTCCCTGTCTGTATAATATAAAGAAATTATTGTAACTGTCCCTGTCTGTATAATATTCTGTAGCTGTTGTTATGGTCCCTGTCTACATAACATTCTGTAGCTGTTGTTATGCCCCTGTCTGTATAATATTCTGTAGCTGTTGTTACAGTCCCTGTCTATATAATATTAAGTAATTTTTGTAACTGTCCCTGTCTGTATAATATTCTGTAGCTGTTGTTACAGTCCCTGTATATAAAATATTAAGTAATTTTTGTGACTGTCCCTGTCTGTATAATATTCTGTAGCTGTTGTTATGGTCCCTGTCTACATAACATTCTGTAGCTATTGTAACGTCCCTATCTGAATAATATTCTGTAGCCATTATTACAGTCCCTGTCTACATAATATTAAGAAATTTTTGTAACTGTCCCTGTCTGTATAATATTCTGTAGCTGTTGTTATGTCCCTGTCTGTATAATATTCTGTAGCTGTTGTTACAGTCCCTGTCTACATAATATTCTGTAGCTGTTGTAACGTCCCTGTATATATAATATTCTGTAGCTGTTGTTACAGTCCCTGTATATATAATATTTTGTAACTGTTGTTACAGTCCCTGTCTGTATAATATTCTGTAGCTGTTGTTACAGTCCCTGTCTATATAATATTTTGTAACTGTTGTTACATTCCCTGTCTATATAATATTCTGTAGCTGTTGTTACAGACCCTGTCTATATGATATTTTGTTACTGTTGTTACAGTCCAGGTATACATGTATATAATATTCTGTGGTGGTTCTTACAGTCCTTGTTTACATAATATTTTGTAACTGTTGTTATAGTCCGGTATATATACTATTCCATAGCTGTTGTAACAGTCCATGTCTATATTATATTTTGTAACTGTTGTTACAGTCTCTATTTATATAATACCGTTACAATCCTGATATATATAATATTTTGTAGTTGTTATTACAGTCCTGGTATATATAATATTTTGAAGCTGTTGTTAAAGTGTTTGTATTAATAATGTTATGTAACTTTTGTGATAGATTTAGTATATATAATATTCTGTAACTGTTGTTACAGTACCTGTCTGTATAATATTCTGCAGCTGTTGTTACAGTCCCTGTCTACATGATATTATGTAGCTGTTGTTACAGTCCCTGTCTGTACAATATTCTGTAATTGTTTTTACAGTCCCTGTCTATATGATATTCTCTAGATGTTGTTACAGTCTTTGTATGTATAATATTCTATAGATGTTGTTACAGTCTTTGTATGTATGATATTCTGTAGATGTTGTTACAGTCCTTGTATGTATAATATTCTGTAGATGTTGTTACAGTCCAAGTCTGTGTAATATTCTGTAGATGATATTACAGTCCCTGTCTGTGTAATATTCTGTAGATGTTGTTACAGTCCCTGTCTGTGTAATATTCTGTAGATGTTGTTACAGCCCCTGTCTGTGTAATATTCTGTAGATGTTGTTACAGTCCCTGTCTGTATAACATTCTGTAACTGTTGTTACTGTCCCTGTCTGTATATTATTCTGTAGCTGTTTTTACAGTCCCAGTCTGTGTAATATTCTGTAGATTTTATTACAGTCCCTGTCTGTATATTATTCTGTAGATGTTGTTACAGTCCCTGTCTGTATAATATTCTGTAGATGTTGTTACAGTCCCTGTCTATATAATATTGTGTAGTTGTGGTTACAGTCACTTTCTAAATGATGTTCTGTAGATGTTGTTACAGTCCAAGTCTGTGTAATATTCTGTAGATGTTTCAGTCCCTTTCTGTGTAATATTCTGTAGATGTTGTTACAGTCCCTGTCTGAGCAATATTCTGTAGAGGTGTTACAGTCCCTGTCTGTGTAATATTCTGTAGATGTTGTTACAGTCCAAGTCTGTATAATATTCTGAAGATGTTGTTATAGTCTCTGTCTATATAATATTGTGTAGTTGTGGTTACCATCACTTTCTAAATGATGTTCTGTAGATGTTGTTACAGTCCAAGTCTGTGTAATATTCTGTAGATGTTTCAGTCCCTTTCTGTGTAATATTCTGTAGATGTTGTTACAGTCCCTGTCTGTGCAATATTCTGTAGATGTGCTACAGTCCCTGTCTGTGTAATATTCTGTAGATGTTGTTACAGTCCCTGTCTGTATATTATTCTGTAGATGTTGTTACAGTCCCTGTTTGTATAACCTGCTGTAGATGTTGTTACAGTCCCTGTCTGTGTAATATTCTGTAAATGTTGGTACAGTCCCTGTCTGTGTATTATTCTGTAGATGTTGTTACAGTCCCTGTCTGTGTAATATTCTGTAGATGTTGTTACAGTCCCTGTCTGTATAACATTTTGTAGATGTTGTTACAGTCCCTGTCTGTATAACATTCTGTAGATGTTGTTACAGTCACTGTCTGTGTAACATTCTGTAGATGTTGTTACAGTCCCTGTCTGTGTAACATTCTGTAGATGTTGTTACAGTCCCTGTCTGTGTATTATTCTGTAGATGTTGTTACAGTCCCTGTCTGTGTATTATTCTGTAGATGTTGTTACAGTCCCTGTCTGTGTAACATTCTGTATATGTTGTTACAGTCCCTGTCTGTGTAATATTCTGTAGATGTTGTTACAGTGTGTATTATTCTGTAGATGTTGTTACAGTCCCTGTCTGTGTAATATTCTGTAGATGTTGTTACATTCCCTGTTTGTATAACATTCTGTAACTGTTGTTACTGTCCCTGTCTGTGTATTATTCTGTATCTGTTGTTACAGTCCCTGTCTATATGATATTCTGTAGCTGTTGTTACAGTCCCTGTCTGTATAACATTATGTAGATGTTGTTACAGTCCCTGTCTGTATAATGTTATGTAGCTGTTGTTACATTCCCTCTCTATATGGTATACTGTAACTGTTGTTACAGTCCCAATACATATATATATATAGTCTGTAGTTGTTGTTACAGTCCCTGTATATGTAATTTTCTGTAGCTGTTGTTACAATCCTTGTCTATATGATATTCTGTATGTATAATACTCTATAGCTGTTGTTACAGTTCCTGTATATATAAAATTATGGTGCTTTGTTACAATCCCTGTATATATATTATTCTGTAACTGTAGTTACAGTCCCTGTCTATATAATGTTCTGTTATTGTTGTTACAGTATGTGTCTATATGATATTCTGTAACTGTAATAACAGTCCCTGTCTATATGATATTGTGTTACTGTTGTTACAGTCCCTGTCTATATAATATTCTGTACCTGTTGTTACAGTCCCTGTTTATATAATATTCTGTAACTGTAGTTAAACTCCCTGTCTATATGAAATTCTATAGCTGTTGTTAGCCCC
The DNA here is from genome assembly GCA_029582155.1 of Panopea generosa. Classification (NCBI taxonomy): domain Eukaryota; kingdom Metazoa; phylum Mollusca; class Bivalvia; order Adapedonta; family Hiatellidae; genus Panopea; species Panopea generosa. Next base: position 58,161,497 of record CM055898.1, on the reverse strand, counting down.
TTTCTGTATGATATTCTGTAGCTGTTGTTACAGTGTCTGTATGTATAATACTCTATAACTGTTGTTATAGTCTCTATATATGTAATATTCTGTAGATGTTGTTACATTCCCTGTGTAAATAATTTTCTGTAGCTGTTGTTACAGTCCCTGTCTATGTGATATGCTGTAACTGTAGTTACAGTCACTGTCTATATGATATTCTGTAGCTTTTGTTAGAGTCCTTATATATATAATATTTTTTAGCTGTTGTTACAGTCCTTGATTATATGATATCCTGTAACTATTTATAGTCCTTGTCTATATGATATTCTTTAACTGTTGTTACAGTCTCTGTATGTATAATACTTTGTAACTGTTTATATATAATATTCTGTAGCTGTTGTTACAGTCCCTGTTTATATAATATCCTGTTATTGTAGTTATAGTCCCTGTCTATATGATATTATGTAACTGTTCTTCAAGTCCATGTATGTATAAAATTCTGTAGCTGTAGTTACAGTCTCTGTTTAAATAATATTCTGAAGCTGTTGTTTCAGTCTCAGTCTATATAATATTCTGTAACTGTTGTTATAGTCCCTGTCTTTATTAAATTATGTAACTGTTGTTACAGTCCCTCTATGTATACTATTTTGTAGCTGTTGTTACAGTCCATGTCTGTGTAATATTTTGTAACTGTTGTAACAGTCCCTGTCTGTATACTATTCTGTAGCTGTTGTTACAGTCCCTGCCTAGAAAATATACTACATATGTTGTAATAGTCCCTGTATTTACACTATTCTGTAGCTGTTGTTACATTCCCTGTCTGTAATAATATACTGTAGCTGTCATATTATGTGTAATATTCTCTAGCTGTTGTTACAGTTTCAGTATGTGTAATATTCCACAGTTGTAGTTAGTTTTCAGTATGTGAAATATTCTGTAGTTGTTGTTACTGTTTGAGTATTTGTAATATTCTGTAGTTGTTGTTTCTGACTTTCTCAGTATGTGTAATATTATGTATTTGTTGTTACTGTCTCTGTATGTATAATATTCTGTAGTTGTAGTTACTGTCTCAGTATGTGTATTATTCTCAATCAATTGTAACACTCTCAGTATTTGTAATATTCTGTAGATGTTGTTACAGTCTCAGCATTTGTAATACTCTGTAATTGTTGTTACAGTCTTAGTATGTGTAATGTTCAGAGTTATAGTGACTGTCTTAGTTTATGTGATATTCTGTAGTTGTTGTTACTGTCTCAGTATGTGTAATGTTCAGAGTAATAATGACTGCCTTAGTTTATGTAATATTCTGTAGTTGTTGTTACTGACTTTCTCAGTATGTGATATATTCTGTAGTTATTGTAACTGCCTCAGTATGTGTAATATTCAGAGATGTAGTGACCTTCTTAGTATGTGTAATATTCTGTAGTTGTTGTTACTTTCTCAGTATGTTTAATGTTCAGAGGTGTATTAACTGTCTTAATATGTGCAATATTCTGTGGTTGGTTGTTGTTACTGTCTCAGTATTGGTAATATTCTGTGGTTGGTGTTACTGTCTCAGTATGTGTAATATTCTGTAGATGTTGTTTCAGTCTCAGTATGTGTAATATTATGTTACAGTAGATGTTGTTTCAGTCTCACTTTTTGTAATAATCTGTATATGTTGCTACAATCTCAGTATGTGTAACAATCTGTAGTGATAGTTACTGTCTTAGTATGTGTAATATTCTGTAGTTGTTGTAACTATCTTGTATGTGTGATAAATATATTCTGTAGTTGTTTGTTGTTACTGTCTCAGTATGGGTAATAGTCTGTAGTTGGTGTTACTGTCTCAGTATTTGTAATATTCTGTAGATGTTGTTACAGTCTCAGTATGTGTTATATTCTGTAGTTGTAGTGACTGTCTTAGTATGTGTTCTATTCTGTAGATGTTGTTACTGACTTTCTCAATATGTGTAATATTATGTTATTGTTGTCACTGTCTCATTACGTGTAATGTTCAGAGATGTAGTGACTGTCTCAGTATGTTTAATGTTCTGTAGTTGTTGTTTCAGCCTGAGTATGTGTAATATTCTGCAGTTGTTGTTACTATCTTAGTATGTGTAATATTCTGTAGATGTTGTTACAGTCTCAGTCAGTGTAATAATCTGTAGTTGTAGTGACTGTCTTAGTATGTGTTATATTCTGTAGATGTTGTTACTAACTTTTTCAGTATGTGAAATATTATGTTGTTGTTGTTATTGTCTCAGTATGTGTAATATTCAAAGATGTAGTAACTGTCTCAGTATGTGTAATGTTCTGTAGTTGTTGTTTCTGTCTGAGTATGTGTAATATTCTGCAGTTGTTGTTACTGTCTCAGTATGTGTAATATTCTGTAGATGTTGTTACAGTCTCAGTAAGTGTAATAATCTGTAGTTGTAGTTACTGTCTTAGTATGTGTAATATTCTGTAGTTGTTGTAACTATCTTAGTATGTGTAATAAATATTCTGTAGTTGTTTGTTGTAACTGTCTTAGTATGTGTAATATTCTGTAGTTGTTTTACTGTTTCAGTATGTTTACTAATCTGTAGTTGTAGTGACTGTCTTAGTATATGTAATATTCTGAAGTTGTTGTTACTGACTTTCTCATTATGTGTTATATTCTGTAGTTGTTGTTGCTGTCTCAGTATGTGTAATGTTCAGAGATGTAGTGACTGTCTCAGTATGTGTAATGTTCTGTAGTCATTGTTTCAGTCTGAGTATGTGTAATATTCTGTAGTTGTTGTTACAGTCTCAGAAAGTGTAATAATCTGTAGTTGTAATTTCTGTCTTATTATATGTAATATTCTGTAGTTGTTGTAACTATCTTGGTATAATGTAAAAATATTCTGTAGTTGTTTGTTGTTACTGTCTCAGTATGAGTACTATTCTGTAGATGTTGTTTCTGTCTCAGTATGGGGAATATTCTGTAGATGTTGTTACAGTCTCAGTATTTATAATTAACTGTAGTTGTAATGACTGTCTTAGTATGTGTACTATTCTGTAGATGTTGTTACTGACTTTCTCAGTATGCGTAATATTATGTTGTTGTTGTCACTGTCTCAGTATGTGTAATGTTCAGAGATGTAGTGACTGTCTCAGAATGTGTAATAATCAGTAGTTGACTGTAAGGTTCTGTTGGTTTTTGTTTCAGTCTGAGTATGCGTAATATTCTGCAGTTGTTGTTACCGTCTGAGTATGTGTAATATTCTGTAGATGTTGTTATAGTCTCAGTAAGTGTAATAATCTGTAGTTGTTATTTCTGACTTTCTCAGTATGTATAATATTATGTAGTTGTTGTTACTGTCTCAGTATGTGTAATGTTCAGAGATGTAGTGACTATCTTAGTATGTGTAATATTCTGCAGTTGTTGTTATTGTTTTAGTATTTGTAATATTCTGTAGTTGTTATAACAATCTTAGTATATGTAATATTCTGTAGTTGTTGTTACTGTCTCAGTATGTGTAATAATCTGTAGTTGTAGTGACTGTCTTAGTATATGTAATATTCTGAAGTTGTTTTTACTGACTTTCTTAGTATGTGTAATATTCAGAGATGTAGTGGCTGTCTCAGTTGTTGTTTCAGTCTGAATATGTGTAATATTCTGTTATTGTTGTTACTATTTCAGTATGTGTAATCTTTTGTAGTTGTTGTTACAATCACTGTATGTGTAATATTCTGTAGTTGTTATTACTGTCTCAGTATGTGTAATATTCTGTTGATGTTGTTAGTCTCAGTAAGTGTAAAAATCTGTAGTTGTAATAACTGTCTTAGTATGTGTTATATTTTGTAGTTGTTGTAACTATCTCAGTATGTGTAATATTCTGTAGTTGTTGTTACAGTCTCAGTATGGGTAATATTTTGTAGTAGTTGTTACAGTCTCAGTATGTGTAATAATCTGTAGTTGTAGTGACTGTCTTTGTGTACTATTCTGTAGATGTTGTTACTGACTTTCTCAGTATGTATAATATTATGTTGTTGTTGTCACAGTCTCATTATGTGTAATGTTCAGAGATGTAGTGACTGTCTCAGTATGTGTAATGTTCTGTAGTTGTTATTTTAGCCTGAGTATGTGTAATATTCTGCAGTTGTTGTTACTATCTGAGTATGTGTAATTTTCTTTAGATGTTTGATACAGTCTTAGTAAGTGTAATAATCTGTAGTTGTTATTATTGACTTTCTCAGTATGTATAATATTATGTAGTTGTTGTTACTGTCTCAGTATATGTAATGTTCAGAGATGTAGTGACTATATCAGTATGTGTAATGTTCTGTAGTTGTTGTTTTTTTATTTTAGTATTTGTAATATTCTGTAGTTGTTATAACAATCTTAGTATGTGTAATAGTCTGTAGTTGTTGTTACTGTCTTAGTATGTGTAATAATCTGTAGTTGTAGTGACTGACTTTCTCAGTATGTGTAATATTCTGTAGTTGGTGTTACTGTCTTAGTATATGTAATATTCTGTAGTTGTTTTACTGACTTTCTCAGTATGTGTAATATTCTGTAGTTGTTGTTACTGTCTCAGTATGTGTAATGTTCAGAGATGTAGTGACTGTCTTAGTATGTGTAATATTCTGTGGTTGGTTGTTGTTACTGTCTCAGTATTGGTAATATTCTGTGGTTGGTGTTACTGTCTCAGTATGTGTAATATTCTGTAGATGTTGATACAATCTCAGTATGTGTAATATTATGTTACAGTAGATATTGTTTCAGTCTCAGTTTTTGTAATAATCTTTAAATGTAACTACAATCTCAGTATGTGTAATAATCTGTCGTGGTAGTTATTGTCTTAGTAAATGTAATATTCTGTAGTTGTTGTAACTATCTTGTATGTGTGATAAATATATTCTGTAGTTGTTTGTTGTTACTGTTTCAGTATGGGTAATAATCTGTAGTTGGTGTTACTGTCTCAGTATTTGTAATATTCTGTAGATGTTGTTACAGTCTCAGTATGTGTTATATTCTGTTGTTGTTGTAACTGTCTCAGTATGTGTAATAATCTGTAGTTGTAGTGACTGTCTTAGTATGTGTAATATTCTGTAATTGTTGTTTCAGTCTCAGTATGTGTAATATTCTGTAGTTGTTGTTACAATCTTAGTATGTGTAATATTATGTAGTTGTTGTTACTGTCTTAGTATGTGTAATGTTCTCTATTTGTTGTTACTCTCTCAGTATGTGTAATATTCAGTAGTTGTTGTTTCAGTCTCGGTATATGTTATATTCTGTAGTTGTTGTTTCGGTGTCAGTATGTGTAATATTCTGTAGAAGTTGTTACTGTCTGAATATGTGTTATATTCGGTAGTTGTTCTAACTGTCATAGTATGTGTTTTATTCTATTTTTGTTGTTACTGTCATAGTATGTGTTATATTCTGTAGTTGTTGTTACAGTCTCAGTTTGTGTAACATCCTGTAGTTTTTGTGACTGTCTCAGTATGTGTAATATTCTGTAGTTTTTGTTTCGGTGTCACTATGTGTAATAATCTGTAGTTGTTGTTACTGTCTGAATATGTGTTATATTCTGTAGTTGTAATTTCTGTCTTGGTATATGTAATGTTCTGTAGTAGTTGTAACTATCTTGGTATTTGTAAAAATATTCTGTAGTTGTTTGTTGTTACTGTCTCAGTATGGGTAATATTCTATAGATGTTGTTACTGTCTCAGTATGTGGAATATTCTGTAGATGTTGTTACAGTCTCAGTATGTATAATAATCTATAGTTGTAGTGACTGCTTTAGTTTGTGTAATATTCTGTAGATGTTTGATACAGTTTCAGTAAGTGTAATGCTCTGTAGTTGTTGTTACTATCTCAGTATGTATGGTATTCTCTAGTTTTTGTTACAGTCTCAGTTTGTGAAATATTCTGTAGTTGTCTTTACTGTCTTAGTATGTATAATGTTCTGTAGTTGTTGTAATTTTCTCAGTATGTGTAATTTTCTGTAGTTGTATTTACAGTCTTCAGTATGTGTAATGTTCTATGGTTGTTACAGTCTGAGTTTGTGTAATGTTCTACAGTTTTTGTTACTGTCTAAGTTTGTGTTATATTCTGTAGTTGTTTTTACTGCCAAAGTATGTGTTTTATTCTGTAGTGTTTGTTAGTCTCAATATGTGTAACATTCTGTAGTTTTTGTTTCTGTTATAGTATGTGTAATATTATGTAGTTGTTATTACTATCATAGTATGTCTTATATTCTGTAGTTGTTCTTTCAGACAAAGTATGTGTAATATTCTACAGTTGTTGCTACTGTCTTAGTATGTATAATATTCTGTAATTGTTATTACTGTCTTAGTATGTGTTATATGCTGTAGTGGTTCATTACTATCTTACTTTGTGTAATATGCTGTAGTTGTTGTTACTGTCTTATTATGTGTTATATTATGCAGTTGTTGTTACAGCCACAGTGTGTGTAATGTTCTATAATTGTTGTTTCTGTCTTAGTATGTGTAATATTCTGAAGTTGTTGTTACAATCTTAGTATGTATAATATTCTATAGCTGTTGTTACTGTCTTAGTATGTGTAATATTCTGTAATTGTTGTTTCAGTCTCAGTATGTGTACTTTTCTGTAGTTGTTGTTACAATCTTAGTATGTGTAATATTATGTAGTTGTTGTTACTGTCTTAGTATGTGTTATGTTATGCAGTTGTTGTTACTGTCTCAGTATGTGTAATGTTCTCTATTTGTTGTTACTGTCGCAGTATGTGTAATATTCAGTAGTTGTTGTTTCAGTCTCAGTATATGTTATATTCTGTAGTTGTTGTTAATGTTTCAGTATGTGTAATATTCTGTAGTTGTTGTTTCGGTGTCAGTATGTGTAATATTTTGTAGATGTTGTTACTGTCTGAATATGTGTTATATTCTGTAGTTGTTGTAACTGTCATAGTATGTGTTTTATTCTATAGTTGTTGTTACTGTCATAGTATGTGTTATATTCTGTAGTTGTTGTTACAGTCTCAGTTTGTGTAGCATCCTGTAGTTTTTGTGACTGTCTCAGTATGTATACTATTCTGTAGTTTTTGTTTCGGTGTCACTATGTGTAATATTCTGTAGTTGTTGTTACTGTCTGAATATGTGTTATATTCTGTGGTTGTTCTAACTGTCATAGTATGTGTTTTATTCTATAGTTGTTGTTACTGTCATAGTATGTGTTATATTTTGTAGTTGTTGTTACAGTCTCAGTTTGTGTAACATCCTGTAGTTTTTGTGACTGTCTCAGTATGTGTAATATTCTGTAGTTTTTGTTTTAATTTCAGTATAAGTAATATTCTGTAGTTTTTGTTTCAGTTTCAGTATGTGTAATATTCTGTAGTTTTTGTTTTAGTTTCAGTATGTGTAATATTCTGTAGTTTTTGTTTCAGTTTCAGTATGTGTAATATTCTGTAGTTGTTGTTACCGTCTCTGTATCTGTTATAATCTGTAAGTGTTGTTACTATCTTAGTGTATGTAATATCCTTTATCTGTTGTTACAATTTCTGTATGTGTTATATTTTGCAGTTGTTGTTACTGTTTCAGTATGTGTACTATTCTGTAGTTTTAGATACAGTCATTAGTATGTGTTATATTCTGTATTTGTTGTTACTGTCTCAGTATGTGTAAAATTCTGCAGTTGAGTTACAGTCTTCAGTATGTGTAATATGATGTAGGTGTTGTTACTATCTTAGTGTATATAATATATTGTATCTGTTTTTACAATATCCGTATGTTTAATACTCTGCTGTTTTTTACTGTCTCAGTCTGTGTAATATTCGGTAGTTGTTGTGACTGTCTTAGTATATGTAATATTTTGAAGTTGTTGTTACAGTATGAGAATGTGTAATATACTGTATCTGTTGTTATGGTCTTAAGTATGTGTTATATTCTGTTATTTTTACTGTCTGTGTAATATTATGTAAGTGTTGTTACTATCTTAGTATATGTAATATTCTGTATCAGTTGTTACAATATCTGTATGTTTAATATTCTGCAGTTGTTGTAATTGTCTCAGTATGTGTAATATTCTGTAGTTGTTGTTACTGTCTTAGTATATGCAATATTTTGTAGTTGTTGTTACAGTGTAAGTAATAGTAATTTACTGTAATTGTTGTTTCTGTCTTAGTATGTGTAATATTCTGTAGTTGTTGTTTCAGTCTCAGTATGCGTAATCATCTGTAGTTGCTGTAACTGTCTAAGTATGTGTTACATTCTGTAGTTTTTGTTACTTTCTTAGTATGTGTAATTTTCTGTAGTTGTTGTTACAGTTTCAATATATGTAATATTCTGTAGGTGTTGTAACTATCTTAGTATATGTAATATTCTGTATCTGTTGTTACAATCTCTGTATGTGTTATATTTTGCAGTTGTCGTTACTGTTTCAGTATGTATAATGTTCTGTAGTTGTAGTTACAGTTTTCAGTATGTGTTATATTTTGTAGTTGTTGTTACTGTCTCTGTCTGTGTTATATTCAGTTGTTGTTAATACTGTCTTAGTATATGTAATCTTCTGTAGTTGTAGTTACAGTCTTCAGAATGTCAAATATTTTGTAGTTGTTGTAACTGTCTCAGTATGTGTAATATTCTGTAGTTGTTACTGTTTTTGTATGTGTAATATTCTGTAGTTGTTGTTACTGTCTAAGTATATGTAATATTTTGAAGTTGTTATTACAGTTTCAGTATTTTTAATATTTTGTAGTTGTTGTTACTGTCTCAGTATGTGTAATATTCTGCAGTTGTTGTTTCTATCTTAGTATGTGTAATCTTCTGTAGTAGTTGTTACTATCTTAGTATGTGTATTATTCTGCAGCTGCTGTTACTGTCTCAGTATGTTTAATATTTTGCAGTTGTAGTTACAGTCTTCAGTATATGTCATATTCTGCAGTTGTTATTTCTGTCTTAGTATGTGTAATATTCTGTAGTTGTTGTTACTTTCATAGTATGTGTTATATTATGCCATTTTTGTTACAGTCTCAGTATGTGTAATATTCTTTATCTGTTGTTACAATCTCTTTATGTGTTATATTTTGCAGTTTTGGTTACTGTTTCAATATGTGTAATGTTCTGTAGTTGTAGTTACAGTCTTAAATATGTGTAATATTCTGTAGTTGTTGTAACTGTCTCTGTATGTGTAATATTCTGCAGTTGTAGTTACAGTCTTCAGTCTGTGTAATATTATCTAGTTGATCTTACTTTCTCAGTTTGTGTTATATTCTGTAGTTGTGAGTACTGTCTTAGTATGTGTAATCTTCTGTAGTTGTAGTTACAGTCTTCAGTATGTGTAATATTCTGTAGTTGTTGTTACTGTCTTAGTATATGTGATATTTTAAAGTTGTTGTTACAGTCTGTGTATGTGTAATATTCTGTAGTTGTTGTAACTGGTTCAGTATGTGTAATATTCTGTAGTGGTTGTTACAGTCTTATTATATGTTACATTTTGTAGTTGTTGTTACAGTCTGAATATGTGTAATGTACTTTAGCTGTTGTTATGGTCTCAGTATGTGTACTATTTTGTAGTGGGTTTTTCAGTCTCAGTATGTTTAATATTCTATAGTTGTTGTTACTATTTTAGAATATTTAATATTCTGTATCTATTGTTACAATCTCTGTATTTGTATTATTCTGCAATTGTAGTTTCAGTCTTCAGTCTATGTAATACTCTGCAGTTATTAATAATGTTTCAGTATTTGTAATATTCTGTAGTTGTTGTTACTGTCTTATTATGTATAATATTCTGTAGTTGTTGTTACTTTCTCAGTATGTGTAATATCCTGTAGTTGTTGTTACATTCTCAGTATGTGAAATATTCTATAGTTCTCATTACTATTTTAGAATATGTAATACTCTGTATCTATTGTAACAATCTCTGTTTGTGTAATATTCTGCAGTTGTAGTTACAGTCTTCAGTCTATGTAATATTCTGTAGTTGTTGTTACAGTCTCAGTATGTGTGTTTTATTCTGTAGTTATTGTTACTGTCTTAGTATATGTTATATTCTGTAGTTGTTGTTACTGTCTTAGTATCTATAATATTCTGTAGTTGTTATGTAACTGGCTGAGTATGTGTTATGTGCTGTACTATCTCAGTATGTGTAATATTCTGTAGTTGTTGTTACATTCTTAGTTTGTGAAATATTTTATAGTTATTGTTACTATTTCAGAATATGTAATATTCTGTATCTATTGTTACAATCTCTATATGTGTAAAATTCTGCAGTGGTAGTTACTTTTTTCAGTCTGTGTTATATTCTGTAGTTGTTGTTATTGTCTTAATATATGTAATATTCTGTAGTTGTTGTTACTGTCTTACTATGTATAATATTCTGTAGTTGTTATTACTGTCCAAAGTATGTGTTTTGTGCTGTACTATCTCAGATGTTTTAATATTCTGTAGTTGTTGTTTTATTCTCAGTATGTGAAATATTCTATAGTTGTTATGACTGTTTTAGAAATTGTAATATTCTGTATTTATTATTACAATCTCTGTATGTGTAAAATTCTGCAGTTGTAGTTACAGTCTTCTGTCTATGTAATATTCTGCAGTTGTTGTTACTGTTTCAGTTTGTGTAATATCTGTAGTTGTTGTTTCAGACTTAATATGTGTAAAATTCTGTAGTTGTAGTTACAGTTTTCAGTATGTGAAATATTTTGTAGTTGTTGTAACTGTCTCAGTATGTATAATATTATGTTGTTGTTGTTGTTATTGTTTTTGTATGTGTAATATTCTGTAGTTGTTGTTACTGTTATCGTATGTGTAATATTCTGTTGTTGTTGTAACTGTTTTCATATTTGTAATATTCTGTAGTTGTTGTTACTGTCTTAATATATGTACTATTTAGAAGTTGTTGTTACAGTCTGAGTATGTGTAAAATTCTGTAGTTGTTGTTAGTGTTTCAGTATGTGTAATATTCTGTAGTGGTTGTTACATTCTTAGTATATGTAACATTTTGTAGATGTTGTTACAATCTGAGTATGTGTAATATACTGTGGCTGTTGTTATGGTCTCAGTATGTGTACTATTTTGTATTTATTGTTACAATCTCTGTATGTGTAACATTTTGCAGTTGTAGTTACATTGTTCAGTCTGTGTAATAGTCTGTAGTTGTTGTTACTGTTTCAGTATGCATAATATTTTGTAGTAGTTGTTACAGTCTCAGTATGTGTTATATTGTGTAGTTGTTGTTACTGTCTGAGTATGTATAATATTCTGTAGTGGTTATTTCTGTCTAAGTATGTGCTATGTGTTGTACTATCTCAGTATGTGTAATATTCTGTAGTTGTTGTTACATTCTCAGTATGTAAAATATTCAATGGTTGTTGTTACTATTTTATAATTTGTAATATTCTGTATTTATTGTTACAATCTCTGTATGTTTAATATTCTGCAGTTGTTGTTACTGTTTCAGTTTGTGTAATATTCAGTAGTTGTTGTTTCAGACTCAATATGTGTTATTTTCTGTAGTTGTTATTACTGTCTTAGTATGTGTAATATTCTGTAGTTGTAGTTAAAATCTTCAGTATAGGTATTATTCTACAGTTGCTGTTACTGTCTCGGTATGTGTAATATTCTGCAGTTGTAGTTACAGTCTTCAGTATATGTCATATTCTGCAGTTGTTATTACTGTCTTAGTATGTGTAATATTCTGTAGTTGTTGTTACTTTCATAGTATGTGTTATATTATGCAGTTGTTGTTACTGTCTAAGTATGTGTAATATTCTATAGTTGTTGTTACAGTCTCAGTATGTGAAATATTCTGTAGTTGTTGTTTCAGTCTTAGTATGTGTAATATTATGTAGTTGTTGTTATAGTATCTATATGTGTAATTTTCTGCAGTTGTTGTTACTGTCTCATTATGTGAAATATTCTGTAGTTGTTGTTTCTGTCTTAGTATGTGAAATATTCTGTAGTTGTTGTTACAGGTTGCAGTGTGTATGTTATTCTATAGTTGTTATTACTGTCATAGTATGTTTAATATTCTGTAGTTGTTATTACTGTCTTAGTATGTGTAATATTCTGTAGTTGTTTTTACTGTGTCAGTATCTGCAATATTCTGTAGTTGTTGCTACTATCTTAATAAGTGTAATATTCTGTATCTGTTGTTATAGTATCTATATGTGTAATATTCTGCAGTTGTTGTTACTGTCTCATTATGTGTAATATTCTGTAGTTGTACTTACAGTCTTTTGTATATGTAATATTCTGCAGTTGTTGTTACTGTCTCAGTATTTGTAATATTCTGTAGTTTAAGTTTCAGTCTTCAATATGTGTAAAATTCTGTAGTTGTTGTTACTGTTTCAGTATATGTAATATTCTGTAGTTGTTGTTACTGTCTTAGTATGTGTGATATTCTGTAGTTGTTGTTACTGTTTCAGTATATGTAATATTCTGTAGTTGTTATTACTGGTTCAGTATATGTAATATTCTGTAGTTGTTGTTACTGGTTCAGTATATGTAATATTCTGTAGTTGTTGTTAATGACTTAGTATGTGTGATATACTGTAGCTCTTGTTATGGCCTTAGGATGTGTTATATTCTGTTGTTTTTACTGTCTCAGTATGTATAGTATTTTGTAGTTGTTGTTACAAGGTCAGTATGTGTAATATATTTATAGTTGTTGTAACTATCTTAGTATCTGTAAAATTCTGTATTTATTGTAACAATCTCTGTTTGTGTAATATTCTGCTGTGGTAGTTACTGTCTTCAGTTTATGTAATATTCTGTAGTTGTTGTAACTGTTTCAGTATGTGTAATATTCTGTATTTGTTGTTCCTGTCATACCTTGTGTTATATTATGTAGTTGTTGTTATAGTCTCAGTATGTGTAACATTCTGTAGTTGTTGTATGTAATATTCTGTAGTTGTTGTTACTGTCTAAGTATTGTAATATTCTGTAGTTGTTATTTTTGTCTCAGTATGTGTTATATTCTGTTGTTGTTGTTACAATCTCAGTATGTGTAATATTCTGTAGTTGTAGTCACTCTCCTATTATGTGTTATATTCTTTAGTTGTTGTTACTATCTCAGTATGTGTTATATTCTGTAGTTGTTGTTACTATCTCAATATATGACATATTCCACAGTTGTTGTTACTATCTCAGTATTTGTGATGTTCTGAAGTCGTTGTAACTGTATTAGTATGTGTAATATTCTATAGTTGTTGTTACACTCTCAGTATGTGTAATGTTCTGTAGTTGTTGTTACTGTCACATTATCTGTAATATTTTGTCGTTGATGTTACAGTCTTCAGTACGTGTAATATTATATATCTAATGTTACAATATATGTATGTGTAAAAGTCTGTAGTTGTTTTTAATGTCTTTATATGTGCTATATTCTGTAGTTGTTGTTACTTTTTTAGTATGTGTAATATTTTGTAGTTGTTATTACTGTCTTAGTATCTGATATATTTTGTAGTTGTTGTTATTATCTTAGTATGTGTTATAATCTGTAGTTGTTGTTTTTATCTCAGTATGTGTAATGTTCTGTAGTTGTTGTTATTGTCTTAATATGTGTAATATTCTATATTTAGTGTTACACTCTCAGTATGTGTAATGTTTTGTAGTTGTTGTTACTGTCTAAGTATATGTAATATTCTGTAATTGTCGTCAATGTCTAAGTATGTGTTATATTCTATAATTGTTTTTTACTATATTAGTATGTGTAAGATCCTGTAGTTGTTATTACTGTTTAAGTATCCGTTATATTCTGCATTTGTTGCTAGTGTCTTTTTATGTGTAGTATTCTGTAGTTACTGTCTCAGTATGTGTATTATTCTGTAGTTGTTGTTTCAATCTCAATATGTGTAATATTCTGTAGTTGTTGTTACTGCAAAAGTATGTGTAATATTCTGTAGTTGTTGTTACAATCTCAGTATGTGTAATATTCTGTGGTTGTAATTACTATCCTATTATGTGTAATATTCTGTAGTTGTTGTTAGTGTCTTAGTATGTGTAATATTCTGTAGTTGTTGTTACTATCTTAGTATGTGTAATATTCTGTAGTTGTTGTTACTATCTTAGTGTGTGCAATATTCTGTAGTTGTTGTTACTGCAAAAGTATGTGTAATATTCTGTAGTTGTTGTCACCATTTCAGTATGTGTAATATTCTATAGTTGTTGTAGCAATCTCAGTATATTTAATATTCTGCAGTTTTTGTTTCAGTCTCAAAATGTATAATATTCCATAGCTGTTGTTTCTTCCTCAGTATGTGTGATATTACGTAGTTGTTGTTACAGTCTCAGTATGTGTAATATTTTGTAGTTGTTGTTTCTATTTTAGTATATGAAATATTCTGTATCAGTTGTTACAATATCTGTTTGTTTAATATTCTGCAGTTGTTGTTACTGTCTCAGTATGTTTAATATTCTGCAGTTGTTGTTACTGTCTCAGTATGTGTAATATTCTGTAGTTGTCATTGTTTTAGTATGAGTAATATTCTGTAATTGTTGTTACTGTCTTAGTATGAATAATATTCTGCAGTTTTTGTTACTGTCTTAGTTTGTGTAACATTCTGTAGTTGTTGTAACTGTCTTAGTATGTGTTATATTATACAGTTGATGATACAGCCTCAGTATTTGTAATCTTCTGTGATTGTTGTCACTGTCTTAGTATGAATAATATTCTGTAGTTGTTATTACTGTCGAAGTATGTGTTATATTCTGCAGTTGTTGTTACTGTCTCAGTATGAGTAATATTCTGTAATTGTTGTTATTGTCTTAGTATGAATAATATTCTGCAGTTGTTGTTACTGTCTGAGTATGTGTAATATACTGTAGTTGTTGTTACTGTCTTAGAATGTGTTATATTATAAAGTTGTTGGTACTGTCTTAATATGTGTAATAGTCTATAGTTCAGTCTCAGAATGTGTAATATTCTGTAGTTGTTGTTACAATCTCTGGATGTGTAATATTCTGTAGCTGTTGTTACTGTCTTAGTATGTGTAATATTCTGTAGTTGTTGTTTCTGTCTCAGTATGTGTTATATTCTGTAGTTGTTGTTACTATCTTATTATGTGTTTTATTCTGTAGTTGTTGTTACAATCTTTGAATGTGTAATATTCTGTAGCTGTTGTTACTGTCTAAGTATGTGTAATATTCTGCAGTCATTGTTACTGTTTAAGTATGTTTTATATTCAGTAGTTGTTGTTTCTGTCTAAGTATGTGTTATATTCTGTAGTTGTTGTAACTGTGTAAGTATGTTTTATATTCTGTAGTTGTTGTTACTGTCCTAGTATGTGTAATAGTCTACAGTTGTTGTTGCAATCTCAGTATGTGTAATATTCTGTAGTTTTTGTTTAAGTCTTAATATAGGTAATGTTCTGAAGTTTTTGTTGTAGTCTCAGTATGTGTAATATTCCATAGCTGTTGTAACTGTCTCAGTATTTGTAATATTCCCCCATTGTTACAGTCTCAGTATGTGTATTATTCTGTAGCTGTTGTTACAATATAAGTATGTGTAATATTCTGAAGTTGTAGTTACAGTCTTCAGTATATGTATTATTCTGCAGTTATTGTTACTGTCTCAGTGTATGTAATATTCTGTAGTTGTAGTTACATTTTTCTGTATATGTATTATTCTGCAGTTATTGTAACTGTCTCAGTATGTGTAATATTCTGTAGTTGTAGTTACATTCCTCTGTATATATATTATACTGCAGTTGCTGTTACTGTCTCAGTATGTGTAATACTTTGTAGTTGTTGGTACAGTCTCAGTATCTTTAAAATTCTATAAATGTTGCTACTGTTTTAGTATGTGTAATATTCTGTAGTTGTTGTTACTTTCATAGTATGTGTTATATTATGCAGTAGTTGTTACAGTGTCAGTATGCTTAATATTCTTTGGTTGTTGTTACTATTTTAGAATATGTAATATTCTGTATCTATTGTTACAATCTCTGTATGTTTAATATTCTGCAGTTGTTGTTCGAGTCTTCAGTCTATGCAATATTCTGTAGTTGTTGTTACTCTTTCAGTATCTGTAATATTCTTAGGTTGTTGTTACTGTCTTAGTTTGTGTAATATTCTGTAGTTGTTGTTAATTTCATAGTATGTGTTATATTACGCAGTTGTCGTTACTATCTCATTATGTGTAATATTCTGTAGTTGTTGTTATATTCTTAGTATGTTTAATATTCTATAGTTGTTGTCACTATTTTAGAATAATATTTATGTAATATTCTGTATCTATTGTTACAATCTCTGTATGAGCAATATTCTGCAGTTGTATTTACAGTCATCAGTCTATGTAATATTCTGTAGTTGTTGTTACTGTTTCAGTATGTGTAATATTCTATAGTTGTTGTTACTGTCTTAGTATGTGTAATATTCTGTAGTTTTTGTTTCAGTCTCGGTATATGTGTAATATTCTGTAGTTGTTGTTACTGTAATATTCTGTAGTTTTTGTTTCAGTCTCATTATGTGTAATATTCCATAGCTGTTGTAACTGTCTCAGTATGTGTAATTTTCCCCTCATTGTTACAGTCTCAGAATGTGTAATATTCTGTAGGTGTTGTAACTAACTTAGTAAATGTAATATTCTGTAGCTGTTGTTACAATATATGTATGTGTAATATTCTGTAAGTGAAGTTACAGTCTTCAGTATATGTAATATTCTGCAGTTATTGTAACTGTCTCAGTATAGGTAATATTCTGTAATTGAAGTTACATTCTTCTGTATATGTATTATTCTGCAGTTGCTGTTACTGTTTCAGTATGTGTAATATTTTGTAGTTGTTGTTACAGTCTCAGTATCTTTAATATTCTGTAGATGTTGTTACTGTCTTAGTTTGTGTAATATTCTGTAGTTGTTGTTACTTTCATAGTATGTGTTATATTATGCAGTTGTTGTTACAGTGTCAGTATGCTTAATATTCTATGGTTGTTGTTACTATTTTAGAATATGTAATATTCTGTATCTATTGTTACAATCTCTGTATGTTTAATATTCTGCAGTTGTAGTTGGAGCCTTCAGTCTATGTAATATTCTGTAGTTGTTGTTACTCTTTCAGTATGTGTAATATTCTGAGGTTGTTGTTACTGTCTTAGTATGTGTAATATTCTGTAGTTGTTGTTACTTTCATAGTATGTGTTATATTATGCAGTTGTTGTTACTATCTCATGTGTAATATTCTGTAGTTGTTGTCACAGACTCAGTATGTGAAATATTCTGTAGTTGTTATTACTGTTTCAGTATGTGTAATATTCTGTAGTTGTTGTTACTGTTTCAGTATCTGTTTTATTCTGAGGTTGTTGTTACTGTCTTAGTAAATGTTATATTTTGTAGTTGTTGTTACTGTCATAGTATGTGTAATATACTGTAGCTGTTGTAATGTTCTGAGTATGTGTAATATTCTGTAGTTTTTTAAATTGACTGTATCAGTATGTGTAATGTACTGTACTATCTCAGTATGTGTAATATTCTGTAGTTGTTGTCACTATTTTAAAATATGTAATATTTTGTATCTATTGTTACAATCTCTGTATGTGCAATATTCTGCAGTTGTATTTACAGTCTTCAGTCTATGTAATATTCTGTAGTTGTTGTAACTGTCTCAGTATAAGTAATATTCTGTAGTTGTAGATACATTCTTTTGTATATGTAATATTCTGCAGTTGCTGTTGCTGTCTCAGTATGTGTAATATTCTGTAGTTGTAGTTACAGTCATCAGTCTATGTAATATTCTGTAGTTGTTGTTACTGTTTCAGTATGTGTAATATTCTGTAGTTTTTGTTTCAGTCTCGGTATATGTGTAATATTCTATAGTTGTTGTATCTGTCTTAGTATGTGTAATATTCTGTAGTTTTTGTTTCAGTCTCGGTATATATGTGTAATATTCTGTAGTTGTTGTTACTGTCCTAGTATGTGTAATAGTCTGTAGTTGATGTTACAATCTCAGTATGTGTAATAGTCTATAGTTGTTGTTTTAATCTCAGTATGTGTAATATTCTTTAGTTGTTGTTACTGTGTCAGTATGTGTAATAATCCATAGCTGTTGTTACTGTCTCAGTATGTGTAATATTCCCTCGTTGTTACAGTATCAGTATGTGTAATATTCTGTGGTTGTTGTTACAATCTCAGTATGTGTAATATTCTTTAGTTGTTGTTACTGTGTCAGTATGTGTAATATTCTGTAGTTGTTGTTACTGTCTCAGTATGTGTAATATTCCCTCGTTGTTACAGTATCAGTATGTGTAATATTCTGTAGTTGTTGTTACAATCTCAGTATGTGTAATATTCTTTAGTTGTTGTTACTGTGTCAGTATGTGTAATATTCTGTAGTTGTTGTTACTGTCTCAGTATGTGTAATATTCCCTCGTTGTTACAGTATCAGTATGTGTAATATTCTGTAGTTGTTGTTACAATCTCAGTATGTGTAATAGTCTATAGTTGTTGTTACAATCTCAGTATGTGTAATATTCCATAGCTTTTATTACAGTCTCAGTATGTGTAATATTCACTCATTGTTACAGTATCAGTATGTGTAAACTGTAAGCATTGTTACTATCTTAAATGTAATAAATGTAATATTCTGTAGCTGTTGTTACAATATATGTATGTGTAATATTCAGCAGTTGTTGTTACTCTCTCATTATGTGTAATATTCTGTAGTTGTACTTACAGTCTTCTGTGTATGAAATATTCTGCAGTTGTTGTTACTGTCTCAGTATGTGTAATATTCTGTAGTTTAAGTTACAATCTTCAGTATGTGTAATATTCTGTAATTGTTGTTACTGTTTCAGTATGTGTAATATTCTCTAGTTGTTACAGTCTGAATATGTGTAATATAATGTAGCTGTTGTTAAGGTCTTAGAATGTGTTATATTCTGCAGTTGTTATTACTGTCTCAGTATAATATTCTGTAGTTGTTATTACTGGCTTAGTATGTTTAATATTCTGTAGTTGTTGTTACTGTGTCAGTTTCTGTAATATTCTGTATATGTTGTTACTGTCTTAGTAAGTATAATATTCTGTATCTGTTGTTACAATATCTGTAATTGTAATATTCTGCAGTTGTTGTTACTCTCTCATTATGTGTAATATTCTGTAGTTGTTCTTACAGTCTTCTGTATATGTAATTTCTGCAGTTGTTGTTACTGTCTCAGTATGTGTTATATTCTGTAGTTATTGTTTCTATCTCAGTATGTGTAATATACTGTAGCTGTCGTTATGATCTTAGTATGTGTTATATTCTACAGTTGTTGTTACAGTCTCAGTAATATTCTGTATCTATTGTAACAATCTATTGTTACTGTCTCAGTATGTGGAATGTTCAGAGATGTAATGACTATCTCAGTATGTGTAATATTCTGCAGTTGTAGTTACAGTCTTCAGTATATGTAATATGCTGTAGTTGTTATTACTATCTTAGTATGTGTGATATTCTGTAGTTGTTGTTACTGTCTTAGTATGTGTTATATTATGCAGTTGTTGTTACAGCCTCAGTATGTGTAATGTTCTGTAATTGTTGTTACTGTCTTAATATGTGTAATATTGTAAAGTTGTTGTTTCAGTCTCAAGTGTGTAATAGTCTGTAGTTGTTGTTACATTCTCTGTTTGTGTAATATTCTGTACTTATTGTTAATGTCTTAGTATGTGTAATATTCTGTAACTGTTTTTTCAGTCTCAGTATGTGTCATCTTCTGTAGTTGTTGTCACTGTCTAAGTATGTGTTATAGTCTTTAGTTGTTGTAACAATCTCAGTATGTATACTATTTTGTAGATGTTGCTACATCCTCAGCATGAGTAATATTCTATAGTTGTTGTTACTATATTGGTATATGTAATATTATGTAACTATTGTTACAATCTCTGTTTGTATGATGTTGTGCAGTGGTAGTTACAGTCTTCAGTATAAGTAATATTCTGTAGATGTTATTACTATCTTAGTATGTGTAATAATCTGTAGTTGTTGTTACTGTCTTAGTATGTGTTATATTATGCAGTTGTTGTTACAGCCTCAGAATGTGTAATGTTCAGTAATTGTTGTTACTGTCTTAGTATTTGTGATATTGTAATATTCTGTACTGTTGCCAAGATATATATATAAGTAATATTCTGTAGTTGTAGTTACAGTCTTCAGTATATGAAATATTCTGCAGTTAATTTTAATGTCTCAGTATATGTAATATTCTGTAGTTGTAGTTACAGTCTTCTGTATATGTATTACTGCAGTTGCTGTTACTGTCACAGTATGTGTAATATTCTGTAGTTGTAGTTACAGTCTTCAGTATGTGTAATATTCTGTAGGTTTTGTTACTATTTCAGTATGTGTAATATTCTGTAGTTATTGCTTTAGTCTTAGTATATGTAATTTGCTGCAGTTATGGTTACTGTCTCAGTATATGTAATATTCTGTAGTTGTAGTTACAGTCTTCTGTATATGTATTATTCTGCAGTTGCTGTGTAACTGTCTCAGTATGTGTACTATTCTGTAGTTTTTGTAACTGTGCCATTATTTGTTATATTCTGTAGTTGTAGTAACAGTCTTCATTATGTGTAATATTCTGTAGTTTTTTTAACTGTTTCAGTATGTGTAATATTCTGTCTTTGTTGTATCTCTGTATCTGCTATATTCTGCAGTTGTAGTTACAGTCTTCAGTCTATGTAATATTCTGTAGTTGTTGTTAATGTTTCAGTATGTGTAATATTCTGTAGTTGTTGTTACTGCCTTAGTATGTGTAATATTCTGTAGTTGTTGTTACTTTCATAGTATGTGTTACATTTGTATATTATGCAGTTGTTGTTACTGTTTCAGTATCTATAATATTCTGTAGGTGTTGTTTCTGTTTCAGTATGTGTAATATTCTGTTGAAGTTGTTACATTCTTAATATATGTAATATTTTGTAGTTTTGTTATGGTCTGAGTATTTGTAATATACTGTAGATGTTGTAACGGTCTTAGTATGAGTTATAATCTGTAGTTGTTTTTACAGTCTCAGTATTTGTAATATTTTGTAGTTGTTGTAACAGCCTCAGTTTGTTTAATATTCTATATTAGTTGTTACTATTTTAGAATATGTAATATTCTGTATCAAATATTACCATCTCTATATGTGTAATATTCTGCAGTTGTAGTTACAGTCTTCAGTCTATGTAATATTTTGTAGTTGTTGTTTCAGTCTCAGTATGTTTAATCATCTGTAGGTATTGTTACTATCTTAGTATATGTAATATTCTTTATCTGTTGCTATTGTTTCAGTATGTGTTGTATTCTGTAGTTATTAGTACTGTCTTAGTATGTGTAATATTCTGTAGTGGTAGTTACAGTCTTCAGTATGTGTAATTTTCTGTATTTGTTGTTACTGTCTTAGTATGTATTACATTCTAAAATTGTAGTTACAATCCCTATATGTGTAATATTCTGTAGTTCTTGTACCTGTTTAGTATTTGTAATATTGTAAAGTTGTTGTTTCAGTCTTAGAATGTGTAATAGTCTGTAGTTGCTGTTACACTCTGTGTTTGTGTAATATTCTGTAGCTATTGTTACTGTCTTAGTATGTGTAATATTCTGTAGTTGTTGTTTCAGTATCAGTATGTGTAATCTTCTGTAGTTGTTGTTACTCTTTCAGTATGTGTAATAATAGTCTGTAGTTGTTGTTACTCTTTCAGTATGTGTAATAATCAGTAGTTACTAACTTATTAAGTGTACTATTCTGTATCTGTTGCCAAGATATATGTATTAGTAATATTCTGTAGTTGTAGTTACAGTCTTCAGTATATGAAATATTCTGCAGTTAATTTTAATGTCTCAGTATATGTAATATTCTGTAGTTGTAGTTACAGTCTTCTGTATATGTATTACTGCAGTTGCTGTTACTGTCACAGTATGTGTAATATTCTGTAGTTGTAGTTACAGTCTTCAGTATGTGTAATATTCTGTAGGTTTTGTTACTATTTCAGTATGTGTAATATTCTGTAGTTATTGTTTTAGTCTTAGTATATGTAATTTGCTGCAGTTATTGTTACTGTCTCAGTATATGTAATATTCTGTAGTTGTAGTTACAGTCTTCTGTATATGTATTATTCTGCAGTTGCTGTGTAACTGTCTCAGTATGTGTAATATTTTGTAGTTTTTGTAACTCTGCCAGTATTTGTAATATTCTGTAGTTGTAGTAACAGTCTTCAGTATATGTAATATTCTGTAGTTGTAGTTACAGTCTTCTGTATATGTATTATTCTGCAGTTGCTGTGTAACTGTCTCAGTATGTGTAATATTTTGTAGTTTTTGTAACTCTGCCAGTATTTGTAATATTCTGTAGTTGTAGTAACAGTCTTCAGTATGTGTAATATTCTGTAGTTTTTTTAACTGTTTCAGTATGTGTAATATTCTGTGTCTTTGTTGTATCTCTGTATCTGCTATATTCTGCAGTTGTAGTTACAGTCTTCAGTCTATGTAATATTCTGTAGTTGTTGTTAATGTTTCAGTATGTGTAATATTCTGTAGTTGTTGTTACTGCCTTAGTATGTGTAATATTCTGTAGTTGTTGTTACTTTCATAGTATGTGTTATATTTGTATATTATGCAGTTGTTGTTACTGTTTCAGTATCTATAATATTTTGTAGGTGTTGTTTCTGTTTCAGTATGTGTAATATTCTGTTGATGTTGTTACATTCTTAATATATGTAATATTTTGTAGTTTTGTTATAGTCTGAGTATTTGTATTATACTGTAGATGTTGTAACGGTCTTAGTATGAGTTATATTCTGTAGTTGTTTTTACTGTCTCAGTATTTGTAATATTTTGTAGTTGTTGTAACAGCCTCAGTTTGTTTAATATTCTATATTAGTTGTTACTATTTTAGAATATGTAATATTCTGTATCAAATATAACCATCTCTATATGTGTAATATTCTGCAGTTGTAGTTACAGTCTTCAGTCTATGTAATATTTTGTAGTTATTGTTTCAGTCTCAGTATGTTTAATCATCTGTAGGTATTGTTACTATCTTAGTATATGTAATATTCTTTATCTGTTGCTATTGTTTCAGTATGTGTTGTTTTCTGTAGTTGTTAGTACTGTCTTAGTATGTGTAATATTCTGTAGTGGTAGTTACAGTCTTCAGTATGTGTAATTTTCTGTATTTGTTGTTACTGTCTAAGTATGTGTTACATTCTAAAATTGTTGTTACAATCCCTATATGTGTAATATTTTGTAGTTCTTGTTACTGTTTAGTATTTGTAATATTGTAAAGTTGTTGTTTCAGTCTTAGAATGTGTAATAGTCTGTAGTTGTTGTTACACTCTCTGTTTGTGTAATATTCTGTAGCTGTTGTTACTGTCTTAGTATGTGTAATATTCTGTAGTTGTTGTTTCAATATCAATATGTGTTATCTTCTGTAGTTGTTGTTACTGTCTAAGTATGTGTAATATTCTGTAGTTGTAGTTACTGTCTCAGTATGTGTAATATTCCATATATATTGTAACTGTGTTAGTATGTGTAATATTCCCGTGTTGCTACAGTCTCAGTATGTGTAATATTCTGTAGGTGTTGTTACGATCTTAGTAAGTTGTTACTGTTTCAGTATGTGTAATATTCTGTAGTTGTTTCAGTCTCAGTATGTGTAATGTTCTGTAGTTGTTGCTACTGTCTTAGTATGTGTAATATTCTGTAGTTGTTGTTACTTTGCAGTTGTTGTTACTATCTCAGTATGTGTATTATTCTGTAGTTGTTGCTAGTGTCATACTATGTGTTAAATTATGTAGTTATTGTTACAGTCTCGGTATGTGTAATGTTCTGTAGTTGAAGTGTGTAATGCTCTGTAGTTGTTATTAATGTCTCAGTATGTGTAATATTCTGTAGTTGTAGTAACTGTCTGATACATGATTTCAGAAGTCTTCTTCCACTTTGTCAACAGTGTACACTCTGAGCAGAAAAAAATCTCTTATATGACACATAACCCCTACCTTTCTCATAATATTTTGATAGAACAGAAGTTGACAATCAACAAAACGTAAGTTTCACTTTTTTCATTTGGGTCTCTCTATCAATGACAAGTCTTCAAACTTTTTTGACAGTATTTACTATAATCAAGCAAAAATCAATGGAAGGATTTACAGTTACATACTATTATATAATTTATACAAACACTGTAATAACAGCTACAGAATATGATATATATGGATACTGTAATAACAGCTACAGTATATGATATATACACAGACTGTAACAATGGTTACAGACTATTATATATACAGGGACTGTAACAACAGCTACAGCATATTGAATATATTGGGACTGTAACAACATCTACAGATTATTACATATACAGAGTCTGCAAGAACAGCTAATGAATATTATATATGCAGAGACTGTAACAACATCTACAGACTATTATATATACAGATACTGTAACAACAGCTACAGAATATTATATATATACAGATACAGTAAAACAGCTACATACTATTATATATAAACAGAGACTGTAACAACAGCTACATTCTATTACATATACAGAAACTGTAACAACAGTTACAGAATATAACACATACACAAACTGTAACAAGAGCTACATACTATTATATATACAGACACACTGTAACAACAATTACAGAATATTAAACATACAGGGAATGCAACAACAGTTAGAGAATATTATATCTACAGAGACCGTAACAACAGCTACATGCAAAACATATATACAGAAACTACAACAACAGTTACAAAAAATTATATATACAGAGACTGTAACAATAGTTATAGAATATTACACATACACAAGCTGTAACAACAGCTACATACTATTAAATATACAGAGACTGTAATGACAGCTACAGTTTATTACATATACAGTGACTGCAACAACAGCTACAAAATATTACATATACAGAGACTGTAACAACAGTTACAGAATATTACACATACAAAGACTGTATCAACAATTACAGAATATTACACATACAGAGACTATAGCAACAGCTAAAGAATATTATATATACAGATACTGTAACACCAGTTACAGAATATTAAACATACAGGGACTGCAACAACAGTTACAGAATATAAAACATACTGGGACTGCAACAATAGTTACAGAATATTAAACATACAGCGACTGCAACAACAGTTGCAGAATATTAAATTTATAGGGACTGCAATAACATTCACAGAATATTACACATACAGGGACTGTAACAACAGCTACATAATATAACAAATACAGAGACTGTAACAATAGTTACAGAATATTGCAAATACACAAACTGTAACAACAGCTACATACTATTATATATACAGAGAAAATGTAACAAAAATTACAGAATATTAAACATACAGGGAATGCAACAACAGTTACAGAATATTATATATGCAGAGACTGTAACAATAGCTACAGAATATTATATATGCAGGGAATGTAACAACAGCTACATACTATTTTATATACAGAGACTGTAACAACAGCTACAGAAATATGATATATACAGAGGCTGTAATAACAGTTACATACTATTATATATACCAGGAATGTAAGAACAGCTACAGTCTTAATATTGTATATATTGTGACTGTAACAACAGCTGCAGAATATTACATATACAGAGAATGCAAGAACAGCTACAGACTATGATATATACAGAGACTGTAACAACATTTTCATACTATTATATATACCAGGAATGTAACAATAGCTATAGTCTTAATATTGTATATATTGTTACTGTAACAACAGCTACAGAATATTACATATACAGAGACTGCAAGAACAGCTACATAATGTGATATATGCAGAGACTAACAACAGCTACAGACTATGATATATACAGAGACTTTAACAACATCTACATACTATTATATAAACAGAGATTGTAACAAAAGTTACATAATATTACACATACACAGACTGTAACAACAGCTACAGAATATTATATATACAGAGACTGTAACAACAGTTACAGAATATTACACATACAGGGACTGTAACAACACCTGCAGAATATTACATATAGAGAGATGGTAACAACAGTTAAAAAATATTACACATACAGAGACTGTAACAACAATTACATAATATAACACATACAGGGACTGTAACAATAGCTACAGAATATTAAACATACAGAGACTGCAACAACAGTTACAGATTATTCCACATACAGAAACTGGAACAACAGTTACAGATTATTCCACATTCAGAGACTGCAACAACAGTTACAGATTATTCCACATACAGAGACTGGAATAACCGTTGCAGAATTTTTCACATACAGTAACTGCAAGAACAATAATGAAATATTACACATACAGAGACTGTAACAACAATTACAGAATATAACACATACAGGGACTGTAACAATAGCTACAGAATATTAAACATACAGAGACTGCAACAACAGTTACAGATTATTCCACATACAGAGACTGGAATAACCGTTACAGAATTTTACACATACAGCAACTGCAAGAACAATTATAAAATATTACACATACAGAGACAACTGCAACAACAGTTATAAAATATAGCATATAGAGAGACTGTAACAACAGTTGCAGAATATTACAAATACAGAGACTGCAACAATATCATACAGAAACTGTTACAATATCTACAAAAAATTAAATATACAGAGAGTTTAACAACAGTGACAGACTATTATATGTGCATAGACTGTAACAACAGCTACAGAATATTATATATGCAGAGACTGTAACAACAGCTACATACTATTATATATACAGAGACTGTAACAACAGCTTCATACTGTTATATATACAGAGACAATGCAACAACAGTTACAGCATATTAAACATACAGGGACTGCAACAATAGTTACAGAATATTAGACATACAGAGACTGCTACAACTGTTACAGAATATTAAACATACAGAGACTGCAATAACAGTTACAGAATATTATATATACAAAGTCTGTACCAACAGCGACATAATTTTGTATATATATATACACAGAGAATGTAACAACAGCTACAGAATATTATATATACAAAGACTGTAACAACAGCTACAAAATATTATATATATATATATATAGAGAGAGAGAGAGAGAGAGAGAGAGATACTGTCATAACAGCTGCAAAAAAATATAGGTAAAGAGAGTTTAACTACAACGACAGACTATTATATATGCAGAGACTGTAACAACAGCTTCAGAATATTATATATTCAGAGAATGTAACAACAGCTACATACTATTTTATATACAGAGACGGTATCAACAGCTACAGAATATGATATATACAGAGGCTGTAATAACAGCTACAGTATATTATATATACAGAGATTGTAACAACTGTTGCAGACTTTTATATATACAGGGACTGTAACAACAGTTGCAGAATATTAAACATACAGAGACTGCAACAACAGTTACAGAATATTAAACATACAGAGACTGAAACAACAGTTACAGAATATTAAACATACAGAGACTGCAATAACAGTTACAGAATATTATGTTTACAAAGGCTGTACCAACAGGTACATAGTTTTAAATATATATACACAGAGACTGTAACAACAGCTACGAAATAGTATAAATACAGAGATTGTAACAACAGCTACAGAAAGTTATATATATATAGAGAGAGAGACTGTTACAATAGCTACAGAATAATATATATGCAGAGACTGTAATAACAGTTACAGACTATTATATATACTGGGAATGTAACAACAGCTACATAATATTACACTTAAAGAGTCTGCAACAACAGTTTCAGAATATTAAACATACAGGGACTGAAACATCAGTTACAGAATATTAAACATACAATAACTGCAACAATAGTTATAGAATATTAGAAATACAGTGACTGTAACAACAGTTAGAGTATATTAAATATACAGGGACTTAAACAAAAGTTACAGAATATTAAACATACAGGGACTGCAACAACAGCTACAGAATAGTATATATACAGAGACTGTAACAACAGCTACTCCATACTAGTATATATATATATATACAGTAACTGTTACAATAGCTAGAAAAAAATTACAGATAAAGAGAGTTTAACTACAGCCACAGACAATTATATATCCATAGACTAACAACAGCTACATACTATTATATATGCAGAGACTGTAACAACAGCTACTGAATATGATATATCCAGAGGCTGTAATAAAAGCTGCAGTATATTATATATACAGGGACTGTAACAACAGTTGCAGAATATTAAACATACAGAGACTGAAACAACAGTTACAGAATATTAGACATACAGAAACTGAAACAACAGTTACAGAATATTACACATACAAGGACTGCAACAACATTTACAGAATATTACAAATACAGAGACTGCAACAACAGTTACAGAATATTACAAATACAGAGACTGCAACAACAGTTACAGAATATTACACATACAGGGACTGCAACAACATTTACAGAATATTACAAATACAGAGACTTCAACAACAGTTACAGAATATTACAAATACAGAGACTGCAACAACAGTTACAGATTATTACACATACAGAGACTACAACAACAGTTATAAAATATTAAACATACAGGGACTGCAACATCAGTTACAGAATATTAAACATACAGAGACTGCAACAACAGTTACAGAATATTACACATACAGGGACTGCAACATCAGTTACAGAATATTAAACATACAGGGACTGCAACAACAGCTACATAATATTACGCACATAGGGACTGTAACAACAATTACAGAATATTACACATACAGAGACTGCAACAACAGTTACAGAATGTTAAACATACTGGGACTGCAACAACAGCTTCATAATATTACACATACACAGACTGCAACAACATTTATAGAATATTAAACATAAGTTACAAATTATTAAACATACAGAGACTGCAATAACAGTTCCACAATATTCCACATACAGAGACTGTTACAAAATTTTACACATACAGAGACTGCAACAACAGTTACACAATATTAAACATACAGGGACTGCAACAACAGTTACAGAATGTTAAACATACAGGGACTGCAACAATAGTTACAGAATATTAAGCATACAGGTCTGCAACAACAGTTATAGAATATTACATATACAGAGACTGTAACAAGAGTTACATAATATCATATATATATATATACAGAGACTGTAACAACAGCTACATACTAGTATATATACAGTGACTGTTACAACAGCTACACACTATTATTTTTGCAGAGAATATAACAACAGTTAAAGAATATTAAACATATATGAACTCCAACAACAGTTACAGTATATTATATATACCTAGACTGTAACAGCAGCTACATACTATTATATATTTAGAGACTGTAACAACATTTTCAAAATATAACATATACACAAACTGTAACAACAGCTACATATTGTTATATATACAGACACTTAAATAACAGTTACATAATATTAAACATATAGGGACTGTAACAACAGTTACAGAATATTTGATATACAGAGACTGTAACAACAGATACAGAATATTACACATACAAGGACTGTAACAACAGCTATAGAATATTACAAATACAGAGACAGCAACAACAGCTACAGAATATCAAACATACAGAGACTGCAACAACAGTTACAGAATATTACACATACATGGATTGAAACAACAGTTACAGAATATCAAACATACAGGGACTGGAACAACAGCCACCGAATGTTAAACATAGAGGGACTGCAACAACAGTAACAGAATATTACACATACAGAGACTGCAACAACAGTTACAAAATATTACACATGCAGAGACTGCAACAACAGTAACAGAATATTAAACATACAGGGACTGCAATAACAATTCCAGAATATTACACATACAGAAATTGGAACAACAGTTAAAGAATATTACACATACGGGGACTACAACAACAGTTACAGAATATTACGCATACAGGGCCTGTAACAACAGTTACAGAATATTACACATACAGAGACTACAACAACAGTTACAGTATATTAAACATACAGGGCCTGCAACAACTGCTACAGATTATTACACATACAGAGACTACAACAACAGTTACACAATATTACACATACAGAGACTGTTACAGAATATTACACATACAGAGACTGCAACAACAGTTACAGAATATTAAACATACAGAGACTGCAACAACAGTTACACAATATTACACATACAGAGACTGTTACAGAATATTACACATACAGAGACTGCAACAACAGTTACAGAATATTAAACATACAGGGACTGCAACAACAACTACATAATATTACTCATATAGGGACTGTAACAACAGTTACAGAATATTAAACATACAGGGACTGCAACATCAGTTACAGAATATTAAACATACAGAGACTGCAACATCAGTTACACAATATTACACATACAGAGACTGTTACAGAATATTACACATACAGAGACTGCAACAACAGTTACACAATATTAAACATACAGGGACTGCAACAATAGTTACAGAATATTAAACATACAGGATCTGCAACAACAGTTACAGAATATTACATATACAGACTGTAACAACAGCTACATACTAGTATATATACAGTGACTGTAACAACAGCTACATACTATTATATATGCAGAGACTGTAACAACATTTACAGAATATTTCATTTACACAAACTGTAACAACAGCTACATACTATTATATATGCAGAGAATATAACAACAGTTATAGAATATTAAACATACATGGACTGGAACAACAGTCACCAAGTTTTAAACATAGAGGGACTGCAACAACATTTGCAGAATATTGCACATACAGTGACTGCAACAACATTTGCAGAATATTGCACATACAGTGACTGCAACAACAGTTACAGAATATTGCACATACAGTGACTGCAACAACAGTAACAGAATATTACACATACAAAGACTGGACACTGTCACAGGACAAATCTTGACATATTTATTGTCTTAAGATCCCACACTATAGTGTTTTAGCATTACCTCTAAACAATACATCTATTAAATAACATGCAGCTGCATTTCAGAAAGGTATGTAAAGTCAGGTTCATTCCAACTAGGTATATATAAAAATACTGGGTCCAGTAAACAATAAAATATACAGTAAACTTTTGTGTGTATGATAACATTAGAGAAATGTTTCACATTATTTTGATCAATATTTCATTATATTGATTGAATATTTAGCATCATTTTTATGTCACCGGGTCAAACAGAAATTAAAATATCTATTTTGACATTGTTTGTTGATTTTGACATATTCTTTTAATCCAATTTTATTGATTATCTTATTTTTCAAAAGATTTATAGCATTTTTTCCTAATATAAAAATTATACTCCTTTAATGAATGATACATATTATCATTTTAAGCACATTTAAAGATACATTTAAACTGAACCAGTTCTGTTGGTAAAATCTTAAATATGAATGTTTTTATTATATATATATCTCAGTTCCAGCTTAATATTTTGTTACTCTTTGGTGACCTTTGGCCTATTATTATGTCCACCAATAGTAAGTTGGCCAATAGTTGTTTGTTTGTATAATGACATTAAACACATGTTACTCAAAACCTTTATGAATCACCTTGTATAAGGCTAAAACTATTTAATATTATAATAATGTTGATATATATAATTGAAAAAGACACAAAGTTCAATACTCATATTCTCCATGATGATTACATGCTTCATTTAAGCACATCATTAGCTCTGAGTCAATATACTATATCTGTATTTTGTTATAAATGTTCAATCGTTTAGTTAAGTTAGGCATAAATATTAAAGATAACAAGACAGCCAAGATGGCCCTGTATTGCTGCCTGAGTTCACTATATAACCATATAAAGGAAACCGGGCCCACCCCTTTGTGGCTATGTATTTTGACAAAGCATAACACCTTTAACACTATCAGTAGAGAGTTAACCATGCAACATTTCTGCCAAAAAAATATTGAAATCCTTTCATTTGTTTCATACGAGAAGATTTTTGAAGTTTTTACTATTGCCATATATGGAAAACCAGCTTCACCCCTTGCTGCCATGTTTTTAATGAATTGGGATGTCTTGCACAATATTGGTAGAGGGTCGTCCAAGGAAAATTTCGATGAAATTATTTCGTAATCGAGGTAATAATTTCTGACAAGAAATATTTTAGAAGTTTTTAGTAAAGCCATACAAAGAAAACCAGCCATGTCTGGTCAGCAGTTTTAAAGGTTTTGCTATAACCATATAGGGAAAACCAGCCCTGCCTGCTTTTTTATGAATCATGACGGCTTAAACAACTTTTGGTCGACTAGCCTGGTCAAACTGGAACGGTATAAACAAGTCCTCCTGTGCTTAAGTGTAGATATAAAGAAATATGAAAACAAAGTTTAAATTCTCGGACTGGAACCCACAACCATTGGCTTAAATGGCCAACACTTCATCCACTACAGTATGGCACTGCTCTGTTAGTATTTGCTCAGTAAACAAAAGGTGTAAGAGACAATTTATTTCATTCAAATAAAAACTGATGGGAATAAACTAAAATTTAAACTAAAGATATATCAAATTGTTTCAACTTGGCTTAAATGCATTATGTACAGTTCATTTAACTTTATTCTTGGTTTGTTTCAGTGTTTAATTATGTAGTTTCCCAGGTGTCCGGCAACTCTAATTTGCTCCAGATTTCAGAAGTTGCCATTGGAGGTCAAACTGAAAAAGAAATAACGACAGATCCTGGTTTGGTTACCGATTATCGAAATATGATTTACTCAAATAAAACTGGAAGAACAAGTTCGAGTTCACTGTATATATTACTTAAGTACAGGTAATTTGCATACTTTATGCCGCAACTGTTTCTTTCGCAATGTTGGTTTTACAAGGGAAACATAATTGAGACAGTTTGCTTGCATCAAGGCTGTATAAATTGTCAGCAATACAATTGGTCGATTTGGATGTTTTGCTTAATGACCTTACAAAGTTTGGTCAGGATATTTGGAAAATACTGATTCAACTAAGTTGGTGCGATTAAGATTTCAGTACATATATCAACATATTCAGTACAAGTCACTCTCAGTGGTGTGAATATGGTAATGGTGTGGAATAAAATGGAAATAAAACCAGTTGGAAGATATGTTGCCAAATTACCAATTACACTCTTATTGATTCTTTACAGAGGGGTATAATGAAAATCACATTAGCATTCCTAAAAACGTTAAAATCCAATAACCATAACAGATTAAAATCAATTATCCAAACAGGTTAAAAACAAACAAACACACTGGTTAAAATCAATAAACCAAACAGGTTAAAATCAAATAACATTAAAAGGTTTAAAACAACAAATACACAGCAGCACCCTTAACTGGGTTAAAACCAGAAAATCACGTGATATTCTAAACAGGTTAAAATGTAATAACCGTAACAGGTTAAAGTCATATAACCAAACAGTTTAAATCAAATAACATTAACAGGTAAAAAACATAAAAAAGACACCAGCACCCTTAACCAGATCAAACTGATATTCTAAACAGGTTAAAATCAAATAATGTAACAGTTTAAAATTAAATAACCAAACAGGTTAAAATCTACTAACCTTAACAGATAAAAAAAAAAAGACAACAGCATCCTTAATTAAAAACAAAATTAAACTGATATTCTCAACAGGTTAAAATCATATAATCTGAACATGTTGAACACATAAAATACACAATGGGTTAAAACCAGAAAATCATAACTTCTTTAGCAGTTAAAATCAAAGACCAGTAACATATGACAGGTTAAAACCAGAAAGTTGACAACAGTATCCTTAACAATTAAAGTAAAGTATCCATGACAGGTTAAAACCAGAAAGTTAACAACAGTATCCTTAACAATTAAAATAAAGTATCCATGACAGGTTAAAACCAGAAAGTTAACAACAGTTTCCTAAACAATTAAAGTAAAATATCCATGACAGGTTGAAACCATAAAGTTGACAACAGAACTATCCATGACAGGTTAAAACCAGAAAGTTAACAACAGTATCCTTAACAATTAAAATAAAGTATCCATGACAGGTTAAAACCAGAAAGTTAACAACAGTTTCCTAAACCATTAAAATCAAATATCCATGACAGGTTAAAACCAGAAAGTTGACAACAGAACCCTAAACAATTAAAATCAAATATCCATGACAG
This sequence comes from Panopea generosa, assembly GCA_029582155.1. Classification (NCBI taxonomy): domain Eukaryota; kingdom Metazoa; phylum Mollusca; class Bivalvia; order Adapedonta; family Hiatellidae; genus Panopea; species Panopea generosa. The sequence goes on along the minus strand of CM055898.1, from coordinate 58,127,480 downwards.
GTTAAAACCAGAAAGTTGACAGCAGTATCCTAAACAATTAAAATCAAATATCCACGACAGGTTAAAACCAGGACATTAACAACAGTATCCTGAACAGGTAAAATACAACAAATAACAGTAATCATAACATATTATTTAACAAATACCCAAATTAGTGGCCTCTTACCACATGCCTGGATTAAGCAGTGGCCCAATTCTTTTAAGCACCCAGGGTATATAATTATGTTTCATCTTTTAATTCATTGGTTAAAATTGTGTATTTACTCAATAAAGTCGAAACAACAAAACAGACAACAGAATCATTAAAAGTTTGAAACAAAAAGGCTTTAATAGGTTAAATCAATATCCTTCAATGAATGAATACATGGTTAAAATAAAATATCCTTAACTGGTTAAAACCAGGAAATAACAACTACATCCTTACAAGTAAAAGCAAATATCCTTAACTGGTTAAAACGAGGAAGTCACAACTACATCCTTACAAGTAAAATCAAATATCCTTAACCGGTTAAAACAAGGAAATCACAACATTCCTAGCAAATTTATAAACTCAAATATCTTTAAAAAATTTAACATCCTTAACAGATCCTTAAGATCCTTACAGGTAAAATGAAATATCCTTAACAGATCAAACCCTAAATATTAACAGCAGCATCCCAAACAGGTAAAAATAGAATAAATAACAGTAATCAAAATATACTGTCCTGTAACCAATACTCAAAGGCTCTAAAATACCCAAACATAACTGTCATTTATCTTTCTTTTGTTTCAGTCTATTAATTTATTAGGCTTGTTAAATACTGGAAAATGATTATTGTCATTATTACTGATATAGACTCTTCCATCCTTACTTAAAATGGGTGTATGGAGTAACTGACAAAGAGTCCCAATGTAGAACCTGATCAGATGATTGATTGGCTATTAAGCATCTTTTTTATGGCATTGAGGGTTAACAGATGATCAGTTAACCTAACCACTGTTTCCTGGGATCCTGGGTTAACCAGTACTCAATCACATCCCATCTTCGCAACTAACTGATAACTTTCCTACTTGAATCAGCAGTGAGATGAATGATAATGAGATGCAATGTCATATATAAACCATCACATAGATTGTAGCCGAGCAGGGATTCGAACTCACGACCCCTGAATTGATAGTCAGATGCCCTTACAACTGAGCTAATCAGGCCCAGCCTGATCAGATGAGCCAAGTCATCTGTTGATATATCATGAATCATTATCTTGCGATAACCAGCAAGCTAACATTGATATAAAGCTATAAAATATCTCATTTGAAATTGTAATTTCTATTTTTTGAAAATAGTAAAATGGAAACAAAGTTTACACCAGGTTATTTAAGGAGGTGCAGATAAACATTATACATAGCATCCCTCTAGCGGCCATCTATTAGAGAAAGGAAAGCAATGACTTGAACCCATGACTTCACAGGTGAGTGGTTAGTGATTTTATAAAAGTACCTTAGATCACTCAGCCAATGATAACAATGTGCACATGGCCATTATGGAAGTTCGAAAGACAAAAATGAGTAAAACACATTTGGGTGGTAAAGTACAAACCTATAGAAATTACAGTTAAAATAGGGGTTGGGTGAAGGAGGGCGGGGATCTTCTGGATCACATGCTCTCAACACATTAAACCAAGGGGCATTACTCTAAATGTCTGTAAAACCTGGTATACAAGATGGAGAGAAACCTAAAATCAACAAACTATAAACAATAGCCCATTTGCAAATGTGTTAATGGGGTTTTACATTATTTTTAACAAACTACACACATCTGAGTTTTTTTGTAATCAAAGAAGACAGACACACATGAATTTTAGCCCTTATCTTGTAAAAACTCTTGCATAAAATATTTGGGCTAAGCTGGACTCCAACTCATGACCTAGCACCTGCAGAATGTTTCTTTGTATATTTAGCATAATTTTCATGCCATCGATGGCTAACAGCTGATCAGCCATCTGTGATTGGAAAGATACCAATAAAAATACTGTCTGCATTATCTCAAATAAACAAAACACAAACAATACAAAACATTTACACATATTTTACTTAACTGAGCAAAATACAGCTCCTGTCAAACTGTTTGTTTGTTAGAATATTAAGCAAGATTTTTATGCCATCAAGGGCTAACAGATGATCATTTAACCTAATCACTCTTTCCTTGGATCCAGGAAGTATATCTAGTACTTGAACATACTCATGGATAGCTTTCCCAGTTGAATCACAGGTGAGAGATGAATTGCAATGAGATGTAATGTCATGTATCAATCATCACTGAGAACAGGGCTTCTAAAAATCGCTGATATTTCGGTTTTTGCACTGATTTCTACTGTTCAAAACCAGTTTTCTTTTCAAAATTTAATAAAATATTGGTCCAGATATTTTCTATTAGTCATATAAAATTGTCCTAACTTATTTACGGAGCTGTGAAATATGCTTTGCGGCAATATCATTCGATTGTTTTGTCACCCGCTGTGTGAAAGAAAGTCAATTTTGACTGAGAATATTTAAATTTCTGGCTTTAAGACTAATTTTCATATCGAAAAAGCCTTTTATATCATAGGTTTAGTGAACTTAGCTGAAATAAAACATTGGGTAGCAATTAAATTGCATACAACATGAATGTCTACTAATCTGCTGAACATTATTTTTTTTTATATCTATTCAGGATAGCTTCTAAGATGTTGTAGTTGTTGTTGATTTCAACAATTTTTCAATTGTATCGCAATAGTGTCTACTTGAGGAATTATTCAGAGTGCTGCCACATTGGATTATCACACCACGGACACATGGTAGGACAACCCACCCAGTAACATTATACTGACACCAGGCCAACTAGACCTCGAACCATCCTATAAATTCTGAGCGTGAAACTGGAATGAAAGTAACTAATCATATGATGTTTTGTAGGATCATCATGTGTAACCTTAAACCACTGTAATTACTTCATAATTGGAAACTTGACATATCAACCGAAAAGAAACTACACTAACTCCAGAGAATAATAGAAATTTCAATATTTAAGACAATAAATAAACAGTATCCGCAAAAACTTTCAAAAACATGATAAACAAAATAATTTAACTTTTGGGAATTGCAATATAGAATATGCAGTATCCACTTAAAATAAATTATACCAAAATACTTACCAACTGACTTGCAAAATAATTTAGCTTTTTTCATTGAATGAGAAAGCATATATATTTTATTCTAATGACATAATCTAAAAAAAATGTCAATAATTAGAGGGTCATCCCAGAGATCCATAGATCTTTTATATACAAATTAACATTCATATAGAAAACAAGTGTTTTTAAAACTATATATTACCATTTTTTTTTTTTTTTTTTCATGCTCTATATTTTATATTTTTGTTTTCATTTTATTTTTCTCTTTCAGTTATTTTTTAGAGCTTTTTTTTTTCTTTTTATTTATTTTTATACTCTTTTTCTTTTCTTCTTTTTTTTAAGAGCTTTTTTTTTTATCTTTTTACTCTTTTTCTTTGTAGCTTTTTTTTCTCAATTACATGTTACTAGAAAAACAATCTTCTTTTCATATATGTGTATGTTGTTTGTGTGTATGTATGTATATGTGTATGTTGTTGGTGTGTATGTTGTTGGTGTGTATGATTGTATGTGTGTGTTAATGGGTGCATGCATGTGTATGTATGTGTTCACAGAATTTTTAAATTGAGATGTTTAGATTGACAGCCTTTAATGATTCAACAGTGTTTTTTTTCTCCTATATTTTCAGTCTAATTAAGTCTCATATAATGTTGTGCTCATAGGATGTTGTTGTCATATAATGTAGATCTCCTGTAATGTTGATGTTGTAGAATGTAAATCTCATACAATGTTGATCTCATACAATGTTGTTGCTGTATGATGAAGATCTCATACAATGTTGATATTGTATAATGTAGATCTCATACAATGTTGTTGCCATATGATGTAGATCTCATATAATGTTCATCTTATACAATGTTGTTGCTGTATGTGTAATGTAGATTTCATATGATGCAGATCTCAAACAATGTTGTTTTCATATAATGTAGATCTCATACAATGTTGTTGTCATATGACATAGATCTCATACAATGTTGATCTCATACAATGGTGTTGCCGTATGATGTAACTCTCATACAATATTGGTCTCATACAATGTTGATTTCATACAATGTTGTTGCCGTATGATGTAAATCTCATACAATGTTGGTCTCATGCAATGTTGATGTTATAAAATGTAGATTAATACATTGACATTGGTGGTCTCCTATCATTTTATTTCTCATAAATATTTGTCTCCCTGATGTAATAATTGTAGCTGATATTTAAAGTCGGTTCCTCTATCCAGGTCAATTTTTCATTTCAAACTTCAAAATTATTAAGCAGGAGTGTTTTAAATAACCTGAAAAAAAGAAACAATTTATTAGCTTGATGATAATAAAAGATAATATCACAAAACACAATTAAGATGCTAAATAGATGTGTACAATTAGGACATAGTTCCTCATATTGTAATAGATGCATGAGCCAAAATAAATTGTTCAACTTGATACATCTCCTTAACAGTAATTAAGTCAGACCATTGAGTTTTATATTTTTTGTTCTTTAAAACTTATTAAATAATTACATGAACATAAAATTGATTTCATTGATCAGTTACAAGAGTAGAGTTGCCCAAAAATGTTTAAAGGAGTATAACTTTAGATACAAGTGTTTCAAAAATATTGTTCTGACATTTCATTCAAAACCAGTCACATCTCTGTTTCATTTATATAAATTGATGATGAATACAACTGTTCTTACTTTTTAATTATAAGCTGTTAATGTCATATTTTTCCCTGGACTGTTACAAAAATTGTCAATCTGAAAAAATATGAAACAATGTTGAAGTGAAAATCTAAAAGTTGAAATTAGTTTATCAGTGTGGTAGTGACAATTTCATTAGACTTTGGAAGCTGCTTGAATAATAGCCAGAAAACTTCTACCTCTATTTGTATATTACAGCTTCCATACAGGGATAATTGGATATGACTGAATTGATTTATTGAATATTTAGCATCATTTTTATGCCATCGAGGGCTAACAGACGATCAGTTAACCTAACCACTGTTTCCTGGGATCCTGAAAGGTAAGCCAGTACTCGAGCACACCCCATCTCTGCAAATAACTGACAACTTTCCCACCTGAAACAGGGATGAGAGAAAAAAGATAATAAGACGCAATGTTACATAACAACCATCACAGAGATTGTGGCTGGGCGAGGATTTGAACTCACGACCCCTTGATTGATAGGCAGACTCCCTAACAACTGAGCTAATCGGGCCTGGCCTGACTAGGCAAGTTCATTGTTTTGCTATAACCAGCTAGCTAATGTTGATATAAAGCTTTAAAATATCTCATTTGAAATTTGAAATCTCCACAAGTAACTGATAACTTTCCCACTTGAATCTGTGGTGAAACCTATTTTACAATGATCGTGAAACAAGTTTAGAATGATAATGAGACGCAATATCATATATCAACCATCACGGAGACTGTCGCTGGGCGGAGTTTTGAACTCATTAACCTGGATTGGTAGTAATAGGTGAAAAATTACAATCTACAAAAATCCTTTGAATGAGTTGTGGTGGTCCTGTTTCATTGAAACAGTTAAGCAATCTATGTTTCTTTATATAAGTCAACACTGTTATAAAGTAATTAAATCTCTTTTACAATGACAAGTTTAGATGAATCAACCTCGAAGTCCTCCTGGGCAGAACCAGTAATAAGCATATGCAGATAAAGTGTCTTGCTCAAGGACACCAGACATAGCCGTAGTGGAGGATCAAACTCACGATACTCTACCACTGAACCACATGCTTCACAGTCAGGGCTAGAAAATTTCCATTTGTCCACTCATCATAACAAGTGAACATCTGGTCAGGACTAGTAAGATTTAAGAGACTGATCTTAATATTGCTTTGGTTTTAAGCATTTAATAAAAAAGTTGGAACTATTGGAGGACAAGAAGCTTTTATAAAAAATATCAAGTACTGACAGTTGTTTGTGAGTCAATACTGATGCCAAGTTTAGATAAGAACCTATGTGGCCTTATAAGAATTTAAAAATCTTCAGCCAGTTGATTAAAACAGAATACCATAATACATACCTTTGTATCCACATTGTGTCTTCAATCATCAGCAATGATCGAGGATCCAAGTACTTCCTCCTGTTTGGGTGACATTTCTTGTATGTAAATTCCTTTCCTTTGTACTTTGTATGTACTGTAGACCATTTTGTATATTGGCCATATTTTGTAGGTATATCACATTTTTATATGTGATCACATTTTTGTTCTGAATGGGTATCAATTTCTTGTATGGTGATCGCTTTTCATATGGCGATCACTTCATATATGAGATGATTTTCATGTATGTAGATCACTTTCTTTTATGGCGATCACTTCCTTGTATGGATATCACAAATGCTCTTATTAAAATTAATATTATTTTCAGTAGTCCACTTGTCTGAGATAATATAAACTAAATTTGTCTGAGATATAATGCAATACAGCTGTCAATCAAAGACTTCACATGAACTTGTTTTGGTCTGTATAGTTTGTGTTTGTGTGTGTGTTTTACTTGTAACAAAGTAATGTGGACATTTTACAGATTAACATATTAAGCTTAAATACAATTTTTATCTTTTAACACATTTAAAAAGAAATCAGACATGACAAGGGCTAAAGTAATTGCTTCCATACTGGTTGATTTTCAAAACAAGCTTGGAGGGAACTTGGCCTCATCTATTAAATACACATACCTGATTTACATAGTTAGAAGGGGTGCAGTTAGGAGGGGGTCTGCAAGTAATAATATAATATCATAATAAAATTAATTATACAAACAACATTATGGAGTTTCTTGAGCCCAGGTCAAGTCCATACATCAACAAACATGGTATAGAAATATTACAATGTAACATTACAACACATATCCTCTACCAGTTCAAAACTACTTGCAAAAAAATAGACATAAATCAAAAAGCAGGGTGTGTCGGGGGGGGGGGGGGGGAGGGGGGGGGGAACAAATGGGTTTAATGACCTTCTCAACATACAGCAAGATGTATCCATATACATGGCATCCAGCTTTACTGGTGAAGGTAACCCTCAGAAAAATCTGAGTAGAAACTCCATTCAGTTCTCACATTAAATGTTTTGGTTTGAGCTGGGCTCCAAACCTAAACCTCAGCAGTGAGGGATTAGTGATCTTTAGACACTACGTCAGACCACTTGGCCACAGAGAATCTCTTTTTCAGCATAATAACCAATGTTACTTACTGAATTTGATTTGTGCCAACTTAGCAAAATTATCTGTCAATAGAGAAAAAAATTATGGCTTCCAGTAAGTCATAATTCATCTTTCTTTTCCTTTCTTTTTTGGGAAAAGAGCATTTCACTTTTCCACCTCACTGCTCCAAAGAACTCCTTATTATTTGGAGGAGCCTTTGTGAAATATATATAATACTGTAATTGCTTCATCAATGGAAACAAAATGGCCTCCAGTCAGCCATATTTGATCTGATGAAAGAAATACATCATGAGTCATTTGAGACACAATGGTCCAAAGTCATTTAATTATTGCTTACATTGAGCTCCACCAAGATGAAATAAAAATGGTTCTCAGTCAGCCATTTTTAATGTCAGGATTATATGTTTTTTAATCTAATTTTAAATTTGGGATTGGACAACACTATTCACTCTAGATAGGCTGGAGTGAATGATTGATAATGGAAAGTAAACTGGTAGAGGACTTACAATTTTTTTAATATTTTTTTTTACAAACATATAAAAAGAATTTTTTTATGAAACATATATATTTATTTTTACAAAACATATGATTAATATATATTATTATTTTTACAAAACATACAATTGTTTTTTACAAACATACAATTGTTTTTTTACAAAACATTTTTTTTTTAACAACATTGATATATATATAATTATAATATGATCATGGTACATCTGGGACATCAAGGTTCATCATCTTTACTGAATAGAAGTTTGTGTTTCCTACATAGATGTGTATGATTGGTGATATTTTCTTCAAAAAACAAAACAAAATCAAATCATATTCACAAACCATAATCAAATCAGCACACAGTACAATAGATAATAATTCAACACATTAATTATTTAATAAATAAAACCGCATTTCTAAAAATAATGAAATATAATACCTCTACAAGTAATAATTAAGAGTATTTTATTCCTTAATTCTTTCTGAGTTAACATTATGATTCTCTGGAGTTAGTATAGTAGACTACCCTTCAAACACAATTATTGGTGTCATTTGCTTAACCTTTGGAGAAAACAAAACCAGTGGCCTTGACCTCTGACACAGTGGCCTGAAATTCTGCATTAAAGACACATACAGTTTCATCAAACACTACATAATGATATAAATGTTGTTGATCTTTCCATCATAATAACTGCTGTTTGATGAATAAACAGCCTAATTGACATTTCATCCACTTAAAAGGGTAGAATTTTTTAAAAATTTTAAAATTGTCCGATTCAGTTTTATATATTAATGATAACCTCAGCGTGGTCCAATGGTAAAGCCCCTGCCTCACATGCATAAAAATGTTGGTCTCATCCCTGGCCTGGTCATACCAAATACTTGAGAAATGGTACTATAGTCAAACCTGTGTAAGCGGTCACCTCTATTAAGCAGCCACTCGTCTTAAGCAGCCACAATAATTATTTCCCATTTTGATGCTTCCAGAGCAAATTAACCTGCATTAAGCAACAACCTGTCTTAAAAGGCCACTTTCATTCATTCCCTTGACTGGTTGCTAAAGACAGATTTGACTGAAGAAGCTTCTTCGATTGGTGCTCAGCATTTAGAGGAGAGTTCTAGGTCTGATTGGCACAGTGTAAGAATAATATGACTGGGTTAGGTATCATACCATGTGTCTGCGGCATGATACTCCAGTATAGCAGTGCTTAGAATACTGTCTCAAGTAGAAATCATCACATCATATGACTGAAAAATTGTTGAAAATGACTCTTAACACCACACAACTTATAGATATTAATATGATAGTGAGATGCCTTTTATTCATTTTATCCCCCGCCCCATACACTACTTTTAAATTCGATATCAAGGGACAAAATTTATGCTGTTTAATTAAAAAGATTATAACACAGCATTTAATTATTCACAAAATTTTGAAGTAAGTTTCTTCATAATGACAATAATTGTATATTTTATCTTGTTTCTTATTTGCATGATGTTTACATCATTTTGAAATAAAGAATAAAGAGAGAATCATTTATTATTGCGAGGCTCTGCTGAGCATTATATCATTATTTGCCAACGAGTTTAAAAAATGCAATAATAATTGAGTACGAATGAATGCTTCTTTATCGCACAACTCAAAAAAATAGGACATTTAATTAGCGGATCGAGTCTATAAGGAACCTCAGAATGTCCAGCATATTTGTTTCCATCAATCGCCTTATGACGTGGCATCTCAAAATAACATCATTTTACCATGAAAAACCAACGTCATCTATATATTAAGGGAAATCGGAATATTGTTCTGCATTTTACGTGCAAGAACCAAGCTATATTAGGAATAAAGTGAACAATGAATCATGATATTACAATATGTGAATATCAAAGATATGTCATGGGTTTATATTACACTCGTGCACCGTAAATTATGTGATAAACAACATAATGGATTGTTGATTCAAGAGGAAAAAATATCAGTTACTTGAAGAGATGGGCATGCTTGAGTACTGGTTAACCTTTCAGGGTCCCATGAAAGAGTGGTTATTTTAACTGACCATCTATAATAGCCCTCAATGGTATAAAAATCTTGCTAAATCTTCAAACAGGATCTGTATTTTGTTCAGTTTAGTAAAATAGAGGTAAATGTTTTGCATTTTTTTGTGGTTTGTTTATCTCAGATAATGACAGTTTTTAATTGGTATCTGTCCCATCACAGGAAGCAGTTTGAGGTGAAGGACCATGTTTACATGCTTCATACATGTGGTGAATAATGACACATTTTAGAGAAATCAAATCTGTAAACTATATGACAAATTAAACATTTGGATGCGGACTGATTCAATGTGTTTATTACCATTTACAGCACATTCTACACCAGTACATGGTATTCAGTTTTATAATTGAAGAACCAACCCCGATGCATATAATTATTATATAAGAACTGGCTTACACCATTTCCAATGCATAGGTTATGCATGACACCAAGTTTCATTGGCCAAGCTTATATGCATACTTAGGTTATACTAATTTATTTTAGCTCACTTGTGATGAAAGCTTTGAGCTAATATGAACCGCTCTCGAGTCAGCTTCCTGGGTTGAACCGGTACTGAATGTTGTTTTATGAGAGGCAGCAGGGGCTGACCTGGGAATCGCACCCGCCACCTCTGGCTTGAGCGGCATACACTCTATCCACTGCACTACCACCACCCAACTTAATTCATTAATGCAGGCAAATTTCTGATGAAGAATTAGAAACTACCATAGAATTGACTTGTTCATTTTTTTTTACATTTGCAAACTATGATGCTAGGACCTTTTTGCATATTACAATGGTAATGTTGTTTGGGAATGGGCTTACATTTTGTATATGGCTAATATTGTCATCTCCGATAGATTATCGCAATATTTTATACTAATAAACTCAAAAAACTGTCTGACTAATATTGCTATAAATAAACTTAAACTTAAATGTGGTTTGTTTAGAAACATGCAAATTTCTACCAATCATCACAGTTGTGTGGTATCCCTTTATTGGCCTTTTTCTATGCTATTCTTAATTGGGTTTTAATAATTTATTTTAAATACATTACAGAGCAAATGTGGCACCCTAGCTATCATTTAGGAGGGAGAAAGAACTTTCAATGATTCCATCAAAGATCCATTGTCTTTACACAACACAGACAAACTTTTTCACTTGCAAGTTTTGGACAGAGTTCGACTGTAAGGATGAAAGATTAATATCTTAAACAATGTTAAATGAGACCACTTAGCCATGGCCAGAACCTTCCTCACTGCTGTACAAATTGTTCTGATTCATCATTATTGTATTCAACTTGTGATATAAACGTGTACCATATTTTAACATTTGTCTGTACACTATTATTCTAATGATTAGTAATTTCTCCAGAAATTAAATGAGACCACCTGGTAACAATAATGCGGGAGTTTTTAGGTCACAAATAAAAAGGTATAACAAGAAATCAAAGCTAAACATAATTATATAACAGGTTAAAACCAGAAATCAAAACTAAATATATATAACAGGATAAAACCAGAAGTCAAAACCGAATATATATAACAGGTTAAAACTGGAAAGTTAGAACATTACTATAAATTAATAACAGGTTAAAATCATAAATACTTTACCAGATAAACCTTACAGGATAAAACCTTAAAACCTATACTGGTTAAAATCAGAAATCTTGAACAGGTCAAAGACAGAAATACATAACACGATAAAACAAAATATCCGTAACAGCGAGGTTAGAGTACCAATAAGAAATCTTGAACAAGTCAAAACAGAAATACATATAACAAGTTAAACCCATGTCAAAAACAGTCATGTATAACTGCTTAAAAACTAGAAATCCATAACAGTATATAAAATCAGATAATTTTAACAGGTAAAAATCCCACAGAATTAAAATTTAAATAACAGATTTAAAACAAGAAATCCATAACAGGTTAAAATCAGAAATCTTAAATAGGTCAAAAACAGGTCGAAAACAGAAATAAATAACGGATTAAAAAAAGAAGCCAATAACAGGTAAAACAGAAATAAAAACAAGACATATATAACAGGGTAAATCCAGAAATCCATAACATTTTAAAATCAGTTAAATAGAAAGGAAATACATAACAGAATAAAATCAGAAAAGTCTGGTTTTAACCTATTATGGTAAAAACCAGAAATTCATAACAGAAATCTATAATGGTAAATCAGGCAAGACAGTGCAGAAATGCATACTGTAACAAATTAAAATTGGAAACCTTTAAAAAGTCAAAACCAGCAGGAACAGAACAGATCAAAACCTAAATCAATAATAGGTTAAAAGTAGAAATGAAAACCATAAATCCATAACAGGTTAAAAACAGAAATGATAACCATGAATCTATAACAGGTTAAAACAAGAAATGAATGGTGGGTTATAGCTAAAACCCAAAACTAGAAATATATAATAGGTGAAAATGAGAAATACATTTATAATAGATTAAAACCTGAAATCATAACCAAAAATATTGAACCTTGAACAATTACCCAATTAGTGGCCTCTTATGACATGCCTGGGTTAAGCAGTGGACTAATTCTTTAAATCCACACTGGGAAAGCATTAAAAGCAAGAAATACATAACAGAGTCAATCTAGAATGCCAAATATACCAGATTAAAATCAAAAATCTTAAACAGGTAAAAAAAAAACAGAAGTCAAAAACAAAAATATGTAACAAGTTAAAACTGGCATTAAATCAGAAATCTTTAACAGGTAAAACCCAGAAAGAAATGATTTTAAAACAAAAATCTATTAGTAGGGAGAATCAAAAATCAATAACAGATTAAAATCAGAAATCCATAATAGGTTAATAAAAACAGAAATAAATAACAGATTAAAGACCAGATATCCATAACAGGTTAAAACAAAAAATATTTAACAGGGCAAAAAAAAAAAAAACAGAACTCCAAACAGTTATATATAGCCATATATACATATCTGATTAAAAACCTGCAATCTGTAACATGTTAAAATCTAATATATTGAACAGGTTACACCCAGAAATCCATAACAGGTACAAGAATGAAATCCAGAAATCCATAACAATTTGAAATCAGGTCAAAAAACAGAAATACTTAACAAAAAAACATTAATAAATAAAAGGTTAAAACCAGGAATCCGCAACAGGTAAAAATCAGAAATGAAAAACAGAAATCCATAAAAGGGTTAAAACCTGAAATGACAACCATAAATCCATCAAGGGGTTAAAACTTAAAATGAAAACCATAAATCCATAACAGATTAAAATCAGAAATGAAAACCACAAATCCATAACTGGTTAAAACAAGAAATGAAAAACATAAATCCAATATATATCACAGGTTAAAACCAGAAATGAAAACCAGAAATACATAACAAGTTAAAACCAGAAATGAACCAGAAATACATAATAGAATTAAACCAGAAATAAAAAAAAAGAAATACATAAAACAGTAAAACTAGAAATCCACACCAGGTTAAAACAAGAAAATAGCACAGTCGACCAGGCTAAATTTCACACCATAATATGGCTGAAAATAATACAGCCTTGGTAAAAACTGTCTAGATTATGCATTCCTTATACAAAAAATATCGGTGGAACTTATGGATGCTCCCCAAAGTGAGTGTTTGACTCTGTACCATATGGTAATGATATTGAAATGGGAAGTAACTGTGAGAGTTCTAAAGAGAAGTCAATACATTATTTTTTATTTCGTGATATAATACATTGTACAACATACTTTGAAATAGGTCATTATGATGCATCCTAGCAAGTTTCATAAATTTCCAACATAAAGTTGTAGAAAAATAGCGTGGACAAGAATTTGGTCACAGACAGAATCAAAGGGCAATAACTCTGTGAAAAATCATCGAACTGAAACACAAATATAATATGCACATTTGCATTTGGTAATGATGCATCCTAGCAAGTTTCATAAAATTCCAACCTGAGGTTGTAGAGAAATAGTGTGGACAAGAATTTGGTCACAGACAGAATCAAAGGGCCATAACTCCGTGAAAAAACATTGAACCAGAACACAAAGACAATATGCACATCTGCACTTGGTAATGATGCATCCTAGCAAGTTTCATAAAATTCCAACCAAAAGTTGTAGAGAAATAGCCTGGACAAGAACTTGGGGAGGTATGGACGGATGCACGCACGCATGCACGGATGAAGCAGTGTCTGTATGCTTCCCCCCTTTGGGAGGGCATAATAATGTTGCTAAAGCAACAGTTTCTGAATAAAGTATGCAAATATCCTGTACTTGATTAATATACAGCAAACTTGAACTAGTTCTTCCAGTTTTGTTTGTTTTGATAGTTGGTAACCAAACAGACCAGGATCTGTCATTATTTCTATCCCAAGTTAATTGTTAGCTCATTTATAATCACCAATATATCTTTATCATCAACAGATAAATAACATATGTTAATCATACCATCAATATAGTATTCACTCATTCAAACAATTTCTACTCCATGTATTATGTCACTCCAGCGGCTACTTCCGAAATCTGTAGCGAATATAGTCGACCGGTCGACTAATCAGAAATCTTTAACAGGTCAGAAAAAGAAATCAAAACCAAAAATATATAACCCAAATATTGTTATAATAGCATTCTTTCTTTCAATCAGATTTCAGATGGCCAGGGAGGAACCTTATGAAAAAAATAAGAGTCAGGTAGACGACCCAGTGTTCCAATATACGGACCCACTGTTCATAAACATTTATTTGGATGTGATCCTAATCAGCTGCCCAGGTGAGTTGAATCTTGCACACAATAGCAATAGCCCTTCACCAGTCATGCATACACATAGTTACAGGTGCACTCTGGCTTCCAGATTATATACTCTCAAAATATGTTGTCATGATTTGTCAGCAGTTTACCTGCTTTCACCATTCTATTCATTACTAACAGTACATTTAGGTCAGGTAAGGTTTGCTGAAAACATTATCTGTGCATGGAAAAAATGGGATTTAACACTTTTTCAAGACATCCTTTAGCAAACTTTCTCACATTAATTGGGACAAAGCTGGGCTTGAACCTGTAGCATTATTAGTGTAGTCATTCCCAGAATCTGATATCTCCCGAATCGGGTCTATTAACCCCCAATAAAAAAGCAGGGAATTCTATGTCTGTCCCACAATTCATAGCAACTGAATGCTTACTAAACTTTGACATCATTCAAACATTTAATTGAAGCAATTGACCAATCAACATGCTGAAATGTGGCCTTCCCAACATTGCTACTTAACAGACCCAGCCGCAGAGCTGGGTTCATTCTACAGACTATTATTAGTGAGAACTAAGTGATCTTCAGACAGCACCTTAAACAACCCATCAATAAAGAACCCACCCAATAGTATCGCAGATGTAAGAATAAATTAACAAAACTAGAACCTCACTTTCAAATCAGATTTTCTTGAAAGGGTTTACTGCCAACACATTTTAGGTTTATCGGTGGATGAAGACCTTACAATGATTCATAGAATCACCGGCCCTACTCAGTTAAAATTGTAAACCTTCTCATTTAAAGTTTTTGAACCGAACGGGACTTGAACCTATAATCAGTAAGAGGTTAGTGATCTTAAGATGACTAGGTCTCTAGTAATAATGTGAAATATACTCTCTCTCTCTCTCTCTATATATATAGAGAATATAGTTTGGGTGTATTAATGTATCAACTCTCTCATACTATGACCATCACACCCTTGGTAACAGTATGTGATCATTAAGTAAAAATTTAAGAATTAGGAAACCATAGGGAGAGACTGCAGAGTGTTAAATGTCATTTAGTTTATATTAATTTACTTAAGCTCGATTGCGATGAAAGTTCAAAGCTTATATAAAGCACTCTTGAGTCCGCTTCCTTGGTAGAACCAGTACTGAGTGTTGTTTTATGAGCAATAAATACAGAATTGTCATTTGTTTCTACATAAATTGGCATGTATATGATTTTTAGTGTAAGCAATCAGCAATGATTAATATTTTACATATTATAGATTAATTTTTAACAGTATGTTTGGGAAACAAATCTTTTTGAAAGAGTATTATTATCAATAAAATACTCTGTTCACATGAAAATTACTTTTGAAAGGGTCTAAGTAGCTGTAAAATTATGAAGTACAGGTCAAGTTAGATATTTAACAAGTTGGTAAAATTTTACAAGAGTTATATAATAGCCCCTTTTCAACTTAGTTTTTTGAAAATTTACCAGCATAAAGCTAAGGAATCCATGTCATATGGAGACATGAGTAATTCTATACCTGAACAACAAATATGCAAACTTTTTGTCTTTGTCACCCAACCAATGTATTTAGCCTCCCTGATGTAGGTGGTTCTGGGAGGACCATCCAGTCACAACATAAAATCTGGTCAGTTATTTTTAAATTAAGCTATATCATTCTTTTATTACAAATGGATGTAAAAAATCTCATATGATAGTTCCAGTTGCTACTTGGAGAGTTTCTATGCTTAATGGATTATGAAACCATTTAGTAAGAAATATATAATATCTCCTTTCAAGTATTATCACAATTAAGTTTACTGTACACAAGTTTTAGAAGCCCACCATGGCCAAGTGGTCCAAACGTACTAAGGATCAGTACAAAAAAAAGAAAATTAATGTATCCTATAAGGTGTCCAACTTTCAACACATGAAGATAACAAAAACATGGCAATACAAAGGGAAGGACAAACCATTACAGGTCTACCAGTGGAAGACAAGATTAGTTCAAGGGATTATGTTTTAGTGTCTGAGTGTCTCCAGCATCTTTTCCCTGAAATGTTCATCTCTTTGATCGATACCAATAACTCATGCCCCCCAGTAGCACTGTCCATACATTCTCTTGTGGAATGCTCCTTCCGTCCCTATGTTTCAATGTCCATCTCTCTCTCTCTCTCTCTCTCTCTCTCTCTCTCATACAAACATCAAACACACATATCACACACATATACACAGCTCTCTCACACACAAACACATATCTTACAAAGAGAGAGCTCACACACACAAACACATATCTTACACAGAGAGAGCTCTTGCACACAAAGACATATCTTACAGAGAGAGCTCTCACACACAAAGACATATCTTACAGAGAGAGAGAGCTCTTGCATACAAACACATATCATACAGAGAGAGAGAGAGAGAGAGAGAGAGCTCTTGCATACGAACACATATCATCAAGAGATGGAGAGAGAGAGAGAGATGGAGAGAGAAAGCTCTTGCATACAAACACACATCATACAGAGATGGAGAGAGAGAGCTTTGCACACACAAACATACAGAGAGAGAGAGAGAGAGAGAGAGAGAGAGAGAGAGAGAGGGAGAAAGAGAGATCATATACAAATGCATAAACAGAAAGAGAGAGGTCTCACATAGAGAGAGAGAGCAAGCGAGAGAGAGAGAGAGAGAGAGGGAGGGGGAGGGAGGGAGGGGAGGGGAGGGGGAAGCAAAGAGACAAACAAACACACATGAGATGGACATACTGGCAGACATTTAGAACTCACATGCATGGTCATGATACAATAACATTGGAGAAAGGGCTATTACAAGTTGGATGAGTTTCAATGAAAATTAATAAAAAGGGAGACTACACTTGCAGGAGGTTGTAATATGATATGATATGAGATACGGTATGAGATACAATATGAGATATGATACAATATGATATGATACAATACAATATGATACGAGATATGATATGTGAAAGGCTATAATACAATAAGATAAGATGGGATAAGATATCATATATGATACAATAAAATACAGATAAAATGTAATATAAGAGGTAAACAGACATGCACATTTGATTAATTCAGCATTGCAACTTTTTCTGATATCTGTGTTTTTAAAGATGTGACATTGCCAATATATCACGTCCTTACTATAGTTGTAACATCTTAAGTCAGATAAGGTGCAACAGTAAAATAATCATTTGTATATGTCTGTCCATCAAAATAATATTATATTAAAAACAATATGAATATAATTATATAATATTTGACATGAATTACAAAAAAATAAACCATAAATATGATAAAATATATCTAAAAACATAAAATATAAGTGATAGCAGGATCAAAGAGTTAATTCTGATAGAAGTAGAGTGAGATTGTGGGGAGGGGATGAAAGTTCTGGAGAATACATGGCAAATGCATGCATTGATAAGCATGCATAATAAACATTGGACATCAGGCAAGACAGAACCCTGGGTGCCGGATGGCCATGTCAAGTTGAGACGAGCATGACAGGAGTGCTGGGAACCCAAACACTAAAACATATCCCATAAACGAATCAAATCTTCAACCAGTAGACCTGAAATGGTTTACATGTCCCTCTTATCCTTTGATGCCATTGTTTTTGTTAACAAATGCATTGAAAGTTGGACACTTTAACTCTTTTGGCGCCAATGTCATCGTGTGGTGACTACATATCACCGTACGACAACTTCAAATAGATTCCTGATTATCAACCAGATTTAACGACAATCAAAGGGAGACAACACATGATAATTACCTGTAGACAGCAGTTAGATATCAGTTTGTGATATTACTGAAAATAATTCAAACAAAAATGTCAGATTTTATACTTTTGTAACACTTTTCGCATGCATGAGCAGTGACAAAACGAGCTCTCGAAACAAGATGAGAAACATCAGTTTTATGCTTCACTTGATGCACCTGTTCTTATCTTTTTTCATGAGTTTTACCTGTACAACAAGTCGATCCATCAGAAAATTGCCAACTGATAAAAAAACATTCTTCAATATATTCTGAAAGAAGATTATATAAACAAAGGGCCTGCAAAGTTTCATTCAGATAATTCAAATAGTTTTCTTTTAACAGTAGGTTATTCTGTTATAAATTCCATTGGCCAATAATATATTTGGCACTGAGAGTATTGTATTGTGTGAAATTTGGCGCCAAGGGAGTTAATGGGCATATCAAAGCCCTGAAACATAAGTTTAGATGGGAGAAATTCTACTTAAATGTCCAAAATGTTAAACTTAAATGGTAATTCAGGGCTATCTTTGCTAATATCACAGAAATGGTATTTTCATTTGAAAAAGTTGCTTTAATTTGCATATTTTAGGTTATTAAAACACATGATCTTTTCTAATGTGTCAGGAAATGTAGTTTTCTTACCCATTTTAAAGTTTAACAATGATTTTTATTACCTTTAATTGATGCATTGGTCGCTTTGTCCTTACAATGCTAGTCTCCTGCTGCACATAGATGAGTTTTCTTATTTAATAAATACGACAGTTACCTGATTATAATTCTCATTTTAACTAGATTAACTTCATGAATATGCAGCATGAGCTTGTGTACTATTTTACCAAGATTTGTGAGAACAATGAATTTAATGTAATGCATGTTAATTAGTATCAAATCTTTCTAAAGGAGAAATGATTTAAACTGCTTAAACAAGCTATCAAAATTGACTCTGTTTTTTTTTCTTTTCACGCCACTTCAAACCTGATATGAATGTGCTACCGTAAGCATCAAGCTTAAGCTAGCAAGTACTTATTTCAAATATTGGGTACGACTTAGCCTTCATATAATGATGAAGGTTGTGCGTTCAATCCCAGGCCGGGTCATACCAAAGACTTTAAAAATGGTACTAGAAGCTTGACGCTCAGCATTTAGAGGAGAGTTCTACGTCTGGTTGGCCCGGTGTCAGTATAATGTGACTGGGTGGGGTATCATAGCATGTGTCTGCGGCATGAAACTCTAGTGTGACAGTGCTTAGAATACTGTCTCAAGTAGACACCGTCGCGATATGACTGAAAAATTGTTGAAAGTATGCTGAACACCATACAACAACAACAACAACTTCATTTAACTTTATCTTAACATGTAAGGAATGTGGAAACAAGAGAGAACAACGTGATTACCAGAGTTCCCACAAAAATGGAAGGAATGTGGAAACAAGAAAAAACAACGTGATTACCAGAGTTCCCACAAAAATGGAAGGAATGTGGAAACAATAAGAAAAACGTGATTCCCAACGTTCCAACAAGAATGTAAGAAAAAGGAGAACAAGTGATAACCAGAGTTTCAACAAAAATGTAAGGAATGTGGAAACAAGAAAGAACAACGTGATTACCAGAATTCAAACAAAAATGGAAGGAATGTGGAAACAAGAAAGAACAACGTGATCACCAGAGTTCCCACAAAAATGGAAGAAATATTGAAACAATAAAAAAAATGTGATTACCAGAGTTCCCATAAAATGGAAGGAATGTGGAAACAAGAAAAAACAATGTGATTCCCAGAGTTCCCACAAAAATGTAAGGAATGTGGAAACAAGAAAAACAATGTGATTCCCAGAGTTCCCACAAAATGTAAGGAATGTGGAAACAAGAAAAAACAACGTGATTCCCAGAGTTCCCACAAAAATGTAAGGAATGTGGAAACAAGAAAAACAATGTAATTGCCAGAGTTCCCACAAAATGTAAGGAATGTGGAAACAAAAAAAACAATGTGATTCCCAGAGTTCCAACAAAAATGTAAGGAATGTGAAAACAAGAAAGAACAATGTGATTACCACCAGAGTTCCCACAAAAGTGGAAGTAATAATGAAACAAGAAAAAACAAGGTGATTACCAGAGTTCCCACAAAAATGGAAGATATGCGGAAACAAGAAAAAATAACATGATTACCAGAGTTCCCGCAAAAGTGGAAGTAATGTTGAAACAAGAACAATCAACTTGATTACCAGAGTTCCCACAAAAAAAAAATAGAAAGATTGTGGAAACAAGAAAGAAAAACTCAATTACCATAGTTCCCACAAAAAAATGGAAGGAATGTAGAAATAAGAAAGAACAATCTAGTTACCAGAGTAACCACAACAATAGCAGGAATGTGGAAACAAGAAAGAAAAAATTGATTACCATAGTTCCCATAAAAAAATGGAAGGAATGTGGAAATAAGAAAGAACAACCTAGTTACCAGAGTAATCACAAAAACAGAAGGAATGTCGAAACAAGAAAGAACACCTCAATTACCATAGTTCCAACAAAATGGAAGGAATGTGGAAACAAGAAAGAACAAATTGATTACTGTAGTTCCCACAAAATGGAAGGAATGGGGAAACAAGAAAGAATGTTTCTATTACCATAGTTCCCACAAAAATAGAAGGAATGTGGAAACAAGAAAGAAAAACTGAATTAAGTTAGCAAGTACTTATTTCAAATATTGAGTATGATTTAACCTGCATTTTACTATATGTTAAGTTGTCATCCTACAACTATATATATACAGGTAGATCAGTTTGTTTGAAATTTGGCATCATATTTATGCCATTGAGTGCTAACAGACAATCAGTTAACCAAACCACTCTTTCTTGGGATCCTGAATGGTTGACCAGTACTCTAGCACACACATCTTCACAAGTAACTGATAACTTCTTCATTTGAATCAGGTAAGAGAGACATATGTCAATGAGACACAATGTTGTGATATCAATCATCACAGAGACAGTGGACATGTGGGAATTCAAACTCACAACCCCTGGATTGATGGCCAGACATGCTAACAACTAGGTCAAAGATAAATTAATGGATTTTTGTTAAAGTAACTACCATAACAGAGTTGACTTACCGTATATTCCCTTATAAACGCCCCCAATCTAATAAACGCCCCCAACCTATTTTTTCTGGAAAATTAAAAAACAAAACGTATATGCAATTTGAGTGCATATTTGCCCATCTTTCCCTGATCGATTATTTTGTTACACAGTCAACAATTAGCAAAGTGTTTATTACTTTTGGGCTCTTTAACCCATTGTTTATATCTTGGGTGACCACTTAACCACTTTTGGTTGAACAAATACTTCCCCATATTTGCTGTTTAATACTAGTAAAAATGCCGTCTGCCGATTAAAACATTCCAAAACGTCGGAAAATGCGGTAAGTCTGTGTACGCTGAAAGCTCATTGTTTCACGTTGATAAGAGCAAGCGTCCAAGTGATTTAAAGTGAAGAGTACAATGACAGATTTCATACAGATTTTCAGCTTTTTTTCATCCTATGTCGATTATTTCATTCACTCTAAAATAATTCTGAACCACTTTTTCAGGGATTTAAAACGGATTTAAGTTTTTTTTTCCAAGGTTTTATTGGTTTTATTATATTTTTAACTGCTGTTAAATTTGCTTTTTTTATCTTTTATAAACGCCCCTACCTTGTAAAGTGTAACGCCCCCGGGGGCGTTAATAAGGGAATATACGGTTTGCATTAATTAATTCATTTTTTCATTTTATATATTTTAATCAAAAATACCCATACTAAAGATGCTAGAACCAGTCATATTATTTCCCTTTTTCTGTAATTACTTTCCCATGAGCGCGACTTGAAAACCATTGAAGATAAATCCATAGATATTTATAAAATTTAAAAAATTGGTCAGTTAAAACATAAGCAAACATTTTGATAAATGCTAAGGATTATAAAAATATACCCAGCCCAATAAGACTTATCAGTCACCTGTTCTCAAAATTGCAATTTCTTCACCATTCTGTCATTTGCAATTCTTCAGTCTGAAGTGTTCCATGCCCTTTTACTCAAATATTGCATCTTAGCACCATTAAATAAGCCTGTTTCATGCAAACCCAAACCTACACCTTCATTCCCTCTAATTGCCATCTCCTTTATAAGAACTCACCATTATGGAACTTGCTTTCCAAACTAGCACAACTTGTACAAACAAATTTCATGTTAAGTTTCAAGAACTTTACTTTTTTACTTGGGCAATTTTGCCCAAACAATATTTTGGTTCATTTCACTAGCAATACCGGTACTATTTTTTTTCTTACAGTACTACATAAACAACTATTCCAGAAAAATAGATTTCAAATAAGAGACAAAACATAAATGATTTGTCCATACATGTATATGTAATTGTATCTCTGAAAATATCTAGCAATAATTCTTTGTTATTTCTTACATTATTTGTATAACTCAATTTTTGGGGTCATGGGTTCGAATCCCGAAAGTCAAACAATATATACATTATATAGTATATATATATATATATATAGAGCCTGAGCTAATGATGTGCTGAGTGTCAAATCTTTCTTTGTAATACGTAATTTAACTTTATGATTGATCTTTTAGAATACATGTCATCTGACTTTCTGTGAAATACATTATAATTCAACTTTTTTTTTATTTAATTTTGTATCTAAAATTTATATGCCAGCTTGGAGATAATTTTTTTTTTATAGAATAAGATAAAATATTATCCTGTCTTATCCACACAATAACAGTTTTTAAATGGTAACCTCTATTAAATCACTTTCCATCTAACAGAACCTTAATTATTTCATTTCTACTTGACCATTGTTTGCCCAGGTTTCAGTACTATATGTTCTTTGATTATTATTACTGCTGAGTAAGATAAAGGTTAGCTACACATGAACTTTCCATAAATATGCAAGAACTATGAGCATATCTACATGAACTTGACATGGATTCACACGAACTACAAAATCTCTTCATGAACTTGACATGGATTCACAAGAACTACATAATCTCTTCATGAACTTTACATGGATTCACAAGAACTACATAATCTCTTCATAAACTTTACATGGATTCACAAGAACTATACAATATCTTCATAAACTTTACATAGATTCACAAGAACTATATACATCCACACATGAACTTTACATGGATTTACAAGAACTATATACATATATCTGCATGAACTTTACATGGATTCACAAGAACTATATACATCCCTACATGGATTTACAAGAACTATATACATATATCTGCATGAACTTTACATGGATTCACAAGAACTATATACAACTCTACATGAACTTGATATGGATTCACAAGAGTTATACATATTTACATGGATTCACAAGAATTATATACATCTCTACATTAACTTTACATGGATTCACATGAGTTATACATATTTACATGGATTCACAAGAATTATATACATCTCTACATTAACTTTACATCGATTCACAGGAGTTATACATATTTACATGGATTCACAAGAACTATATAATCTCTTCATCAACTTGACATGGATTATCAAGAACTATATATAACTCTACATGAATTCACAAGAGATATACATATTTACATGGATTCACAATAACCATTATGTAAACATGACTTTATAAATGAACTAATATGAAAATTTAAATGCCTTACATATTAAACTCAAGGTTGAGTTACATAATTTTTTATGCTTTTCATTAACTTTATACATTTTGGTCTGAATCCATCATATTTTTCTTGTGATTAGATATATTCTGCTTAATCCAGGTGTATAAGTGTGTGTTTTGTGCAATAAATACAGAATTGTCATTTGTTTCTACATAAACTGGCATATATATGATTTTAAGTGTAAGCAATTAGCAATGATTAATATTTTACATATTATAGATTAATTTTTAATAGCATGTTTGGGAAAAAAATCTTTTTGAAAGAGTATTATTATCAATAAAATACTCTGTTCACATGAAAATTACTTTTGAAAGGGTCTAAGTAGCTGTAAAATTATGAAGTACAGGTCAAGTTAGATATTTAACAAGTTGATCAAATTTTACAAGAATTATATTATAGCCCCTTTTCAACTTAGTCTTTTGAAAATTTACCAAGCATAAAGCCGAGAAATCCGTATCTTTTGGAGACATGTGTAATTCTATACCTGAACAACAAATATGCAAACTTTTTGTCTTTGTCACCCAACCAATGTATTTAGCCTCCTTGATGTAGGTAGCTCTGGGAGGACCATCCAGTCACAACATAAAATCTGGTCAATTATTTTTAAATTAAGCTATATCATTCTTTTATTACAAATGGATGTAAAAATCTCATATGATAGTTCCAGTTGCTACTTGGAGAGTTTCTATGCTTAATGGATAATGAAACCATTTAATAAGAAATATATAATATCTCCTTTCAAGTATTATCACAATTAAGTTAACTGTACACAAGTTTTAGAAGCCCACCATGGCCAAGTGGTCCAAACGTACTAAGGATCAGTACAAAAAAAGGAAAATTAATGTATCCTTTAATGTGTCCAACTTTCAACACATGAAGATAACAAAAACATGGCAATACAAAGGGAAGGACAAACCATTACAGGTCTACCAGTGGAAGACAAGATTAGTTCATGGGATTATGTTTTAGTGTCTGAGTGTCCCCAGCATCTTTTCCCTGAAATGTTCATCTCTTTGATCGATACCAATAACTCATGCCCCCCAGTAGCACTGTCCATACATTCTCTTGCGGAATGCTCCTTCCGTCCCTATGTTTCAATGCCTCTCTCTCTCTCTCTCTCTCTCTCTCTCTCTCTCTCTCTCATACACACATTCCACACACATATACACAGCTCTCTCACACACAAAAACATATCTTACACAGAGAGAGCACACACACACCAACACATATCTTACACAGAGAGCTCTCACACACAAACACATATCTTACAGAGAGAGCTCTAACACACAAACACATATCAAATACACCAAGAGAGAGCTCTCACACACAAACACATATCTTACACCGAGAGAGAGCTCTCACACACAAACACATATCTTACAGAGAGCTCTCGCACACAAACACATATCTTTGAGAGAAAGAGCTCTTGCACACAAACACATATCTTACACAGAGAGCTCTCACACACAAACACATATCTTACACAGAGAGCTCTCACACACAAACACATATTTTACACAGAGAGCTCTCACACACAAACCTATATCTTACACCGAGAGAGAGCTCTCGCATACAGACACATATCTTACACCGAGAGAGAGCTCTCACACACAAACACATATCTTACAGAGAGCTCTTGCACACAAACACATATCTCTGAGAGAGAGAGAAAGAGCTCTTGCACACAAACACATATCTTACAAAGAGAGCTCTTGCATACAAACACATATCATTCAGAGATGGAGAGAGAGAAAGCTCTTGCATACAAACACATATCATCAAGAGATGGTGAGAGCGAGAGATGGAGAGAGAGAGAGAGCTCTTGCATACAAACACATATCATCAAGAGATAGAGAGACAGAGAGAAAGCTCCTGCATACAAACACATATTATACAGAGATGGAGAGAGAGAGCTCTTAAACACACAAACACATCATACAGAGAGAGAGACAGACAGAGAGAGAGAGAAAGAGAGAGAGAGAGAGAGAGAGAAATTAGAGAGAGAGAAAGAGAAATCATATACAAACCCATACAGAGAGAGAGAGAGAGAGAGAGAGAGAGAGAGAGAGAGAGAGAGAGAGAGGGGGGGGAGAGAGGGAAGCACACAAACAGACAAACAAACACACATGAGATGGACATACCAGCAGACATTTAGAACTCACATGCATGGTCATATTACAATAACATTGGAGAAAGGGCTATTACAAGTTGGACGAGTTTCAATGTAAATTAATAAAAAGGGAGACTACACTTGCACAAGGTTGTAATATGATATGATATGAGATATGATATGAGATATGATACAATATAATATGATACAATACAATATGATACGAGATATGATATGTAAAAAGATATAATACAATAAGATAAGATGGGATAAGATATCATATATGATACAATAAAATACTGCTAAAATGTAATATTAGAGGTCTTTTGGTGAACAGACATGCACATTTGATTCATTCAGCATTGCAACTTTTTCTGATATCTGTGTTTTTAAAGATGTGATATTGCCCAGATATCATGTCCTTATATAGTTATAACATCTTTATCAGATAAGGTGCAACAGTAAATTAATCATTTGTATGTATCTGTCCATCAAAATAATATTATATTAAAAACAATATGAATATAATTATATAATATTTGACATGAATTACAAAAAAATAAACCATAAATATGATAAAATATATCTAAAAACATAAAATATAAGTGATAGCAGGAAAAACATAAAATATAAGTGATAGCAGGATCAAAGAGTTAATTCTTATAGAAGTAGAGTGGGATTGTGGGGAGGGGATGAAAGTTCTGGAGAACACATGGCAAATGCATGCATTGACAATGTGCATTAATATGCATGCATTGATAAGCATGCATAATAAACATTGGACATCAGGCAAGACAGAACCCTGGGTGCCGGATGGCCATGTCAAGTTGAGACGAACATGACAGGAGTGCTGGGAACCCAAACACTAAAACATATCCCATAAACGAATCAAATCTTCAACCAGTAGACCTGAAATGGTTTACATGTCCCTCTTATCCTTTGATGCCATTGTTTTTGTTAACAAATGCATTGAAAGTTGGACACTTTAACTCTTTTGGCGCCAATGTCATCGCGTGGTGTCTACATATCACCGTACGGCAACTTCAAATAGATTCCTTATTATAAACCAGATTTAACGACAATCAAAGGGAGATAACACATGATATTTACCTGTTGATAGCAGTTAGATATCAGTTTGTGATATTACTGAAAATAATTCAAACAAAAATGTCAGATTTTATACTTTTGTAACACTTTTTCGCATGCATGAGCAGTGACAAAACGAGCTCTCGAAACAAGATGAGGAATATCAGTTTTATGCTTCACTTGATGCACCTGTTCTTATCTTTTTTCATGAGTTTTACCAGTTCAACAGGTCGATCCATCAGAAAATTGCCAATTGATACAAAAACATTCTTCAATATATTCTGAAAGAAGATATTATAAACAAAGGGCCTGCAAAGTTTCATTCAGATATTTCAAATAGTTTTCTTTTAACAGTAGGTTATTCTGTTATAAATTGCAATCGCCAATAATATATTTGGGACTGAGAGTATTGTATTATGTGAAATTTGGTGCCAAGAGAGTTAACAAGCATATTAAAGCTCTGAAATATAAGTTTATATGGGAGAAATTCTACTTAAATATCCAAAATGTTAAACTTAAATGGTAATTCAGGGCTATCTTTGCTAATATCACAGAAATGATCTTTTCATTTGAAAAAATTGCTTTCATTTACATAATTTAGGTTATTAAAAAACACCATATTTTCTAATGTGTCAGGAAGTGTAGTTTTCTTTCTTACCCATTTTAAAGTTTATCAGTTGCTAGTAACTAAAACAATATGATTTGAATTACCTTTAATTGATGCATTGGTCGCTTTGTCCTTACAATGCTAGTCTCCTGCTGCACATAGTTTAGTTTTCTTATATTTAATAAATACGACAGTTACCTGAATATAATTCTCATTTTAACTAGATTTACTTTATGAATATGCAACATGAACTTGTGTACTATTTTACCAAGATTTGTGAAAACAATGAATTTAATGTAATGTGTGTTAATTATAACCAAATCTTTCTAAAGGATAAATGATTTAAACTGCTTAAACAAGCTATCAAAATTGGCTCTGTTTCTTTTTCTTTTCATGACACTTCAAACGTGATATAAATGTGCTACAGTAAGTGTCAAGCTTAAGTTACCAAGTACTTATTTCAGATATTGGGTAAGACTATATCTTAACAAGAAAGGAATGTGGAAACAAGAAAGAACAAAGTGATTACCAGAGTTCCCACATAAATATAGGAATGTGGAAACAAGAAAAAAACGTGATTACCAGAATTCCCACAAAAATGGAAGGAATGTTGAAACAATAAGAAAAACGTGATTCCCAGAGTTCCCACAAGAATGTAAGGAATGTGGAAACAAGTGATAACCAGAGTTCCCACAAAAATGTAATGAATGTGGAAACAAGAAAGAACAATGTGATTACAAGAGTTCTCACAAAAATGTAAGGAATGTGTAAACAAGAAAGAACAACGTGATTACCAGAGTTCCCACAAAAATGTAAGGAATGTGGAAACAAGTAAATATGTGATTCCCAGAGTTCCCACAAAAATTTAAGGAATATGGAAACAAGAAAGAACAATGTGATTACCAGAGTTCCCACAAAATCGGAAGATATGTGGAAACAAGAAAGAAAAACTCAAGTACCATAGTTCCCTCGCAAAAGTGGAAATAATGTTGAAACAAGAAAAAACAACATAATTACCAGAGTTCCCACAAAAAATAGAAAGAATGTGGAAACAAGAAAGAAAAACTCAAGTACCATAGTTCCCTCGCAAAAGTGGAAGGAATGTAGAAATAAGGAAGAATAACCTAGTTACCAGAGTAACCACAACAATGGAAGGAACATGGAAACAAGAAAGAAAAACTCGATAACCATAGTTCCCACAAAAAAATGGAAGGAATGAGGAAATAAGAAAGAACAACTCGATTACTGTAGTTCCCACAAAATAGAAGGAATGTGGAAATAAGAAAGAACAACTCGATTACCATAGTTCCCACAAAATGGAAGGAATGTGGAAACAAGAAAGAACAACCTAGTTACCAGAGTAACCACAAAAATGGAAGGAATGTGGAAACAAGAAAGAACAACTCAATTACCATAGTTTCCACAAAATGGAAGGAATGTGGAAACAAGAAAGAACAACTCAATAATTATATTTCCCACAAAATGGAAGGAATGGGGAAACAAGAAAAAAAACTTGATTAAGTTAGCAAGTACTTATTTCAAATACTGTGTATGATTTAGCCTGTATTTAACTATATCTTAAGTTGTCATCTTACACACATCTTTGCAAGTAACTGATAACTTCTTCATTTGAATCAGGTATGAGAGACAAATGTCAATGAGACACAATGTTGTATATCAATCATCACAAAGTCAGTGGACATTTGGGGATTCAAACTCACGACCCCTGGACTGATGGTCAGACACGCTTACAACTAGGTCAAAGATAAATTGATGGAGTTTTGTTAAAGTAACTACCATAACAGAGTTGACTTATGTAAATTAATTCATTTTTTCATTTTATATATTTTAATTAAAAATAACCATACAAAAGATGGGAGAACCAGTCATATATCTGAATAACAAAAGTCCTTATACATATTCAATTCAGCATACAAGACACAATTAAGTTCTCAGATAGAATTTTTGATAGTTTTCATTTAAATAACTATATACATAACACTGATGGTTTTATTATAACAGGTTTAAGAAGTTCCAAAGCTTTGAAGTTAATTTCCTAAATAAAATGTAAATCGTTAGTTGACTAAAATATTTAATGACATTTAGATAACATCATTTATACACAATTATACTCAATTATATATCATTACATATCATTATGCCACTCTCAGTTTACTTGTGACTTTATGTTTAACAATAAGTTTGACATTTGACCTTAACTTCCTACTATTATTATTATTACTACTGATTATTTTCATTTTATCATAATTCTAAATTCTAAAAGTGCATG
Source organism: Panopea generosa (assembly GCA_029582155.1). Taxonomy (NCBI): domain Eukaryota; kingdom Metazoa; phylum Mollusca; class Bivalvia; order Adapedonta; family Hiatellidae; genus Panopea; species Panopea generosa. The sequence goes on along the minus strand of CM055898.1, from coordinate 58,097,346 downwards.
TAGCCAAAAAATATTCAACCAATAAATTTTTTTTTTGTCTTATGCAATAATATAATCATAATAATTTCACAGCTATTACATTTTTGCTTCTGATGCAAGAATATTTTTTTTGTTTTTGTTCTTAATTCTTTCATAAACATTGTAGACATATGACTTTTATCATTATATTCATCAATTTTTCACCTGTAATGTTCGTGTGTATGGGGATCAGACCTTGGGTATATAGGGAGGGTATATAGGTGGGCTAGCCCTGGGGAATGTATGGGGACGGTTATTATATAGGATTAACATGTACATCACAGGTAAAACAGTATTGAATACATGAGTTAAATTTGTATAAACTGCTGCAACAAATAATATGTCTTAGATTTAAATGTTATTGATAAAAATGTCTAAAGTTTCTAAATATATTCTTGAATTGGAATATTGTATGTACCAGAATTTAAATGTTCTACTTTCTATCATTCACTCATGTCTATACTAATATGCACATACAGACATAACCGTATAAGCAGTCATCTCTACTTAAAGCAGCCACTTGTCTTAAGCAGCCACATTTGTTATTTCCTATGTAAATGCTTTCAGAGTGAATTAACCTGCTTTAAGCAACAACCTGACTTAAAAGCTAATTTCACTTCTTCCCTTGACTGGCTGCTTAAGACAAGTTTTTTTTTCTTTTTTCTATTATATTCAAAATAAACTTTTTTTCTACACTGCACTTATTTTCTTATCTTATATTTTTTTATATGATTCCTCTAGTTATTATTTGTTCATTCCTATTACTATTTGTTTATTCCTTTTATCATTTATTTATTTCTTTAATTATTATTTGTTTATTCCTATCATTATTTGCTTATTCCTATTATTATTTGCTTATTTCTATTACTAATCATAATCCATTTATTATTGTTAGCTTATTCAATCTATCATTATTACTGTTATTATTCATTTGTCATATTATTGCATATCTATTGATTGTTCTCAAAATTGATAATTATTTTTCTTATTCATATTTTGTTATTCTGACATATTAGTTTTGCTATTTATCATTATCAGTTATTGCATTCATTACTATTCATTTATTCACTTACTTCTGCCGATTGTATCTCTTGCCAATTGTTTCCATTTCAGCACTTCATTACTATTTTTCTTGCTTTACTAGACTAGCAAAATTGCCAAGATTTAAAGTAGAACTATAATACTCATATTTAAGATTATAATGGCTGGCAAATGTTACAATATAAAGATTGTTGACCAAATCAATATTTTGATGAACAAAGTTTGTTAAATAATGATTACTTTTAAAATAGTTTATAAGGTAAAACAACATAAATCAATATTGACTTATTCATTATTCATATCAATCATTATTATTCATTTGATATGTTTTATTATTCATACTATCCTTTATTCTAATTAATGCACTATTTAGCATTATTATTCATAATATCATTATCTGAGTCATAATAATCATTAATTTCTGTCAATTCTATTTTGTGTTAATGTCTTCATTTTTAAAAACTTCACTATAATGTCTCTTTCTTCCTCAAGTCCATTTCCCAGGACCATTATAACATGATTTATTTAAGTCATCTGGTTGATTCAAGGTTCAAACCCATCACCTCTGGCTCAAGCGCTCAGCTTTAAAGGCTGTTGGTATGACCTAGCCTACATTCAAACTCATTAGAGGCAGAACGTTTCAAAAGCTAGTCATAAGTAAAATTTATTGAATAGACTTGTGTTGATATGTAATAACCGAGACAGAGGTAACCTAATAGGGTTGACTTGGAGATACCTGTTTCTTTTTCCAAGGATTCCATATTATATACAATACCATATTCTCCTCACATAAAACCTCTTTCCTAATAAATGCCTCTAACAATTTTGGTTTGAAGTGTTATCAGTTAAAGAAACCTTTGCATTATAATGTGTTTAAATCAATGAATCAAATGAATGGAGATTCTTGAAGTAAATATACCACAACAGAGTTGACTTGTATAAATCTGTTCGATTTTTTTGTATTTTTTTTAATATATTTTTAATTAAAAACTCCCATACTAAAATTACAGAATCAATTTGCATATTTGAAAGACAAATCAAATCAGTTCTAGAACCCTTGTATCTGCAGAACTTAAGTAAACAAACCAAATCTTTAAGGCATTTTTTGCTAGTAAAGCATTTGACATAATTTTATCAACAAAACTATTACATTTTAAATTGATCAATTAAACAAATTAAATACACATTTTCGTTATGTTATCCATAAAGACAAATAGCAAATTTTTGTTATTACTTTCAATACTTAATAACTCTACTCCTTGGTGAAATAGTGTACTATAGAGCCCATGTATATCAAATTAAAGCAACATTTAAATATGTATATATTAATTTAACTTATGCAATTTTCTATTTTCCAAACACTATATAACCAGTGATAGTTATAGTATACCTGAATCAGTTTGAGGAAAACTGACATTTTTACAATGTTGTGCTGATAGCCAACAGCTAATGGCACATCTGATGCATTTGTAATTGTTGCTTTACTCATAAATAATTTACCCAGTGTGGTTCCGGCTAAGAATAGAATCACTGCTGATCTCTACAGAGGGGTAGGAATCCTCCAAATGGGTGTCATGTTCATTTTATCATTTTTGTCATGTTCACTATTGTGGTTAAATTATCAACCCCTGTGTGGTTTCAGGCAGCCATATGAGTGATAGCAAGAATAGGATCACTGTGGCTCATGCATGTACGTAAGAAGCGACAATTTGAGTAATGATAAAATTTGCTGAAACTCTGCAGTTCTGCAGGTATCAAGGTTCTAGGTTCATTCTGCATATTCATTTGTTGGTGTATTTTTGTTTAAATCTGTATGTTAATTTGTTGTTTTTGTACATGTAAAGTGAACCTGGAATCTTTCTTGGGGTCAAATAGCCTATAATGTGTTGGTATGCCGTAAAATCCTATTCATTCATTCATTCATTCCATAAATTATTTGAAAAGTAATTTTTATTAAACTTTTTTCATCAATCTACTGAATTGGGCAACAATCTTTATATCGCAACATTTGCCAGCAAAGCTATTATCATCTTAAATACGAGTGATTTATACTTTAAATCTAAGGCAATTTCACTAGTCTATATTCATTTTTCAATCTAGACAAGGTGTTTTTCTTGTATTTATTGAGAAATATATAGTTACTTTTTAAAAAAATTGAGACCAGACTGTTAATATATTGTACACATTCAACCAAGAAAGTTTTAAAACATTCCTTTACTTTTATATCAGTTTAGAAGATATGGGTCTGCTGACATGAAATAATGTACTTATTTCTGACTTGTATGAACCTCTGAATGGGCCAACAAAACTAGCCGAGTCCGCCAATATAAGGAATTAACATGAAGCACGATTTATTTACTTTTATATTTATTACTTTTATTATTATTTATTATTTTTTTATCATCATAACTTTTATTGTTGTACTGGTACTTTGTTTATATTTTAATATTATTATATATTATATCATTTTAACGCTATTAACTAAAAGAGCAAATTTGAACTGCACACAAGCAGTACAAAGAAAACCTGTAGTCGCCATAGTCCCCACAAACACAAAATGCAAACAGACCAATGAGAAGCTTGAACTACCTTAACCCCGACAAAAACAGTCTAGCTTGTTTAAGCTTAGTTCGCAAACCTTTGTTTTATTTATTATTATCATTTTATTATTGAATGTTGAAATTATAATTATTTTTATTACAACTTTAATTATTTTTATATTTGTATTTCATATAACATCTCAGAAGGAAACAGAGTTGATAGAGAAACAGCAGTAAGGAAGAGTAGTTGAAATACTGTTGTTCCATCAAAAATGGAAGGAATGTGGAAACAAGATAGAACTACTCTATTACCATAGTTCCATCAAAAATGGAAGGAATGTGGAAACAAGAATGAACCACTCTATTACCATAGTTCAAACAAAAATGGAATGAATGTGGAAACAAGAGAACCGCTCTATTACCATAGTTCCCACAAAAATGGAAGGAAGGTGGAAACAAGAAAGAACAACTCAAGTACCGTAGTTCCCTCAAAAATGGAAGGAATGTGGAAACAAGAAAGAGTCACTCAATTACCGTAGCTCCCACATGAATGGAAGGAATGTGGAATCAAGAATGAGAAACTGGATTACTCTAGATCCCACAAAAATGGAAGGAATATGGAAACAAGAAAGAACAACTTGATTACCATAGTTCCCACAAAAGTGGAAGGAATGTTGAATCAAGAAAGAACAGCTGGATTACAGTTGTTCCCATAAAAATGGAATGAATATGGAAACAAGAAAGAACAACCTGTTTACCATAGTTCCCACAAAAGTGGAAGGAATGCTGAAACAAGAAAGAGCCACTCAATTACCATAGCTCCCACATGAGTGGAAGGAATGTGAAAACAAGGAAGAACAACATGATTACCCTAGTTCCCACAAAAATGGAAGGACTATGGAAATAAGAAAAATCAATTGAAATACTGTAATTCTCACAAAAATGGAAGAAATGGGGAAACAAGAAAGAGCCACTAAATAACCGTAGCTCCCACATGAATGGAAGGAATGTGGAATAAAAAGAAGAGCAACTGGATTACTCTAGTTTCCACAAAAATGGAAGGAATATGGAAACAAGGAAGTACAACTTGATTACCGTAGTTCCCACAAAAAGTGGAAGGAATGTGGAAACAAGAAAGAGCCACTCATTATAACCGTAGCTCCCACATGAATGGAAGGAATGTGGAATCAAGAAAGAACAACATGATTACTTTAATTCCCATAAAATTGAAGGAATATGGGAACAAAAAAAATCATTGAAATAATGTAGTTCCCACAAAAACGAAAGAAATGTGGAAACGGGAAAGTATATGATTACTGTAGTTCCCACAAAAAAGAAGGAATGGAGAAACAAGAAAAACCAACTTGAAATACTGTAGTCCCACAAAAATGGAAGAAATGGGGAAACAAGAAAGAGCCACTCAATTACCATAGCTCCCACATGAATGGAAGGAATGTGGAATAAAAAAAGAGCAACTGGATTACCTTAGTTCCCACAAAAATGGAAGGAATATGGAAACAAGAAAGTACAACTTGATTACCGTAGTTCCCACAAAAAGTGGAAGGAATGTGGAAACAAGAAAGAGCCACTCATTATTACCGTAGCTCCCACATGAATGGAAGGAATGTGGAATCAAGAAAGAACGTGATTACTCTAGTTCCCACAAAAATGGAAGGAATATGGAAACAAAAAAATCAATTGAAATACTGTAGTTCCCACAAAAATGAAAGGAATGTGGAAACGGGAAAGTATGTGATTACTGTAGTTCCCACAAAAAAGAAGGAATGGGGAAACAAGAAAAATCAACTTGAAATACTGTAGTTCCAACAAAAATGAAAGGAATATGGAAACAAGAAAGAACAGCATAATTATCATAGTTACCACAAAAATGAAAGGAATGTGGAAACCATAAAGATCAACTTAATTACCATAGTTCCCACAAAAATGGAAGAAATGTGGAAACAAAAAAATCAATTGAAAATATTGTAGTTCACATAAAAATGAAAGGAATGAGGAAACGGGAAAGTATGTGATTACTGTAGTTCCCACAAAAAAAAAAAGAAATGGGGAAACAAGAGAAAACAAAGCGAAATACTGTAGTTTCCACAAAAATGGAAGGAATGTGGAAACAATAAAGAACAGCATAGTTACCACAAAAATGGAAGGAATGTGGAAACAAGAAAGAACAACTTAATTACCATAGTTCCTGCAAAAATGGAAGGAACGTGGAAACAAGAAAGAACAACTTGATTACCAGAGTTCACACAAAATGGAAGGAATGTGGAATCCATAAAGAACAACTTTATTACCATTGTTCCCACAAAAATGGAAGGAATGTGGAAACAAGAAAGAACAACTTGATTACCATAGTTCCAACGAAAATGGAAGGAATATGGAAACAAAAAAAAAACAATTGAAATACTGTAGTTCCCACAAAAATGAAAGGAATGTGGAGACGGGAAAGTATATGATTACTGTAGTTCCTGCAAAAAAGAAGAAATGAGGAAACAAGAAAAATCAACGCGAAATACTGTAATTCCCACAAAAATGGAAGAAATGTGGAAACAATAAAGAACAGCATAGTTACCACAAAAATGGAAGGAATGTGGAAACAAGAAAGAACAACTTAATAACCATAGTTCCCCCAAAAATGGAAGGAATGTGGAAACAAGAAAGAACAACTTGATTATCAAAGTTCCCACAAAAATGGAAGGAATGTGGAAACAAGAAAGAACAACTTAATTACCATAGTTTCCGCAAAAATGGAAGGAATGTTGAAACAAGAAAGAAAAACTTGACTACCATAGTTCCAACAAAAGTGGAAGGAATGTGGAAGCAAAAAAGAACAACTTGATTACAACAGTACCACAAAAATGAAAGGAATGTGGAAACAAGAAAAATCAACTTGAAATACTGTAGTTCCCACATAAATGGAAGGAATGTGGAAACAAGAAGAATAACACAATTACCGTAGTTCCCACAAAAATTAAAGGAATGTGGAAACAAGAAAGAACAAATTGATTACTGTAGTTCTCACAAAAATAAAAGGAATGTGGAAACAAAAAAGAACAACTGTATTCTCACAAAAATTAGAAGAAATGTGGAAACAAGAAAGAGCCACTAAATTACTGTAGCTCCACATGAATGGAAGGAATGTGGAATAAAAAAAGAGCAGCTGGATTACTCTAGTTCCCACAAAAAGAAGGAATATGGAAACAAGAAAGAACAACTTGATTACCATAGTTCCCACAAAAATGGAAGGAATGTGAGAACAAAAAAGAGCCACTCAGTTACCAAGCTCCCACATAAATGGAAGGAATGTGCAAACAAGAAAGAACTTCTCAATTACCATTACCTCCATAAAAAAGAAAAATTATGCTTTTATTATTTTTATTATTATTAAACATTAATTTTATTATTATTAATTATTATTTTTATCATTATAACTTTTATCATTTTTATTATAATTAATCAATATTATTATTTTTTGTAATTTTTGGATTATATTTATTTGTATTATCTTTTTTAATTGCATATCCTTATCATTATAACTTTTTGATAATTTCTGTTAAGTGTTTTTTTTAACATTTTAACATTTTTGTGTTTGATAAATGTTTTACAAGCAATTTTATTTTTTTTAACCATAAACATAGTAGGAGCACTAGTTTATATATAGCTGTTGTTTTTTTTAAATCAATTATAGAGAAGCTTATTAAATACATATTTTTGTCATGTTTTCAATTAAAAGAGAGAAAAGGCAGATTTTTGTAAATAATTTCAATACTAGCTAATCACAATCCTTGGTAAAATAGTATATTATAAAACAGCTCATGCATATCCAATAAAAGCATTATTTAAATGTGTATATGTAAGTGAAACCATTGCAAGTTTCTATTTTCCAACCAATATAGAGATATATTATACCTATATCAGTTATCAGATTATTAGCATTTTTACAATACTGTGCTGATAGCCAACGGTTTTGGCAGCTATGTGCATTTGTTATGCATTAATGAATACACCCAGATAGCGCCCTGATACAGTTATTGCACCCTTTTGCTGCCTGGTTTGACACAGTGAACCAGTTAGAGTAACCAATCACTTTTGTGAAGTGTCAATGAATTCCAACCAAACAGTGACCACAAAATAAATGTCTGAAAAATTCAAAGGGCTATTGAAATTTTGTTATTCGCACGCAATATGCCGATGATATACACAACTAGGCTTGGTACCAATCACTCTTGTGAAGTTTCAATGAATTCAAGCCAATTGTTTCTGAGAAATAGCAAACACAAAAAATATGTATAAAAATTTCAAAGGGCCATAACTTATGCGTGCGATACATGACGACGATATTAATCACTTTTGTGAAGTGTCAATGAATTCCAGCCAATGGTTGCAGAGAAACAAAAAAATATTTGAAAAATTCAAAGGGCAATAACTCATTGAAAAATCATTCAGGGGTAACATGCTGAAGATATGCACAACTAAGCTTGGTACCAATCACTTTTGTGAAGTGTCAATAAATTCCAGCTTGTGTTTGCCAACAAATAGCGACCACAAAAAAAAAGTCTGAAAAATTCAAAGTGTCATTACTCATTGAAAAATTATTTGCGTGCAACATGCCAAGGATATACACAACTAGACTTGGTACTGGTCACTTTTGTGAAGTGTCAATGAATTCCAGCCAATGGTTGCAGAGAAACAAAAAAATATTTGAAAAATTCAAAGGGCAATAACTCATTGAAAAATCATTCAGGGGTAACATGCTGAAGATATGCACAACTAAGCTTGGTACCAATCACTTTTGTGAAGTGTCAATAAATTCCAGCTTGTGTTTGCCAACAAATAGCGACCACAAAAAAAAAGTCTGAAAAATTCAAAGTGTCATTACTCATTGAAAAATTATTTGCGTGCAACATGCCAAGGATATACACAACTAGACTAGGTACTGGTCACTTTTGTGAAGTGTCAATGAATTCCAGCCAATTGGTTGCTGTGAAATACTCAAAAAATATGTATTAAAAATTGAAAGGGCCATAACTCATGTGCGCACAACATGCCAACAATATACAAAACTAGGCTAAATTGGTACCAATCATTTTTGTGAAGTGTCGTTGAATTCAAGCCAACAGTTGCCGAGAAAAAGCAACCACAAAGAAAATGTCTGAAAAATTCAAAGGGCCATAACTCTTGAAAAATTATTTGGACAAAGCATGCTGAAGATATGCACAACTAGGCTTGGTACCAATCACTTTTGTGAACTGTCAATGAATTCCAGCGAATGGTTGCTGAGAAATAGCAACCGCAGAAAAAAACTCATTGAAAAATTATTTGTGTACAACATGCCGATGATATAATTGCACAACTAGGCTGGGTACCCATCATCCTTGTGAAGTTTCATTGAATTCCAGCTGCTAATGGCTGCTGAGAAATAACAACTTACTGAACTGGTCAACAAGATTTTGTGACACTTGCCATAGTGGCAATCTTAAATGGTAAAACTGCTTTAATACATGACCAGATTTTTGTTTTCTTTTTCACATTACAGCATAAACTTTCTTTTTTATAGAATTGAGAGACTATGTATTTTAAAGTTATTCTATATGTTGATTATGATTATGATTATGCTGTCGTGTGTGTTGTGTCCTTTGTATGCTATATCTTTTGCTGCCTGACATGTGTTTTCTTATTTAAGTTATGACAGTAATATGTTATTCTATCTATCTTAAATTCATTCTATATATTAGTTAATACTAATTTATTTTAGCTTGATTGCGGTGAAAGCTGAGAGCTTATGTGAACTGCTCTTGAGTCCACTTCCTGGGTAGAACCAGTACTGAGTATTGTTTTATGGGCGGCATCAGGTAGAGCTGGAGATTGAACCCGCAACCTCTGACATGAGCGACCAACACTCTATCCACTAAACCCCTGTTTCTATATATAGATTATTTAATGCCACAATGCTGTAACTATATCCTTTGATACTAAATAGGAGATCAAGTTGAACATTAATATTTTCTTTCATATCACGACGGTGTCTACTTGAGACAGTATTCTGAGCGCTGTCACACTGGAGTATCATGCTGCAGACACATGGTATGATACCCCACCCAGTCACATTATACTGACACCAGGCCAACCAGACCTAGAACTTTCCTCTTAATGCTGAGCATCAAGCGAGGAAGCTTCTAGTACCATTTTTAAAGTCTTTGGTATGACCCGGCCTGGGATCGAACACACAACCTTCCGCATGTGAGGCAGACACTCTACCACTAGACCACACCGCGGTCTGTATTGGAACATGGATAGATGGTAATGTTACGGATGTGCAGAGATAAATCCTATATCTTTCTTGAATAATGACAAAATAAGCTTTGCTTTTGTACTTTATTTTCAGTTATATTCTATTTGTTTCGAAGTTGTTCTATATATAAACTAAATGTTGTCATGGCTGTGTCATTGAATGCTATATATGTTCTTGTGTTGGACATATATTTTCTATAATTGTTTATGTTGTTGTGGTGGCTGTGTTGTTTGAAATGAGAGAAGTCAACAGTGTGTATTTCTATTTCAAGACCAATATGTATAAACTGGTAACCAATACAAATTTCTGTTATCCATCAGATATAACCAGCAGTATAATTATCATCATCCAGTTCTGTTTTTGGGTCTAGTTGTTGTTTTTGTTATTAATGAACTCAAAGTATCCTTTTTTAATATCTTATATTTTACTGATTCTATTTCAATTTTTTTCCATGTAAATTGAAAGAATGATTCATGTAAATCCATGTAAAGTTTTTAATGTGCTCAATATCAGGCCTATTACTGTATAGTAGAACCACATCATGTATACACATAATTATTTATACTATACCGCTATATATAAACCTGTCCTACAAAACATCATGTAATGACTGGATAGACACCAATATCAAATTATGTACTCAATGCACAAACCCCATAAAACATTTTTACATAATCCATTACTGTACAAACCCCATATACGCCATTACTGTACAAATCCCAAAAAACATTTTTATATAGCCCATTACTGTACAAACACCATAAAACATGTTTTACATACTCCATTATTGTACAAGCTGTATAAAACATGTTTCACATACACCATTACTGTACAAGCTCCATAAAACATGTTTTACATACTCCATCATTGTACAAGCTCCATAAAACATGTTTTACATATACTCCATTACTGTGCAAACACCATAAAACATGTTTTACATACTCCATTACTGTGCAAACCCCATAAAACATGTTTTACATACTCCATTATTGTACAAGCTGTATTTATCATGTCCTGTACACTGTTTTCAAGAATATTTCAGAACGGCTTTTGTTAGGAATAGGTAAACAGCGGCGGTAAATATACAAGACTACTCTGGATTCAGTCCATGTTTTTGGATTTGCCAAAACAAACACAAAGTTTAATGATAAAATTAAATAATGACATCTACTAACAACAAGGATCATTCCAGGCTCACTCTTAATTCACTTATAGAGGGAAAATCATTATATCGTAAAAATATAAAAATGATAATATTGGATACTAATACTTAAATAATAAAAAGATTTAAAAAAAAAAGCAAAATGAGCCTGGAACATTTTTACCTTTCATGCAGAGATTGAGATCTTTCTGTTCAAAACTACCAGTATTGTGTCATCATTGACCTTATTTTTCTTCTAGTGTTTGTTATGTTGGACATTCTCATAAATGGTCGAACCGCTGCACCTGAAATATTAACATGAAATATTAATATTTATCATCCTTTTTATGCCATCAAGGGCTAACAGATAATCATTTAATCTAACCACTCTTTCATGGGATACTGGAAGGTTAACCAGTACAAGAGCACACCAATGTTCCTAAGTAACTGACATCTCTCCCACTCGAAGCAGCAGTGAGAGACAAATGACAATAAGATGCAAAGTCATATATTAATTATCACAGAGACTGTGGCTGGGCAGGGATTCAAACTCACAACCAATGGACTGATAGTCAGATGCACTTCCGACTGAGCTAACATTATAAATATGAAGAAAAAAACATTAAGGTACATTATCAGGATGATCTGAAGATTTAATCATTCTATAATTGAACTAAATAATGACAATAGTTAAGCTCTATGATAAGACGTTATAATAAAGATGAAGAATTTTCCAGATTCATTTTTTTACTTCCAGGAGGAGTAATCAAAAGAATGAACAGATAAAATTATATATAGGGGGTGGGGGACATATACTTTGCATATATATCTTTTTATTTTGATAAAACGTTTAAATGACACAAAAATGTTGGCGTAAATAACAACCATTTCCCCACTTATTAAGATATTACCAAATTGCAGTATTTGATATTTAAGATATCAAGATTTTACAGGGGAGGCCCCTCATACCCCAACCAACAAGGGACAACATATCCCACACTGGAGTAAATGACAACCATATCTGTTATTCTAAAAACTCATTTTAATGCAGCATTTGGTGTTTTTAAGAGCAATTTTTTTTGAGATAGAAGTGGTGGTGTTGTGGAGAGGGGGGAGGGAGGGGGCAGGGGGATTTGGAACATGCTGCCACCACTAGCTTGTAAATAACAATCTTTTTCCTCTAAAACTTGCAAAAATACAACATTAGGTTCTTAAGATCACAAGGTCAAGGTACCCCTACCAGCAGGGATCAACCCCTCCAAAGATCAAACTGCAGTAAATTACAACCATATCTTTTATCCTGAAAACTAAGGCCTAAATAAAAATAGTGTTTGTTTCCCCTTGTCCGACTGACCCACGAAAAAAGCACCGACTGAAAAAATTTTATTGTGAAAAATTTCTGAGTTTTTTTTTATTATTTTTCGACCGCTCCTGGCTTGTCTTAAAAATCAGACAAGTGAGTTCTCACAATACACAGGTCTGCAAATATCTCTATTCTATACAACACATATGAAACTGTTGCTTATAGACCGTAACTAATCAGTAGAAACAATTGACCCCTGAGGTGTTTACCACATGCCCAATATTGCGACTTCGGAAAACCTTTCATGCATATTCAGTTATTTATTTTTATTCCTCTAATGTGATTGGTGGGTCGCTTTGAACATAAATTAATCTTTTTTTAATAACCGCTATGATTGGTCCAATATCTACGACTAAGGTACACACATTACAGCGTACCTGAGAAAGGAATTAAAAATAGATGATGACGTAATTTGTTGATGTCCCTCAAATCCTCCAACTGTGCATAAAAATATTTTCTCCCTTTCCCAAAATGTTGGCAATTTCTAAAATCTGATTATCTTTTTGCAGATAATTCGCGACAGATTGTGCAATGTACAATGTCAGCGTTAAGTTCTGGTATTTTTATAAATATTTCGTAGATTTACAATAATTGGAACTGTATGTATGTAAATTTTCTTCTGTGAAAATGTGAACGTTTATATTTAAATCCAGTATATGGTAAAGAAAAATGTGGTAGGGGTATTGTAGTAATACACTTATTGCTTTTTTGTTGTGTGGTTTCAGCGTATAATTTTCTTTTGCAGTCATATCATGATCTAAATACAGTATTGAAAACAACAATAAAGATAAATTGTCTTTTCAATATTTGAAATTTAGTTGACTAGTTGCACTTTTCTAGACCATACGAGGGGCATTTCAAAAGTAATGCAACTGGAGTTATCAAACGCACGTTTGATAGATATTAAATTATTTACGCGTCATACCCTCAAAGTAATCCCCCTTGTAACGTACACAAAGTTTCAAACGTTTAATCCAGTTCTTAAAGGCATCTTCATACTCATTTTCAGGTATACCCAGCATACACTGATAAACAGCAGATCCTAGGGCCTGTCGGGACCTATACCATCTACCAGCTGAATGTTTTTTCAGTTTAGGGAACAAGAAATAGTCACACGGGGCTAGGTCTGGGGAATATGTTGCATGTTTAAGAACTCGAACCCTTTCCTTGTTCAAAAACGTTGTCACAATAGCAGACTTATACGCAGGGGCATTGTCATGCAACAGGGATAGGTGCTTTAAGCCAGTGTGTGGGCGATGTTTGAAACATTGTTTTTTAAGTTTCTTCAACACTTTTTCTTTATAAAATATACCAGTCACAGATTTTCTATTTTGTACAAGTTGCATTTGTACAAGTTTGGCAATTGTGGGGCGGCGACAGTTTTTGGTAGCCCATATTTTGTTGTTAATTTTTCTAGTAGGCTCAAAAAAGTGTACCCATGTCTCATCTCCAGTAATAATGTCAGAAAACTGCTTTCTTTGATATTTTGGAAACATTTTAAGCAGTTTTCTGGCGGTTTCAAGTCGGACACGCTTTTGCTTGTCTGACAACAAATGAGGCATCCATCTAGCTGTAATACGTCTCATTTTTAAATTACGTTTTAGAATGCGGAATACGCTTGCGGCTGAAATACCAACTATACTAGCTATCTGATGAACAGTTAGTCTGACGTCAGACTTAACCACATCACATACTTTGTTTACCATAATGTTAGAAGAAGCACTACAAGGACGTCCCGATTTTGGTGCATCATTAATGGAGTCACAACCGCTTTTAAACTACTTAATCCACCTCCTGACTGTGGCATACGACACTTCATTCTGTCCATGAACAACACACAATTTGTCAAAAATCTCCTTCGCTGATACGCCAAGCTGGCATCGAGTCTTTACATAACCTCGAATTTCAGCTGCCTTTACACTTCTCTTGCCAACCATTTTACTATAGTGTCAATGACTATATGTTGCTTTTATCACTGTATTAGCAATAATACTGCGTGTACACCTGTAAACTTGGTATGTATGTGTAGAGAATGGATGTCTCGCTACATCGGTACAATTTTTACGAAAATCCTGTGCAAGGCAAGGCCGCACGATAATCAGTTGCATTACTTTTGAAATGCCCCTTGTAGTCTGCCAAGTTCTCTTGGATGAATTGAATAGCTTTGTAGGCTTGACATTGCCATTGTTGTATGTTATGAGAAAAGAAGAAAGGATTAATGTTTTGAATTAACCATGCTCCTATACTGCCACAGAGTCAACAGAACAGAAACGATAGTCAATAAAGAACAAAGACTAAATACAACATAATAAGTCGGTCATACTTATAGAGATATAATCAGTTCTCCCTGAAATTCTCTCACTTCTCCCGGTCTTATTCAAACTCTAAAACTTGTGATTTACACATACATAATGTTATGGGGAGCTAACCTTACATAAAAATTAATACATTTAAGTCTATTTATGTTTAATTATTTTATATTATACTGCAAAGTGTATTGTTAATAAAAAATCTGGGCAAGACAATCTTTGATCAGGGCAAGTTAGTACTACTACTGCTAGTTTATTTTGATATTAAAACAATGTTCAGAAATTGTATATACAGAATGACTAACACTAGAAAATTTGACTGCAGTTACTAAAACTGTTGGCATTTAAAAATGCCTATGAACTATATTACATAATGCCAACAGATTAATACTTATTATTCTTGATATAGTTCTGTAGGCATTTTTAAATGCCAACAGTTTAAGTAACTACTGTCCAATTTACTAGTACTAGTCATTCTGTATACAGTTTCATTTTGTCAATCAAAATAAGTTTAGTTTATTATATATATATGGTATACAAATACTATTTTTACAGTTTTTCTTAGCTTTCAATCCTACACTTTTAGGAGCAAACAGTTAGTATTGAGCACAATTAATACATGTACCGGTATTAAAAATTATGTTGTTTTATTGGAATAGCCATATCAGTTAATAAAATGTTGAGTTTCTCTGTTTATCTTATACATGTATGTTTTTTATGGATTTCAAAAAACAAAAAAAAGCCTACCTACTTACCCAGTTCTAAAATCTAGGGTTAGGCAAGGGGAAAAAAGAGATATTTTTAGATGTGGCCTCATTAAAATTCAGCATTAAGTGTTTGTTTTTTTTTCCACGGTAGGCACCAGTAGCCACACCAGCAGGGCTGGACACCTCGTCCCATAATTCATAATTAACAACGATTTCCCCCGTTAAACTTACTAGACTGCAGTATTCGCTTATTAAGATATCAAAATTTCATACCCCCACCAGCAGGGGATTCCCCTAATGGCAATGACTGTCATTCCTGCTCTCATTGCATGAGGTTCCAATTGGAAGTTTTTTTTCTTATAATTTTTTACTTAATAAAAACATTTAAGTCATAAAATATTGGTCCCATGAGTAGGAGACAACCATATTTTATCATTAAATATTCCTCTATAATAATGCAGCATTTTGTAATTAAAATGTTCAAGAGGATCCCCCACTCACCACACTCTCTCCTCAGGTGCCCCCACCTCCAATAACTGAAATGCTCCTACGTCTATGTAATTGTATAAAAGCAATGCTGGATACAAACTGAATATAAATTCAATCTTTTAATTAATTTCCCTGTATTACATAAAAATGAATGATAATCAGAACAAGCCCAGAACATTCTTACCTCAGCTTCAATCAGTTGTTTTCAACATTGAATTGTCTCTTTCTTCAATCCATTGTACATATGTGAAGCTCCTGAAAAAAATTAAAACGAAATATAAAA
The DNA here is from genome assembly GCA_029582155.1 of Panopea generosa. Classification (NCBI taxonomy): domain Eukaryota; kingdom Metazoa; phylum Mollusca; class Bivalvia; order Adapedonta; family Hiatellidae; genus Panopea; species Panopea generosa. The sequence continues at coordinate 58,081,148 of CM055898.1, read as the reverse complement.
TATCAGCAAGGTATTCATTTGCAGATTCAGTGGAGAGGTGAGAGGGAGCAGGGGTAGCCCAGCACAGCAGCGAGTACACACACTCAAATTACCAGCAAGCATTCTTTTTATTTTGGTGATGCCAAATTGATGAAAAAAGTTTATTCATATTAACCTAGGTAATGGTTATGTATTGTGTTTCCTCTTTAAATAAATAAATATATTCTTATTATTATTATTTACCAAGAAAAGTAGCCCACCATAAATCCAATCTTAGCAGTTTGAATGTTCACACATCTATAACTAGCCTTAGATAACAATGAAAGGGTTCTATCACCTGTGTATACACAATCATGTGCATGTACATTAGTGAACACTTCTCAATAGAGTATTAAATGTCAAAAGGTGTTAGAATTGATCTTTCCCCATTTGGTACCTCACCTACAGTGTCCAAAGTTGGTTTGACCGTTATCACTGTATGACCTATGTAACTGTATACTTATTTGTCATAATTTGAAAAAAACACCAAATGCATATAAATTCAATATAATATAATAAAACATTTTGGGCAATGCATGGGCAGATCTAAAAAGCAAGAAAGCAAAAAGGGATCATAGTTTCTTTCATAAAAAAAGTATTGAAAAAACAGTAATTTACAATATTGATATTTTTTGTTTTTGGTGGGTGAGGGTCAAAGAAATCACAAAATATGCAGTAATAACATTTTAGAGCAGTGCTCCAGATAAGCTTTTCTTCAAATGATTATTTTACCCCTCATAATATAATATAATAATTTAGTATGCAATGCTTTTTTCAAAATATTACGGGTAAAAATGAAAATTCCTATCAAATTGCCATTTAAAACAAACTAATCAACACTGAAATTGAGAATAACCAATGCCTATTTAACCCCTAAATTTAATTTCCAATGCTTTATTCAGAAATTTTAATGCTGTAATACCCCCAAATAGTGTTTATCTGGAGTACTGTTTTAGAGGGTCCCAAGATGAGGTTCAAAAAAACGTTCTCTCTAAATCTGCCGGAGCAATGGCATTCATTGAAACACAAAATCGAAACAGATCCTTGAAACACAAAATCGAAACAGATCATTGAAACACAAAATCGAAACAAAAACTTGAAACAAATCCTTGAAACACAAAATTGAAACACAAAATTGAAACAGATCATTGAAACACAAAATCAAAACAAAAACTTGAAACAGATCCTTGAAACACAAAATTGAAACACAAAATCGAAACAGATTCTTGAAACACAAAATCAAAACAGATCCTTGAAACACAAAATCGAAACACAAAATCGAAACAGATCCTTCAAACACAAAATCGAAACAGATCCTTGAAACACAAAACCAAAACAGATCCTTGAAACACAAAATCGAAACAAAAACTTGAAACAGATCATTAAAACACAAAATTGAAACACAAAATTGAAACAGATCATTGAAACACAAAATTGAAACATATCTATTTTACTATTTTTCTAGCATGAAAAATGACATACTCCCCTCCCTTAAGCCTTTTGTTGAAAATAAAAGTATTGCGCTTCCCTAAAATTATAATAATATGTCCCCAGGATGTCAAAATATATTGAACTATTAAGCCAAGGTTTAATAATTCAATGAAACTTGAACATAATTTGCAGACAGCATCATTTTTGCATAGTAACTGTTATGCATAGTAATTTATCATTAGAGGGTCCCAACAAATATTAGTTCCAAACTAATTTAAATAAAGACTTCCATTCCATTCTACTCCATACACATTTTTTGGCTTCCCTCAACAAATTATGTTAAAGGCAGTGTGTTAGGAAGTAATTGCTACAAGTATCTAAATAAAATATAAATATGTTTTAAATGAATACACATTTAGGATCTCATTATCATATATAAATTAATATATGAATTTGAATTTCAAATCTGCAAAAATATTACAATATTTAAATCATAATGTTGGTTCAATTTAAAAAGAAATCCCCACTCTAAAAATAAATATCACAAACACTGCTTCTCAAACTTCCCTATTATTCAATTGACATAATAAAAAAAATCCATGCAACCGAAAATCTGTTTTAGTCTGACCGGAGCATGTAAGAGATCCCATTTTAATACATCACTTTAGCATATCTAAAAAGAAATTATTAGGTAATAACAGCTCAGTGAGCATATAATATAGGCATGATATATTGGAGAAAAAAACATGTGTTTTTTTCTTTTGCCAATACTAAAATTGTGAAAAATCTTAATATACTTCCTTTAATAGGACACGAGGCAGTTTTGAATCTTTCCTGAGATTCTGGAAGGTTAACCAGTACTCAAGCACACCCATGTACCAAAGTAACTGATTACTTTCTATTTTGAATCAGTGGCAAGAGAGACAAATGACAATGAGATGCAATGTCATATATAAATCATCACGGTGACTGTGGCTGGACTGAGATTCAAACTCAATACCCATGGAATGATAATCAGACACGCCGCTGACTGAGCAAACTAGACCCGGCTTCTGAACTTAAGATGCAGATCAGTCCTTTAATTATGTAATTAACAATGATCCTCATAGTGCTTGTCTGATCTGGCATAAAGTACCTGGCAGGTAACCTATTACAGTGACAGTAAATCTCACTATATAAGCTACTCAGTAAACATATATATACATGTATAGAAGGTAAAAATCTTATTAAAAATCATGGGATCTGAACTAAAGTGTGCTTACTGCATTAAAACAAATTACCATTATAAGCAAGCTACAAGTAATGTTTACTTTGTTAAGCTGCAGTCAGTATGAGAGAGGGTGTTCAATAAAGCAAGGGGCTTTAACGGAGATCCAAGTTATTGAATAAGGATGCAATTTATGATGGAATGGTGAGGAAAACTTTATTTGTGTGTGTTTGGGGAGGCAAAGATACAATTTGTGATAGAAATTAGAATGAAAGAATCACTTTTCTTTATGACTGCCAGAGACGTTCCTAGATGGATTTTGAGTATACGACTGTGGAGGAAGGTGTGAGAGGGGGTTGTCCCCCTCCTACTTTCAGGGGGGTTCTTTAAAAGAACTGCAAATGAGTAGTTTTTAGTGACTTTGACACAGACTGTAAGTTGCCCAAAATTATATGGGTTTTCTATTTCCTAAAGCACTTACCCTTTATACGGGTTTTCTTTTTCCTAAAGCATGAACCCTTTACCCCATAGCCTTCTTCAGTTTCATTTTTATTGCATTTTACCAGGGGAGGGGGGGGGTATTTTCCCCATTTAACTCTGAGTAATATGCCCAGGCATATAGTAGTATGCCTAGGAATGCATTTCTATGCATCGTTGAGTGAGTGTAAATGAATGAATGAATGAATGAATGAATGAATGAATGAATGAATGAATGAATGAATGAACAAACAAATGAAAGGATGCTGGTTGTTTTGATGTCTTGAACCAGTCCCTGAGATTCTAAGGTTTAATGAACTTCATGTATGTGATGTTTCATTATGTATGGAATTTTACTATTGATAAATCCCAAAATACAAAGGTGCCTAAAAATTATACAGAATTAAAGAAAATGACACTAGATGATATGGTGTTCCGTTAGGGCAATCATGCTATTGCTTTGGCACACATGATGCCACAATATGATGGCACGATGGTGATGGCATGATGGTGATGGAGCGAAGGCACAATGATGAAGACGCAATGCCATGACAGCACGATGACATGGCATTACTTCTTCCCGCCATCATGCCATCACTCCATCACCATTGTGTCATCGCTGTTGTTGCATTGCCTTCCTGTCTTACATGGGCATCAACTCACAATGACTGCTTGATGAAATTTCAGAAGATTATAATTGGATGTTATAACACTGCTTGATAGTGCAGTTCCATTCCAAACAGTGTATAATAATAACTGTTTGCTATGATTGGCAGTGACATTTTTTTAACTAATTATATTCATGTAAATTAATTTTATTGTTTATTTATTGATGTAATGCTACAATTCCATGCTGGTTCTAACGGAACACCATAAAATGATCACCATTCTTTAAATCTGTAAAAAAATGATAACAGCGACCAACTTCTTACACCTTTTTCTCAGAAAGCAAATATGAAGGAAGTTATCAAAATTAAAGATGCATTACACTTACAAAGAAAATCGAGGTTAAATATGCCAGTATAATTTATTTGATGCCCTCTTTATTAAAACGACAGACCCTACCAAACAGAAGGCATGCAAACAAAACTGCCCAAAAACAGTCAATTTTGTCTCAATTGCAATAGTTTTCTTTTTTTTCTTTCCAAAAGCACGTTTACGATCAGTGCATTTTCTGTGCCGAAGCCAAAACTCTCGTATTGATTAAAATATGTAATAACATTAGCAAAAACTCTTACCGGTTGTTAAAAAAACACTTTATATATGTCCATAACGTAAAAATATCCACAAAAACATACATTTAACACTTCAATCATGTAGTTTTAATATACACTCCTACTTCAAAGTTATCCCGTGACGCACACCTTTCAAGCATCATAGAGATTCAAATAGAAACAGCTCTACGCGGTAAATTGGAAAGGCAATACTTATCAGGGTAGGTAACATTTCCTGTCATATTGTGTAAAGGGGCTTGTCTCACTCCTATTACGGTGATTGGATGAGACTAACTATTACATATACAGAGACTGTAACAACAGCTACAGAATATTACATATACAGTGATTGTCACAACAGCTATATACTATTATAAATACAGGATCTGTAACAACAGCTACATACTATTATATATGCAGAGACTATTTTATATACAGGGACTGTAAAAACAGCTACAGAATATTATATATATACAGAAACTGTAACAACAGCTACAAATTATTATATAAACAGAGACTGTAACAACATCTACATAATATGATATATACGGAAACTGTAACAACAGCTACAAATTATTATATAAACAGAGACTGTAACAACATCTACAGAATATGATATATATGGAAACTGTAACAACAGCTAGAGTATAATACATATACAGAGACTATAACAGTGGCTACAAACTATTATATATACAGAGACTGTAACAACATCTATAGAATATGATATGTACAGAAACTGTAACAACAGCTAGAGAATAATACATATACAGTCAGAGACTGCAAAAACAGTAACAGAATAGTATATATACTGACACTGTAACAACAGTTACAGTATATTACACATACACAAACTGCAACAACAGCTACATACTATTATATATACAGACACTGTAACAACAGCTACAGAGTATTACACATACAGATTCTGTAAAAAGAGTTACAGAATATAACACATACAGGAACTGTAAGAACAGCTATAGAATATTATATATACAGAGACTGTAACACTAGTTACAGAATATTAAACATACAGGGAATGCAACAACAGCTACAGAATATTATATATACAGAGACTGTCACAACAGTTACAAAATATTACACATACCAAAACTGTAACAACAGCTACAGAATATTACCCATACATTGACTGTAATACCAGTTACAGACTATTAAACATACAGGGACTACAACAACAGTTGCAGAATATTACACATTCAGGGACTGCAACAACAGTTACAGAATATTACACATATAGAGACTGCGACAACATTTACAGAATATTACACATACAGAAACAACTGCAACAACAGTTACAGAATATTAGATATAGAGGGACTGCAACAACAGTTATAGAGTATTACACATACAGGGACTGCAACAACAGTTATAGAGTATTACACATACAGGGACTGTAATAACAGTTATAGAGTATTACACATACAGGGACTGTAATAACAGTTATAGAATATTACACATACAGGGACTGCAACAACAGTTATAGAGTAGTACACATACAGGGACTGTAATAACAGTTACAGACTATTAAACATACAGAAACAACTGCAACAACAGTTACAGAATATTACACATACAGAAACAACTGCAACAACAGTTACAGAATATAACTAATACAGAGACTGCAACCACAGTTACAGAATATTAGATATACAGGGACTGCAACAACAGTTATAGAGTATTACACATACATTGACTGCAACAACAGTTATATTATATTAAACATACAGGGTTTGCAACAACAGTTACAAAATATTACTCATACAGGGACAGCAACAACAGCTACATAATATTATATATATGGAGACTGCAATAACATTTACAAAATATTACACATACAGAGATGACTGCAACAACAGTTACAGAATATAACAAATACAGAGAGTTCAACAACAGTTACAGAATATTATATATACAGAGACTGTAACAACAGCTACAAATTATTATATAAACAGAGACTGTAACAACATCTACAGAATATGATATATATGGAAACTGTAACAACAGCTAGAGTATAATACATATACAGAGACTATAACAGTGGCTACAAACTATTATATATACAGAGACTGTAACAACATCTACAGAATATGATATGTACAGAAACTGTAACAACAGCTAGAGAATAATACATATACAGTCAGAGACTGCAAAAACAGTAACAGAATAGTATATATACTGACACTGTAACAACAGTTACAGTATATTACACATACACAAACTGCAACAACAGCTACATACTATTATATATACAGACACTGTAACAACAGCTACAGAGTATTACACATACAGATTCTGTAAAAAGAGTTACAGAATATAACACATACAGGAACTGTAAGAACAGCTATAGAATATTATATATACAGAGACTGTAACACTAGTTACAGAATATTAAACATACAGGGAATGCAACAACAGCTACAGAATATTATATATACAGAGACTGTCACAACAGTTACAAAATATTACACATACCAAAACTGTAACAACAGCTACAGAATATTACCCATACATTGACTGTAATACCAGTTACAGACTATTAAACATACAGGGACTACAACAACAGTTGCAGAATATTACACATTCAGGGACTGCAACAACAGTTACAGAATATTACACATATAGAGACTGCGACAACATTTACAAAATATTACACATACAGAAACAACTGCAACAACAGTTACAGAATATTAGATATAGAGGGACTGCAACAACAGTTATAGAGTATTACACATACAGGGACTGCAACAACAGTTATAGAGTATTACACATACAAGGACTGTAATAACAGTTATAGAGTATTACACATACAGGGACTGTAATAACAGTTATAGAATATTACACATACAGGGACTGCAACAACAGTTATAGAGTAGTACACATACAGGGACTGTAATAACAGTTACAGACTATTAAACATACAGAAACAACTGCAACAACAGTTACAGAATATTACACATACAGAAACAACTGCAACAACAGTTACAGAATATAACTAATACAGAGACTGCAACCACAGTTACAGAATATTAGATATACAGGGACTGCAACAACAGTTATAGAGTATTACACATACATTGACTGCAACAACAGTTATATTATATTAAACATACAGGGTTTGCAACAACAGTTACAAAATATTACACATACAGGGACAGCAACAACAGCTACATAATATTATATATATGGAGACTGCAATAACATTTACAAAATATTACACATACAGAGATGACTGAAACAACAGTTACAGAATATAACAAATACAGAGAGTTCAACAACAGTTACAGAATATTATATATACAGAGACTGTCAGAACAGATACATACTGTTATATATACAGAGACTGTAACAACAGCTACAGAATATTACATATACAGAGACTGCAACAACAGCTACAGAATATTATATATACAGAGATTGTAACAACAGCTTCAAAATATTACATATACAGAGATGACTGCAACAACAGTTACAGAATATAACAAATACAGAGAGTGCAACAACAGTTACAGAATATTACACATACAGGGACTGCAACAACAGTTACAAAATATTATATATATAAACAGAGACTGTTACAATAGCTACAGAATATTATATATACAGAGATTTTAACAACAGCTACAGACTATTATATATGCAGAGACTGTAAGAACAGCTGCATACTATTATATATACAGAGACTGTAACAACAGCTACAGAATATTACATATACAGAGACTGCAACAACAGCTACAGAATATTATATATACAGAAATTGTAACAACAGCTACAAAATATTCCATATACAAAGACTGTAACAACAGCTACAGAATATTATATATACTGGGACTGTAACAACAGCTACATACTATTATATATACCGGATCTGTAACAACAGCTACATACTATTAGAATATTATATTCAAGTATATACAGAGATTGTAACAACAGCTACAGAATATTATATATCTACAGAGACTGTTACAACAGCTACAGAATATTATATATACAGATATTTTAACAACAGGTATAGACTATTATATATGCAGAGACTGTAACAATAGCAATATACTATTACATATGCAGAGACTGTAACAACAGCTACAGAATATTTAACATACAGGGATTGCAACAACAGCTTCATACTATTGTATATACAGAGACTGTAACAACAGCTAAAGCATATTGCATAAACAGAGATTAAAACAGCAGCTACAGAATATTATATATACAAAGACTGTAACAACAGTTACAGATTATTACATATACAGAGACAGAAACAACAGCTATAGATTATTACATATATAGAGACTGTAACAACAGTTACATACTATGACATATACAGAGACTGTAACAACAGTAACAGACTATTACATATACAGAGACTGTAACAACAGCTACTGAATATTACATATACAGGGACTGTAACAACAGCTACATACTAGTATATATACCGGATCTGCAACAAGAGCTACATACTATTATATATGCAGAAACTGTAACAACAGCTACAGAGTATTTTATATACAGGTACTGTAACGAAAGCTAAAGAATACTATATGTATACAGAGACTGTAACAACAGCTACAGAATATTATATATACAGAGACTAAAACAACAGATAAAGAATATTAAACATACAGGGACTGTGACAACAGCTACAGATTATTACATATACAGTTGTTGTTGTTGTTGTATGGTGTTTAGCGTCGCTTTCAACAATTTTTCAGTCATATCACGACGGTGTCTACTTGAGACAGTTACTGAGCGCTGTCGCACTGGAGTATCATGCCGCAGACGTTCAGCGTTCACTCAACGTTTAGTTCGCTCAGTTCGGTTTCCGGCCCATAACCAATCGCAACATCTCAACTCTTTAAAATGATTCTATATTGACTTTTTAATTTAATCTGTTCCGATGGAGCAATTAAATGTATCCATGGGATTTAGTCAAGGTAAATTAATTCATAATCCGATTGTTTGTCTACAGATAATGTCACCCGCTGGGCGAAAGGTTGAACAAGTATCGATAGTAGGCATGTTTAACGGAAGTGTCTATGTTTTGATATGTGATCAGTGTTCTGGGTGATTAAAGAATATCCACGTTATACCGGCTTCTGTTATCCAGACCGACATTTGTTTGCGTCAGTATCTTCTTTGATATACCATAAGCCGTTTGTTACAGGAAAGCAATAAAGTTTATCCACAAAATTTACATATACATCAACATAAACTAAATATATTGTTATCAATAATTAAATTTAATTAATAATTCCATACTGTTGATACCTCGTTGGCCTTATGATAATCCATAAATCTGCTCAGTGTAAGCAGTGACTTAACAACATGTGGATATATCACTGGTTTTGTTAATGTTCAAACTAAAATAAGCTTTATAATCAATAATATGCACTGCATGGGCGACGAAAAATTTATTATAATCCGTGCGATGCAATTCGACATTATAATAAATGATTTTTGAAAAATAATAATCTTGTAGTGTTTTTCCTTGATTTGGGTCCAAACGTGGCTTCACTAAACTTAAAAAAAGATATTCTGATATTTTATGTTTTTATAATTATTTTCGTTATCATTATGTATATAAATATACTTGCAATGAACTTTTTTCAGTGGGTTTCTCAAATTATTCTTTTACTGATAGTATGCTTTATGTTAATATATTATTTAAAATGACAAACTATATTAAACTTTATTTGGACCATAAATATTGATTAGTGTTATCCTCTTTCCATTAATTGCAATATCTTAAATAAGCTTGTTACCATGTATATCTCCTTCAATTTTGTGAAGTTTATATTCGAAAATTGTTATTGAATAATAGTACAATTCCTCTAGACTGACTATTAAAATTATTAAAATAACATTCATAGCCCCACTGTTCTCGTATGTAATTTTCATCTTTTTTAATAAAATGTGTATCTTGTAGAAAATATATTGAATATGATTTTTGTTTTAAAAAGTAGAAGACATCTTTAATTTTGTTTCTGTCACCAAGGCCTTGGACATTCATTGAGATGAAAGTTACGTTTTCATTCATATTTAAGAAAGCTACCTTTAAAAAAAAACTGGCTGTCTGGTCAGGCACACACTGTATAACTGTATGAATTGTTGGTAAAAGGATTACATTTTCATGAGTTTGACATCTACACTGTTGTTCCCCTGTTTCTACAGGAAATATAAAAATGTGAAGTTCTTACATTAGAAATAAAAAGAAAGAAAGAACAATAAACAATGAACAGAATTTACATCAATAAAAAAAGGAGTAGATTATCAAATACTTTTACTGAACAATACATATTAAGGGTATGGTGAATATTTATAGTAATTATTTATTAACAGTAAACAACAAATGAGCCTTTTTTTATGTACATATCGCATTTTGAAAAGTATATGTATATACACCCACCCACATACTAGTATATATATACACGTATATACACATATAGAATGCTGAAGCTACAGCTGGTAGTAACACTTCCATGTGTGCTTGTCCCAGATTGATTGCATTTATTTCAAAAATCTTAAATGAACATGGAAAAAAAATATTGAATGAATGAACAGGGTTTTACGGCGTACCAACACATTATAGTTTATATGACGCAAACAGGAAGGAAGATTCCAGGTTCACTCCACATGTACAAAAACAACAAATTAACATACAGATTAAAAAATACATCAACAAATGAATATGCAGAATGAACCTAGAACCTTAATACCTGCGAAACGGCAGAGTTTTGGCAAATTCTATCATAGTTATCAATTTATCGCTTCCTACAACATGCATGACCCTCAGTGATCCTATTCTTGCCGTAAAAAATAATAAAAAACAACTATAAAAAAAAACAAAAAAACATATACACACAGAAAACAAAACCATGAACGGTAAAGTTCTCTTTTTAACAGTTTATGCTTTGTAGCAATTATATATGGTTACACAATGTGGTTAATTATTTTCCAAAAAAGTAAGAAGTACTAGACTACTTCTAGACTACTCGTTTATTATCCACCGAGAGGTCTTTCTGGCAATATATATATATATATTATAAAAAAACAACAACTGGAACTAATATGGGCTACACTATTTTCAGTAATTTCTAGGTGCACGTATGGGCTCAAACTACTATTTCCTCAATCTTCCCAACAGTTCCATAAAAAGTCACAAGACTACATATAGTATAGGCTTTATCTCTTATACTGTATGCGAAATATGAAAAACAATAGAATAAACTAATGCAGCTGAATGAGTATTTACATAATTTTTATGTCTGTAAAAATCAATATAGTAAATGAAACCGTCCCAGTTTACTAATCAAAATATTGATTGGTGGTGGGGGGGGGGGGGGAATGAATACATGATTTCGGACGTCTACTTTCACTTTGTCACAGTGTACACACTGAGCAGAAAACAATCTCTTATATGACTCATGATCCCTACCTTTTTCATCATATTTTGGTAGTGCAAAGGTTGACAAACAGTAAAGTGTAAGTTTCACATCTTTCATTTGGGTCTCTCTATGAATGACGAGCCTTCAAACTTTTATCATTTACTATAGAATAAAGAACCAAAATCAATGGTTGGTTTACACCTTCATTTTTGTTAATTTTTGCAGAGTAAACATTCGTCATCGGACTGCTCCAGGTGGCCCTTACATGTATATTTCCTACCGCTGTTGCTACCTAATCGCAGTGACATAACAGATCACTAATAACGGTATTCAATATCAATATCAAATTTAGTAATTGCATAAAGGAAATATTACTTTTAATGCCAATTAATTTTTATTCTGGTGCTATATTAAAGTTGTACCATTATCGCATTTGTATAATATAAAGATAAAAGCACTAACGTGTTAGTAAAAACAATTCTGTTTGTATAATAAACTGCATTCGTTTTTATGAATCAGATGGCAATCAAATAAGTAAAACTAATACATTATGCCAATGAAATGCATTATTGTTATACATCACTACATTTTAAGTTTTTAACTGGATTTTAAAGACGACTGTGCAGGCGCTTTTTGTCCGCATGACGATTTTTGTCCGCAAGGCTTTTTATCTGCAGAAAAAATAGAAAAACGTCGACTTTTGTCCGCATGACGCCTTTTATCCGCAGAAAAAATTAGAAAAATGACGCCTTTTGTCCGCATGACGCCTTTTGTCTGCAGAAAGTTTTAAAAAATGACGCCTTTTGCCGCTTGATGCCTTTTGTCCGCAGAAAAATCTGGAAAAAAAACATCGACTTTTGTCCGCATGACACCTACTATACGATTGTTGGAGTACAGTTTTATCTTAAAAACGTTTGGGTTACAGTGAGGCAGGGTAAACCGCGTAAAGTGAAACACGGGGTAAGTAGGAACAAGGACAGTAACTAATATAGTAATGTTCCTATTTAATCTATTTGACGAAGAATAGATAGGCACCATCATTATTAGTGATCAACAGATATTGGAATGAGTGCTAACGATATTTATTAAGAAAAAATAGTTTTCGTTTCGTCAATAGTGTTTTCACTGTTTTAGCTGTACAAGCGTTTACTATGAATTATATGGAATACAGCTATCTTTAATTTTAGCATACACGAATTTAATGTGCATATCTGCAAGATAATATATATTTTGTTCAATCTAATGTCACAGATAATTTGTGGTCGAGGCAAATTAGAGCAAAGTGGTGGAGGCCTGTTGTTACAGTATTTCAACTCAGTAAATATACTCCATTTATTTTTTTCATATTCATGTAATAAGCTTAAACAGTTGTAGAACAATCGTAAGCACGTTATATACATGTATATGCATTTCTAAGTGCATGTTGATATGCAGAAATCTAGACCATGGTGACACAACTATCCAGTTCAAGCGACCAATAGTGAATGTGTTTTCTTTAAAACATTCTGAAGGACAGACGGAGAAAGAAATCATGCTTTTATTATAGCAATTTTACACCTTTTATTCGTGGTTGTAAATGTTAAACTGAAAATACAAGCAGTTAGAAGTTAGTTTGATATTCGTTTTTTTCTATCTTTTGATATTTAAAGGAGAAACTCTTCAAATTGGAGGTTAGGGTTAAAGCTAGCAACCGTATTTTTCTGTTGATATTCACTTCACCAAAGCTGCACAATATATTTTTGATAATGATTATATCTCATACACATTCTTGAACTGGCAAAATTAAATCATTTACACATGTTTGGTTTACGGCCCTTGAATTGTCATATATTGCCCTATCTGATCTTTTGTGCAGTCTAACAACCATACTTTTCACTGGATATTTTCTAAACTGTCGCTGATCTCGGACAAATTCTTGAACTGACCGAACGGTCTATTGGTCTTGTATTAATATTATATTAGTATTCAAAGTATAATCTGACATTATGTGCACCCTAACACTCGCATTTTTTTCACTTGACCTTAACCAAACATATACAGTAGTTATACAACCATAATATCTCAGACGAGTTCTAGAACTGGTCAAATCGAATAATAAATGTCTGAATTATAATTCTCATTTTATATATATAAGAGAGAGTTTTTTTCATATTGTGTGGACTCTTACACCAACATGTATTATTCGATATTTGTCCAAAACTAACACTGTGACAGTAGTTACATACCTTTATAGCTCGGATATTGGTAAAAAAAAAAAAGCTTTATTAGAACAATTGTGCCTAGCTATATTGAAACCCTTCCAGTCACGTTGGAGCTAAGGAGCGAACACCAATGAACCCTTTTTATCTGCTGTAAAGTGTCTAACATTTTCGTAGATAAAATAAAATTTACTTAAGGAATATGTTAGAATGTACACACTGATCTCAATCTTAAAATGTTTTGTGTAAAATATGTTTGAATAATATGCTGTTTAATAGTCTCAGATCTTATTTTAATTTAATTTGGGTTATAATTTACTATAAAAACAAGCGATTTTCCAATTATCCCCAAGGCTTGGGCAAATTGGAACATTTAAGTTCGCCATTTGTGTCATTTTGTGAAACAGCCAATAATATTAGTATAAATTCGTTAAACTTAAATGACAAGAGAAGCCAGATATTTATGATGTGCGTATTATACGTGAATGTATGTAAAACAAATATGTATACATTGTGACAAATACAATTTTCATTTCGACTTGTCCCGGTTTCCTCCACAGTAAATCGCAAACGGTGTCTAAGTTAAATAATTAATATTACGAAATAAGATTTCAGCGCATCATTGAACTTAGCAAATGTCTTTGGAGAGAATTTTCAAATCGCAAACGGTGTCTAAAGTTAAACAATTAATATTACGAAATAGTATTGCAGCGTATCATAGAACTTAGAATAATATTGACTTTGGAGAGAATTTTCATATCCTTCCGTTTGACTTAAAATAACCGTTTTATAAATATTTTTAAAGTGGATCGCCATCGGTGCACTGTATTTGTTTGTTTGAGTATTAAGCGCAATTGTACGTCATTCATGAATAACAGGCCGTCATTACTCGAAAATACCAATCTCCGCAAGTGTCTGATAACATTCTCACTAAAATCAGCGGCGAGAGACAAACGATACTGAGACGTAATGCTGTATATCACTCCCTGAGGAAACTATTGCCGGGCGGGAATTCGAACTCACGACCCCTTGATTGATAGCCAGACGACATAAGCGGTGTAATTATATTTTTAGATTCTCGTAGTGTTGGTCATTTTCAAAACGTCGTTTGTCTTTAGCAAGCGTCGAAGATCATGTAATACTTCAGGGTAAATATCATACAAAGAAATTATTCATATGTGATTTTCCGTTAGAACCCCCCCCCCCCCCCCCACACACACACACACACACCGAAAAAATTGATGTTGGAACGAATTACATGTATTAACATTTAAACATCGTAATCTCGTTTGATCTAAATGCAATTATGCGTGGTGTATTAAAATGGACACCTCCGTGCGTGCGTTCGTGCGTCTGAAATCATTTCCGGAGTACAACTCCAAATTTTCTCAAGGTAATTTTACTAAACGTTGTACACATGCCAGCCAGTAGGTCTAGAAGTGCCTTATGTAATAAAACAACAACAATGATAACTTGTATTAACGAGCGAACTCATGTGAAATTAATCTTCCTTGAGGCCCCCAACATATTAATATCAACTAAGTAATATAATTTGCATTTTCTATATATGATGGAATAGAGTTCCACAAACAAAAGCCTTAATAAGCAAACGAATGATGACACATTTCAGAATTTGGATTAGGATATAATTGCTATGAGGGAGTTAATTTTCAATGTGTTTTACTGTTGCTATGAAAACAAATAGCCAAATTACAAAACTTTATATTTCCAGAGTACAACTACAAAGCTATTCAAGGTAACTTCACGAAACTTTGTACACATGTCAACCTGGAGACCTAGCAGTGCGTTTTGCTATGAGGGTGATTTTATTGTCAACATTTTTTTTCTGTTACCATGAAACAAATAGCCAAAATGACAAAATTCACCGTTTCCAGAGTACAACTCTAAAACCGTTCAAGCTAACATCACGAAATTTTGTATACATGTCAACCTTGAGTTGTAGTAGTGCCTTTTGCTATGAGGCAGTTATTATTTTCAACATATTTTCCTGTTACCAAGTAAAACCAAATAGTAATAAAAACAAGAAATGTCACTTGTAAGTGTCGCATACCCCCCAAATGGTTTGTTAAAATAAAAATATATGTTATAGGTAGCGATGTATCCATGGATATCAAGAGAAATGGGCTGACGTTTCAGACTAGACACGCAATTTCATGTTATTGTTTTTTTTACATTAAAGCGTGACCTTGACCCAAGTGTAACCTTGACATCTGATGTAAAGGTCTGAGTATTTCTACAGGTAAATACAGGTGACACATCATCATGACGTGCTGATCACTTGTGTGAAGCTATTTTATAAATTCCTCCATGTAAGATAAAGTTACAGACCAGATATGAAATATCAAACAAACTGAAAGTGTGACCTTGAGGTAAGGTACTGGTTCTTAATGTAACACGTCGTCATGTCATGTTGGTCAATTGATAAATTGAGCCAAGTATTTTTGGAATCCATCCATGTCTGATAAAGTTACAGGAGGGTGTCATACAAACTCAAAGTGTGACCTTGACATTTGAGGAAAGGGTCTATGTCTTACGTGAGAAACGTCGCCATGTCATCTTGATCAATTGAGCCAAGTTTAAGACAAAGTTACAGACCAGACACACAAAATCAAACAAATTGAAAGTGTGACCTTGACCTTTGGGGAAAGGTTCTGGGTCTTACATGCGACATTTAATTATGCCATGTTGATCAAATGACCCAGTGTTTTTTTTTAAATTTATCCATAGGTGACAAAGTTACAGACTAGACACGGAATCTCAAACAGACTGAAAGTGTTATATCAAACAAAGTTAAATTAATATAACTTAATGTTTGAAGTGGGAGTCTGGGTGTTGCAAGCAACACGTCTTCATGTTATGTTGATCATTTCTAGCACGTATTTATAAAATCCATTTATGCACGACAAAGATACAGGAAGGACACGAAATCTCACAAAGACTCAAAGCGTTGTCAAATAAACTCAAAGTGTGACCTTGACCTTTGAGGTACGCACGTGGGTCTTACATGTGACACGTCATCATGTCATTCTGATGAATTGAGCCAAGTGTTTATGAAATTAATCCATAGGTGACAAAGTTACAGACCGTGCACGAAATCTCAATCAGACTGAAAGTGTCATCAAACAAAGTTAAATTGTGACTTTGACCTTTCAAGTGGGAATCTCGTTGTAATGCGCGTGATTTTATGTTGATCATTTGTAGCAAGTATTAACCAAATCCATCTATGTATGACAAAGTTACAGGCCAGACACGAAATACCGGACGGAATGACGGACGGACGCTGCGATTACTATATGCCATACAAAAAATTGGGGTGAGGGGGAGGGGGTAGCCTAATTGCAAAATTTTCCATTTTCGGAGCGCAACTACAAAACCATTCAAAGTAACTTGAAGGAGTTTTCTTTTTTTTCTGTTACCATGGAAACAAATAGCCACAGTTATAAGATTTGCAGCTTCCTGGTCATAACTCCAAAACCGATCAAGGTAACTTCACGAAACTTTGTACACATGTCAACCCCTGTGATCTTACCATGGAAACAAATAGCAAAAAATACCAAATTATCTGTTATACCTAAATAAAACGAAACCGAGGTAAATGTTAAAAAAAGCTGTCGGAAGGACAGCGCTTTCGATTATTCTAAAATGTTTAAAAACAAGTGTGCATCTAGTACCTCTATTTGAAAAGAAACATTTCTTCAAATTATTAAACAAACACTTAATTGAAATATAATTTTGTTTAAATTGAACATACATAGTTCATGTAAAATTAAAACAAGGACCACAAAGCAGTCAATTAAAGTCCATATCAAATCAATCAGAAATATTATACGAGTAAGTGCAAAGGGAATAATGAACTTAAAAGTCTGAAAATTCTTAAAGGAAACTAGTTACTATGGACACACTAACGTTATTGAGGGGAATAGTGTTTATATTTTTAATTGACATATCCAAGTTAAAGCAACATAACTATACCTTTTTCATATATTTATAATCCTTTTATTTTGTAAATAAATCCCATGGTCATCCAGAAACTGACGATCTGAAGATAATGTAGTGGGTTTTTTTCGGTAGAGATAAGTTAACTTGATATGCATCTTTGATATTCGATATTCATCATGAATCTAACACGTACCCTTATCCTAATTCTAGCCCTAACTCTTACCTCCAATTTGAAAAGTTTCTCCTTTAAATATCAAAAGATAGAAAAACGAATGTCAAACTAACTTCTAACTGCTTGTATTTTCAATTTTACATTTACAACCACCAATAAAAGTCGTAAAATTGCTATAATAAAAGCACTATCTCTTTTGAAATATGCCTTTTTATGAACACCTTCCATCTTCCATCTGTCCTTCAGAATGTTTTAAAGAAAATGCATTCACTACTGGTCGCTTGAACTGGATAGTTGTGTCACCATGGTCTAGATTTCTGTAGATCAACATGCGCTTAGAACATGCATATACATGTATATAACGTGCTTACGATTGAAATACATCTACAACTGTTTAAGTTTATTACATGAATATGAAAAAAATAAATGGAGTATATTTACTGGGTTGAAATACTGTTTTAACATGCCTCCGCCACTTTGCTCTAACTTGTCTCGACCACAAATTATCTGTGACAATCTGTGATTGAACAAAATATATATTATCTTGCAGATATGCAGATTAAATTCATGTAGACTAGAATTAAAGATAACTGTATTCCATATAATTGATACTAACAGCTTGTACAACTAAAACGGTGAAAACACTATTGACGAAACGAAAACTACTTTTTCTTAATAAATATCGTTAGCACTCTTCATCTGCCACCATTCCAATATTTGTTGATCACTAATAATGATGGTGCCTATCTTTTCTTCGCAAAATGAATTAAATAGGAATATTACTATATATCAGTTACTGTCCTTGTTCCTACTTACCCTGTAATTCACTTTACGTGGTCTACCCTGCCTCACTGTAACCCAAACATTTTCAAAATGAAACTGTACTACAACAATCGGATATAAGGCGCCATGCGGACAAAAGTCGACGGGTTTTTTTTCAGATTTTTCTGCGGACAAAAGGCGTCATGCGGACAAAAGGTGTCATTTTTCTAATTTTTCTGCGGATAAAAGGCGTCATGCGGACAAAAGGCGTAATTTTTCTATGCGGTCAAAAGACCTAATTTTTCCAAATTTTCTGCGGACAAAAGTCGTCATGCAGACAAAAGTCAACGTTTTTCTATTTTTTCTGCGGAAAAAAGCGTTGCAGACAAAAAGCGTCAAGCGGACAAAAATCGCCTGCACAGATGACGACCGGGTTATAAAACGTTTTGAATGCTTTTTAATACTCAACTCAAAATTCGTACTAGAACCTAATTTATAGGGTAATTAATTTAAAGCAAAATCATTTAACTCAAACCTCGAATTTGAAATCATTGATGCAGATTTGAAATAGAAAGTTACAGGTATTCATTTATTTCGCTATATAATCGTATTTTATTTGATCATGGAATTTTGAGTTAGCATGGGACAAACTTGTATAACCCTCGGAACTACATTACAAGGAATTGTATAAACCATTCTGTATAAATTCTTTGATAGCCTTTTCTAATTAATATATTAGAGATGACTACATGGCTGCTTCCACAGATTTGTTGAATGTCCCTTTTTTAAAATGGATAATAATGACAATCCATACACTGTCCTTTGACATGCCACTTTGTGTTCGAAATGACTGGATATACTGATATAGTTTATGACAATGCTATTGATGATACATGTATGTATTTGTGCTAAAATATATATGGAGGCTTGAACTTCAGGATTGAAATCTGATTGCTGCGCATACAGGGGACAATACACATAGCACTCATAATTCTTATTTCCTCCGAGGAAATCTGATTACTGCGCATACAGGGGACAATACATAAAGCACTCATAATTCTTATCTCCTCCGAGGAAATCTGATTACTGCGCATACAGGGACAATACACATAGCACTCATAATTCTTATTTCCTCCGAGGAAATCTGATTACTGCGCATACAGGGGACAATACAGATAGCACTCATAATTCTTATTTCCTCCGAGGAAATCTGATTACTGCGCATACAGGGCCAATACACATAGCACTCATAATTCTTATTTCCTCCGAGGAAATCTGATTGCTGCGCATACAGGGGACAATACATATAGCACTCATAATTCTTATTTCCTCCGAGGAAATCTGATTACTGCGCATACAGGGGACAATACACATTGCACTCATAATTCTTATTTCCTCCGAGGAAATCTTATTACTGCGCATACAGGGACAATACACATAGCACTCATAGTTCTTATTTCCTCCGAGGAAATCTGATTACTGCGCATACAGGGGACAATACACATAGCACTCATAATTCTTATTTCCTCCGAGGAAATCTGATTGCTGCACATACAGGGGACACTACACATAGCACTCATAATTCTTATTTCCTCCGAGGAAATCTTATTACTGCGCATACAGGGGACAATACAGTTAGCACTCATAATTCTTATTTCCTCAGAGGAAATCTGATTACTGCGCATACAGGGGACAATACACATAGCACTTATAATTCTTATTTCCTCAGAGGAAATCTGATTACTGCGCATACAGGGGGCAATACACATAACAATCATTATTCTTATTTCATCAGAGGAAATCTGATAACTGCGTATACATGGGACAATACACATACCACTCATTCTCCTTCCTCAGAGGAAATCTGATTACTGCGCATACAGGGGACAATACACGTAGCAATCATTATTCTTATTTCATCAGAGGAAATCTGATTGCTGCGCATAAATGGGACAATACACATAGCACTCATAATTCTTATTTCCTCCGAGGAAATCTGATTACTGAGCATACAGGGGACAATACACATAGCAATCATAATTCTTATTTCCTCAGAGGAAATCTGATTACTGCGCATACAGGGTACAATACACATAGCACTCATAATTCTTATTTCCTCAGAGGAAATCTGATTACTGAGCATACAGGGGACAATACACATAGCAATCATTATTCCTATTTCCTCAGAGGAAATCTGATTACTGAGCATACAGGGGACAATACACATAGCAATCATTATTCTTATTTCCTCAGAGGAAATCTTCCAGGGGACAATACACATAGCACTCATAATTCTTATTTCCTCAGAGGAAATCTGATTACTGAGCATACAGGGGACAAAACACATAGCATCATTATTTAATGATGGCGATATTGAATTTAAAAAATGGCTATATTATATATAAATGTGTTTTTACATGTTTTATATTCATTAGTGTCGTTTAATACATTAATACTGAATATAGTTATGAAGCATGTATTATATATTAAACACAATATACACAGTTATGGCGATACTACAATGACATAAACAACTACAACAACAATCTTTATTTAGCATAAAGCACAATTACAATGCTTCTGGCCTGATCAGTCAATATGTTCTAATTTCTAGTGTTGGGAATCGAAGCTTAACGTTTTAACCCTTTACTCCACAGAAACGCGTTTACCCGCACCAATCACAGAAGGCCTTTGAAAACAGTGCAGGAAGAGTTCAGATTGCCCGTAGTTCCGGTATTCCTGTCGCATCACGATAATGACGTATCCTCCTGACGGGTATAATCGATTATACAATTAATCATGGTATGATTAACTACAGGTATATAAAAATACAATGCTTCGTATTGTAATATTGAAATCATTTTACTCATGTCAAATATATCCTGTCAAAATTTACATTTTTAAACTTGAACCTTATGAATCTCCACGTAGGGTTCTAAGGAGCTGTCTTAGACGCCGTCTCAAGATCACTTACCTCACACCGTTAAGGTTGTAGGTTCGAGTCTTATTTGCTCCAAAAACTTTATGTGCGAAAGCTTGCCAATTACTTGTAAAAGGACAGTGATTCATTCAGAGACATTCCTCCATCAATAAAACTGGATATGCTATACATTACCTGAAATGTGTGGAAAACGGCGTTAATCCCTATTAAAACGAAACAAACGGTTTGGCAAACTGAGATATTGAAACACAAACGAAACAAATGGTTTGGCATACTTAGGTATTCAAATAGAAACGATACAAAGGATTTGGCATGCTTAAGTGTTTTAATAGAAACGAAACAAAGGATTTGGTATACGGAAGTATTTAAATAGAAATGAAACAAAGGATTTGGCATACTGAGGTATTTAAATAGAAACGAAACAAAGGATTTGGCATTCTGAGGTATTTGAATAGAAACGAAACAAAGGATTTGGCATACTTAGGTATTTAAATAGAAACGAAACAAAGGATTTGATATACGAAGGTATTCAAATAGAAATGAAACAAAGGATTTGGCGTACGAAGGTATTTAAATAGAAACGAAACAAAGGATTTTGTATACGAAGGTATTTAATTAGGATTGAAACAAAGGATTTGGTATACGAAGGTATTTAAATAGAAATGAAACAAAGGATTTGTCATACTAAGTTATTTGGATAGAAACGAAACAAAGGATTTGGCTTACTGAGGTATTTAAATAGAAACTATACAAACTGTTCGGTATGCTGAGGTATTTAAATTGAAACTATACAAATTGTTCGGCTTACTGAGGTGTTTTAATAGAAACGATACAAACGTTTCAGTATACTGATGTATTTGAATAGAAACGAAACAAAGTGTTTCATATACTGAGGTTTTTAAACAGAAACGAAACAAACGGTTTGATATACTGAGGTATTTAAATAAAAAAGAAACAAAGAGTTTAGCATACTGAGGTATGTAAACAGAAATGAAACAAAATAATTGGCATACTGAGGTATTTAAATAGAATTGAAACAAAGGATTTGGCATACTGAGGTATTTAAATAGAATCGAAACAAAGGATTTGGCATACTGAGGTATTTGAATAGAAATGAAATAAAATGCTTGGCATATCGAGGTATTTAGATAGAAACGAAACAAAGAGTTTGGCATACTCAAATATCTAAATAGAAACGAAACAATGGGTTTGGTATAAGGAGGTATTTAAATAGAAATGAAACAAAGGATTAGGCATACTGTGGTATTTGAATAGAAATGAAACAAAGCATTTGGCATACTGAGGTATTTGAATAGAAATGAAACAAAATGTTGGCATATTGAGGTATTTAAATAGAAACGAAACAAAGGATTTGATATACAGAGGTGTTTAAATAAAAAAGAAACAAAGAGTTTAGCATACTGAGATATTTAAATTTTATTTTTGCATCATGAACATTATTATATACTTTTTAGAAATGGTGTTTTATTAAAATCTATCTAAAATTACAGAGTGCCCCTCTATCAGCATAGCTGCTATATTATTTTTTTAAATAATCTTTTCTGTCCCACACAACAATTTATTTGTTACTGTTATACATATAGAGACATGCACTTCTGGAACATTGAACACATTGCCAGTGGTTCTAAGAGTGTCTTGTTACCACAGGTAAACCTCTGTAAGTCCAACTATGCAAGGGAAATAAACATGGGATTGACCAGATTTCCTCACTTTTTCGATGATTTGATGACAACCCTTTTGACAATTCTGTCCATTTGTTGCAGTGTATCACTACGCATCTTTAAACTGTTATATCTTCATTCAACAGTACTTAATGTCATCCAAACTTGGTAGAAATCATAAAAATGTACAAATGTCCTCACATGTATAAAGAAATATGACTAATTTAAGGATTTTCAACAAAAATAATGCACAAACCAATTTACACAGCGCTCTAATATCGTGCACACACGAATCTTGCTACCGTCACTAAGGGAAGGGAATTGATAAGTGACCTTTAAACATATTGCAGGTTTTGTATACATGAGTGTTATCATCGACATTCCTCGTAAGGAAAAGAAAATGCAAACTCTCTCTGCCCAAAGCTTTTTAGATCGACAGATGATCTTGAAATGACGTCTTAGATCGCCCTGTCATGGAAAATAGCTGCGTTTTTATTGATTTTTATAAATGTACAACTCACATTATCAGAATTCAAATAAAACGTTTTTAAGAAATTCGGACGCTGTAAATGCTTATTGAATATTTTCAAAACACCCATATAATTCGTAAATAACACGATTTGCTGTGTTTGTAATCGGTGCATGTTCATGTAAAACAGTATCTCATAATTCAAATCAATGACTAATAAACACATAATGCTGAGAGTTAAGTTGTGGAATATATACAATCAACCTCCCGTATCAGGTATATTAACCCCCATGAAAAGGCTGGGAATGCTATGCCTGTCCCACAATTCAAAGTAATTGAATGCTTACTAAACTGTGACTTCATTGAAAACTTCTCCTAAAGCAACTGACTCAACGTGCTCAAATGTCGCTTTCCCAACATTGCTATTTGACGGATTATTAGTTATTTGATCACTATTCTGGACAATGTTGCATTCAATCATCAATAAAAAATAACTGACTATTATTTAATATTATCATTAAAAATAATCGCATTGACACATGAAACTAGGAATAGAATCACAAAGATATATCTTTTTCTTTAGCTATGCTCCGCTGACAAAGTAGATTTACTACGACTACGATTTATTTCAGTAGAACTTTGATCGCTCGAACTCGACGGGACTGGACAAAATAGTTCGAGTCAGCGGTAATTCGAGTAAAGCCTGGTACAACAATCATCGTTCATGTCCATGGTGTATGTTTTAGATGAAACAGTAAGAAATTGATATCCGCTGTCCAATGGGGATTTCACACCAATATTGCGTGAGCTTTAATGAAATATTTTGATGAAATAGTAAGAAATGTTACCCGATGTCCTATGGTGATTTCACAAGTCGGTCAAGTTAACAGAACATCAGAATAGCAGAATGATTTTTTTTCATTTTGACAACAGAATAGCAGAACAGCATAACGAGTTATTTTTCATTCTGCAAAAAGAACAGCAGAACAGCAGAATGAACTATTTTCATTCTGCCAGCAGAATAGCAGAATGAAAATTGGACAGAAATGAAAGTTGTTTTTATCACTTATTTTAGTACAGTTGCCTGCATGAACACACCGTCAGTCGTTTTTTTTTTACAATCACCACCCAGAAGTTAAAGGGGAACCGTTTTTCTCATTTCACCAAAAGTAATATTCTCATTTTTTTTCACCGATTTAACGTTCAAACTAACATTAGCAGGGTTCACCTCCATGTACCATGTTCATAATATTTTCAGCTAAAGTTTCAAACGAAAGTTGTACATGTGCACAACCCGTTCAAGTGGAATGAAAGTGTGATTTTTACATTGTTTCATCGTGGATTGTTAAACATTATGCCTGACTTATTTCGCCAACCAATAATTTTATATAACTTTTCTTATTATTGATTTTAGTTTGCTTTCATGCATGAACATGCAGGAAGGCTTAAGAACAGTTTAATTACAAGCAATCACATGCACAAACAATCCAGCAAAATGAAAATGAGATTTTTTCATCATTTCACCTTGGATTCGCATTGTAAAACATTTTTGCCTGGCGTATTTCGCTAACCAGTTAGCAGTTATAAGCCGGATTCATCTCTCTGCACCATTTCTTATCATTTTGTTCAGTGTCATAAGCAAAATAGCAATATACTAAAAAAAAATTTTTTTTCATATTTCCAGCAGAATAGCAGAATGAAATATTTTCAATCTGCCAGCAGAATAGCAGAATGAAAATTGGACTAAAATGAAAGTTGTTTTTTATCACATATTTTAGTGCAGTTACACACATGAACATACCGGAAGTCTTAAGAAATGTTGTTTTTTATACAAACAATCACTACCCGAAGGTTAAAGGGGAACTTTTTCTCCTTTCACCAAATGGAAAATTCTAATTTTTTCACCGAATTTACGTTCAAACTAACAATTATTAGCCGAGTTCAACTCCTTGTTCGGCTAAAATTACAAACAAAACTTGTACACATGCACAACCCGTTCCAGCAAAATGAAAATGAGATTTTTTCATCATTTCACCTTGGATTCGCATTGTAAAACATTTTGCCTTACGTATTTCGCTAACCAATTACTTTATCTAACTATGTTTACCATTACTTGATCAGCGGAAATGATACGATTACAAGTTATTGACGAAAAACAATTTATTTTACCAGACTGCTCATTCCGCGAGAGTGAGAAAAGTGGAAAAAATTAAAGAATTTTTTTTTTTTAATCATCGGTTTTAGTCCGATTTCATGGTGATTTTTTCACCGAATTTACGTTCAAACTAACAATTATTATCCGAGTTGAACTCCATGTACCATATTACACATTTTTGTTCATACTGTGTTCAGTTAAAATTACAAACGAAACTTGAACACATGCAGGAAGGCTTAAGAAATGTTTTATTACAAACAATCACTACCCGGAAGTAAAAGGGGAACTTTTTCCCATTTCACCAAAAGGAAAAGTCTCATTTTTTCACCGAATTTCCGTTCAAACTAACACTTATCAGCCGAGTCCACGTCAGTGAATCATTTAACACATTGTATTTATACTGTCTCCAGCTTAATTTACAAATGAAAGTTGTACACGTGCACCATCTGTTGCAGCAACATAAAAAATTTGATTTATTCTTCCTTTCACAACGGTTTCGCATTTTAAACCATTTGGTCCGACGTATTTCGCTTACTAAATATTGATCTCACCTTTTTGTTCATTATTTTATCAGAAGAAATAAACTGTTCAAAAGTTATTCACGAAAAACATTTCATGCTATTTCGCGATGTGATGTATGGTTGTTTACAAGTGTTATATTTACCAAAATATTAACACAGTAACATTTGACAAAACATATGCAGTACAAAACACACTGTGTTACATTTCTATATCTTACACACTGTGTTATCAGAGACAGATAAACAATTAAGCAATTAAGTCACTGGTATATCTGGCACACCGTGTTACATGGCTATACTCCAGCACACCTTGTTACATTGCTTTTGCAGCATACGGTGTTACATTGGTATATGTAACACCCTGTGTAACATTTTTATGTGTAGTATACCATGTTACTTTGCTATATCTAGCACAGTGTTTTACATTACTAATGTAGCATACAGTGTTACATTGCTATATCTATCCCATTGTATTACATTTATATATCTTGCTCATTGATTTACATTTTTACATTGCCATAACTAGCACATTGTATTCATCTGGTACACTGTGTTACATTGTTATAACTAGAAACTGTATTTTATGACTTGTGACACGGATATATCTAGTATATTGCGTTATATTGATAGTGTAGAATACTGGGTTACTTTGTGATATCTAGAACACTGTGTTACATAGCTATATCTAGCACACTGTGATATGCAGGATATAATTTTTTTATCTAGCAGACAGTGTTACATTGCTATTGTAGCACACTGTGTAATATTGCTAGTTGTAGCACACTGTGTTACATTGCTATTTCTGCGAATCCGTGTTACACGGATATACCTAGTACATTGCGTTATATTAACAGTGTAGCAGACTGTGTTACATTGTTATATCTAAAACTATGTGTTATATATCTAAAACTATGTAATAGCTATATCTGGCACACCGTGTTACACGAACATATCTATCAGACCATGTTACATTGCTATTGTAACATACTTTGTTATATCGCTAGTTGTAGCACACTGTGTTACATTGCTTTATCCAGCACATTGTCTTACATATGATACAGTATGTTTCTCTGTTTTATCTAGCACATTGTGTTACATGGTTATATATAGCACATTGTGTAAGTTTGCTATTGTAGCATTCTGTTACATTGCTATATTTAGCACAATCTGCTACATTGCTATAGCTAGTACACTGTATTACATCTGGTACACTGTTACATTGTTATATCTAGCATACTTTGTTACATGACTATATCAAGTACACTGTATTGCATGTACGTTCATATGTCTAGCATACTGTGTTAATCATTCTGTCAAACGTTGCTATATCTAACACACTTTGTACATGACTATATCTGGTACACTGCTAATTCTAACACACTGCATTACCGTATGATAGCTATACTTGTGATACATAACTAGATGTAGTAGACCGTATTGCATTGTTATAAACAAGCAATGTGTGGTACATCGTTATGTCTCATTAACTTACTGTACTGCCTGGATATAACTAGAATATTATATTGCATTCCTATATCTAGCTTATAGTGTTAGCTGCCATATTGTATATTGATACTACTATTTCTACTACTACTACTACTACTAATACTACTACTACTACTACTACTACTACTAATACTAATAATAATAATAATAATAATAATAATAATAATAATAATAATAACAATTATAATAATAATAATAATAATAATAATAATAATGATAATAATAATGATAGAGAGCAAGCGAATACGAGCTCTTATGGTATCACGCAAGATTAAGAAAAAAAAAATATATATATATACTTATACTAACGTTGAAAACCGGAAATGACCCTCTGTTGTTTTTTTTTCATGCGTAATTTGGAACACTCGGCTATGTAGGTTGTTTTAATTTGATTACATAAAATATAGGAATTCTATACAAAATCCGGGTTTACAAAATCACTTTTTTATCTTGAATCATGAATAGTTATTTCAATTCTCTCCTTATAATTACGAATAAAATATAATATATTTAAAAACACTAAAATATACACAAAACGTACATTATAATAATTTATTTATTTCACAAATAAATTTCTGCTATAGGGAAATTTACCAGATGACTTAGTTAAATAGAACGTTAGTTTGGTTCCCTGACCTACAAAATAAATAGTCAATTTATCGAGTAGGTCCGAACACCAGGCAAAATAGAACGTTTGCAAATGAGTATGACCAGAAGTGAGCCAATCGAAACAAAGCTAATTTGACAATGCATAAGTAGTACACAAACGCCGTCTGCTCTGTTTGTTAACAGTAAAAGAACAACCCAACTGTTAAGAGGGTATTTCACTCCATATTCTGCAGGTTATTAATGCTTTAGTCACCACTATTTCCCATAAAATTGAACATAATGTAAATCTTAATCAAAAACAATAAATTTAAGTAAAACTACAAGTTGCAAAATGAGTCTTCTTCTTTCTTTTTTCCTTTCTTTCTTTTAGCTTTCAAAACAAAAAATAATAAGATATCTATTTATGAAGATGTGTGTGTTAAATCAATTTAAGCAAAAAAAATAAATAATTTGAGTATCGTTCAATGCATGAATATTTGGAACAATAAATTCGTTGTAATAAATGTACTGTCTCGGTTACATAAAGAGTCTACAGTGGGGATTTTTCCATCTGAGTCGCAAGGCAGCACAGACATGCAATCTGCAGCAATATATACCTTAACTGAAACAGTGGGAGGAAGAAGAAAGACTTTTCAATAGTCTGTCAGTAAGCAAAAGATCCTATTTGACCTCAATGTTGAAACTGAATGGATGGGCCACAGCTTGTGAAATTCAGGCGGCACCACTTCTGTACAACTGCAAAATTAAAGTTTGGCTGAAAGGTGCAAGAGAAACATTTACACTTTGTACATATGAAAACCACAAATTGAAAATTAAGAAATATTCCCTTTTCTGTTGCTTGACAATCGTCATTTATAAATTTTGTTACCAATGCCCATAGCAAACGAGGTAAACCAATCAACCAAAAACTTAACTGAACAAGAAAAATCGGCCTCAAGTGTTTTTCAAAACGTTAATGCATCTAACATTCACGTGGAATCAATACACACACACAAATATTTTAATTACCAGGTACAATGTAAGTTGTATCAAAAGCATATTCGTAATTTATTTTCTTTTTTTATTCATTTTCAGCATGCATCACCATTTATTTATTGGAACAGATTCGAGAGGGAGGTATCTCCATCAACACATAAACAAATTCCATCCATTTCCTGATCACTATCATGTATCTTTGATTGTCACTCCTGGTGGTAAAATATCACAGGTCTGTCATGCTGTTCAAAATAAAATGGCTTTTTATCCTGCTGAACAAACAGTTATTTTAATAGCAGCGATTGTAATTTGACAGAAAATGTGATCCGCAGAAATGGAACATACATCACATATAATTCAACAAATAAAGTCCAATCATTTATAACAGAATTACATGAGCTTTCCAGGAAACTGAGACATGACACAACAACACTTTTTTCTTGCAACAATTCCAAGTGCCTCTATTAAAAAATATGCATCTTTTGAAATTCTTAAACACAGACTTACAGAAACAGATTTAACAGCTGTGGAAATACAACAACAGAAAATTTTAGAAAAAGACATTATGACTATAAATCAAGAAATATGTAAAATTAATACAGAGCATTGTGTTAAGACTGTCAGACTCCATAGGTACATTATGAAAACATCAGATAAAAAAAGAGGAAAACATGGTCAAAATAAAAAAACAACAACAACAAATTTCGCTACTCCAACATGTATGATGGAGTACATGCAAAACAATAGTTGAATACAAAGTGGTATAACATTATATGTTGCACAATTATTTCAAAATTTGATGATTGTGAAATTACACTTACAGACCCGGACCATGAAGACAATGATGATATGTCTGCTGACACATGGGACTTTAAAAGGACGTGATAAGTTGTTTACCGGTATCAATAACTTTGTGAAGTGCGTGCATATGTCAAAAGCAAACTTGTATTGTTAACTTAGGTGGGTGATATGGCAATCGCTAACCTTTCAACTAACAGTATGATATATGTTTTTAACCATAGTATAGTTACTTTAATGTACGCCTCAGTATAACCTAATGCACATAAACAGAGGATTTTTGTTCTTTAGATCCGATAACTCCTGTTATGTGCAAGAATCCTAATGTCAAACAGCTCATTCTTATTATTTATAAGGCTGATAATTATATAAACATATACTTTAATAACTATGCATTATCTGACTGTTTTGATTACATACAACGCTTTTTATGATGCGCCAACACAAACACTCATGAATAATAATAATATAGCATGATGTTTTGAGCCTCATTTGTAAACCAAGAACTGCCCAGCAATGTAACAGTCAGGACCCACACGGTCATTTTAGTACGCAACCCTGCTCACTTAACGACAGCGTAGCAACGGTGAAAATAGTCCAGTTTCAGCATCGCAAGCTATTTTGGTCGCCATTTTTTGGGGTAAATTACGGGGGGAAATTGAAATTGTGGTCTCAATACCACGATTTCAGCTTGATGTTCGATTCGGAAAAATTTATAATAATAAAAGAAATGCTGGAATACTTTAAAAATGTAGAATACTTGCTTTGTTTGGTCAAAATATCGATTTTAACCCGCACAAAGGCCACTTTTTATGCTCCACTGTTTCGCCGTTCTTGAAAATCGCTCATTTTCGAATCACGTTTAGGCTATTATAAGAATGTGTTTTTTTCTTTTTTTATACATGTGCTTCATTTATCTGGTAGACTATAGTTGCAACTAGCATAAAGATATATAGAGTCTTATAATGTGTTTGATAGGTCAGGTTTGTTTATGAAACAATTAATAGAATAATTAAAACTGTATACTGTTTTGTACTCACCATTTAGAATTTAAAAAAAAAATTTAACAGTATTTTTTTTTTTTTTTTTTAAAAATCTGTATTAACATCAAAATGTCTGATCTATGATGTTGCATTGAATCAGTAAGTGCACTAAACACTGAATTGCTATTAAGTGTAAATAATGAAAAGAAAAATATCATTTTAAATATGCATGTACAACCGAGTTTTAACAGTAACTTAATTACACTCTTTATGTCTTTGGTTTAAGATGATGAACAAATTGGCCTAATTTATGAAACAATAATTTCGATATCCAAATGATCCTTGCCTGTACATTTTTCTTTTCTTTATTAAATGTATAAATATACACACTGAACACTCACAAGAACAATTAGTATATTGATATCATTGTTTTATTTAGGCTTATTTTTTCATTGTCTTAAAAACATTTTTTTTTAATTTTCACCAATAGGATTTATTTCGTGAACAAGCAGCCCAATGCATCAGTATAACTGATATAACTTTTTTCCTGTGCATGAAACTTCACTGAGAGCTTGATTTTATTTCTAAAGATATTTTAGCATTCCATGACAAAATAATAACATTTTATTAAAATTCACAATTTTAACCAGTATTGGGTTTCTACTGGCCTCTTAGTATTGTATACTCCAGAAAAAGGCACTGTGTGGCCCATTGAATTCAAAAGGGGGATAAAAAAATTAAAATTATTTTTTAAGAGATTTACAAACAATATTGTGTTTGATAATTGTTTCACAAGCAATTGAAACACTACAATTTGGTTTCATTTTACTGACAACATCTAAAAATGTATACATAAAACAATTCCTACAAAAGATGTTAGCAAGAGCTGCCAGAGGGACAGCGCACTTGACTATTTCGATGCTGTTCTAAAATAACAGCTTTTTCAGGAAATAAGTACCAAATAGAAGACAAGTAAAACTCAGGGATGGAGAAATTGAACTATAATTATTGCTTATCTGTTAAAAATAAATGAGCAAAATAATTCACCAACACTATTCATTTTCATTATCAACAGTTTTTTTTTTTTTGAAAACAACAAAGGGAATGGATGACATATAGGCCTATGCACCAACTTCACCGCAGAGGACAAATACCGGTACCAGTTCATGAAAATGGATCTAAAGTTGAAATAATCTTGTACCAGCATGCATAGTTTATCACAGTTGGATACCTTTTCATCAAAATAAAGAAAAAAAAGAGAAAAAAAAAGGATTAAATTTTAGAGTAAAGAAGAGGTTTTTTTACCACTCAGAGCGGACAAAAAAATATATTTTGCCCACAGGGTCATAGTTTTTAACAAATTTGAGAGATTACCACAAACAGACCCTATTTTTCAAACATCTAAGATCATGGCCTTGTACTACAAACTTTAACCTGCTAAAAACAAAATTTCTAAGTCTAAAAGGGATATAATTCTGCAAAAATGCAATCAAGAGTTATGGTTCTTATCTCTTTGAGTTTCCTAAAGGATTTTGAACACACATAAGAAGTTCCATTCATGTCCAATGATAGGATGATGAAATAAGTACCAAATCAAAAACTTAAACCTTTAAAAATCACTAACCAAAGTTTCCAAGTCCAAAAGGGCCATAACTTTGTAAATATGCAGCCAAGAGTTATGGTTCTTAATTCTGTGCATTCCATTGATGATACTGAACACAGATGTGAAACTTCATTCATATTGTATGAGTGGTTGCATAGATATTTTACCTGATAAAAAACTTTAACCTGAAAAATTAAGTCCATAAAGGGCCATAACTCTGCCAAAATGCAACCCAGATTTATGTTTCTTGTGTCTGTGTGTTCCATTGATGATGCTGAACACACAAAAACTTTAACCTGGAAAACCAACACCGACGCCGGAGTGAGTACAATAGCGCCCCTACCCCCTATTCTACGTATAGTCGAGCTAATAAGTGAATTTACTATTTTCCCATAGCATTCATAAGTAAAAACCAAGGACCCTTTTCCGGGCTCCAATATATCCTAACCCCTTCGTTTGAACAATAGTGAACCTCCTACTTTTACGATTTTTTTATTATGCTGAATACGAATGCATTCGACTCGCCAGTTCTTTAGAAGATTTTTGAAATTTCAAAATTTTATCCCTTTTTGGACCCCTGCTGGTTCATTTTGGATATCAAATACCCTTAAAAGGACTCAGTTTCAACAGTTATGACTAAGCAATGCTCCAGACACCATATGAATATAATAATACCAAAAATGGATGAGAAAAACATAATTTTCTGTTTTCCAATACTATTTCTATGTAAATATCAGTCCCCTTACTGGGCCTCAATATACCCCAACACCTTCATTTGAACAAAATTCAAACTCTTCATCATATGGATCATTTATGCCAAATATGAATTAAGTCGGCTCATCGGTTTTGGAGAAGAAAATTTTTGAAATTTCAAAATTGTATCCCTTTTTGGGCCCCTGCTGGCCCCTTATGGATATTAAATCCCTTTAAAGAACTCAGTCTCAACTGTTATTACTGAACAATGCTTCAGACAGCATTATGATTGGAATAATACCAAAAATGTATGAGAAAAAACGTAATTTCATGCTTTCTCATACTATTCCTACTTAAACATCAAAGTCCCCATACTGGGCGCCAATACATCCTAACCCCTTTATTTGAACAAAATTCAAACTCTTCATCATATGGATCATTTGTACCAAATATGAATGAATTTGACTCATCAGTTTCAGAGAAGATTTTTTATTTTTCAATTGCTATCCCATTTTGGACCCCACCTGGCCCTTTATAGATTTTAAATCCCCTTTAAAGAACTGGCTCAACAGTTATGACTTAACAACGCTTCAGTCACTAATATGATTGGAATAATTAAAAAAACTGATGAGAAAAACACAATTTCCTGTTTTCCCTTACTATTCCTATGTAAACATGAAAGTCCCCTTACTTGGCCCCAATATATCCTGACCTCTTCATTTGAACAAATTCAAACTCTTCATCATATGGATCATTTGTACCAAACATGAATGAATTTGACTCATCAGTTCTTGAGAAGATTTTTGATAATTTATACCTTTTTGGGCCCCTTATGGCTATTAAATCCCCTTTAAAGCACTCAGTCTCAACTGTTGACTAAACAATGCTTCAGACACCATTATGATTGGAATAATACTAAAAAATGGAAGAGAAAAACATAATTTCCTGATTTCCTATACAATTCCTATGTAATAATCAGTCCCCTTACTGGGACCCAATGGACCCTAACTTGTTTATTTGAACAAGCTTGAAACCTCTACCGGTACTCATAGGGATCATTAAAACCAAATATAAACAAATTTTATAGTCGGTTCTTGAGAAAAAGATTTTCAATTACTGTTAAAAATTTCCCTATATTAAACTGGTAAGTCCCTTGCACTTTCTGAGATGACTTTTGAAATTTTGAAAATAACAACTGATTAGACCCTTAGGCGGGGTCAAGTTTGACCCAAGGGTCATCATTTGAACAAACTTGAGAGCTTCATGTAACAATTCTTTGTCGTTTCAAGCGAAAGTTAACAACAGACACAGGGCTTTGCTCAAGTAAGCTAAAGAGGCCAAACTGAACCCACAGTCAGGATTTGAAAAAAAAATGTAGGGAGCCTTGCAATAAATTTGGTGAAAATATGTGAAATGGTTTTAGAGAAAAAATCATCTGAAGCAAAAGTTAACAACTAACGATAGACACAGGGTGATCACAAAAGCTCACCATAATGAGCCTTCAGCTCAGGCTAGCAAAAATTCATTCTTATTTAAGCATAATTATAATCATATATTACCCCTACATGATCTGCAAGTTCTTTTTTCACTATTTCTAGTATTAAACGGCACAAATTTTGAATTGGAAATAATCCTCTTTATATTCTCACATTCACAAGTAGCACACATGTAAATTTTAGTACAACAGGTGTATTGGTTTCCAATTTTTTTTTTGAAAGAGGTTTAATGCCATTTTCAACACATTTCAGGTTATATAATTATGGCATATCCCGGTTTATTGGCGGAAAAAGACCACAGAATGAATCTGAGTAGAACTACTGTCCTTCAGCATTCTCAGTGAGTCACATAAAAGTTTTTTTGAGCGAGCACTACTCGAAACTAAGCGGTGAGTGGCAATTGATCTCGAGATGGCGCCTTAGACTTCTCGGCCACAGACCCCTCTATTGATTTCAACAACTTGCACCTCATCGCATAAGCCCTCGTGACCTTTGGCCAAGAAAGCTAATAGAATCTAGGGTTCGGACCATTTTCGTTTAATACTATCATTTGAGTTGCTCTTTAATTTGGTCGTTTGAACAAATTTTTATATGCCTTTTCTTAACAATATTTCTGTCATCTAACAGAAAGTAACATATTTCTCTCTTTTTTTTCCCTGAGAAGACGGTACAATCCTAACATTTACTTATCTAATAAGTTGTATTAATTTGTCACATAGAACAAAGACTTCAATTAAAAGGAAACAGTAAGTAAGCATAATTTATCTTTATTGTTTTGACTATTTCCAAGTGACAAAATAAAGTCAGCAGTGCATTTATCATGTAATCAGCTAGATCTTCCTTCTGGAAATTGACCAGACCTGAAAATAATAAGGTAATTATATTGGGAATGTAACTTGAAACTCAAGTTCTACCAGCACAATAAGTAAGCAAGTTTGATTGTATGTACACAAAACTCCTATATATTTACTTTATATCTAAATATAGAACAAGAGGCCCAAGAGGATCTGAACACTCTACTTGCAACAGTTGCTACATGTAAAATATTTAAGGTCTAGGTCTTAAACTTTCAGGGAAAATGTTTTTTTAAAATTTCGCCTAAAATGTCACCGTTTTTTGTGCTTATAGGCCCTGTGGCGGTGGCATTTGTAGTCAAATGACACTGGTTCAAGAACTCGTCTGAGATATAATGGTTATATAAATGTCGTGCAAGTTTGATTTAGATTCAATGAAAAATGATGGTGCAATCCCATCTACAACATTTCCCCTATACAACTCTGTAAAACAGTGACCCCTGTGGTGGCCCCAAATTTGACCCCAGGGTCCCGACTTCAACAAATTTTTTAGGAGACCGCCATGCAATGGTACATGTAATATATCTAAGATCTAGGCCTTGAACTTTCAGAGAAAATGTTTTTAAAATTTTGCTTAAAATGTGCTTATAAGCCATGTGGCGTGGGCATTTGTGGTGGAATGACACTGGTTCAAGAACTCATATTACATAACTGTTGTGCATGTTTGGTTAAGATTCAATGAATAATGAAGGTACTACCGCGTCTACAACATTTTCCCTATATAACTCTATGTAAAACAGTGACCCTTGTGGTGGCCGCAAATTTGACCTCAGAGACCAGACATGACAAGTCTATTAGGGGACCTCCATGCAATGCTATATGTAACGTATCTAATGTCTAGGCCTTGAACTTTTAGAGAAAATGTGTTTTTTCCCCCGAAAATGTGCTTATAAGCCCTGTGGCGGGGCATTTGTGGTCGAATGACGCTGGTTCAAGAACTCATCCGAGATCTATGGTTATATAACTATTGTGCAAGTTTGGTTAAGATTTAATGAAAAATGAAGGTGCTATCGCGTCTAGAAGAAAAAGGTTAACAGGTGAACAAATTAGAGAGAGGATCACAAGCTGATCCTATTTGTCAAACATCTAAAAACTTAAACTTAATATTCTAAATCTAAAAGGGATATAATTCTTTCAAAGGGCAATCAAGAGTTATGGTTCTTGTTTCTATGAGTTTCTAGATGATGTTGAACACACTGAAGTTTCATCCAAATCAAATGACAGGTTGATGAATGTAGCTGCTCAAAAACTCGAACTCACTCAAAAACTTTAACCTTACTTGCCAAGTCCGAAAGGGCTTTAATTCTGCCAACATACAACCCAGAGTTATGGTTCTTGTATCTCTACAATCCATTGATAATGCTAAGCACATGTGAAGTTTCATTCAAATCCAATGATAGGTTGATGAAATATATACCTGATTAAAGTTTTAACCTGCTCAAAAACTTAAACAAAATTTTGATGATGCTGAACACACACTGAAGTTTCTTTCATATCCAATGAGTGGTTGCGCAGATATCTTACCTGATAAAACACTTTAACTTGAAAAAATCAAGTCCAAAAGGGCTTTTACTGTGTCAAAATGCAACCCAGAGTTATGGTTCTTGTCTCTGTGCGTTCCATTGATGATGCTGAACACACATGTGAAGTTTAATTCATATCATATTATTATATATATATATATATATATATATATATATGAATGGTTGCTTAGATATTTTACATTATAAAACCCAAGGCCGACGCCAGGGCAAGTACAATAGCCCCCCTATTCTACGAATTGTCAATCTAAAAAGTTTTTATTACATTTTTTTAGTTTAGTCTGTTGTATCATTTAATTGTTTTTAATACTAAAATGTCAAAATCCCTCAATGGCCAAGCCAAATGCCCTCATTGTATGAAACATAAACAAAATGACCACAAATAAATAGCATATAATATCTAAAACCAAAAGTACAGAGACATATAAAAATTTACCATCTTCTTGTGAAACCCCAGTTTCTCTCATTAGACACTCAATGTTGCTAAATCCTGTGATTGATCATATTCAGTCTTCCACTGTTACATGAATCTGAAAAAAATATTGTTAGCAAATAGATTTTTTTTCATTTATAGACTATAATTCACCAAATGTTTATTTACCTACCCCATGATATTTATTTAATAAAAAAAATAATTTCAGATACCTGTGAAAAATAAAATCTTAAATATTGAGATGTGAGGCCTTCATTCGCATTAAGATGCATATGTCAATTAGTCACAACTGTCATGAGTGTACAAACAAGAGCTGACAGCTAGAGTTATCTAACTAACTAAATTGAGTAAGTCTCATAACTACAACACCTTGTATGAATTTTCAATCCAATACATGTACAGACTGCTAAGTTGTAGAATTTCAAAGTCAAACAATGGCCATAATATGCAAAAAAAATCTCACAAGAGTTATCCCACTTGATTTAGTTGGTTTCATATCTGCAAAGCCATACGTAAAGTTTCAATCAAATACATTGAGTGGTAATAAATGTTGCGATATGGACTTGACGGTACTTGCATGCAAAACATTAACGAGAATTACGAAGTCAACCAATGGCAACAACTTTCATAATATTTATGCAAGAGTAGAATTGTTCTCTTTATTCTTTGATTAGTTGAGCTAAAAATCAATATTGACAATGTGAAGGTCAGCTTTGCTTGTAGCATAAATTAATTTTAAGATTCAAATTAAACTATCATTTCATTACATGTACAAGATTTATTCATACAGATTTACATTTATTTTACAGTAGGTTAAGGCCATCCTTAAAAAAATATTTGTTTGCTGTGCTCTGACTCAGTATTTTTCATGTGGGTAGGTAGGTAGGTAATTTATTTATTTTTTGCTAAATTTGGATTTTGCATAGTCATTTTAAGGAAAAACGGACAGAAATCTTAAAAAAAATTAAACGCTTTGAAAGTCAATATAAACATTTGGGTAGCTGCAATTTTGAGTGAATAGGTAGGAGCATGGCAAACATCTATAAAATCTTTATTTCTCTTTAAATGATAATCTTTTTGTAATGGTACATGTGCAACTTCAATCCAGTTAGTCAGAGTGAATGTAAATCTTTGTTTAGCTAAACTACAGTGGTGGTTGAGACTAGGGGTAGAGCATGATCTGCTTTGCATGCAGATGGTCATGGGTTCATTGGTTGGTTGGTTGAATATTTAGCGTCATTTTTATGCCATCAAGGGCTAACAGACGATCAGTTAACCTAGCCACTGTTTCCTGGGATTAACCAGTACTCGAGCACACCCCATCTCCGCAAGTAACTGATAACTTTCCCACTTGAATCAGTGGTGAGAGACGAATGATAATGAGACACAATGTCGTATATCAATCATCACGGAGACTGTTGCCGGACGGGGGATTCGAACTCACGACCCCTGGATTGATAGTCAGACGCGTAACCGACTGAGCTAATCGGGCCCGGCTTCATGGGTTCAATTCGGAGTCGTACAAAAGACTGGTAAGAAAATGGTATTTGAAGCTTCCTCACTTGGAGTTTAGTATTTAGAGGATAGTTCCAGGTCTGGTCACCCCAGTGTCAGTATAATGTGACTGGATAGGGAATCATACCATGTGTCTGCAGCATAACAAACCAGCATGGCAACATTTACAGTACAATACTGTCTCCAATAGACATTGTTGTGATATAACTTAATTTTTTTGAAAGTGATGCTAAACACCATACAACCAAATAAGATTAGCTTACCTCAAAGTGAACTTAAAATAAGCACTGACTACCATCTCAATATACATGCTTAGAAGCAATACACCATGGTTCGATGTGGCACTGTGAATCTTGCATTAACCTGAAAATACATTTGAATCCTGTTAAAATCTTCAAGAAATATGAGAGACTGCGCACCGACTAATTTTTTTTTTTATCACACTGTTTTTTTTAAAAAAATGTTTGCCATGCTTCCAACATACACCCAAAAGTTTTATCCGAAAGCTGCTGCTATCCGAAAGAGGGAAACTATTATCAATACCATCTGTTTTGGTGCACAGTTTGAATCAAAATTATGATTAATCAGAAGTTCCAATTCAATAAATTGATCAATACATAACTAAAC
The DNA here is from genome assembly GCA_029582155.1 of Panopea generosa. Taxonomy (NCBI): domain Eukaryota; kingdom Metazoa; phylum Mollusca; class Bivalvia; order Adapedonta; family Hiatellidae; genus Panopea; species Panopea generosa. Next base: position 58,040,905 of record CM055898.1, on the reverse strand, counting down.
ATGTAAACTTGCATATTATTCATAACCTGTAACCTGACCCACACAAATTCAAGCTGTTGATAAGTGTTATCCCAACTAAATTGTGCAATTTTACTAAACAACCGTTGACGGTGTATAAGTATATTATTACTGAGTAAACTAATCACCCTTTTTAGATTGTTTCCGTGTACAGGTTTCAATTGAAATGATTGTAAAACTATTTCTTGCAGAAGCCTCATTTCTGAACAAGGTCAATGTTCATTTGATTCACTGATTAAAACTGAAGTTCAGCGAGATATTTAGCATGCACTGGGTCTCACAGGCACTGCACATGGGACTGACTCTACCTCCAAATTCCAAATGATGGCATACTTTTACAGCACCCTGACTGAATAAGGCATAGTAGGAATGTTTGAAAAAACACTATAAATCTCTAAAAAACTAAAATCATTTTTAAAATGGTTGAAAGGCATCCCATTATCATTAATAAATAAAATACAAATGGTTAAGTACACTGTATGTGAAATCAACCAAAAACAAGCAAAATTGATATCCAAATTGAAGTGATTTACTAAATAAAACCACATTCTAAAATAAACAACACTTAAACACTGATTGACGATTGCCGCATCGTCATTCGGACTCTTTCTAAGATAAACAATTATAACATGTAAATCTGTGTTACAAATCAAATTGAAATCAAAATGAAATCATGCGACTCACCTAATATGTCCCAAAATATGTTTTTAAGCTGGAAATCTATTTTAGTCTATCCTAGGCGAGAAGCCCAAGTTAGGAAATCCCTTTTCAATATATTATTGTGGTATGTTTAATATCAAATAGATATCCTTTTGACAATACAGGATCAATGAGTATATAAAGACATGTTATGGTGGAAAACATGTTTTTGACTATTTTGACATTAGGCTAATTTTTTATACAATTAACAGGATAAAAAAAAATTGTGGAAGGGGATTTTGTTTAGAATAGGTATTTGCAACATCTTGAATACAGCTTGACACAAATTCAATACAAAAAATGTGTATGATTCAAAGTTCAGAGGACAGTTATTTTGTTTCTGGTAGAGTCTGTTTTGTTTTTATGAACACAATTCAGTACAGTAACAGTACTGTAACACATAAATCATTTAGTTAATAATTTTATTACTGACCACTGAAAAGATTATTCCAAAATATATACTTATAAATTACATTGATTGTGAAATAAATTCTCGTGGCAAAATCAAAATAAATATCTCAAATCTAGTTATAAGCAAATACTGATCAAATAACTTGCTCAAACACACACAGAATTTCTAATAAGCATTGAACTCTTAATTTATACTAATTTTTTTTAGCTTGATTGCAAAGAAAGTTCAAAGCTTAATTATATATGAAATCTCTCTTGAGTCCGCTTTCTGGGTAGAACCATTATTGAGTTTTATTTTTCGAGTCATCGGGTTGAGCTTGGGATTGAACCCGCAACCTCTGGCGTGAGCAGCAAAACTCAAACCACAGTAACTACACTGCCCTGACCCACACATTGATAAAGTAAAACATTTAAAATGAATTTGTTTGTTTGTACGAGATAACCAAACACGAATATATTACTTATATATTTATTTGTATAATTTTGAGAATCCCACATTCCATCAAACACTAAATAACATATTTTATGTATTAATTAATTACATTCTTAATTGGATTTATTAAATAGCATTTTATATCAAAGTTCTCTGTACACTAAACGTTGAAAATATATCAGAAAAAGGGACCACTTTAATATCATTACTCATTGTGTACTATTTTGTAATGCTTAAAGGGAATTTATTAGGATTTTTAAAAAAAATAAAAAATGCAATAAACATTTTTTTCCAATAGATCATGTCTATATAATATTATACTCATTGACCCCAAAAGGATATCTATTTAAACATGCTTAAGTAACATATTGAAAAGGGGTTTCCTAACTTGGGCTATGCGCCTAGGTTAGACTAAAATAGATTTCCTGCTTAAAATTGCAACATATTTTGTGACGTATTAAACGAGTCGCGTGATTTCATTTTGATTTCAAATTGATCCATCATACAGGTTCACGCGTTATAATATTTGTTTCATCAAGAAATACGAATGACGATGTGAAGAAGTATTAAAGTGCTGTCTATTTTTTGGAATGGGGATTCTGTTTCAAGTCTCCCACTGCAATTGAAACATCGATTTTGTCACGTTTTGGTGGATTTGATATACTAAACCATTCAGATTTTATTTATTTATGATAATGAGAGGCTTTTTATCTAATTAAAAAATAATTCTGTTTTTTAAGACAATTATAGCGTTTTTTCCTGATATACTCCCTTTAAGATGGAGAAGCATCATTAAAAAAAATCATTTATAAATTTCTTATCCATAATTTTTGTTATACTGATTCTCAACTTCTTTATCTTCAAATTGTTCAAAATGTTACTTTGCAAGACATGCTTGAGCTACCTCTATCAACACCAATATAAATTTTGCTAGTAGTAATAAATACCTCATTTTCTACATCTTTCTTTTTTCTGTTTTCTTGTTTTATCAATGCTAAATCAAAGACATTATACTATTTCCCATTGACAAATATCAAAGACCAATTTAATGACATTTAGAAAAATTATACAATATGGCTCCAAATGCTTCTCACTACAAAGTAATGCCCCCTTTTTCATGAAAAACAACTTTTTCCCATGGAAAACAAGGCCTATTTAATTTGGTTTTGAAATATTTTCAAAATGGTTCATAGTAGCTGTGATTTCTTGCTGCAGATGAGTAAAGCAAAAGTTGGTATAGCATATACTGCACTGAATAAGACATCACAGGTGTTAAAAAAGTGAGTTTTTTTAAGATTTCCAACATATATGATATGCATGTATTTATGAGCATCTGAGGACTTCTTTTTTTCAAAAAAGCGCAGGGTGTCACTGCACCCTCTTTTTTTAAAAAAAAACATAATGTGGTCAACCTACCAGTTATTGTGCATTTTTATGTGGTTTACATTCCTGCAATGAAAAAAAAATGACAAAAAAATTCTATGTGGAATTATTTTTTTACCATGGAAATCCTAGACCTTATTTTATATAGAACAAAATTCAACTGTGTAGTGAGACCTATATGGCTCAGTCTCTTATATTAAGAAGATTCAGGGAATTCATAACTGATACAGGAACAGGAATTTTACAACTAATTCACTTTCACCTTTAAGTTATTAAAATGAAGTTGTATGGTTTGAAGTGACATAGACTGTAGTTATATTTTTTTGTAATGTTACATTTCACCAATATTAGTGACAAGTATTGTAGATTTTACACTTAAGAAATTATATATGGCCAACATTGACTTCATTTCCACAAACACACTTAATTTGTTATTTTCTCATCTACAAATTTAAAAAAAATAATTCAAATGTAGTTTTATCATATCTAATCACGTTGCAAAACTACCATGATGAATTTAATTTATATAAAAAACGAATGAAAACTAATTGCACTCAATACTTTTTCAAAAAATAAACAGTAAAACCAAAAAAATGCCTTACGGTTACTTTTGAGACAACCCCTTTAAACCATGCTTGGCTAAATTCAACGGACCAAGTTATCTTTATCAACACACTTATATTCATAACATTTAGCAATATATTTAAGTACGAAATGATGCATGAATAATACAACTACATTTGTATATTGAAACACCGTGTACTGATTTAGAAATAAATCGTTTTCCTATTGATTAAAAAAACATAAATTGAAACAGCTTCTCACAATCGGCTTGCTTCAAATCACAGGAAGCCGAATTATTCGATATTTCTTTAACATATACTGGATTAAACTGTAGGCCTTCCACAACGGACATGAAAAACTACGTACAATCATCTATGTACCATAAACGAGTATTTTCATTTGTTTTTTCCGCCAAAAAAGGAAGACTATTGCAGCCATTTCGATAATTCAGATCTGACGGCAATCACTGCTCACATGGCCGCATTAAAATTAATGTTTCTATTGAATTAAACGAATTAAACATGTACTTACCCTATTGTTTATAATAATCCATCATCAGAAACTATTACAAAAGCATTCATGAGCAACTTTTTGCTGAAACAGCGAAGCAAATACGTATATTGGTGCTTCTTTCTTGTCAAAATATGTAAACACAAATGGCGTGTCATCCAAGGTCAACAAACTGGGGTTCCCCGTTGTTCCATACTAGGCTATAAAAAATTGCCGATCGAAATAATTTTTGACCAATTTGATATAGTTTTTATTTTATTAACGTATTTGATTGAAATAGCCAAACTTTTGTTTATTGAAATATGTTTGTTATAGTGATTTTTTGGCATGGTGTCGAGGCTACTGTCAAATCAGCTGACAGCATTTCGTTGTCGTTGACAAAACTTGGACGGGTACCATCTTTCAAAAGGCGCAGTGAAAATACGACGTTTGCCTGGTATCTAATTTTTTCAAAAACGGCAAATAAGGTATAAATCTATAGATTCTGAAAATTTAAAGAAAATTTGAAGATACCCATTTTTGCTGCGCCTTTTGAAGTTTTGCCAGTTTTACATTTTCAGAAAACGCCAAAATTACGAAACGTCCGACGGCGTTACAAATATAAAACCCAACGAACTTTGAATCAGTTATATTTATATATTGCATCATTATTCAATATATTTTGAAACATGAATTAAAATTTCGAGGACTTTAGTTATGTCATTATCTCTATATATTGAATTTTATAAGGTACTAAGATTTCAATTAAAAAGAGCGCGCTCCTTTAATGGGACTTTTTGTGTGTTAAACTACTGTACAAAAATGAGCAGGTAATTCGGTGAATCCACGTTTTTTTGTTCTCGTGGGTCCCGACTGTAAGTATTATTCTTAATTATTACTCTAATAATTACAATATCTTTTCCCCTTATTTTTATTCTCTCTTTTTTTTTTACTAACCCACAACTGATGGAAATTGTGTTTGACATCTACCTATTCGCTCGCCATTTAAGTTTTAACTTTTCCATAGTAATAATGATGTTGATGACGATGATTATAATGATGATGATGATTTTTTTATGCATATATGTTGTAACTTCATTTTGCATTGCCAGATATTACATATATATAATAAAACTGTACTTCATTCCTCTTATTGGTGTATGCGGCGCAATCCCCCCTTTTTTTTATACCAGTTGTATTTTTGACGTTTAAAATAAATGTCGTCGTTTGATATACTTACGACGTCATAGCGCTAAAGATTACACGATGTTGTGTGACGTCACGTCAGAGTGACGTTTTCTTTAATAACAACTTTGCGCTTCACATTTTACTCAGCACAGTTTGAATTTTACCGGCGTATTTCACTGAAAACACGGTATTTTTCTTATAAATTTCACAATTTGTTTTATATTTTTGTGAAGTATATGCGCGCCTTAAGGCGCACATCATAATTTGTGAACGTTTTCACAATTTTATTAATTTTTATTGTGATTTTTTCATACTTCCATGTTTTTATCATCGTAATCGTTTGACATCATAACATTTTCATCATTCATATTTTCATTTCATCCTCTGAAGAAGGAATAATATATATTCCGAAAGCGCTCGGGGTTTTTTAAAATAAATTTAAAGAATTCAGTATTGTTTGGGTGTATTAATTAATTTTTAATAATTAATTTATTATCTCTCCCATATATATATATTATATTATATACAAAAAAAGTACCTTTTACTCTGCAAATATCACGAAATTTGAAGAAAAAATAGCGAAATAATTACAAACAAAACAACATAAATGCATATTCCTCAATTAAAAGTGTTTTAGTGTGTAAGTGGACATATAACCTACGTTTTCGTTCCATTCGCATTCTGTCTGTTACTCGTGCCACTCTGTGCAATTCAGACGTTTTGGTACAGTGCGTTGTGTGTATTACAAGGGTCGGCGATTTATCCGACCTGTCAATCAAACGTCCAGATGTAGGCTAAAGTATAACTGACCAATCGATAATCGGCGCTTCATGATTCGCTACCTTCGCGAATAAAATTGATAAATATTAGATCAGTGACTAAAGTAAGTAAAAGTGGTCAAAAGCGCCGGGTGAGACCGCATACAGCTCCGATTATAAAACTTCATAGAGTTTCCCGCCGTCGGGGTGCCAAATAATCCCGCATAGAGCTCTTCGTTTGGATACATTGACTTCAATATAAGTAAAGACTATTTAGAGAATTAGTACAACATCTACCACTTCTTCCACAGCAACAACGATAAAATCACCATTGCTGTCGATTTCATTACCACTAACTTTATCCGAATTACCTTGCACACGCCAGAACAAGAAAGAAATTGATACAAAGGCATCAATTCGCCACAAAAAAAACTACAACATCTTTGATCATGTTCATCATCATCATCATCGTCATCGTTACTATTACTATTACTAGTATTATTGTCATTTTTGTTATAACTTTATTATTATTACTATTATCATTTTTCATTATTATATTTTATTATTATTTTATTTTTTATTATTTTTTTATTATTATTAATTTTTTTTTATAATTATTATTATAATAATTATTATGAAAATAGGTGAACCAGGCCCATCATTTTTCGTTTTAACTTATATTTACTGAATATTTTATTCATGAAATGAGAAAAGTTCACCTTTAACTAAATAATGTATCAACACTTCATACATTGTATGTATTCACAGTAAACAGGAGCCAAACGACGATAAAAAACACTGCATTCTTTTATTTGTTCATATTTCATTCATCAGTATGGAAATAGCGGAGAAATTATAATGATCATACTAGACAGCAAAATTGTTTGGTCATAAAAATACATTTTTTTCATTTTGTCTTACTTGGCTGAAACAATTTTGCTGTCTATTATGTTGATACCTTATTTAGTTAAAGATGAATTTTTCTCATTTCATGAAAAAAACATTCAGTGAATATAAGTTAAAGCGAAGAGTTATGGGCCTGGGTCATCACAATCTCCGCCAAGATTGATATTCTGGTGTTCTAGATATCACAATGTAACCCAGTATGCTACACTATTAATATAACGCAATGTACTAGATATATCCATGTCACAAGTCATAAAATACAGTTTCTAGTTATAACAATGTAACACAGTGTACCAGATGAATACAATGTGCTAGTTATGGCAATGTTAAAATGTAAATCAATGAGCAAGATATATAATTGTAATACAATGCGATAGATATAGCAATGTAACACTGTATGCTACATTAGTAATGTAAAACACTGTGCTAGATATAGCAAAGTAACATGGTGTACTACACATACAAATGTTACAAAGTGTGTTACATATACCAATGTAGCACAGTATGCTGCAATTGCAATGTAACAAGGTGTGCTGGAGTATAGCCATGTAACACGATGTGCCAGATATACCAGTGACTTAATTGCTTAATTGTTTATCTGTCTCTGTTAACACAGTGTGTAAGATATAGAAATGTAACACAGTGTGTTTTGTACTGCATATGTTTTGTCAAATGTTATTGTGTTAATTTTTTGGTAAATATAACACTCTTTTATGTGCATCTGTTCACAACTATGCACCGGCTCTGTGTAACTATGTATAGGGAAAATAGAAAACTAAACTGGTGGAAAGAGAAAACGCAACTCTAGACTGAATTGAAAAATGGGCAATTTTTTATTTTTGCCAAATATATAAACAAATGGAATCATGATAAGCTAATTTTCCACATATCTGGGCAAAAAATACCACCGAACTTTAACAGAACAATGGTACATATGGAGACAAAATTGTGAGAACAAATAGAAATATAATGAAGTATAATAATATAATACGTAATTCTAAGCCAACCAGAGAGTAACGCTTAAAAGGAGGTGGAGAGGGAGGAGGTGGTTTGTAAAAAGACGAAATAGTTGTCTTATAGAACCACAACAAAAAAGCGTGCTCTCACGCTGAAAATATTATAGAAGAATGATGAAGATTCACGCCGATTGATTAAAAGTGGTCATGTGACTACAGGCAGCTCTCTGATTGGCTGCTGCTTACAAACATACATTATCATAATTGATATGAGTCATCGAAATACCCAAATGTAATACAATGACATAAAACATTTTATCTAACTATAAAATACATAAACAACCATACATCACATCGCGAAATAGCAAAATACCCTATACGAGTTGTAGACTTTATTTGACTTTGCGTCGCAACTTTAAAGATAGAATTGTAATAATGAATGAAATGTTTTTCGTGAATAACTTTTAACGTTTATTTCCACTGATAAAATAATGAACAAAAAGGTTAGATCAATAATAAGTGAAATACGTCGGACCAAATGGTTTAAAATGCGAAATTCATCCGTTGTGAAAGGATGAATAAATCACATTTTTATGTTGCTGCAACGGATGGTGCACGTGTACAACTTTCGTTTGTAAATTAAGCTGGAGACAGTATGAACAAAAATGTGTTAAATGATTCACTGACGTGGACCCGGCTAATTAGTGTTAGTTTGAACATAAATTCGGTGAAAAAATGAGAATTTTCCTTTTGGTGAAATGAGAAAAAGTTCCCCTTCCGGGTAGTGATTGTTTGAATAACTCAGTTCTTAAGCCTTCCTGTATGTTCATGTATGAAATCAAACTAAAATCAATGATAAAAAAAAATAAAAAAAAATCTTTCATGTTTTCCCACTTTTCTGAGCATTCTGGCCAAATAAATCGTTTTTCGTCAATAACTTGTAAGCAGAACATTTCCGCTGATCAAGTAATGAAAAAAAAGTTGGTTAGCGAAATACGTCAGGCAAAATGTTTTACAATGCGAATCCAAGGTGAAATGATGAAAAAATCTCATTTACATTTTGCTGGAACGGGTTGTGCACGTGTACAAGTTTCGTTTGTAATTTAAGCTGAACACATTATTAACAAAGAATGTGTAATATGGTACATGGAGTTGAACTCGGCTAATAATTGTTAGTTTGAACGTAAAATCGGTGAAAAAATGAGAATTTGCCATTTGGTGAAATGAGAAAAAGTTCCCCTTTAACCTTCGGGTAGTGATTGTTTGTAAACAAAACATTTCTTAAGACTTCCGGTATGTTCATGTGTGTAACTGCATTAAAATAAGTGATAAAAAAACAACTTTTATTTTAGTCCAATTTTCATTCTGCTATTCTGCTGTTCTGCTGTCAGAATGAAAATATTTCATTCTGCTATTCTGCTGTTCTGCTTGAAATATGAAAACAATTTTTTAGTATATTGCTGTTTTGCTTAAGACACTGAACAGAAAGGTGGAAATGGTGCAGAGAGATGAATCCGGCTTATAATTGTTAGTTTGAACGTAAATTCGGTGAAAAAAATGAGAATTTTCCATTAGGTGAAATGAGAAAAGTTCCCCTTTTTCTTCCGGGTAGTGATTTTTTGTAATAAATTTGTTCTGAAGCCTTCCTGCAAGTTCATTCATGAAAGCGAAAAAAATAAAGTTCCCCTTTAACCTTCGGTTGTTGATTGTAAAAAAAACATTTCTTAAGACTGACTGCATGTTCATGTACGTAAATATACTAAAATAAGTGATAAAAAACGACATCATTTTTGTCAAGTTCTCATTCTGCTTTTCTGCTGTTCTGCTGGCAGAATGAACATATTTAGTTCTGTTGTTCTGCTATTCTGCTGGCAGAATGAAAAACAATCATTCTGCTGTTCTGCTGTTTTGCTGGCAGAATGAAAGTATTGCATTCAATTGTTCTGCTATTCTGCTGGCAGAATGAAAAACAATCATTATGCTGTTCTGCCATTCTGTTAACTTGACCGATATGTGGCTAAAGTTAGCAGAACAGCAGAATAGCAGAATGAAAAATTTTCATTCTGACAGCAGAATAGCAGAACAGGAGAGCGAGAATTGACATCCGCTGTCCTATGGGGATTTCACACCAATATTGCGTGAGTTATAAAACTATATTTTGATGAAATAGTAAGTATTTCACACAAATATTGCGTGAGTTATAATACTTTAATTTGATGAAATAGTAAGTAATTGATATCCGCTGTCCTATGGGGATTTCACACCAATATTGCGTGAGCTTTAATACTATATTTTGATGAAATAGTAGGAATGTTACCCGATGTCCTATGGTGCTTACATGTGATTTACATGCCACCGATTACGTAAGGTATAACAACATATTTTGTATAAATAATAAATAATGTTTTCCGTTAGCCTTTCATTTAGGTATGTTAATATCTGTGGACATCTGGAGGGAAATATAGAGTTTTTCAATGTACTAAGCTTTTTTTTTTTCTTATAAGCAACTTCTTTTATCTATGCTGCTGATTTTGCCAATTTGACTTGCTCGGTAGTACTAAAGGATGACTTAAGACAGGACTGGTGCCGACAAGACGAGAACCGACTTGAAGATTACCGACAATACGAGTACCGACAAACGCACAGGACGATTACCGACAGGACGACTACCGACAGGATGACTACCGACAATACGAATACTGACAGGACGACTACCGACAATACGAGTACTGACAGGAGACTATCGATTGGATGACTACCGACAGGACAACTACTAACAGGACGACTACCGACAATACGAGTACTGACAGGAGACTATCTACAGGATGACTACCGACAGGACAACTACCGACAGGACGACTACCGACAATACGAGTACTGACAGGACGACTACCGACAATACGAGTACTGACAGGAGACTATCGATTGGATGACTACCGACAGGACAACTACTAACAGGACGACTACCGACAATACGAGTACTGACAGGAGACTACCGACAGGATGACTACCGACAGGACAACTACCGACAGGATGACTACCGACAATACGAGTACCGACAGGAGGCTACCGACAGGATGACTACCGACAGGATGACAACCGACAGGACGACTACTGACAGGACGACTACCGACAATACGAGTACCTGAAAGGACGACTACCGACAGGATGACTACCGACAAACGGACAGGACGACAACCGTCAGGACGACTAACAATACAGAGACAGAGACATAGAGCGAGAAAGTTAATTTGAACAGTTACACAGTATTATTTAATGTTCAGAACACAAACAGAATATGGTATATATCATTCTAAACCAGTATACCACACCCACATGTACAAATTCTTATCTACTCAATATGTCAGTATATTGTGTCCATAATAAGGCATGAACTGGATTTTCCAATCAGTTGATGTCGGTTTTAACTTTTCGCTTGTCAGGCATCACATCACTAAGGTCCTTATTTTTAGTTTCCTCTAAGAAACCAGACATAACTGCAGATGCGACACAAGCAACACCAGACGCAAAATATAACAACCCTGGGGTGTCCATACTCTGAAATAGTGGAGATGATATTAACAATATACTGTAGTTTAAAGTGGCTTAACCAGTATTTATGTCATTTCAAATCAACAAAAAACTGGGATAAGTGTAATATTTAGTATAAATAGTGGCTATCTGGATCATGTCTGGTACATGATTACGTTGTTTATCGTCAAAAACATATATTAAAAATCGCTGTCATCACGGATATTTTAATCAGACATGGCACATGGATTAAAATAAATGAATAAGTTCTTGTAGTCGTAAACGTTTGGAAATTTCCGGCATCGATTAAATCCGGGTATGCTTAGATTTATACCGCCGATTTTGATATATTCCTTGGCGTAGTGATTATGTCTGCGGATTGTCGCTTGGTCGATCCGAGTTCGAATCCCATAACAAGAATATAAACACTTTTGTTTTAAAAAACAAAATTGTCTATATATGCATGTTTTATCTTTGAACAAACACAGTTGTAATACTGAAGATGTCTATATCGGCCCGATATCGTTTGTACGACACAAATACAACATTGTGCCGATTTAGAATTTACAACCATATAAATGTTCCAGTAACTTTTGTCCTGTCAGACATTCTATGTATACAATTGAAATACTTAGGTTTTAATTGTAAAACAAAACTAAACAGCTTACACATGAACGTTGAGAAATAATTGTATCCACGAAAATGCATGACTGTGAAATTCATTGAGACAAGATAAGCTTTGTTTTCAACTTGTACCAAATAATATTAAATAAAACTAATCAAGCATTAACTGAACGTTAGATATACAGTAGCAAAACAGTATAGTAAGTATGCAAATGACCAAAATAAGCCAATAACGTCTTATTTTATCACATGTTATTTAGCAATAGTCTAACATTTTAATATTTCAACAACAATTTGACAGTGATTATAATACAGATAAAATTTCTTTTTGATTTACTTATTATTTCGTGGTTGGAGGAACTACTTTATAATTATTTTTTTTAAAATAAAGAAAGAGATTCTGATATTAAAATGATTTTATTGATAATATATTTATTTGCTGCAATATCATAAAATGACAATATTGGGCCGACGTCGGGCCGATATTAAGATGTGATTTTCAGAAAAACATATTCTGAATATTCTGATCAATAACTGAAAACTATTGTTTTTGTCATAGCTATTCAAAGAAGAATGTATTTGTTTGATATTTAATTATTATACTCAAGGGGGGATATTCAATACTGGTCCAACATAGAACGACATCGGGCCGATATAGTCATGTTTGTTTATTGGCGCAAAACTATCATTCGTGTCTTATGACGACAGGAGTGAAAGTTTAATGGATTCTATTTTTGTTCCAACAGAGCGTATAGACTGTGTTTCGCATTGTGGTATTGTCGATGGCAACTGTTTAAATGTGTCGGATCACACACATATTGTTTGCACATTAAACATTCCTGAATATGATAATATTGTTTATAATCATAGAACATATTAACTTCCAAACGGAATGGTATTATATCATATCACCTTACTAATTTAGTATGGTGGCTATTTGTTGCCAAAATTCAATTTAATTGAAAAGCTTACTTAAGGATATTTAACATAAATAAATCATTTTTTAGATTTATTCCTTTCCTCTATAATATCAAATAGTAATATTGATTATTGGACATAGATTGTCTACATGAGCAATAGCACGCATGCTGCGGTGTTTCATTAGGGCCATCGTGTTATCGCTTTGTCGGCAGGTACACGCGATGCCACGACGACACGATGTACGACAGCACGATGGTGATGAAGTGATGACACGATGGTGATTGAGCGATGGCACGATGACGAAGACGCGATGCCACGACAGCACGATGACGAAGACTCGATATTACTACGCGTCGTGCCATCGCTCCATCACCATCGCTCTCGTTCGTAACTACTCGGCGATCTCCGGCATGCTCGGATAATAACCTCGTAAATAATTGTAGGAATACACCAATTGGTAATTTGCCCCGGCAAGTTACTTCCCGTTATTATCGTAAACAAAAATGGCTGACATTTCGACGTGCATTCAGTATTCTTTGGACATAATGGAAATTAAACATTCTTTGAAAAAAGAGCAGCTTGAAGCGTTGCAGAATATCTTCAGTTTAATTGATACGCCATGTGTTAGTCTGGTACTCGGCAGAAAGGCCGGGTCACAGCAATATGGCGGCCCCCGTATTATTTCCGAGGTTATTACGTAGTAATAGCCAATGTGTTCCGAGTGCATCGCTCTATCACCAGCGTGCTGTCGTAGCATCACGTCTTCGTTGTCGTGCTGTTGTGGCATCACCATTGTGTCATCGTCCCATCACTAGCGTGCTGTCGTACTGTCGTGTCTTCACCATCGTGCCATCGTGTTGTGGCATCGCGTGTGCCTGTCGACGTGGTGCCCTAACGGAACACCGTACATGGCTCTGTACATTTGAACAAGGATGTGTCCCTAACCTTAAATTCCATGATTGAATGATACCATTCTTTATTAATCATTATCACAAGTCCTTATCGTCTTATAGTAATGCATCTGTGGCAGTGACACAAAGTAGAAAACCGTTCAATGTTGTTTATCAATGACTTGATATTATCTGTGCAAAATATTTTTTAGAAGATATTTTCCATTCCAGCTTTTAACAGTTCCAAAGGTTAAAAATGCTTACATGTAATAGCGGATCTTAACAATGTTGATGCTTGATGTGATCCATGCAGTGAAAACTAAATTAATGTCTTTTTTCTTCTAAAGGCAGCGTTAACCGCATGTGTAACAACTCTCCCCTAATTCACAACAAAGATTATCTTTTAACCTCAGTATCTATGAGAAATTGCCAAGTCAATCATGACTGCGATATTGAAAAATGCAATTCAAAATATTTCTGTACCAACGCGAAAGGTTTTTTAATACTTACATTTTACCCCATTTAGATTTATGTTGCATTCTCTTGGGAAATTATAATGTTTTGCTTCATGATAAAATTATAAGATTCCAAAAGAAAGTTGCAATACCTATTTTCGATAAAAAAAAATACTATACGCATTCTACTGAATTATGCGCTTGAACAGCCGTTACTGAAAAGGTTCAATTTTTAAAAATCAGATTTTGTGTATAAAACATTTGATAGCTAAAGTACTGCATATCTCAAAGATATAGTACTTTAATGTGCATGCAAGTTTCGACATTCGTTTACAAATTCAAGGTATTGTCTATGGAACTGTATTCCACAATATATTTAGGAAAGTTAATTTCATCAATCAGTTTAAAGCTGCATATTTACAATTGAGTAAAAGCTCTTTATTCTTTTGTATGGTCGTGTGTAAAAGATTCTTGTCTGTTTATTTACTTCAAGTATGTATATGTTAAACTGATTATGTACTACGAAAATATGGCGAGGACCTCAAGGATGATTGAACATTTTTAAATACAATTCAATGTAAGTCCTTTCCGAAATACAATTTTGTGATATTAGTATTATGTTTTAAGTGCGTGTGGCCCAATTCATGCATAAGTATCAGTCAGTGGCCACTTACTTCAGCAGCTCTCCTTATTAAACAAATATCACATACATGAACTTTACAAAATGTTTAGTTAATCAATGATCAAGCTTTTTAATCCTATAAATCAACAACTGATGTTACAGACACAGGCGACAACATCCTTGTTTAGACCACCCAATTTATCTGACCTCCAAAAGCAAAGAATAAAAATTAAAAACATTACCCCACCAACCTCCACCTATTTTTGATATTATATAAAAAAAAATTAAAAAAAATAAAGAAATATATGTTTTCTATGATTATATATGAACATATGATAAAAAAATAAAAATGGGGATAGGTATTATAGAGACATATTGATTTAGATATATAGAAACTCTATACTGGGCCAAGGTCATAGCAATTCATTTCAATCAACTATTTCACTGATCAAATTAAGAGATTTATCCACGAACCTTGGCTGGTTAGCACAATAAATAGTAGCTTCCGAACCCGAAAACAAAAGACAATTTCATTTAACCGTTTTTCGAAATGCATGAAAAAAACTAACATTTACCGTAGTCCGGAGAACCTTTGGAACAGTCAAAATACCAATAAAACTGCGATTTATCAATATTTCTCTAAATTTGACAGTATCTACGAGTTGAAAACAAATGGAACTTAATGAACAACATTACGCGCTTAAAATCTCCTCTGTATTCGTTCAACTATCTTTGTTTCTTTTTTTTCCATGTTTTTATTCAAAACTTTGATGATTTCAGGACTGAATCCCAGCGATCACAATTGAGTCAATGCACACACCGTATGCAAGCATTTGTTTACGCGAGCGAAGAAAATGTTCCGTTGTTTTGAATGAAAAACTGAAAAATGACGATAGTTCAGGAAACACAGATTCAAAGTGAGTCATGCTGTTAAATGAGTTGTATTTGCATTATTGTTTTGTTTTCTGGCAAATCTATATTTTAAACCAGACGTAAGGCAGGAATTGTTTTGCTAAATATCGGTAGGCAAACTGAAGAATTACAAATTTGTACTTTTTCCTGTACATTTACTTCAATTGAAGAGGCTGTTTGATACATATATCAAACATCAAACGAATGCATAATAGGTGATTATAACATTCCATGTTAACTCATGTTCTGTTCTGTGCTACCTAAAGTCTTGACAATTGGATTAGTGTGGTAAAACTTTTAACATTGTATTGATCATACAATATGTGGTATACGTGGGTTATTGTTATGTTATGCGTGCTTTACAATGATTATACAATTTGTGGTATATGTGAGATATTGTTATGTAATATCTGCTTTACAATGATTATCAATGATTATACAAAATGTGGTACATGTGAGCTATTGTTATGTAATGCCTGCTTTACAATGATTATCAATGATTATACAAAATGTGGTACATGTGAGCTATTGTTATGTAATGCCTGCTTTACAATGATTATCAATGGTTATACAAAATGTGGTACATGTGAGCTATTGTTATGTAATGCCTGCTTTACAATGATTATAAATGGTTATACAAAATGTGGTGCATGTGAGTTATTGTTATGTAATGCCTGCTTTACAATGATTATCAATGGTTATACAAAATGTGGTACATGTGAGTTATTGTTATGTAATGCCTGCTTTACAATGATTATCAATGGTTATACAAAATGTGGTACATGTGAGCTATTGTTATGTAATGCCTGCTTTACAATGAATATAAATGATTATACAAAATGTGGTACATGTGGGTTATTGTTATGTAATGCCTGCTTTACACTGAATATAAATGGTTATACAAAATGTGGTACATGTGAGCTATTGTTATGTAATGCCTGCTTTACAATGATTATCAATGGTTATACAAAATGTGGTACATGTGAGTTATTGTTAAGTAATGCCTGCTTTACAATGATTTTACAAAACGTGGTACATGTGGGTTATTGTTATGTAATGCCTGCTTTACAATGATTATCAATGATTATACAAAATGTGGTACATGTGAGTTATTGTTATGTAATGACTGCTTTACACTGATTATCAATGATTATACACAATGTGGTACATGTCGGTTATTGTTATGTAATGTCTGCTTTACAATGATTATCAATGGTTATACAAAATGTGGTACATATGAGTTATTGTTATGTAGTGCCTGCTTTACAATGATTATCAATGATTATACAAAATGTGGTACATGTGAGTTATTGTTATGTAATGCCTGCTTTACAATGATTATCAATGATTATACAAAATGTGGTACATGTCGGTTATTGTTATGTAATGTCTGCTTTACAATGATTATCAATGATTATACAAAATGTGGTGCATGTGAGTTATTGTTATGTAATGCCTGCTTTACACTGATTATCAATGATTATACAAAATGTGGTACATGTGAGTTATTGTTATGTAGTGCCTGCTTTACAATGATTATCAATGATTATACAAAATGTGGTACATGTCGGTTATTGTTATGTAATGTCTGCTTTACAATGATTATCAATGGTTATACAAAATGTGGTACATATGAGTTATTGTTATGTAGTGCCTGCTTTACAATGATTATCAATGATTATACAAAATGTGGTACATGTGAGTTATTGTTATGTAATGCCTGCTTTACAATGATTATCAATGATTATACAAAATGTGGTACATGTCGGTTATTGTTATGTAATGTCTGCTTTACAATGATTATCAATGATTATACAAAATGTGGTGCATGTGAGTTATTGTTATGTAGTGCCTGCTTTACAATGATTATCAATGGTTATACAAAATGTGGTACATATGAGTTATTGTTATGTAATGCCTGCTTTACAATGATTATCAATGGTTATAAAATATGTGGTACATGTGTGTTATTGTTTTGTTATACCTGCCTCACAATGGTTATAAAATATGTGGTACATGTGTGTTATTGTTTTGTTATACCTGCCTCACAATGGTTATAAAATATGTGGTACATGTGTGTTATTGTTTTGTTATACCTGCCTCACAATGGTTATAAAATATGTGGTACATGTGTGTTATTGTTTTGTTATACCTGCCTCACAATGATTATACATTATGTGGTACATGTGTGTTATTGTTTTATAATGTCTGCCTCACAATGATTATACAATATGTGGTACATGTGTGTTATTGTTTTGTAATGTCTGCCTCACAATGATTATACAATATATGGTACATGTGTGTTATTGTTTTGTTATACCTGCCTCACAATGATTATACAATATGTGGTACATGTGTGTTATTGTTTTGTTATTCCTGCCTCACAATGATTATACAATATATGGTACATGTGTGTAATTGTTTTGTAATGTCTGCCTCACAATGATTATACAATATATAGTACATGTGTGTTATTGTTTTGTAATGTCTGCCTCACAATGATTATACAATATGTGGTACATGTGTGTTATTGTTTTGTAATGTCTGCCTAACAATGATTATACAATATGTGGTACATGTGTGTTATTGTTTTGTGATGTCTGCCTCACAATGATTATACATTATGTGGTACATATGTGTTATTGTTTTGTAATGTCTGCCTCACAATGATTATACAATATATGGTACATGTGTGTTATTGTTTTGTTATACCTGCCTCACAATGGTTATACAATATGTGGTACATGTGTGTTATTGTTTTGTAATGTCTGCCTCACAATGATTATACAATATATGGTACATGTGTGTTATTGTTTTGTTATACCTGCCTCATAATGATTATACAATATGTGGTACATGTGTGTTATTGTTTTGTAATGTCTGCCTCACAATTATTATACAATATATGGTACATGTGTGTTATTGTTTTGTTATACCTGCCTCACAATGGTTATACAATATGTGGTACATGTGTGTTATTGTTTTGTAATGTCTGCCTCACAATGATTATACAATATGTGGTTCATGTGTGTTATTGTTTTGTTATACCTGCCTCACAATGATTATACAATATGTGGTACATGTGTGTTATTGTTTTGTAATGTCTGCCTCACAATTATTATACAATATGTGGTACATGTGTGTTATTGTTTTGTAATGTCTGCCTCACAATTATTATACAATATATGGTACATGTGTGTTATTGTTTTGTTATACCTGCCTCATAATGATTATACAATATGTGGTACATGTGTGTTATTGTTTTGTAATGTCTGCCTCACAATGATTATACAATATATGGTACATGTGTGTTATTGTTTTGTTATACCTGCCTCACAATTATTATACAATATGTGGTACATGTGTGTTATTGTGTTGTAATGTCTGCCTCACAATGATTATACAAGATGTGGTACATGTGTGTTATTGTTTTGTTATTCCTGCCTCACAATGATTATACAATATATGGTACATGTGTGTTATTGTTTTGTTATAACTGCCTCACAATGATTATACAATATATGGTACATGTGTGTAAATTGTTTTGTTATACCTGCCTCACAATGATTATACAATATATGGTACATGTGTGTTATTGTTTTGTTATACCTGCCTCATAATGATTATACAATATGTGGTACATGTGTGTTATTGTTTTGTAATGTCTGCCTCACAATTATTATACAATATATGGTACATGTGTGTTATTGTTTTGTTATACCTGCCTCATAATGATTATACAATATGTGGTACATGTGTGTTATTGTTTTGTAATGTCTGCCTCACAATAATTATACAATATATGGTACATGTGTGTTATTGTTTTGTTATACCTGCCTCACAATGGTTATACAATATGTGGTACATGTGTGTTATTGTTTTGTTATACCTGCCTCACAATGATTATACAATATGTGGTACATGTGTGTAATTGTTTTGTTATACCTGCCTCACAATGATTATACAAAATGTGGTACATGTGTGTTATTGTTTTGTAATATCTGCCTCACAATGATTATACAATATGTGGTACATGTGTGTTATTGTTTTGTAATGTCTGCCTCACAATGATTATACAATATGTGGTACATGTGTGTTATTGTTTTGTAATGTCTGCCTCACAATGATTATACAATATGTGGTACATGTGTGTTATTGTTTTGTAATGTCTGCCTCACAATGATTATACAAAATGTGGTACATGTGTGTTATTGTTTTGTAATGTCTGCCTCACAATGATTATACAATATGTGGTACATGTGTGTTATTGTTTTGTTATTCCTGCCTCACAATGATTATACAATATGTGGTACATGTGTGTTATTGTTTTGTTATACCTGCCTCACAATGATTATACAATATGTGGTACATGTGTGTTATTGTTTTGTTATTCCTGCCTCACAATGATTATACAATATGTGGTACATGTGTGTTATTGTTTTGTTATTCCTGCCTCACAATGATTATACAATATGTGGTACATGTGTGTTATTGTTTTGTTATTCCTGCCTCACAATGATTATACAATATGTGGTACATGTGTGTTATTGTCTTGTTATACCTGCCTCACAATGATTATATAATATGTAGTACATGTGTGTTATTGTTTTGTTATACCTGCCTCACAATGATTATACAATATGTGGTACATGTGTGTTATTGTTTTGTTATTCCTGCCTCACAATGGTTATACAATATATGGTATATGTGTGTAATTGTTTTGTAATGTCTGCCTCACAATGATTGTACAATATATAGTACATGTGTGTTATTGTTTTGTAATGTCTGCCTCACAATGATTATACAATATGTGGTACATGTGTGTTATTGTTTTGTAATGTCTGCCTCACAATGATTATACAATATGTGGTACATGTGTGTTATTGTTTTGTAATGTCTGCCTCACAATGATTATACAATATATGGTACATTTGTGTTATTGTTTTGTAATGTCTGCCTCACAATGATTATACAATATGTGGTACATTTGTGTTATTGTTTTGTAATGTCTGCCTCACAATGATTATACAATATGTGGTACATGTGTGTTATTGTTTTGTAATGTCTGCCTCACAATGATTATACAATATGTGGTACATGTGTGTTATTGTTTTGTAATGTCTGCCTCACAATGATTATACAATATATGGTACATGTGTGTTATTGTTTTGTTATACCTGCCTCACAATGATTATACAATATGTGGTACATGTGTGTTATTGTTTTGTAATACCTGCCTCACAATGATTATACAATATGTGGTACATGTGTGTTATTGTTTTGTAATGTCTGCCTCACAATGATTATACAATATATGGTACATGTGTGTTATTGTTTTGTTATACCTGCCTCACAATGATTATACAATATATGGTACATGTGTGTTATTGTTTTGTAATATCTGCCTCACAATGATTATACAATATGTGGTACATGTGTGTTATTGTTTTCTAATGTCTGCCTCACAATGATTATACAATATGTGGTGCAAGTTTGTTATTGTTTTGTAATGTCTGCCTCACAATGATTATACAATATGTGGTACATGTGTGTTATTGTTTTGTTATATCTGCCTCATAATTATTATACAATATGTGGTACATGTGTGTTATTGTTTTGTAATGTCTGCCTCACAATGATTATACAATATGTGGTACATGTGTGTTATTGTTTTGTTATATCTGCCTTCATAATTATCATACAATATGTGGTACATGTGTGTTATTGTTTTGTTATACCTGCCTCACAATGATTATACAAAATGTGGTACATGTGTGTTATTGTTTTGTAATGTCTGCCTCACAATGATTATACAATATATGGTACATGTGTGTTATTGTTTTGTAATGTCTGCCTCACAATGATTATACAATATGTGGTACATGTGTATTATTGTTTTGTTATACCTGCCTCACAATGATTATACAATATGTGGTACATGTGTGTTATTGTTTTGTAATGTCTGCCTCACAATGATTATACAATATATGGTACATGTGTGTTATTGTTTTGTTATACCTGCCTCACAATGATTATACAATATATGGTACATGTGTGTTATTGTTTTGTAATGTCTGCCTCACAATGATTATACAATATGTGGTACATGTGAGTTATTGTTTTGTTATGTCTGCCTCACAATGATTATACAATATGTGGTACATGTGTGTTATTGTTTTGTTATGTCTGCCTCACAATGATTATACAATATGTGGTACATGTGTGTTATTGTTTTGTAATGTCTGCCTCACAATGATTATACAATATATGGTACATGTGTGTTATTGTTTTGTTATGTCTGCCTCACAATGATTATACAATATGTGGTACATGTGTGCTATTATTTTCTTATACCTGACTCAGAATGATTATACAATATGTGGTACATGTGTGTTATTGTTTTGTAATGTCTGCCTCACAATGATTATACAATATGTGATACATGTGTGTTATTGTTTTGTAATGTCTGCCTCACAATTATTATACAAAATGTGGTACATGTGTGTTATTGTTTTGTAATGTCTGCCTCACAATGATTATACAATATGTGGTACATGTGTGTTATTGTTTTGTAATGTCTGCCTCACAATGATTATACAATATGTGGTACATGTGTGTTATTGTTTTCTTATACCTGACTCACAATGATTATACAATATGTGGTACATGTGTGTTATTGTTTTGTAATGTCTGCCTCACAATGATTATACAATATATGGTACATGTGTGTTATTGTTTTGTAATGTCTGCCTCACAATGATTATACAATATGTGGTACATGTGTGTTATTGTTTTGTAATGTCTGCCTCACAATGATTATACCATATATGGTACATGTGTGTTATTGTTTTGTAATGTCTGCCTCACAATGATTATACAATATATGGTACATGTGTGTTATTGTTTTGTAATGTCTGCCTCACAATGATTATACAATATGTGGTACATGTGTGTTATTGTTTTGTTATGTCTGCCTCACAATGATTATACAATATGTGGTACATGTGTGTTATTGTTTTGTAATGTCTGCCTCACAATGATTATACAATATGTGGTACATGTGTGTTATTGTTTTCTTATACCTGCCTCACAATGATTATACAATATATGGTACATGTGTGTTATTGTTTTGTTATACCTGCCTCACAATGATTATACAATATGTGGTACATGTGTGTTATTGTTTTGTAATGTCTGCCTCACAATGATTATACAATATATGGTACATGTGTGTTATTGTTTTGTAATGTCTGCCTCACAATGATTATACAATATATGGTACATGTGTGTTATTGTTTTCTTATACCTGCCTCACAATGATTATACAATAAGTGGTACATGTGTGTTATTGTTTTGTTATACCTGCCTCACAATGATTATACAATATGTGGTACATGTGTGTTATTGTTTTGTAATGTCTGCCTCACAATGATTATACAATATATGGTACATGTGTGTTATTGTTTTGTAATGTCTGCCTCACAATGATTAAACAATATGTGGTACATGTGTGTTATTGTTTTGTAATGTCTGCCTAACAATGATTATACAATATATGGTACATGTGTGTTATTGTTTTGTAATATCTGCCTCACAATGATTATACAATACATAGTACATGTGTGTTATTGTTTTGCAATGTCTGCCTCACAATGATTATACAATATATGGTACATGTGTGTTATTGTTTTGTAATGTCTGCCTCACAATGATTATACAATATGTGGTACATGTGTGTTATTGTTTTGTAATGTCTACCTCACAATGATTATACAATATGTGGTACATGTGTGCTATTATTTTCTTATACCTGACTCACAATGATTATACAATATGTGGTACATGTGTGTTATTGTTTTGTAATGTCTGCCTCACAATGATTATACAATATATGGTACATGTGTGTTATTGTTTTGTAATGTCTGCCTCACAATGATTATACAATATGTGGTACATGTGTGTTATTGTTTTGTTATAACTGCATCACAATGATTATACAATATATGGTACATGTGTGTTATTGTTTTGTAATGTCTGCCTCACAATGATTATACAATATGTGGTACATGTGTGTTATTGTTTTGTAATGTCTGCCTCACAATGATTATACAATATGTGGTACATGTGTGTTATTGTTTTGTAATGTCTGCCTCACAATGATTATACAAAATGTGGTACATGTGTGTTATTGTTTTGTAATGTCTGCCTCACAATGATTATACAATATGTGGTACATGTGTGTTATTGTTTTGTAATGTCTGCCTCACAATGATTATACAATATGTGGTACATGTGTGTTATTGTTTTGTAATGTCTACCTCACAATGATTATACAATATGTGGTACATGTGTGTTATTGTTTTGTTATGTCTGCCTCACAATGATTATACAATATGTGGTACATGTGTGTTATTGTTTTGTAATGTCTACCTCACAATGATTATACAATATGTGGTACATGTGTGTTATTGTTTTGTAATGTCTGCCTCACAATGATTATACAATATGTGGTACATGTGTGTTATTGTTTTGTAATGTCTACCTCACAATGATTATACAATATGTGGTACATGTGTGTTATTGTTTTGTAATGTCTGCCTCACAATTATTATACAATATATGGTACATGTGTGTTATTGTTTTGTTATACCTGCCTCATAATGATTATACAATATGTGGTACATGTGTGTTATTGTTTTGTAATGTCTGCCTCACAATAATTATACAATATATGGTACATGTGTGTTATTGTTTTGTTATACCTGCCTCACAATGGTTATACAATATGTGGTACATGTGTGTTATTGTTTTGTTATACCTGCCTCACAATGATTATACAATATGTGGTACATGTGTGTAATTGTTTTGTTATACCTGCCTCACAATGATTATACAAAATGTGGTACATGTGTGTTATTGTTTTGTAATATCTGCCTCACAATGATTATACAATATGTGGTACATGTGTGTTATTGTTTTGTAATGTCTGCCTCACAATGATTATACAATATGTGGTACATGTGTGTTATTGTTTTGTAATGTCTGCCTCACAATGATTATACAATATGTGGTACATGTGTGTTATTGTTTTGTAATGTCTGCCTCACAATGATTATACAAAATGTGGTACATGTGTGTTATTGTTTTGTAATGTCTGCCTCACAATGATTATACAATATGTGGTACATGTGTGTTATTGTTTTGTTATTCCTGCCTCACAATGATTATACAATATGTGGTACATGTGTGTTATTGTTTTGTTATACCTGCCTCACAATGATTATACAATATGTGGTACATGTGTGTTATTGTTTTGTTATTCCTGCCTCACAATGATTATACAATATGTGGTACATGTGTGTTATTGTTTTGTTATTCCTGCCTCACAATGATTATACAATATGTGGTACATGTGTGTTATTGTTTTGTTATTCCTGCCTCACAATGATTATACAATATGTGGTACATGTGTGTTATTGTCTTGTTATACCTGCCTCACAATGATTATACAATATGTAGTACATGTGTGTTATTGTTTTGTTATACCTGCCTCACAATGATTATACAATATGTGGTACATGTGTGTTATTGTTTTGTTATTCCTGCCTCACAATGGTTATACAATATATGGTATATGTGTGTAATTGTTTTGTAATGTCTGCCTCACAATGATTGTACAATATATAGTACATGTGTGTTATTGTTTTGTAATGTCTGCCTCACAATGATTATACAATATGTGGTACATGTGTGTTATTGTTTTGTAATGTCTGCCTCACAATGATTATACAATATGTGGTACATGTGTGTTATTGTTTTGTAATGTCTGCCTCACAATGATTATACAATATATGGTACATTTGTGTTATTGTTTTGTAATGTCTGCCTCACAATGATTATACAATATGTGGTACATTTGTGTTATTGTTTTGTAATGTCTGCCTCACAATGATTATACAATATGTGGTACATGTGTGTTATTGTTTTGTAATGTCTGCCTCACAATGATTATACAATATGTGGTACATGTGTGTTATTGTTTTGTAATGTCTGCCTCACAATGATTATACAATATATGGTACATGTGTGTTATTGTTTTGTTATACCTGCCTCACAATGATTATACAATATGTGGTACATGTGTGTTATTGTTTTGTAATACCTGCCTCACAATGATTATACAATATGTGGTACATGTGTGTTATTGTTTTGTAATGTCTGCCTCACAATGATTATACAATATATGGTACATGTGTGTTATTGTTTTGTTATACCTGCCTCACAATGATTATACAATATATGGTACATGTGTGTTATTGTTTTGTAATGTCTGCCTCACAATGATTATACAATATGTGGTACATGTGTGTTATTGTTTTGTTATATCTGCTTCATAATTATCATACAATATGTGGTACATGTGTGTTATTGTTTTGTTATACCTGCCTCACAATGATTATACAAAATGTGGTACATGTGTGTTATTGTTTTGTAATGTCTGCCTCACAATGATTATACAATATATGGTACATGTGTGTTATTGTTTTGTAATGTCTGCCTCACAATGATTATACAATATGTGGTACATGTGTATTATTGTTTTGTTATACCTGCCTCACAATGATTATACAATATGTGGTACATGTGTGTTATTGTTTTGTAATGTCTGCCTCACAATGATTATACAATATATGGTACATGTGTGTTATTGTTTTGTTATACCTGCCTCACAATGATTATACAATATATGGTACATGTGTGTTATTGTTTTGTAATGTCTGCCTCACAATGATTATACAATATGTGGTACATGTGAGTTATTGTTTTGTTATGTCTGCCTCACAATGATTATACAATATGTGGTACATGTGTGTTATTGTTTTGTTATGTCTGCCTCACAATGATTATACAATATGTGGTACATGTGTGTTATTGTTTTGTAATGTCTGCCTCACAATGATTATACAATATATGGTACATGTGTGTTATTGTTTTGTTATGTCTGCCTCACAATGATTATACAATATGTGGTACATGTGTGCTATTATTTTCTTATACCTGACTCAGAATGATTATACAATATGTGGTACATGTGTGTTATTGTTTTGTAATGTCTGCCTCACAATGATTATACAATATGTGATACATGTGTGTTATTGTTTTGTAATGTCTGCCTCACAATTATTATACAAAATGTGGTACATGTGTGTTATTGTTTTGTAATGTCTGCCTCACAATGATTATACAATATGTGGTACATGTGTGTTATTGTTTTGTAATGTCTGCCTCACAATGATTATACAATATGTGGTACATGTGTGTTATTGTTTTCTTATACCTGACTCACAATGATTATACAATATGTGGTACATGTGTGTTATTGTTTTGTAATGTCTGCCTCACAATGATTATACAATATATGGTACATGTGTGTTATTGTTTTGTAATGTCTGCCTCACAATGATTATACAATATGTGGTACATGTGTGTTATTGTTTTGTAATGTCTGCCTCACAATGATTATACCATATATGGTACATGTGTGTTATTGTTTTGTAATGTCTGCCTCACAATGATTATACAATATATGGTACATGTGTGTTATTGTTTTGTAATGTCTGCCTCACAATGATTATACAATATGTGGTACATGTGTGTTATTGTTTTGTTATGTCTGCCTCACAATGATTATACAATATGTGGTACATGTGTGTTATTGTTTTGTAATGTCTGCCTCACAATGATTATACAATATGTGGTACATGTGTGTTATTGTTTTCTTATACCTGCCTCACAATGATTATACAATATATGGTACATGTGTGTTATTGTTTTGTTATACCTGCCTCACAATGATTATACAATATGTGGTACATGTGTGTTATTGTTTTGTAATGTCTGCCTCACAATGATTATACAATATATGGTACATGTGTGTTATTGTTTTGTAATGTCTGCCTCACAATGATTATACAATATATGGTACATGTGTGTTATTGTTTTCTTATACCTGCCTCACAATGATTATACAATAAGTGGTACATGTGTGTTATTGTTTTGTTATACCTGCCTCACAATGATTATACAATATGTGGTACATGTGTGTTATTGTTTTGTAATGTCTGCCTCACAATGATTATACAATATATGGTACATGTGTGTTATTGTTTTGTAATGTCTGCCTCACAATGATTAAACAATATGTGGTACATGTGTGTTATTGTTTTGTAATGTCTGCCTAACAATGATTATACAATATATGGTACATGTGTGTTATTGTTTTGTAATATCTGCCTCACAATGATTATACAATACATAGTACATGTGTGTTATTGTTTTGCAATGTCTGCCTCACAATGATTATACAATATATGGTACATGTGTGTTATTGTTTTGTAATGTCTGCCTCACAATGATTATACAATATGTGGTACATGTGTGTTATTGTTTTGTAATGTCTACCTCACAATGATTATACAATATGTGGTACATGTGTGCTATTATTTTCTTATACCTGACTCACAATGATTATACAATATGTGGTACATGTGTGTTATTGTTTTGTAATGTCTGCCTCACAATGATTATACAATATATGGTACATGTGTGTTATTGTTTTGTAATGTCTGCCTCACAATGATTATACAATATGTGGTACATGTGTGTTATTGTTTTGTTATAACTGCATCACAATGATTATACAATATATGGTACATGTGTGTTATTGTTTTGTAATGTCTGCCTCACAATGATTATACAATATGTGGTACATGTGTGTTATTGTTTTGTAATGTCTGCCTCACAATGATTATACAATATGTGGTACATGTGTGTTATTGTTTTGTAATGTCTGCCTCACAATGATTATACAAAATGTGGTACATGTGTGTTATTGTTTTGTAATGTCTGCCTCACAATGATTATACAATATGTGGTACATGTGTGTTATTGTTTTGTAATGTCTGCCTCACAATGATTATACAATATGTGGTACATGTGTGTTATTGTTTTGTAATGTCTACCTCACAATGATTATACAATATGTGGTACATGTGTGTTATTGTTTTGTTATGTCTGCCTCACAATGATTATACAATATGTGGTACATGTGTGTTATTGTTTTGTAATGTCTACCTCACAATGATTATACAATATGTGGTACATGTGTGTTATTGTTTTGTTATGTCTGCCTCACAATGATTATACAATATGTGGTACATGTGTGTTATTGTTTTGTAATGTCTACCTCACAATGATTATACAATATGTGGTACATGTGTGTTATTATTTTGTAATGTCTGCCTCACAATGATTATACAATATGTGGTACATGTGTGTTATTGTTTTGTAATGTCTGCCTCACAATGATTATACAATATGTGGTACATGTGTGTTATTGTTTTGTTATGTCTGCCTCACAATGATTATACAAAATGTGGTACATGTGTGTTATTGTTTTGTAATGTCTGCCTCACAATGATTATACAATATGTGGTACATGTGTGTTATTGTTTTGTAATGTCTACCTCACAATGATTATACAATATGTGGTACATGTGTGCTATTATTTTCTTATACCTGACTCACAATGATTATACAATATGTGGTACATGTGTGCTATTATTTTCTTATACCTGACTCACAATGATTATACAATATGTGGTACATGTGTGTTATTGTTTTGTAATGTCTGCCTCACAATGATTATACAATATATGGTACATGTGTGTTATTGTTTTGTAATGTCTGCCTCACAATGATTATACAATATATGGTACATGTGTGTTATTGTTTTGTAATGTCTGCCTAACAATGATTAAACAATATATGGTACATGTGTGTTATTGTTTTCTTATACCTGCCTCACAATGATTATACAATATATGGTACATGTGTGTTATTGTCTTGTTATACCTGCCTCACAAAGATTATACAATATATGGTACATGTGTGTTATTGTTTTCTTATACCTGCCTCACAATGATTATACAATATATGGTACATGTGTGTTATTGTCTTGTTATACCTGCCTCACAAAGATTATACAATATATGGTACATGTGTGTTATTGTTTTGTAATGTCTGCCTCACAATGATCATACAATATGTGGTACATGTGTGTTATTGTTTTGTAATGTCTGCCTCACAATGATTATACAATATGTGGTACATGTGTATTATTGTCTTGTTATACCTGCCTCACAAAGATTATACAATATATGGTACATGTGTGTTATTGTTTTGTAATGTCTGCCTCACAATGATCATACAATATGTGGTACATGTGTGTTATTGTTTTGTAATGTCTGCCTCACAATGATTATACAATATGTGGTACATGTGTGTTATTGTTTTGTAATGTCTGCCTCACAATGATTAAACAATATGTGGTACATGTGTGTTATTGTTTTGTAATGTCTGCCTAACAATGATTAAACAATATATGGTACATGTGTGTTATTGTTTTGTAATGTCTGCCTCACAATGATTATACAATACATAGTACATGTGTGTTATTGTTTTGCAATGTCTGCCTCACAATGATTATACAATATATGGTACATGTGTGTTATTGTTTTGTAATGTCTGCCTCACAATGATTATACAATATGTGGTACATGTGTGTTATTGTTTTGTAATGTCTACCTCACAATGATTATACAATATGTGGTACATGTGTGTTATTGTTTTGTTATACCTGCCTCACAATGATTATACATATATGGTACATGTGTGTTATTGTCTTGTTATACCTGCCTCACAATGATTATACAATATATGGTACATGTGTGTAATTGTTTTGTTATACCTGCCTCACAATGATTATACAAAATGTGGTACATGTGTGTTATTGTTTTGTTATTCCTGCCTCACAATGATTATTCAAAATGTGGTTCATGTGTGTTATTGTTTTGTTATGTCTGCCTCACAATGATTATACAAAATGTGGTACATGTGTGTTATTGTTTTGTAATGTCTACCTCACAATGATTATACAATATGTGGTACATGTGTGTTATTGTTTTGTTATGTCTGCCTCACAATGATTATACAATATGTGGTACATGTGTGTTAGTGTTTTGTAATGTCTGCCTCACAATTATTATACAATATATGGTACATGTGTGTAATTGTTTTGTTATTCCTGCCTCACAATGATTATACAATATGTGGTACATGTGTGTTATTGTTTTGTAATGTCTACCTCACAATGATTATACAATATGTGGTACATGTGTGTTATTGTTTTCTTGTACCTGCCTCACAATGATTATACATATATGGTACATGTGTGTTATTGTCTTGTTATACCTGCCTCACAATGATTATACAATATATGGTACATGTGTGTAATTGTTTTGTTATACCTGCCTCACAATGATTATACAAAATGTGGTACATGTGTGTTATTGTTTTGTTATTCCTGCCTCACAATGATTATTCAAAATGTGGTTCATGTGTGTTATTGTTTTGTTATGTCTGCCTCACAATGATTATACAAAATGTGGTACATGTGTGTTATTGTTTTGTAATGTCTACCTCACAATGATTATACAATATATGGTACATGTGTGTTATTGTTTTGTTATGTCTGCCTCACAAAGATTATACAAAATGTGGTTCATGTGTGTTATTGTTTTGTAATATCTGCCTCACAATGATTATACAATATATGGTACATGTGTGTTATTGTTTTGTTATGTCTGCCTCACAATGATTATACAAAATGTGGTTCATGTGTGTTATTGTTTTGTAATATCTGCCTCACAATGATTATACAATATATGGTACATGTGTGGTATTGTTTTGTAATGTCTGCCTCACAATGATTATACAATATGTGGTACATGTGTGTTATTCTTTTGTAATGTCTGCCTCACAATGATTATACAATATGTGGTACATGTGTGTTATTGTTTTGTTATTCCTGCCTCGCAATGATTATACAATATATGGTACATTTGTGTTATTGTTTTGTAATATCTGCCTCACAATGATTATACAAAATGTGGTACATGTGTGTTATTGTTTTGTAATGTCTGCCTCACAATGATTATACAATATATGGTACATTTGTGTTATTGTTTTGTAATATCTGCCTCACAATGATTATACAGTATGTTGTACATGTGTGTTATTGTTTTGTAATGTCTGCCTCACAATGATTATACGATATGTGGTACATGTGTGTTATTGTTTTGTAATGTCTGCCTCACAATGCTTATACAATATGTGGTACATGTGTGTTATTGTTTTGTATTGTCTTCCTCACAATGATTATACAATATATGGTACATGTGTGTCATTGTTTTGTTATACCTGCTTCAAAATGATTATACAATATGTGGTACATGTGTGTTATTGTTTTGTAATGTCTGCCTCACAAAGATTATACAATATAAGGTACATGTGTGTTATTGTTTTGTAATCTCCACCTCACAATGATTATACAATATGTGGTACATATGTTATTGTTTTGCGATGTCTGTCTCACAATGATTATACAATATATGGTACATGTGTGTTATTGTTTTGTAATGTCTGCCTCACAATGATTATACAATATGTGGTACATGTGTGTTATTGTTTTGTAATGTCTACCTCACAATGATTATACAATATGTGGTACATATGTTATTGTTTTGCGATGTCTGTCTCACAATGATTATACAGTATATGGTACATGTGTGTTATTGTTTTGTAATGTCTGCCTCACAATGATTATACAATATGTGGTACATGTGTGTTATTGTTTTGTATTGTCTTCCTCACAATGATTATACAATATATGGTACATGTGTGTTATTGTTTTGTAATGTCTGCCTCACAATGATTATACAATATATGGTACATGTGTGTTATTGTTTTGTTATACCTGCTTCAAAATGATTATACAATATATGGTACATGTGTGTTATTGTTTTGTTATACCTGCATCACAATGATTATACAATATATGGTACATGTGTGTTATTGTTTTGTTATACCTGCTTCAAAATGATTATACAATATGTCGTACATGTGTGTTATTGTTTTGTCATGTCTGCCTCACAATGATTATACAATATGTGGTACATGTGTGTTATTGTTTTGTAATGTCTGCCTCACAAAGATTATACAATATATGGTACATGTATGTTATTGATTTGTAATGTCTGCCTCACAATGATTATACAATATGTGGTACATGTGTGTTTTTGTTTGGTAATGTCTGCCACACAATGATTATACAATATGTGGTACATGTGTGTTATTGTTTTGTAATGTCTGCCTCACAATGATTATACAATATATGGTACATGTGTGTTATTGTTTTGTAATGTCTGCCTCACAAAGATTATACAATATATGGTACAATTGTGTGATTGATTTGTAATGTCTGCCTCACAATGATTATACAATATGTGGTACATGTGTGTTATTGTTTTGTAATGTCTGCCTCACAATGATTATACAATATGTGGTACATGTGTGTTATTGTTTTGTAATGTCTGCCTCACAATGATTATACAAAATGTGGAACATGTGTGTTATTGTTTTGTAATGTCTGCCTCACAATGATTATACAATATGTGGTACATGTGTGTTATTGTTTTGCAATGTCTGCCTCACAATGATTATACAATATGTGGTACATGTGTGTTATTGTTTTGCAATGTCTGCCTCACAATGATTATACAATATGTGGTACATGTGTGTTATTGTTTTGCAATGTCTGCCTCACAATGATTATACAATATGTGGTACATGTGTGTTATTGTTTTGCAATGTCTGCCTCACAATGATTATACAATATGTGGTACATGTGTGTTATTGTTTTGCAATGTCTGCCTCACAATGATTATACAATATATGGTACATGTGTGTTATTGTTTTGCAATGTCTGCCTAACAATGATTATACAATATATGGTACATGTGTGTTATTGTTTTGTAATATCTGCCTCACAATGATTATACAATATATGGTACATGTGTGTTATTGTTTTGTAATATCTGCCTCACATTGATGATACAATATGTGGTACATGTGTGTTATTGTTTTCTAATGTCTGCCTAACAATGATTATACAATATGTGGTACATGTGTGTTATTGTTTTGTAATGTCTGCCTCACAATGATTATACAATATGTGGTACATGTGTGTTATTGCTTTGTTATACCTGTCTCACAATGATTATACAAAATGTTGTACATGTGTGTTATTGTTTTGTTATAACTGCCTCACAATGATTATACAATATGTGGTACATGTGTGTTATTGTTTTGTTATACCTGCCTCACAATGATTATACAATATGTGGTACATGTGTGTTATTGTTTTGTTATACCTGCCTCACAATGATTATACAATATATGGTACATGTCTGTTATTGTTTTGTTATACCTGCCTCACAATGATTATACAATATATGGTACATGTGTGTGATTGTTTTGTAATGTCTACCTCACAATGATTATACAATATGTGGTACATGTGTGTTATTGTTTTGTAATGTCTACCTCACAATGATTATACAATATGTGGTACATGTGTGTTATTGTTTTGTTATACCTGCCTCACAATGATTATAAAATATGTGGTACATGTGTGTTATTGTTTTGTTATACCTGCTTCACAATGATTATACAATATATGGTACATGTGTGTGATTGTTTTGTAATGTCTACCTCACAATGATTATACAATATGTGGTACATGTGTGTTATTGTTTTGTAATGTCTACCTCACAATGATTATACAATATGTGGTACATATGTTATTGTTTTGTAATGTCTGCCTCACAATGATTATACAATATAAGGTACATGTGTGCTATTGTTTTGTTATTCCTGCCTCACAATGATTATACAATATGTGGTACATGTGTGTTATTGTTTTGTAATGTCTGCCTCACAATGATTATACAATATATGGTACATGTGTGTTATTGTTTTGTTATACCTGCCTCACAATGATTATACAAAATGTGGTACATGTGTGTTATTGTTTTGTAATGTCTGCCTCACAATGATTATACAATACATGGTACATGTGTGTTATTGTTTTGTAATGTCTGCCGCACAATGATTATACAATACATGGTACATGTGTGTTATTGTTTTGTAATGTCTGCCTCACAATGATTATACAATACATGGTACATGTGTGTTATTGTTTTGTAATGTCTGCCGCACAATGATTATACAATACATGGTACATGTGTGTTATTGTTTTGTAATGTCTGCCTCACAATGATTATACAATATGTGGTACATGTGTGTTATTGTTTTGTAATGTCTGCCTCACAATGATTATACAATATGTCGTACATGTGTGTTATTGTTTTGTAATGTCTGCCTCACAATGATTATACAATACATGGTACATGTGTGTTATTGTTTTGTAATGTCTGCCTCACAATGATTATACAATACATGGTACATGTGTGTTATTGTTTTGTAATGTCTGCCTCACAATGATTATACAATATGTGGTACATGTATGTTATTGTTTTGTAATGTCTGCCTCACAATGATTATACAAAATATGGTACATGTGTGTTATTGTTTTGTTATACCTGCTTCACAATATGTGGTACATGTGTGTTATTGTTTTGTAATGTCTGTCTCACAAAGATTATACAATATATGGTACATGTGTGTTATTGTTTTGTAATGTCTGCCTCACAATGATTATACAATATATGGTACATGTGTGTTATTGTTTTGTAATGTCTGCCTCACAATGATTATACAATATATGGTACATGTGTGTTATTGTTTTGTAATGTCTGCCTCACAATGATTATACCAAATGTGGTACATGTGTGTTATTGTTTTGTAATGTCTGCCTCACAATGATTATACAATACATGGTACATGTGTGTTGTTTTGTAATGTCTGCCTCACAATGATTATACAAAATGTGGTACATGTGTGTTATTGTTTTGTAATGTCTGCCTCACAATGATTATACAATACATGGTACATGTGTGTTGTTTTGTAATGTCTGCCTCACAATGATTATACAAAATGTGGTACATGTGTGTAATTGTTTTGTAATGTCTGCCTCACAATGATTATACAATAAGTGGTACATGTGTGTTATTGTTTTGTAATG
Organism: Panopea generosa; assembly: GCA_029582155.1. Classification (NCBI taxonomy): domain Eukaryota; kingdom Metazoa; phylum Mollusca; class Bivalvia; order Adapedonta; family Hiatellidae; genus Panopea; species Panopea generosa. Next base: position 58,005,041 of record CM055898.1, on the reverse strand, counting down.
TCTGCCTCACAATGATTATACAATATGTGATACATGTGTGTTATTGTTTTGTAATATCTGCCTCACAATGATTATACAATATGTGGTACATGTGTGTTATTGTTTTGTAATGTCTGCATTACAATGATTATACAATATGTGGTACATGTGTGTTATTGTTTTGTAATGTCTGCCTAACAATGATTATAAAATATGTGGTACATGTGTGTTATTGTTTTGTAATGTCTGCCTCACAATGATTATACAATATGTGGTACATGTGTGTTATTGTTTTGTAATGTCTGCCTCACAATGATTATACAATACATGGTACATGTGTGTTATTGTTTTGTAATGTCTGCCTCACAATGATTATACAATATATGGTACATGTGTGTTATTGTTTTGTAATGTCTGCCTCACAATGATTATACAAAATATGGTACATGTGTGTTATTGTTTTGTTATACCTGCTTCAAAATGATTATACAATATGTGGTACATGTGTGTTATTGTTTTGTAATGTCTGCCTCACAATGATTTTACAAAATGTGGTACATATGTGTTATTGTTTTGTAATGTCTGCCTCACAATGATTATACAATATGTGGTACATGTGTGTTATTGTTTTGTAATGTCTGCCTCACAATGATTATACAATATGTGGTACATGTGTGTTATTGTTTTGTAATGTCTGCATCACAATGATTATACAATATGTGGTTCATGTGTGTTTTTGTTTTGTAATGTCTGCCTCACAATGATTATACAATATGTGGTACATGTGTGATATTGTTTTGTTATACCTGCCTCACAATGATTATACAATATGTGGTACATGTGTGTTATTTTTTTGTAATGTCTGCCTCACAATGATTATACAATATGTGGTACATGTGTGTTATTGTTTTGTAATGTCTGCCTCACAATGATTATACAATATGTGGTACATGTGTGTTATTGTTTTGTAATGTCTGCCTCACAATGATTATACAATATGTGGTACATGTGTGTTATTGTTTTGTTATACCTGCCTCACAATGATTATACAATATGTGGTACATGTGTGTTATTGTTTTGTTATACCTGCCTCACAATGATTATACAATATGTGGTACATGTGTGTTATTGTTTTGTAATGTCTGCCTCACAATGATTACACAATATATGGTACATGTGTGTTATTGTTTTGTAATGTCTGCCTCACAATTATTATACAATATATGGTACATGTGTGTTATTGTTTTGTTATTCCTGCCTCACAATGATTATACAATATATGGTACATGTGTGCTATTGTTTTGTAATGTCTGCTTCACAATGATTATACAATATATGGTACATGTATGTTATTGTTTTGTAATGTCTGCCTCACAATGATTATACAAAATGTGGTACATGTGTGTTATTGTTATGTTATACCTACCCCACAATGATTATACAATATATGGTATTTGTGTGATATTGTTTTGTAATACCTGCCTCACAATTATTATACAATATATGGTACATGTGTGTTATTGTTTTGTAATGTCTGCCTCACAATGATTATACAATATATGGTACATATGTGTTATTGTTTTGTAATACCTGCCTCACAATGATTATACAATATATGGTACATGTGTGCTATTGTTTTGTAATGTCTGCCTCACAATTATTATACAATATATGGTACATGTGTGTTATTGTTTTGTTATACCTGCCTCACAATGATTATACAAAATGTGGTACATGTGTGTTATTGTTTTGTAATGTCTGCCTCACAATGATTATACAAAATATGGTACATGTGTGTTATTGTTTTGTTATACCTGCCTCACAATGATTATACAATATGTGGTACATGTGTGTCATTGTTTTGTAATGTCTGCCTCACAATGATTATACAATATATGGTACATGTGTGTTATTGTTTTGTTATACCTGCCTCACAATGGTTATACAATATATGGTACATGTGTGTTATTGTTTTGTTATTCCTGCCTCACAATGATTATACAATATATGGTACATGTGTGTTATTGTTTTGTTATTCCTGCCTCACAATGATTATACAATATATGGTACATGTGTGCAATTGTTTTGTAATGTCTGCCTGACAATGATTATACAATATATGGTACATGTGTGTTATTGTTTTGTTATTCCTGCCTCACAATGATTATACAATATATGGTACATGTGTGTTATTGTTTTGTTATTCCTGCCTCACAATGATTATACAATATATGCTACATGTGTGTTATTGTTTTGTTATTCCTGCCTCACAATGATTATACAATATGTGGTACATGTGTGCAATTGTTTTGTAATGTCTGCCTCACAATGATTATACAATATATGGTACATGTGTGTTATTGTTTTGTTATTCCTGCCTCACAATGCTTATACAATATATGGTACATGTGTGTTATTGTTTTGTTATTGCTGCGTCACAATGATTATACAATATATGGTACATGTGTGTTATTGTTTTGTTATTCCTGCCTCACAATGATTATACAATATATGGTACATGTGTGTTATTGTTTTGTTATTGCTGCGTCACAATGATTATACAATATATGGTACATGTGTGTTATTGTTTTGTTATTCCTGCCTCACAATGATTATACAATATATGGTACATGTGTGTTATTGTTTTGTTATTCCTGCCTCACAATGATTATACAATATGTGGTACATGTGTGTTATTGTTTTGTAATGTCAGCCTCACAATGATTATACAAAATGTTGTACATGTGTGTTATTGTTTGTTAATACCTGCCTCACAATTATTATACAATATATGGTACATGTGTGCTATTGTTTTGTAATGTCTGCCTCACAATTATTATACAATATATGGTACATGTGTGTTATTGTTTTGTTATTCCTACCTCACAATGATTTTACAATATATGGTACATGTGTGTAATTGTTTTGTAATTTCTGCCTCACAATGATTATAAAATATATGGTACATGTGTGTTATTGTTTTGTTATTCCTGTCTCACAATGTTTATACAATATGTGGTACATGTGTGTTATTGTTTTGTTATTCCTGTCTCACAATGATTATACAATATATGGTACATGTGTGTTATTGTTTTGTTATATCTGCCTCACAATAATTATACAATATATGGTACATGTGTGTTATTGTTTTGTTATTCCTGTCTCACAATGATTATACAATATATGGTACATGTGTGTTATTGTTTTGTAATGTCTGCCTCACAATGATTATACAATATATGGTACATGTCTGTTATTGTTTTGTTATACCTGCCTCACAATGATTATACAATATGTGGTAAATGTGTTTTATTGTTTTGTTATTCCTGTCTCACAATGATTATACAATATGTGGTACATGTGTATTATTGTTTTGTTATTCCTGTCTCACAATGATTATACAATATATGGTACATGTGTGTTATTGTTTTGTTATACCTGTCTCACAATGATTATACAATATGTGGTACATGTGTGTTATTGTTTTGTAATGTCTGCCTCACAATGATTATACAATATGTGGTACATGTGTATTATTGTTTTGTTATTCCTGTCTCACAATGATTATACAATATATGGTACATGTGTGTTATTGTTTTGTTATACCTGTCTCACAATGATTATACAATATATGGTACATGTGTGTTATTGTTTTGTAATGTCTGCCTCACAATGATTATACAATATGTGGTACATGTGTGTTATTGTTTTGTTATACCTGTCTCACAATGATTATACAATATGTGGTACATGTGTGTTATTGTTTTGTTATTTCTGTCTCACAATGATTATACAATATGTGGTACATGTGTGCTATTGTTTTGTTATTCCTGTCTCACAATGATTATACAATATATGGTACATGTGTATTATTGTTTTATAAAGTCTGCCTCACAATGATTATACAAAATGTTGTACATGTGTGTTATTGTTTTGTAATGTCTGCCTCACAATGATTATACAATATGTGGTACATGTGTGTTATTGTTTTGTAATGTCTGCCTCACAATGATTATACAATATGTGGTACATGTGTGTTATTGTTTTGTAATGTCTGCCTCACAATGATTATACAATATGTGGTACATGTGTGTTATTGTGTGTTATTGTTTTGTTATACCTGCCTCACAATGATTATACAATACATGGTACATGTGTGTTATTGTTTTGCAATGTCTGCCTCACAATAATTATACAATATGTGGTACATGTGTGTTATTGTTTTGTAATGTCTGCCTCACAATGATTATACAATATGTGGTACATGTGTGTTATTGTTTTGTAATGTCTGCCTCACAATGATTATACAATATGTGGTACATGTTTGTTATTGTTTTGTAATGTCTGCCTCACAATCATTATACAATATGTGGTACATGTGTGTTATTGTTTTGTAATGTCTGCCTCACAATGATTATACAAAATGTGGTACATGTGTGTTATTGTTTTGTAATGTCTGCCTCACAATGATTATACAATAAGTGGTACATGTGTGTTATTGTTTTGTAATGTCTGCCTCACAATGATTATACAAAATGTGGTACATGTGTGTTATTGTTTTGTAATGTCTGCCTCACAATGATTATACAATACATAGTACATGTGTGTTATTGTTTTGCAATGTCTGCCTCACAATGATTATACAATATATGGTACATGTGTGTTATTGTTTTGTAATGTCTGCCTCACAATGATTATACAAAATGTTGTACATGTGTGTTATAATGTTTTGTTATAGCTGTCTCACAATGATTATACAATATGTGGTACATGTGTGTTATTGTGTTGTAATGTCTGCCTCACAATGATTATACAATATGTTGTACATGTGTGTTTTTGTTTTGTAAAGTCTGCCTCACAATGATTATTCAAAATGATGTACATGTGTGTTATTGTTTTGTTATACCTGCCTCACAATGATTATACAATATGTGGTATATGTGTGTTATTGTTTTGTAATGTCAGCCTCACAATGATTATACAATATGTGGTACATGTTTGTTATTGTTTTGTAATGTCTGCCTCACAATGATTATGCAATATATGGTACATGTGTGTTATTGTTTTGTTATACCTGCCTCACAATGATTATACAATATATGGTACATGTGTGTTATTGTTTTGCAATGTCTGCCTAACAATGATTATAAAATATGTGGTACATGTGTGTTATTGTTTTGTAATGTCTGCCTCACAATGATTATACAATATGTGGTACATGTGTGTTATTGTGTTGTAATGTCTGCCTCACAATGATTATACAATATGTGGTACAGGTGTGTTATTGTGTGTTATTGTTTTGTTATACCTGCCTCACAATGATTATAAAATATGTGGTACATGTGTGTTATTGTTTTGCAATGTCTGCTTAACAATAATTATAAAATATGTGGTACATGTGTGTTATTGTTTTGTAATGTCTGCCTCACAATGATTATACAATATATGGTACATGTGTGTTATTGTTTTGTAATGTCTGCTTCACACTGATTATACAATATATGTTACATGTGTGTTATTGTTTTGTAATGTCTGCCTCACAATGATTATACAATATGTGGTACATGTGTGTTATTGTTTTGTAATGTCTGCCTCACAATGATTATTCATAATGTGGTACATGTGTGTTATTGTTTTGTAATGTCTGCCTCACAATGATTATACAATATGTGGTACATGTGTGTTATTGTTTTGTAATGTCTGCCTGACAATGATTATACAATATGTGGTACATGTGTGTTATTGTTTTGTAATGTCTGCCTCACAATGATTATACACTATGTGGTACATGTATGTTATTGTTTTGTAATGTCTGCCTCACAATGATTATACAATAAGTGGTACATGTGTGTTATTGTTTTGTAATGTCTGCCTCACAATGATTATACAAAATGTGGTACATGTGTGTTATTGTTTTGTAATGTCTGCCTCACAATGATTATACAATACATAGTACATGTGTGTTATTGTTTTGCAATGTCTGCCTCACAATGATTATACAATATATGGTACATGTGTGTTATTGTTTTGTAATGTCTGCCTCACAATGATTATACAAAATGTTGTACATGTGTGTTATAATGTTTTGTTATAGCTGTCTCACAATGATTATACAATATGTGGTACATGTGTGTTATTGTGTTGTAATGTCTGACTCACAATGATTATACAATATGTTGTACATGTGTGTTTTTGTTTTGTAAAGTCTGCCTCACAATGATTATTCAAAATGATGTACATGTGTGTTATTGTTTTGTTATACCTGCCTCACAATGATTATACAATATGTGGTATATGTGTGTTATTGTTTTGTAATGTCAGCCTCACAATGATTATACAATATGTGGTACATGTTTGTTATTGTTTTGTAATGTCTGCCTCACAATGATTATGCAATATATGGTACATGTGTGTTATTGTTTTGTTATACCTGCCTCACAATGATTATACAATATATGGTACATGTGTGTTATTGTTTTGCAATGTCTGCCTAACAATGATTATAAAATATGTGGTACATGTGTGTTATTGTTTTGTAATGTCTGCCTCACAATGATTATACAATATGTGGTACATGTGTGTTATTGTGTTGTAATGTCTGCCTCACAATGATTATACAATATGTGGTACAGGTGTGTTATTGTGTGTTATTGTTTTGTTATACCTGCCTCACAATGATTATAAAATATGTGGTACATGTGTGTTATTGTTTTGCAATGTCTGCTTAACAATAATTATAAAATATGTGGTACATGTGTGTTATTGTTTTGTAATGTCTGCCTCACAATGATTATACAATATATGGTACATGTGTGTTATTGTTTTGTAATGTCTGCTTCACACTGATTATACAATATATGTTACATGTGTGTTATTGTTTTGTAATGTCTGCCTCACAATGATTATACAATATGTGGTACATGTGTGTTATTGTTTTGTAATGTCTGCCTCACAATGATTATTCATAATGTGGTACATGTGTGTTATTGTTTTGTAATGTCTGCCTCACAATGATTATACAATATATGGTACATGTGTGTTATTGTTTTGTAATGTCTGCCTGACAATGATTATACAATATGTGGTACATGTGTGTTATTGTTTTGTAATGTCTGCCTCACAATGATTATACACTATGTGGTACATGTGTGTTATTGTTTTGTAATGTCTGCCTCACAATGATTATACAATATGTGGTACATGTGTGTTATTGTTTTGTAATGTCTGCCTCACAATGATTATACAATATGTGGTACATGTGTGTTATTGTTTTGTAATGTCTGCCTCACAATGATTATACAAAATGTTGTACATGTGTGTTATTGTTTTGTTATACCTGCCTCACAATGATTATACAATATGTTGTACATGTGTGTTATTGTTTTGTAATGTCTGCCTCACAATGATTAAACAATATGTGGTACATGTGTGTTATTGTTTTGTAATGTCTGCCTCACAATGATTATAAAATACATGGTACATGTGTGTTATTGTTTTGTAATGTCTGCCTCACAATGATTATACAATATGTGGTACATGTGTGTTATTGTTTTGTAATGTCTGCCTCACAATGATTATAAAATACATGGTACATGTGTGTTATTGTTTTGTAATGTCTGCCTCACAATGATTATACAATATATGGTACATGTGTGTTATTGTTTGGTAATGTCTGCCTCACAATGATTATACAATATATGGTACATGTGTGTTATTGTTTTGTTATAACTGCATCACAATGATATATACAATATGTGGTACATGTGTGTTATTGTTTTGTTATACCTGCCTCACAATGATTATACAATATATGGTACATGTGTGTTATTGTTTTGTAATGTCTGCCTCACAATGATTATACAAAATGTTGTACATGTGTGTTATTGTTTTGTTATTCCTGCCTCACAATGATTATACAATATGTTGTACATGTGTGTTATTGTTTTGTAATGTCTGCCTCACAATGATTATACAATATGTGGTACATGTGTGTTATTGTTTTGTAATGTCTGCCTCACAATGATTATACAATACATGGTACATGTGTGTTATTGTTTTGTAATGTCTGCCTCACAATGATTATACAATATGTGGTACATGTGTGTTATTGTTTTGTAATGTCTGCCTCACAATGATTATACAATATATGGTACATGTGTGTTATTGTTTTGTTATAACTGCATCACAATGATTATACAATATATGGTACATGTGTGTTATTGTTTTGTTATACCTGCCTCACAATGATTATACAATATGTGGTACATGTGTGTTATTGTTTTGTAATGTCTGCCTCACACTGATTATACAATATGTGGTACATGTGTGTTATTGTTTTGTAATGTCTGCATCACAATGATTATACAATATGTGGAACATGTGTGTTATTGTTTTGTAATGTCTGCCTCACAATGATTATACAATATGTGGTACATGTGTGTTATTGTTTTGTAATGTCTGCCTCACAATGATTATACAATATGTGGTACATGTGTGTTATTGTTTTGTAATGTCTGCCTCACAATGATTATACAATATATGGTACATGTGTGTTATTGTTTTGTAATGTCTGCCTCACAATGATTATACAATATGTGGTACATGTGTGTTATTGTTTTGTAATGTCTGCCTCACAATGATTATACAATATGTGGTACATGTGTGTTATTGCTTTGTAATGTCTGCCTTACAATGATTATACAATATGTGGTACATGTGTGTTATTGTTTTGTTATACCTGCCTCACAATGATTATACAATATGTGGTACATGTGTGTTATTATTTTGAAATGTCTGCCTCACACTGATTATACAATATGTGGTACATGTGTGTTATTGTTTTGTAATGTCTGCCTCACAATGATTAAACAATATGTGGTACATGTGTGTTATTGTTTTGTAATGTCTGCATCACAATGATTATACAATATGTGGTACATGTGTGTTATTGTTTTGTAATGTCTGCCTCACAATGATTATACAATATGTGGTACATGTGTGTTATTGTTTTGTAATATCTGCCTCACAATGATTATACAATATGTGGTACATGTGTGTTATTGTTTTTTAATGTCTGCCTCACAATGATTATACAATATGTGGTACATGTGTGTTATTGTTTTGTAATGTCTGCCTCACAATGATTATACAAAATGTTGTACATGTGTGTTATTGTTTTGTTATACCTGCCTCACAATGATTATACAATATGTTGTACATGTGTGTTATTGTTTTGTAATGTCTGCCTCACAATGATTAAACAATATGTGGTACATGTGTGTTATTGTTTTGTAATGTCTGCCTCACAATGATTATAAAATACATGGTACATGTGTGTTATTGTTTTGTAATGTCTGCCTCACAATGATTATACAATATGTGGTACATGTGTGTTATTGTTTGGTAATGTCTGCCTCACAATGATTATACAATATATGGTACATGTGTGTGATTGTTTTGTTATAACTGCATCACAATGATTATACAATATGTGGTACATGTGTGTTATTGTTTTGTTATACCTGCCTCACAATGATTATACAATATATGGTCCATGTGTGTTATTGTTTTGTAATGTCTGCCTCACAATGATTATACAATATGTGGTACATGTGTGTTATTGTTTTGTAATGTCTGCCTCACAATGATTATACAATACATGGTACATGTGTGTTATTGTTTTGTAATGTCTGCCTCACAATGATTATACAATATGTGGTACATGTGTGTTATTGTTTTGTAATGTCTGCCTCACAATGATTATACAATATATGGTACATGTGTGTTATTGTTTTGTTATAACTGCATCACAATGATTATACAATATATGGTACATGTGTGTTATTGTTTTGTTATACCTGCCTCACAATGATTATACAATATATGGTACATGTGTGTTATTGTTTTGTTATACCTGCCTCACAATGATTATACAATATATGGTACATGTGTGTTATTGTTTTGTAATGTCTGCCTCACAATGATTATACAATATGTGGTACATGTGTGTTATTGTTTTGTAATGTCTGCCTCACACTGATTATACAATATGTGGTACATGTGTGTTATTGTTTTGTAATGTCTGCATCACAATGATTATACAATATGTGGTACATGTGTGTTATTGTTTTGTAATGTCTGCCTCACAATGATTATACAATATGTGGTACATGTGTGTTATTGTTTTGTAATGTCTGCCTCACAATGATTATACAATATGTGGTACATGTGTGTTATTGTTTTGTAATGTCTGCCTCACAATGATTATACAATATGTGGTACATGTGTGTTATTGTTTTGTAATATCTGCCTCACAATGATTATACAATATGTGGTACATGTGTGTTATTGCTTTGTAATGTCTGCTTCACAATGATTATACAATATGTGGTACATGTGTGTTATTGCTTTGTAATGTCTGCTTCACAATGATTATACAATATGTGGTACATGTGTGTTATTATTTTGAAATGTCTGCCTCACACTGATTATACAATATGTGGTACATGTGTGTTATTGTTTTGTAATGTCTGCCTCACAATGATTAAACAATATGTGGTACATGTGTGTTATTGTTTTGTAATGTCTGCATCACAATGATTATACAATATGTGGTACATGTGTGTTATTGTTTTGTAATGTCTGCCTCACAATGATTATACAATATGTGGTACATGTGTGTTATTGTTTTGTAATGTCTGCCTCACAATGATTATACAATATGTGGTACATGTGTGTTATTGTTTTGTAATATCTGCCTCACAATGATTATACAATATGTGGTACATGTGTGTTATTGTTTTGTAATGTCTGACTCACAATGATTATACAATATGTGGTACATGTGTGTTATTGTTTTGTAATGTCTGCATCACAATGATTATACAATATGTGGTACATGTGTGTTATTGTTTTGTAATGTCTGCCTCACAATGATTATACAATATGTGGTACATGTGTGTTATTGTTTTGTTATACCTGCCTCACAATGATTATACAATATGTGCTACATGTGTGTTATTGTTTTGTAATGTCTGCATCACAATGATTATACAATATGTGGTACATGTGTGTTATTGTTTTGTAATGTCTGCCTCACAATGATTATACAATATGTGGTACAGGTGTGTTATTGTGTGTTATTGTTTTGTTATACCTGCCTCACAATGATTATACAATATGTGCTACATGTGTGTTATTATTTTGTAATGTCTGCCTCACAATGATTATACAATATATGGTACATGTGTGTTATTGTTTTGTAATGTCTGCCTCACAATGATTATACAATATATGGTACATGTGTGTTATTGTTTTGCTATAACTGCATCACAATGATTATACAATATATGGTACATGTGTGTTATTGTTTTGTAATGTCTGCCTCACAATGATTATACAATATATGGTACATGTGTGTTATTGTTTTGTAATGTCTGCCTCACAATGGTTATACAATATATGGTACATGTGTGTTATTGTTTTGTAATGTCTGCCTCACAATGGTTATACAATATATTGTACATGTGTGTTATTGTTTTGTTATACCTGCCTCACAATGATTATACAATATGTGGTACATGTGTGTTATTGTTTTGTAATGTCTGCCTCACAATGATTATACAATATATGGTACATGTGTTTTATTGTTTTGTTATACCTGCCTCACAATGGTTATACAATATGTGGTACATGTGTGTTATTGTTTTGTAATGTCTGCCTCACAATGATTATACAATATATGGTACATGTGTGTTATTGTTTTGTAATGTCTGCCTCACAATGATTATACAATATGTGGTACATGTGTGTTATTGTTTTGTTATACCTGCCTCACAATGATTATACAATATGTGGTACATGTGTGTTATTGTTTTGTTATTCCTGCCTCACAATGATTATACAATATGTGGTACATGTGTGTTATTGTTTTGTAATGTCTGCCTCACAATTATTATACAATATGTGGTACATGTGTGTTATTGTTTTGTAATGTCTGACTCACAATGATTATACAATATGTGGTACATGTGTTTTATTGTTTTGTAATGTCTGCCTCACAATTATTATACAATATGTGGTACATGTGTGCAATTGTTTTGTAATGTCTGCCTCACAATTATTATACAATATGTGGTACATGTGTGTTATTGTTTTGTAATGTCTGGCTCACAATTATTATACAATATGTGGTACATGTGTGTTATTGTTTTGTAACGTCTGCCTCACAATTATTATACAATATGTGATACATGTGTGTTATTGTTTTGTAATGTCTGACTCACAATGATTATACAATATGTGTTACATGTGTTTTATTGTTTTCTTATACCTGCCTCACAATGATTATACAATATATGGTACATGTGTGTTATTGTTTTGTAATGTCTGACTCACAATGAGTATACAATATGTGGTACATGTGTGTTATTGTTTTGTTATACCTGCCATAAATGATTATACAATATGTGGTACATGTGTGCTATTGTTTTGTAATGTCTGCCTCACAATTATTATACAATATGTGGTACATGTGTGTTATTGTTTTGTAATGTCTGCCTCACAATGATTATACAATATGTGGTACATGTGTGTTATTGTTTTGTAATGTCTGCCTCACAATGATTATACTATATGTGGTACATGTGTGTTATTGTTTTGTAATGTCTGCCTCACAATTATTATACAATATATGGTACATGTGTGTTATTGTTTTGTAATGTCTGCCTCACAATGATCATACAATATGTTGTACATGTGTGTTATTGTTTTGTTATTCCTGCCTCACAATGATTATACAATATGTGGTACATGTGTGTTATTGTTTTGTAATGTCTGCCTCACAATTATTATACAATATGTGGTACATGTGTGCTATTGTTTTGTAATGTCTGACTCACAATGATTATACAATATGTGGTACATGTGTTTTATTGTTTTGTAATGTCTGCCTCACAATGATTAAACAATATGTGGTACATGTGTGTTATTGTTTTGTAATGTCTGCCTCACAATTATTATACAATATGTGGTACATGTGTGTTATTGTTTTGTTATACCTGCCATAAATGATTATACAATATGTGGTACATGTGTGCTATTGTTTTGTAATGTCTGCCTCACAATTATTATACAATATGTGGTACATGTGTGTTATTGTTTTGTAATGTCTGCCTCACAATGATTATACAATATGTGGTACATGTGTGTTATTGTTTTGTAATGTCTGCCTCACAATGATTATACTATATATGGTACATGTGTGTTATTGTTTTGTAATGTCTGCCTCACAATTATTATACAATATATGGTACATGTGTGTTTTTGTTTTGTAAAGTCTGCCTCACAATGATTATTCAAAATGATGTATATGTGTGTTATTGTTTTGTTATACCTGCCTCACAATGATTATACAATATGTGGTATATGTGTGTTATTGTTTTGTAATGTCAGCCTCACAATGATTATACAATATGTGGTACATGTGTTTTATTGTTTTGTAATGTCTGCCTCACAATTATTATACAATATGTGGTACATGTGTGTTATTGTTTTGTAATGTCTGCCTCACAATGATTATACAATATGTGGTACATGTGTGTTATTGTTTTGTTATACCTGCCATAAATGATTATACAATATGTGGTACATGTGTGCTATTGTTTTGTAATGTCTGCCTCACAATTATTATACAATATGTGGTACATGTGTGTTATTGTTTTGTAATGTCTGCCTCACAATGATTATACAATATGTGGTACATGTGTGTTATTGTTTTGTAATGTCTGCCTCACAATTATTATACAATATATGGTACATGTGTGTTATTGTTTTGTAATGTCTGCCTCACAATGATCATACAATATGTTGTACATGTGTGTTATTGTTTTGTTATTCCTGCCTCACAATGATTATACAATATGTGGTACATGTGTGTTATTGTTTTGTAATGTCTGCCTCACAATTATTATACAATATGTGGTACATGTGTGTTATTGTTTTGTAATGTCTGACTCACAATGATTAAACAATATGTGGTACATGTGTTTTATTGTTTTCTTATACCTGCCTCATAATGATTATACAATATATGGTACATGTGTGTTATTGTTTTGTAATGTCTGACTCACAATGATTATACAATATGTGGTACATGTGTGTTATTGTTTTGTTATACCTGCCATAAATGATTATACAATATGTGGTACATGTGTGTTATTGTTTTGTAATGTCTGCCTCACAAAGATTATACAATATATGGTACATGTGTGTTATTGTTTTGTAATGTCTGCCTCACAATGATCATACAATATGTGGTATATGTGAGTCATTGTGATGTTACACCTGTTTTACATTGATTACACAATTTGTGGTACATGTGAGTCATTGTGATGTTACACCTGTTTTACATTGATTATACAATTTAGGGTACATGTGAGTTATTGTTAAGTAACACCTGCTTTACACTGATTATACAATATGTGGAACATGTGTGTTATTGTTATGATATACCCACTTTATACTGATTATACAATATGTGTCACATGTGAGTTATTGTTATGTAATACCTCCTTTACACTGATTATACAATATGTGTCACATGTGAGTCATTGTTATGTAACACCTACTTTACAGTGATTACACAATTTGTGGTACATGTGAGTCATTGTGATGTTACACCTGTTTTACATTGATTATACAATTTAGGGTACATGTGAGTTATTGTTAAGTAACACCTGCTTTACACTGATTATACAATATGTGGAACATGTGAGTTATTCTTATGTCATACCTGCTTCACAACGATTATAAAATATGTGGTACACGTGAACTATTGTAATGTTAAACCTGCTTTATAACAATAATACAATAAGTGATACATGTGAGTAATTGTTATGTGATGCCTACTTTTCAACGATTATATAAAATGTGATATATCAGGGTTATTGTTTTGTAATACCTGCTTCACAATGATTATACAATATGTGGTACATGTGTGTTATTGTTTTGTAATACCTGCTTCACAATGATTATAAAATATGTGGTACATGTGTGTTATTGTTTTGCAATGTCTGCTTAACAATAATTATAAAATATGTGGTACATGTGTGTTATTGTTTTGTAATGTCTGCCTCACAATGATTATACAATATATGGTACATGTGTGTTATTGTTTTGTAATGTCTGCCTCACAATGATTATACAATATATGGTACATGTGTGTTATTGTTTTGTTATAACTGCATCACAATGATTATACAATATATGGTACATGTGTGTTATTGTTTTGTTATACCTGCCTCACAATGATTATACAATATATGGTACATGTGTGTTATTGTTTTGTAATGTCTGCCTCACAATGATTATACAATATGTGGTACATGTGTGTTATTGTTTTGTAATGTCTGCCTCACACTGATTATACAATATGTGGTACATGTGTGTTATTGTTTTGTAATGTCTGCATCACAATGATTATACAATATGTGGTACATGTGTGTTATTGTTTTGTAATGTCTGCCTCACAATGATTATACAATATGTGGTACATGTGTGTTATTGTTTTGTAATGTCTGCCTCACAATGATTATACAATATGTGGTACATGTGTGTTATTGTTTTGTAATGTCTGCCTCACAATGATTATACAATATGTGGTACATGTGTGTTATTGTTTTGTAATGTCTGCCTCACAATGATTATACAATATGTGGTACATGTGTGTTATTGTTTTGTAATATCTGCCTCACAATGATTATACAATATGTGGTACATGTGTGTTATTGCTTTGTAATGTCTGCTTCACAATGATTATACAATATGTGGTACATGTGTGTTATTGTTTTGTTATACCTGCCTCACAATGATTATACAATATGTGGTACATGTGTGTTATTATTTTGAAATGTCTGCCTCACACTGATTATACAATATGTGGTACATGTGTGTTATTGTTTTGTAATGTCTGCCTCACAATGATTAAACAATATGTGGTACATGTGTGTTATTGTTTTGTAATGTCTGCATCACAATGATTATACAATATGTGGTACATGTGTGTTATTGTTTTGTAATGTCTGCCTCACAATGATTATACAATATGTGGTACATGTGTGTTATTGTTTTGTAATGTCTGCCTCACAATGATTATACAATATGTGGTACATGTGTGTTATTGTTTTGTAATATCTGCCTCACAATGATTATACAATATGTGGTACATGTGTGTTATTGTTTTGTAATGTCTGACTCACAATGATTATACAATATGTGGTACATGTGTGTTATTGTTTTGTAATGTCTGCATCACAATGATTATACAATATGTGGTACATGTGTGTTATTGTTTTGTAATGTCTGCCTCACAATGATTATACAATATGTGGTACATGTGTGTTATTGTTTTGTTATACCTGCCTCACAATGATTATACAATATGTGCTACATGTGTGTTATTGTTTTGTAATGTCTGCATCACAATGATTATACAATATGTGGTACATGTGTGTTATTGTTTTGTAATGTCTGCCTCACAATGATTATACAATATGTGGTACAGGTGTGTTATTGTGTGTTATTGTTTTGTTATACCTGCCTCACAATGATTATACAATATGTGCTACATGTGTGTTATTATTTTGTAATGTCTGCCTCACAATGATTATACAATATATGGTACATGTGTGTTATTGTTTTGTAATGTCTGCCTCACAATGATTATACAATATATGGTACATGTGTGTTATTGTTTTGCTATAACTGCATCACAATGATTATACAATATATGGTACATGTGTGTTATTGTTTTGTAATGTCTGCCTCACAATGATTATACAATATATGGTACATGTGTGTTATTGTTTTGTAATGTCTGCCTCACAATGGTTATACAATATATGGTACATGTGTGTTATTGTTTTGTAATGTCTGCCTCACAATGGTTATACAATATATTGTACATGTGTGTTATTGTTTTGTTATACCTGCCTCACAATGATTATACAATATGTGGTACATGTGTGTTATTGTTTTGTAATGTCTGCCTCACAATGATTATACAATATATGGTACATGTGTTTTATTGTTTTGTTATACCTGCCTCACAATGGTTATACAATATGTGGTACATGTGTGTTATTGTTTTGTAATGTCTGCCTCACAATGATTATACAATATATGGTACATGTGTGTTATTGTTTTGTAATGTCTGCCTCACAATGATTATACAATATGTGGTACATGTGTGTTATTGTTTTGTTATACCTGCCTCACAATGATTATACAATATGTGGTACATGTGTGTTATTGTTTTGTTATTCCTGCCTCACAATGATTATACAATATGTGGTACATGTGTGTTATTGTTTTGTAATGTCTGCCTCACAATTATTATACAATATGTGGTACATGTGTGTTATTGTTTTGTAATGTCTGACTCACAATGATTATACAATATGTGGTACATGTGTTTTATTGTTTTGTAATGTCTGCCTCACAATTATTATACAATATGTGGTACATGTGTGCAATTTTTTTGTAATGTCTGCCTCACAATTATTATACAATATGTGGTACATGTGTGTTATTGTTTTGTAATGTCTGGCTCACAATTATTATACAATATGTGGTACATGTGTGTTATTGTTTTGTAACGTCTGCCTCACAATTATTATACAATATGTGATACATGTGTGTTATTGTTTTGTAATGTCTGACTCACAATGATTATACAATATGTGTTACATGTGTTTTATTGTTTTCTTATACCTGCCTCACAATGATTATACAATATATGGTACATGTGTGTTATTGTTTTGTAATGTCTGACTCACAATGATTATACAATATGTGGTACATGTGTGTTATTGTTTTGTTATACCTGCCATAAATGATTATACAATATGTGGTACATGTGTGCTATTGTTTTGTAATGTCTGCCTCACAATTATTATACAATATGTGGTACATGTGTGTTATTGTTTTGTAATGTCTGCCTCACAATGATTATACAATATGTGGTACATGTGTGTTATTGTTTTGTAATGTCTGCCTCACAATGATTATACTATATGTGGTACATGTGTGTTATTGTTTTGTAATGTCTGCCTCACAATTATTATACAATATATGGTACATGTGTGTTATTGTTTTGTAATGTCTGCCTCACAATGATCATACAATATGTTGTACATGTGTGTTATTGTTTTGTTATTCCTGCCTCACAATGATTATACAATATGTGGTACATGTGTGTTATTGTTTTGTAATGTCTGCCTCACAATTATTATACAATATGTGGTACATGTGTGCTATTGTTTTGTAATGTCTGACTCACAATGATTATACAATATGTGGTACATGTGTTTTATTGTTTTGTAATGTCTGCCTCACAATGATTAAACAATATGTGGTACATGTGTGTTATTGTTTTGTAATGTCTGCCTCACAATTATTATACAATATGTGGTACATGTGTGTTATTGTTTTGTTATACCTGCCATAAATGATTATACAATATGTGGTACATGTGTGCTATTGTTTTGTAATGTCTGCCTCACAATTATTATACAATATGTGGTACATGTGTGTTATTGTTTTGTAATGTCTGCCTCACAATGATTATACAATATGTGGTACATGTGTGTTATTGTTTTGTAATGTCTGCCTCACAATGATTATACTATATATGGTACATGTGTGTTATTGTTTTGTAATGTCTGCCTCACAATTATTATACAATATATGGTACATGTGTGTTTTTGTTTTGTAAAGTCTGCCTCACAATGATTATTCAAAATGATGTACATGTGTGTTATTGTTTTGTTATACCTGCCTCACAATGATTATACAATATGTGGTATATGTGTGTTATTGTTTTGTAATGTCAGCCTCACAATGATTATACAATATGTGGTACATGTGTTTTATTGTTTTGTAATGTCTGCCTCACAATTATTATACAATATGTGGTACATGTGTGTTATTGTTTTGTAATGTCTGCCTCACAATGATTATACAATATGTGGTACATGTGTGTTATTGTTTTGTTATACCTGCCATAAATGATTATACAATATGTGGTACATGTGTGCTATTGTTTTGTAATGTCTGCCTCACAATTATTATACAATATGTGGTACATGTGTGTTATTGTTTTGTAATGTCTGCCTCACAATGATTATACAATATGTGGTACATGTGTGTTATTGTTTTGTAATGTCTGCCTCACAATTATTATACAATATATGGTACATGTGTGTTATTGTTTTGTAATGTCTGCCTCACAATGATCATACAATATGTTGTACATGTGTGTTATTGTTTTGTTATTCCTGCCTCACAATGATTATACAATATGTGGTACATGTGTGTTATTGTTTTGTAATGTCTGCCTCACAATTATTATACAATATGTGGTACATGTGTGTTATTGTTTTGTAATGTCTGACTCACAATGATTAAACAATATGTGGTACATGTGTTTTATTGTTTTCTTATACCTGCCTCATAATGATTATACAATATATGGTACATGTGTGTTATTGTTTTGTAATGTCTGACTCACAATGATTATACAATATGTGGTACATGTGTGTTATTGTTTTGTTATACCTGCCATAAATGATTATACAATATGTGGTACATGTGTGTTATTGTTTTGTAATGTCTGCCTCACAAAGATTATACAATATATGGTACATGTGTGTTATTGTTTTGTAATGTCTGCCTCACAATGATCATACAATATGTGGTATATGTGAGTCATTGTGATGTTACACCTGTTTTACATTGATTACACAATTTGTGGTACATGTGAGTCATTGTGATGTTACACCTGTTTTACATTGATTATACAATTTAGGGTACATGTGAGTTATTGTTAAGTAACACCTGCTTTACACTGATTATACAATATGTGGAACATGTGTGTTATTGTTATGATATACCCACTTTATACTGATTATACAATATGTGTCACATGTGAGTTATTGTTATGTAATACCTCCTTTACACTGATTATACAATATGTGTCACATGTGAGTCATTGTTATGTAACACCTACTTTACAGTGATTACACAATTTGTGGTACATGTGAGTCATTGTGATGTTACACCTGTTTTACATTGATTATACAATTTAGGGTACATGTGAGTTATTGTTAAGTAACACCTGCTTTACACTGATTATACAATATGTGGAACATGTGAGTTATTCTTATGTCATACCTGCTTCACAACGATTATAAAATATGTGGTACACGTGAACTATTGTAATGTTAAACCTGCTTTATAACAATAATACAATAAGTGATACATGTGAGTAATTGTTATGTGATGCCTACTTTTCAACGATTATATAAAATGTGATATATCAGGGTTATTGTTTTGTAATACCTGCTTCACAATGATTATACAATATGTGGTACATGTGTGTTATTGTTTTGTAATACCTGCTTCACAATGATTATAAAATATGTGGTACATGTGTGTTATTGTTTTGTTATACCTGCCTCACAATGATTATACAATATATGGTACATGTGTGTTATTGTTTTGTAATACCTGCTTCACAATGATTATAAAATATGTGGTACATGTGAGTCATTGTTATGTAATACCTGCTTTACACTGATTATACAATGTGTGGTACATGTGAGTTATTCTTATGTAATACCTGCTTTACACTGAATACACAATATGTGGTACATGTGGGTTATTGTTATGTAATACCTGCTTTATAACAATTATACAATAAGTGATACTTTTGAGTTATTGTTATGTAATGCCTACTTAACAACGATTATACAAAATGTGATATATGTGGGTTATTGTTTTGTAATACCTGCTTCACAATGATTATACAATATGTGGTACATGTAGGTTATTGTTATGTAATGCCAGCTTAACAATGATTATACAATATGTGGTACGTGTGAGTAATTGTTATTCAATGCCTGCTTTTCAATGATCAAACGCAATGTGGTACATGTAGGTTATTGTTATGTAATGCCAGCTTAACAATGATTATACAATATGTGGTACGTGTGAGTAATTGTTATTCAATGCCTGCTTTTCAATGATCAAACGCAATGTGGTACATGTAGGTTATTGTTATGTAATGCCAGCTTAACAATGATTATACAATATGTGGTACGTGTGAGTAATTGTTATTCAATGCCTGCTTTTCAATGATCAAACGCAATGTGGTACATGTAGGTTATTGTTATGTAATGCCAGCTTAACAATGATTATACAATATGTGGTACGTGTGAGTAATTGTTATTCAATGCCTGCTTTTCAATGATCAAACGCAATGTGGTACATGTAGGTTATTGTTATGTAATGCCAGCTTAACAATGATTATACAATATGTGGTACGTGTGAGTAATTGTTATTCAATGCCTGCTTTTCAATGATCAAACGCAATGTGGTACATGTAGGTTATTGTTATGTAATGCCAGCTTAACAATGATTATACAATATGTGGTACGTGTGAGTAATTGTTATTCAATGCCTGCTTTTCAATGATCAAACGCAATGTGGTACATGTAGGTTATTGTTATGTAATGCCAGCTTAACAATGATTATACAATATGTGGTACGTGTGAGTAATTGTTATTCAATGCCTGCTTTTCAATGATCAAACGCAATGTGGTACATGTAGGTTATTGTTATGTAATGCCAGCTTTACAATGATTATACAATATGTGGTACATGTAGGTTATTGTTATGTTATACCTGCTTTACAATGATTATACAATATGTGGTACATGTGAGTTATTGTTATTTAATGCCTACTTTTCAATGATTCAACGCAATGTGGTACATGTAGGTTATTGTTATGTAATACCTGCTTTACAATGATTATACAAAATGTGGTATATGTGTGTTATTGTTATGTTATGCCTGCTTTACAATGATTATACAATATGTGATACATGTGAGTAGTTGCTATGTAATACCTGCTTTACAATGATTATACAATATGTGGTACATGTGAGTTATTGTTATTTAATGCCTGCTTTTCAATGATCAAACGCAATATGGTACATGTAGGTTATTGTTATGTAATGCCAGCTTTACAATGATTATACAATATGTGGTACATGTGAGTTATTGTTATTGTGCTTAACAATGAGTATACAATATTTGATACATGTGAGTTATTGTTATAAACTACCTGCTTAACAACGATATCACAATATGTGGTACTTGTGAGTAATTTACAACTGTTTCATCTTACCAAAGTTATAATCTGTGGCGCTATCATAGATCCAACTCTGGACACTGAACTGATGAAACCACCGCCAATATTTCTGAAATACAAACAACTCACGTACATGTATCTGCTTAACTTACAAACAGTTCGTTGTAATGTATATTTTTAAAGATAAACATTCCTAAACGGGTTATGATTTTTTGCCGTTATAATGGTTTTCATACCGTTATTTGCGCCGAATCAATTCCAATATACCTGTAATGTACTCTCTTGAAACCAATGAATTGTACAAACAATTATATTTTATTAATTGAATGTGTCCTGATTAATCATCTTTTTTTTTTCGTTTAACAGTTATCAATTTATTCCTTTGACCGTTATCTCTTTATCACTTTAACCGTAATTGATACCGTATACTGTTATGCCTAATCGTTATCGGTTTATCAGTTTAACCACTATACTGGTATGCCTAATCGTTATCGGTTTATCCATTTAACCACTATACTGTTATACCTAATCGTTATCGGTTTATCCATTTAACCACTATACTGTTATGCCTAATCGTTATCGGTCCACTATACTGTTATGCCTAATCGTTACCGGTTTATCCATTTAACTAATACACTGTTATCTCTAATCGTTACCAATTTATCCATTTACATGTAACTACAATACTGTTTTCTCTAACTATTTTATCCATTTAACCACTTTACTGTTATCTTTATAATGGTTATCGTTTTATCCTTTGAACGATTATTTTTTTATCCTTTTAACAGTTATTGTTTTATCCTTTTAACAATTATTATTCTATCCCTTTAACTGTTTGCATTTTATCCGTTTAATTATTAATGTTTAATGCCTTTAATTTTTTAATTGTTTTCATTTAATTCCTCAAATCATTAGTTTTATTATTTCGATCATTATAGTTTTATTATTTCGATCATTATTGTTTTATTATTTCGATCATTATTGTTTTATTATTTCGATCATTATTGTTTTATTTTTTCTAACTATTGTCGTCAATCAATTCAACTATTATCGACATCCTTAATAAAGATGGTTTCATCTCATTAGCCATAATAGATTTGTTCCTTTTTAATCCCTATAACTGTTATTATTTGTCACCCCTTTATCCATTATCGTTTTATCCCAATAACAATTATTATTCATAACCACTTTAACTTTTATCGTTTGATCCCTATCACTGTTATTATTCATAACGCATTTATTCATTATCATTTTATCCCTATAACTGTTATCATTTATATCCCCTTTAATAATTATCGTTTTATCCCTATAACTGTTATCATTTATAACTACTTTCACCACTATCGTTTTATCCCTATAACTGTTATTATTTATCACCCCTTTATCCATTATAGTTTTATCCCTATAACTGTTTGTATTCATAACATCTTTAACCATTATCAATTTATCCCTATAACTGTTATTATTTATAACCAGTTTAACTTTTATCGTTTTATCCCAATCACTGTTATTATTAATAACTCATTAATTCATTATCGTTTTATCCCTATAACTGTTATTATTTATAACCCCTTTCATCATTATCGTTTTATCCCTATAACTGTTATCATTTATAACACCTTTAACCATTCTCGTTTTATCTTTATAACAGTTATTATTCATAACCCCTTTATCCATTATCATTTTGTCGCAATAACTGTTTTTTTTATAACCCCTTTAACTATAATCGTTTTATCCCTATAACTGTTAATATTTATAACCCTTTTATCAATTATCGTTTTATCCCTATAACTGTTATTATTTATAACACCTTTAACCATTATCGTTTTATCCCTATAACTGTTATTATTCATAACCCCTTTAACCATTATCGTTTTTTACCTATAACTTTTATTATCTATAACCTCATTATTCATTATCGTTATATCCCAATAACTGTTATTATTCATAACCCCTTTAACTATTATCGTTTTATCCCAATAACTGTTATTATTCATAACCCCTTTAACCATTATCGTTTTATCTCTATAACTGTTATTATTCATAACCCCTTTAACTATTATCGTTTTATTCCAATAACTGTTATCATTTATCACTACTTTAAACATTACCGTTTTATCCCAATAACTGTTATCATTTATCACCCCTTTATCCATTATCGTTTTATCCTAATAACTGTGATTATTCATAACCCCTTTAACCATTATCGTTTGATCCTTATAGCTTTTATTATTCATAACCCATTGAACTATCATCTTTTTATCCCTATAACTGTTATAATTGATCACCCCTATAACAATAATCTTTTTGCTCTTTAACCGTTATAGCCTTATCGCTTTAATCATTTAACCTTGATCGAATTATTTCTTTAACAAATATCCGTGTATCCCTTCAGCCGTTCTTGATTTATCAATCGAACTGTTATCATTTTATTCATTTAATCAGTATTGATTTATCACTTTGGTATCTATAATTTTATCACTGTAACAGTTATAGTTTTATTTCTCTAATACTCATCATTATATCACTGTTAACTATGGATAATGAAACCATTATCGATTTTCCCTTTTACTGTATCATCTCTTTGATCGGTGTCGTTTCATCCCTTTAACCATTATCTAATTATATCCTGATTATTCTTGATTTATCTCTTATTTTTATCAATCGTTATTGATTGATCACTTTAACCTGTTATCATTTTATCCCTAACCATTGTATTCCATTGACCATTATTGTGTTGTTTTCATTAAACCGTTAAAACGGTTATAATTTTATTCTTATAATCATTATCGATTTAAGCCTTTTATTTTTATATTTTACCCTATTGAAACCAATGCATTATGCAATCAATTGTGTTTTGTGACATTCTGAGTATATTGGAAAATTTCCACCATACGTATTATTGGGGAAAATATATGTCGCACGTAATGAGAAGCAAAATCACGTGCTTTTGGCAAATATGTGGTCACATGATTTCTGGCGTATATTTGCACACGGCATTTTTGTTAAGATAAATTAGATCTAGTCGAGTCTTCGCGCAATAAATACTATTAGAATTATTGAACATGTAAGTTAAGAGCACGTTTTGACAAGATACGTAGTTCCATTGTTTTGAGGAATAAGTGTGGCATGCCACGGATGTATGTTTCCGCTTCCCAAGATGTTCGGTTTTATGCACGCGGCCTGTATTCCTATGATTAGCAAATAACGTGCATTTAATTGTTTGTAATAAGGCAGGCAAATCAGCATATTTCATGTATTAGGTTCACTATAACCATATTAAGAAATGATTAACAAAACATGTATATATTCAAAGTCAAAAAAGGCAAACACTGAAAGAGATTTAGATGGAATGTTTGCTGATTAAGTGTTTTGTGAACTGTGATTATTTCAAATATCATACGTAGAGAAATGTATTGTGTTATATGTATAACCAAGTAAATCATATATGTTGTATATATCACGTGCTAGATGTTATAATAAAGCCCACGACTCGTACAATGCAAAAGATGTTTTGTTGTATTTTGATGTCCCGATTATGTTTTATCGAGTCATCCCTTAACCTGTTATCGTTTATTCCTCAAGCTATTATCGACTTTTCCTTTAACACGTGTTTACCCCTTTAGCATAGATCGTTATATACCATTAGTCATTATCAATGTGTCCCTTTAACAGAAATCGTTTTATCAGTGAGTAATTATTGTTTATCCATTTAACCGTAACGTATTTGTACTTTTAACAATGATCGTATTCCATTTGTATTTATCACTTTTAACCATTACCGTTTGGTCCCTTTAATCGTTAACGAATTATTTATTTAAACATTATCATTTTATCTATTTTAATTTTATCAATTAGTCAGTTATGTAACGATTATCGTGTTATCCCTGTAACCGTTGTCGTTTTATCCATCCATTTAGCCGTTATTGTTTTATCTCTTTAATCGTTAATGAATTATTGATTTAAACATTATCATTGCATCCATTTCAATTTCATCATTTTTATCAACTTATCGTATGATCCCTTTAACCATTATCGTTTTATCCATCCATTTAGTCGTTATTGTTTTATCTTTTTAACCATAACCGTTGTGTCTATCACTTTTAACCATTACTGTTTGAATCTTTAATCGTTAATAAATTATTTATTTAAACATTATCAATATATCCATTTCAATTTCACTATTTATCAATTATATAACATTTATCGTATGATCCCTTTATCTTTTTATCCATCTTTTAGACATTTTTGTTTTATCTATTTAACAATTATCGTTTTATCCCTTTAATCTGATTAGCCCCATTAAAAAGTATCATTTTAGCCATGATTATTTTATCACTTTAGCCGTTATTGATTTGTTCCTTGAGCCATGATCATTTTATCACTTTAGCCGTTATCGTTTGATCCATTGGACCGTTATCGTTTTATCCCTTAAACTGTTATCGTTTTATCACTTAAACTGTTATCTCGTTTTTCACTTTAGCCAGCATCAATTTGTCCCTTTAATGATTATCGTTTTATTAACAATTGATGTTTTATCCTCTTAGCCTTTAACAAATTATCACCTGATACATGCTTGTTACTATAAGTACTCGCCTGGTACGTGCGTGTTACTCTAAGTGTAAGTAATCGCATGGATCGTGAGTGTTACTATAAGTACTCGCCTGGTACGTGCGTGTTACTATAAGTACTCGCCTAGACCGTGCGTGTTACTATAATACTCGCCTGGTACGTGCCTGTCACTATAAGTACTCGCCTGATACGTGCTTGTTACTATAAGTACTCGCCTGGTACGTGCGTGTTATTATAAGTACTCGCCTGGTACGTGCGTGTTACTATAAGTGTAAGTATTCGCAGCGATTTTGAGTGTTACTATAAGTACTTGCCTGGATCGCGCGTGTTACTATAAGTACTCGCCTAGACCGTGCGTGTTACTATAAGTACTCGTCTGGATCGTGCGTGTTACTATAAGTACTCGCATTGACCGTGCGTGTTACTATAATACTTGCCTAGTACGTGCCTGTCACTATAAGTACTCGCCTGATATGTGCTTGTTTCTATAAGTACTCGCCTGGTACGTGCGTGTTATTATAAGTACTCGCCTGGTACGTGCGTGTTACTATAAGTGTAAGTATTCGCAGCGATTTTGAGTGTTACTATAAGTACTCGCCTGGATCGTGCGTGTTACTATAAGTAATCGCCTAGACCGTGCGTGTTACTATAATACTCGCCTGGTACGTGCCTGTCACTATAAGTACTCGCCTGATACGTGCTTGTTACTATAAGTACTCGCCTGGTACGTGCGTGTTATTATAAGTACTCGCCTGGTACGTGCGTGTTACTATAAGTGTAAGTATTCGCAGCGATTTTGAGTGTTACTATAAGTACTTGCCTGGATCGCGCGTGTTACTATAAGTACTCGCCTAGACCGTGCGTGTTACTATAAGTACTTGTCTGGATCGTGCGTGTTACTATAAGTACTCGCATTGACCGTGCGTGTTACTATAATACTTGCCTAGTACGTGCCTGTCACTATAAGTACTCGCCTGATATGTGCTTGTTTCTATAAGTACTCGCCTGGTACGTGCGTGTTACTATAAGTGTAAGTACTCGCATGGATCGTGAGTGTTACTATAAGTACTCGCCTGGATCGTGCGTGTTACTATAAGTAATCGCCTAGACCGTGAGTGTTACTATAATACTCGCCTGGTACGTGCCTGTCACTATAAGTACTCGCCTGGATCGTGCGTATTACTAAAGTACTCGCCTGGATCGTGCGTGTTACTATAAGTACTCGCCTGGATCGTGTGTGTTACTATAGTACTCGCATGGTACGTGCGTGTTACTAACGTATTCGCCTGGATCGTGCGTGTTACTAAAGTACTCACCTGATACGTGCGTGTTACTATAAGTATTCGCCTGGATCATGCGTGTTACTATAGTTCTCGCCTGGTACGTGCGTGTTACTATGGTACTCGCCTGGATCGTGCATGTGACTATAGTGCGTGTTACTATAGTTATCTGTACACATACCTTACTACTGTTGGAAATGATTCACTCGACCATAACGTGTTTATGTCCCACGCTGCAGCTACACATAGTTTGGCTACCAAGGCCAAACCATTCAGCAGTTGACCAGATATGGAAATCCCTGAGTAACAAACAGAATTATAAAGCAACACCTAGACACTGCTATGTCAATTCAATTATTTTATTCAGTACAAACATCATATACGGTTCATCACTTTAACAATTTAGGCGGTTACATAACGAAAAAAAAGACATATAATAACATATAAATATATAACAAACTTTTAAGTCATATCCTTTTTCTGAGGTTTATTTCCTTATACTTTTCTCATGTAATATATATCAATATATATAATTTTATGAACTGCAAACATCATTGGGTATTTTCACCTGTCCAAAATGGAAAAAAGAAAAAAGAAAACTATCTCATGCATGATTGTAAAACGTTAGATACTAGTATGCACTTTAGTATTGATATATCGTCTCAGACAAAACGTACACACGCTGATCCTAACCGATATCTCTGCACATAGCGAAACATGTTTATAGACAAATAATAACATACACATATTTAGCAAAACATAATATCCATTTTCTAAGTTGTATTTCCCCGTTTGTTTTCACATGTAATACAAATTAATACATCATTTTATGAAATGTAACATGTTTGGGCATGTTCGCCTGTTTAGAAAATACATCCCATACAAGATGGCCAAACTACTAAACGTACAAACTGATCCGAAACGATGTCTCAGCATATAGCGAAAATTGTTTAATCACCCTGAGTAGTAGATATCAAGTATAAAATATACAATTACCATGCAGATTTCAGTTAAATGCTGTTATTTATTTTATTTTTAATTACTTTTAACATGCTGGATCGGCCAAACGTACACGCTAATCCATACTTATACCATAGCTCACTCAGTGAAATACAGATCATATACACTACAACTGGCAATAAACATATAGTAATTGACTGATACCCTCCAACGGACAGTGATACTAGCACCTGGATAGGTATAACATAATGACCAAGGAATGAAAGGTTTGTTATTCAACTCTACAGTAGATCATTAAATCATATGCAATAAAATCATAGTTTTATTTGATGTAGTCACACTTTATACGTTCACTTAAATTGATGAGAAGGTCATGGATAAGAACTTTAAATACAGTTAAGCAAAGCAATTATATATTAAGGTATACATATATTTTTTAAATATCTTAATCGCTACTTATTCTTTCACGTCG
This sequence comes from Panopea generosa, assembly GCA_029582155.1. Lineage (NCBI taxonomy): Eukaryota > Metazoa > Mollusca > Bivalvia > Adapedonta > Hiatellidae > Panopea > Panopea generosa. The sequence continues at coordinate 57,975,568 of CM055898.1, read as the reverse complement.
TGCATTCGCAAGGTACACATGCGAGTATTTTGCAAGTTTATTTACAACATGAGTTTGATTTGCTTTCATTAACATTCTCAAATGCTGGCTTTTTGGCCACCGACAATAATATTTTGGTAGACAATATATCCTCAGATCCATATAGCATGGGCAAACTAGTACAAAATGTTGGCTATTTGGCCTTTGGTAGACAATATATCCTCAGATGCATATAGCATGGGCAAACTAGTACAAAATGTTGGCTATCTGGCCACCGACAATAATATTTTGTTAGACAATATATCGTCAGATCCATATAGCGGGCAAACTAGTACAAAATGTTGGCTATCTGGCCACCGACAATAATATTTGGTAGACAATATATCCTCAGATCCACATAGCAGGCACACTAGTACAAAATGGTATTCGTCTTCTGTCACATTCATTTGACAAAATATGCATTTGAGCAAAGAGCTCTCAATAGTTTATACCGTCCCTCTTCAAAAGCTGGATTATGAGCTGAACATTTAAGTCTTGTCAACGTAATGCTGTAGTTTTTTTATATTTACAGTTTTAATATTTTTTCAATTTTAGAATTAGTTCTATATGTTTTTGTAATTTTTGAGGATGTGTCCACTTGTGTATACCATCGTTGAAGATGTTGGTCATATATTCTTTCTATTACTTTCAATACTTGTAACTTTGTGATCTGATTATTATTCCACACATAACTAAACACGAGATCATCCAGCATGTTTTTAATTTCATAGTCCAAGAACCTCGTATAGTATCATTTAATTAATCTATATATATTTCATTGATAAACATGCGTTGTGATTTAACATTTTTAACCAAAATTCAAGAAATCTTTCTTTGCGTTCAATATTGAGAGAAAACTTTCCAAGCTCGCCATATAAGCATTTGTTGTTTGAATCCTTACGTTCAAAATTTGTTTAAATAATTTCATATAAACATGTTCTATGTCCGGAGCTTTGTGGAATTTCCGCCCAATACATTAAAATAGGCAATATCATACTGCCACTTAGTTATATTAATGTTTATTGAGAGAACCTCAAATGTCGAGTTCAATGAATAGATAGCTCTTAAAATTTGGTCAGCTAGAATCTTTTGTGATAAAAACATCCAGTTTCACGCCAAGATAAGTAACAATGAGACAATGTTTAGTTTAGCATTATTATAGTATATATTATTTTCTTGTACCTTGTTACATACCATTGCTACTGTTTATTTGTGTTTATTGTAATATGCCATTCTTGGCAGTACAAATGTAATTCATTTAGGAACAATTACTGACCTTTAACCGAGTATGAAAATAGTGCAGTATCATCAGCAAACAATAATAAATAAACCTGAAGTTCATTCAGGGTTATTGTATCGATACTATATGATAAACTATTATGATATATTCATTACAGATAAAATTGGTTACAAAGTTTCACCTTGTTTAACACCTAGAAAACTGTCAGAATAATCGGACATATAATCATTTGCTTATACGCATATTTTTAAAGTTGAATACATGGATCTTAACATTTTAGCAAGTTTATATTATATAATATTGTATATAAGTTTAAACCATATTTTATTCCTATAAACAGGATCAACTGGTTTTGCAAAAGTAATGAATACACAATATATATTTTTTTTCTTTCATGTTGGATAACTTTATTTATGATTGATTGCAGAACAAATATACAATCAAAAGTGACACTAAATTGATTTTCAGAAAAAAATATTATTAATATCAGCCCATTTTTTTAATCGCGTATCTAACAACAACGAAATATTTTTTGAAAATATTATACTTGTTAATGCCTCGATAATTATCAATAAAATTTATATCACTGGTACTGGTATCAGTAGGTCCTTTGTCCATGATTCTGGATAAACGCTTTTTTCAGGTTACACACAACTTCTGACATGTACAAACAATTTTGAATAATAGGAAATAATGAATAAGACGCAAGAGCATAATCAGTTACGAGTTTGCCAGTAAATGCCAAAGATTTTAATCTACCTGTCCCTCGATCATCACTAACTCGACCATTAACAATTTACAAATCAGTACTTTTACAGATACCCAAGACCTTTAGACCAGATGTATTACATACTTTGTCCTCATTAGCTCTTTCGCCAATATATATATAACATTCGTTTGTTTCCTTATCAAGAGTAGGAATAAATTTATAAAAAAAACCCAGCAGAACTAGATTGTATAAAGTCATTCATAGCGACCGTTCTAGCATTTTAAAATCTTCAATAACAACTATTTTGCCTATATCAGAATATTACTAATATTGATTTCTAGTTTTTCGAAGAACCTATAGCATGCAATTTGAAATATACCTAATCATTTTGGGGAATGCATACATATGTCATCGTTCACGTTAAAATATACTTTATCAAACTTAACCCAAATTAAGCCATCAGTATCTTTCTTTAATACAGCAATACCATTCATAACTGTTTCTTTGATAAGCAGAATATACCACCATGACCTATCTTGTAATTACGCTTAACTGATATATTTTTCTAGCCACATATTTCACATATACCCGTACATCTTAAAACCATCTTTGCCACATTTCACAACAAAATATAACATCAAAATTATTTAAAAAATTAACAAAGTAGACAGCAATTAAACAGTTATTTAGGCCTTCAACGGTCCATGCTATGCATAACACATAGTTTCGCCTCAGTATCAAATTTTACGACAATACCAAGAACATACCAAGTTAACCAGCTGGATGTATCAATCAGGGTTTGAACAATAATCACAATACTATCTATATCGTGATAACATACTTAACCTTAATTAAACTGAAAATGGTGGCAAACTATTCTTAATATTATCAAATATTGTACTTATTAATTGTTAAATTAAATTTGACAGTGTATTATCTCCAAAACGTAAAATAAGATTACCTCAATTTACTTTATTTTACTGACGTCGGAAAAAATGACATTTATTTGTCAATAATACTTGGTCCATCACGTTGTAAACGCATGTAAAACAGCCACACAACAGCAACAGACATAACAATAGGTATGCAATGTACCTAAAATATTATTGTGTTTTTGGGGAGGATGCTGGGGATTGTCCAAATGCCTTAGAATTAATGTTGGCTTCTGACACTATCCACATTTGGCTAACTGCCAACCCAAAAGTGCAAAATACATACTATAAGAATGCGCTGTAAAAGTAGTTCAGCATATATCCTTACGAATCTTATATGCATTTAAATGCGTAGGAACACGAATGTTTAGCGGAAAATACCACGCAATGATGTTTAAATGATTTTGAGACTTTATATCTTAATAAAGCATTATATAATTAACAAAAATAGACATTTATGTGCGACTATTATCATTTGTATACGGTGGCCAGTCTACGTATCTACGGCGTTTGCATGAAACTAGCGTTATGATTGAAACAAGATAACGTTCCGTTCTTGAAATCGTGAAGGAAACCATCAAATGGTTGCATCATGGCTTGGTAGAAACGATGCAAACTAGTGTAATATTCCATGGGTGATGGATGGAGAGTATCAGAGTTGGCACATACTAATAAGGAGAGTGGTTACACAACATGAAACTCGACTGGACACGTTTACTCTACTTCTTTTTCGGTCACAGTCAATTGATACGACGTTGTTACAATGTAACGTTAACTGTATTTTGTTGTTCTGTTCAAATAAAACGACACAGAGCTAGCGTAATTTTCCACGGGTGATAAATGACAGTATCGGAGTGGATTACGCGTGGGTATCCGACGATGGAATGTGAGTGTGACGAAGATATCTATGCGAAAAAGGATTGATTGTGCAACACCTTTAATTAATGCAGTGTAAGGTACAGATGTAAATCATAGCGGACTGATAGTGTCATCATTTTAGAAATAATAGCTAACGGAATATATCAACTTATGTTAACCTTTTTTTAATAATAATGTTTATATATTTAGACAGCTTACGATATTTTGCTATTTGAAACTGAAAAGATAATTAAACTCCCTGATTATCAAATAAATGATATACAAACTGAGCTGGCAATGGCGATAATACAATGTTTCTTTTATTTTTTTCATTTATTATTCGATTTCAATATTGTTTATGTTCTATGTAACAAACCTAAAGGAGTTCTGGGAAATCGACCAAGAATTATAGAAGATACATCCTTTCGAAATACGTACTAAAAATGAATTAGTTCGAATTCGATTTTGCGCTTGTAAAATCTAAAACGGTACCTTTTGTTTTTTTCGTTTATTATATTCAAACTTATAGGTCTTTATATTTCTATGTAAAAAAAATCTGGAATTCTGGGAGAGTTTAAGTAATTATAAAAGATACATTCTTAAGAAATAGTACTGAAAATAAATTATTTCTCATTAAATAAATTTTGCGTTTATAAAATCTGGTGATACCCCTTAAAATATTCATACTTTTATTTATATGAATATAATGCTGGAGTTCTGTAGTTTTATATGATATAAACAAAAATAAAATTGTATACTTTGAAGACAAATTATAAAGATGGACTACTGAAATATGACTTTTGGGAATTTTTAATCTTTCAGTAGAATTTGGGAAACTCAAAGCTGCTGGGAGAAGAGTCATTAAAAATGTCTTACATACTTCACCACTAAATCAGCTGCACCCAAAGCATTAGGCGCTCACAGCGCTTTGATAACATACGGAATCCAACTGCAGTCAATGGGTCAAATGTGTGCATAATCAAACATGGCCTTAATTTCGGAATACAGTGATGGCAAGATACTACGACAAGACTAGTTTACAAACCTGTATATTGTATTATGCCAACAGCTACAGCAAACGCACCGCTGAGTGCGTAAAAGCTCACACATGTCCACCGCCGTCCGCCACTGTAAACATCAGCAAACACATATATGCGACCATACTAACCATACAGATTGTTAAATTATATGTTATATACATGTATATATACTTTTGAATTATATGTATGTTGCTAATTTTATACAATAATGTCAAAGTGTATCGTTTTGCTATTTATGTTTTTTTTCTAACTTTATTTAGTATTTTATATGATATTGTTGTATTATATAGATATGTACTTATAAGTATTGATGATTTCATATACACGATACATTATTGATATTTATTTATGTTTCCTAATTGAAATATAGTATTGAAATTAGCCAAGCAAAAACAGATTAACAGATTAAAACCAACACACCATATGTTAAAGATGATCATCAGCCAATCTCCCGGTACATCAACAATATTAATTAAAAGAAGGTTCAAGTACAAGTTGCCAGATAACTCCTGGATACCAAAGGCTATTCCATAATAACTGAAGGCAGAAAATAACCTGAAATAGATATTCGGTATCCGTATGAGTATAACAGTATATACTCCACAAATAAGTTGTAATGTATGTCCCTTAGATCTTACATTAAAATTGTATATGTTTAGGTATTTAAAACAATTTTGGAGCTGATACTTCATGCAATAAGAATGCTGTAACAAGTATGGAGAATATAGTCAATAACAAAATCAACCAAAAATACAGTTTTGATTTACAATATTTAAGATAAACGCATTTTCAAAAAAAAACAGGGTTTGCTTTCTTGTTTAAGATTAACGATGTTCGTTCAAATAAACCAATAACAATTGATACCACGAACGAAGATACATTGTAAAAGTAAATGTAGATATATACGTCGATTAATATGATGAGGTTGATACCAAAAACGAAGATACATTGTAAAAGTAAATGTCGATATATGTGTCGATTGATATGAGGAGGTTGATACCAATAACTTGGAACAATTGTAAAAATAAATGCAAGTTTGATTATTCAAGTTTGATATATTTATATATGCACACTATGTTTATACATAATTATTGGAGATATAAAGCGGTACTAGCTTGTATAACCATTTAAACTAATTGCAGTCTTGATCATCTTCAACCTTTGTTTTTTTCTGAAAGATAAGCACTGTTCTCGACATTTTGTGCAGAAAAAAATAAATCAGAAAATAAAATTTGATCTGTTGAGACAAATCTCCACAACGGTTTGGTTAAAATAAAATTTAGAAAATCATAAGATATGACTTTATATAATTGTATAAGATAATTGTCGCAAAAAGCGTCGAATAAGCAATAGTAAAAATATGAATACATATTTAAACGAAAAACTACGAACTATGTTAGAATCAATCATTCAGACATCTTATAGATTTTCGTTACATTTCTTTTTAAAGAAGAAATTCTGGTGCCGTTTGACTTTAAGAAATAGAAAAGTCTTAGATGACTTATTTCCGTTTTCGATCAACCTTGTGCATACTGAACGGAATAGCTAATCCGTTACCTGATATATTATGTTTTTAACCAGACATATGACATTTTATGTATTTTCTTCAAAAGTATCAATTTGAAAACATTTCCCTTGGAATTTGGACTTGAATAAGAAAGAACATTTGGGATAATACTGACCAAGTCTGTATTGTTCAATTTGACAGTAATTAAAGTATATAAATATTAATAACGATACCCAATATTTTGAAAAAGATATTGAAAATAAAAAAGTGGCGGGTAAGCTGTTCGGTATTTATACATCTATAGAGACACGTTCTCAAACGACAATTTTGTGGATTTTGAGGTACCGTCTGTCTAGTCATTACAACGGATTTTTGTAATAACTGAAAAACAACAGAAAATTTGAAAAATATTAATATTTGAGTAATAAGCATGCCATTTGCATTAAAATCTAATAATTAAAAGTGATTATGTCTTCTTTGTCCAATTTGTTACATATCAAAAATGTGATAACAAGGAATATCTTGTCAAATTTTGCCTTAGTTTCTTGTACAACAAGCCTTTGATGACGTTATTTTGATTTGATGTCATTACAACCAGCCTGTGAAGACGCTATTTTTTAATTGATGTCATTACAGTCTGTGATGATGTTTTTTCGACTTGATATCATTACAACTAGCCTGTTGTTTTTGCATTAACTTGGAAAAGCGAATCATTTGCCATTCCTTCAAACGTTATCTGACCTCTCCCTTGATTTTGTTAATATTATGCGAGCGATAAAAGTACAAGAACATGCAGATTAAGCTGTAATTACCATATAAACGCAAACAGCAACGTAGTTTTCCGTATATATGGTGTTTTAAATAAGTCCAAAACTGTATAAACTTGTGCTGATAGTGTTTTTTCTTCAAGTTTCTTTTCATTATCAAGTGTTGCTTTCAAATAACTGAGATCTGGCGTTGGTTTTCCATTTACTCTAGCCACCCATTGTATGGCAGCCTCAGCTTCGTCGACCCGACCGTGAGAAATCAACCAGCGGAAACTTTCCGGAATAAAGCTGTTGAAATAGCGCAGATAAATGTAGTAGGCATTGAAATGTAAGTCAGAATGATAAATATTCTCAAACCTCATTACAGAAAGTAATAAAGTCTACACAAAGACAATGGGTTGGAATGTAAAATATTGCTGAGATGCTGAAAATAATAACCAAAGCTTGCATTAAATCCTATCAAAGAGTTGTGATGTATGGCGATTGTTTCTGTCTGAGTCAGTGGATCAGCACATGTAACACCGCGTTTTATAAAATCAACGTAAAATGACTTGGTTCTTAGTCAAGATTATAAAAAGAATACTAGTTGATTTGATTTTTTCCTACATTATTAAAAAAATCGTATATGACACTACATGTATAAAATGAAAACATCGTCATGTCTTCTAAGTGCATAATGATCTGGGATGTTTACTATGGACACGTCTTGTGGACGCTTCCATATGGTAATATTTGAACATGTTAATGTACATGCAGCATACAACATATATAATTGTAAAGAGAAAGAAGTTATTACAGGTAACCTTACAAATACATTAAGGTGTTGGGTAGTAAGATTCACTTACAACCATAGAAGAAGACATGGCGCCGCCACTGCTGCTATAACCACGTGTATGTACCTCCAGTCTGGCACCCACCAACAAAATCCTGCCATTGCAGAAGCCCAAAGTGCCCAACTAGGAAACAGCCAGAGATATAAACGCCATTTGTTTCTGATGTATTCAAAAGATACAGAGGACATCATAAAGCCAGCGGAACAGAAGCCAATTCCAAACCTCATGGCTGCAAACATCTCCCAGCTCACAGAGAAGTACGACACTGCGTTAAAGGCTCCAAGTAGAAACATATTTAAAAAGAACGTGGGTTTTCTTCCCCATCCGTCTGACACATGACCCCACAGCAGACCACCGACCAGCAGACCACTCATCTGTATTGTTGTTATTGTTTGAGATATCCACTTTTTGTCACAAACCAATTCCCACTGAAATACAAAGTTGATCATCACTCACAGTTTATTATATTTATATCGGATTCCGGGAATAGTTACTGCAGTGACGTAATAATCCCGCGTCTTTTAATTGTAGTCGTTTTTGTACATTAGAGATGGGAGCCTACCAGAGCTTCGTTAAGTTTGGTTAAACGTTTCATAACAGTAACTAAAATATTTTCTAGATACTGACACATCCTCATATATGCACGCAGTACGCGTTAATTTTGAGGAAGACATTAAACGTTTTGCTGTTTGCTCTACAACTTGTATAACGGTGCTAAACGCAGCACTGCGGACTTAATAAAAAAATTAAGATTGTTCTTGTTTAATAGTTGTTCATTACATATTTATTTTACTTTTAGCATGCTTACTCCACAAGATGTAAGAAATATTGGCAAAGACTATAATATTACTGTATGTACAAGAATAGTATTCCTAAACAACCCTTATAAAAGCAAGAGGACATAGTCAAAACGCTTCTAAAATTGAGATGTTATAGTTTAATCCTGCAGAAAAATACTATGGAGTTGGAATAACTTGTTTCCCATTCAAAACTGTACTGCTGTAAACTTGTTACTTTCAACTTATGGAAACATTTCCTCTGATAGGAGGAGTTCTGAAGATTAGTCTGAAATGCATACATTGTCGGACATTGTCGGATGTAAGGATGTAAACCCTTAAGTAGGAGTTGATGTAGCAAGATACATAACATACTTATTTTACTATATCTTAATTAATATTCGATGCAAGGATAACTTTTTATAACATAAAACCAAAAAGTCGGAAACGTTGTAAAGGTACGTTACTTTATACGTTGTTTTATTTAAATGGTCAAAGTTTGATTTAATAATTTTGCATTTTCAGTGTTGATGAATTAAGAATTTCTACATGTCAGGACAACATACTATAATATCTTACCATTATATATTCTTCTTTTTTTTCAAATTTAGATGGTGAAAGTTTGATGTACTGATATTTGTGTATTGCCAGCTGATATACTAAGAAAGTTGATATATTTTTTACAGTTGTAGTATCAGACAACTTGTATTTCAAATGTTTAAAAAATGCAAAAATGGGAAAAGGCGAATAGTGAGTAAAGCTATTGTGTTCTTTCTTTTAAAAACTGTTGACAGTAAAAGTTTTATATTTAGGTATTTTTGCATTATCAGTTAATGTACTAAAAGAATTCTACTGTACTTTTTATATTTTGCTGTCAGAACTAATTACTGTAACATGTTACATATGTTTATTTGAAGATCTACCATACAACTTTGTTTTGATCTTATAATGAAAAGTGCATGTCATATTTGTAATCTGCAATGTTTTACCTAATTAATGATATATATTGATACAGTACTCATCCAATAAGATCGCCTTTGAAACAGCGCAAAAGCGGTCTTAATAGCGGGGTGGTCTTATCATCGAATTTTCGGAATATTTGCATTACACTGTTCAAGTAACTGTTACAGTATCAAAATTGTATGTAACCATAATACTATTATATTCTGCATGGATGTGCATATTATGTTATGTTTATGACAACAATAATTATAATAAATAAAATTTCTTATTAAGGATTTGTTGCTGTTATCATTTTAATTGTTATTATAATTATCATTATCATCATTATTATTTTAAATGTATGCATATGTATTAACTAGGGGATAATTATAAATAAAGTTATAGTGTATGGTTTATTTTTTATTTTCAGACATTAAAAATAACAAGTAAAGAACCACATTAAATGTGTCAACATTATAGTTTGTTTGATAATTTTATTTCCTCCAAGTTTCAGGAGAGCCTATAAATAATACAAAAAACAAATCAACATATCTACAAAAATGAACAATACATAGGCATATTAAAAAATACAATTATTATAGGATTGACCAAGTGCCTACATGATTTACCGAAAAATATTAGTTTACGCTTGTCATTTTCACACTCTAACGACTTACAACCAAGTAAACTAAGGCAGACACAAGTTCTACAGCATTTTGGAATACCTTGCATGAACTTCAAATAGAATCTGTGGGATCACTCCAAAATCATTACATCTATATTTATTGTCCCAAAGTTTACACCCATATAAGGCTTTTGGAATGACTAAGCAATTATACATCTTTAAGGAAGTAGTAGGATGGAGTCGTGTATACCTGAATTTACTTAGCTCAGAAAAGTTCTTCTGAGTTTACTGCATGCATTTGTTACATTAGACAGTGACCTGCTATACTCTATTCCAAGATGTGTATAACTTTCAGGTTCCTTATTTTTATTTTTCATTTTCGATTACACTTCCTGTACTCAGATTTAGTTTCATAAAAAACAATTACAACACATTTATTTGGATTATATTCATACTTCCATTTGCACGACTATCGGTAACAGATGTCCATCATATTTTGGAGACCAGTAATTGATTAAGATTAATTAAAATCTTCTTCTGAAGAACCATACAGTATATTTGGCAAAAACTGACACATATGAGTAGGGATTTCAAGTGTTCAAATGAAGAGGTATGGTCCATTGCCGTCCAGTAGGGAGACTTTTTTGATGTTTCAGGAATTCTATAGGAAGACAGAAACATTTCTGTTTTAATCATCTTAAGATCTGGATCATTATTTAGTCATCAATGTTGAGATTGGGTCCTTTAAACGGTGAGTCATTATACATTTGAGCAAACGGCTCAAAAAGGGATAAAACAGTGAAGTTTCAAAAAGGGATAAAATAGTGGTTTCAAAACATTTCAAAACTGAAGAGCCAAATTTCTTCATATTTAAATGATATATGTGAATCAAATATAAAACATATAACAATGCCCATCAATGTTCAGTTTGGTTAGTACGTTGATTATAATTACCTCATTAACAGCCGTCCTCATACTGTTATCAAATATAAAAACGTCACATGAGATGCCTTTGATATTACAGACATTTGCCTCCGTCCAGTTTCCCGTGTTGTTTTGGCCATGAGAGTTAACGATACACTGCCAGTCTGGTACATAGGCCGTAAACGTCATGGTCAGCATACTCCAGGTCAATACAGGCCACGTGACGATAGTGCATGCATACAGTATAACCTGGAAACGTCCAAAGTCTCCAGAATCCTTTATAACCTGTCCAAGGTAAAGCTCCGTGTCAGTCGACATACTGAAAATGTAAAATATTGTAATATGACACCATCCGGAAGGCGTGTGAAAACAGAAAAGTGAACAAAAGACAGACAGGAAAGCATTTAATCATGAAAATGTAATATGACACAAACAGGAAAGCATGTAATTACGAAAATATAATATGACACCGACAGGAAAGCATGTTATCACAAAAATGTAATATGACGACGACAGGAAGGCATGTTATCACGAAAATGTAATATGACATATGCAGGAAGGCGTATTAATACAAAAATGAATTATGACACCGACAGGAAACAGGTCAACACAAACGTGGAATATGACACCGACAGGAAATAGGTCGACACAAACGTGGAATATGACACCGACCGGAAACAGTTCCACACAAACGTGAAATATGACACAGACAGGAAACAGGTCAACACAAACGTAAAGTAAGTCAACACAAACGTGGAATATGACATCGATAGGAGTCAGGTCAACACAAACGTGGAATATGACACCGGCAGGACCTTGGTCAATACAAACGTGGAATTTGACACCGACAAGAAGCAAATCAAAACAAACGTTGAATATGACACCGACAGGAATCAGGTCAACAAAAACGTGGACTATGTCACCGACAGGAAACGGGTCAACAAAAACGGGAAATATGACACCGGCAGGAAACAGGCCAACACAAACGTGGAATATGCCACCGATATGATATAGGCCAACACAAACGTGGAATATGCCACCGATATGATATAGGTCAACACAAAGGTGGAATATGCCATCGATATGATATAGGTCAACACAAAGGTGAAATATGACACCGATATGATATAGGTCAACACAAAGGTGGAATATGCCACCGATATGATATAGGTCAACACAAAGGTGAAATATGACACCGATATGATATAGGTCAACACAAACGTGGAATATGACACCGATATGATATAGGTCAACACACAGGTGAAATATGACACTGATATGATATAGGTCAACACAAACGAGAAATATGACACCGATTTGATATAGGTCAACACAAAGGCGAAATATGACACAGATATGATATAGGTCAACACAAACGTGGAATATGACACAGATATGATACAGGTCAATACAAACGTGAAATATGACACCGGCAGGAAACAGGTCAACACAAAATTGGAATATGACACCGATATGATATAGGTCAACACAAAGGTGAAATATGACACCGACAGGAAACAGGTCAACAAAAACGTTGACTATGTCACCGACAGGAAACAGGTCAACAAAAACGTTGACTATGTCACCGACAGGAAACAGGTCAACAAAAACGTGAAATATGTCACCGACAGGAAACAAGTCAACACAAAGTGGTATATGTCACCGACAGTTAACAGATCAACACAAACGTGGAATATGACGCCAGCAGGATTCAGATTAACGCAAACGTTGAATATGACACCGACAGGAAACAGGTCAGCACAAACGTGGAATATGACATCAGCAGTAAACAGGGCAACACAAACGTGGAATATGTCACCGGCAGGAAAAATGTCAACACAAACGTGGAATATGACATCAGCAGGAAACAGGGCAACACAAACGTGGAATATGTCACCTGCAGGGAAAATGTCAACACAAACGTGGAATATGTCAGACACCGACTGGAAACAGGTCAACACAAACGTGGAATACGACATCGACAGGAAACAGGTCAACACAAACTTGGAATACGTCACCGAGAGGAAACAGGTCAATACAAACGTGAAATATGACACCGACAGGAAACAGGTCAACATTAACGTGAAATATGTTCCCGACAGGAAACATGTTAACAAAAACGTGGAATATGACACCGACAGGAATCAGGTCAACACAAACGGGAAATATAACACAGAGAAAAAACAGGTCAACACAAACGTGGAATATGACACCATCAGGAAACAGGTCAACACAAACGTAGAATATGACACCGACAGGAAACAGGTCAACACAAACGTGGAAAATGACAACGATAAGAAACAGGTCAACACAAACTTGAAATATGTTCTCGATAGGAAACAGGTCACGCAAACGTAAAATATGACACCGACAGGAATATTGTCAACAAAAAAGTGGAATATGACATCGGCAGGAAACAGGTCAACACAAACGTTGAATATGTCAGACCCCGGCTGGAAACAGGTCGACACAAACGTGGAAATATGTCACCGACAGGAAACAAGTCGACACAAAGTGGAATATGTCACCGACAGGAAACAGATCAACACAAACGTGGAATATGACGCCAGCAGGAATCAGATTAACACAAGCGTTAAATATGACACCGACAAGAAACAGGTCAACACAAACGTGGAATATGACATCGGCAGGAAACAGGTCAACAAAACATGGAATATGACACCGACAGGAATCAGGTCTTCACAAACGTGCTATATAACACCGAGAGAAAAAATGTCAACAAAAACGTGGAATATGACACCGACAGGAAACAGGTCAACACAAACGTTGAATATGACGCCGACAGGAAACAGGTTAACACAAACGTTTATATGACACCGACAGAAAATGACGACACATAAGTGGAATATGACACCGACAGAGAACAGGTCATCACAAACTTGAAATATGACACCGACATGAAACAGGTCAACACAAACGTGAAATATGTCATGTAGTACAGGAAACAGGTCAACACAAACATGGAATATGACAACGATAAGAAACAGGTCAACACAATTTTGGAATATGTCCCCGACAGGAAACAGGTCAGGCAAACGTGGAATATGACACTGACAGGAAACAGGTTAACACAAAAGTGGTATGTGACACCGACAGGAAATAGGTCGACACAAACGCGGAATATGAAACCGACAGGAATCAGGTCGACACAAACGCGGAATATGACACAGACAGGAATCAGGTCGACACAAACGGAAAATACGACACCGACTGGAAACAGGTCAACACAAACTTGGAATATGTCGCCGACAGGAAACAGGACAACACAAACGTGGAATATGTCAACGAAAGGAATCAGGTCAACACAAACGTGAAATATGACACCGACAGGAAACAGGTCAACAAAAAGGTAGAATATGACACAGACAGGAATCATGTCAACACAAACGAGGAATATGACACCGACAGGAAACAGGTCAACACAAATGTGGTATATAACGCCAACAAGTATCAGTCAACACAAACGTTGAATATGACATCGACAGGAAACAGGTCAACATATACATGGAATATGACATCGACAGGAAACAGGTCAACACAAACGTGGAATACGACACCGACAGGAAACAGGTCGACACAAACGTGAATTACGATACCGACAGGAAACAGGTCAACGCAAACGTGGAATATGACACCGGCAGGAAACGGGTCAACACGAACGTGAAATATGTCACCGACAGGAATCAGGTCAACACAAACGTGGAATATGACACCGACATGAAACAGGTCAACACAAACGTGGAATATATCACCGACAGAATATGACACCGACAGAAAACAGGTCAACACAAACGTGGAATATGACAACGATAAGAAACAGGTCAACACAAACTTGGAATATGTCCCCGACATGAAACAGGTCACGCAAACGAGGAATATGACACCGACAGGAATCAGGTCAACAAAAATATTAAATATGACACCGACAGGAAACAGGTCAACACAAACGTGGTATGTGACACCGACAGGAAAAAGGCCGACACAAGCTTGGAATATGACGCCGACAGGAAACAGGGTGACACAAACGTGGAATACGACGTCGACAGGAAACAGGTCGACACAATCGTGGAATATAGAACCGACAGGAAACAGGTCGACACAAACGTGGAATATGACGCTGACAGGAATCAGGTCCACACAAACGTGGAATATGACGCCGACAGGAATCAGGTCGACACAAACATGCAACATGACACAGGCAGGAAACAGGTCAACACAAACGTGAAAAATGACACCGACAGGAAACAGGTCGACACAAACGCTGAACATGAAACCGACAGGAATCAGGTCGACACAAACGCGGAATATGACACAGACAGGAATCAGGTCGACACAAACGTAAAATACGACACCGACAGGAAACAGGTCAACACAAACTTGGAATTTGACACCGACAGAAAACAGGACAACACAAACGTGGAATATGTCAACGAGAGGAATCAGGTCAACACAAACGTGAAATATGACACCGACAGGAAACAGGTCAACACAAAGCTTGAATATGACACAGACAGGAATCATGTCAACACAAACGTGGCATATGACACCGACAGGAAACAGGTCAACACAAATGTGGTATATAACGCCAACAGGAATCAGTCAACACAAACGCGGAATATGACATCGACAGGAAACAGGTCAACATAAACATGGAATATGACATCGACAGGAAACAGGTCAACACAAACTTGAAATATGACACCGACAGGAAACATGTCAACACAAACGTGAAATATGTCATGTACAGGAAACAGGTCAACACAAACGTGGAATATGACAACGATAAGAAACAGGTCAACACAAACTTGGAATATGTCCCCGACAGGAAACAGGTCACGCAAACGTGGAATATGACACCGACAGGAATCCGGTCAACAAAAATGTTAAATATGACACCGACATGAAACAGGTAAACACAAACGTGGTATGCGACACCGACAGGAAATAGGCCGACACAAACTTGGAATATGACGCCGACAGGAAACAGGGCGACACAAACGTGGAATATGACGCCGACAGGAAACAGGTCGTCACAATCGTGGAATATAAAACCGACAGGAAACAGGTCGACACAAACGTGGAATATGACGCCAACAGGAATCAGGTCCACACAAACGTGGAATATGACGCCGACAGGAATCAGGTCCACACAAACGTGGAACATGACACAGTCAGGAAACAGGTCAACACAAACGTGAAAAATGACACCGACAGGAAACAGGTCGACACAAACGCGGAATATGAATCGACAAGAATCAGGTCGACACAAACGCGGACTATGACATAGTGTGACATATTGCACGTCTCTAGGGAGCCTTTTGAAGATTTTTATTTTGCGTCTCCCGAGACGTGCAACCGCGGAAGCCGATTTTACCAACTGGAAGTTCCCAACGGAATCTGTTGGGAAGGTTTCACGACTTTAAAATCCAAACAATTGTCATATTATGAATGAGAATTAAAAAATTAATATTAGATACATCGATCCGTGATAAAATTATATACAGTGTACGCTACGTATATCGATAATCCGATCTCAAGCACGAAAGGGGTCCCATTTCAGGTGAATATGTATTGTCCGCCATTATCATCTGACATCGAGTGTTCCAAATGAATCACCACCATGTTGTATAAACAACAGATGCCTTTATATTATGAAATCGAAGAATGCACGGTGCCGGTCTATTTTTGTTTAGTTTTAATCGAACAGTTTACATTAATTATATGATTTTTTTTTGTAATTCTTGTTAGTATAAGTTATATATGATATGATAAGTTCTGTGTTTAATAACTTTATAAGGAAAAACAATAAAAAAAATACAATATATTGGCAGAGACTGATAGGCTAATATCAGTGCAACATACATTGCTGAAATTTCGGATGCCACCTTTAGTATTTATTTTAAGTCTTTTGAACCTTTGTCTGGATTTAACAATTTTGGTACCAAAGATGATAAAGTTATTGTCTATATCCAATTATTTTTCTTCCGTTTTAAAAGTATTACGGGTTGAAAACAAAATAAAATTGGCTTTTTACGATTGTTTTTATTTTAACAAAACGGTATTGTGTAGTTATTTAACAAAAACATTTTAACAACACATCAGAGATTTTTTGCAGAAATATGAAGAAGTACGTTTTCGAAATATTTTTTTATTTTGCTATTTCCTACATTAAAAATGGACTAAAAATGAGAAAATGGTCACACAAAAATAACTGTAAGCATAACTTGAAATGCTTCTGTTTTTTTTTATTTCAGAAAAAGAGAAAAGTTTACCACCCAAAGTCCTTCCTTTCGATACCAAAAGGACAAGCATATTTTGCTAGGGTCAGTGGGGAGTCGAGCGCCAAATGTGTCATCAGAAATTTAGACAAGCAAATGCAATCACTTATCACTGTATATGGGTCTCTGATATAGGATATATATTACTTTTCGAAGAATTTGATAAGTGAAAATTACACTGAATTGCATACATTTTAGCCAAAAGTTACTCTATGTTGGACAAGTCGATTGGGCGTTGTTGGGATTATAAAAAAAAATATGCTTACCTACCAAACCGATTTTTTAAAGAGGGGGTTTTGATAAACAATGTGTTATTATTTATTATTCTGGTTAAGTCGTGTTGAAAAGTAATCAAGTTCGAAGTTATTTGTAATAGCAAGGGTGACATTTTGAGAGAAATAATGGTTTAAAATTGGTACATAATACCGACGAGTTTCTTGTAAACTTTGGGATGGATTCAGACTTCACAACCCTCTTCGGTAAAACGTATGGTTCACTATAAAATGTATATTTTACATTAAAACCATATATACCTACCATAAGTTCCCAAAGATAGTTGTTTACACGATTTTAATCTTCTCTTTCTCTTTATATTGTTTTCTTTTATGGAAAATGAATACATGTTCATGTAAATAGACAATATTTAAGTATTTTTATTGACAGAAGTCGTCTTAAAATGGCAAATATAGACTTATTTATTTTACTTTGATTGAGAAACAATTGTTTATAACAGATCATGCTCGAAGAATTCTTGCATAGATCCAGTACTAAGCTTATACGGATAAAGTGTCTTGCATAAGGACACAACAGACCCAACTCTGTATTGTACGGAAGTCCCCATAATGGCCAGATTGATAACTCGCATAACAACAAACACGACAGTACAAGAATTAACAACATGTACATATCGTTTCAAAGACAATTTCGATCCATCATTAAAATTGTGTTTTCAACAAGCTAACAACTAGGTTGCACGTTTGTGTGTAGTTTTCGTACTCGGCCATTCGCTTTTGTTTTAAAGAAGCTTATATTAAATGCCTGTTTAACACCTTCATGACAAGTGGAATTCAGTTAGAGTACAAGTGATTTCAACTATACACGCAGTGTGTGTTCTTGTCGACCTATTTACTGGTTCATATTACGTGACCTTTACGGTGCCGCGAAACATAGTATACAAAAACGTTCTTGACTTCCGAACCGTTTTTTTTTTCTATTAGAAATTATTTCTTCGCTTTTTTCAGACCCAGTATTTTCGCATTATGTATGTAGGTAGCTTTTTGTAAGTTGTTTTTGTTGTAAATGGACACAATTCCTGAAAAAAACACACCAAAAAAACAACAATTCTTTCAAGTTTAGATAGCTAATATTTGAGTGAGAAGATAGGAGCACAGCAGACAATGACTTGACTTTACACACGTACGTCTCTGCGGCACATAGGTATTTATATGTACGATCTTATGTAGTAATTGTTTGATATCGCATCCAAGATACTCGAACTGCTACTATTTTAATAGTTTTTTAGGTTCTTATTTAATATTGATTTTATAGAAATAATATCATAATGTTAAAAAATTACCCAACACAAAAAGAGTAATACATGCATCATAGACGGGTCATTGCATGTATCCGTATTTAAGCAATAACCCTTTTCTAAATTTACAGTCAATAAAACTAGGAATAAGTAAAGTTCTTTGAGGTACATGTAATCAAATTAGTTTCATATAGAAATTATAATTTTAGAATAATATTAAAAGTGTAAAAGCTCCTACTCCTCAAATTATTATTTTAAAAGATGTAATACATTCTCAGTACGCGTTAATTCGTATTTCAGCTATATTTCATTCCTATAAAAATAAGAGGAAGTTGTATGGGTTAATTATATATTAGGTCCGTATTGTTTTGTTGTTTTTTTCTATTTTAAAAGGTCAAATGTTAAAACCTTTTTTTAGACTGATCATCTTAACCCTAACCGTTTATCATGTATGTCAAATACCAAATTCCCAAGGACTTATATCAGTGACCAATCCATTAAGTATTATTAAGTCACTGCTTAGGCTATAAAGATTGCAAATTCCTTATAAAAATACATGGTAACTTATTTTATATTATTTATTCATAACCATTTCATAATATTTAAATCGTAAAAACAAGGTATGATTGATTACTATGCACCAACTTTCAAGAAAATATAAACTTCTGTGTGTATTTCGCTTCAACCGTGTGTACATCAAATCTTCTCCGTTATATGTTGCTCACGGTGGACAATTATTTTGATGGTACACCCAGTAAATTGTTAATAATTTCATGGTAACTCAACAAAATGATGTATTTTATCAACACCGTTTGATAAATAAATGTTTTATTGATTTATTTCAACAGTTTGGTTATGTTGTAAAGCCGTATAACAGCGTTAAATGACATACACAGCGAAGCGGTGTCGGTGGATTTTTTCCAGTACATAAATTGGTCTAGCGCAATAAGGCGTTATGGACAGCAGATCAGATATCAAAATAATAAAAAAAAGCTGTCCATTCACGCCTTATTTAATCAGGCTAACTATGACACAGACAGGAATCAGGTCGACACTAACGTAAAATATGACACCGACAGGAAACAGGTCATTACAAACTTGGAATATGACACCGACAGAAAACAGGGCAACACAAACGTGGAATATGTCAACGAGAGGAATCAGGTTAACACAAACGTGAAATATGACACCGACAGGAAACAGTTCAACACAAATGTGGAATATGACACAGACAGGAATCATGTCAACACAAACGTGGAATATGACACCGACAGGAAACAGGTCAACACAATTGTGGTATATAACGCCAACAGGAATCAGTCAACACAAACGTGGAATATGACATCGACAGGAAACAGGTCAACATAAACGTGGAATATGACGTCGACAGGAAACAGGTCAACACAAACGTGGAATACGACACCGACAGGAAACAGATCGACACAAACGTGAAATACGACACCGACAGGAAACGGGTCAACGCAAACGTGGAATATGACACCGGCAGGAAACGGGTCAACACGAACGTGAAATATGTCACTGACAGGAATCAGGTCAACACAAACGTGGAATATGACACCGACATGAAACAGGTCAACACAAACGTGGATTATGTCACCGACAGAATATGACACTAACAGGAAACAGGTCAACACAAATGTGGAATATGACACCGACAAGAAACAGGTCAACACAAACGTGGAATATGTCAACGACAGGAAACAGGTCAACACAAACGTGGATCATGACACCGACAGGAAACATATCAACACAAAGGTGGAATATGACACCTACAGGAAACAGATTAACACAAACATGGAATATGTCATCGACAGGACACAGGTCGAACAGTTCGACACAAACATAAAATATGACACCGACAGGAAAAAGGTCGATACAAACGTAGAATATGTCACAGACAGGAATCAGGTCGACACAAACGTAAAATATGACACCGACAGGAAACAGGTCGATACAAACGTGGAATATGTCACAGACAGGAAGCAGGTCGACACAAACGTAAAATATGACACCGACAGGAAACAGTCGACACAAATGTGAAATATGTTACATTTTTTTTAAATAATAGATTGATTTATATAAAGTTTTTCATTTCGTAAACGATTCGTATGTTAATCATGTAACTTTATATAATATGCAGAACACATTGGAAATATAAAAAGAATAAAAGCAACGTCAAAAAATAAACTTGGACAACACAACGGCAAAAGGGACACATTACAACTGAATTAATGCTGTGAACGTCTAATTACTACCACTGTTCTGCTGTATGTATACACCAACTCATTTCTTATTTTATACATGTAGGTATTTAATATTTGTATAACCCATTGCGAACAGTTGTAATGCAGTTGTCGACTGACATTGTTGACCTCGTTGATATCTATATTATCGTAGTTTTCGTCACAATAATGGAAGTTCATGATTTGAAAGAGATATATCGTGAAACACTCCGATTTGTTAACCAGAGTAACATTTTAAAGTAGTTCGCGGCGTTCTTATCGGATTTTTTTACATCTTGCGTAATTTATCAAAATCAAAAATATGTACATTTGATCTCTGAAGTCTCAGCTTTCGTTTCAGTTTTTTTTCTTAATATAGTACCTCCGTTTTTCTTTAACAGCGCCCCCTGGTGGTACGTATTTTTTGGCGCTTTTCGCCCTTATTTCCTTGTAAAATAATCAATATTTATACAAAATTATTTAATTAACATTATTAAACTACTGAACTTTTCTGTGATAAGATTATAATTTATATGCAGATAAAATATAATTTGTGTTACCTTTACATCTATTCATTACGCCGAAGTTGATTGCAATGCGGGTTTAAAGACAACACATTTTGAACAATAACGCTTGACTGCACAAAAATGCATTGGTACAAGTTTTAGAATTTCACATTAAAGTAAAGTGTTTTTTGTTATAGTGTCACCCTATTCAAAGTGCCAGCCACACTGGGCTATCAACGCCAGGCGTCAGACTGTTAGACATTCGGTACCCCTCAATTTAATTACCTGCTGGGTGAGCAACGGGCCGCATCAGAAAAAAATCCAAGTGCTTCCATCGGGATTCGAACCTTCTACTTCCGGCTTCCTAGGCGGACGCCTTAACCACTAGGCCACTAAGACACATTTTAAATTTTATTAATTTCACTGAATTATGATCAAATAAAAAGAGGGGGTATTCTTGCTTGTTTTTTCATAAATTTAATTCTAAATCAAAATTAAACACTTAAAAAATCACGACGTCAGGAAAACACCATATAATACTAACGTAAAATAACGACGTTCGCTGAAATAGCAGACAAACGTTGTGTGTGTTTATAAAGGTTTCATTTTTAATTTGAATTCGAATTTATAAAAAGAATAGTGTGAAAACACTCTCTTTTTATTCAGTCATACTGTAGTGGAATGAATAAAGTTTAACGTATGTGAAATTCAATAACCATTTCAGACCTTTTTTTTGCGCAATCAAGCGTTAATTTCAAAATGTGTTGTTTTTAAACCAGCGCTTTTAATCAACACCGGCGTAATGATTAGATGTAAAGGTAACATAAATTGCGCTTCATCTGTATTAAAATTATAATTGTATGTCAAGAAACTTAACAAGTGATTTAAAAATGTTATTAAAACTAGTTTTCAATTAAATTTGACCATTTTATAAGAAAAAAACGGTGAAAATCGTCCGAAAAGCACGTAGCGCTAGGCGGCGCAGTTAACGAGATTCTGTGGTACTATATTAAATAAAATAAGCAAAATCAAAAGATGATACTTCATAGATCAATTGTACAGATTTTGGATAAATTACGTTAGATGTCAAAAAATCCGACAGGAAGGCCGAGAAGAACTTTAATTGAAACTAGCGGCGGACTAGATACACAGGTGACAGATCTCATTTTTAGGTTGAAATTAAGCAGAATTAGCCATTATAATATATTTTTACTTTGATAATGTAACTCAATAAAGCTGAATATTTACATACAAGCGATGACGTTGCCCATATTATTTAGTATGTTGAACGGACCCGATCTCTCGATTGGGTCCGTTAAAAAGCAATGTTGGGAAAGCCACATTTGAGCACGTTGATTAGTCGGTTGCATCAAAAGAACGTTTGAATGACGTCACAGTTTAGTAAGCGTTCAATCGCTATGAATTGTGGGACAGGTAAAGAATCCCCTGCTTTTTCATCTGGGTTTAAAAGACTTGATTGGTGCGTGTTCCAAATAACTTGTCATCGGAGTCTTGATTTTATACAGTCGTTGGAAACAATCTGCTAAATGTGTTCATATGCGGAGCTGTGTGAGTGCGCGTTGCACAAATAGAGTAAATGTAACGCAAGTTGATATATGAATATGGTAATAGCAAGACAATTAAACATAAATTAACTATTCCGAGCCCCATAGAAAGGATGGCAGCAAAATATGGTCACCAAAGCCAAACGAAGACCTTGCATCGTCAACAGAAGTGTGGTATTTCAGTGTATGTTGCGTTTACATAAAACAGATTATGGATACATATTTGGAAGTTGTTAAAAATATTAAAAAAAAATGCATTTTTGTTTAAGGAGATAACTTTGAAAGTGTGAACCAAATAATTTATTATCAAAATATCGTTTTTTTTGTTTTTATTTTATTACCAATATAACAATACTTGTTGAATGCCCCTCGTATGAATGTCACGGTTGATTTATATCAACAACGTTGATGTCAATATAGATTTGATCCACTTCAAGTATAAAAGATAATTCGTCTGGAACGATTTTCGAATATTAGTCAAGCTAACGTCTATGAACGGAATTTGAAACTTACAATGTTTTATATGAGACAGTTAGTAACTAGAAATGTGCCTGTCCGCTCGAATATATTTGATTAATGAGTTTAACTAGTGACCTATGTAAAAAGATGACACTACGAACAACTTTACTACATACTGATATCAAATTTATAGGAACAATAACCAGGTTGATACCCACTAAAATATTGGAGAGTAAACGTTTACTCCCCAGTAACCCCATCCCATAAGTTACCTTAGATCCGGACTTGAAGATATCGAGACTGTCACACACTCACAGCTCAGTGTCTCAGCTTAATCCATGTACCTGGGGAAAAGATTAAAGATATTCCGTTTATTTACATCACACTTAATGTAGAGCGAGAAGAAGTCGCGTCTCCGCCCTATATAACTAGAACACCGTCAGTTAACAGCCACGTAACTACCTTATGTAGGAAAACGCGCAGTTTTGTGTAAAATCATAACATGTGACGTTTGTTAATAACTACATGTGTATCTATATTTATATTTGCCCTGTGACTTGTAACGTTATCTATATTTATATTTGTCCTGTGACTTGTAACGTTATCATCTATAACAGAGCATGGACAGATAGATAGATGGATAGATTTGTGAATATATATGTCATGATATACAAACAAGGTTCTATTTCATTCTAATGTGGTCATTTTACATTGTACTGTGGTTCTATTTCACGCTAATATGATCACATTACATAAGACTGTGTTTAAATTTCATTCTAATATGATCACATTACTTTAGATTGGGTTTATTTTTCATTCTGATATGGTCATATTACATTAAACTGTGTCTATATTTCATTCTAATATGATCACATTACATTAGACTGTGTTTATATTTCATTCTGATATGGTCATATTACATTAGGCGGTGTTTATATTTCATTCTGATATGGTCATATTACATTAGACTATGTTTATATTTCATTCTCATATGATCGCATTGCATAAGACTGTGTTTATATTCCATTTTCATATGATCGCATTGCATTAGACTGTGTTTATATTTCATTTTCATATGATCGCATTGCATTAGACTGTGTTTATATTTCGTTCTCATGTGATCGCATTGCATTAGACTGAGTTTATATTTCATTCTGATATGGGTCATATTACATAAGACGGTCTTTATATATCATTCTCATATGATCCCATTGCATTAGACAGTGTTTATATTTCAGTATGATATGGTCATATTACATTAGACTGTGTTTATATTCCATTCTCATATGATCGCATTGCATTAGACTGTGTTTATATTTCATTCTCATATGATCGTATTGCATTAGACGGAGTTTATATTTCATTCTGATATGGGTCATATTACATAAGACGGTGTTTATATATCATTCTCATATGATGACATTACATTAGACTGTCGTTCTATTTCACTCTATTATAGTCACATTACATTATGATGTGGTTCTATTTCGTTATGATGTGGTTCACATTACATTAGGCTGTGTTTATATTCCATTCTTATATGATCACATTACATTAGAGTATGTTTATATTTCATTCCGATATGGTCATAATACATTATGCTGTGGTTCTATTTCTTTCAAATATTACATTAAACTGTGTTTATTTTTCATTTTTGATATGGTCATATTACATAAGACTGTGTTATATTTCCTTCAAATATGATCACATTACATTAGACTGTGTTTATATTTCATTCTGATATGATCACCTTACATTAGATTGTGGTTCTATTTCATGCTGGTATTATCACATTACATTATACGCTGTGGGTATATTTCATTCTAATGTGGTCACGTAATGTAAATTGTGGTTATAGTTCATGCTTATATGGTCACATTACATTAGACTGTGTTTATATTTCATTTTAATATGGTCACATGACATTATGCTGGGGTTCTATTTCATTCTAAAGTGGTCACATTACATTATGCTGTGGTTCTACTTCATTCTAATGTGGTCACATTACAGTATGCTATGGTAATATTTTATTCTAATGTGGTCACATTACAGTCTGATGTGGATATATTTCATACTAATGTGGTCACATTACAGTATGCTATGGTTATATTTTATTCTAATGTGGTCACATTACATTATGCTGTAGTTCTATTTCATTCCAATGTGGTCGAATTTCATTATGCTGCGGTTCTATTTCACTCTAATGTGGTCACATTACAGTATGCTATGGTTATATTTCATTCTAATGTGGTCACATTACATCATGCTATGATTATATTTCATCCTAATGTGATCAAATTACATTATGCTATTGTTCTATGTAATTCTAATGTGTTCGCATTACATTATGCTATGGTTCTATGTCATTCTAATGTGGTCACATTACAGTATGCTATGGTTCTATGTCATTCTAATGTGATCACATTACATTATGCTATGGTTATATTTCATTTTAATGTGATCACATTACATTATACTATGGTTCTATGTCATTCTAATGTGATCACATTACATTATGCTATGGTTCTATGTCATTCTAATGTGGTCAAATTACAGTATGCTATGGTTTTTTTTATTCTAATGTGATCACATTACATTATGCTATGGTTATATTTCATTCTAATGTGATCACATTACATTATACTATGGTTCTATGTCATTCTAATGTGATCACATTACATTATGCTATGGTTCTATGTCATTCTAATGTGGTCACATTACAGTATGCTATGGGGTTTTTTATTCTAATGTGATCACATTACATTATGCTATGGTTCTATGTCATTCTAATGTGGTCACATTACAGTGTGCTATGGTTTTTTTTATTCTAATGTGATCACATTACGTAATGCTATGGTTATATTTCATTCTAATGTGATCACATTACATTATGCTATTGTTCTATGTCATTCTAATGTGATCACATTACATTATGCTATGGTTCTATGTCATTCTAATGTGATCACATTGCATTATGCTATGGTTATATTTCATTCTAATGTGATCACATTACATTATGCTATGGTTATATTTCATTCTAATGTGTTCACATTACATTATGCTATGGTTCTATGTCATTTTAATGCGGTCACATTACAGTATGCATTGTTCTATGTCATTCCCTATGTGATCACATTACATTATGCTATGGTTTTATGTCATTCTAATGCGTTCACATTACATTATGCTATGGTTCTATGTCATTCTAATGTGTTCAAATTACATTATGCTATGATTCTATGTCAGTCTAATGTGGTCACATTACAGTATGCTATGGTTCTATGTCATTCTAATGTGATCACATTACATTATGCTATGGTTATATTTCATTCTAATGTGATCACATTACATTATGCTATGGTTATATTTCATTCTAATGTGATCACATTACATTATGCTATGGTAATATTTCATTCTAATGTGATCACATTACATTATGCTATGGTTCTATGTCATTCTAATGTGATCACATTACATTATGCTATGGTTCTATGTCATTTTAATGTGATCACATTACAGTATGCTATGGTTATATTTCATTCTAATGTGATCACATTACATTATGCTATGGTTATATTTCATCCTAATGTGATCACATTACATTATGCTATGGTTCTATATCATCCTAATGTGATCACATTACATTATGCTATGGTTCTATTTCATTCTAATGTGATCACATTACATTATGCTATGGTTCTATGTCATTTTAATGTGATCACATTACATTATGCTATGGTTATATTTCATTCTAATGTGATCACATTACATTATGCTATGGTTATATTTCATCCTAATGTGATCACATTACAGTATGCTATGGTTCTATGCCATTCTAATGTGATCACATTACTATATGCTATGGTTATATTTCATTTAATGTGATCACATTACATTATGCTATGGTAATATTTCATTCTAATGTGATCACATTACATTATGCTATGGTTCTATGTCATTCTAATGTGATCACATTACATTATGCTATGGTTCTATGTCATTTTAATGTGATCACATTACATTATGCTATGGTTCTATGTCATTCTAATGTGATCACATTACATTATGCTATGGTTATATTTCATTCTAATGTGATCACTTTACATTATGCTATGGTTATATTTCATTCTAATGTGATCACATTACATTATGCTATGGTTCTATGTCATTCTAATGTGGTCACATTACAGTATGCTATTGTTCTATGTCATTCTAATGTGATTACATTACATTATGCTATGGTTATATTTCATTCTAATGTGATCACATTACATTATGCTATGGTTCTATGTCATTCTAATGTGTTCACATTACATTAAACTATGGTTCTATGTCATTCTAATGTGGTCACATTACATTATGCTATGGTTCTATGTCATTCTAATGTGTTCACATTACAGTATGCTATGGTTATATTTCATTCTAATGTGATCACATAACATTATGCTATGGTTATATTTCATCTTAATGTGATCACATTACATTATGCTATGGTTCTATGTCATTCTAATGTTATCACATTACGTTATACTATGGTTCTATGTCATTTTAATGTGATCACATTACATTATGCTATGGTTCTATGTCATTTTAATGTGATCACATTACATTATGCTATGGTTATATTTCATTCTAATGTGATCACTTTACATTATGCTATGGTTATATTTCATTCTAATGTGTTCACATTACATTATGCTATGGTTCTATGTCATTCTAATGTGGTCACATTACATTATGCTCAGGTTCTATGTCATTTTAATGTGATCACATTACATTATGCTATGGTTATATTTCATTTTAATGTGATCACATTACATTATGCTATGGTTCTATGTAATTCTAATGTGTTCGCATTACATTATGCTATGGTTCTATTTCATTCTAATGTGTTCACATTACATTATGTTATGGTTCTATGTCATTCTAATGTGGTCACATTACAGTATGCTATGGTTCTATGTCATTCTAATGTGATCACATTACATTATGCTATGGCTATATTTCATTCTAATGTGATCACATTACATTATGCTATGGTTCTATGTCATTCTAATATGGTCACATTACAGTATGCTATGGTTGTATATTATTCTAATGTGATCAC
Organism: Panopea generosa; assembly: GCA_029582155.1. Lineage (NCBI taxonomy): Eukaryota > Metazoa > Mollusca > Bivalvia > Adapedonta > Hiatellidae > Panopea > Panopea generosa. The sequence goes on along the minus strand of CM055898.1, from coordinate 57,946,687 downwards.
ATTACATTATGCTATGGTTATATTTCATTCAAATGTGTTCACATTACATTATGCTATGGTTATATTTCATCCTAATGTGGTCAGATTACATAATGCTATGGTTATATTTCATTTTAATGTGGCCACATTACATTTGCTATGGTTATATTTCATCCTAATGTGGTCACATTACATTATGCTATGGTTCTATGTCATTCTAATGTGATCACATTACATTATGATGTGGTTCTATGTCATTCTTATGTGTTCACATTACATTATGCGACGGTTATATTTCATTCTAATGTGTTCACATTACATTATGCTAAGGTTCTATGTCATTCTAATGTGTTCACATTATATTATGCTATGGTTATATTTCATCCTAATGCTGTCACTTTATATTATGCTATGGTTATATTTCATTTTGATGTGGTCACATTATATCATGCTATGGTTATATTTCATTTTGATGTGGTCACATTATATTATGCTATGGTTATATTTCATTTTGATGTGGTCACATTACATTATGCTATGGTTCTATGTCATTCTAATGTGATCACATTACAGTATGCTATTGTTCTATGTCATTCTAATGTGGTCACATTACATTATACTATGGTTATATTTCATTCTAATGAGGTCACATAACATTATGCTATGGTAATAATTCATCCTAATGTGGTCACATAACATTATGCTATGGTTATATTTCATTTTGATGTGGTCACATTACATTATGCTATGGTTATATTTCATTCTAATGTGGTCACATTACATTATGCTATGGTTCTATGTCATTCTAATGTGATCACATTACATGATGCTGTGGTTCTATGTCATTCTAATGTGTTCACATTACATAATGCGACGGTTATATTTCATTCTAATGTGTTCACATTACATAATGCGACGGTTATATTTCATTCTAATGTGTTCACATTACATTATGCTAAGGTTCAATGTCATTCTAATGTGTTCACATTACATTATGCTATGGTTATATTTCATCCTAGTGCTGTCACTTTATATTATGCTATGGTTATATTTCATTTTGATGTGGTCACATTATATTATGCTATGGTTTTATTTCATTTTGATGTGGTCACATTATATTATGCTATGGTTATATTTCATTTTGATGTGGTCACATTACATTATGTTATGGTTCTATGTCATTCTAATGTGGTCACATTACATTATGCTATGGTTATCTTTCATTCTTATGTGGTCACATTACATTATGCTATGGTTCTATGTAATTCTAATGTGATCACATTACATTATGCTGTGGTTCTATGTCATCCTAATGTGTTCACATTACATTATGCGACGGTTATATTTCATTCTAATGTGTTCACATTACATTATGGTAAGGTTCTATGTCATTCTAATGTGTTCACATTACATTATGCTATGGTTATATTTCATCCTAATGCTGTCACTTTATATTATGCTATGGTTATATTTCATTTTGATGTGGTCACATTATATCATGCTATTGTTATATTTCATTTTGATGTGGTCACATTATATTATGCTATGGTTATATTTCATTTTGATGTGGTCACATTACATTATGCTATGGTTCTATGTCATTCTAATGTGATCACATTACAGTATGCTATTGTTCTATGTCATTCTAATGTGGTCACATTACATTATACTATGGTTATATTTCCTTCTAATGCGGTCACATTACATTATACTATGGTTATATTTCCTTCTAATGCGGTCACATTACATTATACTATGGTTATGTTTTATTCTAATGCGGTCACATTACATTTTAATACATATATATTTCATTCTCATTTTAATGTGATTATACTGTGGTTCTATTTTATTCTGATGTGATCATATTACATTAAAGTGTGGTTCTATTTCATTCTGATATGATCACACAACGCTGTATAGTTTATGCATTGGATTCTGTTTTGCCTGTCGCGAATGAACAATAAAAAATGCATGTGAATAGGTACGCAGGCTTGGTGTTGCTAAAATAATAGACTTTCCATGTTGACAATCTGCTTGATTCCAGATTTTTTCATTTTAGAATTAAAAAAAAATGTTGATCTAGAACACTGATTTTTAATTCTATTAAGGCAGGCAAGCCGGCAGGTAGGCAGACTGACATAGGGGGTTGGAAGGAGGAAGCGATATAAATACATACGTACGCACACGTCATGAGGACAATCCACGGTCCCCATTTCAATGGTCGTCTAAAACGACTCCTATGTATATGAAACATAAAAATACACTTTTCATGCAATGTGGCCAACTCCGTGACCTTGCCTATGAGGACGTCCACACAGTGATAATAAGATTTTTTTCAATAAGAAGGATTGACTTTCAAAAAGGGACCAGGTGAGGTCACAGAATGGGTAAATTGAACATTTTCAAAAATCTTCTTCTCGACAACCGGCCAATCAAATTTGTTTTTACTTGATGAGTTTTCCCTATGAGTAGGGGTTTGAAGTTTGTACAAATCAAGGGCTAGTATTTATCGGGGCCCTGTAAGTGGACTTAAAAGGGCAATATGGTTAAAATTGGTAATTTTCATAAATATTCCTCTTAATAACTTTTCTGCCAAATGTGTTCATATATATTATAAAGTATCCTTATATCAGCAAGGAATTGAATTTTTCTGCAAATCACGGGGTTGGAATATACAGGGACCCTGTAAGGTGTCTTTTACATAGGAATATGTAAACAACTGATTTTTGTTCGCATCCATTTGTACATAAATGCTTTTATAATCTAAAACATTACTACTCATAGCAAATCTCTATGAGTGGATGATTGAAGTTTTGATAAATCAAGGAGCAGGGATGTATAAGGGTCCCGTACGGTGACCGTATTTTTTTACAGATGAATGGTATGGGAATTTAAAGAATTTCCTTTTCATAGCAATTAACCTTCTGTTCAGTAAGGGCGTGGTGGGGTATTTATCTTGGGCCTCTTGTTATAAAGCATTTTACGTCCGTTTCAATCCGTTATTTGTTTAAAATGAATGAAGGTTTGTATGCCATTTTAAAATAAAATATGTTTATATTCTCGCCTAAGAAAACATGTTTCATCTTAAAGTTGTCGCAGACAACAGCAACTAAAGCTGGATATTACATTAGAATAACGACAACATGATAATAAACGTTGACGTTATTATTCTCTTATTTAAAATACCTTTATCGAGAGAATTCATTTAACAAATCAATATTTCACGAGGCCCTTAAACAGACATACATTATTGATGCGTGATGTAAATATGCGACAGTTGCAGTAAAGGTCTGCAGCATGTTAGAAAAATGATGTTGCCTAGAAAACTTCCGATTGTAAAGGGTTTTAATATTTGTGTGTACAATTCGTTTCCTTATGCTTAGCAACGTTTTATATTACAGCAGATAATAACAGCAGTGACCTAACTAAGTATTCTTTATATCTAAGAATGGATCTGACGCGAGAACGACTATCACTCCGCCCACTGGCCACGTGGTATAGCTTGTCTAAATAAATACAATGTAGTTTTACTTTGATACCAAAATCTTGTCTAAGGAAACTAGCGGCGTAGCAACCTATATCGATCTCTGATTGGATACTCAGTTTGGTTAACAGCCCGCGCCAGATCAACTGTCTTACGTACAAAAAGTAATCCACGAAAGGAAAAGTAATTACGTTATCAAAAAAAATCTTTATAAGACGTAACAATCAAATACACATATTATTATAATATGAATGATTAAACATGTTTAAGTTAAGATCGTATGTACATTTTTTATTAAACAGGTAATTGCCAAGAACTTTTGATGAATTAGTTTTGAAAAATTAACCGAATGTGTGTCCTTTATATCTATATGGCTGGCACGTTAAAAGATTACATTATAAAATTTATTAAAAGATTGCCTTTAAGAGAAAAAAGACTACATTAATATCCGTTGTACCAGTTGTTCACGGTTAAATCCGTTGTTCCAATTGTTCACGGTTAAATATAAGATCAACAATATTGTTGGAACTGAGTTATAATAAACAAAATTGGCCGTTTACAGTTAAACATTACCAGCAGGTAGATTGTTATAAAACAACAAAAAACAACATTTATTCAGCATAAAGTAAATATACAGTGCGTCTAGCCTACATAGATAATTTATGATATAAGTTATTGACTTTAATAAAGAGAAGCTTATTAATGTTAACAATTTGTTTATATGGATTAAGAGTTTTTATTTTTTATTTTTTTGAAATTATTAAATATTATTATATAATACTTATTCTAGTTCTGGTTTTAGTTTATTTGAAAAGAATATATATATATTAATTACTTCTATGATATTGTTTTGAGCAAAAAGGTAAGAAAAAATAATAGTTATAATATTTACATGATTAAACGTCTTTAAATGATAATATGTAGGTACCGGTGTAGATTATTACGTAGGTACCGGTGTAGATTATTACGTAGGTACCGGTGTAGATTATTGCTATTTTGTTTGTTTGGATTTATTGAACCAGTTAATGACGACCAAGTATTTTACGTCGCCCTTATATTACCTTGATACTGGCCACTAGCCAAGCACACGTGCTACTCAAACAAGCAACTCTTGTATTGCCTGGATACTGGTCACTTTCCAAGCACACGTGCTACTCAAACAAGCAACGCTTGTATTGCCTGGAAACTGGTCACTGTCCAAGCACACGTGCTACAAAAACAAGCAACTCTTGTATTGCCTGCATACAGGTCACTGTCCAAGCATACGTGCTACTCAAACAAGCAACTTTTTTATTGCCTGGATACTGGTCACTGTCCAAGCACACGTGCTACTCAAACAAACAACGTTTGTATTACCTGGATACTGGTCACTGTCCAAGCAAACGTGCTACTCAAACACTCAACGCTTGTATTACCTGGATACTTGTCACTGTCTAAGCACACGTGCTACTCAAACAAACAACGCTTGTATTTCTAACAATCAGCTTTAACTCCGGCTACCGCCACCAACTTTCACCATGGTCTCGTTAAATGTGTTTGTCACTTAATGTGATATACCTTGCGTGTTATCTCTCATTAAAGATATGTGTGGTAAATAGCATGCTCGTTTAATGATTAATCTGTTGAATGGTAGAATAACAAATCACTGTTTCCATAATTGATTTTGAAAGTTTGGATATAGTAAATCAAACGTTGCTAACTTATGTTTTTATTGATATTTATAAATCATAAAGATATTAAAAGTAGACAATAATATGTAAGCCATAAAAGATAATATCGTGTTAAAAAATTAAATTGAAAATTTATGTATAAATATAATCTATATTTCCTCAATATTCCCGACAATTCTATAAAAAGTGACGAGGATACATCTTATTTAAAGACCCGTTCTTATATACCAACGGGTTTATAAATCTGTCCTTTATATAGCATGTGAGTAGTCATGAATCCTTAACTGGATCCTACTCATATAAAGCTATCAGTTCATGTATGTAAATTTGTCCGTCCAGTCCAGATGTGTTGCATATAAATACATAGTATATAAGTCATGGTATACATATATATATCTGTCTAGACTTTATCCCAAATATTGTATGCGAAATATAACTTTTTAATGTAGGTGAAAAACAATAGAATTAGCTAATGCAGTTTTATACTAAATGAGTTTGTGTCAATATAGTAATTGTAACATTTAAATTAGTTTGTGTCAATAAAGTTATTGTAACATATAAATGAGTTTGTGTCAATATAGTAACTGTAACATTTAAATTAGTTTGTGTCAATAAAGTTATTGTAACATATAAATGAGTTTGTGTCAATATAGTAATTGTAGCATATAAATGAGTTTGTGTCAATATAGTTATTGTAGCATATAAATGAGTTTGTGTCAATATAGTTATTGTAGCATATAAATGAGTTTGTGTCAATATAGTAATTGTAACATATAAATGAGTTTGTGTCAATATAGTTATTGTAACATATAAATGAGTTTGTGTCAATATCGTATTTGTAATATATCTTTATATTCTACAATCGTTTTCGATCATCCCATTTATTTGAAAATAATTTCTATGTGTACTTATTAGCTGGATACAATTTAAGTAACATTCATAGCACTTCATAAAAAATGTGCCTCACCGTCTAATGTCTAATGATATATATTTTTTCCCCAAGAATTGTATATAAATAAACATAATTTTTTATGTGTGTAAAAGTCAATATAGTAAATGCACAATGTAGCTGTATTAATTTAAATAAAACCGTCCCAGTTTACTTATCAAGTTTACAACTGCACCGGGAGTCTTTAGTATGGAGGGTATTATCTGCCATAATTCAGATTGCTTAATTACATTTTTCAACTTAGTAATTGCCAATTTAATTCACTCAAGTGGTAATTTCTAACTGCTGTGTGCGTAAACGTAATGTTACATGTGAACAATTACAAATTACATTCACTTAAGGAGGAATATACCTTTTAAATTATTTTTGAAATCAAGGGAATATTTGATATGTAATGAAACTATAAGTAATTTCCAATTTGAATATGCTTTTTTTTCTGCGGTAAATATAACACTTCTTTACCTTTGACGTCGTAAACATGGCCATGTTTGGTATTTTTGACGGCCCGATTTATAGCAGCAAAATCGCGTATTTGTCGACCTCAGTCAAGTTATACCGAATGTACAGAATCGAAACACATATCACCACGAACACATTCAACGGATATATGAATTTACAGATGCAAAAATTACGACGAATGCCACATTTTGAAAATATTAGCGAAAAAACGAAATTATTATTTTCTCGATTTTTTCGAAAAAAATGCTTCTAATCAAATTTACCAAAAAACAAACCGAGCGATTTTGGAATAATTTTATTTGATTTCTAACAATATGTTTCACAGTGATTGTGAGATTTTTATAACAATTGACAAACTAGATTTTTTTTTGATTTTTAATTATCTAAATCCCACCCTACGTCAAAAAAGGCGTCAACATATTGCATCATTCTACACGTTTTCCATAAGATTTTCGGCAGTTGATTAAGGTTTAATTATTTTCTAAATCAGCGGTTCAATAAGTATATTATGAAACTAGAAGAAATTCCCAATGTGAATATGTATGTTTTGCAGCGGTCAATAGAATATACATGTATATTTATATGTGACGTCGTAATCATGGCTAAGTTTTTGCTTTTACATACGTCAATTTGTGTAAATTGCATATTGCAAATTGTAGTATTATTGTTTATCCAAAGAAAATGTTTAATGTGACATTATCTGCCATCATTCGGCATTATGTGAAACTGACTTATGTCCATTAATCTTAACATTTAAATGAAAATAGAATTTGGAAAGAAAGCAACCTAGAAACACACGAATCTTTTGTATTAAATTTAAATAGAAATTGCCTATAGTTGTAACTCCACCATTGATTTGCCTATAGGTGTAACTCCACCATTGATTTTTGTTCTTCATTTTATCGTAAATAATAAAAGTTTGAAGGCCTGACCCAAATGAAAGAAGTGAAACCTACATTTTACTGTTTGTCAACTTCTGCACTATCAAAATATGATGAGAAAAGTATGAGTCATGTGTCATATAAGAGGGTTTTTTTTCCTGCTAAGTTGTACACTGTTGGCAAAGTGAAAGTAGACTTCCGAAATCATGTATTCATATCCCAATTTCAAAGCATCACATATTTTTTTCTAAATTCACAATTTAAACATGACAATGCTGTCAAAATGTTCAGAATACACCAATAATGCCATTCAAATAAAAAAATGAGCATTAAAATAAAGAAAATGCACTTTTAAAGTAAAAAACGAGGATTATTTATAACCGCCATTATGCGACTACCCTACAGAAGCACTTCATTTCTCCAATGGTTGTATTATGCCTATATGTATGGCTCTCCATAAAACCACAGGTAATCAATATGGAAAGACTGTAGAACGGCTCAACAGTGGATCCAGGGTGAACAGAATACTCGGCGCACATATTTTTTTACCAAAAGGATCTTAAGGTTAGTAGTTTACAAAAAGCATGTCCCTGTATGATTTTTAGCATGATTCCTGAATTCAGGCCTATATATATTATACATAGTGTATTTTTTAACAACGCGGGACCACTGAGATTGTTTTAATATATATATATATATTTAGGTATGCCTTGTACCCAGCCTTATAAAATAAATTCATGAAAAAAAACGTGTAAGTTTATGTTTCGGCCTGAAGCGAAACATATTCTTATATTGATATGTTAAAATATGCCTCGCCAAACCTCAGCAAATAAAATCTATTTTTATAATGTGTTTATTTGTTCTATATGGATATAGGCTCATTTTAAAGAAAGCTATGGTAGGACATAATATAAATATGAAGAATACCAAAGTCTATATATGATATATACACACACCCTCATTACCCACTCCCCCCTCCAAAAACACACACTAAAAATTAGCAACCACCCCACCCCTGTCACGGATATATAACCAACAACACAAACTATTCATGTAAAACTCAGACACATTAAAACAAAACAAAAATAGAGATAAGAGACATTAGGTTGTTTAATCAATATATTTTTATTATTATTGGGTCAGGGAAAGAGATTCCAAACACCGATACATGCGATCCCGTTTTTGCACGATGAACGTAGTACAGTAATGGGTGTTCTTTATATTTTGGCTGATAATGTAGCTTTGGATGAACCGTTTGATCACCAAATTCGTTCTTTTCCAATATTTTGTATTTAATGTTTTACAATAACATTATTGTCCGGATTCTAATATGGTGAACGCTTATAATTAAAATGGTTCACAATAGCAAGTATTTTTTTCAATTATTGATTTTCTTACAACTTTGACAAATCATTATTGAGATTTTCTTGGGTAGAACCAGTAAATTAAGTTGTAAGGATAAAGTGTCTTGCTCAAGGACACGTCACATAGGATCGAAAACCGCGACCCTTCGTTCTTGTACCCGTTGCTCTATCACTCGTTCCACTTTAGTTCTAATTTCACTTAGCAGCGACAAACATACATTGGTAATATTTCTTTAATCAAAACGACTTTTACGGCTATCCACACTCTTCACAACTAACAAACAAAGCTACCATCAGAAATTTCTAGAAAGTATTTTAACCCAGATATCTGCACATTTTAGTGGCTTTTGGATCGCTTGGGCACGACGTTTGAATTAGATGCACATATATCGATTTATACCAATTTTTAATTATTGATTTATTCTTATTATCATCTGTTTTATCTTTGTTCACTTTTTCCTATGTTCAGTGTTCTTATGGACATTAAAAGAACATCTACATTTACAGCTAGTCATTGCATATTGTGATATCTCGAATAATACGAATTTGCATCAGCTTTATCAAGCTTGTTTTCTGGTCCATTCTACCATGTACCTTTATATCCATATAGGTAAAACGAAGAAGAAGAAATAGTGTTTATACCGTTTTGAAAAAATATTAAAAGCTACGCCACTCTATGATATAGTGTATTAAGTTTGGCTGGGAAGGATTATCTCCCTTGTCTACCTTTCCGCTGTTCCTTTGTTTACTGGCGTTGTGGCAGAGGGTTTATGAACTTTTCGCCTATCTCTACACAACGAGAATCACTTTTTTGGAAATTTCTAAATTGTTAAAACCGGTAAACAACACAACCTCACGTGCTTGGTGGATGACGAGGCAGCTTTTACCTATAGCTGTTACATCACGTAAGAACTTTATAACGTCAATATTTATCAACGATGGTGTCTTCACGCGTACCAATGCAATGGTCTTTAACTAAGAATGAGAATATCTTTATCTTTGAAGCCAGGCGACAGAATCTACAATACACACTTTCTCTGGACCCGAATTTCGCCCGTTTCCTCGTAGATGACTTTATTTGGGGAAAGAAAATTAACGCTACACCCCTCAGGGGACTTACTGACGATGGTGAAACTACCCCAGAGGCCTCATGACGCACCGCTGCGCAGAAATGTAATCAGTTGGAGCTTATGCTAAGGTAGATTGCAAACTACTGTCCTGTAATATCACCGAATACATTCAGAAGAATTCTACATCAGTGAAAGGTGTTTGGCAAGCCGTACGTCTCCATTATGGATTCCAAACATCGGGTAGTTACTTCTTGGACGATAATAATATTTGCCTCGAGCCCAGTGAAAGACAAGAAGACCTTTATCAAAGACTTACCAATTTTGTTGAAGATAACCTTCTGCTTGCCGATAGATCCATTAGACATCATGGGGATCTTCCTGAGGCAGATGAAGAACTGTCACCGACTCTTGAGAGTTTTATTGTACTAACCTGGTTGAGACTCGTTCATCCGGAGCTTCCTGCCCTTGTAAAACAAAGATATGGTGCTGACCTCCGGTTTCAAATGGCACTTGACAGTTTGTGAGATGAAGTTCATTCTGCTGCTGATGCCAAAGTACTCAGGACCTCCTTTAAGAATACATCGAGAACGATATCTCGTAACGAAGGTAACAAAAAGCGGACATTTCTGTGTAAACAGGCTGGCAGACACTATCAGCACTATCTAAGCACCTGTACATATTTACCAGAGGGAGACCGACCATACATGACAAAAGTAAGGCCATACCTAATGATGACAATTCTGAGTTTGATGAAGATGAGGCACCCTCTCCCAGCGATGACACAGAACAGTATTAGCCTCTCAAACTCCGTGTTGTGGCTTCATCACGTCGTGTAAGCACAAAGCAGTCTCCATTTTCAAAGCATTTTACAAACATCACCCTTTACAGCTTATACTCGATACTGGAGCAGAAATAAGCATGCTAAAAGCATCGACTGCTGAGTACATAGGAGCAGCAATCACAAAGAGCAAACAGAGTGCGCTACAGGCAGATGGTGTTACTCCTCTACAGATCGTTGAACAGAACAGTGACCTTTATCTAGAAGCTCTTATAATTCGTGATCTTTTTTTTTTCAATTTCAATCACTAAAGAGTGATCCATTTAATCACCCCGTAATAGGTCTGTGAGGGTCGGGGTGGGCCATCCCTCAACAAACCTATGTACAAATATATGTTTCAGTCAAGTTGTAACATACATTCATATATATATATATATATATATACACACACACTTAAAGGAAAAAGAAAGCATACATTTTGGTTTTTAAAATTATTAAACCATTGGTCAAATTTATTCATGTGATGAAAAACGAACTGATTTTTTCTTATTGTTTTGCTTTGAAATGAATTAAATGTTTGTTTTTTTATTCAACAATATGACGAAATATAAACACACAAAAATTATATACAATACATTTATTGTTCCTTGACCTGTCGACGATTATAGGTATGTATACTTTCTTTTTCCTTTCACTGTATACATATATATACATTAATTTTAAAGGGACACACTATTCTCAACAAAAAATCAAATAGAAATAAAATATAATTTGACACAGCAGATGATAGTATAAGAAAATTATGTTGTCTAATGACTTCAGGAGATTTTTCTCTCTTAAGTCTATAGTGGTTGGTTTAGTGTAGAACCTTACTAAATAGTAAATATGTATTTTGGTGTATCCCTTTTTAAAGAAAAGATATAGTGGTAATAATTACATGAATTTTATTATATTGGGATTGTTTTTGTATGTTTATATTTTTTAGAGGTATCTATAATTGGAATGGTTTATTAACACAATTTGTGTGTGTTAATTGATGGTGTTTATTGAAAGCCAGGGGAAGATATTAAATATATATCAAAGAAACCTTGGTTCATTTTATATTTTTCTAGTAAAATTTAACTATATTTGAGAATCAGAAAACACAAAAGCATTACCTATTTCTTAAATTTTATAAAACATGTGTTTTCAGTTTTTGGATTGGTTGAATATTAGTGTAATATTTTTTCATTTGTATATATTTCATAAAAAATTAAGCAGATTCACATACAAACTAAAACATTATGTCAATTATATATATATAAATATACAGAAAGAATAAGTAACACACTTATATGCGAATTCAAGAGAAACAGGTGTGTAGTGTAAGGATCGTTTTGTTGTTGATTTTTTAAAAATCAAATATTAAAAAATCAAATATTAAAAAATAATAAAATGAAACAAAAACTGTTTCGAAAGAAACATGATTAAGAGTGTACATGTGTAAACACTATTTCCAAGCAGATATTTATAGATTAACAGAGTCCCTTATAATTATAATGATTCCATTTGTGACACAAAAAATATAGTCTATACTATTGCTGTAAACAGTAATTAAGATCTTATATTATTGCAAAATTTACTTTCACAAAAAAGATAAACTCTAGTTAGAATACACATGTGTTCTATGACTAGATGTAAAATTGTTATATAGACACTTTCCTTTTCTTTTAATGAGAAATAAAACAGAAGTTTGAACATTATAAAACAATATATAAGTAGAGAAAGAAAAAACAAAAACAACAAAAAATCGAGGAATCAGGAGATTTTCACTCAAGTACTGTCTCCACAAAATAAGCAAAGAGGCCATCCTGGAGGGCAACTTTTATCATACATAAATCTATTAAAAATGTAAAATTAATAGTCTTTATTTTAAAGATATAAGGGGAATGTACAGGTTCCATAACAAATCAAATTTTTCCACCTCAATGTTATTTTTGGCAATACATCGTTCTGTTTCATACAACATTATAATATAGTGTTTGAATGGTTTAAAAATAGGTATATTGTTTTTCCTTTTTTTACCGTATATGAAGTGTTTAACAGTATATAGCAACCTATTCAAAACAGTTTCGAATTTCATACTGCCAAAGATTATGTCTGAAGACGACCAATTTGTATTTATTGTATTGCACTTTTCATTCAGATATTTTTTAAAACTTTGAAAAAAAATTGTTGCGTTACTATGCATTTAATAAATATATGTTTAATAGTTTCGGTTTCTCTTTGAAAAAAGGAACATACATCAGATTCTTTTATCTTCATTTTTTTTAAGCAATGAGTATGTTCCAAGAATTCGGTGATTAATTCTAAATTGGAATAATTGTAAATGTGTGTCTTTAGTGACATTGAAAGGAAGAGCGTTATACTTTCTATCTCTCAGATTAATTCGAATATTTAAATCATTCTCCCATTTTGTTTTAGAAGTTGGAATAAAATCTTTATTCATAATATGTTGGTAAATTGTTCTACAGCCCTTTTTATCTTTCAGGATTGTTGACATTGTATATGGTATTAAAAGGTTAAGGCAAATGCATGATAAATGTAGAAAAGATAACTTATCTAAATAGTGTCTGACTGATGCTACGAGTCCTTCAAATTCGATAAAGTTAGTGTTAACACTATATTTTTCAGTGAATTCTCTGTAAGTGAATAAATTGCCATTTGTATTCATGAGGTCATTTATAAAATATATACCTTTTTTAAACCAATGATTCAGTAAAATACTAGATCCTCCAATCTTAATATGAGGGTTGTGCCATAATGGAGTGGACTGAGAGTTATTCCAGTTCGTGATTTTGATGTGTGGACATTCTTGTAGGTATCCCGTTCATGTCATGTAATGACATATCGGTCACATTAATTATGGTCCTTCCGGACCCGACCAAAACGAGAACCGCATCCGCCAAACCCAGGCATTTGTCTTGAGAGCGAAATCTGCTACAGTTTGGCCTGGTAGCTTTGTTGAATTTGATGCACCCCTAGATCTCAAACATGGCTGCATCCTGGCGGTTGAGCCTCGTGCCGACAACTCTCCAAAAGGCACCCATGATTGGCCACATCCACACATCACTGAGGCAATAGCAGGGGAAATCCGCCTCTACAACGACACATGTGAACCCGAGCAGCTCCAAAAGAATGGACACGTCTGTCAAGTGATATTAAAACATATTGCTGACTCAAGTGATAGCCAACTGTAACACCTAAACCAGTCTTGAACACGATCCAGCATCAAGACTCTATGAAGGGATTCCACACAGACTCTGTTAAACTAGACCCTGACAATATATTACCACTGGAGTACCGAAGTCAATTGAAAGCCCTTCTTCAAGAAGATGACCAGATATTCAGTCCTGATTTGAAAGCCTACAATGGCGCTGTTGGCCCTTTTGAAGCTGTTGTAAATATGGGTCCTGTTGAATCACCATAAAGAAAAGGCAGAGTTCCGCAATACTCTCGGAATAAACTCGTTGAACTGCAGTCAAAATTTGATGCACACTAGTCACAAGGTGTTTTTAAGCGACAAGAAGATATTGGGATTACAGTAGAGTATTTAAATCCATCCTTTTTTGTAAAGATGTCCTCTGGTGGATTCCGTCTAGTAACTGCTTTTGCTGAAGTTGGACAGTACAGCAAACCACAACCATCCCTCATGCCCGACGTCGATTCAATACTGCGGACTATAGGCCAGTGGAAGTACATTATAGTATCGGACTTGACAAATATCTTCTATCAAATCCCCCGCTCACGTAAGTCAATGAAATACTGTGGCGTTGCTACTCCATTTCGAGGTGTCCGAGTTTACACCAAAGTGCGCAATGGGCATGCCAAGATCCGAAACAGCGTTGAAGGAATGAATGTGTCGTGTTCTAGTCGACTTTCTCCAAGATTGCTGTATTGCCAAGTTAGCAGATGACCTGTACTGTGGAGGTAACGCACTCGAAGAGCTCGTTATTAATTGGACTCGCGTATTATGTGCCATGCAAGAATGCAACCTTCATGTGTCCCCCTCTAAGACTATAATTTGTCCACGCTCTACAACAATCCTTGAATGGGTTTGGACAGATGGCCAGATCTCTGCAAGTCCACACAAAATTGCAGTTTTGTCTTCTTGTTCACAACCTGATACAAATAATGAAATATGAATGAAATTTGGCATAAATGATGTTTTTTTTCACATGCAGTGACCTGATTACAATCACTGGTTATGTTACAATTAAGTATATATAATTAATCCATGTTGACATCTTTAACAAAAAAATACCATTCGTGATCATCTTAAGTTGCTGTATCAATCATAGAAAACATTCAACCATCAGAAGAAAAAAGCAAATTGATTCCATCTTGTTTAATGACTGGTTCCTATCTTTATGCAATGTGCAGTTAAAAAAGACGGGTTTTAATATTATAATGTCAATTTAATTGAAACTTAAGCCCTCACTCCACCCTCCTGTCGTCGTTGTGGGTTGTCCAATGGATTTCACCTCTGCGCTCTACCATAATATGCCTACCGATGGTGAACACACATGCAAAGTTTCATTCACATCCAAAGAGTGGTTGCATAGATATCTTAAACTTAAACGCAAAAGTTTAACCTGGTGTCTACAGACGACGACGACGACGACGACGACGACGACACCGGGGTCATGGTAATAGCTCTCCTTGGACTTCGTCCCGTCGAGCTAAAAAGTAAACAAACGACTCGCAATGCGTTCACTTTCGAAAACTTGACACATCGCAAAACAATAGTTCAAATAAGTTCTGATTATTATAAATCATTATTATACAACTTGGCTAATCAATAATAATGCCTAGCTGTCCTCGCAATGTAATGCGACCTAGATAAAGTAAAATATCCAAATTACAGCGTCCAAAACTACCAACAGCTGAAACCAAGATAGCAGAAATCTTTGCCTGGAAAACGCGCGAATTTTACGTATGCAAATGACATATCATCATGCCCTTCCATCAATAAATGTTTCACCCTAGAAATTCCGATTTTAACAACGGGCCTAAATATCGTGATTTACATTCCTATGCTACGAAAAAGCAATGAAAAAATAAAACACATTTGAAAAACAACACCTGTGACAAATAGAAATGTTGCACTTGAGGTATTACATATTTCTGAACTTCACTTCCGTTAATACACACGAGGGAGGCACATAATCCACGGTTCACCAATCGCTCTTTACCACTACTAAATAAAATATCTGGACCAACTTCGAAAATAGATATAGAGCTTCAAGTGATAATATAGTAATGACTCCATATTCGAAGAAATATAAATAATGATAATTAGTTTATGATAACCATACTATGAATTAATAACGCTCTATAGAAAACAGCTAAGCCCTTCTTTCAGTACATCTAAAAATATTTGGTCACCACGGTCACACCTTCGCAGAAAAGTCCCTTATCTGCTTCTACAATTTGCGGATACCTGATATAGGCTCGACTTGATCTAAGTGCTTCAGTGGCAACTTTACTGTTTACCCTAACTCTCTATGTTTGGAGGATCCTCCGCTGTCAGAAGCACTTTAATTGTTCTCTCCACTTGCTGTCATCACATTCCACCTTTTCCTTGCCACCATAAATTGACAGATCCTCTTTCAAAATTAAGGTCAACGCCAGCAGATGTAGATTGCCTTGCGAAGGTGAATACTTTTTTAACTAACGAGGAACCCACATTCTAAACACTAGATCTGGCATCTGCAAAACTTAAACCCAAGCTGCGAGAGCATTGGTCCCAAGCGTAAGGAATGCGACTTGCTAGTATATTTACTCTGATCAATTCCTAAGGCTGTGATAGACTTATTTAAAATTGAACAGAACTGATATCTAGTTACTGGCACGTCTTCAAAATGAATTGGCAATTGCCCAGGTTTATAAGACCTGGTCTTTAGATGATTTCAGACGTCTGACTTGACATAGGCATAATTTAATGCTAACAGGAAAATCACAGTACCATTGCCTAATTGATCCGTCTTCGAATGCGGAATATACAACTCAATGATTGAACTCTTAAAAGTAAATTTGATATCAGATACAGATATAGCGTGATAAGAAAAACTTTTAAAATTGGCCACGAGCTCTCCAACCCAAAATATGCAAACAAAAATGCTGCTGAGGACAATGTGAACTCGTGTGCAGAACTGCAAACTACTGGTAATATATCAATGGTATTTTTAACAAGTTAGGGTTAATTGGTAATCGGAAGTGAACCCTCTTATCAAGGCGCTCCATACAAGTGAGCTGTAAAGTCATATACTTGCTGTATATTTGGTGACCATATCAAATTCATTTTATAACTAACTCTTAACAATTGAAAGGCAATTTCTCCGGTGTTATAAGCCTCTCTAGTATTGACCGCTAAAGATTCTAACTGCACTTGAGATCGAGACGATTTTTTGTTTAAAATAGAAAAAATATCCACAAGCTTGAATAGCCAATACGATTGGCATCAACTCTAAGAGGGTTATGAGCCTAAATATCTCAGGCATCCGGACATTGAATAAAGTCAAATATGACTCTAAATATGCGGTACATTCACGACCAGCATTACCAGATGTAAATAGATGTAATTCCGAATTACTTAACCATTCATGCTCTGGAAAGTAACATATTATTATACCATAAAAACAATCAAGAAACATTAACCAAGATTTAATGTCCTCTTAAATGGGATATGTAACCCTTATGAAATGATGCGGTTTAGCAATCCTAGACATAGCATCATGCAAACGTCTACAAAAAGCACAAGTAGCTGATATTGCACATGCATAAAAAATAGCGAGCCGGTTAGTGGCTGAAGCGTAACAAGATTTATTTTCTTCTTGTCCAAAACATAACACATTCCTCAACACAACCAACTTTCCATTTGGGGATTCTGACCTCAATTCAAATGAATAAATTTTAGACCTTAACATATCAGAATGTGAGTAGGACCCAGTGTCTTATCATGTGCAAGAGGAACATCTTTAAAGAGCAAAGGTCTACATGGCCCGACTTTCGCCAGAATCTTTTTGACCACTGAACAAAAAAATCGTCCAAATAATGAAGGACTTATCCACATTGGGATCTTGTTTTTACTGCCCATTCTAAAATGTGGAGAATTTCTCGAAAAGTGCGAAATATAGAACAGCTCATGGAAAGACACTTATCATAAAAATAGTTATTTCCTAGACTAAAACAAGTCCTGTGGATTGAAAGGTAGCAGCCTAAATGCAGATGAAATGTCCTTTTTACCTAATAATGCCCCCAGACCAAGTGAACTAACCATTTCAACTGCTTTAATAAAATATGTGTAATAAACTCTAGATAAGTTATAATCCATAAAGTCGTCCACACTGTGTCCTAGAGTGATGTATTAGTTTGGAGGTTTAATTCATTTTTTGCACAATGCCAATGGGCGACAGTCTTATAAACTTTCTTGGACCAGATAAATGCAAAGGAAACCCGATTTTAAAATCACTTAGTAGTTCTTCTTTTGTTTCTAGTTTATGATACATATTGTAACTTAACACATAACGGCTCCAATTTTATTAGTGTTTGACCGATGACCAACGTATCCCGGGAATCCCCTTGGAGAGCCTCGAACTGATGCATTGCATCTGAAACTTTGTCGAACAGGGAACCTTTGTGTAAATGTGAAAAGAGGCACTTACTGGTCGACACCATCCTAAGATTAGAACCATTCATACCCAACTGAGCTGACCTGTTAACATTACAACGCCAATAAGGACGGTTCCCAGAACATGTTTGTAAATGCATGGCTGTTTGCTACACCGACCATTATAGAAGTCATAACATATACGACCAGATTTAGAACCGCCACTGGACGCTGACGTATGAAACATATACATCAACCATAGTTCCTGGTCTAAAATACTCCAATATTTATTACGTTCACGAGCTTTCTTTGCTGTAAATTGTTCATCATATAGCTTCCACCCTATGCCACCATATGACAAATCCACCAAAACGCGACAAACGAATTTTACTACGTGTAAACCTGTATTAATGGCGGATCTAGTCTTTAAAAAATCCGGCATAGGCTCCCACTTAAACTCCTATGTTTTATTAAAATTCACTGCATTTCTACTGAAAGACGTGTGCTCGTTCAGATTTTGTGTTGCGCCTTTCTAAACTGAAATATTGGATCCGTCCTTGTGTGTGTATTACGGATCAAATTAAAATCAAAATAAAAACACGTGGCTCATTTACTACGTCACAAAATGCGAAAAATGCTTATAAAATCTTTATCTGTCATTGTATGATTTGAAATTTATTCCAAACAAAGGTCTATAGTCTGATAGATCTATATTCTTTATTGATTCACCAGAAATTAGCACTGTAGTAATACCAGTAATATTTTATCGTTACTACAGTAATGTGTTACGCTGTAATGCTTTAGTCTTAATTATTTAATATGGGTGAATAGGTGAAATAAATACAAACAAGTCCAACTTCTAGTTTCTTTCCTTTTATATATAATAAGCGTAATCAATTTTTGACAATTGGAGAACCAATATTTATTTATCTATGTCGGTATATCCAGACAAAACGATTAATTAAGTTATTCACAATCAACGTAAATTTAGCACACATGTATAAATTTATTCTTCGGAAATCCGATATCTATAACCACTGTGGAAAACCACTTTTTTTAACTCGCTTCTAATATGACTTCTCCCTTCCTAAAACTCTCAAAACTAACTGTCTCGATTTAAAGCCAAACTTAATATAACATTTATTTTGACTTATCAAATTGTCTGATGAAATATAGATTATCTTAAATACCAATCATTGTTATAACAAAAGGTGCTAAATAGAAAGCCCTTGATGTACATATACTAGTTCAGGAAATATACATTATGCAACAAAGCGGCACCTGTCAAAACAAACACTTATACAAATCCGACGTCTTTTGTAATTATTTAAATAATGATAAATGCTGTTAAAATGTAAATTGTTTTGACACGAATTAATCTACGAGACGTTAATCAACAAATACATTAAAATGCTTTAATGAAAACACCAGAATAAAATGTGTTAACATTCATACAATATGAAAAACTTATTCTTTAGAAATATTTAATCCATAATCAGTCTTGAATTGTATATATATAGATTCAATCAAATATGCTTTGATTGTTAGTTATTTAACACCATCATGTGCAAACCATTTTCAAACATCAAATAAATCAAAGCGCTAAAAATTATTACACAAAAATTAATTTTAATCTGCGAGTGTCAAAGAAAATATATAACAATAAAATGCTGACACAATTTTTACTGAATGCGTGTGGCATAACAAATGTACATTGACCGTCACCTGTCTTTCCTGTACACACTGTATATAACCAAACTGTTTTCACTTCACAATGTCCCTAACACAGCAGTACGGTATAAAATTTTGTGTTTTGCAAAAGAAAACTAAATCAGAAACTGTGACTAACATTTTTGAAACACATAGCGAAAAAGCTTTGCAGAAAACTGCAATTTATAAATGTACAACAGGTTCGGCAAAGACGTCAGTTAAACAACGGACATGGAAAAAGGCGGACGTCCTGCAACGCCAAAAAACCCTAGAATCGATTCTAGATGGGGATAGACATATAAGTGTTACAGATTTTTCGACTAAACAGGACAGTTTAACAGGAAGTGCTTATTCTAGTATTATGGACAATTTGAGAATGCGCAGTGTTGCAGCTAGGTGGGTGTCATGGTTACTTTCGAGCGAAAACAAAGAGATGAGAATGGCAGCGACTACAAGATTTCTAAAGAAATATAGTAAATGTGGTATGAGATATTAAAATGAAATAGTGACATTTGATGGGACATGGGTATCAATGTTTGATCCATAAAAACAAACAAATGCCATCAGTTTGGAAATCACCGGCATGCCCATCACCAAAGAAACTCAGCGAAGAAGCAGATTTTTGTCGGATTTTACGACGTGGGTTGTGCCTTGACCTATGCCGTACTTGCAGGAACTATACTCAACTTCAACTACTATACAAAGGCATGCACAACACAATCTTTATTATTCATACATTTGTTTCTTTTTGTTTTTTTAACTAATTATTTGAGGGCTTCGTATTACATTGTGACTTTGAATTATTTAAAAATGACACAACGTTAAGTAATTAAGCGTATTTTAACGTTGATCCGGTCACGGTTGGTAGGCGTTACTAAAATCACTGTAACATGTTCAGATTTAAAGATAAATTAGTCAAATTCGTAGTACACGTTGTATTTATATCAATATGAAATATTATGATTAAAACAGAAATGATGAAAAGGTTATAAATAGATTCCGCGACTTTTATGAATTCCCTCGTATGTTGCACTTTTTACCGGGAAATCTATTTTAGTTCTAACCTAGGCGCGTAGCCCAAAGTTAGGAAACTCCTTTTTAATATATTATTTTGGCATGTTTACATAGATATCCTTTTGGCAATACGGGGTCAGTGAGTATATATATATATAAGCATGGTTTATTGGGGAAAATATGTTTCTAGTTTCTAAATGTTTGAAAAATCCTGATGAATTCCCTTTAACTGAAAGATTATATACCACAAACGAATGTTATAAATAATTTCTGATTTAAATATTTTATTTATTATATAATTATATATTTATGTATTTGTTTACATATATAATATTTTATTTTAACCCAAGGGAACATCTTTTACTCAAATCAGATAACAACGGTTTTCCTTGACTGCAACAACAATTTCCTTTCCGGCGAGTCAATGGTCATTGATCTATATTGTATCTATAAAGTGGTTTAATGATGAAAGTGGTTTAATGATGAATGTAAAACTCGCCAATCACTATACAAGGAATATATGTTATTGTATAATATAAATAAAACGGATGCGAACAGGCAATTGATGCTACAATCGACAAAGGATTATAAATAGTATTGCATAAAATGTAAATATGCATACAATCGGAACTTAGGATATAAGATGAACGAAATGAAACGTAAGCGGCCAAACGAATTCTGGAACATGTTTAAGCGTTTTAAAAACTTATCATCGGATGTCACTATAAATCCTGATAACGAATGCGAGGATTTCTTATAACCTCGCCGCTCGCCGATATTTTTCTCGTTATTTTTAAGTGACATTGAACTGTCTCTTCAAGGTAACACCGATATAGGAATACATGTAACACTTGATCAGCTATCTATTTATCTTTTGATGTTTGCTGATGATGCAGTGTTATGTGCAGCAACAAAAAAAGGGATTACAAGCGTCACTTAATAATCTAGAAATATATTGCCACAAATTAATGGAATTTAACAATTAATACAATAAAAAACTAAGATCGTTGTATTTCGAAAGGGCGGGATGTTAAGTAAAAATGATAAATGGACATATTCCGGGTCAGAAATTGAAATAGTCAATAGTTTCAATTATCTAGGTATGGTATTGTCAAGTGGAGGGTCAATTATTAAAAAAACGTGAGCACTCTTTCTGGTAAAGCCTTGCGGGCAATGAGTACGTTGCTCAGCGTAACAAAAACAGTATGAAATACCTTTCAATATAATGTTTAACCTATTTGACTCATACGTTCTTTCTGTCTTGAATTATGGTTGCGAAATATGGGGTTTTGATCAATCAGAGCAACTGGAAAGGGTGCATAGAAAATTCTGTAAATAGACGCTCAATGTAAAAATGACTACAAATAGTTTATCGTTATGCTTAAAAACGGGTACATTCAACAGTATATTGAAAGGTATATACAAATAATAAAATACTGGCTCAATTTACATAAAGAAAAAAGCCGAAATTGTGTTTTAAACACCATTAAAAATGTACAGAGACAAGAAATTGAAACAAACCAGAATGCAAAAAACTGGTTTCCGAAAGTGCGAAATTTATTGTGCCAAAGCGACTTTGAAGAAATATGGATGTATCCGGAATCACTTATTGTAAACTTGTTCATACCTTTGTTACGGAATAGATTAAGAGATATTCATATAAATCATTGGCAAGAAACTATTTTAATCCACACTTCGTTGTCTTTGTACAGAAATATTAAACATACTTACCAAATAGCAGACTACTTGATAAAACTGAACAACAAAAAACATAGACACATTATAGCCAAAATAAAATTTCATCTCATTGTTTGTACATAGAAACCGGACGTCACAGGAACATAGTTAGAAATGAAAGGAAATGTGTGATTTGTAACAAAAAACGATATGGAAGATGAATATCACTTTATTTTAATCTGTCCTCATTATAATGATCTGCGCAAGCAATATATTCCAAACTATTATATCAATAAACCTAGTATGTTCAAATTCATTAATCTTTGGCGTTCAAACAAAAAGTCTGTTTTAAACAAACTTGCATCATATTGGATCAACGCATTTTAAATGCAAGAACAGATGCTTAATGCAAACAGCTAATTAGATAAAATTTGTGATTATATTATAATTTGTATGTCGATAGTAAGAGCGAATACGTGTGGTGGGGTGCGAGAGTGTATGTATGTTTGTATGTATGTATGTATGTTTGTATGTATGTATGTATGTATGTATGTATTGTATTGTATGTATGTATGTATGTATGTATGTATGTGTGTGTGTGTGTGTGTGTGTGTGTGTGTGTGTGTGTGCTATTTACTCAACTTGTTATGTGTTTATGTGTTTAATTATTTACATGTTATTACAACATTGTAATTTGATGAGAAACTATGTATAGTTTAAATCAATAAAATATTCTTCTTCTTCTATAAGTAGTCATATGTAAATAACAAGTCAACCAGTCATGTTATTCACTCTCACTATAATTACTATTACCACCATAATTATTACTATTACTACCATATTTTCTAAAATGTTTGTATTTAATATTGAAATGCATTTTTGCATGTGCCTTAAGTATTTGAATATGTTTTTTATGGTGAAAAGCTTTTGGAATGCTTCAGCCAAAATAAAAGAATGTTCTGTTCTGTTCTGTTCTGTTCTGTTCTATTCAGTTCTGTGTATTCGTCCCAATATTTTAAATAAGTGAAATTGAAATGTTATACAGTTGAAGTTAGGCCTACAATACTAATCATATTGTTATAACGGATACTATAATACCATACAAATAGTCTCGTGAAATTGCTAAAAACCTTACCTTAAACAAATGATGAACATATAGTGAACTAATATAAGACATGTTCAAATGTAATATCGATAAAAATGAAAACCGAAAACGACCTACTTAAAATATATATTAGCATTCCTTCTGTGTGGGTGGGGAATGGTTGATTCGGTCTGTATGAAATCCATCTAAAACCACTATCATCAGATAAATTACAGAGTTGATACGCATATATACACAATGTTGAATACTTAGCGACCAATACAGACCTTATACCGAGTAAAGGCTCGAACTTTATATATAGCCGTACTGTCCGAGTATAAGTCGGCTGCCGTACTGTCCGAGTATAAGTCGGCTGTTAGTTATATAAAGCCGAACTGTCCGAGTATAAGTCGGCTGTAAGTTATATAAAGCCGCACTGTCCTAGTATAAGTCGGCTGTTAGTTATATATAGTCGCACTGTCCGAGTATAAGTCGGCTGTTAGTTATATAAAGCCGCACTGTCCTAGTATAAGTTGGATGTAAGTTATATATAGCCGCACTGTCCGAGTATAAGTCGGCTGTTAGTTATATAAAGCCGTATTGTCCGAGTATAAGTCGGCTGTCATTTATATATAGCCGCACTGTCCGAGTATAAGTCGGATGTTAGTTATATAAAGCCGCACTGTCCGAGTATAAGTCAGCTGTAAGTTATATAAAGCCGTACTGTCCGAAGTATAAGTCAGCTGTAAGTTATATAAAGCCGCACTGTCCGAGTATAAGTCGGCTGTTAGTTATATATAGCTGCACTGTCCGAGTATAAATCGGATGTTAGTTATATAAAGCCGCACTGTCCGAGTATAAGTCGGCTGTAAGTTATATAAAGCCGCACTGTCCGAATATAAGTCAGCTGTTAGTTATATATAGCCGCACTGTCTGAGTATAAGTCGGCTGTTAGTTATATAAAGCCGCACTGTCCTAGTATAAGTCCGCTGTAAGTTATATATAGCCGCACTGTCCGAGTATAAGTCGGCTGTTAGTTATATAAATGCATACTGTCCGAGTATAAGTTGGCTGTAAGTTAAATCAAGCCGCACTGTCCGAGTATAAGTCGGCTGTAAGTTATATAAAGCCGCACTGTCCGAGTATAAGTCGGCTGTAAGTTATATATAGCCGTACTGTCCGAGTATAAGTCGGCTGTTAGCAATATATAGCCGCACTGTCCGAAGCATAAGTCGGCTGTTAGTTATATATAGCCGCACTGTCCGAGTATAAGTCGGCTGTTAGTTATATAAAGCCGCACTGTCTGAGTATAAGTCGGCTGTTAGTTATATAAAGCCGTACTGTCCGAGTATAAGTCGGCTGTTAGTTATATAAAGCCGCACTGTCCGAGTATAAGTCGGCTGTTAGTTATATAAAGCCGCACTGTCCGATTATAGGTTGGCTGTTAGTCATATAAAGCCGCACTGTCCTAGTATAAGTCCGCTGTAAGTTATATATAGCCGCACTGTCCGAGTATAAGTCGGCTGTAAGTGATATAAAGCCGCACTGTCCGAGTATAAGTCGACTGTTAGTTATATAAAGCCGCACTGTCCGAGTATAGGTTGGCTGTTAGTCATATAAAGCCGCACTGTCCGAAGCATAAGTCGGCTGTTAGTTATATATAGCCGCACTGTCCGAGTATAAGTCGGCTGTAAGTGATATAAAGCCGCACTGTCTGAGTATAAGTCGGCTGTTAGTTAGATAAAGCTGTACTGTCCGAGTATAAGTTGGATGTTAGTTATATATAGCCGCACTGTCTGAAGTATAAGTCGGCTGTTAGTTATATAAAGCTGCACTGTCAGAATATAAGTTGGCTGTTAGTTATATATAGCCGTACTGTCCGAGTATAAGTCGGCTGCCTTACAGTCCGAGTATAAGTCGGCTGACAGTTATATATAGCCGCACTGTCCTAGTATAAGTCGGCTGTAAGTTATATATAACCGTACTGTCCGAAGTATAAGTTGGCTGTAAGTTATATAAAGCCGCACTGTCCTAGTATAAGTCGGCTGTAAGTTATATAAAGCCGTACTGTCCGAGTATAAGTCGGCAGTTAGTTATATATAGCCGCACTGTCCGAAGCATAAGTTGGCTGTTA
Source organism: Panopea generosa (assembly GCA_029582155.1). Lineage (NCBI taxonomy): Eukaryota > Metazoa > Mollusca > Bivalvia > Adapedonta > Hiatellidae > Panopea > Panopea generosa. Next base: position 57,920,783 of record CM055898.1, on the reverse strand, counting down.
GTTATATATAGCCGCACTGTCCTAGTTTAAATCGGCTGTAAGTTATATAAAGCCGCACTGTCTGAGTATAAGTCGGCTGTTAGTGATATAAAGCCGCACTGTCCGAGTATAAGTCGGATGTAAGTTATATAAAGCCGCACTGTCCGAGTATAAGTCGGCTGTTAGTTATATATAGCCGCACTGTCCGAGTATAAGTCGGCTGTTAGTTATATAAAGCCGCACTGTCCTAGTATAAGTTGGATGTAAGTTATATATAGCCGCACTGTCCGAGTATAAGTCGGCTGTTAGTTATATAAAGCCGTACTGTCCGAAGTATAAGTCAGCTGTAAGTTATATAAAGCCGCACTGTCCGAGTATAAGTCAGCTGTTAGTTATATATAGCCGCACTGTCCGAGTATAAGTCGGATGTTAGTTATATAAAGCCGCACTGTCCGAGTATAAGTCGGCTGTAAGTTATATAAAGCCGCACTGTCCGAGTATAAGTCGGCTGTTAGTTATATATAGCCGCACTGTCCGTGTATAAGTCGGCTGTTAGTTATATAAAGCCGCACTGTCCTAGTATAAGTCCGCTGTAAGTTATATATAGCCGCACTGTCCGAGTATAAGTCGGCTGTTAGTTATATAAATGCGTACTGTCCGAGTATAAGTCGGCTGTAAGTTAAATCAAGCCGCACTGTCCGAGTATAAGTCGGCTGTAAGTTATATAAAGCCGCACTGTCCGAGTATAAGTCGGCTGTAAGTTATATATAGCCGCACTGTCCGAGTATAAGTCGGCTGTTAGTCATATAAAGCCGCACTGTCCTAGTATAAGTCGGCTGTTAGTTATATAAAGGCGTACTGTCCGAGTATAAGTCGGCTGTAAGTTATATAAAGCCGCACTGTCCGAGTATAAGTCGGCTGTTAGTAATATATAGCCGCACTGTCCGAAGCATAAGTCGGCTGTTAGTTATATATAGCCGCACTGTCCGAGTATAAGTCGGCTGTTAGTTATATAAAGCCGCACTGTCTGAGTATAAGTCGGCTGTTAGTTATATAAAGCCGTACTGTCCGAGTATAAGTCGGCTGTTAGTTATATAAAGCCGTACTGTCCGAGTATAAGTCGGCTGTTAGTTATATAAAGCCGCACTGTCCGAGTATAAGTCGGCTGTTAGTTATATAAAGCCGCACTGTCCGAGTATAAGTCGGCTGTAAGTTATATAAAGGCGTACTGTCCGAGTATAAGTCGGCTGTAAGTTATATAAAGCCGCACTGTCCGAGTATTAGTTGGCTGTTAGTCATATAAAGCCGCACTGTCCTAGTATAAGTCGGCTGTAAGTTATATATAGCCGCACTGTCCGAAGCATAAGTCGGCTGTTAGTTATATATAGCCGCACTGTCCGAGTATAAGTCGGCTGTAAGTGATAAAAAGCCGCACTGTCTGAGTATAAGTCGGCTGTTAGTTATATAAAGCCGTACTGTCCGAGTATAAGTTGGATGTTAGTTATATATAGCCGCACTGTCTGAAGTATAAGTCGGCTGTTAGTTATATAAAGCTGCACTGTCAGAATATAAGTTGGCTGTTAGTTATATATAGCCGTACTGTCCGAGTATAAGTCGGCTGCCTTACAGTCCGAGTATAAGTCGGCTGACAGTTATATATAGCCGCACTGTCCTAGTATAAGTCGGCTGTAAGTTATATATAACCGTACTGTCCGAAGTATAAGTCGGCTGTAAGTTATATAAAGCCGCACTGTCCTAGTATAAGTCGGTTGTAAGTTATATAAAGCCGTACTGTCCGAGTATAAGTCGGCAGTTAGTTATATATAGCCGCACTGTCCGAAGCATAAGTTGGCTGTTAGTTATATATAGCCGCACTGTCCTAGTTTAAATCGGCTGTAAGTTATATAAAGCCGCACTGTCTGAGTATAAGTCGGCTGTTAGTGATATAAAGCCGCACTGTCCGAGTATAAGTCGGCTGTAAGTTATATAAAGCCGCACTGTCCGAGTATAAGTCGGCTGTTAGTTATATATAGCCGCACTGTCCGAGTATAAGTCGGCTGTTAGTTATATAAAGCCGCACTGTCCTAGTATAAGTTGGATGTAAGTTATATATAGCCGCACTGTCCGAGTATAAGTCGGCTGTTAGTTATATAAAGCCGTACTGTCCGAAGTATAAGTCAGCTGTAAGTTATATAAAGCCGCACTGTCCGAGTATAAGTCGGCTGTTAGTTATATATAGCTGCACTGTCCGAGTATAAGTCGGATGTTAGTTATATAAAGCCGCACTGTCCGAGTATAAGTCGGCTGTAAGTTATATAAAGCCGCACTGTCCGAGTATAAGTCGGCTGTTAGTTATATATAGCCGCACTGTCCGTGTATAAGTCGGCTGTTAGTTATATAAAGCCGCACTGTCCTAGTATAAGTCGGCTGACAGTTATATATAGCCGCACTGTCCGAGTATAAGTCGGCTGTTAGTTATATAAATGCGTACTGTCCGAGTATAAGTCGGCTGTAAGTTAAATCAAGCCGCACTGTCCGAGTATAAGTCGGCTGTAAGTTATATAAAGCCGCACTGTCCGAGTATAAGTCGGCTGTAAGTTATATATAGCCGCACTGTCCGAGTATAAGTCGGCTGTTAGTCATATAAAGCCACACTGTCCTAGTATAAGTCGGCTGTTAGTTATATAAAGGCGTACTGTCCGAGTATAAGTCGGCTGTAAGTTATATAAAGCCGCACTGTCCGAGTATAAGTCGGCTGTTAGTAATATATAGCCGCACTGTCCGAAGCATAAGTCGGCTGTTAGTTATATATTGCCGCACTGTCCGAGTATAAGTCGGCTGTTAGTTATATAAAGCCGCACTGTCCGAGTATAAGTCTGCTGTTAGTTATATAAAGCCGCACTCTCTGAGTATAAGTCAGCTGTTAGTTATATAAAGGCGTACTGTCCGAGTATAAGTCGGCTGTAAGTTATATAAAGCCGCACTGTCCGAGTATTAGTTGGCTGTTAGTCATATAAAGCCGCACTGTCCTAGTATAAGTCGGCTGTAAGTTATATATAGCCGCACTGTCCGAAGCATAAGTCGGCTGTTAGTTATATATAGCCGCACTGTCCGAGTATAAGTCGGCTGTAAGTGATAAAAAGCCGCACTGTCTGAGTATAAGTCGGCTGTTAGTTATATAAAGCCGTACTGTCCGAGTATAAGTTGGATGTTAGTTATATATAGCCGCACTGTCTGAGTATAAGTTATATATAGCCGTACTGTCCGAGTATAAGTTGGATGTAAGTGATAAAAAGCCGCACTGTCTGAGTATAAGTCGACTGTTAGTTATATAAAGCTGCACTGTCAGAATATAAGTTGGCTGTTAGTTATATATAGCCGTACTGTCCGAGTATAAGTCGGCTGCCGTACAGTCCGAGTATAAGTCGGCTGACAGTTATATATAGCCGCACTGTCCTAGTATAAGTCGGCTGTAAGTTATATATAACCGTACTGTCCGAAGTATAAGTCGGCTGTAAGTTATATAAAGCCGCACTGTCCTAGTATAAGTCGGCTGTAAGTTATATAAAGCCGTACTGTCCGAGTATAAGTCGGCTGTTAGTTATATATAGCCGCACTGTCCGAAGCATAAGTTGGCTGTTAGTTATATATAGCCGCACTGTCCTAGTTTAAATCGGTTGTAAGTTATATAAAGCCGCACTGTCCGAGTATAAGTCGGCTGTTAGTGATATAAAGCCGCACTGTCCGAGTATAAGTCGGCTGTAAGTTATATAAAGCCGCACTGTCCGAGTATAAGTCGGCTGTTAGTTATATATAGCCGCACTGTCCGAGTATAAGTCGGCTGTTAGTTATATAAAGCCGCACTGTCCTAGTATAAGTCGGCTGTAAGTTATATATAGCCGCACTGTCCGAGTATAAGTCGGCTGTTAGTTATATAAAGGCGTACTGTCCGAGTATAAGTCGGCTGTAAGTTAAATCAAGCCGCACTGTCCGAGTATAAGTCGGCTGTAAGTTATATAAAGCCGCACTCTCCGAGTATAAGTCGGCTGTAAGTTATATATAGCCGCACTGTCCGAGTATAAGTCGGCTGTTAGTCATATAAAGCCGCACTGTCCTAGTATAAGTCGGCTGTAAGCTATATATAGCCGTACTGTCCGAGTATAAGTCGGCTGTTAGTTATATATAGCCGCACTGTCCAAAGCATAAGTCAGCTGTTAGTTATATATAGCTGCATTGTCCGAGTATAAGTCGGCTGTTAGTTATATATAGCCGCACTGTCCGAAGCATAAGTCGGCTGTTAGTTATATATAGCCGCACTGTCCGAGTATAAGTCAGCTGTAAGTTATATAAAGCCGCACTGTCCGAGTATAAGTCAGCTGTTAGTTATATAAAGCCGTACTGTCCGAGTATAAGTCGGCTGTTAGTTATATAAAGCCGTACTGTCCGAGTATAAGTCGGCTGTTAGTTATATAAAGCCGCACTGTCCGAGTATAAGTCGGCTGTTAGTTATATAAAGCCGCACTTTCTGAGTATAAGTCGGATGTTAGTTATATAAAGGCGTACTGTCCGAGTATAAGTCGGCTGTAAGTTATATAAAGCCGAACTGTCCGAGTATAAGTCTGCTGTTAGTTATATAAAGCCGCACTGTCCGAGTATAAGTCGGCTGTTAGTCATATAAAGCCGCACTGTCCTAGTATAAGTCGGCTGTAAGTTATATAAAGCCTCACTGTCCGAAGCATAAGTCGGCTGTTAGTTATATATAGCCGCACTGTCCAAGTATAAGTCGGCTGTAAGTGATATAAAGCCGCACTGTCTGAGTATAAGGCGGCTGTTAGTTATATAAAGCTGTACTGTCACAGTATAAGTTGGCTGTTAGTTATATATAGCCGCACTGTCCGAAGTATAAGTTGGCTGTTAGTTATATAAAGCTGCACTGTCAGAGTATAAGTTGGCTGTTAGTTATATATAGCCGTACTGTCCGAGTATAAGTCGGCTGCCGTACAGTCAGAATATAAGTCGGCTGACAGTTATATATAGCCGCACTGTCCTAGTATAAGTCAGTTGTAAGTTATATATAGCCGTACTGTCCGAAGTATAAGTCGGCTGTAAGTTATATAAAGCCGCACTGTCTGAGTATAAGTCGGCTGTTAGTTATATAAAGCCGTACTGTCCGAGTATAAGTCGGCTGTTAGTTATATATAGCCGCACTGTCCGAAGTATAAGTCGGATGTTAGTTATATAAAGCCGCACTGTCAGAGTATAAGTTGGCTGTTAGTTATATATAGCCGTACTGTCCAAGTATAAGTCGGCTGCCGTACAGTCCGAGTATAAGTCGGCTGACAGTTATATATAGCTGCACTGTCCTAGTATAAGTCGGCTGTAAGTTATATATAGCCGCACTGTCTGAGTATAAGTCAGCTGTTAGTTATATAAAGCCGCACTGTCCGAGTATAAGTCGGCTGTTAGTTATATATAGCCGCACTGTCCGAGTATAAGTCGGATGTTAGCTATATATAGCTGTACTGTCCGAGTATAAATTTGATGTTAGTTATATAAAGCCGTACTGTCCGAGTATAAGTCGGCTGTTAGTTATATATAGCCGCACTGTCAGAGTATAAGTCGGATGTTAGCTATATATAGCTGTACTGTCCGAGTATAAATTTGATGTTAGTTATATAAAGCCGCACTGTCCGAAGTATAAGTCGGCTGTAAGTTATATAAAGCCGCACTGTCTGAGTATAAGTCGGCTGTTAGTTATATAAAGCCATACTGTCCGAGTATAAGGCGGCTGTTAGTTATATATAGCCGCACTGTCCGAGTATAAGTCGGATGTTAGCTATATATAGCCGCACTGTCCGAGTATAAATTGGATGTTAGTTATATAAAGCCGTACTGTCCGAGTATGAGTCGGCTGTAAGTTATATAAAGCCGTACTGTTTGAGTATAAGTCGGCTGTTAGTTATATATAGCCGCACTGTCCTGTTTGAGTATAAGTCGGCTGTTAGTTATATATAGCCGCACTGTCCGAGTATAAGTCGGCTGTTAGTTATATATAGCCGCACTGTCCGAGTATTAATCGTATGTAAGTTATATATAGCCGAACTGTCCGAGTATAAGTCGGCTGTTAGTTATATATAGCCGCACTGTCCGAGTATAAGTCGGCTGTTAGTTATATATAGCCACACTGTCCGAGTATAAGTCGGCTGTTAGTTATATAAAGCCGTACTGTCCGAAGTATAAGTCGGCTGTTAGTTATATATAGCCGCACTGTCCGAGTATAAGTCGGCTGTTAGTTATATATAGCCGTACTGTCTGAGTATAAGTTGGCTGTTAGTTATATATAGCTGTACTGTCCGAGTATAAGTCGGATGTTAGTTATATATAGCCGCACTGTCCGAGTATAAGTCGGATGTTAGTTATATATAGCCGTACTGCCCGAGTATACGTCTGCTGTTAGTTATATGTATAGCCGCACTGTCCGAGTATAAGTCGGCTGTTAGTTATATAAAGCCGTACTGTCCGAGTATAAGTCGGCTGTTAATTATAAATAGCCGTGCTGTCCGAGTATAAGTCAGCTGCCGTACTGTCCGAGTATAAGTCGCCTAATATTTATATATAGCCGCACTGTCCAAATATAAGTCGGCTGTTAGTTATATATAGCTGTACTGTCGGAGTATAAGTCAGCTGCCGTACTTTCCGAGTATAAGTCGGCTGTTAGTTATATATAGCCGTACTGTCCGAGTATAAGTCGGCTGTTAGTTATATATAGCCGTACTGTCCGAGTATAAGTCTGCTGCCTTACTGTCCGAGTATAAGTCGGCTGCCTAACTGTCCGAGTACAAGTCGGCTGCCGTAATGTCCGATTATCAGTCGGCTGTTATCTATATATAGCAATACTGTCCGAGTATAAGTCGGCTGCCGTACTGTCCGAGTACAAGTCGGCTGCCGTACTGTCCGAGTACAAGTCGGCTGCCGTACTGTCCGATTATCAGTCGGCTGTTAGCTATATATCGCTGTTCTGTCCAAGTATAAGTCGGCTGCCGTACTGTCCGATTATCATTCGGCTGTTAACTATATATAGCTGTACTGTCCAAGTATAAGTCGGCTTCCGTACTGTCTGATTATCAGTCGGCTGTTAGCTATATATAGCTGTACTGTCCGAGTATTAGTCGGCTGTTAGTTATATAAAGCCATACTGTCCAAGTATAAGTCTACTGCCGTACTGTCCGAGTATAAGTGGGCTGCCATACAGTCCGAGTATAAGTCGGCTGTCATACTGTCCGAGAATAAGTCGGCTGTTAGTTATATATAGCCGTACTGTCCGAGTATAAGTCGGCTACCATACTGTCCAAGTATAAGTCGGCTGCCGTACTGTCCGAGTATTAGTCGGCTGCTGTACTGCCCAAGTATAAGTCAGCTGCCGTACTGTCCGAGTATAAGTCGGCTGTCGTACTGTCCAAGAATAAGTCGGCTGTTAGTTATATATAGCCGTACTGTCCGAGTATAAGTCGGCTACCGTAATGTCCGAGTATAAGTCGGCTACCGTAATGTCCGAGTATAAGTTGGCTGCCGTACTGTCCGAGTATAAGTCGGCTGCCATACTGTCCGAGTAAAAGTCGACTGCCGTACTGTCCGATTATAAGTAGGCTGTTAGTTATTAGAAAAAAATTAAATTGATGTACAGATGTAACATGCATATGTAACTCACACAATTTGTTGTAAATAATTGTATGAAATTGTGTCAAAGGCCTTTGTTTACGAAGTAAAACATTACACTGACATCTTGTACTATGGTCACTTTTTTCACTGATACCCATAGCATTATCGTAACATGTACATGTAGGATTGGAAGTGTACCAGATTTATAAAACTAAGGTTTTCCGGGATTAAAATGGGATCTAAAACAGCCCCATATGTTGGTTTATTCATTGTATTAATAAATGAGATTTAAATTGTGATAGTTCACATTTGATAAACTTGCATTTAATCAACAATAAGGTCAAAATATTGATTGTCATTTCGAAACTTCTTTTACTATTATTATTTAGCTGGTGAAAAATAATCAGCTGTTTTATGGCTACAAAATGCTCCTATTAAATCAGTTTCACTTTTAATTTAATTTCAACAACACAAATAAGCTCATCGCATGCACTTCTTACTGATTTTGTTTTATGCAGTTATTTTGAAAGATATATCACAATACTCCCACCATGACTTGTTCTGTCTGTGTGTGACATCATAGTTATAGGTAAGAAGAATAGCATCATTGGTAACTACAGCATCAAGCTCGCTTTCCGTAAAACCTAGCAAAATGAGTCTGATAAACTCCATTTTGTTTCGAATGACCATACAAAACTGAAAGACAGTGATCAGAATTAAAAGGGCCTGGGCTGCTTTGATCATCCAAATTAAGTTAAAGTTATACACATTTCTTCAAATAACACAAATATATAAAATACTTATTTCACCATGTTTGTAATAAACACATAGAAGGTGTCGGCGATTTACTTGAAATGCTCGGTACATGCCGGTATGAGCTGCGCAACAGTCACTTCTCCACGCAATTAACTGAAACACGGAGAGTTAGATTTATACAAAATACAGGTCTGTAGATGACTTTTAAGTTCCTAAAACGTCGCATTTTGGAGACCATGCGCACGAGAACGGCGTAATAAGGAAAACGGAATTTTATATATGTATGAAATCTTGTATGGGTATGTCACAAAAAAGTCAGTTACATGTAATATGAAAGCATGTTAACTAGCGACATATTTTTTTTATAATGTTCTGTACTGGAACAGTAAGTGTAAATGGTACCGAGTAATTATATATTGCTCGTCTGTACGCTCTACTAATAACTATATCTTGATAATTAAAATTAATGACCCATGTTGGTAATTGGAAGAGTTAGTATTGACGCATGCGCTCTTAAATTTCTGATAATTACATTTCATAAGTGTACAACAAGAGTGCAGTAACTGTTGATGGTTTAAATGTATTCCACAAATAGAATTAATATGCTATATACATATCAATATAATAATTAAACATTTCAAATAACAAACAGAATTTTGATACGCAGGCATAGACAAAGGTCAGCTTTACTATTGATTGACAATTGAAATGAAATCACGTATATATCGGATCTACTTTATAGAGAGAGGATAGATTTACACGAAGCATTTCTACAAGCAGGTTCAAACACTAAAGTACCTTACTAAACTAAACATTAGACTGTGATTAACACGAGTCTGAAGCAATTACTTTAGTTTAAAGCAGTTGCTTATAATACACAAATCATCAAATGGTGATATTGCTTATGAACAGAAATATTGTCGGCAATGTATGTGTGACATTCAACTTTATCTTCCATTTTACCTCTTCATTACAAACAGCAGAAAGTGTCCTCGATACCTCTAAATTATACCCAGCTGATAGTGTCCTCCTTGCCTTTAAATTACACTCAGATGGCAGTGTCCTTGTTACCTCTACGTTGCACTCAGTTGGCAGTGTCCTCGATATACTCAACTGACAGTGTCCCAGCTACCTCTACGTTACACTCAGCTGAAGTGTCCTCGTAACCTATTCGTTACACTCAGCTGACAGTGTTCTCGTTACACTCAGATGACAGTGTCCTCGATACCTCTACATTAAACTCAGCTGACAATGTACTCGTTACACTCAGCTGACAGTGTTCTCGTTATCTCTACATTACTCTCAGCTGACAATGTCCTTGTTACTCTCAGCTGACAGCGTCCCCTGATAAATTCAGCTGACAGTGTTCTCGTTACCTCTACGTTACACTCAGCAAAAAGTGTCCTCGTTACCTTTACGTTACAATCAGCTGACAATGTTCTTGTTACACTCAGCAAAAAGTGTCCTCGTTACCTTTACGCTACACTCAGCTGACAATGTTTTCATGACACGTAGCTGACAGCGTCCTTGTTACTTCTATGTTACACTCAGCTGACAATGTCGTCGTTACTCTCAGCTGCCAATACCTCGTTACATCTATGTTACACTTAACTGACAATGTCCTAGTTACTATTAGCTGACAGCGTCCTCATTTAATTCAGCTGACAGTGTCCTTGTTACCTCTACATTACACTTATCAGAAAGTGTCTTCGTTACCTCTATGTTACACTCAGCTGACAATGTCCTCATTACACTCAACTGACAATGTCCTTGTTACTCTCAGCTGACAGCGACCCCGTAAAATTCAGTTGACAGTGTCCGCCTAACCTTTACGTTACACTCAGCTGACAATGTTCTCATTACACTCAGTTGACAGTGTCCACGTTACCTCTACGTTACTCTAAGCTGACAATACCTCGTTACCTATACGTTACACTCAGCTGACAATGTCCTTGTGACACTAAGTTGACAGTGTCCTCGTAACTTCTACGTTACACTTAACGGACAATGTCCTAGTTACTCTCAGCTGACAGCATCCTCGTTAAATTCAGCTGACAGTGTCTTCATTACCTATACGTTACACTTATCAGAAAGTGTCCTCGTTACCTCAACGTTACACTCAGCTGACAATGTCCTCGTTACACTCAGATGACAGTGTCCTTGTTACCTCTACGTTACACTCAGCTTGCAATGTCCTTGTTACACTCAGCTGACAGTGTCCTCATTACCTCTAAATTACACACAGCTGACAATGTCCTTGTTTCTCTCAGCTGACAGTGTTCTCATTACCTTAACGTTACCATCAGATGACAGCGTCCTCTTTACCTATATGTTACTCTCAGCTGACAGCGTTGTCGTTAAATTAAGCTGACAGTGTCCTCGTTATCTCTACGTTACACTCAGCTGACAGTGTCTAAGTAACCTCTACGTAACACTTAGCTGACAGTGTCCTTGTAACACTAAGCAGACAGTGTCCTCGATACCTCTACATTACACTAAGCTGATAACATCCTCCTTGTCACTAAATAACACTTAGCTGACAGTGTCCTCGTTACCTCTACATAACACTTAGCTGATAACGTCCTCCTTGTCACTAAATAACACTTAGCTGACAGAGTCCTCGGTACCTCTACATTACACTTAGCTGACAGTGTCCTCGTTACCTCTACATTACACTCAGCACAAAATGTCCTCGTTACCTTTACGTTACAATCAGCTGACAATGTTCTCGTTACACTCAGCAAAAAGTGTCCTCGTTACCTTTACATTACTTTCAGCTGACAATGTCTTCTTGACACGTAGCTGACAGTGACCTTGTTACCTCTACATTACACTTATCAGAAAGTGTCCTCGTTACCTCTATGTTACACTCAGCTGACAATGTCCTCATTACACTCAGCTGACAATGTCCTTGTTACTCTCAGCTGACAGCGACCCCGTTAAATTCAGCTGACAGTGTCCTTGTTACCTTTACGCTACACTCAGCCAAAATGTCCTCGTTACATTTACGTTGCATTCAGCTGACAACGTTCTCATTACACGCAGTTAACAGTGTCCATATTACCTTTACGTTACTCTCAGCTGACAATACCTCGTTAGCTATACATTACACTCAGCTGACAATGTCCTCGTGACACTAAGTTGACAGCATCCTCGTTACTTCTACGTTACACTTAACGGACAATGTCCTAGTTACTCACAGCTGACAGCGTCCTCGTTAAATTCAGCATACAGTGTCCTCGTTACCTATACGTTACACTTATCAGAAAGTGTCCTTGTTACCTAAATGTTACACTCAGCTGGCAATGTTCTCATTACCTCTACGTTACACTCAGCTGGCAATGTTCTCGTTACACTCAGCTGACAGCGTCCTCTTTACCTCTACATTACACACAGCTGACAATAGTGTCCACCTTGCCTCTACATTAAACTCTGACAATAGTGTCCACCTTGCCTCTACATTACACTCAGCTGACAGGTGTCCTCGTAACCTCTACATTACACTCAGACGATAGTTTCCACCTTGCCTCTACATTACACTCAGACGATAGTGTCCACATTGCCTCTACATTACATTCGGCTGACAGGTGTCCTCGTTACCTCTACATTACACTCAGACGATAGTTTCAACCTTGCCTCTACATTTCACTCAGACGATAGTGTCCACATTGCCTCTACATAACATTAAGCTGACAGGTGTCCTCATTACCTCTGCATTACACTCAGACGATAATGTCCACCTTGCCTCTACATTACACTCAAACGATAATGTCCACCTTCCCTCTTCATTACACTCAGACAATAGTGTCCACCTTGCCTCTACATTAAACTCAGACGATAGTGTCCACCTTGTCTCTATATAAAACTCAGACGATAGTGTCCATCTTGCCTCTACATTACAGTCAGCTGACAGGTGTCCTCGTTACCTCTACATTACACTCAGACGATAGTGTCCACCTTGCCTCTACATTACACATAGCTGACAGGTGTCCTCTTTAGCTCTTCATTGCACTCAGCTTATAGTGTTCACCTTGCCTCTACATTATACTCAGACGATAGTGTCCACCTTGTCTCTACATTACACTCAGACGATAGTGTCCACCTTGTCTCTACATTACACTCAGAAGATAGTGTCCACCTTGTCTCTACATTACACTCAGATGATAGTGTCCACCTTGCCTCTACATTACACTCAGAAGATAGTGTCCACCTTGTCTCTACATCACACTCAGACGATAGTGTCCACATTGCCTCTACATTACATTCAGCTGACAGGTGTCCTCGTTACCTCTACATTACACTCAGACGATAATGTCCACCTTGCCTCTACATTACACTCAGACGATAATGTCCACCTTCCCTTTTCATTACACTCTGACAATAGTGTCCACATTGCCTCTACATTAAACTCAGCTGACACTTGTCCTCTTTACCTCTACATGACACTCAGCTGACAGTGTCCACCTTGCCACTACATTACACTCAGACAATAATGTCCACCTTCCCTCTTCATTACACTCAGACAATAGTGTCCACCTTGCCTCTACATTAAACTCAGCTGACAGGTGTCCTCATTACCTCTACATTACACTCAGCTGACAGTGTCCACCTTACCTCTACATTACACTCAGCTGAAAGGTGTCCTCATTACCTCTACATTATACTAAGACGATACTGTCGACATTGTTTCTACATTACATTCAGCTGACAGGTGTCCTCGTTACCTCTACATTACACTCAGACGATAATGTCCACCTTGCCTCTACATTACACTCAACCGGTAATGTCCACCTTCCCTCTTCATTACACTCAGACAATAGTGTCCACCTTGCCTCTACATTACATTCAGCTGACAGGTGTCTTCGTTACCTCTACATTACACTCAGCTGACAGTGTCCACCTTACCTCTACATTACACTCAGCTGACAGGTGTCCTCATTACCTCTACATTACACTTAGACGATAATGTCCACCTTGCCTCTACATTACACTCAGACCATAATGTCCACCTTCCCTCTTCATTACACTCAGACAATAGTGTCCACCTTGCCTCTACATTAAACTCAGCTGACAGGTGTCCTCATTACCGCTACATTACACTCGGCTGACAGTGTCCACCTTACCTCTACATTACACTCAGCTGACAGGTGTCCTCATTACCTCTACATTACACTCAGATGATACTGTTGACATTGTCTCTACATTACAATCAGCTGACAGGTGTCCTCGTTACCTCTACATTACACTCAGACGATAATGTCCACCTTGCCTCTACATTACACTCAGCTGACAGGTGTCCTCATTACCTCTACATTACACGCAGACGCTAGTGTCCACCTTGCCTCTACATTACACTCAGCTGACAGGTGTCCTCGTTACCTCTACATTACACACAGACGCTAGTGTCCACCTTGCCTCTACATTACACTCAGCTGACAGGTGTCCTCGTTACCTCTACATTACACTCAGACGATAATGTCAACCTTGTCTCTACATTAAACTCAGATGATAGTGTCCACCTTGTCTCTACATTACACTCAGCTAACAGAGTCCTCGTTACCTGTACGTTACACTCGTCTGACAGTGTCATCATTATCTCCAAGATACATTCTGCTGACAGTGTCCTTGTTACCTCTGTGATACACTCAGCTGACAGTGTCTTCGTTACCTCTATGTTGCACTCAACTGACAGTGTCATCGTTACCTCTATGATACACTCAGCTCACAGTGTCTTCGTTACCTCTATGTTACACTCAGATGACAGTGTCATCATTACTTCTGCAATACACTCAGCAGACAGTGTCTTCATTACCTCTATATTACACTCAGATGACAGTGTCGTCACTACCTCTGTGATGCACTCAGCTGACAGTGTCATCTTTACATCTATGATACACTCAGCAGACAGTGTCCTTGATACCTCTTTATTACACTCACCTGACAGTGTCTTCCTTATTTCTATGTTACCCTCAGCAGACAGTGTCCTTGGAACCTCTTTGTTACATTCAGCTGACAGAGTCTTTGTTATCTCTATGTTACACTCAGCAGATTATTTCCTTGTTGCCTGTATGTTACACTCAGCAGACAAAGTCGTAGTTACAATGTACCTCTACAATACACTCAGTGTCCTTGTTGCCTGTATGTTACACTCAGCTGACAGTGTCATCGTAACTTCTACGATACATTCAGCTGACAGTGTCCCGGTACCTCTATGTTACAATCAGCTGACAGTGCCCTCATTTACTCTACATTACACTCAGCTGACTGTGTCCTTGTTGCCTGTATGTTACACTCAGCTGACTGTGTCCTCGTTACCTCCATGTTACACTTAGCTGACTGTTTCCTCATTACCTCAGTGTTACAATCCGATGACAGTGTCCTCTGTGCCTCTATGTTACACTCAGCTGACAGTGTCCACGTTACCTCTACGATACACTCAGCAGACAGTGTCGTCTTTACCTCTATGATACACTCAGCTGACAGTGTCTTAGTTAACTATATGATATACTCAGCTGACTGTGTCCTCGTTACATCTAGATTACACTCATCTGACAGTGTTTTTATTACCTCTAGGTTACACTCAGCTGACATTGTCATCATAACCTCTATGTTACACTGTGCTGACAGTGTCTTAGTTACCTCTATGATACACTCAGCTGACATTGTCATCTTTACCTCTATGTTACACTTTTCTGACAGTGTCTTAGTTACATCTATGACACACTCAGCTGACATTGTCATTGTTACCTCTATGTTACACTGTGGTGACAGTGTCGCCATTACCTCTATGATACACTCAGCTGACAGTGTCTTAGTTAACTAAATGATACACTCAGCTGACGGTGTCCTTGTTACCTCTAGGTTACACTGTGCTGACAGCATCTTAGTTACCTTTATGATACACTCAACTGACATTGTCGTTGTTAACTTTATGTTACACTGTGCTGACAGTGTCTTAGTTGCCTCTATGATACACTCAGCGGACATTGTCATCGTTACCTCTATGTTACACTGTGCTGACAGTGTCTTAGTCAACTTTACGATACACTCAGCTGACAGTGTCGTCGTTACCTCTTCGTTACACTCAATATACAAATGTAAAAATGTTGAATATTGCAACGTTAAATAAAGCGCTAGGGGAATACCATTTCTGTTAGTCAAGTGCCCCTGTACTTAAATGGCCTGCGGTGAAGCCTTAATGAAATGATACAACAGACTTAAACTAAAAAAAAGTATAATAAAAATTTTTTGTCAGTGTTAAAAATAATAAAATGAAAAAAAATATGTGATTATCATAGTGAGTGTGAATATTACCATGTATGATACATCAGTATAAAAGTTTTGAATAATATTTAAAAGGTCATCCTTAAAATATATAAATATATTTGTTTGCCGTGCTCCTACCTACTCACTCAAAATTGTAGCTACTCAAATTTTTTTATTGACTTTCAAAGCGTTGATGTTTTTTTTTTCATGATTTCTGTCCATTTTTATTAAAAATGATATCCACATGAAAAGAACTGGATACAGCACAAAAAAATTTTTTTTTAAGGATGGCCTAGAGTCCCTGTAATGGGATTTTACTAAGGGATACTATGGGAAAACATTCTCATTTTTAGCTGTACTGGCCAAAGGTCAGCAGGGCATGGTCATGGTATATTGTCCATTGTCCGTCCGTTAACCTTTTTCTTGTAGACCTGATACATGTAGCACCTTGAATCTTAACTAATCTTGCACAGCAGTTACCAGTATATAAGCATAAGATCTCAAACCGGCGTCATTTGACCACAAATGCCCCCACCAAGCGGCTTATAAGCACAGTTTAAGTGAAATTTTATTTGAAAGTTCAAGGTCTAGACCTTAGATATTTTACATGTAGCATTGCATGCTGGTCCCCTAAAAGATTTGATGAAGTCGGGTCTTTTGGGACAAATTTGGGGCCAACACAGGGTCACTGTTTTACCTAGGGTTATATAGGGGTAATGTTGTAGATGCGATAGCACCATCATTTTCCATTGAATCTAAATCAAACTTGCACGACAGTTATTATTACCATTAGATCTCAGAAGAGTTCTTGAACAAGCGTCATTTGACCACAAATGCCACCGCCACAGGGCTTATAAGCACAAAAAAATGGTGACATTTTAGGTGAAATTTTAAAAAACATTTTCTCTGAAAGTTTTAGGCCTAGACCTTAGATATTTTACATGTAGAATCTATGGCAAGTAGCTGACGTTCAGGTCCTCTTGGGCCTCTTGTTCTATATTTAGCTAGAAAGAAAATATATAGGAGTTTAGTGTACTTAAAAGCAAACTTCTTACTTATTCTGCTGGTATAACTTGAGTTACATTCCCAATATAGTTATCTTATTATTTTCAGGTCTGGTCAATTTCCAGAAGGAAGATTTAGCTGATTACATGATAAATGCGCTGCTGACTTTATTTTGTTGCTTGGAAATAGATAAAACAATAAAGATAAATTATGCTTACTTACTGTTTCCTTTTAACTTAAGTCTTTGTTCTATGTGACAAATAAATACAACTTATTAGATAAGGTAAATGTTATGGTTGTACCATCTTCACAGGGAAGAAAAAGTGAGAAATATGTTACTTTCTGTTAGATGACTGAAATATTGTTAAGAAAAGGCATATAAAAATTTGTTCAAATGACCAAATAAAAGAGCAACTCAAACGAAAGTATTAAATGAAAATGGTCCAAACCCTAGATTCTATTAGCTTTCTTGGCCAAAGGTCAAGAGGGCTTCTGCAATGATGTGCAAGTTGTTGAAATCAATAGTAGAGTCTGTGGCCGAGAAGTCTAAGGCGCCATCACGAGATCAATTGTCACTCATCGCTTAGTTTCAAGTAGTGCTCGCTCAAAAAACTTTTATGTGATTCACTGAGAATGCTGAAGGACAGTAGTTCTACTCAGATTCATTCTGTGGTCTTTCTTCACCAATAAAATGGGATATGCCATAATTATATAACCTGAAATGTGTTGAAAATGGCATTAAACCTCTTTTAAAAAAAATTTGAAACCAATACACCTGTTGTACTCAAATTTTACATGTGTGCTACTTGTGAATGTGAGAATATAAAGAGGATTATTTCCAATTCAGAATTTGTGCCGTTTAATACTAGAAATAGTGAAAAAATAACTTGCAGATCATGTAGGGGTAACATATGATTATAATTATTCTTAAATAAGAATGAATTTTTTCTAGCCTGAGCTGAAGGCTCATTATGGTGAGCTTTTTTGATCACCTTGTGTCTATCGTTAGTCATTAATTTTTGCTTCAGACGATTTTTTCTCTAAAACCATTTAACATATTTTCACCAGATTTATTACAAGGCTCCCTCATGTTTTTTTCAAATCATGACTGTGGGTTCAGTTTGGCCCCGGGGCCCTGCCAACATCAGCTGAACTTGAGGAAATTTAAATAAAAAGATCTTCAAGATCCCAAGAAGTAATTTTTTTAGCTCGCTTGAGCAAAGCTCCAATAATGACCCTTGGGTCAAACTTGACCCCGCCCAAGGGTCTTATCAGTTGTTTATTTTCAAAATTTCCAAAATCATATTTTCTGAAAGTGCAAGGGGACTTATCAGTTTAACACAGGGACATTTTTAATGGTAATTAAAAATATTTTCCTCAAGAACGGACTAGCCAAATTTGTTTATATTTGATTTTAATGATCCCTATGAGTAGAGATTTCAAGCTTGTTCAAATAAACAAGTAAGGGGACAGAATTTAACATTATAAGGAATGGTATAGGAAAACAGGAAATTATGTTTTTCTCTTCCATTTTTTGGTATTATTCCAATCATAATGGTGTCTGAAGCATTGTTTAGTCAACAGTTGAGACTGAGTGATTTAAAGGGGATTTAATGGCCATAAGGGGCCCAAAAAAGGATAAACTTTCAAAAATCTTCTCAAGAACTGATGAGTCAAATTCATTTGTGTTTGGTACAAATGATCCATATGATGAAGAGTTTGAATTTTGTTCAACTGAAGAGGTCAGGATATATTGGGGCCCAGTAAGGGGACTTTCATGTTTACATAGGAATAGTAAGGGAAAACAGGAAATTGTGTTTTTCTCTTCAGTATTTGGTATTATTCCAATCATATTAGTGTCTGAAGCATTGTTAAGTCATAACTGTCTAAAACTGATGAGTCAAATTCATTCATATTTGGTTCAAATGATCCATATGATGAAGAGTTTGAATTTTGTTCAAATATAGGGGTTATGAAATTATGATGTACTGGGGCCCAGTATGGGGACTTTGATGTTTACATAGGAATAGTATGAGAAAACAGGAAATTTTGTTTTTTTCTCATACATTTTTGGTATTATTCCAATCATAAGGCTGTCAAAAGCATTGTTCAGTCATAACAATTGAGACTGGGTCCTTCAAAAGGGATTTAATATCCATAAGGGCCAGCAGGGGCCCAAAAATGGATACAATTTTGAACTTTCAAAATTTTCTTCTCCTAAACATGATAAGATACTTAATTCATATTTGGCATAAATGATCCATATGATAAAGAGTTTGAATTTTGTTTAAATGAAGGTGTTAGGGTATATTCAGGCCCAGTAAGTGGACTTTGATATTTACATAGAAATAGTATTGGTAAACAGAAAATTACGTTTTTCTCATCCATTTTTGGTATTATTATAATCATATGGGGTCTGGAGCATTGTTTAGTCATAACTGTTGAAACTGGGTCCTTTTAAGGGGATGAAATATCCAAAATGAACCAGCAGGGGTCCAAAAAGGGATAACATTTTGAAATTTCAAAAATCTTCTAAAGAACTGACGAGTCAAATGCATTCATATTCAGCATAATAAAAGATCGTAAAAGTAGGAGGTTCAATATTGTTCAAACGAAGGGGTTAGGATATATTGGAGCCCAGAAAGGGGTCCTTGGTTTTTACTTATGAATGCTATGGGAAAATAGTAAATTAACTTTTTAGCTCAACTATTTGTAGAATAGGGGGTAGGAAGGCTATTGTTCTCGCCCCAATGTCAGCATTGGTTTTCCAGGTTAAAGTTTTTGTGTGTTCAGCATCATCAATGGAATACACAGACACAATAACCATAACTCTGGGTTGCATTTTGGCAAAGTTCTGGCCCTTTATGGACTTTATTTTTTAGGTTAAATTTTTTTATCAGGTAAGATATCTATGCAACCACACATTCAATGTTTGAAACTTCACATGTGTGTTAAGCGTCATCAATGGAACTCACAGCGGCAAGAACCATAACTCTGGGCTGCATATTTACAAAGTTATGGCCCTTTTGGACTTGGAAAATTTGGTTAGTGATTTTTAGAGGTTACAGTTTTTGAGTTGGTACTTATTTCATCATCCTATCATTGGACATGAATGGAACTTCTCATGTGTGTTCAACATCCTTTAGGAAACTCATAGAAATAAAAACCATAACTCTTGATTGCATTTTGGCAGAATTATATTCCTTTTAGACTTAGAAATTTTGTTTTCTAAGCAGGTTAAAGTTTATAGTACAAGGCCTTGATCTTAGATGTTTGACAAATAGGGTCCATTTGTGGTCCTCTCTCGTATATGTTTCAAACCATGACCCTCCTATCACTGGACATGAATGCAATTTTTTTTTTCCTGTTTTTTTTTTGTCCACTCTGAGGGGTAAAAAAACTCTCTTCTTTACTGTAAAGTCCTTTTCTCTCTCTTTTTTTCTTAATTTTCATGAAAGGGTATCCTGAGCTGTGATAAACTGTGCATGCTGGTACAAGATTATTTCAACTAAAGATCCATTTTCATGAACTGGTACTGGTATTTGCCCTCTGCCATGAAGCTGGTGCATAGGCTTATATGTAATCAATTCCCTTTGTTGTTTTCAAAAATACAACAGTTACTGTTGATAATGAAAATGAATAGTGTTGGTGAATTATTTTGCTAATTTATTTTTAACAGATAAAAAATAATTATAGTTTAATTTCAACATCCCTGGGTTTACTTGTCTTCTATTTGGTACTTATTTCCTAAAAAAGCTGTTATTTTAGAACAGCATCGAAATAGTCAAGTGTGCATGTCCCTCCAACAGCTCTTGTTTTCATCTTTTGTAGGAATTATTTTATGTACCGGTATATATTTTTAGATGTTGTCAGTAAAATGAAACCTAATAGTAGTGTTTCAAATGCTTGTATGCATTTAATAAGGAAAGAAAAATGCACAGGCATGGACCATTTAGATATTGAAATTATTGTTTCATAAATTAGGCAAATTTGTTCATCATCTTAAAGGGATTATATTTGCAAGTAACACAAACATGCTTTTAATCCAGACTTGTCCTGTATGCTGTGTGCACAAGTAACACAAACACGCTGTTAATCCAGACTTGTCCTGTATGCAGTGTGCACAAGTAACACAAACACGCTGTTAATCCAGACTTGTCCTGTATGCAGTGTGCACAAGTAACACAAACGCGCTGTTAATCCAGACTTGTCCTGTATGCAGTGTGCACAAAATAATGCTTATGTATTGACATATAACCTTTATTTACTTGAAAGTTATCAAATTAACAGTAATTGAATATTGGCCAAAACTTTAATACATCCCGCAATAAAGTACTGCGCAATGTTTACAATGAACTCGTAAACTTCCTGAACAAAGCCTCGAAAACGAGATCAGGAATGAGTCTTCATGATGTTATCCAATGATTGATTGGAAACCCGAAAGAGGTTCGTTGAAAATGGCGAATGTAAACAAAAACAAAAACGTGGCTACAGAAACCTGATGTTTGTAATAAAGAGGTTATGCAATTAGACACTTTAGACGCATATATCATTAAGTTATAAGTGTATCTTCATGCTGGGCGTGTGTATTTAGGACAGGGAATTGACGGTAATATGCCAATATAATCCCTTTAAAACCAAAGACATAAAATAGTGTAATCAAGTTACTGTTAAATCTCAGTTGTACATGCATATTTAAAATGATGTTTTTCTTTTCATTATTTACACTTAATAGCAATTCAGTGTTAAGTGCACTTACTGATTCAATGCAACATCATTAACAAAAAATAAAGAAAGTTAGAAAGAAGTTTTGTTATAAAAAAAAAATGGCTTTTTTAAAAAAAAAAAATAATGATATTTTCTAAATTCTAAATGGTGAGTACAAAACTGTATACAGTTTTAATTATTCTATTAATTGTTTGTTTAATATCATAAACAAACCTGACCTATCAAACCCATTATTAGGCTCTATATATCTGTATGCTTGTTGTTGCAGATAAATGATAAATGAAGCTATTGTCATGAAAACCTATAAAAATAAAATATTTGAAAACGGATGTTATTTATTATATAAAAAACTCGTACAATAAAGTGCCCCTAGTTGATAGAAAGAAAGGAACAAATAACAATGTAAGTAACACTTATTGCCTTCCTTTTACTTTTGAGACGACCCCCATATAGAATCAATCTGCGTGAACCACCGCACAAATCGAGCAAGTGGTGTTAAAAAATCTAATATTGTGTATGTTTTTAGTCGTTATAAATAATAGTTTAAAAGTGGCTTACTAAAAGCTCTGATTTTATAGAACATGTATAAAAAAATCAACACATTCGTGAAATAGCGTAAACGTGAATCGAATATGAGCGATTTTCAAGAACGGCGAAACAGTGGAGCATAAAAAGTGGCCTTTGCGCCGTTTAAATTGATATTTTGACCAAACAAAGCAAGAATACTACATTTTTAAAGTACTCCAGCATTTCTTTTATTATTATAAATATTTCCTAATCGAATTTCAAGCTGAAATCGTGTTATTGAGACCACAATATCAATTTCCCCCAGCAGTTTACCCTCCAAAAATGGCGACCAAAATAGCTTGGAATGCTGAAAGTGGGCTATTTTCACCGTTGCTACGCTGTCGTTAAGTGAGCTGGATTGCATACTGAAATGACCGTGTGGGTCTTCACTGTACATATCCATTATATAATATTGAAGGATGGCGGGATTTGCCGAGTGTATACGATTGAATCGTAGATTTTACCATAATTAGCAGCTACATTACATTTTAAACACGATTTACTCACGTTTAAGAGAGGTATCGGCCATAATATATGCATCGGAGGCCTTGGGAATTCACCAAAAAGTTTGCCATTCATTAACAAGTTGTTTCTTTCTTTATAAAGTAAATATCTTCAAATATGCCGCTTTAAACTTGTTGAATGTAAACAGTCGCATTTACATGTGGCACGTTTGACAAGCAGATCGGATATCATGAACTTAACTGTATACTCCAACTGTTTACTAACATAAAAGGAAAAATATGAAAATACATTACGTTTATTATAAGATTCGTTCACATGTCGAAACATATTCTGGATTTATAACGGCTATTTTAATAATAGTATTTGCAAACTATTGTTTATCGGATATATTAATCTGTTTGATTTTACGAAGTGATATAGGGCTTATAGATACAATAATCAAGAGAAGGCATACGGTACCCTGCATGCCAAGCTAGTATTTGGTAAGTAAGCTATTCATACTAAGGAGATAATCTATTTAGTTGATATATTAAGTATGGCCTGTAGCTTTTACACCGCACAATTCTTTACAATTCATTGCCAGTCGTTGGCTATTAAAAGAAAATTGGTATTGATGTGAAGTTTGATTTTCAGCTCTTAATATGATAGACGTTGATGTGTTTTCTAATACTGTAGGTCTTGTGTGTGTTGAAGATAGATATAATGCTTGCACAAAAGCGGATCTTCTCTTTAAAAAAAATGACATACACCTCTCCCTTAACTCCAATATTTTATTAAAATTCGCAATATTTCTATTGAAAACATGTGTGCAAGTTTAAATTTTGTTCTGCGCCCCTAAATCCGCCCCTCCCCCTATAGACTAAAATCCTGGATCCGCCCCTGTATAAATGCTTGGTAGATTTCCTCAGTTGTATTCCCATACTATCATTGGTCTGATGTTACCAATATATCCATTAACAACCAAACAAGTTGTTTTTTATCAATCCGACACAATAAAGTGAAAATCCAAGATGCAGTATTTTGTATATAGTAAAAATCAATATGCAATATTTCATATAGATGCAATATCCCATATATATATATAGTGAAAATCTAAGGTACAGAATCCCTCATTTAGTTAAAATCCAAGATGCAGTATCCCCATATAGTGAAAATCCTACATGCAGTATCCCATATATAGTTTACAAAGGTGCAGTATCCCATATACAGTGAACATCCTACATGCAGTATTCCACATAAAGTGAAAATCCTACATGCAGTATCCCATATATAGTAAAAATCCAAGATGCAGTATCTCATATATAGTGAAAATCTAAGATGCAGTATCCAACATATAGTGAAAATCCTACATGCAGTATCCTATATATAGTGAAAATCCAAGATGCAGTATCCAATATGTAGTGAAAATTTAAGATGCAGTATCCCACATATAGTGAAAATCATACATGCAGTATACCACATCAAGTGAAAATCCAAGATGCAGTATCCCACATATAGTGAAAATCCAAGATGCAGTAGTGAAAATCCTACATGCAGTTTTCTACAAATAGTAAAAATCCAAGATGCAGTATCACACATGTAGTAAGAATCCTACATGCAGTATCCCATATATAGTGAAAATCCAAGATGCAGTATCACACATGTAGTAAAAATCCTACATGCAGTATCCCATATATAGTGAAAATCCAAGATGCAGTAGTGAAAATCCTACATGCAGTATTCTACAAATAGTAAAAATCCAAGATGCAGTATCATACATATAGTTAAAATCCAAGATGCAGTATCCCATATATAGTGAAAAACCTACATGCAGTATCACACATATAGTAAAAATCCTACATGCAGTATCCCATATATAGTGAAAATCCTATATGCATTATCACACATTTAGTGCAAATCCAAGATGCAGTATCCCATATATAGTGAAAAACCTACATGCAGTATCACACATATAGTAAAAATCCTACATGCAGAATCCCACATATAGTGCAAATCCAAGATGCAGTATCACACATATAGTGAAAATCCTACATGCAGTATTGCACATATAGTGCAAATCCAAGATGCAGTATCACACATATAGTGAAAATCCTACATGCAGTATCCCATACATAGTGAAAATCCAAGATGCAGTATCAAACATATAGTAAAAATCCTACATGCAGTATCCCACATATAGTGAAAATCCAAGATGCAGTATCCTATATGTAGTGAAAATCTAAGATGCAGTATCCCATATATAGTAAAAATCCTACATGCAGTATCACACATATAGTAAAAATCCAAGATGCAGTATCCCACATATAGAAAAAATCCTACATGCAGTACCCCACATATAGTGAAAATCCAAGATGCAGTAGTGAAAATCCTACATGCAGTATTCTACATATAGTGAAAATCCAAAATGCATTATTCCATATATAGTGAAAATCCTACATT
This sequence comes from Panopea generosa, assembly GCA_029582155.1. Classification (NCBI taxonomy): domain Eukaryota; kingdom Metazoa; phylum Mollusca; class Bivalvia; order Adapedonta; family Hiatellidae; genus Panopea; species Panopea generosa. Next base: position 57,895,919 of record CM055898.1, on the reverse strand, counting down.
CAGTATCCTATTTATTGTGAAAATCCAAGATGCAGTATCCTATTAATAGTGAAAATCCAAGATGCAGTTTTCCACATATAGTAAAAATCTTCATGAAGTATCCCACATATAGTAAAAATCTTTATGAAGTATCCCGCATGTAGTGGAAATCCAACATGTAGTAAGTATCCCATATATAGTGAAAATCCAAGATGCAGTATTCAACATATAGTAAAAATCCAAGATGCAATATTCCACATATAGTAAATATCCCACATGCAGTACCCCACATATAGTGAAAATCCAAGATGCAGTAGTGAAAATCCTACATGCAGTATTCTGCATATAGTGAAAATCACAGATGCAGTGTCCCATATATAGTGAAAATCCTACATGCAGTATCCATATATAGTGAAAATCCAACATGCAGTATCCCATATATAGTGAAAATCCTACATGCAGTATCCCATATATAGTGAAAATCCTACATGCAGTATCCCACATATAGTAAAAATCCAAGATGCAGTTTCCCATATATAATGAAAATCCAAGATGCAGTTTTCCACATATAGTAAAAATCCTACATGCAGTATACCACAATATAGTAAAAATTCAAGATTCAATATCCCATATATTGTGAAAAACCATGATGTGATATCTTATATAGAGAAAATCTAATATGCAATAATTATCTTTTATAATTAGTGAAAATCAAAGATGTGATAGCCTATATGCGAGATGGATCAGAAAATGCATAGACTTTTGCCATAACTTATTCATATCAATTATACAATGCACAACAGTGTTATATAGAGTGAAAATCCAAGATGCAATATCCCATATAGAGTGAAAATCCAAGATGCAATATATATAGAGTGAAAATCCAAGATGCAATATCCCATATAGAGTGAAAATCCAAGATGCAATATCCCATTATATAGTGAAAATCCAAGATACAATATCCCATATAGAATGAAAATCCAAGATGCAATATCCCATTATATAGTGAAAATCCAATATGCAATATCCCATACAGAGTGAAAATCCAAGATGCAATATCCCATATAAAGTGAAAATCCAAGATGCAATATCCCATGTATAGTGAAAATCCCAGATGCAATATCCCATATAGAGTGAAAATCCAAGATGCAATATCCCATATACAGTGAAAATCCAATATGCAATATTCCATTATATAGTGAAAATCCAATATGCGATATTCCATATAGAGTGAAAATCCAAGATGCAATATCCCATTATATAGTGAAAATCCAAGATACAATATCCCATATAGAATGAAAATCCAAGATGCAATATCCCATTATATAGTGAAAATCCAATATGCAATATCCCATACAGAGTGAAAATCCAAGATGCAATATCCCATATAAAGTGAAAATCCAAGATGCAATATCCCATGTATAGTGAAAATCCCAGATGCAATATCCCATATAGAGTGAAAATCCAAGATGCAATATCCCATATACAGTGAAAATCCAATATGCAATATTCCATTATATAGTGAAAATCCAATATGCGATATTCCATATACAGTGAAAATCCAAGATGCAATATCCAATTATATAGTGAAAATCCAATATGCAATATCCCATATAGAGTGAAAATCCAAGATGCAATAACCCATATAGAGTGAAAATCCAAGATGCAATATCCAATTATATAGTGAAAATCCAAGATGTAATATCCCATATATTGTGAAAATCCATGATGCAGTACCCCACATGTATTGAAAATCAAAGATGCAATATCCCACATATAGTGAAAATCCAAGATGCAGTTTCCCACATATAGTGAAAATCAAAGATGCAGTATCACACATGTAGTGCAAATCCGAGATACAGTATCCCATATATAGTGAAAATCCCAGATGCAGTATTACTTAATTTCTCTATATATAGTGATAATCTGACCTGGAGTATTACGATGGGGAAGCAAAAAATGTAACATCATGAATTGTCATCACAGATAAGCTATCCACACTAAAAAAAAGAAGAAATCATGTTGATTTTGTACAAATTTTTTTCTTAATATCTAAACGAATGACATATGATAAAGTGCACACTACCTGGCCACCTGTATGTATCGGGATTTTTCAAAATTTTAAAATTGGTTAAAAACATTTTTTCCCAATAATGCAATTATTATGTCTGTATATTGCCAAAAGAATATATTGTTCAAACATGCCAAAATAGTATATTGTAAGGGGATTTCCTAACTTGGGCTACATGTACGCACCTAAGTTACGGTAGACTAAAATAGAATTTCCACTTAAAGTTTCAACATATTTTGTGATGTATTCAAATGAGTCACGTGATTACATTTTGATTTCAAGTTGATCCGTTATACAGGTTATAACACGTAGAAAAAGTGTGAATGACGATGTAATTCTAAGTTCGTCTAGCAGTATTTAAGTGCTGTCTATATTTAGGATGGGGACTTCGTTTTCCAGCCCAGTTTAAATATGGAGTTAGTAGATTTGGTAGTTTGGTTACAGATTTCACATAAATTTATCTTTTAAGACATTTATAGCATTTTTCCTGATCTATTCCCTTTAGAACGGATTATATCTGTAACAGGCATAAAATTACTGTTATAATTTTATTGCTGTTATCAAATAATAAAAATAATAAAATAAATAAAAATAATAAATTTCAATTAAAAAGAAAAAAGCTAAATTTTTTACTTATGTTTATTGTAAAATGGTGTATGTATCTGATTGTTTGTAGAGAGTTGTTAATAAGTGAGAATTTTGTTAATATTGCAGTATATACAAGTTTCATTATAGTAATCATTATACAAGCCATGGCGTAACAAGAAACCCTTGAGGTGTTAATAACAAGTATATTTTAGTTAAAAAGAGAAGGTATTTAAATTTTCATTTCTATGTAATATCAAATTTTAAAATCTTAGTCAATCAGTTATAAAATCCAAGTATTATTGTTTTGGAGAAAAGCCTCCAGATGTTGATATCATTATTTGATTTTGAGTTGACATGTGTTGACATGAGAATGACATAATTGCTCATTTCCAGGACTTGTTTGATTGTTATAGTTTGTTTGATTATTATATGTTGATTACATTTTTTAAGAAAATCTTAATTATTAACTTCTAGTGGTTTAACAGCTTTAGGTCAAAATATATGTAAAATTAGAATTCATTGGTTAATTGTTAAAATGATTTTTATTGATTAAATATTCAATGTTAATTTTATTGGCTAATCCATTTTAGGAACTTACGATATAAAGAAAGGTTTTTAAAATATTGAAAAGAATACATATAGATAGATAAGTAAGAGAGAAAGATAGGACTTGGTATTTTAAATGGCATAATGCTAGCCATTATATAATTTACGATAGCCAAATGGAACTAAATCTTTAGTCAGTTATTTTAAATTATTACTAAGGACTACTATTCTTTACAAACTTATTCGAACGGTGTTAATTAAATATTTTGGAACCTATAAACTATCTTAAACCTATTGTATTCAATCATCAAAAATAAAAGTGTTAAACACCAAAAGACTTGTGTACTGCATTGGACATTAAATTAAATTAAAGTCTACTGTTAGACTGACCCCATGTGTGTCATCGAAATACCAGTTGTGTGTAGGCTGCCTACCAGCTATTTCCCCACTTGCTTAAGCTTACACCAACTGGTTAGAATCAAAAGGCTGACAATGATTAGGCATGATTCAGAGTTCAGTGACATGTGTTTATGGTGGAGAATCCGGGTACCTACAACGGATCCAGCTACAGGACATAAGTGAAGAAGCGTCACTCCAGGACCAAGGACAGAAACCAGTGAGTACACACTTTGTATGCAAAATTTCTGATTCATGATATCATGTGACCATCAATTCAAATGCAATAATAGAATATAAATTATTTACTTGTTTGTAAATGAAAAAAAAAAAAAAATGGCCCCGAAACATTTAAAGTCAAATAATTGGTGTTGTAGTGCGAAAAGATGTGCACGTCTTACAAATTACATGTTTAATAAACAGACAGAAGTAGGATTTACTGAAAATCTTGAAAGAAACTTAGTGCAAGCTAAAATCAGAGGTCATGAATTAGCATGCCTGGTTGACACAGATGCTAGTATAAGTTGCATCAGCAAACATTTACTGAACAGAATAAACTCAAATGAGAAAGTTTACAAAAGTGCTATAAATAACATAGTAGGTGTATGTGGTGAAATGCACCCCATTTTAGGCGAAACAGTGCCTGACATAGAAATAGGTGGTATAAAACTTAGGCATAATTTCAAAATATTGGAAACTTTACATGCAAAGGTCATAATTGGAGAGTGAGGAAATTTAATAACAACTCTACTGTAATACTGGAACCTACGGGGAGTCTAGCAAATGAGCATTCATTAGTAGGAGGGAAAGCCATTACCTTTATACAAAATGAAAATGGAACTTACATGGTTATGAATCCAACCAGTCTGCCAGTCTTTCTGGCCCCAAATACAAAAATTGCCAAAGCACATCAAGGATATCACAGAACCATCAACAGTACAAGTAAATCATGCTAATGAAAATTTATCAGCTCCAACGGACCACTACAAGAACATAGTCTTAGATCTAGGAATAAGCTTAGAACATACCAACTTAACAGAAGAACAAAAACATAAACTGTATAATCTTTTAGGCCAAAACGGAGACTTTTTTGCTAAAGATATGGCTGAATTAGGACAGAGTAATCTACATTTACACACTTTTCAGACCAAAGATGACACGCCAGTGAGCTGTCAGCACCTTACAGACAATCAATCACCTCAGACGCACAGGGAAACTGACAAAGCCCTTGATGAAATTCTGGAGCACCACATTATATAAGAATCATCATCACCTTATCATAGTCCAATAGTACTCATCAAAAAGTGGCAGACAAGTGAATACAGATTCTTTGTGGATTTTAGAAAACTCAACAAAATTAAAGTTCCAATGTCATTTCCAATACCAACACTTTCAGAGGTTTTTGATACCTTAGCTGATTCGGAGGCAGAAATATTTTTGTCAGTGGACTTGCGATCAGGATTTTGGCAAGTACCTCTTGACCCAGCAACGAAGCATAAAAGTGCTTTTATATGTCACAGAGGAGTGTTCAGTTTTAATCGGTTACTATTTGGACTCAGAAATAGTGCTATAACGTTCCAGAGCTTGATAGCTAAAGTACTGAAAAACCTTAATTTCAAGATAGTGTTAGTCTCTTGATATTGTCAAAAAGCTTTGACCAACATCTAGAACATTTAAATCTTCTATTTAGCAACTTCAGAGATGCCAGTTTGAAACTCCACCCCGCCAAGTGTACTTTTGGAACAGAATCAGTGAAATATTTAGGACATATTGTTAGCAAAGATGGTGTAAAGGTTACATCAGAAAATATAGAAAAAATGACAAACTTCCCAACTACAAAGAATTCTAAGTAAATAAAAAGTTTCCTTTCAATGACAAACTTCTACAGACGTTTTATTTAAGATTATGCCAAGATTGCATCTCCTCTCACAGCATTGTTATGGAAGAATCAGAAATTTATTTGGGCGAGAACTGTCAACAAAGTTTCGATGACCTTAAACAATGCCTTACAACTGCGCCAATTCTAGCATATCCACAATTTGAAAAACCATTCATACTAACCACAGATGCATCAATGGGATACAGGTTATCTCAAATACAGGATGATGGAATGGAACATGCAATATGATATGGTGGGCGATCATTAAGAAACAATGAACTGAAATGGCACATCACTGATAAAGAGGCCCTAGCGCTAGTAGAAGCAGTCCAGCATTATAAGCATTATTTAGCCAGTCAAAAATTCTCTGTTTATTCTGACAACGTATCTGTTAAATATCTACAAAAATCAAGGACTGTAAAGGGAGACTAGGCAGATGGAGCTTACTTCTACAAGCGTATGATTTTAACATTATACACAAACCTGGAAAACTAAACCCAGCAGACTGCTGATCAAGACAGGTGTATAAGAACACTCAGCCATCCTCATCAACCGACATAGAAGATTTTGTGTGTATGATTGAAGATAATACTACAACAAAGGAATACACACAAGTAACTTTTGTCTGTGAAGGGGAATCTGAAGAAACAGTGGTCGCTAATCTGCAGCCACATGGGGTTCCTAATATTGATGTTCTGATGCAAAATCTGATCAAACTCCAGTAACAATTTCTGGATTTTGCTCCAATCTACAAATACGAACTGAACAGTGAATTACAAGATGACCAACTTTTGGCAAGGACAATTGTTGCTGAATCCTTCAACTTTGAGATAGAGGACAGAATTTTGAAACACTTCTACTTTAAACGATGTAAGACGGTACCTAAAGAAGGGCGACTAGTAAAACAGATTATTACAGGATGATCTCCTGCGATCCTACCACGACTGCATTGCCAGCGGAGGACACCAGGGATTTGAGATTTGCTGCTCTTCGAAATAAATATTTCTGGCCTTCCATGTTTGAAGACATTAAACGGTTTGTAAGATTATGTGAAGTATGTCAACAGACAAAGCGCGACTACCATGCCAGACCTCCACCCTTGCATCCACAGCCAGTGGAAGATGTTTTGAACAGATGGCATATGGATATTTTGAGTGGATTACCAACCACAATGACAAGTACAAACATATACTGCTTGTGGTGGACAGCTACTCTAAATGGGTTGAAGCCATACCACTCTGTACACAAGAAAGCTCAGAAATAGCTGCTATCTATAGAGAAATCATTTGCTGCTACGGTGCTCCAAGATTTTTGATCTCGGACCATGTAAAAAACTTTTTATCCAATCTAGTGAAGGCCATGTCTGAACTGTTTGAAATTACTAGACACTTTTACAAGTTCATATCATCCACAGTCCAATGGAGCAGTAGAACGCATGAATGGAGTAATTCTTCAAGCCTTAAGAGCATATACAACAAAGGACAAACAAGACATTTGGACACAATTATTGCCAGGAATAATGATGGCATACCAAGCAACACCAGCAACGCAATCAGCCAGGTTCTCACCCTTCTATAATTATTATGCTCTTTGGTCGAGAAATGAAACTGCCCATTGATACCAAACTAACACCTAAAGAGCATATGGCTCAAAATCACAAAATTTTCCTCAGCAGAAATTTGAACAATTTAGAAATAACACGGAAAATTGCAGCTCAAAACATTCAAGAAGCACAAGACAAATATAAAAAACAGTATGACAAAAGAGCCACATTTTTACCAATGTCCTCAAAACTAGTGAGTGGAAACCATTTTACTAATTTCAGTAACAGTGACCTCGACCAATATCCTCAAAACTAGTGAGTGGAAACCATTTTACTATTTTCAGTAACAGTGATCTCAACCAATATCCTCAAAACTAGTGAGTGGAAACCATTCTACTATTTTCAGTAATAGTGACCTTGACCAATATCATCAAAACCAATCTGAAACTTCCCCTTCATGTTTGGACTTGCAAACAAAATTTCAATATAAAAAGTTATTGAGCTGAGATCACTTATTCTATTTTTAATTGCAGTCAAAATGAATCTTACACTTTTTCATTTATAATCTTAACAGTAACTTAGTTAAATGATCGAGTTGAAACTGTTTATCTATTTTAAATAACAGTGACCTTGACCCTTTCCCAATTAACTTCAAAGCCAATCTCAACTCAATCTTCGTTATTCATATCATGAACTTATTCACAAAAATCTTTCTTTTCTTGTTCAGTCATAATCTACATTATACAACATTTCATCCAAATATATTCAATCAACTTTATATTAACATTATATTAAGCAGAAACCATAATGATAAATAAGGGGGCATAACTCATTGAATATTACAGGTGAGAGCTTGAAATACAACCACTAAAGTGCGACTTTATGTTTACATTTGAAAAGATATGGGCAATATGTGTTCGAGTTATCGATTATATATGGAATAAAAATTTACATTTACAAAAGGCACATAACTCCTGATGATTCAATCAATTATCCATGATTAGGATTCCAGCACATGTCAGATCTGTGTATTGAGAGCAATAACTGTTCAAGGTTTGATTAAAATGTTGTTTTACTGTAAAGAAATGGATGTAAACATCATGTAACCTTGGGTTGGCAAAACTGGAGGGTGTATCTATCATTGCAACATCTTGTTTATTGTGTTGTATCACCTAAACTTCATGTAACCTTGGGTTGGCAGGACTGGAGGGTGTATCTATCATTGCAACATCTTGTTTTTTGTGTTGTATCACTTAAACTTCATGTAACCTTATGTTGGCAGGACTTGATGGTGTATCTACCACCTAATCTTCATGTAACATTGGGTTGGCAGGACTGGATGGTGTATCTATCAGTAAAACATCTTGTTTATTGTGCTGTATAACCTAAACCTCATGTAACCGTGGATTGACAGGACTGGAGGGTGTATCTATCATTGTAACATCTTGTTTATTGTGCTGTGTCACCTCAACTTCATGTTTCCATGGGTTGGCAGGACTGGAGGGTGTATCTATCATTGTAACATCTTGTTTATTGTGCTGTGTCACCTCAACTTCATGTTTCCATGGGTTGGCAGGACTGGAGGGTGTATCTATCATTGTAACATCTTGTTTATTGTGCTGTGTCACCTCAACTTCATGTTTCCATGGGTTGGCAGGACTGGAGGGTGTATCTACCAGTATAACATCTTGTTTATTGAGCTGTATCACCTAAACCTCATGTAACCTTGAGTTGGCAGGACTAGAAGGTGTATCTATCAGTATAACATCGTGTTCATTGTGTTGTATCACCTAAACCTCATGTAACTTTGGGTTGGCAGGACTGGAAGGTGTATCTATCAGTATAACATCTTGTTTAATGTGCTGTATCACCTAAACCTCATTTAACCTTAGTTTGGCAGGTCTGGAGGGTGTATCTATCATTGTAACATCTTGTTTATTGTGCTCTATCACCTAAACTTCATGTTACCTTGAGTTAGCAAGACTGGAGTGTGTATATATCAGTATAACATCTTGTTTATTGTGCTGTATCACCTAAACATCATGTGACCATGGGTTGGCAGGACTGGAGGGTGTATCTATCAATATAACATCTTTTTATTGTGCTATATCACCTAAATGTTATGTAACCTTGGGTTGGCATGACTGGAGGGTGTATCTATCAATGCAACATCCTGTTTATTGTGCTGTATTACCTAAACTTCATGTAACCTTGAGTTGGCAGGACTCGAGGGTGTATCTACCAGTATTACATCTTGTTTATTGTGCTGAATAACCTTAATGTCATCTTACCTTGGGTTGACAGGACTGGAGAGTGTATCTATCAGTAAAACATCTTGTTTATTGTGCTGTATCACCTAAACCTCATGTAACCTTCGGTTGGCAGGACTGGAGGGTGTATCTACCAGTATAACATCTTGTTTAATGTGCTGTATAACCTAAACCTCATGTAACCTTGGATTGGCAGGACTGGAGGGTGCAGCTATCATTGTAACATCTTGTTTATTGTGTTGTATCACTTAAACCTGATGTAACCTTGGGTTGGCAGGACTGGAGGGTGTATCTATCAGTATAACATCTTGTTTATTGTTCTGTATCACCTAAACCTCATGTAACTTTGGGTTGACAGGACTGGAGGGTGTATCTATCATTGTTACATCTTGTTTATTGTGCTGTATCACCTAAACCACATGTAACCTTGGGTTGGCAGGACTGGAGGGTGTATATATCAGTAAAACATCTTGTTTATTGTGTTGTATCACATATAATCTCATGTAACCTTTGATTGGAGGACTGGAGGGTGTATCTATCAGTATAACATCTTGTTCATTGTGTTGTATCACCTAAACTTCATGTAACCTTGGGTTGGCAGGACTGGAGGGTGTATCTGTCAGTATGACATCTTGTTCATTGTGTTGTATCACCTAAACTTCATGTAACCCTGGGTTGGCAGGACTGGAGGGTGTATCTATCAGTATAACATGTTGTTCATTGTGTTGTATCACCTAAACTTCATGTAACCTTGGGTTGGCAGGACTGGATGGTGTATCTACCACCTAAACTTCATGTAACCTTGGATTGACAGGACATGAGGGTGTATCTATCAGTATAACATCTTGTTTATTATGTATTATCGTAACATCTTGTTTATTGTGCTGTATCACTTAAACTTCATGTTACCTTGAGTCGGCAGGACTGGAGGGTGTATCTATCAGTATAACATTTTGTTTAATGTGTTGTATCACCTTAACTTCATGTAACATTGGGTTGGCAGGATTTGATGGTGTATCTATCAGTATAACATCTTGTTTATTGTGCTTTAGTACCTAAACTTCATGTAGCCTTGGGTTGGCAGGACTGGAGGGTGTATATATCATGATAATATCTTGTTTATTGTACTGTATCACCTAAACTTTGTGTTACCTACAGTTGGCTTGACTAGACAGTGTATCTATCAGTATACTGGAGGGTGTATGTTATTGTGTTGTATCACCTTAACTTCATGTTACCTTAGGTTGTAGTTTTATCTGTATGTGATAATGTTAAATATAGTTGCAGCTGTCACCTGTTACATGTAATGAACTTGTCTTTGAATTGTCTTTCCAAATATTGAAGATAAGAAAAGCTTTCTATAGTGAATACTGTCGTCTAGATTTTGATTTTGCTCACACGGGAGCGCAGAAATTCACCTTTTAAGCTCCATTTAGTATGGCAAGTATTACAAAAGGAAAGAGAAAAACACTTTGTGTTAACCTTGGACTGACCTCAGCATCTTGTTTTCCTTTATAATTTAATGTGTCAATTAAGTAATCCCATATTTAGGTTGGTAAATATAACTCCTTTGATATAAAGTGACAGCAATAAATGTCCTTATTTCAGTCTTTAAAGTATCAAATTAATCTTTTAAGTTAATTTGTTTTTTCTGTGGAATTAATTTTGAAATATGCACACCTTTATAATTTTATTATCTCTCCTTGCTGTACTAATTGTTTATTCAGTAAATGACCATCTTTGTGATTTTAAATGACAATTATTTAGGTTGGTATATATAACTCCTTTGATTAAAAGTGACAGCAATTAATGTCCTTCTTTCTGACTTGAAAGTATTAAATTCTTTGTTTTTAAAACAAAGGTATTGATTATTTGTATTGATCACCCTTGTGTGTAATTGGCATACAGTCATATATAACTGTCCTTTACAATCATATATAGTGTACTTTTTTTCAATAATGTAATGTGTACTTTTACAATCATATATAATGTACTTTTACAATCATGTAATGTGTACTTTTACAATCATGTATAGTGTACTTTTACAATCATGTATAGTGTACTTTTACAATCATGTAAAGTGTACTTTTACAACCATATAATGTGTACTTTTACAATCATGTATAGTGTACTGTTACAATCATGTATAGTGTACTTTTACAATAATGTAATGTGTACTCTTACAATCATGTATAGTGTACTTTAACAATCATGTAATGTGTACTTTTACAATCATATATAGTGTACTTTTACAATCATGTAATATGTACTTTCACAATCATGTATAGTGTACTTTTACAATCATGTAAAGTGTACTGTTACAATCATGTATAGTTTACTTTCACAATCATATATAGTGTACTGTTACAATCATGTATAGTGTACTTTTACAATCATGTAATATGTACTTTCATAATCATGCAAAGTGTACTTTTACAATCATGTAAAGTGTACTGTTACAATTATGTTATGTGTACTTTAACAATCATGTATAGTGTACTGTTACAATCATGTATAGTGTACTTTTACAATCATGTATAATGTACTTTTACAATCATGTAAAATGTACTTTCACAATCATGTATAGTGTACTTTCACAATCATGTATAGTGTACTGTTACGATCATGTTGAGTGTACTTTAACAATTATGTATAGTGTACTTTTACAATCATGTAATGTGTACTTTTGCAATCATATATAGTGTACTTTTATAATCATGTAAAGTGTACTGTTACAATCATGTATAGTGAACTTTCACAATCATGTATAGTGTACTTTTACAATCATGTATAGTGTACTTTCACAATCATGTATAGTGTACTTTTACAATCATGTAAAGTGTACTTTCACAATCATGTATAGTGTACTTTTACAATCATGTAAAGTGTACTGTTAAAGTCATGTATAGTGAACTTTCACAATCATGTATAGTGTACTTATACAATCATGTAAAGTGTACTGTTACAATCATGTAATGTGTATGTTTACAATCATGTAAAGTGTACTGTTACAATCATGTAATGTGTACGTTTACAATCATGTATAGTGTACTTTTACAATCATGTAAAGTGTACTGTAACAATCATGTATAGTGAACATTCACAATCATGTAAAGTGTACATTTACAATCATGTATAGTGTACTTTAACAATCATGTAAAGTGTACAGTTACAATCATGTATAGTGTACTTTCACAATCATGTAATGTGTACTTTTACAATCATGTATAGTGTACTTTCACAATCATGTATAGTGTACTTTCACAATCATGTATAGTGTACTTTCACAATCATGTATAGTGTACTTTTACAATCATGTATAGTGTAATTTCACAATCATGTATAGTGTACTTTTACAATCATGAAAAGTGTATTTTTACAATCATGTAAAGTGTACTGTTACAATCATGAAAAGTGTACTTTTACAGTCATGTAAAGTGTACTGTTACAGTCATGTATAGTGTACTTTCACAATCATGTATAGTGTACTTTAACAATCGTGTAAAGTGTACTGTTACAATCATGTATATTGTACTTTCACAATCATGTAATGTGTACTTTTACAATCATGTATAGTGTACTTTAACAATCATGTAAAGTGTACTTTCACAATCATGTATAGTGAACTTTCACAATCATGTATAGTGTACTTTAAAATCATGTATAGTGTACTTTCACAATCATGTATAGTGTACTTTTACAATCATGAAAAGTGTACTTTTACAATCATGTCAAGTGTACTGTTACAATCATGTATAGTGAACTTTCACAATCATGTATAGTATACTGTTACAATCATGTATAGTGTACTTTCACAATCATGTATAGTGTACTTTTACAATCATGTTTAGTGTACTGTTACAATCATGTATAATGTACTTTTACAATCATGTTTAGTGTACTGTTGCAATCATGTATAGTGTATTGTTACAATCATGTATAATGTACTTTTACAATCATGTTTAGTGTACTGTTGCAATCATGTATAGTGTACTTTCACAATCATGTAATGTGTACTTTCACAATCATGTATAGTATACTTTCACAATCATGGAAATTGTACTGTTACAATCATGTATAGTGTACTTTCACAATCATGTATAGTGAACTTTTACAATCATGTAAAGTGTACTGTTACAATCATGTATAATGTACTTTTACAATCATGTAAAGTGTACTGTTACAATCATGTATAGTGAACTTTCACAATCATGTATAGTGTACTTTTACAATCATGAAAAGTGTACTTTTACAATCATGTCAAGTGTACTGTTACAATCATGTATAGTGTACTTTTTCAATCATGTATAGTGTACTTTAACAATCATGTAAAGTGTACTTTTACAATCATGTATAGTATACTGTTACAATCATGTATAGTGAACTTTCACAATCATGTATAGTGTACTTTTACAATCATGTATAGTGTACTTTCACAATCATGTATAGTGTACTTTTACAATCATGTTTAGTGTACTGTTACAATCATGTATAATGTACTTTTACAATCATGTTTAGTGTACTGTTGCAATCATGTATAGTGTACTGTTACAATCATGTATAGTGTACTTTCACAATCATGTATAGTGAACTTTTACAATCATGTAAAGTGTACTGTTACAATTATGTAATGTGTACTTCTACAATCATGTAAAGTGTACTGTTACAATCATGTATAGTGAACTTTCACAATCATGTATAATGTACTGTTACAATCATGTATAGTGTACTTTCACAATCATGTATAGTGTACTTTTACAATCATGTTTAGTGTACTGTTACAATCATGTATAATGTACTTTTACAATCATGTTTAGTGTACTGTTGCAATCATGTATAGTGTACTGTTACAATCATGTATAATGTACTTTTACAATCATGTTTAGTGTACTGTTGCAATCATGTATAGTGTACTTTCACAATTATGTAATGTGTACTTCTACAATCATGTAAAGTGTACTGTTACAATCATGTACGGTGTACTTTTACAATCATGTATAGTGTACTTTCACAATCATATATAGTGTACTTTTACAATCATGTATAGTGTACTTTTACAATCATGTAAGGTGTCATGTATAGTGTACTTTCAAAAATCATATATAGTGTACTTGTACAAACATGTATAGAGTTCTTTGACAATCATGTAAGGTGTACTTTTACACTCATGTACAGTGTACTGTTACAATCATGTACAGTGTATTGTTACAATCATGTATAGTGTACTTTCACTATCATGTATAGTGTACTTTTACACTCATGTAATAGTGTATTTTTACAATCATGAAAAGTGTACTATTACAATCATGTATAGTGAACTTTCACAATCATGTATAGTGTACTGTTACAATCATGTATAGTGTACTTTCACAATCATGTATAGTGTACTTTCACAATCATGTATAGTGTACTGTTACAATCATGTTGAGTGTACTTTAACAATCATGTAATGTGTACTTTTACAATCATGTAATGTGTACTTTTACAATCATGTATAGTGTACTTTTTACAATTGTGTAAAGTGTACTGTTATAATCATGTATAGTGAACTTTCACAATCATGTATAGTGTACTGTTACAATCATGTATAGTGTACTTTCACAATCATGTATAGTGTACTTTCACAATCATGTAAAGTGTACTGTTACAATCATGTATACTGAACTTTCACAGTCATGTATAGTGTACTGTTACAATCATGTATAGTGTACTTTTACAATCATGTAAAGTGTACTTTTAAAATCATGTAAACTGTACTTTTACAATCATGTATAGTGTACTTTTACAATCATGTAAAGTATACTTTTACAATCATGTAATGTGTACTTTTACAATCATGTATAGTGTACTGTTACAAATCATTTAGTGTGTATTTTTACAATCATGTATAGTGTACTTTAACAATCATGTTATGTGTACTTTTACAATCATGTATAGTGTACTGTTACAATCATGTATAGTGTACTTTTACAATCATGTATAATGTACTTTTACAATCATGTAAAATATACTTTCACAATCATGTATAGTGTAGTGTTACGATCATGTTGAGTGTAATTGAACAATCATGTATAGTGTACTTTTACAATCATGTAATGTGTACTTTTGCAATCATGTATAGTGTACTTTTACAATCATGTAAAGTGTACTGTTACAATCATGTATAGTGAAATTTGGCAATCATGTATAGTGTACTGTTACAATCATGTATAGTGTACTTTCACAATCATGTATAGTATACTTTCACAATCATGGAAATTGTACTGTTACAATCATGTATAGTGTACTTTCACAATCATGTATAGTGAACTTTTACAATCATGTAAAGTGTACTGTTACAATCATGTATAATGTACTTTTACAATCATGTAAAGTGTACTGTTACAATCATGTATAGTGAACTTTCACAATCATGTATAGTGTACTGTTACAATCATGTATAGTGTACTTTCACAGTCATATATAGTGTACTTTCACAATCATGTATAGTGTACTTTTACAATCATGTTTAGTGAACTGTTACAATAATGTATAATGTACTTTTACAATCATAATCATATATAATGTACTTTTACCATCATGTTTAGTGTACTTTTACACTCATGTATAGTGTACTTTCACAATCATGTATAGTGTACTTTTACAATCATGTATGGTGTACTTTTACAATCATGTAAAGTGTACTTTTACAATCATGTATGGTGTACTTTTACACTCATGTATGGTGTACTTTCACAATCGTGTATAGTGTACTTTCACAATCATGTATAGTGTACTTTTACAATCATTTATAGTGTACTTTTACAATCATGTAAGGTGTACTTTTACAATCATGTATAGTGTACTTTTACTCTCATGTATAGTGTACTTTTACAATCATGTATAGTGTACTTTCACAACCATGTAAGGTGTACTTTTACAATCATGTATAGTGTACTTTTACACTCATGTATAGTGTACTTTCACAATCATTACAGTGTACTTTTACAATCATGTATAGTGTACTTTTACACTCATGTAATGTGTACTTTTACAATCATGTATAGTGTACTGTTACAATCATGTATAGCGTACTTTTTCAATCATGTATAGTGTACTTTTACACTCATGTATAGTGTACTTTCACAATCATGTTTAGTGTACTGTTACAATCATGTAAAGTGTACTGTTACAATCATGTATAGTGTACTGTTACAATGATGTATAGTGTACTTTCACAGTCATGTATAGTGTACTTTCACAATCGTGTATAGTGTACTTTTATAATCATGTTTAGTGTACTGTTACAATCATGTATAATGTACTTTTACAATCATGTTTAGTGTACTGTTGCAATCATGTATAGTGTACTTTCACAATCATGTATAGTGTACTATTACAATCATGTATAGTGTACTTTTACAATCATAATCATATATAATGTACTTTTACAATCATGTATAGTGTACTTTCACAATCACGTATAGTGTGCATTTACAATCATGTAAGGTGTACTTTCACACCCATGTATGGTGTATTTTCACAATCATATATGGTGTACTTTGACAATCATGTATAGTGTACTTTTACAATAATGTAAGGTGTACTTTTACAATCATGTATAGGGTACTTTCACAATCATGTAAAGTGTACTTTCACAATCATGTATAGTGTACTGTTACAATCATGTATAATGTACTGTTACAATCATGTATAGTGTACTTTCACAATCATGTATAGTGTACTGTTACAATCATATATAATTTACTGTTACAATCATGTATAGTGTACTTTTACACTCATGTATAGTGTACTTTCACAATCATGTATAGTGTACTTTTACAATCATGTATAGTTTACTTTTACAATCATGTAAGGTGTACATTTACAATCATGTATAGTGTACTTTTACACTCATGTATAGTGTACTGTTACAGTCATGTATAGTGTACTTTCACAATCATGTATAGTGTACTTTAACAATGATGTTTAGTGTACTGTTACAATCCTATATAGTGTACTTTCACAGTCATGTATAGTGTACTTTTACAATCATGTTTAGTGTACTTTTACAATCATGTATAGTGTACTGTTACAATCATGTTTAGTGTACTTTCCAATCATGTATAATGTACTGTAACAATCATGTATAGTGTAATGTTACAATCATGTATATTGTACTTTCACAATCATGTGTAGTGTACTGTTATAATCATGTTGAGTGTACTTTCACAATCATGTATAGTCTACTGTTATAATCATGTATAGTGTACTGTTACAATCGTGTTTAGTGTATTTTTACAATAATTCATAGTGTACTTTTACAATCATGTTTAGTGTACTTTCACAATCATGTATAATGTACTGTTACAATCATGTTTAGTGTACTGTTACAATCATGTATGGTGTACTTTACAATCATGTTTAGTCTACTTTTACAATCATGTATAGTGTACTGTTACAATCATGTATAGTTTACTTTCACATTCATGTATAGTATACTGTTACAATCATGTATAGTGTACTGTTGCAATCATGTAAAGTGTACTTTCACAATCATGTATAGTATACTTTTACAATCATGTATAATGTAATGTTACAATTATGTTTAGTGTACTTTTACAATAATATATAGTGTACTTTCACAATCATGTATGGTGTGCTTTACAATCATATTTAGTGTATTGTTACAATCGTGTATAGTGTACTTTCACAATCATGTATGGTGTGCTTTACAATCATGTTTAGTGTACTTTTACAATCATGTATAGTGTACTGTTAGAATCATGTATAGTGTACTTTCACAATCATATATAGTGTACTTTAACAATCATGTAAAGTGTACTGTTACAATCATGTTTAGTGTACTGTTACAATTATGTATAATGTACTGTTACAATCATGTATAGTGTACTTTTAAAATAATGTAAAGTGAACTGTTACTGTTTTGTATAGTGTACTGTTACAATCATGTATAGTGTACTGTTAAAATTATGTATAGTTTATATATACAATCATGTATAGTGTTATGTTACAATCATGTATAGTGTACTTTTACAATCATATAGAGTGTACATTGACAATCATATATAGTGTACATTGACTATCATATATTATGTACTGTTACAATTATATATAGTGTATGTTGACAATCGTATATAGTGTAACATTGCCAATCATATATAGTGTACTGTTACATTCATATATAGTGTATATTGACAATCATATATCATGTACTGTTACAATCATATATAGTGTACATTTACAATCATTTATAGTGTACATTGACAATCATTTAAAGTGTACTTTTACAATCATATTATATAGTGTACTTTTACAAACATATATTGTGTACTTTTACACCCTGTATAGTGTACATTTACAATCATATATAGTGTTCATTGACAATTATTTATTATGTACTGTTACAATCATATATTTACAATCATATATAGTTTACATTAACAATCATATATAGTTTACATTTACAATCATTTATAGTGTACATTTACAATTATATATAGTTAACATTTACAATCATTAAGTTATATAGTTTACATTTACAATCATATATAGTTTACATTTACAATCATATAAAGTGTACATTTACAATCATATATAGTGTACATTTACAATTATATATAGTGTACTGTTACAATCATATATAGTGTTCATTGACAATCATATATAGTGTACATTGACAATCATATATAGTGTGATATTGACAATCATATATTGTGTACTTTTACAATCATGTATAGTGTACTGTTACAATCATATAAAGTGTACATTTAGAATCATATGTAGTGTACATTTACAATCATATATAGTGTACTTTTACAATCATATATAGTGTACTGTTACAATCATATATAGTGTACATTTACAATCATATATAGTGTACTGTTACAATCATATATAGTGTACTATTACAATAATATATAGTGCACTGTTACAATCATATGTAGTGTATTTTAACAATCATATATAGTGTACTGTTACAATCATATATAGTGTACATTTACAATCATATATAGTATACTGTTACAATCATATATAGTGTACATTTACAATCATATATAGTGTACATTTACAATCATATGTAGTGTACATTTACAATCTTATAAAGTGTACTTTTACAATCATATATAGTGTACTGTTACAGTCATATATAGTGTACATTTATAATCATGTATAGTGTACTGTTACAATCATATATAGTGTACATTTACAATCATGTATAATGTACATTTACAATCATGTATAGTGTACTGTTACAATCATATATAGTGTACATTTACAATCATATATAGTGTACTTTTACAATCATATATAGTGTACTTCCAACTTTTTAGACAGCTGCTCTTGTAGGATGAGTTGTGTTCCCACCCATTCATATTGTCCTTTATTCATAATATTTTTTATATTATTTTTATTCATATACAGTCCTGAACATTCAGTTAAATTAGTTTACAACAGTTTTAGGAACCAAGGAAAGTGTTTGAGATAAAAGAAACATATGTATATTAATAGTACATTTTAAAGTAAATTTCAGAAGCACTTACATTGTCCAAACTATTCAAAACTTAATTCCAGTGATTGCTGCCATTGTAACTGGTTGAAGTCCTAAAGTGTGGGATGACTGGTACAGCTGACACAGCTTTAAGTTAGCATAGATATGGTGACCCATCAATACATTGTTCACCAGGTGGGGAAGTAGTGTAGTGGATAAAGCAATGTGGGTTCCATTATGAGCTCAATCCCTTGGCCTCTCTAAAAAACAACAAACACGTTCTACCTAGGAAGCAAACTTGATAGCAATTCATAAAACCTCTGACTTCATAAATAAGCTAAAATAAACTAGTACATGTATGAATTAATTCTTCACCAAAATTGCCATAAAAGTACAACGTTAACGGTTGCTGTAATAACCTTTTAAAAATAGTAATAATTTTATGTTGTAAAATGTGAAGATATTGATATTTGTTATAACTATACAATATAGAATTAAAATTAATACAATTTTTCATTTGATTATTTATTCTAAGTTTGACTGATCAAGGAATAAGCAGGGCTACTCACCCATGTGTCGGCGTTGGCGTCACACCTTGGTAATAGTTTTGCATGCAAGGCTAAGTAACCAATGCATGTATTGCATTGAAACAAGACTTCCCATTCATCACACCTACTACAATTACTAAGTTAGATAACTCTTGCTTGAATATGATGCTAATTATGACCCATGTTGACTTGAAAATTCTAGTTTTATGTGCAAGTACCATCAAGTCCTTATATCTCACTTTTTTGCAGTTATAAAACCTGCTCAATCTAGCATTAGTGAAATAACTCTTGTTTACTAAATGTATTGGTCATCAGTCTCATTCAAAGGTTGTACTTTTATGATAAATGATTCGAATAAAAGAGAGTGCTGTCTTAGGACTGCTCTAGCTATAAAATATGATTAAAAAGAGTTTAATTGGATATGAAATCAAACACTACAAAAAATTGCAATTGTTAGTTTCATTGTTCTAATGAAATTGTTTTAGTGTAAAAATCAGTCATTCAATTAATTTGTTCTCTCACAGAATCTGTTAAATAAATACATGTGTTTGTTTTATTTAACGAATCATTTAAATCACATTTTAGTGCTTGATTGTACTCATTTTGACAATCACATTATACAGAGTACAAGATAGCCACTTTAATGAAACAAAACATGACCATTTCTGATTGTTGATAGAACTGAAGCTATTTTCTTCAATTGTTTTTATGCCCCTGCCTTTTGGAGAATGGACTACAAAGATTATATGGCTAGTTGCACAAATGATCAACAGGGTACAAAGATGATGTGGCCAGCTGCACAAGTAATCAGCAGGAAACAAAGATTAAGTGGCTAGGTGCATAAGTAATCAGCAGTGCACAAAGCACAAGTTATCAGCAGGGAACATAGATTATGTGGCCAGTCACACAAGTAATCAGCAGGACACAAATTTCATGTGGCCAGCCACACAAGTAATCAGCAGGCAAAAAATCTTATGTAGATAGCCCTGCAAGAAATAAGCAGGGTACAAAGATTATGCGGCCAGCTGAACAAGTAATCAGCAGGACACAAAGAGTATGTTGCAAGCCGCACAAGTAATCAGCGGGCCAAAAATTGTATGTAGGTAGCCCCACAAGAAATCAGCAGGGTACAAAGATTATGTGGCCAGACGCACAAGTAATGAGCAGACACAAATCTTATGTGGCTAGCCACACAAGTAATCAGCAGGGCACAAAGATTATGTGACCAGTCGCACAAGTAATCAGCAGGGCACAAAGATTATGTGGCTAGCCGCACAAGTTACCAGCAAGCCACAAAGATTATGTGACCAGCCACACAAGTTACCAGCAAGCCACAAAGATTATGTGGCTAGCCGCACAAGTTACCAGCAAGCCACAAAGATTATGTGGCTAGCCACACAAGTAATCATCAGGGTACAAATATTATGTGGTCAGCTACACAAGTAATCAGCAGGGCACAAAGATTATGTGGCTAGCTGCACAAGTAATCATCAGGGTACAAATATTATATGGTCAGCTACACAAGTAATCAGCAGGGCACAAAGATTATGTGGCCAGCCGCACAAGTAATCATCAGGGTACAAATATTATGTGGTCAGCTACACAAGTAATCAGCAGGGCACAAAGATTATGTGGCTAGCTGCACAAGTAATCATCAGGGTACAAATATTATGTGGTCAGCTACACAAGTAATCATCAGGGCACAAAGATTATGTGGCCAGCCGCACAAGTAATCATCAGGGTACAAATATTATGTGGTCAGCTACACAAGTAATTAGCAGGGCACAAAGATTATGTGGCCAGCCGCACAAGTAATCATCAGGGTACAAATATTATGTGGTCAGCTACACAAGTAATCAGCAGGGCACAAAGATTATGTGGCTAGCTGCACAAGTAATCATCAGGGTACAAATATAATGTGGTCAGCTACACAAGTAATTAGCCAGGTACAAAGATTATGTGGCTAGCCACAAAAGTAATCAGCAGGCCACTAAGAATATGTTGCTAGTTGCACAAGTTATCAGCAAGGCACAAAGAATATGTGGCCAGCTGCACAAGTAATCAGCAGGGCACAAAGATTATGTGGCCAGCCGCACAAGTAATCATTAGGGTACAAATATTATGTAGTCGGCTACACAAGTAATCAGCAGGCCACAAAGATTATGTGGCAAGCCGCACAAGAAATCGGCAGGGCACAAAGATTATTTGGCCAGCCACACAAGTAATCAGCACAGCACAAAGATTATGTGGCCAGCCACACAAGTAATCAGCAGTGCACAAAGATTATGTGGCCATCCGCACTAGTAATCAGCAGGGTACAAAGATTGTGTGGCCAGCCGCACAAGTAATCAGCATTGCACAAAGATTATCTAGCGAGCCACACTAGTAATCAGCAGGATACAAAAATTATGTGGCAAGCCGCACAAGTTATCAGCAGGACTCAAAGATTATGTGGCAAGCCACACAAGTAATCAGCAGGGCACAAAGATTATGTGGCAAGCCGCATAAGTAATCAGCAGGACTCAAAGATTATGTGGCCAGCCGCACAAGTTATCAGCAGGGCACAAAGATAATGTGGTCTGCTGTACAAGTAATTAGCAGGGCACAAAGATTATGTGGCCAGCCGCAGAAAGTAATCAACAGGGCACAAAGATTGTGTGGCCAGCCACTCAAGAAATCAGCAGGACACAAAGATTATGTGGCAAGTCACACAAGTAATCAGCAGGGCACAAAGATTATGAGGCCAGCTGCACTAGTAATCAGCAGGGTACAAAGATTAAGTGGCCAGCCACACAAGTAATCAGCAGGACACAAAGATTATGTGTCCAGCTGCACAAGTAATCAGCAGGGCACAAAGATTATGTGGCCAGCCGCAGAATGTAATCAGCAGGGCACAAAGATTATGTGGCCAGCCACACTAGTAATCAGCAGGACTCAAAGATTATGTGGCCATCCGCACAAGTAGTCAGCAGGGCACAAAGATTATGTGGCCAGCTGCACAAGTAATCAGCAGGACACAAAGATTATGTGGTCAGCTGCACAAGTAATCAGCAGGGCACAAAGATTATGTGGCAAGCCACACAAGTGCACAACAAAATGTCTAGGTGATCATAGTAAAAGTATGTTTGTCGTGAAAATCTAAAAAATTCACCGGACAAGATCATTTCTTGGCACAGACATTTATTGCAATATCCATGTCTGCCTTTGTTATGGGAGTAAAGAGATTGATCACATATTATGCCTTAAATCCACCTGAATTTTTCATACAGGTAATAAAGACTTGCATTATTACATACATGAAAGCTATGGATTCGTAAAAAGGCAAAATTAGGTAACTGTATATTCTGTATCATTAAATTCTCTCACATGATTGTTACCTGTATTAATTATTGAATTACTATTCTGTGAAATTTCATTTCAACATATCTTTTATTTAGAACAAGTAATGCAGACTTATTCTTTTTTGTCAATAATGATTATGTTTGAACACTGAAGTTGTATCATATTGAGTTTTTTAATCTTTAATTAAAAGCATTCATACAAACTATAGATTTAATGAGGGCATTTGTGTTTCCTATGATTTATTCACAATTATTGAATTTGTTTTATCAGATATTGTACCAGATTAAATATTTGATGATTTTCTATTTCTGTAATTCAAGCAAAATGACATTTGCAGGGAAAATATTTTATGTGAAATAATTATAAGTTTGTTACCATGGGTGATTAATACATTTGAGAGACTCCTGGTATAGCTACTGTCCAAAATATGTATGACATTTGGTCACACAAACACTATCATATTGTTGCATTTATTCTGACCCATTAGTTCTAATAAGACACATTCATGATGATAGGTCAGCAGTAAAGTTCACTTTCACAAGTGATGTATCAGCAAACTAGTTCACTATCTACAGTGATGTATGAGCAGTAAAATTCACTATCACCAGTGATGTATCAGCAGACTAGTTCACTATCTACAGTGATGTATCAACAAAAAAGTTCACGATCTACAGTGATGTATCAGCAGTAAAGTTCACTTTCACAAGTGATGTATCAGCCAACTAGTTCACTATCTACAGTGATGTATGAGCAGTAAAATTCACTATCACCAGTGATGTATCAGCAGACTAGTTCACTGTCTACAGTGATGTATCAACAAAAAAGTTCACGATCTACAGTGATGTATCAGCAGTAAAGTTCACTTTCACCAGTGATGTATCAGCAGAATAGTTCACTATCTACAGTGATGTATGAGCAGTAAAGTTCATGATCTACAGTGATGTATCAGCAGTAAAGTTCACTATCACAAGTGATGTATGAGTAGTAAAGTTCACTATCACCAGTGATGTATCAGCAGTAAATTTCACTATCACCAGTGATGTATGACTTGTAAAGTTCACTATCACCAGTGATGTATCAGCAGTAAAGTTCACTATCACAAGTGATGTATCAGCAGTAAAGTTCACTATCTACAGTGATGTATGAGCAGTAAATTTCACTATCACCGGTGATGTATGAGCAGTAAAGTTCACTATCACAAGTGATGTATCAACAGTAAAGTTCACTATCACCAGTGATGTATGAGCAGTAAAGTTCACTATCACCAGTGATGTATGAGCAGTAAAATTCACTATCACCAGTGATGTATCAACAGTAAAGTTCACTATCACCAGTGATGTATGAGCAGTAAAGTTCACTATCACCAGTGATGTATGAGCAGTAAAGTTCACTATCACAAGTGATGTATGAGCAGTAAAATTCACTATCACCAGTGATGTATCAACAGTAAAGTTCACTATCACCAGTGATGTATGAGCAGTAAAGTTCACTATCACCAGTGATGTATGAGCAGTAAAGTTCACTATCACAAGTGATGTATGAGCAGTAAAATTCACTATCACCAGTGATGTATCAACAGTAAAGTTCACTATCACCAGTGATGTATGAGCAGTAAAGTTCACTATCACCAGTGATGTATCAGCAGTAAAGTTCACTATCACCAGTGATGTATGAGCAGTAAAGTTCACTATCACCAGTGATGTATGAGCAGTAAAGTTCACTATCACAAGTGATGTATGAGCAGTAAAATTCACTATCACCAGTGATGTATCAACAGTAAAGTTCACTATCACCAGTGATGTATGAGCAGTAAAGTTCACTATCACCAGTGATGTATCAGCAGTAAAGTTCACTATCACCAGTGATGTATGAGCAGTAAAGTTCACTATCACCAGTGATGTATCAGCAGTAAAGTTCACTATCACCAGTGATGTATGAGCAGTAAAGATCACTATCTACAGTGATGTATGAGCAGTAAAGTTCACTATCACCAGTGATGTATGAGCAGTAAAGTTCACTATCACAAGTGATGTATGAGCAGAAAAGTTCACTATCACCAGTGATGTATCAGCAGTAAAGTTCACTATCACAAGTGATGTATCAGCAGTAAATATCACTATCTACAGTGATGTTTCACCAGAAAAGTTCACTATCTACAGTGATGTATCAGCAATAAAGTTCACTATCACAAGTGATTTATCACCAGTAAAGTTCACTGTCATAAGTGATGTATCAGCAATAAAGTTCACTATCACCAGTGATGTATCAGCAGTAAAGTTCACTAGCATAAATGATGTATCAGCAGCAAAGTTCACTATCAGAAGTGATGTATCACCAGTAAAGTTCACTATCTACAGTGATGTATCAGCAATAAAGTTCACTATCACCAGTGATGTATCAACAGTAAAGTTCACTATCTACAGTGATGTATCAGCAATAAAGTTAACTATCACCAGTGATGTATCAGCAGTAAAGTGCACTATCACCAGTGATGTATCAACAGTAAAGTTCACTTTCACCAGTGATGCATCAACAGTAAAGTTCACTATCACCAGTGATGTATCAGCAGTAAAGTTCACTATCATCAGTGACGTATCAACAGTAAAGTTCACTTTCACCAGTGATGTATCAGCAGTAAAGTTCACAATCACAAGTGATGTATCAGCAGTAAAGTTCACTATCACAAGTGATGTATGAGCAGTGAAGTTCACTATCTACAGTGATGTATCACCAGAAAAGTTCACTATCTACAATGATGTATCAGTAATAAAGTTCGTTATCACAAGTGATGATTCACTAGTAAAGTTCACTATCTACAGTGAGGTATCAGCAATAAAGTTCACTATCACCAGTGATGTATCAACAGTAAAGTTCACTATCACCAGTGATGTATTAATAGTAAAGTTCACTATCACAAGTGATGTATCAGCAGTAAAGTTCACTATCACAAGTGATGTATGAGCAGAAAAGTTCACTATCACCAGTGATGTATCAGCAGTAAAGTTCACTATCACAAGTGATGTATGAGCAGAAAAGTTCACTATCAGAAATGATGTATCAGCAATAAAGTTCACTATCACAAGTGATGTATCAACAGTAAAGTTCACTATCTACAGTGATGTATCAACAGTAAAGTTCACTATCTACAGTGAGGTATCAGCAATAAAGTTCACTATCACCAGTGATGTATCAACAGTAAAGTTCACTATCACAAGTGATGTATCAGCAGTAAAGTTCACTATCACAAGTGATGTATGAGCAGAAAAGTTCACTATCACCAGTGATGTATCAGCAGTAAAGTTCACTATCACAAGTGATGTATGAGCAGAAAAGTTCACTATCAAGAGTGATGTATCAGCAATAAAGTTCACTATCACAAGTGATGTATCAACAGTAAAGTTCACTATCTACAGTGATGTATCAGCAATAAAGTTCACTATCACCAGTGATGTATCAACAGTAAAGTTCACTATCAGAAGTGATGTATCAGCAGTAAAGTTCACTATCACAAGTGATGAATGAGCAGTAAAGTTCACTATCACCAGTGATGTATCAACAGTAAAGTTCACTATCACCAGTGATGTATCAACAGTAAAGTTCACTATCACAAGTGATGTATCAATAGTAAAGTTCACTATCTACAGTGATGTATCAACAGTTAAGTTCACTATCACCAGTGATGTATCAACAGTAAAGTTCACTATCACAAGTGATGTATCAATTGTAAAGTTCACTTTCTACAGTGGTGTGTGAACAGTAAAGTTCACTATCACCAGTGATATATCAACAGTAAAGTTCACTATCACAAGTGATGTATCAATAGTAAAGTTCACTATCTACAGTGATGTATCAACAGTAAAGTTCACTATCACAAGTGATGTATCAACAGTAAAGTTCACTATCACAAGTGATGTATCAACAGTAAAGTTCACTATCACAAGTGATGTATCAGCAGTAAAGGTCACTATCTACAGTGATGTATCAGCAATAAAGTTCACTATCACCAGTTATGTATCAACAGTAAAGTTCACTATCACCAGTGATGTATCAACAGTAAAGTTCACTATCAGAAGTGATGTATCAATAGTAAAGTTCACTATCTACAGTGATGTATCAGCAATAAAGTTCACTATCACCAGTAATGTATCAACAGTAAAGTTCACTATCACCAGTGATGTATCAGCAGTAAAGTTCAATGTCACCAGTGATGTATCAACAGTAAAGTTCACTATCACCAGTGATATATCAACAGTAAAGTTCACTATCACAAGTGATGTATCAATAGTAAAGTTCACTATTTACAGTGATGTATCAACAGTAAAGTTCACTGTCACAAGTGATGTATCAGCAGTAAAGGTCACTATCTACAGTGATGTATCAACAGTAAAGTTCACTATCACAAGTGATGTATCAACAGTAAAGTTCACTATCACAAGTGATGTATGAACAGTAAAGTTCACTGTCACAAGTGATGTATCAGCAGTAAAAGTCACTATCTACAGTGATGTATCAGCAATAAAGTTCACTATCACCAGTTATGTATCAACAGTAAAGTTCACTATCACCAGTGATGTATCAACAGTAAAGTTCACTATCAGAAGTGATGTATCAATAGTAAAGTTCACTATCACCAGTTATGTATCAACAGTAAAGTTCACTATCACCAGTGATGTATCAACAGTAAAGTTCACTATTAGAAGTGATGTATCAATAGTAAAGATCACTATCTACAGTGATGTATCAGCAATAAAGTTCACCATCACCAGTAATGTATCAACAGTAAAGTTCACTATCACCAGTGATGTATCAGCAGTAAAGTTCAATATCACTAGTAATGTATCAACAGTAAAGTTCACTATCACCAGTGATGTTTCAACAGTAAAGCTCACTATCAGAAGTGATGTATCAATAGTAAAGTTCACTATCTACAGTGATGTATCAGCAATAAAGTTCACTTTCACCAGTAATGTATGAACAGTAAAGTTCACTATCACCAGTGATGTATCAACAGTAAAGTTCAATATCACAAGTGATGTATCAACAGTAAAGTTCACTATCACAAGTGATGTATCAACAGTAAAGTTCACTGTCACAAGTGATGTATCAGCAGTAAAGGTCACTATCACCAGTGATGTATCAACAGTAAAGTTCACTATCACAAGTGATGTATCAACAGTAAAGTTCACTGTCACAAGTGATGTATCAGCAGTAAAAGTAACTATCTACAGTGATGTATCAGCAGCAGGGTCCTCCGTGGCCGAGTGGTCTAAGGCGCCGTCTCAAGATCATTTACCTCTCACCGCTATGGTCGTAGGTTCGAGTCCTGCTCGCTCCAAAAACTTTATGTGAGAAAGTTTCCAGTTACTTGCGGAAGGACGGTGGTTCTACTCAGTCTGACTCAGTCTGAGGTCTTCCTCCACCAGTAAAACTGGATATGCCATATATAACCTGAAATGTGTTGAAAATGGCGTTAAACCCCATTCAAAAAAAAAAAAAAAAAAAAAAAAAAAAAGATGTATCAGCAATAAAGTTCACTATCACCAGTTATTTATCAACAGTAAAGTTTACTATCACCAGTGATGTATCAACAGTAAAGTTCACTATCAGAAGTGATGTATCAATAGTAAAGTTCACTATCACCAGTTATGTATCAACAGTAAAGTTCACTATCACCAGTGATGTATCAACAGTAAAGTTCACTATCAGAAGTGATGTATCAATAGTAAAGTTCACTATCTACAGTGATGTATCAGCAATAAAGTTCACTATCACCAGTAATGTATCAACAGTAAAATTCACTATCACCAGTGATGTATCAGCAATAAAGTTCACTATCACCAGTGATGTATCAACAGTAAAGTTCACTATCACCAGTGATGTATCAGCAGTAAAGTTCAATGTCACCAGTGATGTATCAACAGTAAAGTTCACTATCACCAGTGATGTATCAACAGTAAAGTTCACTATCACAAGTGATGTATCAATAGTAAAGTTCACTATTTACAGTGATGTATCAACAGTAAAGTTCACTATCACAAGTGATGTATCAACAGTAAAGTTCACTATCACAAGTGATGTATCAACAGTAAAGTTCACTGTCACAAGTGATGTATCAGTAGTAAAGGTCACTATCTACAGTGATGTATCAGCAATAAAGTTCACTTTCACCAGTTATGTATCAACAATAAAGTTCACTATCACCAGTGATGTATCATCAGTAAAGGTCACTATCTGCAGTGATGTATCAGCAGTAAAGTTCACTATCACCAGTGATGTATCAACAGTAAAGTTCACTATCAGAAGTGACGTATCAGCAGTAAAGTTCACTATCACAAGTGATGTATGAGCAGTAAAGTTCACTATCACCAGTGATGTATCAACAGTAAAGTTCACTATCCCCAGTGATGTATCAACAGTAAAGTTCACTATCACAAGTGATGTATCAATAGTAAAGTTCACTATCTACAGTGATGTATCAACAGTTAAGTTCACTATCACAAGTGATGTATCAATAGTAAAGTTCACTATCTACAGTGATGTATGAACAGTAAAGTTCACTATCACCAGTGATATATCAACAGTAAAGTTCACTATCACAAGTGATGTATCAATAGTAAAGTTCACTATCTACAGTGATGTATCAACAGTAAAGTTCACTATCACAAGTGATGTATCAACAGTAAAGTTCACTATCACAAGTGATGTATCAACAGTAAAGTTCACTGTCACAAGTGATGTATCAGCAGTGAAGGTCACTATCTACAGTGATGTATCAACAGTAAAGTTCACTATCACAAGTGATGTATCAACAGTAAAGTTCACTATCACCAGTGATGTATGAACAGTAAAGTTCACTGTCACAAGTGATGTATCAGCAGTAAAAGTCACTATCTACAGTGATGTATCAGCAATAAAGTTCGCTATCACCAGTTATGTATCAACAGTAAAGTTCACTATCACCAGTGATGTATCAACAGTAAAGTTCACTATCAGAAGTGATGTATCAATAGTAAAGTTCACTATCACAAGTTATGTATCAACAGTAAAGTTCACTATCACCAGTGATGTATCAACAGTAAAGTTCACTATCAGAAGTGATGTATCAATAGTAAAGTTCACTATCTACAGTGATGTATCAGCAATAAAGTTCACCATCACCAGTAATGTATCAACAGTAAAGTTCACTATCACCAGTGATGTATCAGCAGTAAAGTTCAATATCACCAGTAATGTATCAACAGTAAAGTTCACTATCACCAGTACTGTTTCAACAGTAAAGTTCACTATCAGAAGTGATGTATCAATAGTAAAGTTCACTATCTACAGTGATGTATCAGCAATAAAGTTCACTTTCACCAGTAATGTATCAACAGTAAAGTTCACTATCACCAGTGATGTATCAGCAGTAAAGTTCAATATCACAAGTGATGTATCAACATTAAAGTTCACTATCACAAGTGATGTATCAACAGTAAAGTTCACTGTCACAAGTGATGTATCAGCAGTAAAGTTCAATATCACAAGTGATGTATCAACATTAAAGTTCACTATCACAAGTGATGTATCAACAGTAAAGTTCACTGTCACAAGTGATGTATCAGCAGTAAAGGTCACTATCACCAGTGATGTATCAACAGTAAAGTTCACTATCACAAGTGATGTATCAACAGTAAAGTTCACTGTCACAAGTGATGTATCAGCAGTAAAAGTCACTATCTACAGTGATGTATCAGCAATAAAGTTCACTATCACCAGTTATGTATCAACAGTAAAGTTCACTATCACCAGTGATGTATCAACAGTAAAGTTCACTATCAGAAGTGATGTATCAATAGTAAAGTTCACTATCACCAGTTATGTATCAACAGTAAAGTTCACTATCACAAGTGATGTATCAACAGTAATTTCACTATCATAAGTGATGTATCAATAGTAAAGTTCACTATCTACAGTGATGTATCAGCAATAAAGTTCACTATCACCAGTAATGTATCAACAGTAAAGTTCACTATCACCAGTGATGTATGAGCAGTAAAGTTCAATATCACCAGTAATGTATCAACAGTAAAGTTCACTATCACCAGTAATGTATCAACAGTAAAGTTCACTATCACCAGTGATGTATCAACAGTAAAGTTCACTATCACAAGTGATGTAGCAGCAGTAAAGTTCACTATCACCAGTGATGTATCAACAGTAAAGTTAACTATAGCCAATGATGTATCACCAGTAAAGTTCACTATCACCAGTGATGAATCTACAGTAAAGTTCACTATCACCATTGATGTATCAGCAGTAACGTCACTATCACCAGTGATGTATCAGCAGTAAAGTTCACTATCACCAGTGATGTATCAGCAGTAAAGTTTACTATCACCAGTGATGTATGAGCAGTAAAGTTCACAATCTACAGTGATGTATGAGCAGTTAAGTTCACTGTCACCAGTGATGTATGAGCAATTAAGTTCACTGTCACCAGTGATGTATGAGCAATTAAGTTCACTGTCACCAGTGATGCATGAGCAGTTAAGTTCACTGTCACCAGTGATGCATGAGCAGTTAAGTTCACTGTCACCAGTGATGTATGAGCAGTAAAGTTCACAATCTACAGTGATGTATGAGCAGTAAAGTTCACAATCTACAGTGATGCATGAGCAGTTAAGTTCACTGTCACCAGTGATGCATGAGCAATTAAGTTCACTGTCACCAGTGATGCATGAGCAGTTAAGTTCACTGTCACCAGTGATGTATGAGCAGTAAAGTTCACAATCTACAGTGATGTATGAGGCAGTAAAGTTCACAATCTACAGTGATGCATGAGCAGTTAAGTTCACTGTCACCAGTGATGTATGAGCAGTTAAGTTCACTGTCACCAGTGATGTATGAGCAATTTAAGTTCACTGTCACCAGTGATGTATGAGCAGTTAAGTTCACTGTCACCAGTGATGTATCTGCAGAATAGTTCACTATCACCAGTAAAGTTGACTATCACCAGTGATGTATGAGCAGATGTTCATTTTCACCATTGATGTATGATCAGAATAGTTCTCTATCACCAGTGATGTAGGAGCAGAATAGTTTACTATCACCAGTGAGGTTTCAGCAGAATAGTTCACTATCACAAGTGATGTATGAGCAGAATAGTTCACTATCACCAGTAAAGTTCACTATCACCAGTGATGTATCAGCAGAATATTTTACAATCACCAGTAATTTATGAGCAGAATAGTTACTGTCACCAGTGGTGTATCAGCAGAATAGCTCACTATCACCAATAAAGTTCACTATCACCAGTGATGTATGAGCAGACTAGTTCATGTTCACCAGTGATGTATGAGCAGACTAGTTCTCTTCCACCAGTGATGTATGAGCAGACTAGTTCTCTTCCACCAGTGATGTATCAGCAGACTAGTTCTCTTCCATCAGTGATGTATCAGCAGAATAGCTTACTATCACCAATAAAGTTCACTGTCACCGGTGATGTATGAGCAGATTAGTTCATGTTCACCAATGATGTATGAGCAGACCAGCTCTCTTCCACCAGTGATGTATGAGCAGACTAGTTCTCTTCCGCCAGTGATGTATCAGCAAATTGCTCACTATTGCCAATGAAGTTCACTGTCACCAGTGATGTATCAGCAGAATAGCTCACTTTCGCCAATAAAATTCACTGTCACCAGTAATGTATGAGCAGACTAGTTCATGTTCACCAATGATGTATGAGCAGACTAGTTCTCTTCCACCAGTGATGTATGAACAGACTAGTTCATGTTCACCAATGATGTATGAGCAGACTAGTTCACTTCCACCAGTGATGTATGAGCAGACTAGTTCACTTTCACAAATGATGTATCAGCAGAATAGCTCACTATCACCAATAAAGTTAACTATCACCAGTGATGTATGAGCAGACTAGTTCATTTTCACCAATGATGTTTGAGCAGAGTATTTCACTATCACCAGTGATGTACATGTATGAATAGAATAGTTCACTTTCACCAGTAAAGTTCATTTTCACCAATGATGTTTGAGCAGAGTATTTCACTATCACCAGTGATGTACATGTATGAAT
The DNA here is from genome assembly GCA_029582155.1 of Panopea generosa. Classification (NCBI taxonomy): domain Eukaryota; kingdom Metazoa; phylum Mollusca; class Bivalvia; order Adapedonta; family Hiatellidae; genus Panopea; species Panopea generosa. The sequence continues at coordinate 57,862,193 of CM055898.1, read as the reverse complement.
AGAATAGTTCACATTCACCAGTGATGTATGAGCAGAATAGTTCACTATCACCAGTGATGTATCAGCAGAATAGTTTACTATCAACAGTGATGTGTGATCAGAATAGTTTGCAATCACCAGTGATGTATCAGTAGTATAGTTTACTATCACCAGTGATGTATTAGCAGAATAGTTCACTTTCACCAGTGATATATGGGTGGAATAGTTCTCTATCACCAGTGATGTGTAAGCAAAATAGTTCACTATTACCAGTGATGTATCAGCAAAATAGTTCTCTATCAGCAGTAAAGTTCAATTTCATCAGCGATGGGTTATGTACAATGTCCTTTGTAGAATGTCATCTGTAGAATGTCTCCTAAAGAATGTCCCCTATAGAATGCCATCTGTATAATGTCCTTTGTAGAATGTCCAATGTAGAATGCCCTCTGTAGAATGCTCTATCCGTAGAATGTCCTCTGTAGAATATCCTCTGTAGAATGCCCTCTGTAGAATATTTTCTGTAGAATATCCTCTGTACAATGCCCTCTGTAGAATGTCCCTTGTTGAATGTCCCTGTAGAATGCCCTCTGTAGAATGTCCCTTGTAGAGTGTCCAATGTAAAATGCCCTCTGTAGAATGCTCTCTGTAGGATGTCCTCTGTAGAATATCCTCTGTAGAATGCCCTCTGTAGAATATTTTCTGTAGAATATCCTCTGTAAGATGACCTCTGTAGTATATCCTCTGTAGAATGTCCCCTGTAGAATGCCCCTGTTGATAATCCCCTGTGGAATGTCCCTGTTGATCATCCCTTGTAGAATGTCCCTTGTAGATAATCCTTTGTAGAATATCCTCTGTAGAATGTCCTCTGTTGAATATCCTCTGTAGGATATCCTCTGTAGAATATCTTTTGAAGAATGTCCTCTGTAGAATATCCTCTGTAGATAGTCCTCTCTCTGTAGAATGTCCTCTGTAGATAGTCCTCTCTCTGTAGAATATTTTCTCTAGAATATCCTCTGTAGAATATCCTGTCTTGAATATCCTCTGTAGAATTTCTTCTGTAAAATGCCCTCTGTAGAATATCTGCTGTAAAACGTCCTCTGTATAATATCCTATGTACAATGCCCTCTGTAGAATGCCCTCTGTAGAATGTCCCTGTAGAATGTCCCCTGTAGAATGTCCTATGTAGAATGCCATCTTTAGAATGTCCTAATATGTAGAATGTCCTCTGTAGAATGATTTCTGTAGAATATCCTCTGTAAGATGTCCTTTGTAGAATATCGTCTGTACAATGCCCGCTGTAGAATGTCACTTGTTGAATATCCCTGTAAAGTCCCCTGTAGAATGCACTCTGTAGAATGCTCTCTGTAGGATGTCCTCTGTAGAATATCCTCTGTATAATGGCCTCTTTAGAATATTTTCTGTAGAATATCCTCTGTTAGATTACCTCTGTAGAATGCCCTCTGTAGAATGTCCCTTGTCAAATGTTCTCTGTAGTATGTCCCCTGTAGAATGTTCTCTGTATAATGTCCTCTGTAGAATGTCCCCTGTAGATTATCTTCTGTAGAAGATCCTCTGTAGAATGTCTTCTGTAGAATATTTTCTATAAAATGTCCTCTGTAAAATATCCTCTGTAAGATGTCCTCAGTAGAATACCTCTGTAGATTGTCCCCTGTAGAATGCATCTGTAAAATGTCCCCAGTAGAATGCCCCTGTGAAATGGCCCCTGTAGAATGTTCTTTGTAGAATGTCATTTGCAGAATGTCCTCTGTAAAATATCCTCTGTAGAATATCTTCTGTAAAATGTCCTCTGTAGAATATTCTATGTAGAATGCCCTCTGTAGAATGTCCCTGTATAATGTCCCCTGTAGAATGTCCTTTGTAGAATATCCTGTGTAGAATATCTTCTGTAAAATGTCCTCTTTAGAATATCCTATGTAGAATGCCCTCTGTAGAATGCCCTCTGTAGAATGTCCCTGTAGAATGTCCCCTGTAGAATGTCCTTTGTAGAATATCCTCTGTAGAATATCTTCTGTAAAATGTCCTCTGTAGAATATCCTATGAAGAATGCCCTCTGTAGAATGCCCTCTGTAGAATGTCCCTGTAGAATGTCCCCTGTAGAATGTCCTTTGTAGAATATCCTCTGTAAAATGTCCTCTGTAGAATATCCTATGTAGAATGCCCTCTGTAGAATGCCCTCTGTAGAATGTCCCTGTAGAATGTCCTTTGTAGAATGACATCTTTAGAATGTCATCTGTAGAATGTCATCTGTATAATGCCCTCTGTAGAATGTCCCCAGTAGAATGCCATCTGTAAAATGTACCCTGTCTTCTATTGAATGTCCCCTGTAGAATGTCTTCTATAGAATGTCCCCTGTAGAATGTCCCATGTAGAATGTCTTCTATTGAATGTACCCTGTAGAATGCCCCCTGCAGAATGTCTTCTATTGATTTTCCCTTGTAGAATGCCCCCTGATGAGTAATCCTTGTACATATCATCTGTAAGCTGTTTCATCTTGAATGGTTTTCTGTAGAATGTCTACTGTGGAATGTCAGCTGTAGAATGTCCTCTGTAGAATGTTTACTGTGGAATGTCAGCTGTTGAATGTCCTTTGTAGAAGTGTCTCTAATACAAAATTTGATGACATATAAAGATTATAGGCAAAAATACCTTTATTCCTTCCAGCATATATGACCTAGTTCTCAAGAATCCACACTATCAGCATCATTCTTGCTCATCTTTTGTTTTACTATGCCTGATATTGGAAATTTTAGAATTCATATTAATGTTATATATTATGCATGAAATCAACTTATAAAGTACATGCTGACATTTAAACAGAAGTTGACATTTAGTTTGACACAAAATATTTAATTAGCTCAAATTGTCAAACACTGATATTTTGCATTATTGATATCAATTAGCTTCATTTTCCCCTCATAAGTGGGCTTCATTTATAATTGTTATCTTTAACAAGAAATATTTACATCAGAAAATACTAAGGGCTGGGATTTGTTTCACAAAATAACGTTGTCTTACTGCAATAACATATTTTGTGAAATGCAGTCCAGTGTTTTAGGGTGCTGGATTTATATTGTCCATGTTATGAGCAGAAAAAGGGCCATGCAACAAAGGGAATGTAGCAATCCATGTGTGGTTGTCATAGATATGAACTAACTGCAGGATTAAAATTTGCAATTTTTAATTAGATGTTCAAATTGTCATCTAAACTATTAACAAAATAATGCTATAATTTTTCAAATGAAAAAAAAAGAGCATTTAAATAAGTAAAATGCATTTTTAAAGAAGAAGAAACCAAGGATTTTTATAACCCCCATTATGTGACTACCCCACGGAAGCATTTCCTGTTTCTAATGGTGGTACTATGCCTAAAGCTTTGATAGATGCATGCAATAGTGATTATGGATAGTGCCAAGATACATGTTTATTTTCTGTACAATGATAGCTTGGAAGTTGATGGATGCTGTTTTACATCTACCATGAGTTTTCACATTTTTAAGACAGTGATTACCACCATCCAATTGTTCTTTGAAGGACAAATGACTGAGTTGTAGGCATGTCAGTCTACCTTTACTTTTATTCAATTGGAAGTTTAAATGATACAATTTTACCTCTAATTTCAACAAACAGGGCCAAGAATGGTCAGATATGCTTATCTCAAGTAACGGGCTACTTTAAAATGACTACACCGTAAGGTTAAATTTGATTTTCACTGACAAATTGATGTAATTATTTCCGTGAGTCTCCACGAGTCTCCATGAGTTCCCAAGTGCCTGCATGAGTCTTCAGGAATCTCCAGGAGTCTCCATGAGTCTTCATGAGTCTCTATGAATCTCCATGAGTCTATATACCAGGGGGGATCAGAAAGTTTGTAGACTTTTGCCATAACTTATTCATATCAACTATAAAATGCACAATAGTGTTATCGTATTTGAAATAAATGTATATGGGACATATTTTGACAATTTTAGCATGATATGTCAACTATCAAAAAAAAACAACACGCTATTCAAAGCATAGCAGTTAGTTATATCGGGGCAAAATGATGACGTATTCAACAAAAAAACGACGTCAATATTTTAAACAGGTGCTTTTGTATCAAATTTACTGAGTCACTCCTCAAAATACTCTCCTCCATGGTCTATACGTATTTGCCACCATTTACACCATTCAGTGAAGATGTTAACAAAATCAGAAGATGGTATACTGGATACAATATTTTGTAAAACATGTTTTGATTCCATTATGTCTCCAAATTAACTTTCCATTTGCTCTTTTTTAATGACTGATTACCGGCCATCTCAAAAACGTTAATTTTGTGACATTTAAACACTAGACACCTTGAAATATTATATTCACCGTACATACTTTTATTTCTCTCTTTGAGCAGAACTTTACGGAACTGCGGTATTTTGCGTGCTAATCCATTTTCAAGTGCCCCGACGTCATTTTGTTTCAAACAAAATGGCAAACCATAACATCATAATATTGACGTGATTTTCAGATGCGCGTAATTGGTGCAATTTTTTTAAAGGATGTAAACAAGCATACAATACAGCACATATTGATATTTTTTATTTAAAAATAAAACCCCTTTTGGCAACGCTACGCTTGTTTGAATAGTAGAGGTAGGAAAAAAGCAAAAACTGCCCCAACTAAGTAAATCGACGTTTCCATAGTTACTACAGAATATAAACTAATGATGAAAAATTATCATTTTTTTGCAAAATTACTGCAAATATATAGCGACACAGGCTCCCAGAGAATTATTAGAATACAATGATAAATAAAAGAGTTATGGCAAAAGTCTACGAACTTTCTGATCCCCTCTCGTATATATCTTCATGAGTCACCATGAGTCTCCATGAGTCTCCAGGAATCTCCAGGAATCACCATGAGTCCCTATGGGTCTCCTTTGAGTCCCCAGGAGTCTCTAGAGTCCCCAGGAGCCTCCATGAGTCTCCTAAATCTCCATGAGTCTCCATGGGTCCCCATGAGTCTTCAGGAATCTCCAGAAGTCGACATGAATCTCCATGAATTTTCATGAGTCACCATGAGTCTCCATGAGTCCATATGAGTCTCCATGAGTCCCCTGGTGATAAGTCTCCATGAGTCACCATGAGTCTCCATGAGTCACCATGAGTCCATGAGTCTCCATGAGTCACCATCAGTCCACATAAGTCTCCATGTGTCCCCATGAGTCTCTGTGAGTCCCCATAAGTCTCCATGAATATCCATGACTATAATTATGAACTTAGTAATCTCCACTTGAAGTATTACTTTCTGAAACTTAAGAGTTTAGATGTTAGTTAATTTAACTTTTGTAAAAACAAGTGACATCATTATTAGCTACTAAATTTGAAAGTATGAATAATAGTATTCAAAAATTCATGTTGGTATATACTTTTTCTGATGATATATATTTATATATATTTATATATAAATCAATATTAAAAAAAGCTGACAACCCTGAGAATGATGTATTATAATAACGTTAATGCAGGTGGTGTTCTGACTCAGACACGATACTATGTCGATACGGCAATATTGGGCTTTAGTACAAAATCTCCCCTATTCATAGAATAATTAATAAAGGCTCTCTGTGCTAGAAGGCATCACTGTTTATAAAGCCATTATACCCCTATATTTATATAAAAGTGTTACTCAGACTTGATCCGGCCACTTATGTTCTGGTGCCAATATATTTTGAAATCATAGCCTTGCCTCCATTTAAGGATCAAGTGAATTCGTTATAGACTACTAATCTTTCCAAACAGACATAGTTTACAATATTAATGCAGGATCAACTCAGTCAAGAAAATTTATGATGATGCATTACGGCAACTTACATTCTAGGGTTGATTCTTGTAAACAAATTCAATTCAGCCATAATATATGTGCAGGTACCAACCTACATACCAGGGTTGATCCTTGTAAACAAGTTCAATCAAACCATAATATTGATATGTACAGGTACCAACCTTAATTAAACTATAATATTAATATGTACAGGTACCAACCTTAATTAAACCATAAAGGGGGGGGAGGTATTCTCGGTTGAGCTGTTATTGGCAAAATTTATTCTTTGTTATCTGTTATTATGAAAAATGTATTCTCTGTTGTCTGTTTTTGACTGATTCAGTGTTTTCAGTTTTCAGCTTAATTTATTTTTTGTTATCATTCTGTTGTTGTGAAAATGGTATTTCCTGTTAACTGTTAATTGATATTTGTCTTTTATCTGTTATTTCACAAATATTAGCTGTTAATATTATTCAGAATCTTCAAATACATAAAAATTCATCTCCTGCATTTGGGATAATGACTGCTCCCTAGTTTGGTGTTCAGAAAGAATAATCTTCAAGTTATTTACTGTTATCTGTTTTCCTTTATTTTGTAACTGTTTTCAGCAAAATCAATTTGCTGTTATCCTGTTATTCCTCCCATAGATCTATTTACAAGAACTGGTATATTACCATATGATTTTTAGAGAGTGCATGATTGTAAAACATTGATCAACAGCATCAACTCTTGAAACAGAAGATCATCTCAACTATAGTCAAGTACACTATATTTCAAATTCTTGCTGGAATTATTTTAGGTAATGTTTAATTAGTATTTCTTGACATGCTTGACCAACAATGTTATTCTATTCATGCAATTGTAGTATTTAGTGTTATTATACATATATATGATGCACCAAAAGTGAGGTAATTTGGCACACCTATTGGGTTATTATATGTATATATGATGTAACAAAAGTTAGGTAATTGGGTACACCTATTGAGTTATTATATGTATATATGATGCGCCAAAAGTGAGGTAATTTGGCACACCTATTGGGTTATTATATGTATATATGATGTACCAAAAGTTAGGTAATTAGGCACACCTATTGAGTTATTATACGTATATATGATGTACCAAAGGTTAGGTAATTTGGCACACCTATTGAGTTATTATACGTTTATATGATGTACCAAAGGTTAGGTAATTTGGCACACCTATTGGGTTATTATATGTATATATGATGAACCAAAAGTTAGGTAATTTGGTACACCTATTGAGTTATTATATGTATATATGATTTACCAAAAGTTAGGTAATTTGGCACACCTATTGAGTTATTATATGTATATATGATGTACCAAAGGTTAGGTAATTTGGTACACTTATTGGGTTATTATATGTATATATGATGTACCAAAAGTTAGGTAATTTGGTACACCTATTGAGTTATTATATGTATATATGATGCGCCAAAAGTGAGGTAATTTGGCACACCTATTGGGTTATTATATGTATATATGATGTACCAAAAGTTAGGTAATTTGGTACACCTATTGAGTTATTATATGTATATATGATGTACCAAAAGTTAGGTAATTTGGCACACCTATTGAGTTATTATATGTATATATGATGTACCAAAGGTTAGGTAATTTGGCACACCTATTGAGTTATTATACTTATATATGATGTACCAAAAGTTAGGTAATTTGGTACACTTATTGAGTTGTTATATGTATATATGATGTACCAAAAGTTAGGTAATTTGGCACACCTATTGAGTTATTATATGAATATATGATGTACCAAAGGTTAGGTAATTTGGTACACCTATTGAGTTATTATATGTATATATGATGTACCAAAAGTTAGGTAATTTGGTACACCTATTGAGTTATTATATGTATATATGATGTACCAAAAGTAAGGTAGTTTGGCACACCTATTGAGTTATTATATGTATATATGATGTTCCAAAGGTTAGGTATTGACAGACCTATTGGGTTATTATACGTATATATGATGTGCAAAAGTTAGGTATTGGCAGACCTATTGGGTTACTTTACATATATATGATGTGCAAAAGTTAGGTATTGGCAGACCTATTGGGTTATTATACCTATACATGATGTATTGGCACGACTATTGGGTTATTTGTCAGCCATGGATAATGAGTTTTAAAGTTTGATGACAAACATAGCTAAATGCCAAACTAACAAGAGATGTCGGAGGGACAGCTTGCTTGACTATTTTGATTCTGTTCTAAAACAACAGCTTTTTCAGCAAATAAGTACCAAATGGTAGACAATTAACACTTAGGGGTGGTAAAATTAAGCTATAATTATTGCTTGTCTGTTAAAAATAAATAAGCAAAATAATTCACCAACAATATTTATTTCTATTATCAACAGTTATGTTTTTTGGAAAACAACGAAGTGAATGGATGGCTTGTATTGCCTTAATATCATTAAATTCAGTATTTGTCATTTGTTATATTAAATTTTGTCTTTCAAACTTTAAAAATGCTTTATAAATTCATTTACCATTGCTGACAAATAACCCCAATTGCTGTGCCAATACCTAACTTAAGGGACACATGTACATTATAATTACCCTAAATACTTCAATTGCATGACTAGAATAATATAAATTGGTCAAGCAAATCAAGAAATACTAATTAAGCATTACCTGAAATAATTCCAGCAAGAATTTAAAATATAGTGTTAGCTATAGTTGAGATGATCTTAAGTAAATGTTTCAAGATTAGTTTATCAATGTTTTACATATGCAATACAAGTATGCACTACCACAAACTGACCTTACTTGTCAGACAAGTCGAGCTAATAATATTAAGGCAATATGAGCCATCCATTCACTTTATTGTTTTCAACAAAAACAACTATTTATTATAAAAATAAATATTGTTGATGAAATATTTTGCTTATTTATTTTTAACAGGCAAGCAATAATAATAGCTTCATTTTACCACCCCTGAGTTTTTATATTGCCTCCTGTTATGGTACTTATTTCCTGAAATAGCTGTTGTTTTAGAACAGCATCAAAATAGCTGAATATCTTATCTAGATGTAAAGTTTCTAAATGCATTACAGGTTCAACTCCAGAATTATATAATGTGGTGTAATTCTTTATAATGTAATGTATTCATTATAACATGCTAAAATTGTAATAGCAAATTGATTTTCAGTTTAGTTCATTGTCTCATATATAATTGATATTGAGTTTGGCTAGTGGAACTACACGCTCTCTCTGGGGATTGGTAACTTTTGTAACTGCTGGTTTATTGATAAGTGATTGTCACATACTGCAGCTGAGAGCTGAAGATTTTACATCACCACTGACACTCTAACAATAATCTGGCATCACTGGAGATCTCGTCCAACCTCATTAATATAGTGGCTCACCTAAAGATATGCCAGGTAAGATTAGCTCAGTCAATAATGAGCATGTTTGATTATCAATCCAGAGGTCGTGAGTTCAAATCACAACCTGGCCACAGTCTTCATGATGATTGATATATTGATATATAATATTGCATATTATTGTCATTTGTCTCTCACCACTGATTCAATTGGGAAAGTTTAAGTTACTTCTGGAGATGGATGTGCTTGGGTGCTGGTAATCTTTACAGGATCCCAGGGAAGTGTGTTAACTTAATTGGTTGTCTGTTATCCTTGGATGACATCAAAATAACACTTATTTAAACAAACAAACCTTAGGATGCATGGACATTAATAGGATACCTTCTGTTGATACCTAGTGACATTTTTCTTTATGCCATACAAATAAACTGTAATAATGTTGGAACCTATTAAAATAAGAGGGTTTAAGGAAACTTTACAGGCTTACAATTTATAATGGCCTTTTTTTCTTAGATTTTAGTAATTTTAATATATTTGGGGTGCTCTCTTGGCCCTTTATGGAAATAATCCCTTCCTTACTGACCAAGGGTAATATTTGTTATGAATAGAAAATGTGTTCAATCTTAATTGAATAAATTCTTGCATAAATACTGGTAGATGACTTAAAATGAGTAATTCTTCTCTCCAAAAGTATTCTTTTTTATGCATGGAAGTTCTGGTACAGTGCTTCTACTGAACCTAGTAACCCTACATTTAAAAAATGCCTTAAAACAAAACATCAACATTGATATACAGCGCATTAAGTATACAGTTTCTGCTAATTAAATGAAACTGGAATATGTAATACATAACCTTACAAATGTGTTGAAAATGACGTTAAACCTCATTCTACAAAAATTAGTATATAGTGCACACTAGTAATATCTATTATTGCACTACTGTTTAGTGACATATTATTTTGAGCCAGTCAACAAACATTCACATAAATGTCCCTTACTAGATCATGGTCAACACCATCATAATAAAAAAGCAAAATATCATTATCATTACCATCATCATAATCATCATCATTATTTTCATCATCATCATGGTTATCATCATTTGCTTACACGTTTTTAACATACCTTGTTTTGTTTTTTTATTCTACACAAAAGTCACTCTAGATCCAATACTACGTTTTTCTTTCAACCAACATTTAATTGACTCATATTTCTAATTCTCTATGAAATGTCACCAGTATTATGTAAAAATCAGTTGAATGATAACCTGCATTTTCAATTTTGTGTAGAAAGATGTCAGATATTTGCACGCTTGCAGCTTTTTTGTCAGCTTTGCACTTTATGTTCGCAACCTTTTTATATACTGGAAAAAATAGAAATTAGGCGTCATGTTGGCAAAATTTGACGTATATCTATTTTTTTTCTGCATAAAAAAAGCGACAAGTGGACAAAAAGCACCTACACAAGGCCATTGTGTGTTTGTGTGTGTTTTTTTCTTCCCTTCAAAAATTGATGGAAGTAATGCACATGTATCTCAAAAATCGATAGAAAAATTTGTCACTGACCACTTTTCTTCGAACACTTCACTCTAAATCTAAATTATAATTTTAATTACAAAGTTATTATTGTTTTAAAGGGAGTGTCCTCCATGGCCAAATGGTCTAAGATCACTTACCTCTAACTGCTAAGATCATAGGTAAGAGTCCAACTCACTCCAAAAACTTTATGTGAGAAAGTTTGCCAGTTTCTTGCAGAAGGACAATGGTTCTACTCAGTCTGACTCAGTCTGAGGTCTTCTTCCACCAGAAAAACTGGATATGCCATAATTATATAACCTGAAATTTGTTGAAAATGGCATTTAATCCCATAAAAAGAAATTTAAAGGGACACATCGCAATTTTAACATATTTTCACTTAAAACTATTTCTAGAATTACTTAGGTCAAAAGAAAATATCCGTTTCTTGTTAGCCCCTGAAAAAAAGTATGATTGTCTTTTCTTTTTTTCTCTCCAGAGGTACTAATAATGTTCATAGCAAGCTGATCATTGGTAACATTACAGTTGTATGTTATATCATTGAGATAAGTACATTAAAGATTCACTGTACTGTTCTGAATAACAATAATAACCATTTGTTCTCTGTCTCTCCGGGCGACCATGTTTGATATCGTGCAACACACACATTAGAATATTCAAAATACACATTTTGTTAGGTCTTATTAATGCAGTGTCTGTGTAATGGAAATGATTTGGATGAAAAATAAATAGCAATAAGAAAATAATGTTTTTGATTTTTTTTAATTTTGGACAAAAATAGGGTTGGCAGTAAAAATGAAGGACGGTCAACCAACCGGAAACAAATGTTTTTTTGGCCATATCAAATATGTAATTTATACCTTTAATACAGTATAAAAACAAATCCAATGAAATATCATTTTATATTTTTAAGCATTTTCACTGATACATTCAAAACTAACAAGACTTCACTTGTTAAAGTTACAATCTTCGAATCCCCGGCACGGCAAAAATATTTGTGATGTTTATATACATTGTGTCTCATTGTCATTCGTCTCTCACTGCTGATTCCAACTGTAAAGATAACTGTTTCTTGCAGAGATGTTTGGGCTCGAGTATTGATTAACCTCCTAAGATACATTCATAATGCAATGATTCGTTTGATACAGATAATGGAAATGTAAGCTAAATGGAATTTAACATTGGTGTGAGTCTCCTAAAGAGCACAATACATTTTAAAAAGGGTTACAGGAGCACAGTTGATAGAGTGTTGTTTGATTGTTTAAATGGCCATACAGATTACCAGTCTGTTCCTTCATCATCATACATCATAACTAATTATGTGTGTCTGAAACTTATTATGTATTATGTTACTTGCGAAAAAAAACCTTAAACTGCATTTCCATTTCTTTTAAATATTGAATTCAACTTTGATACAACTTTGTTTTGGAAATGATTAATCTGCGAAAGGATCATTTGACCAAACACACTTGAGAGTGTATATAATCGGAAATAGTAACAGCTGACTACGTGACTGCCCACTTGTGTGTTTCTGCAAATGAAACATTTTTACCAACAATAGTAATTATTATTCAAAGGGGCTGGGTGGAGGGGTGCTCCATCATACCTTTGATTTTTGGTAATTTTGATTTGAAGCCAGCTTTTCAAAATAGATAAAAAAAAATATAGTTTTTGTTTTTCACTAGTCACAATTTTCAGAATTTGGCATTTGTCGTAATTTTTGTATTTTTAAGAATACATACATCCATCAAATGTGTATGTGGTGATATAGGTTTCGATTCTGTACATTAGGTAAAACTCAACTGTGGTAGAAAAATACACGATTTTGCTGCTATAAATTGGGATGTCAAAAACGCTGAACATGGCCATGTTTACGAAGTCACTTATAAATATATGTTATATTTACTGCTGAAAAATATACATATTCACATTGAAAATTACTTCTAGTTTCATTATGTACTAATTATACTACTGATTTTGGAAATAACTTAAAAGTTATAATCCTCCTTAATATATGAAAATTAAGCAAAAATAGTTTCATTTTAAAAATTCTTATGACTCACTATTATTATCACATGATCCTAATGGCAGGGTCAGTTTTAACCCCAGGGACACTATTTGTGGAATTCTGTTAGAATTATTTATAACACTATAAGAACATTAATTTTGTTCATAAATTTCAAAATAGAATTTTGAAATATTCCATGTAAGAGTTATATACGAGGGGCATTTTAAAAGTAATGCAACTGGGGTAATATAAAGAGTGCGTTTGATAGATATTAAATTATTTATGCGTCATACCCTCAAAGTAATCCCCCTTGTTACGTACACAAAGTTTCAAACGTTTAATCCAGTTCTTAAAGGCATCTTCATACTCATTTTCAGGTATACCCAGCATACACTGATAAACAGCGGACCCCAGGGCCTGTCGGGACCTATACCATCTACCAGCTAAATGTTTTTTCAGTTTAGGGAACAAGAAATAGTCACACGGGGCTAGGTCTGGGGAATATGGTGCATGTGGAAGAACTCGAACCCTTTCCTTGATCAAAAACGAGGTCACAATAGCAGACTTATGCGCAGGGGCGTTGTCATGCAACAGGGATAGGTGCTTTAAGCCAGTGTGTGGGCGACATTTGAAACATTGTTTTTTAAGTTTCTTCAACACTTTTGCTTTATAAAATATACCAGTCACAGATTTTCTATTTGGTACAACCAGTTGCATAATAGGACCACGTATATCAAAGAAAATAACAAACATTGCTTCCTTAGCACTGATCAATCTTTTGGCAATTGTGGGGTGGCGACAATTTTTGGTAGCCCATATTTTGTTGTAAATTTTTCTGGTAGGCTCGAAAAAGTGTACCCATGTCTCATCTCCAGTAATAATGTCAGAAGACTGCTTTCTTTGATATTTTGGAAACATTTTAAGCAGTTGGCAGTTTCAAGTCGGACACGCTTTTGCTTGTCTGACAACAAATGAGGGATCCATCTAGCTGTAATACATCTCATTTTTAAATTACGTTTTAGAATGCGGAAAACGCTTGCGGCTGAAATACCAACTGTACTAGCTATTTGATGAACAGTTACAGACCCTAAACCGCTCAAGTACCCCAATTGCACGCAAACGGAGTGCACTCAGAGCGTAAGCGGAGCGCGAACGGAGCGCAGATTGAGCGCTGACGGAGCGGACCTGGACCGTAAGCAAACGCTGGATTTTGAATAATAAACGCACTCCTGAACGCATGAAATAGATCGAGTGCACTCAGACACGCTGAATGCACTCAGATACACTGAGTGTACTCAGATGCGCAGTATATGCAGTATACGCTAGACACTGTAAGATAACTGATAACAGAACTATTCGTGCGCTACTGAGTGCACTCGTTCATTCGGATACACTCTTTTTTATTATTTGATCGTGAAGTCGATAATTAAAATCGAGATAACAAAGACATTTTTTTTACATAAATATAAACCATGTAGTTTATATCAATGTTTTATTGTAAAACGCATGATAAAACTTATTTTGGTCAACACTTTATCAATTATAACATAAATATCAATATTTAGCTGATCAAACAAAACATAGATATGCGGAAAATTATATGATTATGATTCTGTTTGTTTGGGTATTTCGGCAAAATAAAATTTACCAATTTTCAATTTAATTTGAACTTTAGTTTTATATTTTCCCCAAACATAGTTACACTGAGTTTGTGCTTAGTTGTGAACAAATCTACGTAAAACTGTTATATTGCAATTAAAGTGGAAACATTTTACTCGTGTACATCTCATTAAAATAATAGTAATAAATTAATTGTATTCTAAAATATAAAGTGGGTCAGTAGTATAGCGGATAGGGTGCTGGCTTCAGACGGCAGAGGTCGCGAGTTTGACCCAGGCTCTACCCGACCTCTCGAAACACAATTCAGTACCAGACCTAATAAGGGAATGCACTGGAGAATGCATAAGCTCCGAGCTTACTTCACAATCAAGCTAAATTAAATTAATGTAAAATAAATGTTTGTATGCCAAATTAACACGACAGGTCGAAATAACACATTAGACACAGGAAATAAAAACTAGTAAACGTAAATTTCTAGGTGACCTTTTTGAGGTTGTGATTTTATATTGACTAAAGAACAGCTTTTGATCATGGGGAAGGTTTAAATAAACAAAAAAGAACATGTATTCACTGCCTATAAAATAGTAAATATATTATTTTCCCGCTTTCCTACAAAATCGATATGCCTGATCACGTGCACGTAAGTTCGTAACAATTAAGCCATCATAAAAGCTGTGAAAGGCGCAACAAGTAAGAAATGACAACAATAATAATAAAGAAGAAAAAATACTCAGATAATAATAATATAATAATATAATAATATAATAATATAATAATATAATAATATAATAATAAAGTAATATAGCAATTATAACAATAATATTAATAATAATAGTTATCAATATTAATAAAATATATAAAAGTTATTAATAATAATGAGGATAATAATAATATTATAAAAAATCTGCATATTTAAGTATTGATTGTGACTATATATTTCTTATCCAATCACATGCCGCGGGTTAAATAAAGATTTATTCATCGGGCACAAATTATAATCAAAATGAAAATTACACACCGGCCGGGTTCTTCGTGATCAATGGACCGATAAATCACCAATTAACTATTTATTGACACACATGTGGTTCTCACCATGGGTATCTGTTTTGATGATTGCAATGCAACTCTGCCTTCATAATAGTAATTAAATTGTTTTATTAATTGTGAACGACTGACCAGATGCATGTACGCACGTATCCAATATAAAAGCTGTGACAAATCAATAAGTCAATATGTATATTATAATAATAGCTCCAATGATAATAACATTTAAAAAAATAAAACAAATAATGAAAGTAAAAAATAATACAAATAAAATACTACATTTTTACAAGGAATTATTTAGAGACATGTCTTTAATTTTTATTAGTTTTAAAATTGTAGGATTGTTTTATTTTGTAAATTAACAATTCTGATCTGTTTTTTACAAGAAATCGCTATGGCAGCTGTAGTAAAATGACAGCCCTGAATATACATCCCTTAATACGTGTATGTTACACTTTCTACCAGTCATTCAGAACTGGCGTGGGGTTTTCGGTTCGTTAATTGAATGATATTAACATCATGATATTTACATACTTAAGCGTTCTGAAACTTCGAATAACCAATATCTTAAATGATTTTTTTATTTGTTGTTAATTGGCTAGCAGTTTTTTTTTTTTTATCATTTCTTTTCAATCACATAATGTTGGCTCAATTAAGATTCATCCATCAGGCACGAATTACAATCAAAATGAAATCATACATATCTTCCGTGGTCAATAGACCGATAAGTCACCGCTTTAGCATATAACTTAATTGACACGGCTCTCACTGGCATGTGACATAACGTAATTAACACCCCGGGTGTGTTGCTGCGTGTCATATAATTAGCGGTATAGCACAGTGGGTTTAGTTTCAAACAAGTTTATTATAGTTTGTCATTTTAAATAATGTATTAACATAAAGCATACTATCAGTAAAAGAATAATTTGAGAAACCCACTGAAAAAAGTTCATTGCAAGTATATTTATATACATAATGATAACGAAAATAATTATAAAACTTAAAATATCAGAATATCTTTTCTAAGTTTAGTGAAGCTACATTTGGACCCAAATCGAGAAAAACACTACAAGATTATTATTTTTCAAAAATCATTTATTATAATGTCGAATTGATCGCACGGATTATAATAAATTTTCTATCACCCATGCAGTGCATATTATTGATTATAAAGCTTATTTTAGTTTGAACATTAACAAAACCAGTGATATATCCACATGTTGTTAAGTCACTGCTTACACTGAGCAGATTTATGGATTATTATAAGGCCAACGAGGTATCAACAGTATGGTATTATTAATTAAATTTAATTATTAATAACAATATATTTAGTTTATGTTGATGATGTTTATGTAAATTTTGTGGACAAACTTAATTGATTTCCTGTATCAAACGGCTAACGGTATATCAAAGAAGATACTGACGCAAACACATGTCGGTCTGGATAACAGAAGCCGGTATAACGTGCGATATTCTTTGATCACCCAGACCACTGATCACATATCAAAACATAGACACTTCCGTTAAACATGCCTACTATCGATACTAGTTCAACCTTTCGCACAGCGGATGACATAATATGTAGACAAACAATCGGATTATGAATTAATTTACCTTGACTAAATCCCATGGATACATTTTATTGCTCCATTGGAACAGATTAAATTAAAAAGTCAATATAGAATCATTTTAAAGAGTTGAGATGTTGCGATTGGTTATGGGCCGGAAACCGAGCTGAGCGAACTGAACGTTGAGTGAACGCTGAACGAAGCGAACGCTAAGAGGAGTATTAAATAGAGCACTCAGCTATACAGCGCTCGTGAGCGAATACTTGCGTTTGTGAGTGCATAAAATTAACCGCGTTTAATCGAGTGCACGCAAACGGAGCGTGAACGGAGCGCGAACTAAGCGCGAACGGAGCGCGAACGGAGTGCAAACTGAGCGCAAACGGAGTGCAATTATGGGGTACTTGAGTGGTTTAGGGTCTGTAGTCTGGCGTCAGACTTAACCACATCACATACTTTGTTAACCATAATGTTAGAAGTAGCACTGCAAGGACGTCGTAATTTTGGTGCATCATTAATGGAGTCACAACCGCTTTTAAACTTCTTAATCCACCTCCTGACGGTGTCATCAACACTGTATTCTGTCCATGAACAACACACAATTCGTCAAAAATCTCCTTCGCTGATACGCCAAGCTGGCATCGAGTCTTTACATAACATCGAACTTCAGCTGCCTTTACACTTCTCTTGCCAACCATTTTACTATAGTGTCAATGACTATATTTTGCTTTTATCACTGTATTAGCGATAATACTGCGTGTACACCTGTAAACTTGGCATGTATGTGTAGAGAATGGATGTCTCGCTACATCGGTACAATTTTCACGAAAATCCCGTGCAAGGCAAGGCCTCACGATAATCAGTTTTGAAATGCCCCTTGTATTTCGAGAACTCATCTTGACTAGCAGCAGTGAACCTAAAGATTTAGGCTTTAAAACTAGACATTTAGATAAGAATTTTATTTCTTTATTTCCTCCATTTGGTATAGGAGAACATAAATACATATATAAGTTTACATGTATTCAGTTTTCTGTTGCAGAAAAGTTGACTTTTTTAATATCCACTGTTGATATTATTATGTATAGTAAACATAGCATTCTACTAAATGTATACATGGAGCAGGTGATAGTCCCAGCAGACGGCTGCTAAAACATGAATTTCTTTCATTTTAAGGTAGTTTTCATCATGAATATAAACTGAGGAACTGCACCTGAGAGCCTGCTAGGAGATAATACGCTTTATGTAAACTGAGGAACTGCACCAGAGCCTGCTAGGAGATAATACGCTTTATGTAAACTGAGGAACTGCACCTGAGAGCCTGTTAGGAGATAAAACGCTTTACGTAAACTGAGGAACTGCACCTGAAAGCCTGCTAGGAGATAATACGCTTTATGTAAACTGAGGAACTGCACCTGAAAGCCTGCTAGGAGATAACACGCTTTATGTAAACTGAGGAACTGCACCAGAGCCTGCTAGGAGATAATATGCTTTATGTAAACTGAGGAACTGCACCTGAAAGACTGCTAGGAGATAATACGCTTTATGTAAACTGAGGAACTGCACCAGGGCCTGCTAGGAGATAATACGCTTTATGCCTTTTAAACACAAAACTGAGCCACCTACATCATAATGGAATTCTCCAATCAACATGGTAAGTGATTATTGGAAATGTCCTCCAGATTTTTAATGGAACCTTCCATCAGGGGAGAGATTGAAGAGCTTTCTGTGATAGCAGCAGACGACAAATTTTGTTAGACATAATTTTTAGAAAATTGTCAGGAAATGGATGGACCTTATAAAGTTGGAGTTAAATTATAGATTATTGGATAAACGATCCCCATTGTTAAGTGCTTTTTCATAAATCAAATTTCCAATTAATGGTCACAGTGATGTGTCATGTCATATTTGATGGCTATGTAGCTAACAGTATTTTATTGTGAAAAAATGTTTTTCCCATCTTTGTTTGAGTATTAAATATCATGTGATGATAAAGTTTACTGTGAAATATGAGATCAATGTGAAATTTATATCTTAACATCTGTGTTACATGCGGTATTGTAAAGAGCAAATATGTAAATGTGTCAATTACTTCATTACAATTTCTGGATCATTCACAAACTGGTAAGATGTAGTGTATAATCAAAGTGCTGGATATTAAAAGGTTGGGTAAATTTTATTTCAGTATCACTCACTTTATTGTGATTCTGGTGTGTTTATTTCAGTATCACTTACTTTATTGTGATTCTGGTGCATCTATTTCAGTATCACTTACTTAATTGTGATTTTGGTGTATTTATTTCAGTATCACTTACTTTATTATGATTTTGGTGTATTTATTTCAGTATCACTTACTTTGTTATGATTTTCAGGTGCATTTATTTCAGTATCACTTACTTTATTGTGATTTTGGTGTATTTATTTCAGTATCACTTACTTTGTTATGATTCTCAGGTGTATTTATTTCAATATCACTTACTTTATTGTGATTTTGGTGTATTTATTTCAGTATCACTTACTTTATTGTGATTTTGGTGTATTTATTTCAGTATCACTTACTTTGTTATGATTCTTTTGCATGTATTTACCTTCTATAGGATCAGAACATATATTATAAAGTTTAATATTCTAATTTTTGAATGAATTTTAATTTTTTTCTATTGATCCAAAAACAAATGTATAATTAGTTTAGTACCAGTTGTTATCTGTCCACATAGTTTAAACAATATTAAGTTGTTATCAGCATATAACATTATTATACATATATTCCATATATCAGTACCAGTCATTTATTCTGTCCACTTATAATTTGTATAGCACCAGTCATTTATTCTGTCCACTTATAATTAGTATAGCATCAGTTGTTTATTCTGTCCACTTATAGCTAGTATAGAAATATTTTATGAGGTAAATCATGTTGATATATGGAAGTAAATACTCATAATTGTACCATACAGATACAGTTCTTTTCCAGTTAATTGATACACTTTCAGCTTACTGATGTGTAACATAAAAGAGGGTTCTGTCAGTAAAGTACTGGGCAATAAAATAGAAGGTTCTGTCAGTAAAGAACCTGACAATAAAAAGAGCATTCTGTCAGTAAAGTACCAGACAATTAAAAAAAGGGTTCTGCCAGTAAAATACTGGACAATAAAAAGAGGATTCTGTCAGTAGTACAGGACATTCAAAAATGTTCTGTCAGTAAAGTTCCAGACAATTAAAGAGGATTCTGCCAGTAAAATACCAGACAATAAAAAGAAATATCCAATGAACTTGATGGAGGACAATTTAAAGATGTCATAAACCATAGGAATTTAATCAATGGTTCTTGATTTGGTTGTCTGTCAGTAAAGTACAGGACAGTCAAAGAGGGTTCTATCAGTAAAGTACTGGACAATAAAAAGATGGTTATGTCAGTAAAGTACAGGACAATCAAAGAGGGTTCTATCAGTAAAGTACTGGACAATAAAAAGATGGTTATGTCAGTAAAGTATAGGACAATCAAAGAGGGTTATGTCAGTAATTTAAGTACTGGACAATAAAAAGAGGGTTCTGTCAGTAAAGTACAGGACAATTAAAGAGGTTTCTGTCAGTAATTTAAGTACTGGACAACAAAAAGATGGTTATGTCAGTATAGAACTGGACAGTAAAATGAGGGTTCTGCCAGTAAAGTACTGGACAATAAAAAGAGGGTTGTGTCAGTAAAGTACAGGACAATCAAAGGGTTCTGTCAGTAATTTAAGTACTGGACAATAAAAAGAGGGCTCTGTCAGTAAAGTACAGGACAATCAAAGAGTGTTCTGTCTGTAAAGAACTGGACAACAAAAAGAGGTTTCTATCAGTAAAATACTGGATAATAAAAAGAGGGTTCTATCAGTAAAGAACCAGACAATAAAAATAAGGTTATGTCAGTAAAGAACTAGACAATAAAAAGAAATATCCAATGAATTTGATGGAGGACAATTTAAAGATGTCATAAACCATAGGAATTTAATTGATGGTTCTTAATTTGGTTGTTTTATATACCAGTTGAATTAACTGTATTATCTGAATATTTGGTGTCATTTTAATTCCATCAAGGGCTAGCTAACAGACAATTAGTTAACCTATCCACTCTTTACTGGGATCCTCAGGGAGGTTAACTCAACACAACTATCCCAGCATTCATTTGATAACTTTCCCACTTCAAATGAATGACAGTGAGACACAATGTTGCATATCAATAATCATGAAGACTGTGGTGGACAAGGATTCAAACTCGCAACCCCTGGATTGATGGGCAGATCACTACAGACTGAGCTACATGTAATCAGGAGTAGTTGTGTAATAGCTGCAGTAGCAGCTGCTGTGGGAAACCAATGTTGCAGTCAGTGGGTGTTAATGATATAGTAGTGTTGGGAGAAAGTGTTGACACATGATTGTCTAATACGTGACAGGTCTTCAGTAACATATCCTTAGATTTCTTATAACATAGTAGAGACGTGCTCTTGCACTGTCTATGGTAATGCAAGCAATTTCAACATACCAATGGCACTTACCTTATATTTTTTGAAATTCTCAGCATTGTTATTGTTGAATAAGTTTAATATATCTAACTCAGCTAGGCATCCTTTGTATTGGCATGAGCGACTGTGGGACAGAATAAAAATCTGGTAAAAAACAACACATGAATTAGCCCGGCCTATACCTCACTCATGCAGCATGTTCAGATCAAGATTATTTTTGCTATATATGCAATTTAAATCATTGATTTCGGACATCTTGTGTCATAGCTGACAACATGAAGTGAATTATACATGTTCCCTCACATTAGATATAACAAGCAAATTCAGGGAATTTATGTCCCTCGCTTTTTTTAAAAGATTTATGACAATGCTTCAGGCATTCTTAGGTTATTGCATGAAAACCCCCAAAAATACCATTTTTACACATTAACGGGACACAACTTTACAACACCATCAAACTTAGCCTGTGTTTTGTCATTAGATGGATGGACAGACGCATGGAAGCACGGATGGACGGACGTGTATTCCGCTGGAAGTGATGTTGTGGGGTGCGAATTTTATAAGTTATAAAAACATCTTTTTTTCATAAAACAAAACCAAACCTATTTTCTTTCTAACCCTAATGTCACAAACCTTGAGATCCAACCCTAATGACACTAAAAAAGAATGAAAAAAGATGAAAAAAAGTAAAAGAAAAATGTGTTAAAAATGGAATTAACACCACAATGTCATACTGTACACATATGGCACTTGTGGGATGCACATTTTAACCCCACAAGTACCAACGCACCCCACAATGCCATTCTGTACTGGCAACACAACCCACAACTAATCCCCGACAGGTACGGACACACGGACGGACGTTCTCACGAATGGGTATTTAAGTGGCTTCTTTGCGTCAATCTTATTACTTGTGTGGCTAAATTTAAGACAATTTTAGCCACATAAAAGAAAAAAAGCCCCATAAATGCTGTTTTTAAGTGTCTAGAAACAGCCACGTAATTATTTTTCAACTGCTTTTTAACTGTCCATAAAAATTACTAACCCTAAACCCTAGACACTTAACTACCCATTTGTGTGCCCGGACAGACAGATGGACGGACAGACAGATGGACAGACCCAAATTAGTGTCTCTCACTATTCACAAAGCGGGTGACAAAAAATATTCACGTTAACTGGATGTTTCTTTTTTCGTTCAGTGTTTTTACATGCTACACTGTACATATATTTCTCCACACATCTAATATACCATTATAAATTGTAGATTTTTTAGAAGTAGTCTTTCAATTTTGGCATATAAAGCATTATAAAGAACCCATGAATACATGATTGATTAATTGAATATTCATTTTATGCCAACAAGAGCTTACAGATAATCAGTTAACCTAACAACTCTTTCCTGGGATCCTGGACAGTTAGCCAGTGCTCAAGCACATATATAACTGATTATAATTTCCCAATCGAAGAATGACAATGAGACGCAATGTCATATATCAATCATCACGACTGCGGGTTGGCTTGGATTCAATCTCCCGACCTCTGGTTTTATAGTCAGACATGCTACCGACTGTGCTAACTGGACCCGACCCTATGATAACAAAACAGTATAACATGATACCAATTAAAAGCGGTGTCTTAATTCTTAGATTTTAGCACACTTGTGCCAAATGCTAGATAAGCATTTGATAACAATGTCTGTCCATTTCTGCTCCATTGTTTATTTGGTTAGATAATTAATGAGTGGTAGCACTTTCATTGTGTCCATGTATCTACTGAAGCTTACACATACCTTACTGTCTGAGTTGCAATCCTAGTGTTGATCTCTTCAAATTGATTTTTCACAAAACCCAGCTGGTGTGCTTTGACAGATTCTACTCATGGTGTTCTATTATGTCACTGGGGGATTCAGAGGTTGGGACAGGGGATCTAGATGCAGTAAAATTTTTCCTGAAATATTGATTAATGACAGAGTTTCAGCAGAAAATCAATTTTTACTATCTTAGACCCTTTGGACCCTACCTATAAAAATCTGCCTATGTATCCATTATCACAGTATTAGAAATTGGAATTATAACCAGAGATTGGAGGATGCATCCCATAATGTACAAACAACCCCCACTGATTATAATGAGTGTAATGTCAAAGAAAGTGTTTGATAGGTGATATTTCTCCTTTCAAAACTGAGAAAAATAAACTGAATTATTAAAAAATATTTTTTTTGCTTTTAAAATGCTGTGTATGACTATTCAGAATTAATTACATTCCTCACAGATGCACTGTGTTAGGAAATATCTATTATATTGTATTTGACTCTCCCTGAAACACTGTATTGGACTTTCCCTGATATACTACATTTGACTATCTCTGATACACAGTATTAGACTATCCCTGATACACTGTATTGGATTATCCCTAATATATTGTATTGGACTATCCCGTATGCACAGGAATGTACTATTCCTGATTCACTGTATTGGACTATCCCTGATACACTGTGTTGGACTATATATGATACAGTACTGGACCATCCCTGATACACTGTACTGGACTATCCCTGATACACAGTGATGGACTATCCCTGATACATTGTATTGAACTATTCCTGATACACTGTATTGGACTATCCCTGATACACAATGATGGACTTTCCCTGACATACAGTATTTGACTATCCCTTATACACTTTATTGTAATACCCCTTATTCACTGTATTAGACTATCCCTGGTACACAGTGATGGACTATCCCTGATACATTGTATTGAACTATTCCTGATACACTGTATTGGACTATCCCTGATACACAATGATGGACTTTCCCTGACACACAGTATTTGACTATCCCTGATGAACTGTATTGAAATATCCCTAATTCACTGTATTAGACTATCCCTGGTACACAGTGATGGGCTATCCCTGACACATCATATTTGACTATTCCTGACTTTATTGGAATATCACTAATTCACTGTATTAGACTATCTTTGATACACAGTGATGGACTATCCCTGATACACTGTATTTGACTATCTTTGATACACAGTATTGGACTATCCCTGAAACACAGTGATGGACTTTCCTGACACACAGTATTAGACTATCCCTGATACACTGTATTGGAATATCCCTGATTCACTGTATTGGACTGTCCCTGATACACAGTGATAGACTATTCCTGATACACTGTATTGGACTATCCCTGATACACTGTATTGGACTATCCCTGATACACAGTGATGGACTATTCCTGATTCACTGTATTGGAATATCCCTGATACACAGTGATAGACTATCCCTGACACACAGTATTAGACTACCCCTGATACACAGTGATGGACTTTTCCTGATACACTGTTCTGGACTACCCCTGCTACAAACTGATGGACTATTCCTCATACACTGTATTGAACTTTCCCTAATATACTGTATTGGACTATCCCATATACACAGTGATGAACTATTCCTGATACACTCTATTGGACTATCCCTGATATACTGTATTGGACTATCCCATATACAGAGTGATGAACTATTCCTGATACACTCTATTGGACTATCCCTGATGCACTGTGTTAAACTATTTCTGATACACTACTTGACTACCCCTGATATACTGTACTGGACTATCCCTGAGACACATTGATGAACTATTGCTGATACACTGTATTGGATTTCCCTGATACACAGTGATGGACTATCCCTGATACACAATGATGGACTATCCCTGATACACTGTACTGTACTATCCCTGATACACTGTTATGGACTTGCCCTGATACACAGTGATTGACTATCCCTGATACACAATAATGGACTATCCCTGATACACTGTACTGTACTATCCCTGATACACTGTACTGGACTATCCCTGATACACTGTATTGGACTATCCCTTATACACTGTGTTGGACTATCCCTGATACACTGTGTTGGACTATCCCTGATACATAGTGATTGACTATCCTTTATACACGGTTTTGTAATATACCTGATACACAATGATGGACTATCCCTGATATACTGTACTGGACTATCCCTGTTACACTGTATTGGACTATCCATGATTCACTGTGTTGGACTATCCCTGATACACTGTGTTGGACTATCCCTGATACACTGTGTTGGACTATTCCTGATACACAGTGAAAGACTATCCCTGATACACTGTTTTGGAGTATACCTGATATCAAGTGATGGACTATCCCTGATACACTATTTTGGACTATCCCTGATAACTTTTGTTGGACTATCCTTAATACACTGTATTGGACTATCCCTGATGCACAGTGATGGACTATGCCTGATACACAATGATAGACTATCCCTGGTACACTGTATTGGACTTTCACTGATACACAGTGGTGGACTATTACTGATACACTGTATTGTACTGTCCCAGATACAGTGTATTGAACTATCCCTGATACACTGTATTTGACTATCCTCGATACACTGTACTGGGCTATACCTGATACACTGTACTGGACTATCCCTGATCCACTGTAGTGGACTCTGCCTGGTACACTGTACCAGACTATCCCTGATACAGTTTTGGACTATCCATGATACACTGTATTAGTTTATACTAATTTGTTTTAGCTTGGTTGCGATGAAAGCTCAGAGCTTTTATGATCACTATCGAGTCTGTTTCCTGGAAAGAACCAGTACTGAGTGTTGTTTAATGAGATGCATCGGGTCGACCGGGGAATCGAACCCGCAACCCCTGGCGTGAGTGCCCAACACTCTATCCATAAGACTATCGCCCCACTGTATCAATACACTGTATTGGACAATCCATGATATACAATGATGGACTATCTCTCATAGACATTGATGGACTATCCCTGATACACATTGATGGACTGTCCCTGATACACAGTGATGGACTACCCCTGATACACAATGATGGACTGTCTAAGATACACAGTGATGGACTACCCCTGATACACAGTGTTGGAATGTTCCTGATACACAATATTAGACTATCGCTGACACACTGTATTGGATTTTGCATGATACATTGTATTGGACTATCCCTGATAAACTGTCCATATCCCTGATTCACTGTATTGGACTATCCCTGATACACCGTGATGGACTATTCCTGATACACTGTATTGGACTATCCCTGATACACTGTATTGGAGTATCCCTGATACACAGTGATGGACTATTCCTGATACACTGTACTGGAATATCCCTGATACACAGTGATGGACTATCCCTGACACACAGTATTAGACTACCCCTAATACACAGTGATGGACAACCTGATACTCTGTACTGGACTACCCCTGCTACAAAGTGATGGACTATTCCTGATACACTGTTTTGAACTTTCCCTAATATATTGTATTGGAATATCCCATATACACAGTGATGACTTATTCCTGATACACTCTATTAGACTAGCCCTAATATATTGTATTGGACTATCCCATATACACAGTGATGAACTATTTCTGATACACTCCCTGATGCACTGTGTTTGACTTTTTCTGATACACTACTGGACTATCCCTGTGACACATTAATGAACTATTGCTGATACACTGTATTGGACTATCCCTGATACACAGTGATGGACTATCCCTGATACACAGTGATGGACTATTCCTGATACACTGTACTGTACTATCCATGATACACTGTGTTGGACTATATCTGATACAGTATTGGACTATTCCTGATACACTGTACTGGACTATCCCTGATACACATTGATAAACTATATCTGAAACAGTATTGGACTTTCCCTGATACACTGTACTGGACTATCTCTGATACACTGTACTGGACTATCCCTGATACACAGTGATGGACTATCCCTGATATACTGCATTAAACTATTCCTGATACACAGTATTGGACTTTCCCTGATACACAGTGATGGACTATCCCTGACACACAGTATTTGACTATCCCTGATACACTGTGTTGGAATATCCCTAATTCACTGTATTGGACTATCGCTGATACACAGTGATGGACAATCCCTGAAACACAATATAAGACTATCCCTAATACACTGTGTTGGACTATCCCTGAAACACTGTATTGGATTATCCCTGATACACTGTACTGGACTATCCCTGATATACTGCATTTGACTACCTCTGATACACAGTATTAGACTATCCCTGATACACTGTACTGGACAATCCCTGATACACTGTACTGGACTATCCCTGAATCACATTAATAAACAATCCCTGATACAATGTATTGGACTATCCCTGATACACAGTGATGGACTATCCCTGACACACCGCATTTGACTATCCTTGATACACTGTATTGGAATATCCCTGATTCACTGTATTGGAGTATCCTTGATAAACTGTACTGGACTATCTCTGAAACACTATACTGGACTACACTGTACTGGACTAGCACTTAAACACTGTACTGCACTATCCCTGATACACATTAATAAACAATCCCTGATACTCTGTACTGGAGTATCCCTGATATTCTGTACTGGACTATCCCTGATACACAGTGATGGACTATCCCTGATACACTGTATTGGACTATCCCTGATACACAGTGATGGGCTATCCCTGACACATCGTATTTGACTATTCCTGACTTTATTGGAATATCACTAATTCACTGTATTAGACTATCTTTGATACACAGTGATGGACTATCCCTGATACACTGTATTTGACTATCTTTGATACACAGTATTGGACTATCCCTGAAACACAGTGATGGACTTTCCTGACACACAGTATTAGACTATCCCTGATACACTGTATTGGAATATCCCTGATTCACTGTATTGGACTGTCCCTGATACACAGTGATAGACTATTCCTGATACACTGTATTGGACTATCCCTGATACACTGTATTGGACTATCCCTGATACACAGTGATGGACTATTCCTGATTCACTGTATTGGAATATCCCTGATACACAGTGATAGACTATCCCTGACACACAGTATTAGACTACCCCTGATACACAGTGATGGACTATTCCTGATACACTGTTCTGGACTACCCCTGCTACAAACTGATGGACTATTCCTCATACACTGTATTGAACTTTCCCTAATATACTGTATTGGACTATCCCATATACACAGTGATGAACTATTCCTGATACACTCTATTGGACTATCCCTGATATACTGTATTGGACTATCCCATATACAGAGTGATGAACTATTCCTGATACACTCTATTGGACTATCCCTGATGCACTGTGTTAAACTATTTCTGATACACTACTTGACTACCCCTGATATACTGTACTGGACTATCCCTGAGACACATTGATGAACTATTGCTGATACACTGTATTGGATTTCCCTGATACACAGTGATGGACTATCCCTGATACACAATGATGGACTATCCCTGATACACTGTACTGTACTATCCCTGATACACTGTTATGGACTTGCCCTGATACACAGTGATTGACTATCCCTGATACACAATAATGGACTATCCCTGATACACTGTACTGTACTATCCCTGATACACTGTACTGGACTATCCCTGATACACTGTATTGGACTATCCCTTATACACATTGATGGACTATCCCTGATACACAGTCATAAACTATCCCTGATTCACATTGATTGACTTATCCCTGATACAAAGTGATGGACTATCCCTGATACATAGTGATTGACTATCCTTTATACACGGTTTTGGAATATACCTGATACACAATGATGGACTATCCCTGATATACTGTACTGGACTATCCCTGTTACACTGTATTGGACTATCCATGATTCACTGTGTTGGACTATCCCTGATACACTGTGTTGGACTATCCCTGATACACTGTGTTGGACTATTCCTGATACACAGTGAAAGACTATCCCTGATACACTGTTTTGGAGTATACCTGATATCAAGTGATGGACTATCCCTGATACACTATTTTGGACTATCCCTGATAACTTTTGTTGGACTATCCTTAATACACTGTATTGGACTATCCCTGATGCACAGTGATGGACTATGCCTGATACACAATGATAGACTATCCCTGGTACACTGTATTGGACTTTCACTGATACACAGTGGTGGACTATTACTGATACACTGTATTGTACTGTCCCAGATACAGTGTATTGAACTATCCCTGATACACTGTATTTGACTATCCTCGATACACTGTACTGGGCTATACCTGATACACTGTACTGGACTATCCCTGATCCACTGTAGTGGACTCTGCCTGGTACACTGTACCAGACTATCCCTGATACAGTTTTGGACTATCCATGATACACTGTATTAGTTTATACTAATTTGTTTTAGCTTGGTTGCGATGAAAGTTCAGAGCTTTTATGATCACTATCGAGTCTGTTTCCTGGAAAGAACCAGTACTGAGTGTTGTTTAATGAGATGCATCGGGTCGACCGGGGAATCGAACCCGCAACCCCTGGCGTGAGTGCCCAACACTCTATCCATTAGACTATCGCCCCACTGTATCAATACACTGTATTGGACAATCCATGATATACAATGATGGACTATCTCTCATAGACATTGATGGACTATCCCTGATACACATTGATGGACTGTCCCTGATACACAGTGATGGACTACCCCTGATACACAATGATGGACTGTCTAAGATACACAGTGATGGACTACCCCTGATACACAGTGTTGGAATGTTCCTGATACACAATATTAGACTATCGCTGACACACTGTATTGGATTTTGCATGATACATTGTATTGGACTATCCCTGATAAACTGTATTTGGCTATCCCTGATACACTGTATTGGACTATCCCTGATACACTGTATTGGACTATCCATGTTACACAATTATGGACTACCCTTGATACACAGTTATGAATTGTCCTTGATACACAGTGATGGACTACCCCTCATACACAATATTACACTATCCCCAACACACTGTATTGGATTTTACCTAATACACTGTGATGGACTATCCCTGATACACAGTATTACTCTATCTCTGATACACTGTAGTGGACTGTCCCTGATACACAGTGATGGACTATACCTGAAACATTGTGTTGGACTGTCCCTGATACAAAGTGATGGGCTATACCTGTCATAATGTATTGAATCCCTGATACACAGTATTGGGCTATCCCTGATACACTGTATTGGACTATCCCTGTTGCAATGTATTGGAATATCCCTGATACACTGTACTGGACTACCCCTGTTACATTGTATTGGACTGTACCTGATACATTGTACTGGACTATCCCTGTTATACTGTATTAAACTATCCCTGATACACTGTACTTGACTACCCCGGTAACGCTGTATTGGACTATCCCTGATACACTGTACTGGATTACCCCTGTTACACTGTATTGGACTATCCCTGATACACTGTACTGGACTACCTCTGTTACACTGTATTGGACTGTTCCTGATACACTGTAATGGACTATCCCTGTTACACTGTACTGGACTATCCCTGTTACACTGTATTGGACTATCCCAGATACACTGTATTTGACTATTCCTGATACACTGTACTTGACTTCCTCTGTTACACTGTACTGGACTGTCCCTGTTACACTGTACTGGACTATCCCTGTTACACTGTATTGGACTATCCCAGACACACTGTATTGGACTATCCCTGATACACTGTTTTGGACTAACCCTGATACAATGTACTGGACTATCCCTGGTACACTGTATTGAACTATCCCCGATACACTGTACTGGACTATACCTGTTACATTGTATTGGACTTTCTCTTTAAACACTGTACTGGACTATCCCTGAAACACTGTATTGGACTATCAGTGATACACTGTACTGGACTATCCCTGATACACTGTACTGGACTATCCCTGATACATTGTACTGGACTATCCCTGGTACTCTTTACTGGACTATCCCTGATACACTGTACTGGACTATCCCTGATACACTTTACTGGACTATCCCTGGTACTCTGTACTGGACTATCCCTGATACACTGTACTGGACTATCCCTGATACATTGTACTGGACTATCCCTGGTTACTTTTTACTGGACTATCCCTGATACACTGTACTGGACAATCCCTGATACACTGTACTGGACTATCCCTGATACACTGTACTGGACTATCCCTGGTACTCTATACTGGACTATCCTTGATACACTGTACTGGACTTTCCCTGATACACTGTACTGGACTATCCCTGATACTCTGCACTGGACTATCCCTAAATACTGGACTAGACTATCCCTGGTACACTGTACTGAGCTATCCCTGATACACTGTACTGGACTATCCCTGATACACTGTACTGGACTATCCCTGAAACACTTTACTGGACTATCCCTGAAACACTGGACTGACTATCCCTGATATACTGGACTGGACTATCCCTGAAACACTTTACTGGACTATCCCTGAAACACTGGACTGGACTATCCCTGATACACTGGACTGGACTAATCCTGATACACTGTACTTGACTATTGCTGATACTCTGTACTGGACTTTCCCTGATACACTGTACTGGACTATCTCTGATACACTGCACTGGACTATCGCTGATACAATATATTGGACTACCCCTGATACACTGTACTAGACTATCCCTAATACTCTGTACTGAACTATTGTTGATACACTGTACTGGACTATCCCTGATACACTGGACTGGACTACCCCTGAAACAGTGCACTGGACTACCCCTCATACACTGTACTGGATTATTTCTGAAACACTGTACTATACTATCCCTAATACACTGTACTGGACTATCCCTGAAACACTGTACTGGACTATCCCTGATACTCTGTACTGGACTATTGCTGATACAATACACTGGACTATCCCTGATACACTGGACTGGACTATCTCTGTAACTTTGTACTGGACTATCCCTGATACACTGTACTGGACTATCCCTGATACACAGTATGGGACTGTCCCTGATACACTGTCTTGGACTATCCCTGATACACAGTACGGGACTGTCCCTGATACACTGTACTGGACTTTCTCTGATACACTGTACTGGACTATCCCTGATACTCTGTACTGGATTATTGCTGATACAATACACTGGACTATCCCTGAAACACTGGACTGGACTATCTCTGTAACTTTGTACTGGACAATCCCTGATACACTGTACTGGACTATCCCTGATACACAGTATGGGACTGTCCCTGATACACTGTACTGGACTATTCCTGATACACAGTACGGGACTGTCCCTGATAAACTGTACTGGACTATCCCTGATACACTGTACTGGACTATCCCTGATACTCTATACTGGACTATTGCTGATACAATACACTGGACTATCCCTGATACACTGGACTGGACTATCTCTGTAACTTTGTACTGGACTATCCCTGATACACTGTACTGGACTATCCCTGATATACAGTACTGGACTATCCCTGATACACAGTACTGGACTGTCCCTGATACACTGTTCTGGACATTTCTTTCTTTTAGCTTTCCCATTGTACATGCAGGCAATAGCTTGTGATGTTGTAAACCATTTTTTAAAGGTTTCTTTTAAAAATTATTCACTATTAAGGAGGAATATACCCTTTAAATTATTTTCAAAATCAGTTGAATATTTGGTATGTAATGAATTTAGAAGTAATTTCCAATTTGAATGTGCTTTTTTTCTGCGGTAAATATAATACTTCTTAACCTATGACAGTCATAAACATAGCCATGTTTGATCTTTTTGACGTCCCGATTTATAGCAGCAAAATCGCGTATTTGTCGACTTCAGTCAAGTTATACCGAATGTACAGAATCGAAACACATATCACCACGTACACATTCAACGGATATATGAATTTACATATGCAATAATTATGACGAACGCCAAATTCTGAAAATATTAGCGAAAAAATGGAAATTATTATTTTCTCAATTTTTTCGGAAAAAAATGCTTCAAATCAAAATTACCAAAAAACAAACCAAGCGATTTTGGAATAATTTTTATTTGATTTCTAACAATATGCTTCACAGTGATTGTGAGATTTTTAGAACAATTGACAAACTAGATTTTTTTTTATTTTTAATCAAATGTCAAAAAAGACGTCAACATATTGCATAATTCTACGCATTTTCCATAAGATTTTTGGTGGTTGATTAAGGTTAAAATATTTTCTAAATCAGTGGTTCAATTAGTATATTATGAAACTAGAAGTAATTTCCAATAAGAAAATGTATTTTTTGCAGCGGTCAATAGAATATTTATTTATATGTGACGTCGTAAACATGGCCATGTTTAGCCTTTTTGACGTCCCAATGTATAGCAGCCAAATCGCATATTTTTCGACCTCATTTGAGTTATTCCTAATACACAGAATAGAAACATATATCACCATGTACACATTTGATGGATGTATGGATTTACAAATGCAAAAATTACGACGAAGCCACATTTTGAAACTACTAGCGAAAAACGGAAACTATTTTTTTCTCGATTTTTTCGAAAAAAACGGCTTCAAATCAAAATTACCACAAAACAATTCAAGCGAATTTTGCATAATTTTTATATAATTTTATATTATATATTGTACAATTATTGTGAGATTTTTTAAAAAAATTTACAAACTAGATTTTTTATGATATTCAATTATTTAACCCTACCCTACGTCAAAAAATGCTTTAAAGCAAACGTCAACGTCGGTATAGCGCATGAGGTATACGATTTGTGATAATTAAACAAGTTTGTTCTTACCATTATATTAGTATTATGTGCACACAAGTTATATATACTTATGCTGTTTAGTGGCAACTAATTTGTCTATAGCATTTATGATATTGTGTCTGTTTGGTGCACATACAAAACCGTCATTTTTTTTTCACTTACAGGGAACTGGATTCCAAAACAATATTCTCATTTCTGACTAATATATATAGTTCCATGACTGCTAGTGAAATGTGGACATCACGGTTGTCAATTAGGACAACAGGTCTGGCCTTTCTAAAGTTTGGAGCAAACTGTTCAGTACACATTCATAAAATGAGCTTACATCACATATAAATATATATTCTATTGACCGCTGCAAAAAATACATATTCACATTGGAAATTTAAAAAGGTATATTAGAATTAAAAGGTATATTCCTCCTTAATAGCATTTGAAAATACTTTCTTTCTAAACAAAAGAATGGGTAATGTAAGCCTGCATTTGAATGACTTACATTGAGGCTGTGAAGCTGTAGTGGACAAGCAGCAGCTTCAGTGTCAACACTAGCAAAATGTATGACAACAAGTTACTGTTTAAGAACTGATGAATTTCCCCAAGGGCATAATTTCCTTGGTAATTGTTCAATGAACAAGCAAATATGAATGCAATTATTTACACTAATAAACAGATGCTATGAGGATGTCCAACAAACAGGAAGGTCACCGTGGTTACCATGTCATTTATAGTCTGTATAATTCTTGACAGAGTGGAGTATCAACCTGTATGAAAAATCAACCCAGAATCCAGGTGGAATTCACCCTGAATTCACCTGGAATCCCATTTTTCCACCCGGACTCCAGGCAGACACGGAATTCATGGCAAAAGTCTGTGTGAATATTTTGTCTCGTCTGCACTGAATTTTATTTGTCTGCCTGGAATTCCTTCTTGTCCGCCCAGAATTTCTGCTTTAACATGGATTTTTAATACTTTGAAATTGTATACTTTGAAAATCAGCAGCAAATATGTTAAAATCCACAAGAAACTTTCATACTTAGAAACATTTCAGTATCTGACATTTCAACAGATATTTTTCATATAACAAATTTAAACGTCTGTTAATCATATCAAATAAAAAGCAAGTGTTAGGGTTTTACCTGTTTTCACAGATCACTTCTTTTCAAATTTTGATAGTCATCTATGTTCATATACTTTTCTTAATGTAAAATTGTCAGTGCCCTTACTCCTGGCACCATTGAACACTAGCACCTTTATTAAATAAACTTGAAACCCCTTCCCTACTCATGGGGACCATTATACCAAATATGAGCAAATATGACTTATTTTGTTCTCGAGATTTGTTTTAGAAATTCACATTTTTATTCCTTTCAGGGCTCTTATTGACCATTATGTGTATCAAACCTCTTTTAAAGGTCCAAATCTCTACTGTAATTACTAAACAATGCCCTAGACATCAAAGTGTTTGAAATAATAAAAAATAGAGGAAGAACATTATTTCCTGTTTTCCTGTAGTATTCCTGTGTAAAACTCAATGTCCCCTAACTAAGGCCCCAATGGACTCTAGACCTTTTGCCTGAAGTAAATCCGAAGCTTTCTTTAACTGTAACTTGGGAACATGTACACGAAATTTCATCAAAATGTGTAAAAGAAAACGAAAGTTGTTAGGCATTTTTTTCTATTTTGAGCAACAATGACCTTGACCATTACCTGATTTACCATAACACCCATCATAATCTTCCTTTTCCTAAAAGGAACATATACACAAAATGTCAATCAAATATAGGGTAATCTGATCTTGAGTCGATTTTGCCTTTAAGTCAAACGATTTTAGCATGTTTTGTATGATTCTTGCGTCATCAAAAAATAAATGTTATATTTACTGTACTAGCAAACCACAAAAAAATATATGGATGCTGCCATTTTCTTTGAACAACAACTATATCTATTAGTAAACACAACATTGCATTTTACTTTGACAAACAATTCCAAGTGCTAAGTCTACATCTACATAGTTTGACCCTCAGTCTTCATGTGCATTGTTTGGGTCTCAGTCTCCATCGACTTTGTTTGGCCCTCAGTCTCCATTTACATTGTTTGACTCTCAGTCTTCATCTGCATTATTTGGGTCTCAGTCTCCATCTACATTGTTTGGCCCTCAGTCTCCATCTACATTGTTTTGGTCTCAGTCTCCATCTACATTATTTGGCTTCCAGTCTCAATCTACATTGTTTTGCTCTGAGTCTCCGTCTTCATTATTTGGCCGTCAGTCTCCATCTACAATGTTTGGCTCTGAGTCTCCATCTTCAATTTTTGGCCCTCAGTCTCCATCTACATTGTTAAGATCTCAGTCTCCATTTACATTGTTTGGTTCCCAGTTTCCATCTACAATGTTTGGCTCTTAGTTTACATCTTCATTGTTTAGCTCTCAGTCTCCATCTACATTGTTAAGGACATTATTTGGCTCCCAGTATTCATCTACAATGTTTTGCTCTTAGTCTACATCTTCATTGTTTAGCTCTCAGTCTCCATCTACCTTTGTTTGGCTCTCAGTCTCCATCTACCTTTGTTTGGCTCTCAGTCTCCATCTACATTATTTGGCTCCCAGTCTCCATCTACAATGTTTGACTTTAAATTAACATCTTCATTGTTTAGCTCTCAGTCTTCATCTACATTGTTTAGGACATTGTTTGGCTCCCAGTAAACAATGTAGATGAAGACTGAGAGCTAAACAATGAAGATGTAAATTTAGAGTCAAACATTGTAGATAGATCGAAATTGGAGCAAAACAACGTAGATTGAGACTGGGAGCCAAACAATATAGATGGAGACTGAGACCAAAACAATGAAGATGTAGACTAAGAGCCAAACATTGTAGATGGAGACTGAGACATTAACAATGAAGATGTAGACTAAGAGTTTGGGTCTCAGTCTCCATCTACAATGTTTGGCCATTAGTCTACATCTTCATTGTTTAGCTTCCAGTCTCCATCTACATTATTTGGCTCCTAGTCTCCATCTACATTGTTTAGCTCTCAGTCTCCATCTACATTATTTGGCTCCCTGTCTCTATCTTCAATGTTTGGCTCTTAGTCTACATCTTCATTGTTTAGCTGCCAGTCGATATCTCAGTAGATTGTTTTGCTCCCAGTCTCCATCTACAATGTTTGGCACTTAGTCTACATCTTCATTGTTTAGCTGCCAGTCGATATCTCAGTAGATTGTTTTGCTCCCAGTCTCCATCTACAATGTTTGGCACTTAGTCTACATCTTCATTGTTTAGCTGCCAGTCGATATCTCAGTAGATTGTTTTGCTCCCAGTCTCCATCTACAATGTTTGGCACTTAGTCTACATCTTCATTGTTTAGCTCTAATTTTTCATCTTCATTGTTTAGGTCATTTTCCATTTACATTATTTGACTCCCAGTCTCCATCTACAACGTTTGGCTCTGAGTCAATATCTTCATTATTTGGCCCTCAGTCTCCATCTACGTTGTTTTGGTCTCAGCCCCCATCTACATTGCTTGGCTCCCAGTCTCATCTTTGTTGTTTAGGTTTCAATCTTCATCTACAATGTTTAGCTCTGAGTCTACATCTTCATTGAGTAGCTCTCAGTCTCCATCTATGTTGTTTGGTCTCAGTCTCCATCTACAATATTTTGCTCGTAGTCTACATCTTCATTGATTAGCTCCTAGTCTCCATCTACATTATTTGGCTCCCATTCTCAATCTACAATGTTTGGCTCTTAGTCTACATCTACATTATTTAGCTCCCAGTCTCCATCTACATTATTTGGCTCCAAGTCTCCATCTACAATGTTTGGCTCTTAGTCTACATCTTCATTGTTCAGCTCCCAGTTGTCATCTACATTATTTGGCTCCCAGTCTCCATCTACAAAGTTTGGCTCTTAATTTACATCTATATTGTTTAGCTCCCAGTCTCCATCTACATTATTTGGCTCCCAGTCTCCATTTACAATGTTTGGCTCTTAGTCTACATCTTCGTTGTTTAGCTCCCAGTCAATATCTCAATAGATTGTTTTGGTCCCAGTCTCCATCTACATTGTTAAGCTCCCAGTCTTGATCTACAATGTTTGGCTCTGAGTCTACATCTTCATGGTTTAGTTCTCAGTCTCTATCTACGTTGTTTAACTCTCAGTCTCCATCTACATTGTTTAGCTCCCAGTCTCCATCTACAATGTTTAAGTCTGTGTCTACATCTTCATTGTTTAGCTCCCATTCTTCATCCACATTGTTTGACTCTAAATCTCCATCTACATTGTTTGGCCCTCCATCTCATTTACATTGTTTTTCTCCCAGTTTCTATCTACATTATTTGGCTCCCCATCTCCATCTACAATGTTTGGCTCTTATTCTACATCTTCATTGTTTAGCTCCCTGTCTCCATCTAAATTGTTTAGCTCCCAGTCTCCATCTACAATGTTTAGCTCCAAGTTTCCATCAACATTGTTTAGCTCCCAGTCTCCATCTATGTTGTTTAGCTCCCAGTCTCCATCTACATTGTTTAGCCCCCAGTCTCCATCTACAATGTTAAGCTCTCAGTCTCCATCTTCATTGTTTAGCTCCCAGTCTCCAACTACATTGTTGAGCTCCAAGTCTCCATCCACAATGTTTGGCTCTTAGTCTACATCTTCATTGTTAAGCTCTCAGTCGCCATCTACATTATTTTGCTCCCAGTCTCCATCAACAATGTTTGGCTCTTATTATAGATCTACATTGTTGAGCTCCCAGTCTCCAATTACATTATTTGGGTCTCAGTCTCCATCTACAATGTTTGGCTCTAAGTCTACATCTACAATGTTTGGGTCTCAGTCTCCATCTACATTGTTTGGCCCTCAGTGGTCATCTATAATGTTTCGCTCTGAGTCTACATCTGCATTATTTAGCTCTCAATCTCCATCTACATTATTTGGCCCCCAGTCTCCATCTACAGTGTTTGGCTCTCAGTCTACATCTTCATTGTTTAGCTCTCAGTCTCCATCTACATAATTTGGCTCCCAGTCTCCATCTTCAGTGTTTGGTTCCAGTCTACATCTTCATTGTTTAGCTCTCAGTTTCCATCTATGTTGTTCAGCTCCCAGTCACATCTGCATTGTTTCACTCCTAGTCTCCATCTACGTTGTTTAGTTCTCAGTCTCC
The DNA here is from genome assembly GCA_029582155.1 of Panopea generosa. NCBI lineage: Eukaryota > Metazoa > Mollusca > Bivalvia > Adapedonta > Hiatellidae > Panopea > Panopea generosa. Next base: position 57,822,932 of record CM055898.1, on the reverse strand, counting down.
ATCTACAATGTTTGGCTCTGGGTTTTCATCTTCATTGTTAAGCTCTCAGTCTCCATCTATGTTGTTTTGGTGTCAGTCTCCATCTAAAGTGTTTGGGTTTCAGTCTCCATCTACAGTGTTTGGGTCTCAGTCTATATCTACATTATTTGGGTCTCAGTCTCCATCTACAGTGTTTGGCTCTCAGACTACATTTTCATTGTTTAGCTCTCAGTCTCCATCTACATTGTTTGGGTCTCAGTCTCCAGCTACTGTGTTTTGATCCTATCTTACATCTACAGTGTTTGAACCTCAGTCTCCATCTTTATTGTTTGGCTCTCATTCTATATCTACATTGTTTGGCTCTCAGTCTCCATCTACATTGTTTAACCATATATATAGGTTATGCCTATTGAATTACAATATAATTATGTAAACAGGATATTAAGATATTATTAAATTAGTTTTGTTATTATTAGGCCTAATTTTAAGGAAACTAATTTAATAATTTATATTTAAATATCCATGTTTCATAATTATATGATATAATTTCTCTTATTATACAATCATTTAGCCATTGTCTTACCAATACATCACAAGTTCACATGGTACCGTATGTATGTATGTATGTATGTGTGTGTGTGTGTGCGGAGTTGATGATGATGATGACCGATGATTATTTACTTTGGAGTTTAAGTATTTATTATTTAATATATATTTTTTTTTTTTTTTAACTAGAAGTTTTAAGTTGATTATTTTGATTGCTAATATTTATGCAGATTTTATATGAGACTTTCTTTTACGACTAAAATTTGACGATTAATTATTAAGACTTAAATTATTTTTCTCTACCATGATGAGTTAAACAGTAGAGTAGAGTGTATGAATGTTATTATGGTAGTTTACTATATGTATTGCCTATATGTTAAGTCAGACACTTTTGCTTTTAGCGCAAATAAATTTGCTAATGGTATCAAAAGTGTCCGACTCAACCTGAACCTTCAATTTCTGTTGATTGCATATCTGTGCACACTAATTGTGCTCGGTTGCTATGGTAAAATTTTATTTGTAAGACAATATCATTAGCTGCATACCACATGCCAACAGTAATCGTCAATATAAGAATATCAACAAACCAGAGTATGCCGTAAAACCCGCAACAATATTATTTTTGTTGCTGGTATAGCAGGTGACTTAAAATGAATGTGGCTGCACAGGTATCTATATTTAAGTGAACGGGGTTTAATATATTAGTCTATTTTAATTAATAGTCTTGCATAGCTCTATATTGAATGCCCATGATACTAATAACATCATTTGACATTCTCTATAACCATTACACAGTAGTGTTTACTGTTAATAGTGAAACATGTAACCCTGTACATAAGTACATTGTTATTTATATACATTAATTTGTATATTTTTATTGTATGCTCAAAAAACTTCTTAAGGTGTACTCACATTTTTATGTATAATATATCGTCAGGTACTGTTATATAATAGATTGAGCTATGCAAGAATATGGTTTGTTAATACATTAGTAGTATCTAATAGAATGTGTTCGTCAGCTTGGATTAAAATTGTGTTAAAAAATGTTTTAATTAAATTGTGATGTTTGTATAGAAGCACCCGACAGATTGCTCATACCTAAAAACCGCCATAATTAAAAAATATCGTAAAAAAAAAATGATATCCCCTCAGATCAGATCTGCTGAGAACTGATTAGCAGAAATTGGTCACTATATATCTATTAAGTAGTCTTGTGTAATTCTCTAATGAATATCCTGGTATTTCCTAACCACGATATTCCCTAGAACCGTACTCAATGCTGAGAAGTGAATACGGAGTTGCCATATAGTCCCATAGTCAACTTGATCTATGTTACTATTTAAATGATTATTAGATGTTATAATCATTATATATTAATATAAACATGTAAAAGAAACGCTGTGTATAAAACACATAAATTACTAAGTTAAAAGTGTTCATGTATATATTTATGATAAAATATCATCCCCAGATCAACATCAGTGGGCCAAAGGCCCTAATGAAAGTCGGTCGCTAATTGGTTCAATCAGAAATGATACACTCATTCCGATTGGCTAGATTTCAATCCCTTTTTGGCTTTAAGCTCAGACATAAGATTGTGGAGTAAAAATAGATAACTGTCCACTATAGGTCTCACTACACAGTTGAATTTTGTTCTTTGTTCTATGTAAAATAAAGTCTAGGATTTCCCTTGTAGAAAAAGAATTCCACATAGAAATTTTTTGTATTTTATTTATTTCACAGCAGAAATGTAAACCAACATAAAAATGCACAATAAGTGGTAGGTTGACCAGGTTGTTTTTTTTTAAAAGAGGGTGCAGTGACACCCTGAGATTTTTTATAAAAAGTAGTCCTCAAATGCTCATAAATACATGCATATGTTGAGATCCTATAAAAGTCACTTTTTTTAACACCTAAGTGATGTCTTATTGCAGTATATGCTATACCAACTTTTGCTCTACTCATCTACAACAAGAAATCACAACTACTATGAACCATTTTGAAATATTTCAAAACCAAATTACATAGGCCTTGTTTTTAAGCATAAGAATCATGTTATTGTGGGAAAAAAAGGGGTGTAACTGTGTAGTGAGACGTTAAGGGAGAGAGCATGTGCCACTTTACATAATTATCTGAACAAAAAATGCATTTAAAAGTTGATCTATGTAGATTGTAAGGACTGACAGCTTCAGACAAACTTCATATTTAAAGCAGAATTGGCGTCTTTTTACCACTAAATTGTGAAAATTTGTCCCATTACATTTCCATAGCTCATGAGTTGTAAGATTTCAGTTGCTTGAAATGTTTTTTCTTAAAATGCTTCTTTATTGTGTAAGAATGTGTACATTGTCTAAATTGTGTAATATCTTAGTAGTACTTTGCTTAATTTCATAATAAATGCAGTGTTTTAAACATGTCCTTATATGGAAATTGCTATTTAAGCAAAAACTCTAAATCATTTGCCACTTTCAATATAAGCTGGGTGTTGTTTTTGTTTCTCTACAACCCCATGTTAGAATTTTATGAAACTTGATAGGATGCATCACTACCAAGTAGAGATGTGCATATTGTCTTTGTGTTCTGGTTCAATGATGTTTCACGGAGTTATAGCCCTTTGATTCTGTCTGTGACCAAATTCTTGTCCGTGCTACTTCTTTACAACCCCATGTTGGAATTTTATTTCAAAGTATGTTGTACAATGTATTATATCACTGAAATAAGAAATAATGTATTGACTTCTCTTTAGAACTCTACAGTTACTTCCCCCATTTAATATCATTACCATATGGTACCAAGTCAAATACTCACTTTGGGGAGCATCCATTGATTCCACCAATATTTTCTTGTTTTCACATTGTTTTTAATTTATATTTTTTCGCCAAATTTCAAGGATGGTTACGCTTTTGAAGCTGTAATATCAAAACCTCTGAACGGTAACTTGTTTTTTATTTCTGATATTGCATGAACATACATTAAACTTAAATACTGGGAAGTTTCATAAAATTCTATTGATAGGAAAAAAATGACAAAAACTATAGTAAATGTCCTTAATATATAATATGGGGATAGGTTAATATAAAATATTGCGGTGGGTTAATATACAATATGGGGGTGAGTTAATATATAATATGGGGATGAATTAATATAAAATATGGAGATGAGTTAATATACAATATGGGGATGAGTTAATATACAGTATGGGGGTGAGTTAATATACAATATGGGGATGAGTTAATATATAATATAGGGATGAATTAATATAAAATATGGAGGTGAGTTAATATACAATATGGGGATGAGTTAATATACAATATGGGGATGAGTTAATATACAGTATGGGGGTGAGTTAATATACAATATGGGGATGAGTTAATATACAATATGGGGATGAGTTAATATATAATATAGGGATGAATTAATATACAATATGGGGATGAGTTAATATACAATATGGGGATGAGTTAATATACAATATGGGGTGAGTTAATATACAATATGGGGGTGAGTTAATATACAATATGGGGGTAATAAACTCAGATATTGCTAGCAGGTACTCACATATGCTATGGGTATATTGGCACAATATTTGATACTCAAATAAACTTTGATAATACTCAACTAAGATAAAGGGATATCTTTGTACAAAATTTGGCTTCTACAGTTCTAGCTTTTAAACATTTCAAATTTTGATTGCCATACTAGATAAACTGAGATGGATGCCACACCAAAGTTCTTGGTAACACTCAATTTTAATTAAATGTTAATGCTGTAAAGTATTATAAAATGTCAAATTTATTCTTAATTCATAATAAGTTCCCATGTAGCTGGTCTTTTTCATCAATTATAGCATTAAATGAAAAATGATTGTGCAAAGTAATGAATAATTGATACTGTAAAATTACTTCGTGTATTTCCCTTGGGGTTTTAATTTCCAGGATATTTGGTATAGTATACAAGCAAACCTGTCTGTAGCCACTCCTAGGAAGAATAAGTCCAAAATGACTGCTACGCAGTAAGCTCATGTTTATATATATATATGGACACACTGTCAAATGCACACTGTGAGACCAGTGAGACACTGTGAGACACTGTCTCTGAGACAGACTGTGAGGTCAGTGGGACACTGTGAGACACTGTCTCTGAGACACAATGTGATACAATGTGGTGGACACTGTGAGACAATCTCTGAGACAATGTGAGACAATGTGGTGGGAACTGTGAGACACTGTCTCTGAGGCACTTTGAGACAATGTGAGATGCTGTGGTGAGGCACTGTTGGACACTGTAGTAAGAAATATGGTGAGACACTGGGGTGAGCACTGAAACACTGTGATGAGACACTGTGGTGACACACTGTTAAACTGTAAGAAACTGTGAGACACTGTGATACAGTAAGACTGAGACACTGTGAGATACTGTGGTGAGTCACTGTGAGACACTGTGAGACACTGTCAGGCACTGTGAGATACTGTGAGACACTGTTGGATACTGTGAGACACTGTGAGATACTGTGAAACACTATGATATATGTGAGACAATGTTAGACACTGTATGTTATTGTGAGACACTGTTAGACACTGTGAGATACTGTGAGACACTGTGAGATATTGTGAGACACTATGAGATATGTGAGACACTGTTAGACAATGTGGGATATTGTGAGACACTGTTAGACACTGTGGGATACTGTGAGACACTGTGAAATACTGTGAGACACTGTTAGATACTGTGAGACACTGTGAGATACTGTGAGACACTATGAGATATGTAAGACACTGATAGACACTGTGGGATATTGTGAGACACTGTGAGATACTGTGAGACACTGTGATATACTGTGAGACACTATTAGACACTGTGAGATACTGAAAGACACTGTGAGATATGTGAGATACTCTGAGACACTATGGGATACTGTGAGACACTGTGGGATACTGTGAGATATGTGAGATACTGTGAGACACTGTGAGATACTGTGAGACACTGTTAGAAACTGTGAGACCTGACTCCTCTGGTGTTGTTCCACTTATCATCCAGTCTTTCAAATATTAGTTACTTTAACAAAACATTAAAAGATCAAAATTGTAGTTTAAAAAGTTACCTCTTTGATTAGAAGTTAAAGGTAGTTTATCGAGGAAGGGGACTAAGATGATATTAATGTATTAAAAATGTTATTATTATTCATTATTTTTAAAACGGATACAAAGCATCTCATCATCATAAATAAATAAAATATGAATGGTTTCCTAAATTCCAATTTAAAATAGACAGCACTTTGCTAAATTCTACTTGACAACCTTTACATCATCATGTGAACTCTTTCTAAGATAAAACAATTTCTACAAGATATAAATCAGTATGAAATCATGTGACTCATCATTGTTTTATTGTATATATGTCACAAAATACATTGCAATTTAAAGTGCATGGGTCACTTACAGGAACCTCCTTTTCAGTATATCATTTTGGCATGTTTGAATAGATATCCTTATGGCAGTATGGGGCCATATAGTATCATAACGCATGATATATTGAAAATAATGTTTTAAGCCAATTGACAGTCCTGATATGCTTCCTTTAAAGGGAGGATATCAGAAAAAAGGCTATAAAAGAAGTATAATTATTTTTAGATTGGATAAAAAGCTTCTTATGATCATAAATGAATAATAGTCACTGAATGGTTTGGTATTTCAAATCAACTGAAACATGACAAAATAGATGTTTGATTCAATCGGAGTGGTTCACTTGAAACAAAATCCCTATTCTAAAAATAGACAGCACTTAACTACTGCTTGACAACCATCACATCATCATTCCGACTATTTCTAAGATGAAACAAATTTTACAATGTAAAAACATGTTTGATGGATCAAATTGAAACCAAAATGAAACCACATGACTCTGTTATTATGTCACAAAATTTGTTTTAAGTCAGAAATCTATTTTAGTCTAACCGAGGTGCATTGCCCATAAGTTAGGAAATCCTTTTTTTAATATATTATTTAGCATGTTTAAATAGATATCCTTTTAGAACTACGGGGTCAGTGGGTGTGTACGGGCATTATGTACTGGAAAAAAATAGTAATACCCAATTTTAAAATGTTTAAAATTCTTGGTCAATTCCCTTTAAGCCGATTTTAAAATTTTAACATTCCTGATAGTTATACTCCCTTTAAAGCATAGCCTGTTAATACAATATGGAGACATACTGGGGAAAATGTGTGTTTACAATTCCCCACTGGAATAAGGAATGGTTGACTTGATAACAGTTAATGTCAATATTGCCTGCTGGCTATCATTGTTGGTCAAGGTCAATGTTAGAGTGGAAACACTGCAATTGGAGGCAGGAATTGCACTTATATTAGAGGCATTTAACTGGATAAGGAAGGAAGGTGACATGCAGTACACGCCATGCATAATCATCATACTCTGTTTTTGTGGAAAAATATGCTGCATGCATTTTCACTCCATTTACTGAAAATATTGGCACCTAGTCAGTTTGTGGGTAGTCTTGGTGCGTAAATTGCTGTCACTCACAAATGACTCTGATCAGAAATACAGCTAATTTGGTATTATATAATTTTATGTTTACAGTACAATGTACATAAAAATATGTATGGTATAAATAAATGTAATAAGATCATGGAGATATTATGTTTGCATGTTAACTTGATGTACACGTACATGCATAAACTGCATTAAATTTTATCCAAAGATGGGTATTCCGAAAATATTAATATTTTAAATTTAATATTACAAGTCGATGTGTTTAATAACACATATGCAGGCCTAAATATTTAGATAATAAGATATTTTTTTGTTTATTAATTGTATTAAAAGTGTGCGCTGATTTATACATGCAAATGTACATGTACAATGACCACCCACTTTTCTGGTATAACCGAAAAAAAAATAACATCCCAATAAAATCACACATAAATCGATGGTGAGAATCTTACTCTATGTTTTATCATTGACACATGTCACAGTGTAACACATGTCATGGTATTACACATGTCATGGTGATATATGTCATGGTGTAACACATGTCATGGTGATACATGTCATGGTGTAACACACGTCACAGTGTAACACACATCATGGTGTAACACACATCATGGTGACACACATCATGGTAACACACGTCATGGTGACAAACGTAATGATTACACAAGTCACATGTCAAGGTGTTACATGAAACTGAAAATGGTCCCAAACCATAAAATGGCCACCCACATAAAGGACCCCATGCTGTGTATGGTGTACAAAGCATATACTGCTACATCCAGCTAGGATCCCAATTAGCATAGATCACCTCAGGTTTTATTACTCCAGGGGTGGGGGTGGGGGGTTAAAATATAGCAGGATTACATCATACTATAGTAATAACAGAGGTAGCTTGCAAGTGTCTATGCTTACCAAATTTTTAATTGTGTCTAGAAATCAATTCTTTGTGATTTTATGCAAATATTAAATACTTAATATATAACTTGTTTATATCCCACACAAATGCATGGAGATGTGGCGTGAATTTACGAATATATAGCCAAATCTCCAAACATTATTTCTTTTCTGAGTCTATGTGGAGATGATTTAAAACTGTATAGCCAGATCCCCAAACATTATTTCTTTTCTGAGTCTATGTGGAGCTGAATTACAACTGTAAAGCCAGATCACCAAACATTATTTCTTTTCTGAGTCTATGTGGAGCTGATTTACAACTGTATAGCCAGATCACCAAATATTATTTCTTTTCTGAGTCTATGTGGAGCTATTTTAAAACTGTATAGCCAGATCCCCAAACAGTCTTTCTTTTCTGAGTCTATGTGGAGCTGAATTACAACTGTATAGCCAGATCCCCAAACATTATTTCTTTTCAAAGTCTATGTGGAGATGATTTAAAACTGTATAGCCAGATCCCCAAACATTATTTCTTTTCTGAGTCTATGTGGAGCTGAATTACAACTGTATAGCCAGATCACCAAACATTATTTCTTTTCTGAGTCTATGTGGAGCTGATTTACAACTGTATAGCCAGATCACCAAATATTATTTCTTTTCTGAGTCTATGTGGAGCTATTTTAAAACTGTATAGCCAGATCCCCAAACATTATTTCTTTTCTGAGTCTATGTGGAGCTGAATTACAACTGTATAGCCAGATCCCCAAACATTATTTCTTTTCAAAGTCTATGTGGAGATGATTTACAACTGTATAGCCAGATCACCAAACATTATTTCTTTTCTGAGTCTATGTGGAGCTGATTTACAACTGTATAGCCAGATCACCAAATATTATTTCTTTTCTGAGTCTATGTGGAGCTGATTTAAAACTGTATAGCCAGATCCCCAAACATTATTTCTTTTCTGAGTCTATGTGGAGCTGATTTACAACTGTAAAGCCAAATCACCAAACATTATTTCTTTTCTGAGTCTATGTGGAGCTGATTTAAAACTGTATAGCCAGATCCCCAAACATTATTTCTTTTCTGAGTCTATGTGGAGCTGATTTACAACTGTAAAGCCAAATCACCAAACATTATTTCTTTTCTCAGTCTATGTGGAGCTGATTTACAACTGTATAGCCTGATCCCCAAACATTATTTCTTTTCTGAGTCTATGTGGAGCTGATTTAAAACTGTATAGCCAAATCACCAAACATTATTTCTTTTCTCTGTCTATGTGGAGCTGATTTACAACTGTAAAGCCAGATCACCAAACATTATTTCTTTTCTGAGTCTATGTGGAGCTGATTTAAAACTGTATAGCCAGATCCCCAAACATTATTTCTTTTCTGAGTCTATGTGGAGCTGATTTACAACTGTATAGCCAGATCAACAAACATTATTTCTTTTCTGAGTCTATGTGGAGCTGATTTACAACTGTATAGCCAAATCACCAAACATTATTTCTTTTTCAGTCTATGTGGAGCTGATTTACAACTGTATAGCCAGATCCCCAAACATTATTTCTTTTTCAGTCTATGTGGAGCTGATTTACAACTGTAAAGCCAAATCACCAAACATTATTTATTTTTCAGTCTATGTGGAGCTGATTTACAACTGTATAGCCAGATCCCCAAACATTATTTCTTTTCAAAGTCTATGTGGAGATGATTTAAAACTGTATAGCCAGATCACCAAACATTATTTCCTTTCTGAGTCTATGTGGAGCTGATTTACAACTGTATAGCCAGATCACCAAATATTATTTCTTTTCTGAGTCTATGTGGAGCTGATTTACAACTGTATAGCCAGATCCCCAAACATTATTTCTTTTTCAGTCTATGTGGAGCTGATTTACAACTGTATAGCCAGATCCCCAAACATTATTTCTTTTCTGAGTCTATGTGGAGCTGATTTACAACTGTATAGCCAGATCACCAAACATTATTTATTTTCTCAGTCTATGTGGAGCTGATTTACAACTGTATAGCCAAATCACCAAACATTATTTCTTTTCTGAGTCTATGTGGAGCTGATTTAAAACTGTATAGCTAGATCCCCAAACATTATTTCTTTTCTGAGTCTATGTGGAGCTAATTTACAACTGTATAGCCAGATCACCAAATATTATTTCTTTTCTGAGTCTATGTGGAGCTGATTTACAACTGTATAGCCAGATCCCCAAACATTATTTCTTTTCTGAGTCTATGTGGAGCTGATTTACAACTGTATAGCCAGATCCCCAAACATTATTTCTTTTCTGAGTCTATGTGGAGCTGATTTACAACTGTAATGCCAAATCACCAAACATTATTTCTTTTCCGAGTCTATGTGGAGCTGATTTACAACTGTATAGCCAGATCACCAAACATTATTTCTTTTCTCAGTCTATGTGAAGCTGATTTACAACTGTATAGCCAGATCACCAAACATTATTTCTTTTCTGAGTCTATGTGGAGCTGATTTAAAACTGTATAGCTAGATCCCCAAACATTATTTCTTTTCTGAGTCTATGTGGAGCTAATTTACAACTGTATAGCCAGATCACCAAATATTATTTCTTTTCTGGGTCTATGTGGAGCTGATTTACAACTGTATAGCCAGATCCCCAAACATTATTTCTTTTGTGAGTCTATGTGGAGCTGATTTACAACTGTATAGCCAGATCCCCAAACATTATTTCTTTTCTGAGTCTATGTGGAGCTGATTTACAACTGTAATGCCAAATCTCCAAACATTATTTCTTTTCTGAGTCTATGTGGAGCTGATTTACAACTGTATAGCTAGATCCCCAAACATTATTTCTTTTCTCAGTCTATGTGGAGCTGATTTACAACTGTATAGCCTGATCACCAAACATTTTTTTTTCTGAGTCTATGTGGAGATAATTTACAACTGTATAGCCAGATCCCCAAACATTATTAATTTTCTGAGTCTATGTGGAGCTGATTTACAACTGTAAAGCCAAATCACCAAACATTATTTCTTTTCTGAGTCTATGTGGAGCTGATTTAAAACTGTATAGCCAGATCCCCAAACATTATTTCTTTTCTGAGTCTATGTGGGGCTGATTTACAACTGTATAGCCAAATCACCAAACATTATTTCTTTTCTGAGTCTATGTGGAGATAATTTACAACTGTATAGCCAGATCACCAAACATTATTTCTTTTCTGAGTCTATGTGGAGCTGATTTACAACTGTATAGCCAAATCACCAAACATTATTTCTTTTCTGAGTCTATGTGGAGATAATTTACAACTGTATAGCCAAATCACCAAACATTATTTCTTTTCTGAGTCTATGTGGAGCTGATTTACAACTGTATAGCCAGATCCCCAAACATTATTTCTTTTCTGAGTCTATGTGGAGCTGATTTACAACTGTATAGCCAGATCACCAGACATTATTTCTTTTTTTGAGTATATATGGAGCTGATTTAAAACTGTATAGCTAGATCCCCAAACATTATTTCCTTTCTGAATCTATGTGGAGCTGATTTACAACTGTATAGCCAGATCACCAAACATTATTTCTTTTCTGAGTCTATGTGGAGATAATTTACAACTGTATAGCCAGATCATTAAACATTATTTCTTTTCTGAGTCTATGTTGAGCTACATCTTACATCTGTATAGCCAAATATCCAAACATTGATTCTTTTATGAGTCTGTGTGTACATGTATCACACTGATATTGATAATTTGTTTTCAGGCCGTATCACACTGATATTGATCATCTGTTTTCATGCCGTATCCCGCTGATATTGATAATCTCTTTTCAGGCTGTATCAGACTGATATTGATAATCTGTTTTCAGGCTGTATCCTGCTGATATTGATAATCTGTTTTCAGGTTGTATCCTGCTGATATTGATAATCTGTTTACAGGCTGTATCACACTGATATTCATAATCTGTTTTCAGGCTGTATCCTGCTGATATTGATAATCTGTATTCAGGTTGTATCCTGCTGATATTGATAATCTGTTTTCAGGCTGTATCACACTGATATTGATAATCTGTTTTCAGGCTGTATCCCGCTGATATTGATAATCTGTTTTCAGGCTGTATCATGCTGATATAGATAATCTGTTTTCAGTCTGTATCACACTGATATTGATAATCTGTTTTCATGCTGTATCACACTGATATTGATAATCTGTTTTCAGTCTGTATCATGCTGATATAGATAATCTGTTTTCAGTCTGTATCACACTGATATTGATAATCTGTTTTCATGCTGTATCACACTGATATTGATAATCTGTTTTCAGGCTGTATCAGGCTAATATTGATAATCTGTTTTCAGGCTGTATCACGCTGATATTCATAATCTGTTTTCAGGCTGTATTACGCTGATATTGAAAATCTGTTGTCAGGCTGTATCACACTGATATTGATAATCTGTTTTCAGGCTGTATCACACTGATATTGATAATCTGTTTTCAGGCTGTATCCCACTGATATTGAAAATCTGTTGTCAGGCTGTATGCCGCTGACATTAATAATCTGTTTTCAGGCTGTATCACACTGATATTGATAATCTGTTTTCAGGCTGTATCACACTGATATTGATAATCTGTTTTCAGGCTGTATCACACTGATATTGATAATCTGTTTTCAGGCTGTATCCCACTGATATTGATAATCAGTTTTCAGATTGTATCACACTGATGTTGATAATCTGTTTTCAGGTTGTATCACACTGATATTGATAATCTGTTTTCAGGCTGTATCACACTGATATTAGATAATCTTTTTTCAGGCTGTATCACACTGATATTGATAATCAGTTTTCAGATTGTATCACACATATGTTGATAATCAGTTTTCAGATTGTATCACACTGATGTTGATAGTCTGTTTTCAGGCTGTATTACACTGATATTGATTATCTGTTTTCAGATTGTATCTCACTGATGTTGATAATCTGTTGTCAGGCTGTAATACACTGATATTGATAATCTGTTTTCATGCCGTTTCACACTGATATTGATAATATGTTTTCAGGCTGTTTCACACTGATGTTGATAATCTGTTTTCAGGCTGTATCACACTGATATTGATAATCTGTTTTCAGGCTGTTTCACACTGATATTAATAATCTGTCCATTTAAAGTTGTGTCATTCTGATGTTAATTGTCCATGTAAAGTTATGTCACTCTGATGGTGATTGTCCATGTAAAGTTGTGTCACTTTGATGTTAATTGTTCATGTAAAGTTGTGTCACTCTGATGGTGATTGTCCATGTAAAGTTGTGTCACTTTGATGTTAATTGTTCATGTAAAGTTGTGTCACTCTGATGGTGATTGTCCATGTAAAGTTGTGTCACTTTGATGGTGATTGTCCATGTAAAGTTGTGTCATTCTGATGTTAATTGTCCATGTAAAGTTATGTCACTCTGATGGTGATTGTCCATGTAAAGTTGTGTCACTTTGATGTTAATTGTTCATGTAAAGTTGTGTCACTCTGGTGTTAATTGTCAATGTAAAGTTGTGTCACTCTGATGTTAATTGTCCATTTAAAGCTATGTCACTATGATGTTAATTGTCCATTTAAAGTTATGTCACTCTGATGTTAATTGCCTAAACTGTCCATTTAAGGTTGCATCACTTTGAAATGTGATATCATTCTTTGATTTTAGATTTTTAACACCATGATGCCTTGTACATAATGAACAAATGGAATTTAAGATTTGGAATTCCGGATAGAATGACCAAAAGAATGTGGCTGATTACATGATGATATTTTAACCAAAGTATGAACCGAAGCTCTGCAGCACCGGATAACAGAATCATTTCAGACGAACGCACACAAGAGATGACGGAATTAACTGTGTTTAGTAATGAAGAACCAGGTTCTCCAAGTGCAGACACATATCCATGTGCAGAAAAGGAGCCGTTGACTTCACCGACAACGTCCAAAGTGGAAGATAAACAGCAATTAAATAATAGTTTATCTATCAGTGACAAATACAAGGTGAAACTACGGACTAGTATCAAATCTACCATACAGGGTCAAGTGTATAATTTCTTGGAGAGGCCAACTGGCTGGAAATGTTTCATCTATCATTTCACTGTGTAAGTTGTTCTTATTTCTTAATCTTTAAACAAAGACCATGGCCATTTCTGTTAAAATTACTAGCTAATGTTTCACAGGTTCACTTGTAAGTTTCTGTATTATCAAAGTTATAAAAAAAAATAGAATCTTAAAATAAATAAATTTTGTTGCTTTAAAGCATCATATAATGGTAATATTGTGTTGTTGCCATGTTTGGCTTGACAGACAAAAGGTCTGCATGACAAAAAAAGTGCCACAATGGAACAGAAAATGTGTTTGCATGAGTTGTTTCCCTTCGTAATACCATGTGTTGTAAAACATCGAAGGTTGTGTAATTAATATGATGTTTATGTCAGCAAAACTTGCCATGCAGATTTTTCTTGTGGACTGCTTCTATCAGCCTGCATATTTCATCTGCCATCTTCATCAATGAATACTATCTGAAATCTCAGGGCTCATTTAACTTTTTCACAATGTTCCTCAGGTGAGGCCCATTTAAGTTTGTGATTTTTGTCACCTATCATAATCAATTCACCGTCCATAAACTTTTCGTTGTATATACTCTGGCACTTGCATTTTTCATTGGATTTTCACATTATCTCAGACAAATTCTTGAATTGGCCATATCAGATAAATACTGTCAGCGATATGGCCCTTTAAAATTGAGGGTCATTTGTCCCCCATATAGTGAGACTTTTAGTCAGATTGGAGATTTTTATGGGACATTCGATTAAAAAGTATACCAATAATGCAAAATTTGAAGAACATGGTAAACCCTGTACAGTAAAAGTCAAATCAAATCAAATTTCTTTTCTTTTTTTATTTTGTTTAGCAGCAATATTTAGTCCACAAACAGTTTTCAATGGCACCATGTAAAGTTAAAAAAATGGCCAAAAAAGTCAATTATAATGCATGCTTTATTTTTAGTGCAATATTGAATTTTTGTCTCATGTACACCCATGCACACTTAAAATGGCTCCATTATAAAGTAAAAAATCAAAAAAAAATCAAGGTGGAACGGGCATACATCCCCTCCTGCACCTACCCCCTTATGCCTAATTTCTATTCCTGCGCCTGAAAATAAATCCTGGGGAAGGGCGGACATGTGACATAATAATAAACATTAATATAAATCTTTCAAAATGGAACTGATTTTGCCTATATTTTTGAAGAAGCATTGTTTGATCAAGGAGGTTCAAATCTGTGAAAATTACTGGATTCCACTGTCTTAAGGGATCAGGAGGGGCCCCAAAAGGGAAACAAATGGGAATTACAAAAATCTTTTTCTAAAATACAGTCTTTCAGATTTGTTCATATATTGCATGCATTTTTCCTTTGTGTAGAGGTTTGAATGAAGATTGGAATTAAGGGACTAATATTTATAAAAGCCCTGTAAGGGAAAATTGAAAATTCTAAATTTTTCATATAAATCAAGGGACTTGTACTTATAGGGGCCCTGTAAGGGTACTAGGAATACTATGGGAAAACGGAAATTATAATTTTTTCATTCATTTGTGCAGAATTGTTATACAGTTTTTGTGTTCTGAAGAATCTTCTAGTCATAACAAATATGATTTCAATTTAATATGACTTTCCAAAAGGGGCCAGGTGGGGTTCACAATATGGTTAAACGGAATATTTTTAAAAGTTCTCTTCTCAATAACTGGTCAGTCAAATTTGTTCATTTGATATAAATAATCCATATGATTAGGGGTTTGAAGTTTGTACAAATCAATGGGCTAGTTTTTATAGGAGCCCTGAAAGGGGACTTTAAGTTTTACATGGGAATTCTTATAATATAGGAAAATGGAAAATTCTTACTTGTTCAGCCATTTGTTCAGAATTGTTATTCAGTTTAGGATCTGAAGCATCTAGTCATAGCAAAATTAAGTAGGCTTGAATTTCTATAAGGGACCACAGGTGAGGTCACAAAAGGGTTAAAATAGAAAATTCTCAAAAAACTTCTTCTCAACAACTGGTCAGTCAGATTTGTTCATATTTGATAAAGATTATCCATATGATTAAGAGTAATAAGCTTGTACAAATCAAGGGGCACTGGGATGTATAGAGGCCCTGTAAGGAGACTTTTACGTATTATTATTGGAAAATGGAAAATTCTCATTTTTTCACCTATTTGTGTAAATATGTTTTTCAATTTAATTGAGATCTAAAGCATTGTCTGGTAACAATAACTTTGTACAATAATGAGGATTGAATTAAGCATTGTCTGGTACAATAATGAGGATTGAATTAAGCATTGTCTGGTACAATAACTTTGTACAATAATGAGGATTGAATTAAGCATTGTCAGGTTCAATAATGAGGATTGAATTAAGCATTGTCTGGTACAATAATGAGGATTGAATTAAGCATTGTCTGGTACAATAATGAGGATTGAATTAAGCATTGTCTGGTACAATAACTTTGTACAATAATGAGGATTGAATTAAGCATTGTCTGGTACAATAACTTTGTACAATAATGAGGATTGAATTAAGCATTGTCTGGTACAATAATGAGGATTGAATTAAGCATTGTCTGGTACAATAATGAGGATTGAATTTCTTTAAGGGGCCAGTGGTGGGGGCCAATATGGTTAAAATTGGGAATTTTCATAAATGTTTTTTTCTCAACTGCCAGTCAGTAATTGATATAATTATTGCCTATGAGGTTTTGAGCTTTTGCTAGTCCAAGGGCTCAGGTATATAGGGACCTAAAATCCAAGGGAACTTTGAGTTTTATATACAAATATTATGGGGAAATGAAAAATTCCGATTTTCTTATCCATTTGTTCAATATTTATGTAAAGTATCATATTTGAAGCATCGTCTTAGTCTTAGAGAATCAGCTTTGGTTAAATAAAGAGGAAGGAATTTCCAAAAGGACTCGATAATCAAAGGAAATCTTTCTCTCAATAACCTTTCTGTCAAATTTGTTCATATATGATATAAATTATCTTTACATCAGCAAGGATTGAGGATTCTGCAATTAAAGTGACTGGGATGATGTAGGGACCCTGTAAGATGACTTATACTTTAACATAGGAATATCATGGGGAAAACTGAAGTTTTTCCCATCCGTGTACAAAAAACTTTAATTTAAAATCTAAGCATTGTCTGCCCATAGCAATTCCCTATGAATTGGATGATTGACAAATCAAGGAGCTGGGGTGTAAAAGGGTCCTATACAAGGGCTATAATTTTTTTACAGGTGAATGGTATGGGAATTTAAAGTATTTCCTTTTCTTAATAACTAACTTTTTGTTCAGTAAGGGTGTGGTGGGGGTATTTATCCATAAATGGTTGTCCCAGATGACGTCTGAAGAGCATTAATATTGTGAAATTTCAAAACGTGCTAAAAAAAAAAGCGGCCACTAAAGCATCCTCAGGTCTGCTTGGGCTTCTTGTTAATTATGCTGATTAAACTCATAAGGTGTTCAGGTCCATTCTACTCCTCCTTTATCAAAAGATTTTGGTCAAACTTGGTAAGGAGTATCAATATAAAGTTTAGTAGTCTGTATTATCACAATGTTCCTGTACATTGACTAAGCAGTTATGTCCCTTTAAAAACATATCAAATGATTTTGGACAAACTTGCTAAGGCATATCAGTATGAAATCCTAGATTGATATTTCATTAATTTTGGTGCTTTAAGTTTTGGCACAGTTATAACCCTTCAATAATTTTCAGTTGTGAATCTTGTCTAAACTACTCCTCCTTTTAAAAGCTGTCGCTGTTTGACAATATATCTTTAACATATAAAATAGAATGCACAAAATGTTATATATATCCTTCCTTCAAAGATCATTGCTATCTCTCGGTCAGTAGTTTAAATCTTGTATCAAAGTAATGAGAATAATCATCTAATGATTCCTACAAACTTAAACTTTTACAGGGGTCTCTGTGGCCAAGTGGTCTAAGGCGCAGTCTCAAGATCACTAACCTGCCCTCACGCACATGTTTCACATGAAAATCTGCCTTTATGCACTGGTATCACATTAAAACCTGCCTTCATGCACATATATCACATGAAAACCTGCCTTCATGCACTGGTATCACATGAAAACCTGCCTTCATGCACTGGTATCACATGAAAACCTGCCTTCACACACATGTTTCACATGAAAACCTGCCTTAATGCACTGGTATCACATGAAAACTTTCCTTCATGCACAGGTATCACATGAAAATCTGCCTTCATGCACTGGTATTACATGAAAACCTGCCTTCATGCACAGGTATCACATGAAAACCTGTCTTCACCCACAGATTTCACATGAAAACCTGCCTAAATGTTCTTGTATCACATGAAAACTTTCCTTCATGCACAGGTTTCACATGAAAACCTGACTTAATGCACTGGTATCACATGAAAACCTGCCTTCATGCACTGGTATCACATGAAAACCTGCCTTCTTGCGCATGTTTCACATGAAAACCTGCCTTAATGCACTTGTATCACATGAAAACTTTCCTTCATGCACAGGTATCACATGAAAACCTGACTTAATGCACTGGTATCACATAAAAACCTGCCTTCATGCACTGGTATCACATGAAAACCTGCCTTCTTGCGCATGTTTCACATGAAAACCGGCCTTTATGCACTGGTATCACATGAAAACCTGCCTTCATGCGCATGTTTCACATGAAAACCTTACCTAATGCACTGGTACCACATGAAAACCTGCCTTCATGCACATGTATCACATGAAAACCTGCCTTCATGCATAGGTATTGCATGAAAACCTGCCTTCATGCACATGTTTTACATGAAAACTTGCCTTAATGCACTGGTATCACATGAAAACCTGCCGTCATGCACAGGTATCACATGCAAACATGTCTTTATGCATTGGTATCACATGAAAACCTGCCTTCATGCACATGTTTCACACGAAAACCTGCCTTCATGCACAGGTATCACATAAAAACCTGCCTTCATGCACAGGTACCAGTATCACATGAAAACCTGCCTTCATGCACAGGTATCACATGGAAATCTGCCTTTGTGCACAGGTATCACATGAAAGTCTGCTCTCATGCACAGGTATCACATGAAAACCTGACTGTGCAAAGGTATCACATGAAAACTGGCTTGCATGCACAGGTATCACATGAAAACCTGCCCCCATGCACAGGTATCACATGAAAAGCACCTGCTGTCATGCACTGGTATCACATGAAAACCTATTCTCATGCACAGGTATTAAACACTAAATATTCATACTGGATGTAACTTAAATATTAGTGAAACAAAAGAATGGGGTTAAATGCCATTTTCTACACATTTCAGGTTATATATGGCATGTCTAGTTTTACTGGTGGAGGAAGACCTCAGGCTGAGTCAGGTTGAGTCAGACTGAGTAAAACCACTGTCCTCTGCAAGTAACTGGCAAACTTTCTCACAAAAAGTTTTTGGAGTGAGCAGGATTCGAACCTATGACCTTAGCAGTTTGAGGTAAGTGATCATGAGACTGGGACTTAGACCACTCGACCATGGAGGACCCTTTGAAACAGAAGAGCATTGTGTTGTTTTGAGGGCTGGAGTTATACCCTCCAAATAAAATAGCAGGTGTAGTTTTTAGGGCTGGGGTTATACCCTCCAAATAAAAGAGCAGGTGTAATTTTGGGGGCTAAGGTTGTACCCTCCAAACAAAAGAGCATTGTGTGGTTTTGAGGGCTGGGGTTATACCCTCCAAATCAAATAGCAAGTGTAATTTTGAGGGCTGGGGTTATACCCTCCAAATAAAACAGCAGGTGTAATTATGGGGGCTGAGGTTGTACCCTCCAAACAAAAGAGTTTTGTGTGGTTTTGAAGGCTGGGGTTATACCCTCCAAATAAAATAGCAGGTGTAGTTTTGAGGACTGGGGTTATACCCTCCAAATAAAAGATCAGGTCGTATTCACCAACCATTCTTGAGAATATTCTTAGACTTTAGCTTGAAAATTCAAATTTCAACCTTAGATATCTAGTTTAGCATGACATATAGAATAATTATAAGAGTTTATCTGGCTACATTTTAGGTGTCCCTGCATGCTTGCAAATTTTGACCTAAAAATGGTTCCTAAATGTGTTTTTCAAAATTCATTCTTGAGTTCAAGTCTAAGTTTATTCTTGAGAATGGTTGGTGATTACCAACCGAGGTATAATTTGAGGGATGGGGTCATACCCTCCAAACAAAAGAGCAGGTGTAATTTTGAGGGCTGTGGTTATACCCTCCAAACAAAAGTGCATTGTGTGGTTTTGAGGGCTGGGGTTATACCCTCCGAATAAAAGAGCAGGTAAAATTAGGGGGGCTGGAGTTATACATTCCAAACAAAAGAGGGGGTGTAGTTTTGGGGGCTGGGGTTATACCTTCCAAATAAAAGAGCATTGTGTGGTTTTGAGAGCTGGGGTTACACCTTCCAAATAAAAGAGCAGGTGAAATTTTGAGGGCTGGGGTTATACCCTCCAAATAAAAGAGCATTGTGTGGTTTTGAGGGCTCGGGTTAAACCCTCCAAATAAAATAGCAGGTGTAGTTTTTGGGACTGGGGTTATACCCTCCAAATACTGAGCAGGTGTAGTTTTGGTGGCTGGGGTTGTACCCTCCAAATAAAAGAGCAGGTGTAGATTTTAGGTCTGGGGTTATACCTTCCAAATAAAAGAGCTTGTGTGGATTTGAGGGTTGGAGTTATACCTTACATGCAAAAGAGCAGGTGTAATTTTGAGGGCTGGGGTTATACCTTTAAGAGACTTGAAGACTGAGACTGGGGTGATACCCTCAAAATAAAAGAACTGATATGGTTTTGAGGGCTGGAGTTATACCTTACAAACAAAAGAGCAGGTGTAGTTTTTGGGGCCAGGGTTATACCTTCAAGACAAAAGAGCATGTGTAGTTTTGGGGGATGGACTGATATGTTTAAAACAAAAAAGGTGTAGTTTTGGGGGCTGGGGTTATAACTTCCAAACAAAAGAATGTGTAGTTTTAGGGGTTAAGGTTTTACCCTCCAAATAAAAGAGCAGGTGTTATTTTGAGGTCTGGGGTTATACCATTCAAACAAAAGAGCAGGTGTTATTTGGGGGGGTGGCTGGGGTTATACCTTTCAAACAAAAGAGCAGGTGTAATTTTTGGGTATGGGGTTATACCCTCCAAATTAAAGAGCATTGTGTTATTTTAAGAGCTGGGATTATACCCTCCAAATGAAAAAGCAGGTGTAGCTTTGAGGGCTGGCGTTATACCCTCCAAACAAAGAAGTATTGTGTGGTTTTGGGAGCTTGGGTTATACCCTCCAAATAAAAGAGCTGATGTGGTTTTGAGGGCTGGGGTTATACCCTCCAAATAAAAGAGCAGGTGTAGTTTTAGGGGCTGGGGTTATACCCTCTAAATGAAAGAGCAGGTGTGGTTTTGAGGGCTGAGGTTATACCTTCCAAACAAAAAAGCATTACTGTTCAAACAAAAAAGCATATGTAATTTTGAGGGCTGGGGTTATACAGTCCAATTCATAGAGCAGGTGTAAATTTGGGGGCTGGTGTTATACTTTCCTAACAAAAGAGCAGGTGTTAGTTGGAGGTCTGCGGTTATACCTTCCAAACAAAAGAGAAGGTTTTTTTTTCAGGGCTGGGGTTATACCTCCAAGACAAAAGAGCATGTGTTATTTTTCGGGCTGGTGTTATACCTTCCAAACATAAAAAAGCATTGTGTAATTTTCCAGGACTGGACTGATAAGTTCTTAACAAAACAGCAGGTGTAGTTGGGGCTTGGGTTATACTTTCTAAACAGAAGAGTATGTGTAGTTTTTGGGGCTGGGGTAATACCCTCCAAATAAAAGAGCAAGAGTAATATTGAGGGTTGGGGTTTTACCTTCCAAATAAAAGAGCAGGTGTTTTTTTGAGGGTTGGGGTTATACCTTCCAAATAAAAGGGCAGGTGTTATTTTGAGGGTTGGGGTTATACCTTCCAAATAAAAGAGCAGGTGTTATTTTGAGGGTTGGGGTTATACCTTCCAAATAAAAGAGCAGGTGTTATTTTGAAAGTTGGGGTTATACCTCCAAACAAAACAGCAGGTGTTATTATGAGTGCTGGGGTTATACCTTCCAACCAAAAGAGCAGGTGTAATTTTGGGGGCTGGGGTTATACGCTCCAAACAAAAGAGCAGGTGTAATTTTGGGGGCAGGGGTTATACCCTCAAAACAAAAGAACAGGTGTAATTTTGGGGGCTGGTGTTATACCTTCAAACCAAAAGAGCAGGTGTAATTTTGAGGGCTGGGGTTATACCTTCTAAACAAAAGAACATGTGTAGTTTTTGGGGTAAAGGTTTTACCCTCCAAATAAAAGAGCAGGTGTTCTATTGAGGGCTGGCATTATACCCTCCAAACAAAAAAGCATTGTCTAGTTTTGGGTTATACCCTCCAAATATAAGAGCAAGTGTTGTTTTGGGGGCTGGGGTTATACCCTCCAAACAAAGAAACATTGTCTAGTTTTGGGAGCTGGGGTTATACCCTCCAAATAAAAGAGCAAGTGTAGCTTGGGGGCTGGGGTTATACCTTCCAAACAAAAGAGCAGGTGTAGTTTTGGGGGCTGGGGTTATACCCTCCAAACAAAAAAACATTGTCTAGTTTTGGGAGCTGGGGTTATACCCTCCAAATAAAAGAGCAAGTGTAGCTTTGGGGCTGGGGTTATACCTTCCAAACAAAAGAGCAGGTGTAGTTTTGGGGGCTGGGGTTTTACCTTCCTAACAAAAGAGCAGGTGTAATTTTGGGGGCTGGGGTTATACCTTCCAAATAAAAGAGCAGGTGTAATTTGATGGCTGGGGTTATACCCTCCAAACAAAAGAGCAGGTGTAATTTTGGGGGCTGGGGTTATACCTTCCAAATAAAAGAGTAGGTGTAATTTTGGGGGCTGGGGTTATACCTTCCTAACAAAATAACAGGTGTAATTTTGGGGGCTGGGGTTATACGCTCCAAACAAAAGAGCAGGTGTAATTTTGGGGGCAGGGGTTATACCCTCAAAACAAAAGAACAGGTGTAATTTTGGGGGCTGGTGTTATACCTTCAAATCAAAAGAGCAGGTGTAATTTTGAGGGCTGGGGTTATACCTTCTAAACAAAAGAACATGTGTAGTTTTTGGGGTTAAGGTTTTACCCTCCAAATAAAAGAGCAGGTGTTCTATTGAGGGCTGGCATTATACCCTCCAAACAAAAAAGCATTGTCTAGTTTTGGGTTATACCCTCCAAATATAAGAGCAAGTGTTGTTTTGGGGGCTGGGGTTATACCCTCCAAACAAAGAAACATTGTCTAGTTTTGGGAGCTGGGGTTATACCCTCCAAATAAAAGAGCAAGTGTAGCTTGGGGGCTGGGGTTATACCTTCCAAACAAAAGAGCAGGTGTAGTTGTGGGGGCTGGGGTTTTACCTTCCTAACAAAAGAGCAGGTGTAATTTTGGGGGCTGGGGTTATACCTTCCAAATAAAAGAGCAGGTGTAATTTGATGGCTGGGGTTATACCCTCCAAACAAAAGAGCAGGTGTAATTTTGGGGGCTGGGGTTATACCTTCCAAATAAAAGAGTAGGTGTAATTTTGGGGGCTGGGGTTATACCTTCCTAACAAAATAACAGGTGTAATTTTGGGGGCTGGGGTTATACGCTCCAAAGAAAAGAGCAGGTGTAATTTTGGGGGCAGGGGTTATACCCTCAAAACAAAAGAACAGGTGTAATTTTGGGGGCTGGTGTTATACCTTCAAACCAAAAGAGCAGGTGTAATTTTGAGGGCTGGGGTTATACCTTCTAAACGAAAGATCATGTGTAGTTTTTGGGGTTAAGGTTTTACCCTCCAAATAAAAGAGCAGGCGTTCTATTGAGGGCTGGCTTTATACCCTCCAAACAAAAAAGCATTGTCTAGTTTTGGGTTATACCCTCCAAATATAAGAGCAAGTGTTGTTTTGGGGGCTGGGGTTATACCCTCCAAACAAAGAAACATTGTCTAGTTTTGGGAGCTGGGGTTATACCCTCCAAATAAAAGAGCAAGTGTAGCTTGGGGGCTGGGGTTATACCTTCCAAACAAAAGAGCAGGTGTAATTTTGGGGGCTGGGGTTATACCTTCCTAACAAAAGAGCAGGTGTAATTTTGGGGGCTGGGGTTATACCATCCAAATAAAAGAGCAGGTGTAATTTTGATGGCTGGGGTTATACCCCCCAAACAAAAGAGCAGGTGTAATTTTGGGGGCTGGGGTTATACCTTCCAAATAAAAGAGAAGGTGTAATTTTGGGGGCTGGGGTTATACCTTCCTAACAAAATAACAGGTGTAATTTTGGAGGCTGGGGTTATACCTTCCAAATAGAAGAGCAGGTGTAATTTTGGGGACTGGGGTTATACTCTCCAAATAAAAGAGCAGGTGTTATTTTAAGTGCTGGGGTTATACCTTCCAAACAAAAGAGCAGGTGTAATTTTGGGGGCTGGTGTTATAACTTCCAAACAAAAGAACAGGTGAAATTCTGGGCTGATGTTATACCCTCTAAAATAAAAGAGCAGGTGTTATTTTGAGTGCTGGTGTTATACCTTCCAAACAAAAGAGCAGGTATAATTTTGATGGCTGGGGTTATACCTTCCAAACTAAAGAATAGGTGTAATTTTGGGGGTTGATGTTATACCTTCCAAACAAAAGAGCAGGTGTAATTTTGAGGGCTGGTGTTATTGCTTCCAAACAAAAGAGCAGGTGTAATTTTGAGGGCTGGGGTTATACCTTCCAAACTAAAGAGCAGGTGTAATTTTGAGGGCTTGGGTTATACCTTCCAAACTAAAGAGCAGGTGTAATTTTGAGGGCTGGTGTTACACCCTCCAAACAAAAGAGCAGGTGTAAGTTCAGGGGCTGGAGTTATACCTTCCAAACAAAAGAGCAGGTGAAATTCTGGGCTGATGTTATACCCTCCAAATAAAAGAGCAGGTGTAATTTTGGGGGGCTGGGGTTATACCTTTCAAACAAAAGAGCAGGTGTAATTTTGTTCAGTTTTCAAGTAAATTATATGGACAAGTTCATAACCTTCACTTTCATTTTGTTGCAATTACAATATGATGTCCCTTTTAATACGTAGAAAATTGAATTAAAGGTTAAAAACATTTTCCTATTTCACTTGTCATACTGTGCATTATAAAACAGTTTTGAGTCAGGTTTCATATTCATCATTGTTGAAATGTTGAGTAAGCTGCCCTCCATCAGCTCATGGTAGATCTTTGTATATACTAATTTATTTTATAAACTGATTTTTGCTCTGACTCCTCTACAGATTTGGGTTATCATGGGTTGCTAAACACAATTTAATGTTAACACAGTTTAATGTAAGTGTTTAAACTGGAACATGATGTTAAATTATACTGCGGATTGACCTTGCCACAGCTGCAAGATAAATGCACACAATTTTCTGTATGATTATGGCAATGTCTCAATAATCTTGATCAGAACGCTAATGGCTGCATTAATATCTCCAGCGGTTGTAATTGAATTTTATGTATTTTCCTGGATATTCATTATTTTAATTCAAATATTAAAAATGGCTGTCACCGAGTCTTGTTTTACTGAAAATATATTAAAAATGACAAGCAATTTCTTAGTTATATATAGACTAAGTTCAGTAATTCTCTTAACAGTTTCTTAGTTATATATAGACTAAGTTCAGTAATTCTCTTAACAGTTCCTTAGTTATATATAGACTAAGTTCAGTAATTCTCTTAACATTTTCTTAGTTATATATAGACTAAGTTCAGTAATTATCTTAACAGTTTCTTAGTTATATAGACTAAGTTCACTTATTATCTAACAGTTTCTTAATTATATATAGACTAAGTTCAGTAATTCTCTTAACAGTTTCTTAGTTATATAGACTAAGTTCACTAAGTATCTTAACAGTTTCTTAGTTATATATATATAGACTAAGTTCAGTAATTCTCTTGACAGTTTCTTAGTTATATATAGACTAAGTTCAGTAATTCTCTTAACAGTTTCTTAGTTATATTGACTAAGTTCAGTAATTCTCTTAACAGTTTCTTAGTTATATATATAGACTTAGTTCAGTAATTCTCTTAACAGTTTCTTAGTTATATAAAGACTAAGTTCAGTAATTCTCTTAACAGTTTCTAAGTTATATATAGACTAAGTTCAGAAATTATCTTAACAGTTTCTTAGTTATATAGGCTAAGTTCATTAATTATGTAACAGATTCTTAGTTATATAGGCTAAGTTCAGTTATCTCTTTACAGTTTCTTAATTATATATAGACTAAGTTCAGTAATCCCCACAACAGTTTCTTAGTTATATATAGACTTAGTTCAGTTATTACCTAAACAGTTTCTTAGTTATATAAACTAAGTTCAGTAATCCCCATAACAGTTTCTTAGTTATATATAGACTAAGTTCAGTTAATCTCTTAACAGTTTCTAAGTTATATTGACTAAGTTCAGTAATCCCCATAACAGTTTCTTAGTTATATAGACTAAGTTCAGTAATCCCCATAACAGTTTCTTAGTTATATAGACTAAGTTCATTTATTCCCATAACAGTTTCTTAGTTATATATAGACTAATTTCAGTTATTCCTTTAACAGTTTCTTAGTTATAAAGACTAAGTTCTGTAATCCCCATAACAGTTTCTTAGTTATATACAGACTAAGTCAGTAATCCCCATAACAGTTTCTTAGTTATATACAGACTAAGTTCAGTAATCCACATAACAGTTTCTTAGTTATATATAGACTTAGTTCAGTTATTCCCATAACAATTTCTTAGTTATATATAGAGACTAATTTCAGTTAATCTCTTAACAGTTTCTTAGTTATATTGACTAAGTTCAGTAATCCCCATAACAGTTTCTTAGTTATATAGACTAAGTTCAGTAATTCCCATAACAGTTTCTTAGTTTACTAATTATCTTAACAGTTTCTTAGTTATATATAGACTAAGCTCAGTAATTCTCTTAACAGTTTCTTAGTTATATAGACTAAGTTCATTAATTATGTAACAGATTCTAAGTTATATAGGCTAAGTTCAGTTATTCTCTTAACAGTTTCTTAATTATATATAGACTAAGTTCAGTAATCCCCACAACAGTTTCTTAGTTATATAGACTAAGTTCAGTAATTCCCATAACAGTTTCTTAGTTATATATAGACTAAGTTTAGTTAATCTCTTAACAGTTTCTTAGTTATATTGACTAAGTTCAGTAATCCCAATAACAGTTTCTTAGTTATATATAGCTTAGTTCAGTTATTCTCTTAACAGTTTCTTAGTTATATAGACTAAGTTCAGTAATCCCCATAACAGTTTCTTAGTTATATAGACTAAGTTCATTTATTCCCATAACAATTTCTTAGTTATATATAGAGACTAATTTCAGTTATTCCCTTAACAGTTTCTTAGTTATATAGACTAAGTTCTGTAATCCCCATAACAGTTTCTTAGTTATATACAGACTAAGTTCAGTAATTCACATAACAGTTTCTTAGTTATATATAGACTTAGTTCAGTTATTCTCTTAACAGTTTCTTAGTTATATAGACTTAGTTCAATTATCCCTAAACAGTTTCTTTGTTGTATAAAGACTTAGTTCAGTTATCCCTAAACAATTTCTTAGTTGTATAAAGACTTAGTTCAGTTATCCCTAAACAATTTCTTAGTTGTATAAAGACTTAGTTCAGTTATCCCTAAACATTTTCTTAAGTTAAATTTTATGTATCCTCTTAAATGTATGGGATTGTTGACTAAGTTATTGTTTAAGGCCAAGGTGACCGTATCATATTATGAAAAACCTTTCAGTAGCATTTACAAATTCAGTTAATGAACTTCATACTAGCAACCAAGATGTACTGCTGGTGGAATAAACCACATTTGTACATCTGGGAGAACAATCCACCTTTGTACTTCTGGGAGAACAATCCACTTTTGTACATCTGGGAGAAAAATCCACCTTTGTACTTCTGGGAGAGCAATCCACTTTTGTACATCTTGGAGAACAATCCACCTTTGTACTTCTGGGAGAGCAATCCACCTTTGTACATCTTGGAGAACAATCCACCTTTGTACTTCTGGGAGAACAATCCACCTTTGTACATCTGGGAGAAAAATCCACATTTGTACATCTGGAAAACAAACCACCTTTGTATGCAAGAAGACCAATCCACCTTTGTACTTTTGACATGGTGGAACAAACACCTTTATACTACTGATTGAGCAACTGTCCTTTGTACTTCTGGTATGAATGAACTATCAACCTTTGTACATATGAGAGAACAGTATACCTTTGTACATCTGGGAGAACAAACCTCCTTTGTACTACTAGAGGAATAAACAACCTTTGTGCTATTGGTGGAATATACAACCTTTGTGCTACTGGAGGAATAAACAACTCTTATACTACTGATGGAGCAACTGACCTTTATACTTCTGGTATGAATGAACAATCCACTTTTGTACATCTGTGAGAACAGTATACCTTTGTACATCTGGGAGAACAAACCTCCTTTGTACTACTAGAGGAATAAACAATCTTTGTGCTATTGGTGGAATATACAACCTTTGTGCTACTGGAAGAATAAAAAACTTTTGTACTACTGATTGAGCAACTGTCCTTTGTACTTCTGATATGAATGAACTATCAACCTTTGTACATCTGAGAGAACAGTATACCTTTGTACATCTGGGAGAACAAACCTCCTTTGTACTACTAGATGAAAAAAAAAAAAAACCTTTGTGCTATTGGTGGAATATACAACCTTTGTGCTACTGGAGGAATAAACAACTTGTGTACTACTGATGGAGCAACTGTCCTTTGTACTTCTGGTATGAATGAACAATCCACTTTTGTACATCTGGGAGAACAGTTTACCTTTCTACATTTGGGAGAACAAACCATCTTCTTACTACTAGTGGAATAAACAACCTTTGTACTACTGGTGCTATATACAACCGTTGTACTACTGGAGGAATAAACAACCTTTGTACTACTGGTGGAATGAACAAACTTTGTACTACTGGTGGAATATACAACCTTTGTACTACTGGGGAAATTAATAACCTTTGTACTACTGGAGGATTTAAACCCCTTTGTACATCTGGGAGAAAAATCCACATTTGTACATCAGGAAAACAAACCACCTTTGTATGCAGGAAGACCAATCCACCTTTGTACTTCTGACATGATGGAACAAACACCTTTGTATTACTGATAGAGAAACTGTCTTTTGTACTTCTGGTATGAATGAACTATCAATCTTTGTACATCTGGGAGAACAGTATACCTTTGTACATCTGGGAGAACAGTATACCTTTGTACATCTGGGAGAACAAACCTCCTTTGTACTACTAGAGGAATAAACAACCTTTGTGCTATTGATGGAATATACAACCTTTGTGCTTCTGGAGGAATAAACAACTTTTGTATTGCTGATGGAGTAACTGACCTTTGTACTTCTGGTAAGAATGAACAATCCACTTTTGTACATCTGGGAGAACAGTATACCTTTGTACATCTGGGAGAACAAACCTCCTTTGTACTACTAGAGGAATAAACAATCTTTGTGCTATTGGTGGAATATAAAACCTTTGTGCTACTGGAGGAATAAACAACTTTTGTACTACTGATGGAGCAACTGACCTTTGTACTTCTGGTAAGAATGAACAATCCACTTTTGTACATCTGGGAGAACAGTATATCTTTGTACATCTGGGAGAACAAACCTCCTTTGTACTACTCGAGGAATAAACAACCTTTGTTATACTGGTGGTATATACAACCTTTGTTTTACTGGAGGAATAAACAACCTTTGTACTACTGGTGGAATGAACAAACTTTGTACTACTGGTGGAATAAACAACCTTTGTACTACTTGTGAAATAATCAATCTTTGTTCCACTGGTGGAATAAACAACCTTTGTACTACTTGTGGAATAAACAACCTTTGTACTATGGGGGAAATTAATAACTTTTGTACTACTGGAGGAATAAACAACCTTTGTACTACTGGTGGAATATACAGTCTTTGTACTACTTGTGGAATATACAACCTTTGTACTACTGATGGAATAAGTAACCTTTATACTACTGGTGGAATACACAATATTTGTACTACTTGTAGAATAAGCAACCTTTGTACTACTGGAGGAATATACAACCTTTGTACTACTTGTGGAATGAGCAACCTTTGTGCTACTGGATGAATAAACAACCTTTGTACTACTGGAGAAATTTACAACCTTTGTACTTCTGGAGGAATAGACAACCTTTGTACTTCTTGTGGACTATACAACCTTTGTACTACTTGTGGAATATACAACCTTTGTACTACTTGTGGAATATACAACCTTTGTACTACTTGTGGAATGAGCAACCTTTGTGCTATTGGAGGAATAAACAACCTTTGTACTACTGGTGGAATAAACAACCTTTGTACTACTTGTGGAATAAACAACCTTTGTACTATGGAGGAAATTAGTAACCTTTGTACTACTGGAGGAATAAACAACCTTTTTACTGCTGGTGGAATATACAGTCTTTGTACTACTTGTGGAATATACAACTTTTGTACTACTGGTGGAATAAGCAACCTTTGTACTACTGGTGGAATATACAATATTTGTACTACTTGTAGAATAAGCAACCTTTGTACCACTGGAGGAATATACAACCTTTGTACTACTTGTGGAATGAGCAACCTTTGTGCGACTGGTTGAATAAACAACCTTTGTACTACTGGAGAAATTTACAACGTTTGTACTTCTGGAGAAAAAGACAACCGTTGTACTACTGGAGGAATAGACAACCTTTGTACATCTTGTGGAATATACAACCTTTGTACTACTTGTGGAATGAGCAACCTTTGTACTACTGGGGAAATTAATCACCTTTGTACTACTGGAGGAATAAACAACCTTTGTAATACTGGTGGAATGTACAGTCTTTGTACTACTGATGGAAGAAACAACCTTTGTACTTCTGGAGGAATAGACAACCTTTGTACTACTGGAGGAGTAAACATCCTTTGTTCTACTGGTGGAATAAACAATCTTTGTACTACTGGTGGAATATACAACCTTTGTTCTACAGGAGGAATAAACAACCTTTGTACTACTGGAGGAATATACAACCTTTATACTACTGGTGGAATAAACAACCTTTGTACTACTGGTGGTATAAACAACCTTTGTACTACTGGTGGAATATACAACCTACGTACTACTGGTGGAGTTTACAACATTTGTACTACTGGGGAAATTTACAACCTTTGTACTTCTGGTGGAATAAACAACCTTTGTACTACTGGAGGAATAAACAACCTTTATACTTCTCTAGGAATAAACAACCTTTGTACTTCTGGTGGAATAAACAACCTTTGTACTACTGGAGGAATAAACAACCTTTATACTTCTCTAGGAATAAACAACCTTTGTACTACTGGAGGAATAAACAACCTTTATATTTCTCTAGGAATAAACAACCTTTGTGCTACTGGAGGATTAAACAACCGTTGTACTATAAACTGAATCAGCTATTTTGAAACTATGTCATTCTATTTTTAGATGAAATCTTCCGTATTAGGGGTGTTTGTAGTATGATAGCAGATTTATCTGTTACATAAACTATGAAATAAACTAGATTCAATATTAACTGTGTTGTACTACTGTCTGTTTTGATAGCGTAGTACTATCGGTTTTAACTGTCCATCCAAATGTCGCGAGTTCAATCCTTTTTATGTTGAATTTTTTTTTCAATTTTTTTCCATACAAGTATCCCAGTGTACTGTTTCAGTTTGTTTTTTAATTTTGTAAGTGTTGGTAGCAACTTCTTCTCTATATACATTGCCTGTATACAGGGTTGCGTTCAGTTCAGTTAAACATTTGATAACGTTAGCTAACATATTTTCCTGGACACTGGCTTTACCTCATATTAGCGCGCAGTACGCGATAATTTTATGGAACCAGGCATTGAATGTGTTTGCTGTTTAATTAAATGGTGCTGAATGCAGCCCAGGTCCCCCAAGGTTTTTATGCCAAAAAAAATAGAGCTGTGTAAATCGGTTTGGCATTTTTTTCCAAATTATATAAAACGTCGTTTCTTCATGCATATGGGAACATTGGAACATTTTCATTATTTCTGCCAAGTTTGGATGCCATTGAGAACTGTTTGGTAAAACCATCGAAATTGTGAAAAAGCAACCTGGTCAACTCAAGTTTTTTTCCCCGCATAATTAACCCAACATAGGACTGACTATCTATGGCAACAATGCACTTTTAGAACCAATGATAATGTATCCAGTGTTCAAGAAGTGCATGTCTCTATATGTAGAACAGTACAAAATTAATTGTTGTGTGAGCCATATAACGTCTCACCACACCAAGTCAAAATCATCTAAAACAATTCTGTCTGATCGTGACTTCCTAGGAGCCTCTGATGTCGGTGCCGACTTGCTGCTGCGGATTACAGCTGACGCAATATGTACGTGTGCATATGAATAAAACATTGTAAGTAAATTTCCTCTGAGAAAGTTGATTTTAACAAAAAAATCGTTGCATTTTATTAATTATGTAGTTGTTTTAACGGACAATAGTATAACACAGTGAATATTATATATCAAGGCACTCTGATACTATTATGGCAAATAAAAATGCAAATAAAAAATCAACATAGATAAGGCGCGAACTTGTGACATTTGGGTTGACAGTTAAAACTGTTACCACTACGCTATCAGAACATACAGCAGTACAACACACTTAATATTGATATCTAGTTTATTTTATAGTTTATGTAACAGATAAATCTGCTATCATACTACAAACACCCCTAATACGGAAGGTTCCATCTAAAAATAGAATGACGTAGTTTCAAAATAGCTGATTCGGTTTATACTGGTGGAATATACAACCTTTGTACTACTGGAGATATAAACAACCTTTGTACTCCTGGAGGAATAAACAACCTCTGTACTCCTGGAGGAATATACATCCTTTGTACTACTGGTAGAATAAACAACCTTTGTACTCCTGGAGGAATATACATCCTTTGTACAACTGGTAGAATATACAACCTTTGTACTACTGGAAGAAAGAACAACCTTTGTGCTACTGGTGGAATATACAACCTTTTTGCTACTAATAGAATAAACAACCTTTGTGCTGCTAATGGAATAAAAACCTTTGTGCTGCTCATAGTACAATACACCTGTGTGCTGCTGAAGGAACAAATTGCCTGGGTACTGCTGAAGGAACAAACCGCCTGTGTACTGCTGAAAGAACAAATGAGTGTAGTGAATACCTTCTATAGTGATGGTGGGACACAAAGTACAATTTGTTATATAACCTGTGTAATACTGCTGACAGTGATTTCATTTCCACCGCCTGATAAAATAGTTCCAAACGTTTCAAAAGAATTTCTACTAAAATGACATGAATTGTGGATGACTACAGTTAAAAGTGCATTAGTATAGCAAAAATAATCCCTTCAGTGTCCGAAGCAAAAATAAATATATTTTGGCTACCATTTTTTTTGTAAAATGCAGGAGAAAATTGAATTTGTGGTCTCAATACTATGATTTTGGATTGATGATCAATTTGGAATTATTTATATTAATACAAGAAAGCCTGGAGTACTTTAAAAAGGTAGTATACTTGCTTTGTTTATTTAAAATATCAATTTGGACTCACGCAAAGGGCAATGTGCCGTTCGTGAAATTAGTCATTTTTATTGACATTTACGCTATCGTACGAATGTATTTTTTCCTTTATTATACATATGCTATAAATTGAGAACTTCTAGTAGGCTTGCCACATTTAAAGTATTATCTATAACGACAAAACACATACAAAATATTAGATTTTTAACACCATAACCTGAGCATCGTGCAATAGTCAAGGACATCTTTTTTTCATTAACAAATAATTTAAAATGTGAAATAACTTTTAAATATCTATAAAAATACATTTATAAATATACTCTAATTTTAGTTAATATACATCAAATCAATGTCAGCTGGTAGAAGAAATAGGGAAATGTAAGACTGTATAAAACATAAGTGTGCGAAAATACATGACATGACATATTTATTCATCTACATGTACATGTATCTACATATTATTGTTGGGAGTAATATGTAGATACATGTAGATGCAGAGGAATAAATATGCCATGTACTTTTGTGATTGAAGTTTTAATTTTGTTCATAGAAGCAAACAACCAGGATATCAGCAACAAAAGGACTCATTTTATTCATGAACTGCTGTTTTATTTTATCCAAATTCGATCCTATAAATGTTCGTTTTGGGAAATAACTGGTGCCTGAATGAATTAAAAAGTAGCTTAGAGTTGTTCCTGTTGTGTTTGTCTTTAAATAACCAGTGTAGTAATTTGATGAACCATTTAAATAGAACATAATGCTTAAAGTAACAAAAGCCATTTTATAAATGAAATTGTGTGCTCACTATAGAACTATCAACATTATAAGCAATAATTGTGATGTTGACAGGGTATTATCAGTGTGATGTTGACAGGGTATTATCAGTGTGCAGTTGACGGTATTATCAGTGTGATGTTGACGGTATTATCAGTGCGATGTTGACAGGGTATTATCAGTGTAATGTTGACAGGGTATTATCAGTGTGCTGTTGATGGTATTATCAGTGTGATGTTGACAGGGTATTATCAGTGTAATGTTGACAGGATAATATCAGTGTAATGTTGACAGGGTATTATCAGTGTGCTGTTGACAGGGTATTATCAGTGTGCTGTTGACGGTATTATAAGTGTGCTGTTGACAGGGTATTATCAGTGTGCTGTTGACGGTATTATCAGTGTGCTGTTGACAGGGTATTATCAGTGTGCTGTTGACGGTATTATCAGTGTGCTGTTGACAGGGTATTATCAGTGTGCTGTTGAAGGTATTATCAGTGTGTTGTTGACAGGGTATTATCAGTGTGATGTTGACATGGTATTATCAGTGTAATGTTGACAGGGTATTATCAGTGTGCTGTTGACGGTATTATCGGTGTGCTGTTGACAAGGTATTATCAGTATGATGTTGACGGTATTATCAGTGTGAGGTTGACAGGGTATTATCAGTGTGCTGTTGACAGTATTATCAGTGTGATGTTGACGGTATCATCAGTGTGCTGTTAACAGTGTATCATCAGTGTGCTGTTGACAGGGTATTATCAGTGTGATGAGGACAGGGTATTATCAGTGTGATGTTAACAGGGTATCACCAGTGTGCTGTAAACAGGGTATTATCAGTGTGATGTGGACAGGGTATTATCAGTGTGCTGTTGACAGGGTATTATCAGTGTGCTGCTGACAGGGTATTATCAGTGTGATGTTGACAGGGTATAATCAGTGTGCTGTTGACCGAATTATCAGTGTGATGTTGACAGGGTATTATCAGTGTGCTGTTGACGGTATTATCATTGGATGTTGACAGGGTATTATCAGCGTAATGTTGACAGGGTATTATCAGTGTGATGTGGACAGGGTATTATCAGTATGATGTTGACAGGGTATTATCAGTGTGCTGTTAACGGTATTATCAGTGTGATGTTGACAGGGTATTATCAGTGTGATGTTGACAGGCAATTACCAGTGTCATGTTGACAGAGTATTATCAGTGTGGTGTTAATGGGGGTAATCAGTAAATGTATTTGTAAACAGTGTCAAAATACAGAAAGATTTAAGCTACAGATAAATGGATCAGCACTGGAAACAAATAGTTAAGGAACACAGTCATGTCCTCTTCAGTATCATTATTCACCTGGCTACTGGCATTCTCTGATTACTTCTCTGATAAATGATATGAAACCAGGAATAGTATGTGTACTTATTTAAGCTATGACTAATGAATAATGGCAATCTTTCAAGTCGCTTATGAACTTGAGTACCAGCCTTCTGGCAAAATGAGGGAATAACATGACTTTATTCCAACACTTTATTGTCCATCTTTCACAAGTTAGTGACCAAAGATCTCCTCAAACATTAGTGGTAAGATTAAGCACAAGCTTGCTAGGAAGGCTCAGTGTGGGGTCTAGCTTCGCATATCCATTTTAACATATCTGATTGAGTTACTGCCATCTACGTTTTTGAATTTAAACATCTTGTTCAGAGAACTCCTGACATCTGTGGTCAGATTTAGCCAAAACTTACTGGCAAGGATCAGTGAGAGCTCTAGTTGTATATACATGTTTATGTTCTGGTTTGATCATTTCTATATATATCTGTCTTTTAGACTTTCCACACAAATTTAAATATGTTTATGTTATGATCTTTGAAGAGCACGGAAGCAAGATTAAGCAGATGGAGATTTGAACTCACAACCACTGGGTTAGCCAGATACATGTATTCCTTTTGTGCCTTAGTTTTGTGATATTCAGCCAAATTTTTTATTTAAACTTATTTATTTTTCTTTGATTGTAAAACAAGTTCTTACCACTAAGAAAAATCATTCTCAAAGTCTTCCTTAGAGCATATGTGGATAAAGTGTCTTGCTCAAGGACACTATACATAGCTGTGGGAGAAGATTGAACCCACCACCTTCTGAACCTCGATGTGCATATCCAGTTTTAAAAACACACAATGATATTCTCGGAAGTTGTATAAATTTTACTATGACCAAATTTCACATGCATGTAATGTCTACTTAAAACATATCCAATGATGTCACCTTCCTGGCGAAAAATGTCAAAGCAATATTGGATTTTTGGTTTGTTTGATGTTCAAGTGAAATAGCTGGCAGTGTTTTTGTAACTGAAATAAAGTTCCATTGTGCTTAGCTATTTATTTATAATCAAAATGAAAATAAATATTTGTTCAGCCCCCCTGTGTTATAATGGATAAATTGATGTTTTCTGTTCAAAAGCTCCAGCCTACTGAAAGAGAAGCAGACTTGGAAGGAAAAAGAGATAGGGTGCTTCACATTGCAGATAGTTATTTAAATGTTCCCCAGGATGCTTCACATTGCAGATAGTTATAAAAATGTTCCCCAAGGAAGCTTCACATTACAGATAGTTATATAAATTTTCCCCAGGAAGCTTCACATTGCAGATAGTTAGTCAAATATTACCCAGGAAGCTTCACATTGCAGATAGTTATTTAAATGTTCCCCAGGAAACTTCACATTGCAGATGGTTATTTAAATGTTCCCCAGGAAGCTTCACAGTACAGATGGTTATTTAAATATTCCCCCAGGAAACTTCACATTGCAGATAGTTATTTAAATATTCCCCAGGAAGCTTCACAGTGCAGATGGTTATTTAAATGTTCCCCAGGAAGCTTCACATTGCAGATGGTTATTTAAATATTCCCCAGGAAGCTTCACAGTGCAGATGGTTATTTAAATGTTCCCCAGGAAGCTTCACAGTGCAGATGGTTATTTAAATGTTCCCCAGGAAGCTTCACAGTACAGATGGTTATTTAAATGTTCCCCAAGAAGCTCCACATTGCAGATGGTTATTTAAATATTCCCCAGGAAGATTCACAGTACAGATGGTTATTTAAATGTTCCCCAAGAAGCTTCACATTGCAGATAGTTATTTAAATGTTCTCCAGGAAGCTTCAAAGTGCAGATAGTTATTTAAATGTGACCCAGGAAGCCTCACATTGCAGATAGTTATTCAGATATTACCTAGGAATCTTCATATTGCAGATAAATATTTAAATGTTCCCCAGAATGCTTCACATTGCAGATAGTTATTTAAATGTTTCAAGGATGCTTCACATAACAGGTAGTTATTTTTAAATGTTCCCTAGGAATCTTCACATTGCAAACAGTTATTTAAATGTTCCCCAGGAAGCTTCACATTACAAATAGTTATTTAAATGTTCCCTAGGAAGCTTCACATTAAAGATAGTTATTTAAATGTTACCCAGGATGCTTCACATTGCGGATGGTTTTTTAAATGTTACCCAGGATGCTTCACATAACAAATAGTTATTTAAATGTTTCCCAAGAAGCTTCACATTGCAGATAGTTATTTAAATAATCCCCAGGATGCTTCACATTGCAGATAGTTATTAAAATGTTCCCCAACGACGCTTCACATCACAGATAGTTATTAAAATGTTGCCCAGTATGCTTCACATTACATACTATTATAGTTATTTAAATGTTCCCAAGGAAGATTCACATTGCAGATAGTTATTAAAATGTTCCCCAAGGAAGCTTCACATTACAGATAGTTATATAAATTTTCCCCAGGAAGCTTCACATTGCAGATAGTTAGTCAAATATTACCCAGGAAGCTTCACATTACATAATATTATAGTTATTTAAATGTTCCCAAGGATGCTTCACATTGCAGATAGTTATTAAAATGTTGCCCAGTATGCTTCACATTACATAATATTATAGTTATTTAAATGTTCCCCAGGATGCTTCACATTGCAGATAGTTATAAAAATGTTCCCCAAGGAAGCTTCACATTACAGATAGTTATATAAATTTTCCCCAGGAAGCTTCACATTGCAGATAGTTAGTCAAATATTACCCAGGAAGCTTCACATTGCAGATAGTTATTTAAATGTTCCCCAGGAAACTTCACATTGCAGATGGTTATTTAAATGTTCCCCAGGAAGCTTCACAGTGCAGATGGTTATTTAAATGTTCCCCCATGAAACTTCACATTGCAGATAGTTATTTAAATATTCCCCAGGAAGCTTCACAGTGCAGATGGTTATTTAAATGTTCCCCAGGAAGCTTCGCATTGCAGATGGTTATTTAAATATTCCCCAGCAAGCTTCACAGTGCAGATGGTTATTTAAATGTTCCCCAGAAAGCTTCACAGTGCAGATGGTTATTTAAATGTTCCCCAGGAAGCTTCACAGTACAGATGGTTATTTAAATGTTCCCAAAGAAGCTTCACATTGCAGACGGTTATTTAAATATTCCCCAAGAAGCTTCACATTGCAGATAGTTATTTAAATGTTCTCCAGGAAGCTTCACAGTGCAGATAGTTATTTAAATGTGACCCAGGAAGCCTCACATTGCAGATAGTTATTTAAATGTTCCGAGGATGCTTCACATAACAGGTAGTTATTTTTAAATGTTCCCTAGGAATCTTCACATTGCAAACAGTTATTTAAATGTTCCCCAGGAAGCTTCACATTACAAATAGTTATTTAAATGTTCCCTAGGAAGCTTCACATTAAAGATAGTTATTTAAATGTTACCCAGGATGCTTCACATTGCAGATGGTTTTTTAAATGTTACCCATGATGCTTCACATAACAAATAGTTATTTAAATGTTTCTTAAGAAGCTTCACATTACAAATAGTTATTTAAATGTTCCCCAGGAAGCTTCACATTAAATATAGTTATTTAAATGTTACCCAGGATGCTTCACATTGCAGATGGTTATTTAAATGTTACCCAGTATGCTTCACATTACAGATAGTTATTTAAATTTTCTCCAAGAAAATTCCCATTGCAGATAGTTAAGTAAAATATTACCCAGGAAGCTTCACATTGCAGATAGTTATTTAAAATAATTTTTGTTCCCCAGGAAGCTTCACATTGCAGATAATCATTAAAATATTCCACAGGAAGCCTCACATTACAGATAGTTATTTAAATATTCCCCAGGATGCTTCACAGTGCAGATAGTTATGTAGATATTCCCCAGGAAGCTTCACAGTGCAGATGGTTATTTAAATTTTCCCCAGGAAGCTTCACATTGCAAATAGTTATTTAAATGTTCCCCAGGAAGATTCACAGTGCAAATAGTTATTTAAATGTGACCCAGGAAGCTTCAAATTGCAGAATAGTTATTTTAAATGTTCCCCAGGATGCTTCACATTACAGATAGTTATTTTTAAATGTTCCTTAGGAATCTTCACATTCCAAACAGTTATTTAAATGTTCCCCAGGAAGCTTCACATCGCAGATAGTTATTTTAATATTCACCAGGAAGCTTCACATCGCAGATAGTTATATAAATGTGACGCAGGATGCTTCACATTACAAATAGTTATTTAAATGTTCCCCAGGAAGCTTCACAATGCAGATAGTTATTTAAATGTGACCCAGGATGCTTCACATTAAAGATAGTTATTTAAATGTTCCCCAGGAAGCTTCACAGTGCAGATAGTTATTTAAATGTTCCCCAGGAAGCTTCACATCGCAGATAGTTATTTAGATGTTCCCCAGGGAGCTTCATATCACAGATAGTTATTTAAATGTGACCCAGGATGCTTCACATTAAAGATAGTTATTTAAATGTTCCCCAGGAAGCTTCATACGCAGATAGTTATTTAAATGTGACCCAGGATGCTTCACAGTGCAGATAGTTATTTAAATGTTCCCCAGGAAGCTTCACATCGCAGATAGTTATTTAAATGTGACCCAGGATGCTTCACAGTGCAGATAGTTATTTAGATGTTCCCCAGGAAGCTTCACATCGCAGATAGTTATTTAGATGTTCCCCAGGGAGCTTCACAGTGCAGATAGTTATTTAAATGTGACCAAGGATGCTTCACATTAAAGATAGTTATTTAAATGTTCCCCAGGAAGCTTCACATCACAGATAGTTATTTAAATGTTCCCCAGGAAGCTTCACATTGCAGATAGATATTTAAATGTTCCCCAGGAAGCTTCACATCGCAGATAGTTATTATACCCCCGACAAACGAAGTTTGAGGGGGTATATTGGAGTCACCCTGTGGTCGGTCTGTCGGTCTGTCGGAATTTCATCAAACGTCATACAATGGTAGAATATAATGAGAGGAAGTGCAGTGTACAAGAAACATAACTCTATTCTTGCTAATTACAGCGTTATTTCCCTTTGATATTTTTTCTTGTCCGGAGCATAACTTGAAAAGTACCTGATGGAATTTCATCAAGCTTCATACAATGGTAGAATATAATGAGAGGAAGGGCAGTGTACAAGAAACATAACTCTATTCTTGCTAATTACAGAGTTATTGCCCTTTGATATATTTCCCTTGTCCGGAGCATTACTTTTAAAGTACTGGATGGAATTTCATCAAACTTCATACAATGGTAGAATATAATGACAGGAAGTGCAGTGTACAGGAAACAAAACTCTATTCTTGCTAATTACAGAGTTATTGCCCTTTGATATATTTCCCTTGTCCAGAGCATAACTTTAAAACTATTGGATATAATTTAACAAAACTTCATACAATGGTAAACCATTTGCTGTCATGGCGGCGTTCGGGGGTATTCATCACCTTCGGTGATAGCTCTAGTTTAAATGTGACCTTGGATGCTTCACATTAAAGACAGTTATTTAAATATTCCCCAGGAAGCTTCACAGTGCAGATAGTTATTTTAATATTCCCCAGGAAACTTCACATCGCAGATAGTTATTTAGATGTGACCCAGGATGCTTCACATTAAAGATAGTTATTTAAATGTTCCCCAGGAAGCTTCACATTGCATATAGTTATTTAAATGTTCCCCAGGGAGCTTCACATCGCAGATAGTTATTTAAATGTGACCCAGGATGCTTCACATTGCAGATAGTTATTTAAATGTTCCCCAAGGAGCTTCACATCGCAGATAGTTATTTAAATGTGACCCAGGATGCTTCACATCACAGATAGTTATTTAAATGTGACCCATTATGCTTCACAGTGCAGATGGTTACATAAATATTCCCCAGGAAGCTTCACATCGCAGATAGTTATTTAAATGTTCCCCAGGGAGCTTCACATCGCAGATATTAATTTAAATGTGACCTAGGTTCCTTCACAGTACAGATGGTTATATAAATATTCCCCAGGAAGCTTCACATCACAGATAGTTATTTAAATGTGACCCAAGATGCTTCACAGTTCAGATAGTTATATAAATATTCCCCAGGAAGCTTCACATCGCAGATAGTTATTTAAATGTTCCCCAGGGAGCTTCACATCACAGATAGTTATTTAAATGTGACCCAGGATGCTTCACATTAAAGATAGTTATTTAAATGTTCCCCAGGACGCTTCACATCGCAGATAGTTATTTAAATGTGACCCAGGATGCTTCACAGTGCAGATAGTTATTTAAATGTTCCCCAGGAAGCTTCACAGTGCAGATAGTTATTTAAATATTCCCCAGGAAGCTTCACATTGCAGATAGTTATTTAAATGTTCCCCAGGAAGCTTCACATTGCAGATAGTTATTTAAATGTTCCCCAGGAAGCACACATTGCAGATAATAAGTTATTTAAATGTTCCCTACACTTTCTGTCATCTTAAACAGTCTCAACATGATTGTTAGATCATGTTACTCTGATTACTTTTTGTCTGTCTATCCATCTAGCTGTTTGTCATGTGAGCAACAACTAGTGACTCAAATTTTATAAAACTTGGCCATGATGCACCTGAGTGGTGTCCTTTCAGTATTTCAAGATGGCTACCTCAGCAGGGGCCCACTCACTTTTAGTTCACCTGAGCCATTGGCAGATTTCCATCAAAATTTGTGGGAAACATTTGTATAAAGCATTCTTGCATTAAGCTGTTTCAAGTTTGTTCAAATCATGGATCTAGAGTCAAATTTGGCCTGCCCCAGGAATGTACAAGGTTGAT
The DNA here is from genome assembly GCA_029582155.1 of Panopea generosa. Classification (NCBI taxonomy): domain Eukaryota; kingdom Metazoa; phylum Mollusca; class Bivalvia; order Adapedonta; family Hiatellidae; genus Panopea; species Panopea generosa. Next base: position 57,780,378 of record CM055898.1, on the reverse strand, counting down.
TGGTGCATTTTACTTAAAGGTGGGTGAAGGTGAGGTGGCATTTATTTGGGTCTGAGCAATCAAAAGTTAGCTACTTTTAGCCTTGTCCCACTAGCCATTATTCTGTCTGGCACTCTTTTTAATATGAAAATTAATAATATTGTTAGGAGCATTAATCCTGGTGTGGATTGCTCTTAATATGTTGATGTTTTTGTAATTTGTTACATTTAAAAAAATATGAAAACTACTGAAAGGCATCTACAACAGTGCCTCAATAAACTTCAGGTCTGATGAAAATGGTTTTAAATTTTCCAAGTCTAAAACAAATTGTATGCATTTTATTTTTGCCTACTCCATAAACAGCACAATGGCCCCATGTAACATTACAGTGGAACATCTATACCTGTTGTTGAGGAAACAAAATGTTTATATCATATTTTTTACTGTAAACTTACTTTTATTCCTCATCGTTAATATCTTAAGATGAAGTGTAATTATTAAAAGCACTAAATGTATTGAAAGTTGTTGCCAATACTAATTTGGGTGCAGATCGTAATGTTTACTTAGACTGTACAGGTCTCTAATCAGATTGAAATAAGACCACGGCTCTATTGTATATGGATCAGAAATTCGTGGAAACGATAAAGCTGATAAGGCTGCGAAAGCGGCCTTAAAGACGATTGCTATAGTTTTTGTCAAATTTTTCCTATGGATAGAATTTTATGACACATATTACTATGCAGACTATTTTGGTATTATCTCCTCATAAATATACCCATCCTTGAAAGTATGAGATTTAACAAGCAATGCGAAAAAAAAATTAAAATTGTTTAGATCTAGTATTTAATTAAAACTATTACATATATGCATGCATATAATACTAATTTTCATAGAAATGATAATTATAAGCTTGAATTTAACTGTTTAGAGATTTTTAATAACAAAATCATCTCGGCAGAGTGTCAATTTTGTAATAAAAATATAGCGGTTTTTTTTAATATTTTGATATAGTGTATGGATAAATTTTGCTTAAATCCTCACAAAATACTCTCTGATACCTTTTCTAATGACAATCAAAATAAAATATACACTTTACCGCATAATTTGAGAAAAAGTAGCTCTTAAAGTATGTCATAGTTATTAAATAAACTGCAGTGGCAAAATAATGTTTTTTAAACTAATTGAGCATATTTGTATGAATATCAAGATTTCTGTTATATTTCATATTGAGGTTAAATTGCTATAAACAATTATTACATACCAGTATGCATGTTACATATATTGAACACAATATAAGAGGCAAATTTCAGGCATATCTGTAAATGATTGTGACATCCGAAATAGGGTCATGTGTAGTATAGCGGTATGTAGTGACACTGGTAGGTGTTGCTTGCCTTGTGTGTGGCGCACATGAAAAACTGTAGCAATTGTCCTTAAGCTTGAATGTTACTAACTTTTAACTACCTTTTACAGATTTTAAACTTCATATTAATTAGTATAGTGTTAGTTTGTGGCAGTTCTCTTGGGATCTTTGCTGCCAAAACTTTGCGAATGGCATCATAGCAATAGGATTATTACTTGAGAAGCAGTTGTGTTAGCTTGGTGCAGAATTGGGCATACATGCTGCATACATTCATATCTATTAAAATGTGAAGCTGCACCAGAGGGTATACTCTGTTTTGTAACACTTACTGTTAAGTAAATACGTATGGACTGTGTGGACATTTCTCCAATGGGATAAAAATACTATAAGGTTGACAGTATGAATTATTGAGTTATTTGACAAAATTGATCGTACATGGTACATATATCTTTGGTTTTCAATAAGAGGTTAAACCCTTTAATCATTTTTAGTTTAAAACTCGTTGATGGGTTAAATGATTTTTAGGTTAAAACTTGTTGATGGGTTAAATGATTTAAAGGTTAAAACTCGTTGATGGGTTAAATGATTTTTAGGTTAAAACTTGTTGATGGGTTCAATGATTTTTAGTTTAAAACTCGTTGATGGGTTAAATGATTTTTAAGTTAAAAGTCGTTGATGGGTTAAATGATTTTTAAGTTAAAACTTGTTGATGGGTTAAATGATTTTAGGTTAAAACTCGTTGATGGGTTAAATGATTTAAAGGTTAAAACTTGTTGATGGGTTAAATGATTTAAAGGTTAAAACTTGTTGATGGGTTAAATGATTTTTAGGTTAAAACTTGTTGATGGGTTAAATGATTTTTAGTTTAAAACTCGTTGATGGGTTAAATGATTCAAAGGTTAAAACTCGTTGATGGGTTAAATGATTTTTAGGTTAAAACTTGTTGATGGGTTAAATGATTTTAAGTTTAAAACTCGTTGATGGGTTAAACGATTTTTAAGTTAAAACTCGTTGATGGGTTAAATGATTTTTAGTTTAAAACTCGTTGATGGGTTAAATGATTTTTAGTTTAAAACTTGTTGATGGGTTAAATGATTTTTAGATTAAAACTCGATGGGTTAAATAATTTTTAGTTTAAAACTTGTTGATGGGTTAAATGATTTTTAGATTAAAACTCGATGGGTCAAATGATCTTTAGATTAAAACTCGATGGGTTAAATGATTTTTAGTTTAAAACTCGTTGATTGATTAAATGATTTTTAGGTTAAAACTCATTGATGGGTTAAATGATTTTTAGATTAAAACTTGTTGATGGGTTAAATGATTTTTAGGTTAAAACTCATTGATGGGTTAAATGATTTTTAGTTTAAAACTCGTTGATGAGTTAAATGATTTTTAGATTAAAACTCGATGGGTTAAATGATTTTTAGTTTAAAACTCATTGATGGGTTAAATGATTTTTAGTTTTAAACTCGTTGTCGGGTTAAATGATTTTTAGTTTAAAACTCGTTGATGGTTTAATGATTTTTAGTTCATTGATTTCTCTTCACGTAATAGATTTTATCATTTATTTATTTGTAGTTATAGTTTTAATGAATTTTAACCATATTTGTTTAATATGTTATTGTTATCATCATCACATTCATTAATCTTTTCATGAACATAATGACCTATTTATGTATTGACATGCCGTAAAACATTGTTCATTCATTCATTCATTCATTCATTCATTCATTCATTCAGTATAAATATTTTAAACTTATTTATTTTACTTTTAATTGGAAAACACTAACAGGCAGTTATTACAACTTCTACAAGTCCTGCTCAAAGTCTACCTTGGTAGAACCAGTTCTAAGCTTATGCAGAAAAATGTCTTGCTCAAGGACACCACACATAACTGTGAGGGAGGATTGAACCCACAATCCTCTGATCCTGGGTTCGATGCTGTACCATTGGACCAAGCACTCCACAAATACAAGTGCTGTAAAATGGGACTTACATGCCATGAATTGGAGAAAATATAATGCATTCCTTATGACTATACCACGGTATACTTTCTTTAATTAAATAAAGAAATGAGTTTATAATTGCCAAATCCTTACAATGTAACATAACATTAACAACATTTACAATGGATTGACAAATGGATTTTAAATGAAATCTATTGTGTATCAAACATTGTAAATTAATAAACAATTGATGGGACCCAAAATAACAAAGAGTCACTCAGAGTCAGTGATGCGGAGAGAGTTAACATTGCTAGAACACCACTATGCATCTGCATATGTGACGTGTTGCATTTAAGAGAATAATAGAATAATGGTTATTCATGATGCATATTGTACAAAATGAAAATAATTTTACATACAATATTTTATGTTGACTGTATTTTCTGTTCCAGGTTCATGATGGTGCTCATATGTTTGATATTCAGTGTTCTGTCAACCATTGACCAATATGAGAAATTCGCAAATGAAACTTTATTTTGGATGGTATGTATAGTTTATAAAGTATTCATTGCCTATAAAGCAGATGTTCATTACCAGTCCTATAAAGCAGTTGTCCAATGCCATTAAAGCAGTTGTCCATTACCTTATAAAGCAGATGTTCATTACCTATAAAGTAGTTGTCCATTACCTATAAAGCAGGTGTCCATTGCCTATCAAGCAGATGTTCATTGCCTATAAAACAGGTGTCCATTGACTATAAAACAGGTGTTCATTGCTTATAAAGCAGGTATCCAATGCCTATAAAGCAGATGTCCATTGCCTATAAAGCAGGTGTCCATTGACTATCAAGCAGATATTCATTTCCTTTGAAGCAGATATTCATTACTTTTAAGCATATGTCAATTGTCTATAAAGCATATGTCCATTGCCTGTAAAACCTGTGTCTATTACCTATAAGTATCCATGTAAATTCAGAAGGGAATGGATTTAAATGATGACCACACATTACAGGTTATATATTATGGCATCATTGTTTAGGGGATCTGAGTAGAGCCAACATCCTTCTCATTTTTTAAAGTAGTTTGAGGGGTTCCTTTTTGACATCTAGCATAAATTATTAAACATTTGTACATTTATATGAAGTATCAGCTTTCGCTTTAGCTTTGTTTTTATGCTCCCCCAAAATCGTCCGTACGTCCGTCAGTTCGTCATTCCGGGCACACAAATGGGTAGTTAAGTGTCTAGGGTTAAGGGTTAGTAATTTTTATGGACAGTTGAAAAGCAGTTGAAAAATAATTACGTGGCTGTTTCTAGCCACTTAAAAACAGCATTTATGTAGCTTTTTTTCTTTTATGTGGCTAAAATTATCTAAAATATAGCCACACAAGTAATAAGATTGACGCAAAGAAGCCACTTAAATACCCATTCGTGAGACCTTCCGTATGGTATTTCTTGTCCGGCCTGTAACTTTGTCATGCATAAATGGATTTTATAAATACCTGCTACAAATGATCAACATTATAACATTACCATGTGTTGCGAGTAAGACCCACAGCCATACCTCAAAGGTCAAAGTCACACTTTGAGTTTGTTTGACAACACTTTGAGTGTGTGAGATTTCGTGTCCAGCCTGTAACTTTGTCATGCATAGATGGATTTTATAAATACTTGCTACAAATGATCAACATAATATGACGACATGTCATGAGTAAGACCCACACCTGTACCTCAAAGGTGAAGGTCACACTTTGAGTTTGTTTGACAACACATTGAATCTGTCTGAGATATCATGTCTGGCCTGTAACTTTGTCATGCATTTATGGATTTTATAAATACTTGCTACAAATGATCAACAAAACATGACGAGGTGTTGCGCATTACACCCAGACTACCACTTCAAAGGTCAAGGGCACAATTTAAGCTTTGTTTGATGACACTCCCAGTCTTATTGAGATTTTGTGTCCAGGCTGTAACTTTGTCACCTATGGATGAATTTCTAAAACACTTTGCTTACTTCATCAGCATGACATGACAATGTGTCACGCATAAGACCCACATGTATGTCTCAATGATCAAGGTCACCCTTTGAGTTTGTTTGACAACACTTTGTGATATTTTGTGTCCAGCCTGTAACTTTGTTATGCATAGATAGGATTTATATAAATACTTGCTAAAATGATCAGCATAGCATGACAACATGTCGTGAGTTAGACGATGTGTCGTGCATAGCACTCAGACTCCCTCTTCAAAGGTCAAGGTCACAATTTAACTTTGTTTGACAATACTTTCAGTCTGTTTGGGATTTCGTGTCTGGTCTATAACTTTGTCACCTAAAGATAATTTTCAAAAACAAGTGGCTAAATTTATCAACATGACATGATGATGTGTCATTCATAATACCCACACCTGTACCTCAAAGGTCAAGGTCACACTTTAAGTTTGTTTGACAACACTTTGATTCTGTATGAGATTTCATGTCTGGCCTGTAATTTTGTCATGCATAGATGAATTTTATAAATACTTGCTACAAATTATCAACATAATATGAGGATATGTCACGCATAACACCAGACTCCCTCTTCAAAGGTGAAGGTCATAATTTAACTTTGAAGACACTTACAGTCAGTTTGAGATTACATGTCTGGTCTGTAACTTTGTCACCTATGGATAAATTTCAAAAACACTTTGCTCAATTCATCAGTATGACATGACAACATGTCATGTGTAAGACCCACACCTGTACCTCAAAGGTCAAGGTCACACTTTGAGTTTGTTTGACAACACTTTGAATCTGTGTGAGATTTCATGTCCAGTCTATAACTTTGTCACCTATGGATAAATTTCAAAAACACTTTGCTCAATTCATCAGCATGACATAATGACATGTCACGCGTAAGACCCACACCTGTACCTCAAAGGTCAAGGTCACATTTTAAGTTTGTTTGACAACACTTTGAGTCTTTGTGAGATTTTATGTCTGGTCTTTAACTTTGTCATGCATAGATTGATTTCATAAATACATGCGTAACTTTGTCACCTATGGATAAATGCTTGACTGAGTTGATCAACATTATATGATGAAGTGTTGCATGTAAGACACAGAACCTTTCCTTAAAGGTCAAGGTCACACTTTCAATTTGTTTGATATTTTGTGTCTGGTCAGTAACTTTGTCTTTAGCTTGGCTCAATTGATCAAGATGACATGACGATGTGTCACACGTAAGACCCAGACCTGTACCTCAACTTTGAGTTTGTTCAACAACACTTTGAGTCTGTTTGAGATTTCAAGTCCAGTTTGTAACTTTATCATACATGGATGGATTTCATAAACACTTGGCTCAATTTATCAATTCATCAGCATGACATGAAGTGGCGCGTAAAGACCCGCAACCTTTCCTCAGAGTCACACTTTCAGTTTGTTTGATATTTCATTTCTGGTCTGCAACTTTGTTATACTTGGATGAATTTTAAAACAGCTTGATACATTTAGTGATCAACATGTCATGATGGTGTGTCATCTACATTTACCTGTAGAAATACCCAGACCTTTACATTAGATGTCATGGTCAATGTTACACAAAGGTCAAGGTCACACTTTAATGTGAAAAAAACCCACATGAAATTGTGTCTAGTCTGAAACATCATTCCATCTCTCTTGAAGTTCATGGATACCTATTATAAAATATATTTTTATTCAGTCATATTTTAGTAAAATTAATTAAGATTAACATATGTGAAATAAAAGATCTTTTTTACGCTATCAGACACAAGTGTTCAGTATTCATTATTTTTAAACCCACGTTTATATAAACACTGGCGCTGAGATCAATTGTACAATTTTTTTATAAATTATTGCAGATTATTGATAAATTATGCAACATGTCAAAATATCCAACTGGAATAGCGCGAACTACATTCTTCTTGTACTAACTGGGCTCTGTAGTGGAAAAAATTGTGCCATTTTTTAGGAAAAAAACAAACTTTGAATAAAAATGGAGCAAGGTCAACAATGAGACCCACTTTCAAAATGGTGGAAAATCCAAGATGGCTGCTGAAATGGCTGTAAATTTTACAAAATCCATATTTGTTGATATATTTACAGTAGTTAATGATATTTGATAGCTCTTTATGACTAATGTTATTAAAACACATTTGTATTTGTTGATTTTATTGCTTTTATTACTATAGAATATTTTAAAATATAAAAATATGCAAAACTTATATAGGCTTCAAATCTTATAAAATAGCAACAATTTCTATAATTTAAATATTCTGTTGTAATTTTGCTCAATTTTTTTATAGATAATATACAAAATAACAGTTACACACTTTATAAACATACAAAATAACAGTTACACACTTTATAAACATACATAATTAAATTTCTAACATGATGCATGATATAGAGCAAAACATTGTATCTGTATGCACATTTAGATGGGTGGTAAATAAAGTATTGATGTGACCTTATATTTATATTATATTTAGTGTTCTTTATTCTATTAAACCAAAGTTAATGAAATGTATAAAAGGTTCATAATCAAATCTAAAAAAAAGTAAGATATATTTAGTATTGAAGTGATTGATATGAAAATATATATATTGGTTTAAAATGTAAAATATACTAATAATGCCGGTATGTTTTTGTTGTTTTAGTGCTTTGCTGGCCTGATTCATATAATTTATATGCAATACAAGTATTACACCTCTAAAGATAAATAGAACAGACATATGTATACATCCATATATAACTTCAAGGGGTTATGTTAATTGTGTTTGTTATCTAAAAATTTAGAATTCAAAAGCATCATTAGTTTCATGATAAACTGTTTTAACAGAATTCATAATAATCATAGTTGTTTTGTCACACGCCAATATATTGGAAGGATCTGCTACATATTCAATCATTGATAAATGTGCCCATATACCTCAATCTGTTCAATCCATTGTCATGATTTATCAGTCAGAAAGCATCACAGGGCACCTGTAAACTTTTCAATTCCGAGCAAACTACCTGTATTGCTTGTGACCATCCTCCAACAAATTCAAAAAAATTGGTCAGGTACATTCGAAAATACTAGTAGTCAGTATTGTTTGGAAAGCTTCACACTGGGATGGTTTCATTGAATTTGAACAATCTTGGCAACTGACTCTGAGGTCATGACTGCATTAGTGCTCTGGAAAAGGCATATAATGTATCAGAGGGCCAGGCCATTCCTCAAGGCCTCCCACATAAAGGTACAATTTGCAATCTGATTGCTTGCACATTTCACTAACTTATGTAAAATGATTTTTTATTAAGAAACCAAAATACAGATGATGGCAGCAGTACACATTTTTCTAGTGTTTGCATCACTGCAGATTTTTTATCTTGTACATTACCTTGGAGTTTCATCAGGTCTTTGTAAAAAGGCAACTTCAGCTTAACAAATGACTCATGTTGAACTTTCACTTTGATTTCTTGTTGACATAAATTTTTATGACATGATTTTGGTGTGGATAGCAAAACAGTTTTTAAATGGAAAAATTGTACTGAAGTATAAACAATTCATTAAGTTCCTGAGAACCGTCGCCGGTATTAACTCAACCCTTTATGTCCGGGGTAGGTGAGGGTGACAATATAGATAATGTCAGGGGTTCTAACATTCATTCAGTGCAACCAAACACATGGATAAAATAACAATCTTGTAAAATCAGATGGAGATATGTTGACCTCACTTCTCATATGGGTGGTATTTAGACCTGAGATGGTGAAAGCAGTTAATGAATTTTAAACTTCACTGGAAAATAAAGAAAAAAATAACATAGGTAAGGAGCAAATGTTCAACATCACAGACTGGTCAAATGTGTTCAGATTGATTTAAAGCCAGAAGTAAATGATCTCTGGTTGTGACCAAACTTCAGCATTTAATGGGAAAGAAAAACTATAGAGCATGGGAGACTGGGAACAATAAGGCATTTGAAACTATATTCACTTCGCCTCTAAAGAATCCATGAAGATGTAATGCCAGTTATGGAACGATCTTGTACTGGCCATAAATATTGTATTGGCCCTTGAATTGTCAAAAATTGTGTGTATTTGATGTTGTGTGCACTCTAGCACTGGCAGTTTATAGATTCTATTTGATCTTTATTTAATTTATACAGATGTTATGTAACCATAATATCTTGGACAAGTTCTTGAACTGGCCAAATATGATAATTAATGTTGGGTGTTAATTTTATTGGTCCTTGAATTGACAAAAAATTGATTATATGAATTTATATATATACTCTAGCACCTGCAAAAATTGCTGTCTCTGGTATTGTCTCCTCTGCCACAGGTGATTTAGGGCCATTTTGGCCCTCTTGTATCTCTGTTAGATTATTTTGTTGCAATAAATCATTACAATTATTAAACATAATTATATTTTGATATCATTAATCATAAAAAGTTATAAGATGCCTTAAAATACTGTAGATATGAGGGGTGTTTTATAAAATGCAACCATTATGAAATCTCGAAATATATGTGCATTAAGCCAGCTAAATCGGTTATTATACATGGTCAATCATTTAACAAAGTCTTGCATGAATTTTTGTACATATATATTGCAACCATTTTTTCAAATAGGTCACTTGATACCACTGCGTACAAAAATGGTTGGAATGCGTTCTGAAAAGTGACCACAAATTTGATCATACATTTAAGCTAGGCAAAAAATTGAAAAAAACATTTTCAATGAAATTTGTGGTATAAATGGGCATAGTGAAATTTCATATAGTATAGTTATGAAGTGGATATCTTTGTTCAAATCTGGAAGGGAGCAGTTTGAAGACATTGGACATTGTGGACGTCCAAAATCAGCAACGACTAAGAAATATGTTCATTTAATTAAGAATTTAATAGAGAACAATGCTCTGTTAGCCATACCTGATCTAGCCTGTCCATCAGGGATATCACCAGCATGTCAGTTATTTCATTCTACGCAAAATCCTGCTTGTGGTTACCTCATTTGTTGACAAAATAGCAGAAACAGGAACGTGTTAAAAGGCAGGAAAATTATTGTACCCGAAGATGTACCGGAAATGTGACAATAAGAGTTTTTCTGACTTAATAACTGGTGAAGTGTTTGAATCATGTATGGGCTACAAAACTGCAATGGTGAAGAAGGCGTTGTACTGTATTTTCTTCTCAATTCACGGACCTGCAATACAAGTGCCTGTTCCCAAAGGTAGAAGTGTGACTGCCAAATTCTATAAAAACATTAATTTTAAGAATCTGAACAGATACTTCAAGGTGCATGGACCTAAACACAGTATTAAGTACATTTCACTCCTTCATGATAATGCAACCTCATGTAAAGCTCATATTCTGAAGGATTATTTGAACAAGGAAAAAGTGTGAGTGTTGGAGCATCCACCCTGTCCACCAGACATGGCACCCTGTGACTATTTTCTGTTCCCTCGGTTGAAATTGATTCTTGCTGAGAGGCACTGTGCTTCATAGAAAGCACTTGGATATGTTGTTTGCCAGTACCTGAGATGAATACCCATTGTGGACTATCAAAAATGCTTTCATAATTTGAAATTGTGTGTGAAGGCAAAAGGAGAGTTTTATAAGGGAATGCACTGATTTTGATTTGTAAAAAAATCAATAAATAAATGGTAACACGGTTTGTTGCATTATTTATAAAATACCCCTCGTATAAGGACAAATGTGCAATTTTCGTAGCTGTCATGGATTTCCCAACCATATTGAAAGTCTTGAGGTGGGTCTCATTCTTAAAATAATTAGATGACCTTGTATTATCTTTGTGCCAAGTTTGATGTTTTTCTCAAAAAAGGCACAGTTATATTGATTCATTAATATATATGTTCTATTGATGAGATGCAATGGTATTATTTATATAAATTATTTATCTTGTATTTGTGATTATTGCCCTTTGAATAATTTTCTATATACATGTCTGTACATGGATACAAACTTATATGTCTGTGGCATTCACATGTCTGTACATGGATACAAACTTATTTGTCTGTGGCATACACATGTCTGTACATGGATACAAACTTATATGTCTGTGGCATATGCATGACTGTAAATGGATACAAACTTATTTGTCTGTGACATACACATGTCTGTACATGGATACAAACTTATATGTCTGTGGCATACACATGTCTGTACATGGATACAAACTTATATGTCTGTGGCATACACATGACTGTATATGAATGCAAACTTATTTGTCTGTGGCATACACATGTCTGTACATGGATACAAACTTATATGTCTGTGGCATACACATGTCTATACATGGATACAAACTTATATGTCTGTGGCATACACATGTCTGTACATGGATACAAACTTATATGTCTGTGGCATACACATGTCTGTACATGGATACAAACTTATATGTCTGTGGCATACACATGTCTGTGCATGGATACAAACTTATGTGTCTGTGGCATACATATGCCTGTGCATGGATACAGACTTACATGTCTGTGGCATACACACATCTATACATTGATACAGACTTATATGTCAGTGGCATACACATGTCTATACATGGATACAAACTTATATGTCTGTGACATACACATGTCTGTACATGGATACAAACTTATATGTGTGTGGCATACACATGTCTGTACATGGATACAAACTTATATGTCTGTGGCATACACATGTCTGTACATTGATACAAACTTATATGTCTGTGGCATACACATGTCTTTGCATGGATACAAACTTATGTGTCTGTGGCATACATATGTCTGTGCATGGATACAGACTTACATGTCTGTGGCATACACACATCTATACATTGATACAGACTTATATGTCAGTGACATACACATGTCTATACATGGATACAGACTTATATGTCTGTGGCATACACATGTCTATACATGGATACAGACTAATATGTCTGTGGCATACACATGTCTATACATGGATACAGACTTATATGTCTGTGGCATACACATGTCTATACATGGATACAGACTTATTTGTCAGTGACATACACATGTCTATACATGGATACAGACTTATATGTCTGTGGCATACACATGTCTATACATGGATACAGACTTATATGTCTGTGGCATACACATGTCTATACATGGATACAGACTTATATGACAGTGGCATACACATGTCTATACATGGATACAGACTAATATGACAGTGGCATACACATGTCAATACATGGATACAGACTAATATGTCTGTGGCATACACATGTCTATACATGGATACAGACTTATATGACAGTGGCATACACATGTCTATACATGGATACAGACTTATATGTCAGTGACATACACATGTCTATACATGGATACAGACTTATATGACAGTGACATACACATGTTTATACATGGATACAGACTTATATGTCAGTGACATACACATGTCTATACAAGGATACAAACTTGTATGTTAGTGGCATACACATGTTTATACAAGGATACATACTTATATGTCAGAGGAACATATGTCTGTACAAGGATACAGACTTATTTGTCAATGGCATACACATGTCTGTACATGGATACAAACTTATATGTCTGTGGCATACATATGTCTGTGCATGTGTCCACACTTATATGTCAGTGACACATACACATGTCTATGCTAAAGAACAGATTTAAACATCATATGCAAACACATGTCTATGTGAGTGGAAAACATATGTATTGTACATGGATGCAGATTTATACCTCAGTGGCAAACAAATATATGTACATTCTTAAGTAGCAAACAAATGTATGTTCATGGATACAGATTTATATTTCAATGGCATACAAGATATGTACATGCTTAAGTAGCAAACACATGTATGTACATGTTTATGAAGCAAACAAATATATGTACATGGGTACATATTTATACCTCAGTGGGAAACAAATGTATGTACATGCTTAAGTAGCAAACAAATGTATGTACCTGGGTACAGATTATACCTCAGTATTAAATAAATGTATGCGCATGTTCAAGTAGTAAACAAATACTGGTACATTCATATGCACATGGGTACATTGTTATACTTCAGTGGCAGACAAATGTATATACATTATAAGTCAGTGTCATTTACATGTTTTGTAAATGAGTACAGACTTATGCATAGCTAGTTACAGTAAAAACTGTGTGAGTGGTCACCTCTATTAAGCAGCCACTTTTCTCATATGGCTATATTTTCTACTGACCTTTTTCATAATTTTAGTAATAGTCAACCTCTATTAAGCAGCCATCTGTGTTAATTGGTCATTTTGGTTATTTCCCTTGAGTTGCTGCTTAAGACAGGTTTGTCTGACTGTACATATTTCATTGCCAATATTATGATAACCATAATATTTTTATAACCAGTAACAGACATCAGGTATATTTTGTGTGGAGTGTTTTGTGTTGTTAGTGTGGCAGTAGAAACTCTATCCTATGATGGGACTGTCAGACATTATTACCACCTCTGTTGTTGTTGTTTTTTTTTTCAGGAGATTGTGCTTGTTGTATTTTTTGGTGTTGAATATGTTGTACGCTTGTGGTCAGCTGGGTGTAGAAGCAAATATATTGGAATTCGTGGCAGAGTGAGATTTGCTAGAAAGCCCATATCTATCATAGGTTAGTATGTACTCCAATTATTATGCGCTGTCTATATTGTCTCATTCTATGGGATCAGACATTTCGTTTTGCTATTTATGTGTAATATGCTGTTTTAGTAATCACCTCATTTGCTCAAATAAAACTGTTCTTTTTAAGTCTTGTAAAAAGGTGTGTCCTGTAGCATGATACCATAAATTTCAACCATCTGTTGTCACCATTTAACATTTCTATAAGTGTAACTTTTTTGTTGAAAGATCTGAAACTTTTGTTACAATGTCCCTAATATCTTCTAGATTTGTGCTTCTCTGTTGCTGTCCTTTAACCATATGATATCCTGTATTTCAACAAACTTTAAAATAGAGTTAACATGCTTTTAGACAACTCTTCAATATTTTATTCCTAAAATAATGGACATTAAGTTGACCTAATAGAGGAAATGTAAAACAAACAAAATAGTTCCAGTAACACTTCATATATTTGAAATTATTGGACTACATAATGGTTGTGTGTTCCTTTTAACTTAACAATTGTTATAAATGGATCTTTTGTAGTTACTCCAATGAATTGTCCTCATCCTACAGGTTAAGTTATTGTATATACCTAATATCTCATCATACTTATTGCATTCTTATGAAACTTTGTACCCTCATTCATCACCATTGAATCATAATTATCATTCAACAAGATCAAGTAACACTGCTATACAAATGTATACAACTTTCATGTTATTGCTATGTGTTTGAAAATTAATTGTCCTTTCTGAACTTGAAATTTTTGTTTAAGTTTTTATATTTTGTATGTAACTTGGGTTTTACCTGGGCAAAGTTGTAAGGTTGAGTAGTTGCATTTCAAACCTTCGAGAATAGATGTTCTATATTTTCAACTTGGAGATTGGATTTTCTTTAATACATTATTCAACTTGGAGATTGGATTTTCTTTAATACATTATTCAACTTGGAGATTGACTTTTCTTTAATACATTATTCAACTTGGAGATTGGATTTTCTTTAATACATTATTCAACTCGGAGATGGATTTTCTTTAATACATTATTTCAACTTGGAGATTAAAATTTCTTTAATACATTATTCAACTTTGAGATTATTAAAGATTGGACATTATTAAACTCGGAGATTTGATTTTGCTTTAATACATTATTCAACTTGGAGATTGGATTTTCTTTAATACATTATTCAATTCGGAGATTGGATTTTCTTTAATACATTAATTGAACTTGGAGATTCAACTTTCTTTAATATATTATTCAACTTGGATATTGGATTTTCTTTAATACATTATTCATCTCTGAGATTGGATTTTTTTCACAAAAATTACATACAATAAATTAATGTGGGGATTGAAATTTTTTAAATATACAATTCTTTTTTTTTTTACATAATTATATACATCAAGGTCACCTTAGAGAGCAAATTTTATTAAATACATTGAATTCAATATGGAGATTGTTCTTTCTTTGAAATAAATCATATAACTTGGGTATTGACTTTTTAAATAGATAATTGAACTTGAAGATTGACTTTTTTAAAAAATACATAATTCAATTTAAGAATAGAACTATTTCTTTTTAAATATGCACATTTAGATCTTTTGGAAATTTTTATAGAAATAAACAGTAATGTAAACTTGGGTATTTTTTTTATATGTAGAACATTTGGGTGATTGTCAATGTCATTTTTACGGAAACGTATATTGACCCCCTCAAATATACCAAAATAATGTATAATTGATGGGTTTATCGTGAGTTATATATTAATATTACAAAAATGCATGTTTCATGTGGTTATATATATTTACAACTGAATTGTTATCCATGCAGTCCATGCTTATTACTTATCTTCAACATTTGATCAATTATTATAAACGAGTGATAAATTTATAAACGAGTGATAAATATATTAAACATTGTTTACTCAATTTATAATTTTTATGCAATTTAACATTTGGTTTTAATACATGTTAAATAGCTTGTAAATAAATGTTTCAAGTTTTACCATGAGTACTATAGTAATATTACAAAATTTATTTTCTCGCGATGATATATATATATATCACATTACGTGTACATTACGCATGAAAACCTACCCGGGCAAACCCCAGTTTCTGTTCTAAACAGTGGGGTTTGCTCGGGTACAGCGTATGAAGAAATATGACGAAAGAGTTCCTAAACCAATCCGGTTAAAAATAACGTTGTTATCAAATAATTATTCTATATTTTTTGTTAATTGATTTAAATATGTTAAAGTTTAATTAAAAAAAGTAAATGTTAAATATTATAAAAGTAAAAGTTTATTATGGTAAATAACCATAAAAATTACTGCGCCAACATGCAATCCTTACACTGTCGCTTCACCACCCATCAAAATATAGTGCAATATTTATGTGATTAATTTAGCTAAAATCAAAGTATTTTTGTTCTCAAAATACTTTATTTAAAGTCAAAAAGGTGTATTAATTAAATAATTTTATAATTAAGAATATAAAATACTTTGCTTGGAATAACGAGTTTAGTTATTCGCATAGTAATACATCGAATCATAACGAAGCTACTGCTGTCTGTCCACGCCATTTTAGAAATTACTGTCAATGATGTCAGATGTATTTTAGATAATTTAATAACTAAGTTAGCCGGAAAATGCACTTTGTTGGGAAACTTTTAAATTCAATAAAAAAATCGGTACACATATTTTCTATCGGACGTATACGTTACCCTTATCATGTTTTACTATAAGCTGTGAAATATGCCTTGCAGCAAGAACATTTCATTAAACAATTGTCACCCACTGTGCGAAAGGAGGTCAATTTTGATATACCGCTTGCCGCAATGTATTAACTTGTTTTTTTCCCAAGTGGTCAAAGCTGGAACTTTCGGACCGAAAATTGCTTGCGTCATCAAAATATTTAATAAAATGCACAGTATTACTTGTTTGCTTGATTTTTTTTAACAATTACTTTAATTATAATATTAATGACATTAATTAAGGAAAGATATCAAACCTGAACCGATTTTATTTTGATGTCGGATCGGAATTGTTTGCGTTAGCCATAACGTTTGGAAAATTAGTTGTAGTTTTAACTTATTTATTTTACTTCGAGTGTGAAACAAGTTCTTACAACTTAGACAAATCACGCTCGAAGTCTTTCTGGGTAGAACAAGTAAAAAGCATATGCAGAAAAAGTGTCTTGCTCAAGGACACCACACATAGCCATAGCGGTGGATCGAACACACGACCCTCCGATCATGGGTTCGGTGCTCTACCACTAGACCACGCGCTCCACATAAATAGTTGTTGGCAGAGTACAGATCTGTGCATTATCAATGTAATTTGAACTAAATAATTAATATAAAATGTCCATAACGTTTATATATCTTATCCATCAATTTGATATATTTCCTCCATTTTACTAACTTTGCAATCCAAAAACATGCTTCAATTTTCAAAAAGAAACGACATAAACATGTCACTTTCAAGGACTTGAAATCATGTACGTTTCACCCTTACAATATCCCTTTGATGTTAGCCGACGCACGGTGACGTCACAGTCATCAAAGAAACGACAGTAAACGTGTTGTTTCATTCAATACATGCAATGAAATTGTGCAGTTTGTTTCCATATAAATTCTCTCCTTAGGTTGCCCCCATAATAATTGATTGATTAATTGAATGTTAAGCGTCATTTTTATGCCATCGAGGGCTAACAGACGATCAACCTAACCACTGTTTCCTGGGATTAACCAGTACTCGAGCACACCCCATCTCTGCAAGTAACTGATAACTGTCCCACTTGATTCGGTGGTGAAAGACGAATGATAATGAGACACAATGACGTATATCAATCATCACGAAGACTGTTGCCAGGCAGGAGATTCGAACTCACGACCACTTGATTGATAGTCAGATGTGTAACCGACTGAGCTAATTGGGCTCATAATAATTGAACCTACGCTCATGTGTATATGTCTGTTTTGGTAAAGTTCATACCGGTCCTGTTTAGCTTTCGAATACATTTAATGATTTCCTAAACCACACGAATACTGCACATGCATTTAGTCCGTATATTTTATGTATGTACAGAAAAAAATATAAATGCAGACATACAGATAGTCATACTACCGGGAGCTTAATTATTTTACGCTGAGTTTTCGTTTCATTTAAATGATATTATTATCACGGATTTTGATATCTAAATATTTGATTAATTGAAAGTATTTACAATATGTTAAAATGATTCGCTTAAATGTTTGACAGTTTTCATTATTTCTTTCCTATTTAATCACATGCCGCGGGTTCATTCATCTGGCATGTGTTACAATCAAATATACATATCAGCAAAGTTCTTTCGTGATCGGTGTACCGATGAGGCACCAGCTGACTTCCAATTTAACTGACACATGTGACGCTACTATAACATAACACCACAGGGGGTCCATATTACTGAGTGCCATACAAGTAGCGGTATAGCACATTGTGTGTTTTTCAACCTAGTTGTAAATCTTTGTCATTATATATGATATAAACATAAATAATAAGTTTAAACTTTTTTGTAAGTTTCATTGGACTCCATTTGAGATTGAAATTTTCCAAAAGTACTTCCAGGGCACTTATTATTTTTTTGTACCCATGCGATACACGTATTACATAATGATATCGCATCAGAAAGATTAATGAAGCCACATTTGAACCCCATTTGAGAAAAAAAAAACAGATTAAAATTTTAAAGCATTAGATTCACTGCTAGTGCATTTTTCAAAATATGTTTTTGCATCTGTGTAAAACAAGTATAACATAATAATAACGGGAAAAAAATAATGTCAGAAGTCAACTTCCAAGATCCAGCACACAGATCATAATACAATGGTACGGATCCATGCATTGCGCATTGAATATTAAACCAATTTTATTTGAAAATTTACAAAACCAATTTTTTCATATCATTTTGCTACTGATGAGTAATGAATGGGGAAGGGTTGATTTCATCATTTATAAATAATTTTAAGAATCAGTATACAAAAATACTTGTAATCAATCTTGTATACTGAGAATATAGCAAAAAATATGTGAAAAAGTATATATTAAATAAGCATACAATGATTTGTTTTTTAAATAAGTATCTGTTTAGATTTTTGTTTCAAAATGATTGCCGACGACAACGCTATAATTCAATTACGTAATTTATAGGATGAGGGTGGGATTATAAATAGCTACTATTAAAGTCCTCCAGACTTATAATTACTTGCCTAATCCAGTGACTTAATAAATTGTTTATATGTCTCTGCCTAAACCAAATAGGACAATGGGCTCTTTCAATATCGCAATGTCAAAAGAACAAACATTTTAGTTTATAGGAACACACGAGAACACACACGGCAATGTTGTGTCTATCATATTGATCATGTATTAGTATCTCTAATTGAAGCTTTAACTTTTTTTATAATACAAACTAGTTTTCAAAATATCAGCAGACATATAAACTATTAAGTCACTGGTATCAGTAAAAAAAAGTCTTAAGAAAATGTTATTTGATTATTTTTTTCTATCATAAATTGTTGAAAATGGAATAGTTGTTACATTTGTTGTCATGTATGTCTTTGATTATATAAACTATTAACCGATTTCGAGAGTTTTGCCATTTTTCCATAATGCAAACGAAATTAAAAACCTTCATGTACATAAACTGAGGTTCCTTATTCCATATAATTTGCATCATGTAGATATTATGTAATTAACCAGTTTTGAGTGTCCTTTAAATAAATCAGTTTAAAATATCGTAGAGGTTTAAAATAGTTGACACATGAATAGGTAGATAGACGCGTGTAAGTACTGTTACATGTATGCACGGTAAGCGATAAGGTCATCAGACTAGACATTGGATCTAAATATAGATCAACTATGGGTTTGTAGTAACAGTATTAATAAACAGAACAAACTGATGAACACATCAGCATCCTAGACGATGTACATGTAGTTACATGTAATTACAGACCTGAGCCACATATATTTATTAAATATTACAGATGCTTGTCGGTATTTCCTTTACTGATCAGACTGCAGTTTCGAATCTGAAAAATCAACTGCTTTAAATTATTTTATTGTTGCGAAACATTTACCGGTATTACATAACATATTGTGGATGTTATTACGAACTAATTACATACGAAACCCTCAACAAGCGCAAACGTTAAGGTCATTCATTATCATAACGGAATATGGGTATTTATCGTCTTCAACTGATGTGCACAAACGACTTTTTTGTCAAACAAAAATATATAAATTCCTTATTATGGTATCTTACATTGTACATAACATGGCCTATACACCGGATCATCTAAGTGTGTGTAATTATGTAAATACAGAACTGATACCATAAAACACACATTACCGAATCCTTATCAGTATACGATAATCCTTATCAGCAGACGCGTGCCTACCGATGGGAAAGCCCCAGCGGGTGAAAGTGGGGGGAGAGTTAACCGTGAAAGTAGTCTTGCTGAAAAAAAGTAGTACCGAGTTTCATGAAAGTGGTCATGTGACCGTTTACCTCAACGCTCATGGGTAGGAACACATAATGTATATTTAAATTTTCATGGGTGTAGGAGCGTTTCAATTATTTGGGAGGCCAACCTGGTGAGAGAGTGTCGGAGAAAGAATCCCCTCCCACAATTGACTCTACGGGGGCCTCTATCAGATCATTTCGATATCTTAATCCCAAGCTGTTGCATTCAATGAAGTTGTTAAGATAAAGATGTGGTTGTTATAACTCCAATATTTTGTAATATTTTATAAAGAAACAAGCATGAAATGTATTAAAAAACTAAGTTCGACCGGGTTTTGAACCTGTCACCTCATACACTGGGAGCAAGACATGAGAGGAGATCTGGGAGGGTGTTATCTATTGGGCTTCTCCCCTGCAAAAAAGATATTTAAAAAACAAAAATGCATTCTAGTAGATTTTATTTGGAAAATGGTTGTTATTTATACCAGTTTGTTGGGTCTCTGCTGGTGGGGGTACTGGGCCTACCTCGGAAAAGATTGTATTTAAAACACCAACTGCTGCATTCTAAAGAGTTTCCAAGAAAAAATATGGTTGACATTTATTCCAATGTTGGAGAGAGTTTCCCTTGCTGGTGGGGGTAAGAGGGACATTCCCTGGAAAATCTTAAAAGCCAAATAATGCGTTATAGCAATTTTATAGTGTTTTAGGG
This sequence comes from Panopea generosa, assembly GCA_029582155.1. Classification (NCBI taxonomy): domain Eukaryota; kingdom Metazoa; phylum Mollusca; class Bivalvia; order Adapedonta; family Hiatellidae; genus Panopea; species Panopea generosa. Next base: position 57,759,268 of record CM055898.1, on the reverse strand, counting down.
GAAAGCTGGTTGTTATTTACTCCAACATTTTCATGGTGACATTTAAGCGTTTTTATTACGAAAGAAAAACTGTAAGATGTATTAAACAGGAACTTTCATTGTTTCACTGGGTTGTAAACCCAATTCACTGTAAACTAATTAAGAGGAAGAAGGTGGGAAGTGGGTTTGTGTCGATGCTGCAGCCTCCCCCGGAAAGTAACATTGATATAATAGTTAAAACGACAAATGCTGCATTTTAGTTAGCTTTTAAGATAAAAATATGAATGTCCTTTACTGAAGATTGTTTGTATTTTGTGACTTTTAAACATATTTAATCAATTTTTTTGGAGTGGGAGGTGGGCAGAGTATATGCTGCCCCCCCCCCCCCCCCCCCCCCCCCCCCTCCACCTTAATATTAGTTGTGGGGAGGAACATACGCCTTTGTTTTTATGCCACTTTCTGAAGCTTCACCAGTTAGAATTGCAGCCAGTAGACATTACATCCAAAAAGGTGTAGTGTTATTTCCCTTTTATATTGTGTATATATAAAACCTTAAATTTTGGGTGTAAAATATTTTTACTCAACAGAAAATTACCAAGTTCTATATATAAAAAATCTAAAAAAAATCAATAACTATAATCGCAATAATTATTTCGTCTTAATTTACCACTTTGAATAACTGGCATTATGTGCCAGCATGTCTTATAAATCTTTAACTTTCTAATACGATGTAGATTATATTAAAAGGTAAATAGATAACACATTGAAAACAACAGTATTTATCTATCTTACGGTAAGTATAAGGGGGGTCAATATACGTTTCCGTACATTTTAATTGGAAAATTGAATTTCTTTGAAACAAATTTAAAATATCTATCATATTGGAGACTGAACTATGGAATATTATTTTTACAGCTCAACATTTTAAACAAATAAAATGTTTATCTTGTGAAATATATTTTGTTGTACACTTACAACAAGCAACAGTATGTAAATAGTAACCTCTACTATATCAGTTCCACCAGGATGTTTGTATAATGTTCCGGGCTACATCTGACACAAACTATATTATTTCAGTTTTACTTGACCATTGTTTGCCCAGGTTTCAGTATTCCAAGTGCTTTAAGTGACTATATGGGGAAAAGACAAATGAAAGTGGATGCATTTGTTATTGACTTTGCTAAATTTCAAATAATTTTGTTCACGTTTTGTGTAGTTAGTGACAGGGTGAATTGAATAAAATACATATTGAAAGTTATGAAGAAAAAAATAATATCAAACTTTCCATTTTGGCAGTGTTATTTCCCTTTTATATTGTGTATAAATAATTTCCACACTCTCATAGTCATGTCTGTTAGGAGGCTATTGTCCATTATTCAGTTTTGCTGCAATTTTGGCTGAACTAGGAGAATTCATTTATTCTTATTAGTGTTCACATCCCCACTTATGCATGTAGCACAAATTAATGTGTGAGCTGTGTTTAGATTCCTTTATTGCTTATCTATTTTGTTCACTCCTATCTAAATTTGGACATAGTCTTCCATAAAGAATAATCTAGAGGGATGATTATTTAAATTTAGATTAATTAATATATACACACCCATAAAACCAAAGTTATAATAGCTCATAAGTGGTTCAGGAATGAGGAAAATTCTATATAATCTATGTTTCCAGCTATTTGTCTTTCTTTGCCAACCATGTTCCTGTTACAGTGCTGGCTTCTTTACAGTCTATATATGAGACATTATTAAAAACAATTAGTTCATATAATTCATGGACTCCCATGGGATATACATTATGACAAACAATGAAATTTATAATAGCAGAAACGAGTTAGCATGTACAAGGGATAATTCAATATTACATTGACTTGTACAGTGTAAAAAGTTGAAATAAACACAATGAATATTCTCCTTGATGCAGGTATACATATATCAGAGTAGCAGTGACTCTGTGACATTAACACAATAAATGTTCACCTGGAGGCGGGTATATCAGAGTAGCAGTGACTATCTGACATTAACACAATGAATGTTCTGCTGGAGGCAGGTATATCAGAGTAGTAATGACTCTGTGACATTAACACAGTGAATGTTCTCCTGAGGCAGGTATATCAGAGTACATGTAGTAGTGACTCTGTGACATTAATACAGTGAATGTTATCCTGAGAAAGGTATATCAGAGTAGCAGTGACTCTGAGACATTAACACAATGAATGTTCTCCTGGAGGCAGGTATATCAGAGTAGCAGTGACTCTGTGACATTAACACAGTGAATGTTCTCCTGGAGGCAAGTATATCAGAGTAGCAGTGACTCTGTGACATTAACACAATAAATGTTCTTCTGACTGCAGGTATATCAGAGTAGCAGTGACTCTGTGACATTAACACAATGAATGTTCTCCTGGAGGCAGGTATATCAGAGTAGTAATGACTCTGTGACATTAACACAATAAATGTTCTCCTGGAGGCAGGTATATCAGAGTAGTAGTGACTCTGTGACATTAACACAATGAATGTTCTCCTGGAGGCAGGTATATCAGAGTAGTAATGACTCTGTGACATTAACACAGTAAATGTTCTCCTGAGGCAGGTATATCAGAGTATAAGTGACTCTGTGACATTAATACAGTGAATGTTATCCTGAGGCAGGTATATCAGAGTAGCATTGACTCTGGAACATTAACACAATGAATGTTCTCCTGGAGGCAGGTATATCAGAGTAGTAGTGATTCTGTGACATTAACACAGTGAATGTTCTCCTGGAGGCAGGTATATCAGAGTAGCAGTGACTCTGTGACATTAACACAATAAAAGTTCTCCTGAGGCAGGTATATCAGAGTAGCAGTGACTCTGTGACATTAACACAATGAATGTTCTCCTGAGGCAGGTATATCAGAGTAATAGTGACTATGTGACATTAACACAATAAAAGTTCTCCTGAGGCAGGTATATCAGAGTAGCAGTGACTCTGTGACATTAACACAATGAATGTTCTCCTGAGGCGGGTATATCAGGGTAGCAGTGACTCTGTTGCATTAACACAATGAATGTTCTCCTGAGGCAGGTATATCAGAATAGTACTGACTATGTGACATTAACACAGTGAATGTTATCCTGAGTCAGGTATATCAGAGTAGTAGTGACTCTGTGACATTAACACAATAAATGTTCCCCTTGAGAGTGGTATAACAGAATAGCAGTGACTCTGTGACATTAACACAGTGAATGTTATCCTGATGCAGGTATATCAGAGTAGTAGTGACTCTGTGACATTAACACAGTGAATGTAATCCTGAGGCAGGTATATCAGAGTAGCAGTGACTCTTTGACATTAACACAATAACTGTTCACCTGGAGGCAGATATATCAGAGTAGCAGTGACTCTGTGACAATTACACAGTGAATGTTATCCTGAGGCAGGTATATCAGAGCAGTAGTGACTATGTGACATAAACACAGTGAATGTTATCATGAGGCAGGTATATCAGAGTAGTAGTGACTCTGTGACATTAACACAGTGAATGTTATCTTGAGGCATGTATATCAGAGTAGCAGTGACTCTGTGACATTAACACAGTGAATGTTATCCTGAGGCAGGTATATCAGAGTAACAGTGACTCTGTGACATTAACACAGTGAATGTTATCCTCAGGCATGTAAATCAGAGTAGTAATGACTCTGTGACATTAACACAATAACTGTTCACCTGGAGGCAGGTATATCAGAGTAGCAGTAACTCTGTGACATTAACACAGTGAATGTTATCATGAGGCAGGTATATCAGAGTAGCAGTGACTCTGTGACATTAACACAATAAATGTTCCCCTTGAGAGAGGTATAACAGAGTAGCAGTGACTCTGTGACATTAACACAGTGAATGTTATCCTGAGGCAGGTATATCAGAGTAGCAGTGACTCTGTGACATTAATACAATAACTGTTCACCTGGAGGCAGATATATCAGAGTAGCAGTGACTCTGTGACATTAACACAATAAATGTTCCCCTTGAGAGTGGTATAACAGAGTAACAGTGACTCTGTGACATTAACACAGTGAATGTTATCCTGAGGCAGGTATATCAGAGCAGCAGTGACTCTGTGACATTAACACAGTGAATGTTATCCTGAGGCAGGTATATCAGAGTAGCAGTGACTCTGTGACATTAACACAATAACTGTTCACCTGGAGGCAGGTATATCAGAGTAGCAGTGACTCTGTGACATTAACACAGTGAACGTTATCATGAGGCAGGTATATCAGAGTAGCAGTGACTCTGTGACATTCACACATTGAATGTACTCCTGGAGGCATGTATATCAGAGTGGCATTGACTCTGTAACATTGACACAATGAATGTTCTCCTTGAGGCAGTTATATCAGAGTAGTAATGACTCTGTGACATTAACACAGTGAATGTTATCCTGAGGCAGGTATATCAGAGTAGCAGTGACTCTGTAACATTAACAAAATAGCTGTTCACCTGGAAGCAGGAATATTAGAGTAGCAGTGACTCTGTGACATTAACACAATAACTGTTCACCTGGAGGCAGGTATATCAGAGTAGCAGTAACTCTGTGACATTAACACAGTGAATGTTATCCTGAGGCAGGTATATCAGAGTAGTAGTGACTCTGTGACATTAACACAATGAATGTTCACCTTGATGCAGGTATATCAGAGTAGCAGTGACTCTGTGACATGAACACAATGAATGTTCTCCTTGATGCAGGTATATCAGAGAAGCAGTGACTATGTGACATTAACACAGTGAGTGTTTTCCTAAGGCATGTATATCAGAGTAGCAGTGACTCTGGGACATTCACACTTTGAATGTACTCCTGGAGGCAGGTATATCAGAGTGGCATTGACTCTGTGACATTAACACAATGAATGTTCTCCTTGATGCAGGTATATCAGAGTAGCAGTGACTCTGTGACATTAACACAGTGAATGTTCTCCTGGAAGCAGGTATATCAGAGTGGCATTGACTCTGTGACATTAACACAGTGAATGTTCTCCTGGAGGCAGGTATATCAGAGTGGCATTGACTCTGTGACATTAACAAAGTGAATGTTATCCTGAGGCAGGTATATCAGAGTAGTAGTGACTATGTGACATTAACACAGTGAATGTTATCGTGAGGCAGGTATATCAGAGTAGCAGTGACTCTGTGACATTAACACAATGAATGTTATCCTGAGGCATGTATATCAGAGTAGCAGTAACTCTGTTACATTAACACAGTGAATGTTATCCTGAGGCAGGTATATCAGAGTAGCAGTGACTCTGTGACATTAACACAATGAATGTTATCCTGAGGCAGGTATATCAGAGTAGCAGTAACTCTGTTACATTAACACAGTGAATGTTATCCTGGAGGCAGGTATATCAGAGTAGCAGTGACTCTTTGACATTAACACAGTGAATGTTCTCCTTGAGATGGGTATATCAGAGTAGCAGTGACTCTGTGACATTAACACAGTGAATGTTATCCTGAGTCAGGTTTATCAGAGTTGCAGTGACTCTGTGACATTAACACAGTGAATGTTTTCCTGAAGCAGATATATCAGAGTAGTAAAGACTCTGTGATATTAACACAATGAATGTTCTTCTTGAAGCTGTCATATCAGAGTAGCAGTAATTCTGTTACATTAACACGATGAATGTTCTTCTGGAGGCAGGTATATCAGAGTAGCAGTGACTCTGTGACATTAACAAAATAAATGTTCACCTGGACGCAGGTATATCAGAGTAACAGTGACTCTGTGACATTAACACAATAAATGTTTACTTGGAGGCAGGTATATCAGAGAAGCAGTGACTCTGGGACATTAACACAATGAATGTTCGCCTTGATGCAGGTATATCAGAGTAGTAGTGACTCTGTGACATTAACACTTTGAATGTTCTCCTTGAGGCAGGTATATCAGAGTAGCAGTGACTCTGTGACATTAACACAATTAATGTTCACCTGGAGGCAGGTATGTCAGAGTAGCAGTGACTCTGTGACATTGACACAATGAATGTTCTCCTGGAGGCAGGTATATCAGAGAAGCAGTGACAATGTGACATTAACATAGTGAATGTTATCCTGAGGCAGCTATATCAGAGTAGCAGTGACTCTGTGACATTAACACAATGAATGTTCACCTTGAGATGGGTATATCAGAGTAGCAGTGACTATGTGACATTAACACAGTGAATGTTATCCTGAGGCAGTAATGACTCTGTGACATTAACACAATGCTTGTTCACCTTGATATTTGTATATTAGAGTAGCAGTGACTATGTGACATTAACACAGTGAATGTTATCCTGAGGCAGGTATATCAGAGTAGCAGTGACTCTGTGACATTAACAAAATAACTGTTCACCTGGAGGCAGGTATATCAGAGTAGCAGTGACTCTGTGACATTAACACAATAACTGTTCACCTGGAGGAAGGTATATCAGAGTAGCAGTAACTCTGTGATATTAACACAGTGAATGTTATCCTGAGGCAGGTATATCAGAGTAGCAGTGACTCTTTGACATTAACACAATAAATGTTCCCCTTGAGAGAGGTATAACAGAGTAGCAGTGACTCTGTGACATTAACACAGTGAATGTTATCCTGAGGCAGGTATATCAGAGTAGCAGTGACTCTGTGACATTCACACTTTGAATGTACTCCTTGAGGCAGGTATATCAGAGTGGCATTGACTCTGTGACATTGACACAATGAATGTTCTCCTGGAGGCAGGTATATCAGAGTAGCAGTGACTCTGTGACATTAACACAGTGAATGTTATCCTGAGGTAGGTATATCAGAGTAGTAATGACTCTGTGACATTAACACAATGAATGTTCTCCTTGAGGCGGTTATATCAGAGTAGCAGTGACTCTTTGACATTAACACAGTGAATGTTCTCCTTGAGATGGGTATATCAGAGTAGCAGTGACTCTGTGACATTTTCACAGTGAATGTTGTCCTGAGGCAGGTATATCAGAGTAGCAGTGACTCTATGACATTAACACAGTGAATGTTATCTTGAGGCAGGTATATCAGAGTAGTAATGACTCTGTGATATTAACACAATGAATGTTCTCCTTGAGGCTGTAATATCAGAGTAGCAGTGACTCGGTGACACTAACACAGTGAATGTTATCCTGAGGCAGGTATATCAGAGTAGCAGTGACTCTGTGACATTAAAACAGTGAATGTTATCCTGAGGCATGTAAATCAGAGTAGCAGTGACTCTGTGACATTAGCACAGTGAATGTTATCCTGAGGCAGGTATATCAGAATAGTAGTGACTCTCTGACATTAACACAATAAATGTTCCCCTTGACAGTGGTATATCAGAGTAGCAGTGACTCGGTGACATTAACACAGTGAATGTTATCATGAGGCAGGTATATCAGAGTAGTAGTGACTATGTATCATTAACACAGTGAATGTTCTCCTGGAGGCAGGTATATCAGAGAAGCAGTGACAATGTGACATTAAAACAGTGAATGTTATCCTGAGGCAGGTATATCAGAGTAGCAGTGAATCTGTGACATTTACACAATAAATATTCTCCTGGAGGCAGGTATATCAGAGAAGCAGTGACTCTGTAACATTAACACAATAAATGTTAACCTGGAGACAGGTATATCAGAGTAGTAGTAACTCTGTGACATTTACACAATAAATGTTCATCTGGAGGCATGTATATCAGAGTAGTAGTGACTCTGTGACATTTACACAATAAATATTCTCCTGGAGGCGGGTATATCAGAGTAGCAGTGACTCTGTAACATTAACACAATAAATGTTCACCTTGGAGGCATGTATATCAGAGTAGTAGTGACTCTGTGACATTAACACAATAAATACTCTCCTGGAGGCAGGTATATCAGAGTCGCAGTGAGTCTGTGACATTAACACATTGAATGTTCTCCTGGAGGCAGGTATATCAGAGTAGCAGTGACTCTGTGACATTAACACAATAACTGTTCACCTGGAGGCGGGTATATCAGAGTAGTAGTGACTCTGTGACATTAACACAATAAATGTTCACCTGGAGGCAAGTATATCAGAGTAGTAGTGACTCTGTGACATTAACACAATAAATATTCTCCTAGAGGCATGTATATCAGAGTATTAATGACTCTGTGACATTAACACAATGAATGTTCTCCTGGAGGCATGTATATCAGAGTAGTAATGACTCTGTGACATTAACACAATGAATGTTCTCCTGGAAGCAGGTATATTAGAGTAGTAAAGACTCTGTGACATTAACACAATAAATGTTAACCTCGAGGCATGTATATCAGAGTAGTAATGACTCTGTAACATTAACAACATGAATGTTCTCCTGGAGGCAAGTATATCAGAGTAGTAATGACTCTGTGACAATAACACAATGAATGTTCACTTGGTGGCAGGTATATCAGAGTAGTAATGACTCTGTGACATTAACGCAATGAATGTTATCCTGAGGCTGGTATATCGGAGTAGCAGTGACTCTGTGACATTAACACAGTGAATGTTATCCTAAGGCAGGTATATCAGGGTAGTAATGACTCTGTGATATTAACACAATGAATGTTCACTTGGTGGCAGGTATATCAGAGTAGTAATGACTCTGTCACATTAACGCAATGAATGTTATCCTGAGGCAGGTATATCAGAGTAGCAGTGACTCTGTGACATAAACACAGTGAATGTTATCCTCAGGCAGGTATATCAGAGTAGCAGTGACTCTGTGACATTCACACTTTGAATGTACTCATGGAGGCAGGTATATCAGAGTGGCATTGACTCTGTGACATTGACACAATGAATGTTCTCCTGGAGGCAGGTATATCAGAGAAGCAGTGACTCTGTGACATTAACACAGTGAATGCTATCCTGAGGAAGTAATGACTCTGTGACATTAACACAATCAATGTTCTCCTGGAGGCAGGTATATCAGAGTAGCAGTGACTCTGTGACATTAACACAGTGAATGTTATCCTGAGGCAGGTATATCAGAGTAGTAATGACTCTGTGACATTAACACAATGAATGTTCTCCTTGAGGCGGTTATATCAGAGTAACAGTGACTCTTTGTCATTAACACAGTGAATGTTCTCCTTGAGATGGGTATATCAGAGTAGCAGTGACTCTGTGACATTTTCACAGTGAATGTTATCCTGAGGCAGGTTTATCAGAGTAACAGTGACTCTTTGACATTAACACAGTGAATGTTATCTTGAGGCAGGTATATCAGAGTAGTAATGACTCTGTGATATTAACACAATGAATGTTCTCCTTGAGGCTGTAATATCAGAGTAGCAGTGACTCGGTGACACTAACACAGTGAATGTTATCCTGAGGCAGGTATATCAGAATAGCAGTGACTCTGTGACATTAAAACAGTGAATGTTATCCTGAGGCATGTAAATCAGAGTAGCAGTGACTCTGTGACATTAACACAGTGAATGTTATCCTGAGGCAGGTATATCAGAGTAGTAGTGACTCTGTGACATTAACACAGTGAATGTTATACTGAGGCAGGTCTATCAGAGTAGCAGTGACTCTGTGACATTAAAACAGTGAATGTTATCCTGAGGCATGTATATCAGAGTAGCAGTGTCTCGGTGACATTAACACAATGAATGTTATCCTGAGGCAGGTATATCAGAGTAGCAGTGACTCGGTGACATTAACACAGTGAATGTTAACCTGAGGCATGTATATCAGAGTAGCAGTGACTCTGTGACATTAACACAGTGAATGTTATCCTGAAGCAGGTATATCAGAGTAGCAGTGACTCTTTGACATTAAAACTGTGAATGTTATCCTGAGGCAGGTATATCAGAGTAGTAATGACTCTGTGACATTAACACAATAAATGTTCACCTGGTGGAGGGTATATCAGAGTAGTAATGATTCTGTGACATTAACACAATGAATGTACTCCTGGAGGCAGTTATATCAGAGTAGTAATGACTCTGTGACATTAACACAATGAATGTTCACTTGGTGGCGGGTATATCAGAGTAGCAGTGACTCTGTGACATTAACACAGTGAATGTTATCCTGAGGCAGTATATCAGAGTAGTAATGACTCTGTGATATTAACACAATGAATGTTCTCCTTGAGGCTGTTATATCAGAGTAGCAGTGACTCTTTGACATTAACACAGTGAATGTTATCCTGAGGCATGTATATCAGAGTAGCAGTGACTCTGTGACATTAACACAGTGAATGTTATCCTGGAGGCAGGTATATCAGAGTAGCAGTGACTCTTTGACATTAAAACAGTGAATGTTATCCTGAGGCAGGTATATCAGAGTAGTAGTGACTCTGTGACATTAACACAGTGAATGTTATCCTGAGGTATGTATTTCAGAGTAGCAGTGACTCTGTGACAATAACACAGTGAATGTTATCCTGAGGCATGTATATCACCGTAGTATTGTCTCTGTTGCATTAACACAATGAATGTTCTCCTTGAGGCGGTTTTATCAGAGTAGCTGTGACTCTTTGACATCAACACAGTGAATGTTCTCCTTGAGATGGGTATATCAGAGTAGCAGTGACTCTTTGACATTTACACAGTGAATGTTATCCTGAGGCAGGTATATCGGAGTAGCAGTGACTCTGTGACATTAACACAATAAATATTCTCCTGGAGGCAGGTATATCAGAGTAGCAGTGAATCTGTGACATTAACACAATAAATATTCTCCTGGAGGCAGGTATATCAGAGTAGCAGTGACTCTGTGACATTAACACAATAAATATTCTCCTGGAGGCAGGTATATCAGAGTAGCAGTGACTCTGTAACATTAACACAATAAATGTTAACCTGGAGGCAGGTATATCAGAGAAGCAGTGACTCTGTGACATTAACAAAATGAATGTTCGCCTTGATGCAGGTATATCAGAGTAGCAGTGACAATGTGACTTTAACACAGTGAATGTTATCATGAGGCAGGTATATCAGAGTAGCAGTGACTCTGTGACATTAAAACAGTGAATGTTATCCTGAGGCATGTATATCAGAGTAGCAGTGTCTCGGTGACATTAACACAATGAATGTTATCCTGAGGCAGGTATATCAGAGTAGCAGTGACTCGGTGACATTAACACAGTGAATGTTAACCTGAGGCATGTATATCAGAGTAGCAGTGACTCTGTGACATTAACACAGTGATTGTTATCCTGAAGCAGGTATATCAGAGTAGCAGTGACTCTTTGACATTAAAACTGTGAATGTTATCCTGAGGCAGGTATATCAGAGTAGTAATGACTCTGTGACATTAACACAATAAATGTTCACCTGGTGGAGGGTATATCAGAGTAGTAATGTCTCTGTGACATTAACACAATGAATGTACTCCTGGAGGCAGTTATATCAGAGTAGTAATGACTCTGTGACATTAACACAATGAATGTTCACTTGGTGGCGGGTATATCAGAGTAGCAGTGACTCTGTGACATTAACACAGTGAATGTTATCCTGAGGCAGTATATCAGAGTAGTAATGACTCTGTGATATTAACACAATGAATGTTCTCCTCGAGGCTGTTATATCAGAGTAGCAGTGACTCTTTGACATTAACACAGTGAATGTTATCCTGAGGCATGTATATCAGAGTAGCAGTGACTCTGTGACATTAACACAGTGAATGTTATCCTGAAGCAGGTATATCAGAGTAGCAGTGACTCTTTGACATTAAAACAGTGAATGTTATCCTGAGGCAGGTATATCAGAGTAGTAGTGACTCTGTGACATTAACACAGTGAATGTTATCCTGAGGTATGTATATCAGAGTAGCAGTGACTCTGTGACAATAACACAGTGAATGTTATCCTGAGGCAGGTATATCACCGTAGTATTGTCTCTGTTGCATTAACACAATGAATGTTCTCCTTGAGGCGGTTTTATCAGAGTAGCAGTGACTCTTTGACATCAACACAGTGAATGTTCTCCTTGAGATGGGTATATCAGAGTAGCAGTGACTCTTTGACATTTACACAGTGAATGTTATCCTGAGGCAGGTATATCGGAGTAGCAGTGACTCTGTGACATTAACACAATAAATATTCTCCTGGAGGCAGGTATATCAGAGTAGCAGTGAATCTGTGACATTAACACAATAAATATTCTCCTGGAGGCAGGTATATCAGAGTAGCAGTGACTCTGTGACATTAACACAATAAATATTCTCCTGGAGGCAGGTATATCAGAGTAGCAGTGACTCTGTAACATTAACACAATAAATGTTAACCTGGAGGCAGGTATATCAGAGAAGCAGTGACTCTTTGACATTAACAAAATGAATGTTCGCCTTGATGCAGGTATATCAGAGTAGCAGTGACAATGTGACTTTAACACAGTGAATGTTATCCTGAGGCAGGTATATCAGAGTAGTAGTGACTCTGCGATATTAACACAATAAATATTCTCCTGGAGGCAGGTATATCAGAGTAGCAGTGAATCTGTGACATAAACACAATAAATATTCTCCTGGAGGCAGGTATATCAGAGTAGCAGTGACTCTGTAACATTAACACAATAAAAGTTAACCTGAAGGAATGTATATCAGAGTCGCAGTGAGTCTGTGACATTAACACAATGAATGTTCTCCTGGAGGCAGGTATATCAGAGTAGTAATGACTCTGTGACATTAACACAATTAATGTTCACCTGGTGGGGTGTATATCAGAGTAGTAATGACTCTGTGACATTAACACAATGAATGTTCTCCAGGAGGCGGGTATATCAGAGTAGTAATGACTCTGTGACATTAACACAATGAATGTTCACTTAGTGGTGGGTATATCAGAGTAGTAATGACTCTGTGACATTAACACAATGAATATTATCCTCAGGCAGGTATATCAGAGTAGCAGTGACTCTGAGACATTAATACAGTGAATGTTATCCTGAGGCAGGTATATCAGAGTAGTAATGACTCTGTTGCATTAACACAATGAATGATCTCCTTGAGGCGGTTATATCAGAGTAGCAGTGACTCTTTGACATTTACACAGTGAACGTTCTCCTTGAGATGGGTATATCAGAGTAGCAGTGACTCTGCGACATTTACACAGTGAATGTTATCTTGAGGCAGGTATATCAGAGTAGCAGTGACTCTGTGACATTAACACAATAACTGTTCACCTGGAGGCAGGTATATCAGAGTAGTAATAACTCTGTGACATTAACACAGTGAATGTTATCCTGAGGCAGGTATATCAGAGTAGCAGTGACTCTGTGACATTAACACAGTGAATGTTATCCTGAGGCAGGTATATCAGAGTAGCAGTGACTCTGTGACATTCACACTTTGAATGTAGTCCTGGAAGCAGGTATATCAGAGTGGCATTGACTCTGTGACATTGGCACAATGAATGTTCTCCTTGAGGCAGTTATATCAGAGTAGCAGTGACTCTGTGACATGTACACAGTGACTGTTATCCTGAGGCAGGTATATCAGAGTAGCAGTGACTCTTTGACATTAACACAGTGAATGTTCTCCTTGAGATGGGTATATCAGAGTAGCAGTGACTCTGCGACATTTACACAGTAAATGTTATCTTGAGGCAGGTATATCAGAGTAACAGTGACTCTGTGACATTAACACATAACTGTTCACCTGGAGGCAGGTATATCACAGTAGTAGTAACTCTGTGACATTGACACAATGAATGTTCTCCTTGAGGCAGTTATATCAGAGTAGCAGTGACTCTGTGACATTAACACAGTGACTGTTATCCTGAGGCAGGTATATCAGAGTAGCAGTGACTCTTTGACATCAACATAGTGAATGTTCTCCTTGAGATGGGTATATCAGAGTAGCAGTGACTCTGCGACATTTACACAGTAAATGTTATCTTGAGGCAGGTATATCAGAGTAGCAGTGACTCTGTGACATTAACACAATAACTGTTCACCTGGAGGCAGGTATATCAGAGTAGTAGTAACTCTGTGACATTAACACAGTGAATGTTATCCTGAGGCAGGTATATCAGAGTAGCAGTGACTCTGTGACATTAACACAGTGAATGTTATCCTGAGGCAGGTATATCAGAGTAGCAGTGACTCTGTGACATTCACACTTTGAATGTAGTCCTAGAAGCAGGTATATCAGAGTGGCATTGACTCTGTGACATTGACACAATGAATGTTCTCCTTGAGGCAGTTATATCAGAGTAGCAGTTACTCTGTGACATTAACACAGTGAATGTTATCCTGAGGCAGGTATATCAGAGTAGTAGTGAATCTGTGACATTAACACAATAAATGTTCACCTGGATGCAGGTATATTAGAGTATTAGTGACTCTGTGACATTAACACAATGAATGTTCACCTTGATGCAGGTATATCAGAATAGTAGTGACTCTGTGACATTAACACACTGAATGTTATCCTGAGGCAGGTATATCAGAGTAGCAGTGACTCTGTGACATTAACACAGTGAATGTTATCCTGAGGCAGGTATATCAGAGTAGTAGTGACTCTGTGACATTAACACAATAAATGTTCACCTGGAGGCTGGTATATCAGAGTATTAGTGACTCTGTGACATTAACACAATAAATGTTCACCTGGATGCAGGTATATCAGAGTAGCAGTGACTCTGTGACATTAACACAATGAATGTTCACCTTGATGCAGGTATATCAGAGTAGCAGTGACTCTGTGACATTAACACAGTGAATGTTATCCTGAGGCAGGTATATCAGAGTAGTAGTGACTCTGTGACATTAATACAATAAATGTTCACCTGGATGCAGTTATATCAGAGTATTAGTGACTCTGTGACATTAACACAATAAATGTTCACCTGGGTGCAGGTATATCAGAGTAGCAGTGACTCTGTGACATTAACACAATGAATGTTCACCTTGATGCAGGTATATCACAGTAGCAGTGACTCTGTGACATTAACACAATAAATGTTCACCTGGAGGCAGGTATATCAGAGTAGCAGTGACTCTGTGACATTAACACAATAAATGTTCTCCTGGAGACAGGTAAAGTAGAGAACCAGTGACTCTGTGTTATTAACACAATAAATGTTCTCCTGGAGGCAGGTATATCAGAGTAGCAGTGACTCTGTGACATTAACACAATAAATGTTCACCTGGAGGCAGGTATATCAGAGTAGTAATGACTCTGTAATATTAACACAATAAATGTTCTCCTGGAGGCAGGTATATCAGAGTAGCAGTGACTCTGTGATATTAACACAATAAATGTTCTCCTGGAGGCAGGTATATCAGAGTAGCAGTGGCTCTGTGATATTAACACAATAAATGTTCTCCTAGAGGCAGGTATATCAGAGTCGAAGTGAGTCTGTGACATTAACACAATAAATGTTCACCTGAAGGCAGGTATATCAGAGTAGTAATGACTCTGTGATATTAACACAATAAATATTCTCCTTGAGGCAGGTATATCAGCATAGCAGTGACTCTGTGACATTAACACAATAAATATTCTCCTGGAGGCGGGTATATCAGAGTAGCAGTGACTCTGTGACATTAACACAATAAATATTCTCCTGGAGGCGGGTATATCAGAGTAGCAGTGACTCTGTGACATTAACACATTAAATGTTCTCCTGGAGGCTGGTATATCAGAGTAGCAGTGACTCTGTGACATTAACACAATAAATGTTCTCCTGGAGGCAGGTATATCAAAGTAGCATTGACTCTGTGACATTAACACAATAAATTTTTACCTGCAGGCAGGTATATCAGAGAAGCAGTGACTCTGTGACATTAACACAAAGAATGTTCTCCCTGATGCAGGTATATCAGAGTAGCAGTGACTCTGTGACATTAACACAATCAATGTTCACCTGAAGGCAGGTATATCAGAGTAGCAGTGACTCTGTGACATTAACACAATAAATGATCATGTGGAGGCAGTTATATCAGAGTAGCAGAAACTCTGTGACATTAACGCAATGAATGTTTTCCTGGAGGCAGGTATATCAGAGTACCAGTGACTCTGTCACATTAACGCAATGAATGTTTTCCTGGAGGCAGGTATATCAGAGTAGCATTGAGTCTGTGACATTAACACAAAGAATATTCTCCTGGAGGCGGGTATATCAGAGTAGCAGTGACTCTGTGACATTAACACAATCAATGTTCACCTGAAGGCAGGTATATCAGAGTAGCAGTGACTCTGTGACATTAACACAATAAATGATCATGTGGAGGCAGTTATATCAGAGTAGCAGTAACTCTGTGACATTAACGCAATGAATGTTTTCCTGGAGGCAGGTATATCAGAGTACCAGTGACTCTGTCACATTAACGCAATGACTGTTTTCCTGGAGGCAGGTATATCAGAGTAGCAGTGAGTCTGTGACATTAACACAAAGAATGTTCACCTGGAGGCGGGTATATCAGAGTAGCAGTGACTCTGTGACATTAACACAATAAGTATTCTCCTGGAAGCAGGTATATCAGAGTAGCAGTGACTCTGTGACATTAACACAATAAATATTCTCCTTGAGGCAGGTATATCAGAGTAGCAGAGTCTCTTTGATATTAACTCAATAAATACTCTCCTGGAGGCAGGTATATCAAAGTAGCAGTGACTCTGTGACATTAACACAATAAATATTCTCCTGGAAGCAGGTATATCAGAGCAGCAGTGACTCTGTGACATTAACACAATAAATGTTCTCCTGGAGGCATGTATATCAGAGTAGCAGTGACTCTTCGACATTAACATAATGAATGTTCTCCTTGATGCAGGTATAACAGAGTAGCAGTGACTCTGTGACATTAACACCATAAATATTCTCCTGGAAGCAGGTATATCAGAGTAGCAATGACTCTGTGACATTAACACAATAAATATTCTCCTTGAGGCAGGTATATCAGAGTAGCAGTGACTCTTTGATATTAACTCAATAGATACTCTCCTGGAGGCAGGTATATCAGAGTAGCAGTGACTCTGTGACATTAACACAATAAATGTTCTCCTGGAGGCAGGTATATCAGAGTAGCAGTGAGTCTGACATTTACACAATGAATATTCTCCTGGAAACAGGTATATCAGAGTAGTAATGACTCTGTGACATTAACACAATCAATGTTCTCCTGGAGGCAGGTATATTAGAGTAGCAGTGAGTCTGTGACATTAACACAATGAATGTTCTCCTGGAGGCAGGTATATCAGAGTAGCAGTGACTCTGTGATATTAACATAATGAATGTTGTCCTGGAGGAAGGTATATCAGAGTAGCAGTGACTCTGTGACATTAACAGAATGAATGTTCTCCTGGAGGCAGGTATATCAGAGTAGCAGTGAGTCTGTGACATTAACAAAATAAATATTCTCCTGTAGGCGGGTATATCAGAGTAGCAGTGAGTCTGCGACATTAACACAATCAATGTTCTCCTGGAGGCAGGTATATCAGAGTAGCAGTGAGTCTGTGACATTAACACAATGAATGTTCACCTTGATGCAGGTATATCAGAGTAGTAATGACTCTGTGACATTAACACAATCAATGTTCTCCTGGAGGCAGGTATATCAGAGTAGCAGTGAGTCTTTGACATTAACACAATGAATGTCTCCTGGAGGCAGGTATATCAGAGTAGCAGTGACTCTGTGATATTAACATAATGAATTTTGTCCTGGAGGCAGGTATATCAGAGTAGCAGTGACTCTGTGACATTAACAGAATGAATGTTCTCCTGGAGGCAGGTATATCAGAGTAGCAGTGAGTCTGTGACATTAACACAATAAATATTCTCCTGTAGGCGGGTATATCAGAGTAGCAGTGAGTCTGTGACATTAACACAATGAGTGTTCTCCTGGAGGCAGGTATATCAGAGTAGTAATGACTCTGTAACATTAACACAATAAATGCTCACCTGGAGGCAGGTATATCAGAGTAGTAATGACTCTCAGACATTAACACAATGAATGTTCACCTGGAGGCGGGTATATCAGAGCAGTAATGACTCTGTGACATTAACACAATGAATGTTCACCTGGAGGCAGGTATATCAGAGTAGTTATGACTCTGTGACATTAACACAATGAATGTTCTCCTGGAGGCAGGTATATCAGAGTAGTAATGACTCTGTGACATTAACACAATGAATGTTCACCTGGAGGCTGGTATAACAGAGTAGTAATGACTCTGTGACATTAACACAATGAATGTTCACTTGGAGGCGGGTATATCAGAGTAGCAATGACTCTGTGACATTAACACAATGAATGTTCACCTGGAGGCAGGTATATCAGAGTAGCAGTGTTTCTGTGACATCAATACAATGAATGTTTTCCTTGATGCAGGTATATCAGAGTAGCAGTGTTTGAACACAATGAATGTTTTCCTGGAGGCAGGTATATCAGAGTAGCAGTGTTTCTGTGACATCAATACATTGAATGTTTTCTCATGGAGGCAGGAATATCAGAGTAGCAGTAACTCTGTGACATTAACACAATGAATGTTCTCCTGGAGGCAGGTATATCAGAGAAGCAGTGTTTCTGTGACATCAATACAATGAATGTTTTCTCCTGGAGGCAGGTATATCAGAGTAGCAGTGACTCTGTGATATTAACACAATGAATGTTCTCCTGGAGGCAGGTATATCAGATTAGCAGTGAGTCTGTGACATTAACACAATAAATATTCTCCTGTAGGCGGGTATATCAGAGTAGCAGTGAGTCTGTGACATTAACACAATAAATGTTCTCCTGGAGGCAGGTATATCAGAGTGGCATTGACTCTGTGACATTAACACAGTGAATGTTCTCCTGGAGGAAGGTATATCAAAGTAGCAGTGACTCTGTGACATTAACAAAATAAATGTTCTCCTGGAGGTAGGTATATCAGAGTAGCAGTGACTCTGTGACATGAACACAATGAATGTTCTCCTGGAGGCAGGTATATCAGAGTAGTAATGACTCTGTGACGTTAACACAATCAATGTTCACCTGGAAGCTGGTATATCAGAGTAGCAGTGACTCTGTGACATTAACAAAATAAATGTTCACCTGGCGGCAGGCATATCAGAGTAGCAGTGTCTCTGTGACATTAACACAATGAATATTCTCCTTGATGCAGGTATATCAGAGTAGCAGTGACTCTGTGACATCAACACAATGAATGTTCTCCTGGAGGTGGGTATATCAGAGTAGAAGTGACTTTGTCACATTAACACAATGAATGTTCTCCTTGAAGCGGTTATATCAGAGTAGCAGTGACTCTGTGACATGAACACAATGAATGTTCTCCTGGAGGCAGGTATATCAGAGTAGTAATGACTCTGTGACATTAACACAATGAATGTTCACCTGGAGGCAGGTATATCAGAGTAGCAGTGACTCTGTGACATTAACACAATGAATGTTCACCTGGAGGCAGGTATATCAGAGTAGCAGTGACTCTGTGACATTAACACAATGAATATTCTCCTGGAGGCAGGTATATCTGAGTAGTAATGACTCTGTGACATTAACACAATAAATATTTTCCAGGAGGCGGGTATATGTGAGTAGCAGTGACTCTGTGACATTAACACAATGAATATTCTCCTGGAGGCAGGTATATCAGAGTAGCAGTGACTCTGTGACATTAACACAATAAATATTTTCCTGGAGGCAGGTATATCAGAGTAGCAGTGACTCTGTGACATTAACACAATGAATATTCTCCTGGAGGCAGGTATATCAGAGTAGCAGTGACTCTGTGACATTAACACAATAAATATTTTCCTGGAGGCAGGTATATCAGAGTAGCAGTGAGTCTGTGACATTAACACAATAAATGTTCACCTGGAGGTAGGTATATCAGAGTAGTAGTGACTCTGTGACATTAACACAATAAATGTTCTCCTGGAGGCAGGTATATCAGAGTAGCAGTGACTCTGTGACATTAACACAATGAATGTTCACCTGGTGGCAGGAATATCAGAGTAGTAATGACTCTTTGACATTAACACAAAGAATGTTCACCTGGAGGCGGGTATATCAGAGTAGCAGTGACTCTGTGACATTAACACAATAAATGTTTTCCTGGAGGCAGGTATATCAGAGTAGCAGTGACTCTGTGACATTAACACAAAGAATGTTCACCTGGAGGCAGGTATATCAGAGTAGCAGTGACTCTGTGACATTAACACAAAGAATGTTCACCTGAAGGCAGGTATATCAGAGTAGCAGTGACTTTGTGACATTAACACAATGAATGTTCACCTTGATGCAGGTAGTCAAAGAAGCAGTGACACTGTGACATTAACAAAATAAATGTTCTCCTGGAGGCAGGTATATCAGAGTAGCAGTGACTGTGACATTAACACAATAAATATTTTCCTGGAGGCGGGTATATGTGAGTAGCAGTGACTCTGTGACATTAACACAATGAATATTCTCCTGGAAGCAGGTATATCAGAGTAGCAGTGACTCTGTGACATTAACACAATGAATGTTCTCCTGGACGCAGGTATATCAGAGTAGCAGTGACTCTGTGACATTAACACAATAAATGTTCTCCTGGAGGCAGGTATATCAGAGTAGCAGTGACTCTGTGACATTAACACAATGAATGTTCACCTTGATACAGGTATATCAGAGTAGCAGTGACTCTGTGACATTAACACAATAAATGTTCTCCTGGAGGCAGGTATATCAGAGTAGCAGTGACTCTGTGACATTAACACAATGAATGTTCTCCTGGACGCAGGTATATCAGAGTAGCAGTGACTCTGTGACATTAACACAATAAATGTTCTCCTGGAGGCAGGTATATTAAAGTATGATTGACCACAACTGTTGAGGCTGAATCCTTTAAGGGGCCGGCACTGACCCAAAAAGGGATACAGTTATGAAAAGATATTTCTTTTCAAATATTGCCAAGCCAAATTTGTTTTTGTTGTATAAATGATATAATGAGTAGGTGTTTGTGTTTTGTTCAAATAAAAGCTAGGATCCATTTGAGCCCAGTGTGGGGACTTGCTTCTTTACTTAAGAATACTTTACATGAGAAAACAGAAAATTCTGTTTTTCTCATCTATTTTAGGTATATTCTCAATCATAATTTCTGGAGCATTGTTTAGTTATGACAACTGATACGAAGTCCTTTAAAGGAAAGTTAATATCCATAAAGGGAAATGGCAGGTGCCCAAAAAGGGATAATATTGTGAATATAAAGAAATTTGCTCCTCAAGAATCGATGAGCCAAATATGTTAAAGTTGATTTGAAAGGTCCCTAGAATGGGTTTCAGATTTGTTCATCAAGTCCATATCTCACCAACCACTGTATATATTTGTTTGAAACTTCATTCAAGACTTTTCTGTCATCCCACCTTCTACAACAACTAAGTTAGATAACTCTTGCTTGAATATACTGCAAATTATGGCCCATGTTTGACTTAGAATTTCTGGTTAAAGTTTTTATCTCAGCAGCCACTGCATGTTTTGGATTGAAACTGAAGCAGTTATGCAACCTACTCAGTTCATTGAGACATCTCTTGTTTACTTGGATTGGTCGTCAGTCTCAGTTAAAGTTTGTACATGTATCTTCGACACAGTCTCTTATGCCACATGTCACCAGTTACGGGGCATTTCAATCCTTTTGTTTGATATCAGAATAGCCTGTCGGGGACCATATTTGGGCCATGTGTACTAAATTGTCACAAAGTCCCATGGGATATGTATTACATTGGATGTGGACTACATGGGATGTGGGATGTCTCTGTGGACTTTTTAAATTGTATCTGTAAAGATCTAATTAGGCAACTTTGCATCACCTAGAAGTTTTCTTGTGAAATGAGTTTGTCAGAGCCATCTAAATGGATCTTGTTTTTATCATTCTGTTTAATATTTTATGTTTATCTATACATGTAGATTATAGGTTACAATATTAGTCTTTATGCTTCAATATTGTAGACGTTACAGCAGATATTTTTTATTTCAGATTTTTTAGTTGTTACAGCTTCCATTGTAGTATTAGCAGTAGGCTCTAATGGTCAAGTGTTTGCTACATCAGCTATTCGGTTAGTATGATCATACTAGTTTTATTTTGTTACATTAATTTGTACGTGTAATATTCAATGTGTTTCATCCATGTTTGTTGATCCTATGTGAGATTATGTTATTGCTGATGTTGATCATTAACAAATGGAAATGAACTTTAAGCAAGTTAGCAAGATGAAGGTTTTGCTTGTTTTAGATTTCCCCTCTCATATACATAAGTCCATCATACTTTTCTACTGTTTATTTAGCAAACGCAAAAGATTGTTGAAGGGAGTAAGTCAGGGGAAAAAATGATATAAATGTATCAAAATGGATCAAAAGCAATCTCAGTATCATTTATAAATAAAATCTGAATGGTTTGGTATGTTAAATCTACCAAAACATGATAAAATCGATATTTAAATTGTAGTGAAACTAAATGCCCCATCTAAATATAGACAGCACTTAAATACTGCTTGATGACCTTTGCATCATCATGTGGACTCTTTCCAAGATGAAAAAATTTTACTATGTGTATAACGGATTGAATTAAGATCAAAATGAAATCATGTGACTCTTTTAAAATATCACAAAATAGCAATTTTAAGTGGGAAATTTATTTTAGTACCTAAACACGTAGCTCAAGCTAGGAAATCTCTTTTCAATACATTATTTTGGCATTTTGGCATGTTTTTTAGATTTTCAAAAAATTGTGATATATTCCCTTTAAACTCTATAAAATTATATATTGTGAAACAAAATGAGATAATCATGTCTGCAGTTAAAATGCCTCTCAAAAACCTAATCTCATGATTTATAGTAAAATCTTTTAAACTTCAAAATGTGTTTATTAAACAGGTTTTTAGCAAAGATTCAGTTACTGGGGTTATACTGGTTCCTGCATAGATATAATTATGAAATTCCATTTGCAAACAATTCAACATGTAGCACAGGAGTGCTAGCTAGGTCCAGTGCAAGAATATTAGATCAAGGATCTGACAGCCATGGGTTTGATCCTCTGCCATGGCTATATGTGGTGTCCTTAAGCAAGACACTTTTAACACATAATATTATACTCATGACAGGTTCTGCCCAGGAAGAACTCGAGTGTGATTAGTTTAAGTTGTAATAATATATAAAACAATATTTTAAAAAAAAAAAACCTGCAATGAAACCAGTGAATCAAATATATGTGATTAATGTGACATTATCTATTTTTTCAGCGGCGTTCGTTTTTTACAGATTTTGCGTATGTTACATGTTGACAGACAGGGCGGCACATGGAGGTTATTAGGCTCTGTTGTATATATACATAGACAAGTAAGCATATTTTATCAGCACACATTTACTACATTATCAAGATACAGAATATTGATTATTTCAAATTTCATAAAACAAGCATGTTCACAGTGAGAGTGAAATCACATCAGCTAGATATCATAGCATAACACTGACACTAAAATCACACATCCACAAGCTGTCATATCACATTGACACTAAAATCATATATCCACAAACTGTCATATCATACTATTGACACTCAAAATTCACACATCCACCAGCTGTCATATCACATTGACACTAAAATCATATATCCACAAGCTGTCATATCATACTACTGACACTCAAAATTCACACATCCACAAGCTGTCTTATCACATTGACACTAAATTCATACATCCACAAGCTGTCATATCATACCACTGACACTCAAAATTCACACATCCACAAGCTGTCAAATCATAATACTGACACTAAAATCACACATCCAAAAGCTGTCATATCACATTAACACTAAAATCACACATCCACAAGCTGTCATATCATACTACTGACACTCAAAATTCACACATCCACAATCTGTCATATCACAACACTGATATTAAAATCACACATCCACAAGATGTCACATCATAATACTGACACAAATTTACACATTCTCAAATTGTCATATCATAAAACTGACATTAAAATTGCACATCCACATTCTGTCATATCACAACATTGACACTAAAATCACACATCAATAAGCTGTTGTATCACAACATTGACACTTAAATCACACATCAATAAGCTGTCATATCACACCACTGACACTAAAATCACACATCTGTAAGATGTCATATCATAATACTGACACTAAAACCACACATCCACAAGCTGCCATATCACAACATTGACACTAAAATCACACATCAACCAGCTGTCATATCACAACATTGACAGAAAAATCACACATCCATAAGCTGTCATATCATAATACTAGCACTAAAATCACACATCCACAAACTTATCATATCACAACAACAACACAACTAATATTACACATCCACAGCTGTCATAGCATAACATTGACACTAAAACCACTGCACCCATAAGCTGTTGTATCACAACATTGACACTAAAATCACACATCCACAAGCTGTCACATCACAACACTGACACTAAAATCACATGTCCATAAGATGTCATATCATAATACTGACACTACAATGTCACATCCACAAGCTGCCATATCACAACATTGACATTAAAATCACACATCTACAATCTGTCATATCACAAAATTGACACTAAAGTCACACATCCATAAGCTGTCATATTACAACACTGACACTAAAATCTCATATTCACAAGCTGTCATATCACATTGACACTAAAATCACACATCTACAAGCTGTCATATCACAACATTGACACTAAAATCACACATCCACAACCTGTCATATAATATTAGCACTAAAATCACACATCCACAAGCTGTTTTATCACAACACTGGCACTGAAATCACACATCCACAAGCTGTAATATCACAACATTGACACTAAAATCACACATCCATAAGCTGTCATATCACAACATTGGCACTAAAATCACACATTCACAAGCTGTCATATCACAACATTGACACTAAAATCACACATCAACAAGCTGTTATATCATAACACTGACACTGAAATCACACATCCACAAGCTGTCTCATCATAAAACTGAAACTCAAAATTCACACATCCATAAGCTGTCATATCAAAATACTAACACTAAAATCACACATCCACAAGCTGTCATATCACAACATTGACTCTTAAATCACATAATTATTCACAAGCTGTAATATCACAACACTGACATTAAAATCACACATCCACAAGCTGTTGTATCACACTGACATTAAATAACACATTCCACAAGCTGCCATATCACAACATTGACACAAAAATCACACATCAACAAGCTGTCATATCACAACATTGACAGAAACATCACACATCCATATGCTGTCATATCATAATATAGTACTAAAATCACACATCCACAAACTTATCATATCACAACAATAACACAACTAAAATTACACATCCACAGCTGTCATAGCATAACATTGACACTAAAACCACACACCCATTAGCTGTTGTATCACAACATTGACACTGAAATCACACATCCACAAGCTGTCACATCACAACACGGACAATAAAATTACACATCCGCAAGCTGCCATATCACAACATTGACACTTAAATCAGACATCAACAAGCTGTCATATCACAACATTAACACTAAAATTACACATCCACAAGCTGCCATATCACAACATTGACACTAAAATCACACATCAACAAGCTGTCATATCACAACATTGACACTAAAATAACACATGCACAATCTGTCATATCACAAAATTGACACTTAAAGTCACACATCCATAAGCTGTCATATTACAACACTGACACTAAAATCTCATATTCACAAGCTGTCATATCAAATTAACACTAAAATCACACATCCAAAAGATGTCATATCATAATACAGACACTAAAATCACACATCCACAAGCTGTCATATCACAACATTGACACTAAAATCACACATCCATAAGCTGTCATATAATATTAGCACTAAAATCACACACCCACAAGCTGTTTTATCACAAACTGGCACTGAAATCACACATCCACAAGCTGTAATATCACAACATTGACACTAAAATCACACATCCATAAGCTGTCATATCACAACACTGACACTAAAATTACACATCCTCAAGCTGTCATACCATTATACTAGCACTACAATCTCACTTCCTAAAGCTTTAATATCACAACACTGACACTAAAACCACACACCCTCAAGCTGTCATTATAAAATACTAGCACTAAGATCTCACTTCCTTTAAGATGTCATATTACAACACTAGTACTAAAATCACACATCCACTAGCTGTCATATCACAACATTGACACTAAAATAACACATCCCCAAACTGTCATATCACAACACGGACAATAAAATCACACATCCTCAAGCTGTCATTATATAATATTAGCACTAAAATCACACATCCACAAGCTATAATATCACAACATTATCACTAAAATCACACATCCACAAGCTATCATATCACAACATTGACACTTAAATTACACATCCATAAGCTGTCATATCACAATATTGACACTAAAATTACACATCCATAAGCTGTCATATCATAACATTGACACTAATATCACACCTCCACAAGCTGTCGTATCACAACATTGACACTAAAATTACACATCCACAAGGAGTGTTTTCAGGCAAATGATGGGTATTGCTTGGTGAGGACTATGACTTCTTTACCAGTTCATGATGCAAATATGAAAATCAAAAAGTTTGTAAATAAACCATTAATTTGTTTCTGTTTTGGAAATGGATATAGCTTTGGTAAATGTAACAAAACCATCCAATTTTGCACAAAACAAAATACTTATCTAAGACAAAAAGTGTAATAGTATTTAAGTTTCATAAGAATTCCTATAAAAAGATTTAAAGAATGTCAAAAGAAATATTTTGAAGATATCTTACTTATACATGTATAACACTAGCATGTGTACCCCTAATATCATAATGTAATCAGTTTTGAAAGCCCTATTAAACCTAAAAAATAATAACAAAAAATGATTAGAATAAGATATGTTTGTAATATTGCTAAAACAAATCTATGCCCCTAAATGACTGGTTTTTAAAAATGCACAAAATAAATGACTTTGATCAAAATGACTGTGAATTACTTAAATGAGAAGACCAAGCTTTTCAACTACATGTATCTAAAAAGTTTAATCATTTTTGACAATCTGCATTCTGCAGTTCATGTTCTGCATTTGTTCAGGTTACATACCAGTTTATTTTGAGAATAAACAAAAACCATGTACAGTGCCGATTAAGACTGTTGGAACAGGGGTCTATAAACAAGAAGAGTAAAGTTTAAAGTATGAGACAAAGTCATGCATCATTATGGACTTTTCATTTTTTGGAAAAATAAGTATTGATGTCTGCGATAAAAATGTATAATTTTCACAAGAGTAGGTAGCATAATTTATGTTATTTATTCCGTGTCTAAAATACAATGAGTACCCAAGGCTTGATATATAATAATGCTCTAATAACTTTTCCTCACAGTCCACCATATTATCTACTCATGTATTTAATACTCACTTACACACTTATACACCACAAATCACTTTCTTGCTGTCAATGTTGAGAGGCTACCAATGGGTTTTTGCTTAGTACAAGCCAACGAATTGATACAGTTATTAAAAGAAATGTTTTTATTTTATACAGACGATTCATCCCTTCGTGCAATAAATTTCAGCTCATGTGTTCCAGTTTACTAAAACACTGAGGAGAATAAAAGGGAACTATCTAGCCACAAGCAGCTGGATTATTGCTAAATACCTCCCCATGCTGTGCTCTATTGAAATGAATTGTGCATAAATCACCAGCTAAAGTTGTTAATTACAAATAGCCGACCATTAACTTTTATACAAAACAATGAATTATTATTTAAAAAAATATACATTGTATGTATTTTTTCATTTGCAAACTTTTAAACATGTAATTTATCACCTGAAAGAATAAAACTTTAAAAGTTTTCGATAATTTTTATATATAAATATTTTGCAGGAGCTGATCACCACACTGTACATTGGTTTTTTAGGGCTCATATTTTCTTCCTACTTTGTCTACCTCGCTGAGAAAGATGCAGAACCAGACTCTGACTCCAAGTTTAACAGTTATGCAGATGCTCTCTGGTGGGGAGTGGTAAGTACTTATTCATATACACATATATCTCCATCACTTCTGACTCAAAGTTTAACAGTTATGCAGATGATTGGTATGTCCTTATTCATATACACATATATCTCCATCACTTCTGACTCAAAGTTTAACAGTTATGCAGATGCTCTCAGGAGGGGATTGGTATGTCCTTATTCATATACACATATATCTCCATCACTTCTGACTCAAAGTTTAACAGCTATGCAAATGCTCTCTTGTGGGGAGTGGTAAGTCCTTATTCATATACACATACATCTCCATCACTTCTGACTCAAAGTTTAACAGCTATACAGATGCTCTCTGGTGGGTAGTGGTAAGTCCTTATTCATATACACATATATCTCCATCACTTCTGACTCAAGTTTAACAGTTATGAAGATGCTCTATTGTGGGTAGTGGTATGTCCTTATTCATATACACAGATATCTCCATCACTTCTGACTCCAAGTTTAACAGCTATGCAGATGCTCTCAGGTGGGGAGTGGTAAGTCTTTATTCATATACACATACATCTCTATTACTTCTGACTCAAAGTTTAACAGCTATGCAGATGCTGTCAGGTGGGGAGTGGTAAGTCCTTATTCATATACACATACATCTCCATCACTTCTGACTCAAGTTTAACAGTTATGCAGATGCTCTCTGGTGGGGAGTGGTATGTCCTTATTCATATACACAGATATCTCCATCACTTCTGACTCCAAGTTTAACAGCTATGCAGATGCTCTCAGGTGGGGAGTGGTAATTCCTTATTCATATACACAACATCTCCATCACTTTAGACTCAAACTTTAACAGCTATGCAGATGCTCTCAGGTGGGGAGTGGTATGTCCTTATTCATATACACATACATCTCCATCACTTCTGACTCAAAGTTTAACAGTTATGCAGATGCTCTCTGGTGGGGAGTGGTATGTCCTTATTCATATACACAGATATCTCCATCACTTCTGACTCCAAGTTTAACAGCTATGCAGATGCTCTCAGGTGGGGAGTGGTAATTCCTTATTCATATACACAACATCTCCATCACTTTAGACTCAAACTTTAACAGCTATGCAGATGCTCTCAGGTGGGGAGTGGTAAGTCCTTATTCATATACATATACATCTCCATCACTTCTGACTCAAAGTTCAACAGTTATGCAGATGCTCTCTGGTGGGGAGAGGTATGTCCTTATTCATATACACATATATCTCCATCACTTCTGACTCCAAGTTTAACAGCTATGCAGATGCTGTCAGGTGGGGAGTGGTAAGTCCTTATTCATATACACATACATTTCCATCACTTCTGACTCAAAGTTTAACAGTTATGCAGATGCTCTCTGGTGGGTAAGTGGTATGTCCTTATTCATATACACAGATATCTCCATCACTTCTGACTCCAAGTTTAACAGCTATGCAGATGCTGTCAGGTGGGGAGTGGTAAGTCCTTATTCATATACACATACTCTCCATCACTTCTGACTCAAAGTTTAACAGTTATGCAGATGCTCTCTGGTGGGGAGTGGTATGTCCTTATTCATATACACAGATATCTCCATCACTTCTGACTCCAAGTTTAACAGCTATGCAAATGCTCTCAGGTGGGGAGTGGTAAGTCCTTATTCATATACACATACATTTCCATCACTTCTGTCTCAAAGTTTAACAGCTATGCAGATAATTTCTGGTGGGGAATTGTAAGTCCTTATTCATATACACAACATTTCCATCACTTCTGACTCAAAGTTTAACAGCTATGCAGATGCTGTCTGTTGGGGAGTGGTAAGTTCTTATTCATATACTTATACATCTCAAACATTTCTGACTCAAAGTTTAAAAGCTTTAAGATGCTCTCAGGTAGGTAGTGGTATGTCCTTATTCATATACAGGTACATCTCCATCACTTCTGACTCAAAGTTTAACATCTATGCAAATGCTCTCAGGTGGGGAGTGGTAAGTCCTTATTCTTATACACATACATCTCCATCACTGCTGTCTCAAAGTTAAACATCTATGCAGATGCTCTCAGGTGGGGAGTGGTAAGTCCTTATTCATATACACATATATCTCCATCACTTCTGACTCAAACTTTAACAGCTATGCAGATGCTCTCTTGTTGGGAGTGGTAAGTCCTTATTCATATACACATATATCTCCATCACTTCTGACTCGCAGTTTAACAGCTATGCAGATGCTCTCTTGTGGGGAGTGATAAGTCCTTCTTCATATACACATATATCTCCATCACTTCTGACTTAAAGTTTAACAGCTATGCAGATGCTCTCTTGTGGGGAGTGGTAAGTCCTTATTCATATACACATACATCTCCATCACTTCTGACTCAAAGTTTAACAGCTATGCAGATGCTCTCGTGGGGAGTGGTAAGTCCTTATTCATATACACATATATCACCATCACTTCTGACTTAAAGTTTAACAGCTATGCAGATGCTCTCTTGTGGGGAGTGGTAAGTCCTTATTCATATACACATACATCTCCATCACTGCTGTCTCAAAGTTTAACAGCTATGCAGATGCTCTCTTGCGGGGAGTGGTAAGTCCTTATTCATTTACACATACATCTCCATCATTTCTGACTCAAAGTTTAACAGCTATGCAGATGCTCTCTGGTGGGGAGTGGTAAGTCCTTATTCATATACACATACATCTCCATCACTGCTGTCTCAAACTTTAACAGCTATGCAGATGCTCTTTGGTGGGGAGTGGTAAGTCCTTATTCATATACACATACATCTCCATCACTGCTGTCTCAAACTTTAACAGCTATGCAGATGCTCTCTGGTGGGGAGTGGTAAGTCCTTATTCATATACACATACATCTCCATCACTGCTGTCTCAAACTTTAACAGCTATGCAGATGCTCTCTGGTGGGGAGTGGTAAGTCCTTATTCATATACACATATATCTCCATCACTGCTGTCTCAAAGTTTAACAGTTATGCAGATGCTCTCTGGTGGGGAGTGGTAAGTCCTTCTTCATATACACATATATCTCCATCACTTCTGATCAAATTTTAACAGCTATGCAGATGCTCTCTGGTGGGGAGTGGTAAGTCCTTATTCATATACACATACATCTCCATCACTTCTGACTCAAAGTTTAACAGCTATGCAAATGCTCTCAGGTTGGGAGTGGTAAGTCCTTATTCTTATACACATACATCTCCATCACTGCTGTCTCAAAGTTTAACAGAAATGCAGATGCTCTCTGGTGAGCAGTGGTAAGTCCTTCTTCATATACACATATATCTCCATCACTTCTGACTCAAATTTTAACAGCTATGCAGATGCTCTCTTGTGGGGAGTGGTAAGTCCTTATTCATATACACATACATCTCCGTCACTTCTGACTCAAAGTTTAACAGTTATGCAAATGCTCTCTGGTGGGGAGTGGTAAGTCCTTATTCATATACACATACATCTCCATCACTGCTGTCTCAAAGTTTAACAGTAATGCAGATGCTCTCTTGTGGGGAGTGGTAAGTCCTTATTCATATACACAACATCTCCATCACTTCTGACTCAAAGTTTAACAGCTATACAGATGCTCTCAGGTGGGGAGTGGTAAGTTCTTATTCATATACTTATACATATCCATCACTTCGGACTCAAAGTTTAACAGCTATGCAGATGCTCTCTGGTGGGGAGGGATAAGTCCTTATTCATATACACAACATCTCAATCACTTCTGAATCAAAGTTTAACATCTATGCAAATGCTCTCAGGTGGGGAGTGGTAAGTCCTTATTCATATAC
This sequence comes from Panopea generosa, assembly GCA_029582155.1. Lineage (NCBI taxonomy): Eukaryota > Metazoa > Mollusca > Bivalvia > Adapedonta > Hiatellidae > Panopea > Panopea generosa. The sequence continues at coordinate 57,727,459 of CM055898.1, read as the reverse complement.
ACATACATCTCCATCACTTCTGACTCAAAGTTTAACAGCTATGCAAATGCTGTCTGGTGGGGAGTGGTAAGTCCTTATTCATATAAACATACATCTCCATCACTGCTGTCTCAAACTTTAACAGCTATGCAAATGCTCTCAGGAGGGGAGTGGTAAGTCCTTCTTCATATACACATACATCTCCATCACTGCTGTCTCAAAGTTTAACATCCATGCAGATGCTCTCAGGTGGGGAGTGGTAAGTCCTTATTCATACACACATATATCTCCATCACTTCTGACTCGCAGTTAAACAGCTATGCAGATGCTCTCAGGTGGGGAGTGATAAGTCTTTCTTCATATACACATATATCTCCATCACTTCTGACTCAAACTTAAACAGCTATGCAGATGCTCTCTTGTGGGGAGTGGTAAGTCCTTATTCATATACACATACATCTCCATCACTTCTGACTCAAAGTTTAACAGCTATGCATATGCTCTCTGGTGGGGAGTGGTAAGTCCTTATTCATATACACTTACATCTCCATCACTGCTGTCTCAAAGTTTAACAGTAATGCAGATGCTCTCTTGTTGGGAGTGGTAAGTCCTTATTCATATACACAACATCTCCATCACTTCTGACTCAAAGTTTAACAGCTATACAGATGCTCTCAGGTGGGGAGTGGTAAGTTCTTATTCATATACTTATACATATCCATCACTTCGGACTCAAAGTTTAACAGCTATGCAGATGCTCTCTGGTGGGGAGGGATAAGTCCTTATTCATATACACAACATCTCAATCACTTCTGAATCAAAGTTTAACATCTATGCAAATGCTCTCAGGTGGGGAGTGGTAAGTCCTTATTCATATACACATACATCTCCATCACTTCTGACTCAAAGTTTAACATCTATGCAAATGCTCTCTGGTGGGGAGTGGTAAGTCCTTATTCATATACACATACATCTCCATCACTGCTGTCTCAAACTTTAACAGCTATGCAAATGCTCTCAGGAGGGGAGTGGTAAGTCCTTATTCTTATACACATACATCTCCATCACTGCTGTCTCAAAGTTTAACATCTATACAGATGCTCTCAGTTGGGGAGTGGTAAGTCCTTATTCATATACACATATATCTCCATCACTTCTGACTCGCAGTTTAACAGCTATGCAGATGCTCTCAGGTGGGGAGTGATAAGTCCTTCTTCATATACACATATATCTCCATCACTTCTGACTCAAACTTAAACAGCTATGCAGATGCTCTCTTGTGGGGAGTGGTAAGTCCTTATTCATATACACATACATCTCCATCACTGCTGTCTCAAAGTTTAACAGCTATGCAGATGCTCTCTGATGGGGAGTGGTAAGTCCTTCTTCATATACACATATATCTCCATCACTTCTGACTCAAATTTTAACAGTTATGCAGATGCTCTCTTGTGGGGAGTGGTCAGTCCCTATTCATATACACATTCATCTCCATCACTTCTGACTCAAAGTTTAACAGCTATGCAAATGCTCTCAGGTGGGGAGTGGTAAGTCCTTATTCTTATACACATACATCTCCATCACTGCTGTCTCAAAGTTTAACAGAAATGCAGATGCTCTCTGGTTGAGAGTGGTAAGTCCTTCTTCATATACACATATATCTCCATCACTTCTGACTCAAATTTTAACAGCTATGTAGATGCTCTCTTGTGGGGAGTGGTAAGTCCTTATTCATATACACATACATCTCCATCACTGCTGTCTCAAAGTTTAACAGCTATGCAGATGCTCTCTGATGGGGAGTGGTAAGTCCTTCTTCATATACACATATATCTCCATCACTTCTGACTCAAATTTTAACAGTTATGCAGATGCTCTCTTGTGGGGAGTGGTCAGTCCCTATTCATATACACATACATCTCCATCACTTCTGACTCAAAGTTTAACAGCTATGCAAATGCTCTCAGGTGGGGAGTGGTAAGTCCTTATTCTTATACACATACATCTCCATCACTGCTGTCTCAAAGTTTAACAGAAATGCAGATGCTCTCTGGTTGAGAGTGGTAAGTCCTTCTTCATATACACATATATCTCCATCACTTCTGACTCAAATTTTAACAGCTATGTAGATGCTCTCTTGTGGGGAGTGGTAAGTCCTTATTCATATACACATACATCTCCATCACTGCTGTCTCAAAGTTTAACAGCTATGCAGATGCTCTCTGATGGGGAGTGGTAAGTCCTTCTTCATATACACATATATCTCCATCACTTCTGACTCAAATTTTAACAGTTATGCAGATGCTCTCTTGTGGGGAGTGGTCAGTCCCTATTCATATACACATACATCTCCATCACTTCTGACTCAAAGTTTAACAGCTATGCAAATGCTCTCAGGTGGGGAGTGGTAAGTCCTTTTTCTTATACACATACATCTCCATCACTGCTGTCTCAAAGTTTAACAGAAATGCAGATGCTCTCTGGTTGAGAGTGGTAAGTCCTTCTTCATATACACATATATCTCCATCACTTCTGACTCAAATTTTAACAGCTATGTAGATGCTCTCTTGTGGGGAGTGGTAAGTCCTTATTCATATACACAGATATCTCCATCACTTCTGAATCAAAGTTTTACAGCTATGCAGATGCTCTCTTGTGGGGAGTGGTAAGTCCTTATTCATATACACATACATCTCCATCACTGCTGTCTCAAAGTTTAACAGCTATGCAGATGCTCTCTGATGGGGAGTGGTAAGTCCTTCTTCATATACACATATATCTCCATCACTTCTGACTCAAATTTTAACAGTTATGCAGATGCTCTCTTGTGGGGAGTGGTCAGTCCCTATTCATATACACATACATCTCCATCACTTCTGACTCAAAGTTTAACAGCTATGCAAATGCTCTCAGGTGGGGAGTGGTAAGTCCTTATTCTTATACACATACATCTCCATCACTGCTGTCTCAAAGTTTAACAGAAATGCAGATGCTCTCTGGTTGAGAGTGGTAAGTCCTTCTTCATATACACATATATCTCCATCACTTCTGACTCAAATTTTAACAGCTATGTAGATGCTCTCTTGTGGGGAGTGGTCAGTCCCTATTCATATACACATACATCTCCATCACTTCTGACTCAAAGTTTAACAGCTATGCAGATGCTCTCTGGTGGAGAGTGGTAAGTCCTTATTCATATACACATACATCTCCATCACTTCTGACTCAAAGTTTAACAGCTATGTAGATGCTCTCTTGTGGGGAGTGGTAAGTCCTTATTCATATACACATACATCTCCATCACTGCTGTCTCAAAGTTTAACATCTATGCAGATGCTCTCTGGTGGGGAGTGGTAAGTCCTTATTCATATACACGTACATTTCCATCACTTCTGACTCAAACTTTAACAGCTGTGCAGATGCTCTCTTGTGGGGAGTGGTAAGTCCTTATTCATATACACATACATCTCCATCACTGCTGTCTCAAAGTTTAACATCTATGCAAATGCTCTCTTGTGGGGAGTGGTAAGTCCTTATTCATATACACATACATCTCCATCACTTCTGACTCAAAGTTTAACAGCTATGCAGATGCTCTCTGGTGGGGAGTGGTAAGTCCTTATTCATATACACATATATCACCATCACTTCTGACTGAAAGTTTAACAGCTATACAGGTGCTGTCAGGTGGGGAGTGGTAAGTCCATATTCATATACATGTACATCTCCAACACTTTTGACTCATAGTAACAGCTATGCCGATGCTGACTGGTGGGGTGTGGTTAATCCTTATTCATATACACGTACATCTCCATCACTTTTAATTCTAAGTTTTTCTAATTTTAAGATGTTGTGTACACTAGTTAGTCTGGATGATGTTGTGTACACCAGTCTTTCTGGTAGATGTTGTGTACACTAGTCTGTCTGGTAGATGCTGTATACACAAGTCTGTCTGGTAGATGCTGTGTACACAAGTCTGTCTGGTAGATGTTGTGTACACAAGTCTGTCTGGTAGATGTTGAGTACACAAGTCTTTCTGGTAGATGCTGTGTACACTAGTCTGTCTGGTAGATGGTGTGTACACCAGTCTTTCTGGTAGATGTTGTGTACACAAGTCTGTCTGGTAGATGCTGTGGACACCAGTCTGTCTGGTAGATGTTGTGTACACAAGTCTTTCTGGTAGATGTTGTGTACACCAGTCTGTCTGGTAGATGTTGTGTACACTAGTCTGTCTGGTAGATGCTGTGTACACAAGTCTGTCTGGTAGATGCTTTGGACAATAGTCTGTCTGGTAGATGTTGTGTACACAAGTCTGTCTGGTAGATGTTGTGTACACAAGTCTTGCTGGTAGATGCTGTTTACACAAGTCTGTCTGGTAGATGCTGTTGACACTAGTCTGTCTGGTAGATGTTGTGTACACCAGTCTGTCTTGTAGATGCTGTGGACACTAGTCTGTCTGGTAGATGTTGTGTACACAAGTCTGTCTGGTAGATGCTGTGTACACCAGTCTTTCTTGTAGATGTTGTGTACACAAGTCTGTCTGGTAGATGCTGTGTACACAACTCTGTCTGGTAGATGATGTGTACACTAGTCTGTCTGGTAGATGTTGTACACACAAGTTTTTCTGGTAGATTTTGTGTACACCAGTCTGCCTGGTAGATGTTGTGTACACTAGTCTGTCTGGTAGATGTTGTGTACACCAGTCTGTCTGGTAGATGTTGTGTACACTAGTCTGTCTGGTAGATGCTGTGTACACAAGTCTTTCTGGTAGATGTTGGGTACACAAGTCTGTCTGATAGATGCTGTGGACACCAGTCTGTCTGGTAGATGTTGTGTACACCAGTCTTTCTGGTAGATGTTGTGTACACAAGTCTGTCTGGTAGATGTTGTGTACACAAGTCTTTCTGGTAGATGTTGTGTACACAAGTCTGTCTGGAACATGTTGTGTACACCAGTCTGTCTGGTAGATGTTATGTACACAAGTCTGTCTGGTAGATGCTGTGGACACTAGTCTGTCTGGAACATGTTGTGTACACTAGTCTGTCTGGAACATGTTGTGTACACCAGCCTGTCTGGATGATGTTATGTACACTTATCTGTCTGGAAGATGTTGTGAACACAAGCCTGTCTGGTAGATGTTGTGTACACCATTTTGTCTGGATGATGTTGTGTACACTAGTCTGTCTGGTAGAAGTTGTGTACACTAGTCTGTCTGGAAGATGTTGCGTACCCCAGTCTGTCTGAATGTTGTTGTGTACACTAGCATGTCTGGATGATGTTGTGTACTCTAGTCAGTCTGGTAGATGTTGTGTACACCAGTCTTTCTGGTAGATGTTGTGTACTCTAGTCTGTCTGGTAGATGCTGTGGACACTAGTGTGTCTGGAACATGTTGTTTACACTAGTCTGTCTGGTAGATGTTGTGTACACTAGTCTGTCTGGTAGATGTTGTGTACACTAGTCTGTCTGGTAGATGCTGTGGACACTAGTCTGTCTGGAAGATGTTCTTTACACTAGTCTGTCTGTTAGATGCTGTGAACACTAGTCTGTCTGGAAGATGTTGTGAACACAAGTCTGTCTGGAAGACGTTGTGTTCACCAGTTTGTCTGGATGATGTTGTGTACACTAGTCTGTCTGGTAGAAGTTGTGTACACTAGTCCGTCTGGAAGATGTTGTGTACACCAGCTTGTCGGAATGTTGTTGTGTACACTAGCCTATATGTCGTGTACACCAGTCGGTCTGGTAGATGTTGTGTACACCAATCTGTCTGGTAGTTGTTGTGTACACTAGTCTGTCTGGAACATGTTGTGTACACTAGTCTGTCTGGATGATGTTATGTACACTAGTATGTCTGGTAGATGTTGTGGACACTAGTCTGTCTGGAAGATGTTGTGTACACCAGTCTGTCTGGTAGATGCTTTGGACAATAGTCTGTCTGGTAGATGTTGTGTACACAAGTCTGTCTGGTAGATGCTGTGTACACCAGTCTTTCTTGTAGATGTTGTGTACACAAGTCTGTCTGGTAGATGCTGTGTACACAACTCTGTCTGGTAGATGATGTGTACACTAGTCTGTCTGGTAGATGTTGTACACACAAGTTTTTCTGGTAGATTTTGTGTACACCAGTCTGCCTGGTAGATGTTGTGTACACTAGTCTGTCTGGTAGATGTTGTGTACACCAGTCTGTCTGGTAGATGTTGTGTACACTAGTCTGTCTGGTAGATGCTGTGTACACAAGTCTTTCTGGTAGATGTTGGGTACACAAGTCTGTCTGATAGATGCTGTGGACACCAGTCTGTCTGGTAGATGTTGTGTACACCAGTCTTTCTGGTAGATGTTGTGTACACAAGTCTGTCTGGTAGATGTTGTGTACACAAGTCTTTCTGGTAGATGTTGTGTACACAAGTCTGTCTGGAACATGTTGTGTACACCAGTCTGTCTGGTAGATGTTATGTACACAAGTCTGTCTGGTAGATGCTGTGGACACTAGTCTGTCTGGAACATGTTGTGTACACTAGTCTGTCTGGAACATGTTGTGTACACCAGCCTGTCTGGATGATGTTGTGAACACAAGCCTGTCTGGTAGATGTTGTGTACACCATTTTGTCTGGATGATGTTGTGTACACTAGTCTGTCTGGTAGAAGTTGTGTACACTAGTCTGTCTGGAAGATGTTGCGTACCCCAGTCTGTCTGAATGTTGTTGTGTACATTAGCATGTCTGGATGATGTTGTGTACTCTAGTCAGTCTGGTAGATGTTGTGTACACCAGTCTTTCTGGTAGATGTTGTGTACTCTAGTCTGTCTGGTAGATGCTGTGGACACTAGTGTGTCTGGAACATGTTGTTTACACTAGTCTGTCTGGTAGATGTTGTGTGCACTAGTCTGTCTGGTAGATGTTGTGTACACTAGTCTGTCTGGTAGATGCTGTGGACACTAGTCTGTCTGGAAGATGTTCTTTACACTAGTCTGTCTGTTAGATGCTGTGAACACTAGTCTGTCTGGAAGATGTTGTGAACACAAGTCTGTCTGGAAGACATTGTGTTCACCAGTTTGTCTGGATGATGTTGTGTACACTAATCTGTCTGGTAGAAGTTGTGTACACTAGTCCGTCTGGAAGATGTTGTGTACACCAGCTTGTCGGAATGTTGTTGTGTACACTAGCCTATATGTCGTGTACACCAGTCGGTCTGGTAGATGTTGTGTACACCAATCTGTCTGGTAGTTGTTGTGTACACTAGTCTGTCTGGAACATGTTGTGTACACTAGTCTGTCTGGATGATGTTATGTACACTAGTATGTCTGGTAGATGTTGTGGACACTAGTCTGTCTGGAAGATGTTGTGTACACCAGTCTGTCTGGTAGATGTTGTGTACACCAGTCTGTCTGAAGAATGTTTTGTACACCAGTCAGTCTGGTTGATGTTATGTACATCAGTCTGTCTGGTAGATGTTGTGTACACTAGTCTGTCTGGAAGATGTTGTGTACACTAGTCTGTCTGGATGATGTTGTGTACACCAGTCTGTCTGGATGTTTTTGTGTACACTTGCCTGTCTGGATGATGTTGTGTACACCAGTCTGTCTGGTAGATGTTGTGTACACTAGTCTGTTTGGAAGATGTTGTGTATACCAGTCCATCTGAATGATGTTGTGTACACCAGTCTGTCCGGTTGTTGTTTTATACACCAGTCTGGTTGATGTTGTGTACACCAATATGTTTGGTTGTTTTGTACACCAGTCTTGTTGATGCTGTGTACACCAGTCTGTCTAGATGATGTGTACACCAGTCTTTCTGTATGATGTTGTATACACCAGTCTGTCTGGATGATGTTGTGTGCACTAGTCTGTCTGGATGTTGTATACACCAGTCTGTCTTGATGATGTTATGTACACCAGTCTTTCTGGTTGATGTTGTGTCCACCAGCCTGTCTGATGTAGTGTACACCATTCTGTCTAGATGATATGTGTACACCAGTCTTTCTGTATGATGTTGTATACACCAGTCTGTCTGGATAATGTTATGTACACCAGTCTCTCTGGATGATGTTAACAAACATTTGTCTGAATGATGTTGTTTGCACCAGGTTGTCTGGATGATGTTGTAAACACCAATCTGTCTGGATGATGTACACACTAGTCTATCTGTATGATGTTGTATAAACCAGTCTGTCTGGATGATGTATGCACCCATCTGTCTGAATGATGTTGTATACACCAGTTTCTTTGGATGATGTTGTATACACCAGTCTGTCTGGATGATGTTGTATACACCAGTCTCTTTGGATGATGTTGTGCACACCAGTCGGTCTGGATGATCTTGTTTTTACCAGTCTGTCTGGATGATGTTGTATGCACCCATCTGTCTGGATGATGTTGTATGTACCAGTCTGTCTTGATGATGTTGTATAAACCATTCTGTCTGGATGATGTTGTATGCACCAGTCTGTCTAAATGATGTTGTATGCACCAGTCTGTCTGGATGATGTTGTATGCACCAATGTGTCTGGTTGATATTGTATGCACCAGTCTGTCTGTATGATGTTGTATGCTCCAGTATTTCTTGATGTTGTGGTATACTCCAGTCTGTCTGGAAGATGTTGTGTACACCAGTCTGTCTGGATGATGTTATGTACACCAGTCTGTCTGGATGTTTTTGTGTACACTAGCCTGTCTGGATGATGTTGCGTACACTAGTCTGTCTGGTAGATGATGTGTACACCAGTCTGTCTTGAAGATGTTATGTATACCAGTCGGTCTGGTTGATGTTGTGTACACCAGCTTGTTTGGTTGTTGTTTTGTACACCAGTCTGGTTGATGCTGTGTACACCAGTCTGTCTAGATGATGTGTAAACCAGTCTTTCTGTATGATATTGTATAAACCAGTCTGTCTGGATGATGTATACACCAGTTTGTCTTGATGATGTTATGTATACCAGTCGGTCTGGTTGATGTTGTGTACACCAGCTTGTCTGATGATATGTACACCAATCTGTCTAGATGATATGTGTACACCAGTCCTTCTGTATGATGTTGTATACACCAGTCTGTCTGGATGGTGTTGTTTCGACTAGTTGTTTGGATGATGTAGTATACACACATCTGTCTGCATGATGTTGTTTGCACCAGTCTGTCTGGATGATGTTGTAAACACTATACTGTCTGGATGATATACACACCAGTCTATCTGTATGATGTTGTATAAACCAGTCTGTCTGGATGTTGTATGCACCAGTATGTCTGAATGATGTTGTATACACCAGTCTCTTTTGATGATGTTGTATACACCAGTCTGTCTGGATGATGTTGTATACACCATTCTCTTCGGGTGATGTTGTGTACACCAGTCTGTCAGGATGATCTTGTATTTACCAGTCTGTCTGGATGATGTTGTATGCACCCATCTGTCTGGGTGATGTTGTATGCACCAGTCTGTCTGGATGATGTTGTATACATCATTCTGTCTGGTTGATGTTGTACGAGGGGCATTCCAAAAGTAATGCAACTGATTATCTTGCAGCCTCGCCTTGCACAGGATTTTCGTGAAAATTGTACCGATGTAGCGAAACATCCATTCTCTACACATACATACCAAGTTTACAGGTGTACACACAGTATTATTGCTAATACAGTGATAAAAGCAACATATAGTCATTGACACTATAGTAAAATGGTTGGCAAGAGAAGTGTAAAGGCAGCTGAAATTGAGGTTATGTAAAGACTCTATGCCAGCTTGGCGTATCAGCGAAGGAGATTTTTGACGGATGGTGTGTTGTTCATGGACAGAATGAAGTGTCATATGCCACCGTCACGAGGTGGATTAAGAAGTTTAAAAGCAGTTGTGACTCCATTAATGATGCACCAAAATCAGGACGTCCTTGTAGTGCTACTTCTAACATTATGGTTAACAAAGTATGTGATGTGGTTAAGTCTTACGCCAGACTAACTGTTCATCAGATAGCTAGTATAGTTGGTATTTCAGCCGCAAGCGTATTCCGCATTCTAAAACGTAATTTAAAAATGAGACGTATTACAGCTAGATGGATCCCTCATTTGTTGTCAGACAAGCAAAAGCGTGTCTGACTTGAAACTGCCAGAAAACTGCTTAAAATGTTTCCAAAATATCAAAGAAAGCAGTTTTCTGACATTATTACTGGAGATGAGACATGGGTACACTTTTTCGAGCCTACCAGTAAAATTAACAACAAAATATGGGCTACCAAAAACTGTCGCTGTCCCACAATTGCCAGAAGATTGATCAGTGCTAAGAAAGCAATGTTTGTTATTTTCTTTGATATACGTGGTCCATTTTATAAAGAAAAAGTGTTGAAGAAACTTATGTTCCAAATGTCGCCCACACACTGGCTTAAAGCACCTATCCCTGTTGCATGACAACGCCCCTGCGCATAAGTCTGCTATTGTGACCTCGTTTTTGAACAAGGAAAGGGTTCGAGTTCTTCCACATGCACCATATTCCCAAGACCTAGCCCCGTGTGACTATTTCTTGTTCCCTAAACTGAAAAAACATTTAGCTAGTAGACGGTATAGGTCCTGACAGGCCCTGGGGTCCACTGTGTATCAGTGTATGCTGGGTATACCTGAAAATGAGTATGAAGATGTCTTTAAGAACTGGATTAAACGTTTGAAACTTTGTGTACGTAACAAGAGAGATTACTTTGAGGTTATGACGCGTAAATAATTAAATATTTATCAAACGCATGCTTTATATTACCCAAGTTGCATTACTTTTAAAATGCCCCTCATATGCACCAGTCTGTCTGAATGATGTGGTATGCACCAGTCTGTTTGGATGATGTTGTATGCACCAGTCTGTCTGATTGATGCTGTATGCACCAGTCTGTCTGTATGATGTTGTATGCTCCAGTCTGTCTGGATGATGTTGTATACACCAGTCTGTCTAAATTATGTTGTATGCACCAGTCTGTCTGGATGATGTTGTATACACCAGTCTGTCTTGATGATGTTGTATGCACCAGTCTGTCTGGATTATGTTGTATGCACCAGTCTGTCTGGATGATGTTGTATACACCAGTTATTCTGGATGATGTTGTATGCACCAGTCTGTCTGGATAATGTTGTATGCACCAGTCTCTCTGGATGATGTTGTATGCACAAGTCTGTCAAGATGATGTTGTGTACACCATTCTGTCTGGATGATTCTGTGTATACCAGTATGACTGGTTGATGTTGTATGCACCCATATGTCTGGATGATGTTGTATACACCAGTCTGTCTGGATGATGTTGTATGCACCAGTCTATCTGGATGATGTTGTATGCACTAAACTGTCTGGATGATGATGTGTACACCATTCTGTCTAGATGATGTTGTATGCACCAGTCTGTCTGGATGATATTGTATACACCCATCTCTCTGGAATATGTTGTGTGCACCAGTATGTCTGGATAATGTTATATACACCCATCTGTCTGGAATATGTTTTATACACCAGTCTGAGTGGATGTCTGGGTGATGTTGTATGCACTTGTCTGTCTGGATGATGATGTGTACACCATTCTGTCTAGATGATGTATACACCAGTCTGTCTGGATGATGTTGTATACACCAGTCTGTCTGGATTATGTTGTATACACTAGTCTGTCTGGATGATGTTGTATACACTAGTCTGTCTGGATGATGATGTGTACACCATTCTGTCTAGATTATGTTGTATACACCGGTCTGTCTTGATGATGTTGTATACACCATTCTGTCTAGATTATGTTGTATACACCAGTCAGTCTGGATGATATTGTATACACCAGTCTGTCTGGATGATGTTGTATATACAAGTCTGTCTGGATGATTTTGTATACACCAGTATGCCAGACATAATCAATGGTTCATTAATTTTGAATATGGCCACCACAGGAGTGATAATTTTGCATTGAGTTACTTTGTTTATGTATATCGGGTAATGTACAAAATGACAACCACTCTCAAACCAGAGAATTCAAATTTACATGATGGATTTTGCAATGCTCCTTCTGTGATGAACTTCTGTTTGTGACACTGTATATTATCCAATATGGCCTCTTTTACTTTCTCTACCCAGAAGTCCCTTTTTATGACCCCATCATTGGAAGAATGGTGATATGGCACTAAGTGTTACTCCTGTCTATTCGTTCATGTGTGCATATGTCCGTCCATCCACATGACCATCTGTCAAATCAATTTCTGATGAATAACTTCTGAAAGGGTCTGTATATTTAAATGAGTTTTGATGTGTAGCTGTATATGATAAAATACAGGTGAAGTTTGATATTTGTCAACATCAATGAAATCTTACACAAGTTATAGAGATTCCTTATTTATATATTGAATGGGAAGTATTTACCAGTATGCATAGATTTAAAAAACATACATATATTGTCTGCAAAACTTACAACAATCTGATGGCTTGGCAGCATCATACCAGCATCCATCAAGGTTTGTGGGTCCCTACCACCTCTCTACAATGCTCAAGTAAAAGCAGGAAATTATTTCAGACTATTACCTGTATTGCTTTTTTTTACAAAAACTGGACAAAATGCACTCTGCAATTTTTGTTATAAGAAAGAAAACAATATATATTTGATATAATTATCATAAAATATAACTGTTTAATTTGTATTATACAGCACACTATTTTCTTATCTAATCCTGCTTTGGAAGCAGTGAACAATTTGGAAATATTGGTAAACTTGTCCTCAGGTTATAATAAGATGAATCAGACTCTAAAACCTGGTTCTCTTTTTTTAAAATTACATTATTAGGTATTTATATTTCTAACACAAATATTCGCAAATCTGAAAATACAAATATTGAATTAATACATTTTAAAAACAAAAATGTTCACTGCTACCTCCACCATGACAAAACACACTAATGACAGTTTGTTTTCAGGAAATCAGTCAAGCATTCAGTCACTCAGGCCAAATATTTTGTAGACTATTGATTGATTGATTGAATATTTAGCATCATTTTTATGCCATTAAGGGCTAATAAGTAGATGATCAGTTAACCTAACCATTGTTTCCTGGGATCCTAGAAGGTTACCCAGTACTTAAGTGCACCCCATCTCTGTATGTAACTGATAACTTTCCCACTTTAATCAGCAGTGAGAGACGAATGATAATGAAACGCAATGTCTTATATCAATCATCACGGAGATTGTTGCTGATTTATGGACTTAAATAGCAGTTTAGTTGAAAGGATTTTGTAGCATATGAAGGGCAAAGGCTAGTCATTCATTCCATTGAAAGCATGTGTGAATGTTTACAAATGGAGTCAGATGCAAACATTTGTATTTGACTTATAATGAACTGGTCCAACTATAAAACTTCTATCTACTTGCAGTTTATATGTTCCCTGGACCTGGTTAGTCCAGTAGATTATAAGCTCATCTAGACTATCAAACCAGAGGCCGTGAGTTTGAATTCCTGCTCAGCCATTCTTCATGATGACTGAAATATGAAATAGTCATTTATCTCTCACTGCTGATTCAAGTGGGAAAGTTATCAGTTAGTTGCTGAGATATGTGTGCTCTACCACTGGTTAACCTTCAAAGATTCCAGGAAAGAGTTGTTAGGATACTAATCATCTGTTTGCCCTCAATGGCATAATAATAACGTTAAATATTCAAACAAACATAATTATACACCATACATACTATTTTGGATAAAATGCATCTTATTTATATAATGAATATGAAGTTTTTATCAGTGTGGCAGAGACTTCCTCATTAATATATTGAATATGAACTGTTTATCAGTGTGGCTGAGACTTCCTCATTAATATATTGAATATGAACTGTTTATCAGTATGGCTGAGACTTCCTCATTAATATATTGAATATGAAGTTTTTATCAATATGGCTGAGACTTCCTTATTAATATATTGAATATGAAGTTTTTATCAGTGTGGCTGTGACTTCCTTATTAATATATTGAATATGAGCTGTTTATCAGTATGGCTGAGACTTCCTTATTTATATATTGAATATGAAGTTTTTATCAATATGGCTGAGACTTCCTTTTTAATATATTGAATATGAAGTTTTTATAAGTATGGCTGAGACTTCCTTATTAATATATTGAATATGAAGTTTTTATCAGTATGGCTGAGACTGCCTTATTAATATATTGAATATGAAGTTTTATCAGTATGGCTGAGAATTCCTTATTTATATATTGAATATGAACTTTTTATCAGTTTGGCTGAGAATTCCTTATTAATATATTGAATATGATGTTTTTTATCAATATGGCTGAAACTTCCTTATTGATATATTGAATATGATGTTTTTATCAATATGGCTGAGACTTCCTTATTAATATATTGAATATGAAGTTTTTATCAGTATGGCTGAGAATTCCTTATTTATATATTGAATATGAACTGTAAATCAATATGGCTGAGACTTCCTTATTAATATATTGAATATGAAGTTTTAGTCAGTGATACTAAGACTTCTTATTAATATATTAAATATGAAGTATTTATCAATGGCTGAGAATTCCTTATTTATATATTGAATATGAAGTTTTTATCAGTGTGGCTGAGACTTTCTTAATAATATATTGAATATGAAGTTTTAATAAGTGATGCTGAGACTTCCTTATTAATATATTGAATATGATGTTTTTATCAATATGGCTGAGACTTCCTTATTAATATATTGAATATGAAGTTTTAATAAGTGATGCTGAGACTTCCTTATTAATATATTGAATATGATGTTTTTATCAATATGGCTGAGACTTCCTTATTAATATATTGAATATGAAATATTAATCAATATGGCTGAGACATCCTTATTAATACATTGAATATGATGTTTTTATCAACATGGCTGAGACTTTCTTATTAATATATTGAATATGATGTTTTTATCAACATGGCTGAGACTTTCTTATTAATATATTGAATATGAAGTTTTTATCAACATGGCTGAGACTTCCTTATTAATATATTGAATACGATGTTTTTATCAACATGGCTTAGACTTCCTTCTTAATATATTGAATATGATGTTTTTATCAATATGGCTGAGACTTCCTTATTAATATATAAAATATGATGTTTTTATCAATATGGCTGAGACTTTCTTATTAATATATTGAATATGATGTTTTTATCAACATGGCTGAGACTTCCTTATTAATATATTGAATATGATGTTTTTATCAATATGGCTGAGACTTTCTTATTAATATATTGAATATGATGTTTTTATCAACATGGCTGAGAATCCTTATTAATATATTGAATACGATGTTTTTATCAACATGGTTTAGACTTCCTTCTTAATGTATTGAATATGATGTTTTTATCAATATGGCTGAGACTTCCTTATTAATGTATTGAATATGATGTTTTTATCAACATGGCTGAGACTTCCTTATTAATATATTGAATATGATGTTTTTATCAACATGGCTGAGACTTCCTTATTAATATTATATTGAATATGATGTTTTTATCAACATGGCTGAGACTTCCTTATTAATATATTGAATACGATGTTTTTATCAACATGGCTTAGACTTCCTTCTTAATATATTGAATATGATGTTTTTATCAATATGGCTGAGACTTTCTTATTAATATATAAAATATGATGTTTTTATCAACATGGCTGAGACTTCCTTATTAATATATTGAATATGATGTTTTTATCAACACGGCTTAAGACTTCCTTCTTAATATATTGAATATGAAGTTTTTATCAACACGGCTGAGACTTCCTTATTAATATATTGAATACGATGTTTTTATCAACACGGCTGAGACTTCCTTATTAATGTATTGAATATGATGTTTTTATCAACACAGCTGAGACTTCCTTATTAATATATTGAATATGATGTTTTTATCAACATGGCTGAGACTTCCTTATTAATATATTGAATATGAAGTTTTTATCAACATGGCTGAGACTTCCTTATGAATATATTGAATACGATGTTTTTATCAACATGGCTTAGACTTCCTTATGAATATATTGAATACGATGTTTTTACCAACATGGCTTAGACTTCCTTCTTAATATATTGAATATGATGTTTTTATCAATATGGCTGAGACTTCCTTATTAATATATAAAATATGATGTTTTTATCAATATGTCTGAGACTTTCTTATTAATATATTGAATATGAAATATTTATAAATATGGCTGATTCTTCCTTATTAATATATTGAATATGAAGTTTTAATCAGTGATGCTGAGACTTCCTTATTAATAGATTGAATATGAAGTTTTATCAGTGTGGCTGAGACTTCCTTATTAATATATTGAATATGAAGTTTTTATCAATATGGCTAAGACTTCCTTATTAATATATTGAATAGGATGTTTTTATCAGTATGGCCGAGACTTCCTTTGTAATTTATTGAATATGAAGTTTTTATCAGTGTGGGTGAGACTTCCTTATTAATATATTGAATATGAAGTTTCTATCAGTGTGGGTGAGACTTCCTTATCAATATATTGAATATGAAGTTTCTATCAGTGTGGGTGAGACTTCCTTATTAATATATTGAATATGAAGTATTTATCAATATGGCTGAGACTTCCTTTTTAATATATTGAATATGAAGTTTTAATCAGTGTTGCTGAGACTTCCTTATTATTATATTGAATATGAATTTTTTATCAATATGGCTGAGACTTCCTTATTAATATATTGTATATGAAGTTTTTATAAGTGTGGGTGAGACTTCCATAATAATATATTGAATATGATGTTTTTATCAGTGTGGCTGAGACTTCCTTAATAATATATTGAATATGATGTTTTTATGCCCTCCCAAAGGGGGGAAGCATATAGTCGTCGCTTCATCCATGCGTGTGTACGTGCGTGCGTGCATGTGTGCGTGCGTCCATCCATGTGTCACCAAATTTTGGTCCGGACTATTTCTCTACAACCTCTGGTTGGAATTTTATGAAACTTGCTATGATGCATCACTACCAAATAGAGATGTGCATAATATCTTTGTGTTTCGGTTCAATGATTTTTCTTGGAGTTATGGCCCTTTAATTGAGTTTTTGACCAAATTCTTGTCCGCACTATTTCTCTACAACCTCTGGTTGGAATTTTATAAAACTTGCTAGGATGCATCATTACCAAATGCAGATGCGCAAATTATCTTTATGTTTCGGTTCGATGATATTTCATGGAGATATGGCCCTTTGATTTTGTCTGTGACCAAATTCTTGTCTGAGCTATTTATCTACAACCCAATGTTGGAATTTTATGAAACTTTCTAGAATGCATCACTACCAAGTGGAGATGCGCATATTGTCTTTGTGTTCCGGTTAGATGATTTCCATGGAGTTATGGCCCTTTCATTGAGTCTGTGACCAAATTATTGTCTGTGCTATTTCTCTACAACCTGAGATTGGAATTTTATGAAATTTGCTATGTTTGTGTTCCAGTTTGATAATTTTTCACGGAGTTGTGGCCCTTTCATTCTGTCTGTGACCAAAATCTTCTCCACTCTTTTTCTCTACAACCTCAGGTTGGAATTTTATAAAACTTGCTAGGATGCATGATAACCAAGTGGAGATGTGCATATTGTCTTCATGACGCTATTTCGCTACAACCTCTGGTTTTAATTTTGTAAACCTAGCTAGGATATGCAAATATTGTCATTTTGTTCCAGTTCAATGATTGCTAATGAGTTCTGTCAAGCGCAGAGCCACATATTGTTCCTAATATGCAGTTTGATATTTTTCAACCAAGTAGCCATCAGCACTAAGGGAATATTGTACAGAGTAAAAAATTCACTTGGAGAGCATTCATCGGTTCCACCGATATTTTCTTGTTATCAATATGGCTTAGACTTCCTTATTAATATATTGAATATGAAGTTTTATCAGTATGGCTGAGACTTCCTTATTAATATATTGAATATGAAGTTTTATCAGTATGGTTGAGACTTCCTTATCAATATATTGAATATGAAGTATTTATCAAGATGGCTGGGACTTCCTTATTAATATATTGAATATGATGTTTTTATCAGTGCGGCTGAAATTTCCTTATTTATATATTGAATATGAAGTATTTATTAATATGGCTGAAACTTCACTGTTAGTATATTGAATATTAAGTATTTATCAATATGGCTGGGACTTTCTTATTAATATATTGAATATGATGTTTTTATCAGTGTGGCTGAGATTTCCTTATTTATATATTTAATATGAAGTATTTATCAATA
The DNA here is from genome assembly GCA_029582155.1 of Panopea generosa. Classification (NCBI taxonomy): domain Eukaryota; kingdom Metazoa; phylum Mollusca; class Bivalvia; order Adapedonta; family Hiatellidae; genus Panopea; species Panopea generosa. Next base: position 57,709,256 of record CM055898.1, on the reverse strand, counting down.
TGGCTGAAACTTCCTTATTAGTATATTGAATATTAAGTTTTTATCAATATGGCTGAGACTTCCTTATTAATATATTGAATATGAAGTTTTTATCAATATGGCTGAGACTTCCTTATTAATATATTGAATATGAAGTTTTATCAGTGTGGCGGAGACTTCCTTATCAATATATTGAATATGAAGTTTTTATCAATATGGCTGAGACTTCTTTATTAATATATTGAATATGAAGTTTTATCAGTGTGGCGGAGACTTCCTTATCAATATATTGAATATGAAGTATTTATCATTATGGCTGAAACTTCCTTATTAGTATATTGAATATTAAGTTTTTATCAATATGGCTGAGACTTCCTTATTAATATATTGAATATGAAGTTTTTATCAATATGGCTGAGACTTCTTTATTAATATATTGAATATGAAGTTTTATCAGTGTGGCGGAGACTTCCTTATCAATATATTGAATATGAAGTATTTATCAATATGGCTGAAACTTCCTTATTAGTATATTGAATATGAAGTTTTTATCAATATGGCTGAGACTTCCTTATTAATATATTGAATATGAAGTTTTTATCAATATGGCTGAGACTTCTTTATTAATATATTGAATATGAAGTTTTATCAGTGTGGCGGAGACGTCCTTATCAATATATTGAATATGAAGTATTTATCAATATGGCTGAAACTTCCTTATTAGTATATTGAATATGAAGTTTTTATCAATATGGCTGAGACTTCCTTATTAATATATTGAATATGAAGTTTTTATCAATATGGCTGCGACTTCTTTATTAATATATTGAATATGAAGTTTTATCAGTGTGGCGGAGACTTCCTTATCAATATATTGAATATGAAGTATTTATCAATATGGCTGAAACTTCCTTATTAGTATATTGAATATTAAGTTTTTATCAATATGGCTGAGACTTCCTTATTAATATATTGAATATGAAGTTTTTATCAATATGGCTGAGACTTCCTTATTAATATATTGAATATGATGTCTTTATCAATATGGCTGAAACTTCCTTATTAGTATATTGAATATTAAGTTTTTATCAATATGGCTGAGACTTCCTTATTAATATATTGAATATGAAGTTTTTATCAATATGGCTGAGACTTGAATTTCCTTATTAATATATTGAATATGATGTTTTTATCAATATGGCTGAGACTTCTTTATTAATATATTGAATATGAAGTTTTATCAGTGTGGCGGAGACTTCCTTATCAATATATTGAATATGAAGTTTTTATCAATATGGCTGAGCCTTCCTTATTAATATATTGAATATGATGTCTTTATCAATATGGCTGAGACTTCCTTATTAATATATTGAATATGAAGTTTTTATCAGTGTGACTGAGACTTCCTTTTTAATTTATTGAATATGAACTTAATTTATCAATACGGCTGAGACTTCTTTATTAATATATTGAATATAAAGTTTTATCAGTGTGGCTGAGATTTCCTTATTAATATATTGAATATGATGTTTTTATCAATATGGCTGTGACTTCCTTATTAATATACAGAATATGAAGTTTTTATCAGTATGGCTGAGACTTCCTTATTAATATATTGAATATGAACTTAATTTATCAATACGGCTGAGACTTCCTTATTAATATATTGAATATAAAGTTTTATCAGTGTGGCTGAGATTTCCTTATTAATATAATGAATATGATGTTTTTATCACTATGGCTGTGACTTCCTTATTAATATACAGAGTATGAAGTTTTTATCAGTATGGCTGAGACTTCCTTATTAATATATTGAATATGAAGTTTTTATCAGTATGTCTGAGACTTCCTTACTAATATATTGAATATGATGTTTTTATCAGTGTGGCTGAGACTTCCATATTAATATATTGAATATGATGTTTTTATCAGTGTGGCTGAGACTTCCATATTAATATATTGAATATGATGTTTCTATCAATGTGGCTGAGACTTCCTTTTTAATATATTGAATATAAAGTTTTTACCAATATGGCTGAGACTTCCTGATTAATGTATTGAATATGAAGTATTTATCAATATGGCTGAGACTTCCACATTAATATATTGAATAAGAAGTTTTATCAATATGGCTGAGACTTCCTTATTAAGGAGGAATATACCTTTTAAATTATTTTCGAAATCATTGGAATATTTGGTATGTAATGAAACTAGAAGTAATTTTGAATTTGAATATGCTTTTTTTTCTGCGGTAAATATAACACTTCTTTACATATGACGTCGTAAACATGGCCATGTTTGGTCTTTTTGACGTCCCGATTTATAGCAGCAAAATCGCGTATTTGTCGACCTCAGTCAAGTTATACCGAATGTACAGAATCGAAACACATATCACCACGTACACATTCAATGGATATATGAATTTACATATGCAATAATTACGACAAACGCCAAATTCTGAAAATATTAGCGAAAAAAAGGAAATTATTATTTTCATTATTTTTTCGAAAAAAATGTTTCAAATCAAAATTATCAAAAAACAAACCGAGCGATTTTGGAATAATTTTTATTTGATCTCTAACAATATGCTTCACAGTGATTGTGAGATTTTTAGAACAATTGACAAACTAGATTTTTTTTTATTTTTAATTATTTAACCCCACCCTACGTCAAAAAAGACGTCAACATATTGCATAATTCTACACGTTTTCAATAAGATTTTCGGCAGTTGATTAAGGTTAAATTATTTTCTAAATCAGTGGTTCAATTAGTATATTATGAACTTAGAATAAATTTCCAATTTGAATATGTATTTTTTGCAGCGGTCAATAGAATATATATTTATATGTGACGTCGTAAACATGGCCATGCTCAGCCTTTTTGACGTCCCAATGTATAGCAGCCAAATCGCATATTTTTTCGACCTCAGTTGAGTTATTCCTAATACACAGAATAGAAACATATATCACCATGTACACATTTGACGGATGTATGGATTTACAGATGCAAAAATTATGACGAACGCCACATTTTGAAAATACTAGCGAAAAACGGAAACTATTTTTTTCTCTCAATTTTTTCGTAAAAATGGCTTCAAATCAAAATTACCAAAAATCAAACCAAGCGAATTTTGCACAATTTTTATATGTTTTCATACTATATATTGTACAATAATTGTGAGATTTTTAGAAAAATTGACAAACCAGAATTTTTATGATATTCAATTATTTAACCCTACCCTATGTCAAAAAACGCTTTAAAGCAAACGTCAACGTCGGTATAGCGCATGAGGTATACGTTTTGTGATAATTAAACAAGTTTGTTCTTACCATTATATTAGTTTTTTGTGCACACTAGTTATATATACTTCTGCTGTTTAGTGGCAACTAATTTGTCTTTAGCATTTATGATAGCGTGTCTGTTTGGTGCAAGTACAAAACCGTCATTTTTTTTTCACTTACAGGGAACTGGATTCCAAATCAATATTCTCATTTCTGACTAGCTCCATGACTGCCAGTGAAATGTGGACATCACGGTTGTCAATTATTAGAACAACAGGTCTGGCCTTTCTAAAAATCGGAGCAAACTGTTACATATACATAAAATGGGCTTGAAACAATACTGTCTATGATGAGCAGTGAAAATCCACGATCCAGGTATATTGTCATTGCACGTACGTAGGAGCATGGGGCTGGGTGGAAGGGTGGTTTTTCACTGCTATAATGGGTATTGTTTCAAGCTCATTTTATGAATGTGTACTGAACAGTTTGCTCCGAATTTTAGAAAAGCCAGACCTGTTGTTCTAATAATTGACAACCGTGACGTCCACATTTCACTAGCAGTCGTGGAGCTAGTCAGAAATGAGAATATTGTTTTGGAATCCAGTTCCCTGTAAGTGAAAAAAAATGACGGTTTTGTACGTGCACCAAACAGACACGCTATCATAAATGCTATAGACAAATTAGTTGCCACTAAACAGCAGAAGTATATATAACTTGTGTGCACAAAATACTAATATAATGGTAAGAACAAACTTGTTTAATTATCACAAAACGTATACCTCATGCGCTATACCGACGTTAATGTTTGCTATAAAGCGTTTTTTTAACGTAGGGTAGGGTTAAATAATTGAATATCATAAAAAATCTAGTTTGTCAATTTTTCTAAAAATCTCACAATTATTGTAAAATATATAGTATAAAATCATATCAAAATTATGCAAAATTTGTTTGATTTGTTTTGTGTTTATTTTGATTTGAAGCAGTTTTTTCGAAAAAATCGAGAAAAAAATAATTTCCGTTTTTCGCTAGTATTTTCAAAATGTGGCGTTCGTCGTAATTTTTGCATTTGTAAATCCATACATCCATCAAATGTGTACATGGTGATATATGTTTCTATTCTGTGTATTAGGAATAACTCAACTGAGGTCGAAAAATATGCGATTTGGCTGCTATACATTGGGACGTCAAAAAAGGCTGAACATGGCCATGTTTACGACGTCACATATAAATATATATTCTATTGACCGCTGCAAAAAATACATATTCACATTGGAAATTACTTCTAGTTTCATAATATACTAATTGAACCAATGATTTAGAAAATATTTTAACCTTAATCAACCGCCAAAAATCTTATGAAAAACGTGTAGAATTATGCAATATGTTGACGTCTTTTTTGACGTAGGGTGGGGTTTAATAATTAAAAATAAAAAAAATCTAGTTTGTCAATTGTTCTAAAAATCTCACAATCACTGTGAAGCATATTGTTAAAAATCAAATAAAAATTATTCCAAAATCGCTCGGTTTGTTTTTTGGTCATTTTAATTTGAAACATTTTTTTCGAAAAAATAATGAAAATAATAATTTCCGTTTTTCGCTAATATTTTCCGAATTTGTCGTTCGTCGTAATTATTGCATATGTAAATTCATATATCCGTTGAATATGTACGTGGTGATATGTGTTCCGATTCTGTACATTCGGTATAACTTGACTGAGGTCGACAAATACGCGATTTTGCTGCTATAAATCGGGACGTCAAAAAGACCAAACATGGCCATGTTTACGACGTCATATGTAAAGAAGTGTTATATTTACCGCAGAAAAAAAGCATATTCAAATTCAAAATTACTTCTAGTTTCATTAAATACCAAATATTCCACTAATTTCGAAAATAATTTAAAAGGTATATTCCTCCTTAATATATTGAATATGAAGTTTTTATCAATATGTCTGAGACTTCCTTACTAATATATTGAATATGATGTTTTTATCAGTGTGGCTGAGACTTCCATATTAATATATTGAATATGATGTTTCTATCAATGTGGCTGAGACTTCCTTTTTAATATATTGAATATAAAGTTTTTACCAATATGGCTGAGACTTCCTGATTAATGTATTGAATATGAAGTATTTATCAATATGGCTGAGACTTCCACATTAATATATTGAATAAGAAGTTTTATCAATATGGCTGAGACTTCCTTATTAATATATTAAATATGAAGTTTTATCAAGATGGCTGAGACTTCCTTATTAATATATTGAATATGATGTCTTTATCAATATGGCTGAGACTTCCTTATTAATATATTGAATATGAAGTATTTATCAGTATGGCTGAGACTTCCTTTTTAATTTATTGAATATGAACTTAATTTATCAATATGGCTGAGACTTCCTTTTTAATATATTAAATATGAAGTTTTTATCAATATGTCTGAGACTTCCTAATTAATATATTGAATATGAAGTATTAATCAATATGTCTGAGACTTCCTTATTAATATATTGAATATGAAGTTTTTATCAATATTGCTGACACTTCCTTATTAATATATTGAATATAAAGTTTTTACCAGTATGGCTGAGACTTCCTTATTAATATATTGAATATGATGTCTTTATCAGTATGGCTGAGACTTCCTTATTATTATATTGAATATGAAGTATTTATCAATATGGCTGAAACTTCCTTTTTAATTTATTGAATATGAACTTAATTTATCAATATGGCTGAGACTTCCACATTAATATATTGAATATGATGTTTTATCATTGTGGCTGAGACTTCCTTATTAATTTATTGAATATGAAGATTTTATCAGTATTGCTGAGACTTCCTTACTAATATATTGAATATGATGTTTTTATCAATACAGCTTAGACTTCCTTATTAATATATTGAATATGAAGTTTTAATCAATATGTCTGAGACTTCCTTATTAATATATTGAATATGAAGTTTATCAGTGTGGCTGAGACTTCCTTATTAATATATTGAATATGATGTTTTTATCAGTGTGGCTGAGACTTCCTTATTAATATATTGAATATGATGTTTTTATCAATACAGCTTAGACTTCCTTATTAATATATTGAATATGAAGTTTTATTAATATGGCTGAGACTTCCTTATTAATATATTGAATATGAACTTAATTTATCAATATGGCTGAGACTTCCTTATTAATATATTGAATATGAACTTGATTTATTAATATGGCTGAGACTTCCTTATTGATATTTTGTAGATAACAGTAACAACAATAGGGTATGGTGACGTCGTACCTCAGACATGGACAGGAAAAATCATCACGTCATGTTTCTCCGTGTTTGCTGTCTCATTCTTTGCATTGCCATCTGTAAGTGCGAGTGTCTAAAACTACTAACATTTCATATTTACAGATCACAGTCACTACCATAGGTTATGGAGACACTGTGCCGCAGACGTGGATGGGCAGAATTGTGGCCTCGTGTTTTTCAGTGTTTGCAATATCATTCTTTGCCTTGCCGGCAGTAAGTTTGTATATTTGTTGTTTTGATCAAGTCTGTAGTAACTTTTATGTTTCTTTGGAAGTGTTTGTAAACATGTTTATTGTAATATGCATGTGTTACTAAGTTTTTTAATTTTATTTAAAATTTTCAGGGAAACAACAGTAACTTGATCAGTGATAATTGTGGTACATGTTTTAGTGATATGTTGGTATATAAGCATTATTAATGCTTTAATGGTTTAACTGCAGTATCACTGATATGTTGGTATATAAGCATTAGTGGTGCATTAATGGTTTAATCACAGTATCACTGATATATTGGTTTATAAGCATTAGTGGTGCATTAATGGTTTAATCACAGTATCACTGATATGATGGTTTATAATCATTAGTGGTGCATTAATGGTTTAATCACAGTATCACTGATATGTTGGTATATAAACATAGGTGGTGCTTTAATGGTTTAATCACAGTATCACTGATATGTTGGTTTATAATAATATGTGGTGCTTAAATGGTTTAACCACAATATCACTGATATGTTGGTATATAAGCATAAGTGGTGCATTGGTCGTTTAACCACAGTATCACTGATATGTTGGTTTTTAAGCATTAGTGGTGCATTAATGGTTTAATCACAGTATCACTGATATGTTGGTATATAAACGTAAGTGGTGCTTTAATGGTTTAACCACAGTATCACTGATATGTTGGTATATAAACATAAGTGGTGCTTTAATGGTTTAACCACAATATCACTGATATGTTGGTATATCAGCATTAGTGGTGTATTAATGGTTTAACCACAGTTTCACTGATATGCTGGTATATATAAGCATACATGGTGCATTGTTGGTTTAACCGCAGTATCACTGATATGTCTGTTTATTAGCATTAGTGGTGCATTGATGGTTCAACCACAGTATCACTGATATGTCAGTATATAAGCATAAGTGGTGCAGTGATAGTTTAACCACAGTATCACTGATTTGTTTGTATGTAAGCATTAGTGGTGCATTGATGGTTTAACCACAGTATCACTGATATGTTGGTATGTAAGCATTAGTGGTGCATTGATGGTTTAACCACAGTATCACTGATATGTTGGTATATAAGCATTAGTGGTGCATTGATGGTTTAACCACAGTATCACTGATATGTTGCTATATAAGCATTAGTGGTGCATTGATGGTTTAACCACAGTATCACTGATATGTTTGTATATAAGCATAAGTGGTGCATTGGTGGTTTAACCACAGTATCGCTGATATGTTGGTATATAAACATAAGTGGTGCATTGGTGGTTTAACCACAGTATCGCTGATATGTTTGTATATAAGCATAAGTGGTGCATTGGTGGTTTAACTACAGTATCGCTGATATGTTGGTATATAAGCATAAGTGGTGAATTGGATGTTGAACCACAGTATCGCTGATATGTTGGTATATAAGCATTAGTGGTGCATTGGTGGGTTAACCACGGTATCACTGATATGTTGGTATATAAGCATTAGTGGTGCATTAATGGTTTAACCACAGTATCGCTGATATGTTGGTATATAAGCATAAGTGGTGCATTGGTGGTTTAACCACAGTATCACTGATATGTTGGTATATAAGCATAAGTGGTGCATTGGTGGTTTAACCACAGTATCCCTGATATGTTGGTATATAAACATAAGTGGTGCATTGGTGGTTTAACCAAAGTATCACTGATATGTTGGTATATAAGCATAAGTCATGCATTAATGGTTTAACCACAGTATCACTGATATGTTAATAAATTAGTGGTAGACCATTGCATTAGAGATATATGTATAGTTATATGTGACAGTTTACTATTACAGTAAAGACTATAAGTGATTAATCACAGTGACTACATTAGTAATAGACTAATACAACAGGGTTGGTTGGCAGTAGATGTGATAGGTTACCATTATTGTAAAGACTATTAGTGATTAATCACAGTGACTACAGTAGTAATAGATTGATACAACAGGGTTGGTTGGCAGTAGATGTGATAGGTTACCATTATAGTAAAGACTATTAGTGATTAATCACAGTGACTACAGTAGTAATAGATTGATACAACAGGGCTTGGTGGCAGTATATGTGATAGATTACCATTACAGTAAAGACTATTAGTGATTAATCACAGTGACTACAGTAGTAATAGAATGACAAAAACTGTTATTAGTCTCATGACTAAAATAATTTATTTGAATGGTTTTTGGTGTGTTTTGTTGTTGCTGACATGACAGTTAATATCTTTGTTTATTTGAGTGTGGCCTGGTCCCTCTGTGGCCTTAGGGATGGGGCCCAAACAGTCAAATTCCTTTGGTGCCCAAAGCTTCTGGCTAATACACCACCCAGGTGACTGTTAAGGCCCATTGACCTCTTGTATTCTGTTGAGGTCTGCCTTTAATAAAACCATTCAGAGTTTATTCATTATAAGTTTCTTTCAGAGGCTGGGAGCATTCATTATTAAAACATTAAATATCTTTTCTGTGCAAACATTAACATTTTTGTTGGTTTCATATATTCAAAATGGCTACTCAAATTTGCATTGAATTATATAGGGAATGTATAAATGAAATTCTCTTCCAAACTGCTTCCACTATTTCAGTAGAATTGTTTTCTTGGATGGTTACAAAGCGTTCAAGTACACAAACAAATGTATTTCAAATGCGTTGTTAGCATAGATAATGTTGATTTATTTAATAATTGATATAATAAAAGCAATGGTCATTTAATTGTGCTTTCTGTTTGTCGATATTGAAGACTATATGCATAAAAGTTACAATCTTATCGCAGGAAATAAAACAAGTAGTTATAAAATAATATGTAAAAACAATTTTGAATTAATATTGATATTTTTTTATAAGAGAAAAATCAACTGAAAATTATGTACTGCTAGGGGGCGCTGTTAATGAAGCTAAAATGAAAGCTTATATTTCAAAATATAAGTGTACAGATTTTTGATAATGTACGCCTGGGATGTCATAAAATGTGAAATGAACTCTGCAAACTACCTTAAATAAGAATTTGATATAAATATAATTTATAGTCTGTATTGGATGTATCAGAGTAAAATAGATAGCTTAACATTGCCTTTATTTCAAGTAATATAGGTATTGTACCTGCATATATTATAAATTGCAACAGACATACATAAATTGTATTAAGGATAAAATTGAGCTTAATTTATTGTTTTCCTATTATATGAATTATACAAATGGGTATTTGCTGATAGCTGTGGATTTCTTCTCTACTATTAAAATTATTAGACATATATAGAAAGATATAGGCTAGATATTGTCAGTTGTTTGTTTTCAATCCTAGATTGAGGGAAAAATGAACAAAATATGAAACATTTGCTTTTTAAAATTTAAAATCTGAACAAAATGATACAAATAAAATGTGTTAGTTTGTTTTTGTTTTTTATCATAAAATTTATGCTATATATATTAAAGGTATGATTTCAAATTAAAGTTAAAATTAAAGAAATATAATTAATCAATTACTCAATAATTGACTTAGCCAGGGGTTATGGGACTTGATTGTCACACTTGTTTGATTAGTTCACCTTATTTATTTTGATATTTATGGTTATATCATTTGAAGATTGTAGTCAATGTACACTGCTTGTCATTAAAATGTAACGTTGCCACATCAAACGTTCGATATTAAATAACTTGTTTATTAGGTGTTTATTACTGTTTATAATTTAAAACTGATATATATAATGATTAATACATGAACTCATATAAATCATTGTTGGCATTTATATAGTGATTAAAAAAGGAGAAAACACTAACACAAGGATTTACTTTATACTAATTACTACTAATGTTACATTTGTAATTATAAACATTGACTATAATAACTAGATATCAGAACTAAACAACTGTATCAACTAAACAATGTTCTATTATTCAGTATTCCGTACGCATTTTTTATGATGTGTAACCCATTTGTTAAATGTATCTGTATACCATGACTGGTCAGATGATGAGACCATACACTGGGTTTCTACCTTAAGTTTATCTGTGGATTCAAACTTTACACCACTAACCTCCACCGGATTTGTTGACTTTGGCCTTTATTGGTGGTGGTGTTCCTGGTGTTCCCCCACCCCCAACCCCCAAAGATCTCTTACAGTTAATTGTCTGTCTTGATAGATAGCATTTCTAACTGTTTACCTTTTGTGATAGCGAATCTCGGACTGAATATGATCTAGAGTCATCTTCAAAAGAATCCCATCTATTTTGAAATCGATCATGCCATTTAAACACTAATGAACGACTGCATTTATGTTTCATTCCTGTTTCAATCATTTTTATTGTGTGGGTAGGTATCTCCCCTATCTTCCCTTGTTTGTTTCCCTAATCTTCCCTTGTGTATCTCCCCTATCTTCCCTTGTGTATCTCACCTATCTTCCCTTATTTATCTCCCCTAATTTCCCTTATTTATCTCCCCTATCTTCCCTTGTTTATCTCCCTTATCTTCTTTTATTTATCTCCCCTATCTTCCCTTGTTTATCTCCCCTATCTTCCCTTGTGTATCTCCCCTATCTTCCCTTGTTTATCTCCCCTATCTTCCCTTGTGTATCTCTCCTATCTTCCCTTGTGTATCTCCCCTATCTTCCCTTGTGTATCTCCCCTATCTTCCCTTGTTTATCTTTCCTATATTCCCTTGTTTATCTCCCCTATCTTCCCTTGTGTATCTCCCCTATCTTCCCTTGTGTATCTCCCCTATCTTCCCTTATTTATCTCCCCTATCTTCCCTTGTTTATCTCCCTTATCTTCCCTTGTGTATCTTCCCTATCTTCCCCTGTGTATCTCCCTTATCTTCCCTTATTTATCGACCCTATATTCCCTTGTTTGTCTCCCTTATCTTCCCTTGTTATCTCCCTTACCTTCCCTTGTGTTTCTCCCCTATCTTCGCTTGTTTATCTCCCCTATCTCCCTTAATTATCTCCCCTTTCTTCTCTTATTTATCTCCCCTATCTTCCCTTGTTTGTCTCCCTTATCTTCCCTTGTTTATCTCCCTTATCTTCCCTTGTGTATCTCCCCTATCTTCCCCTGTGTATCTTCCCTGGTTTATCTCCCCTATCTTCTCTTATTTATCTCCCCTATCTTCCCTTGTGTATCTCCCCTATCTTCCCTTGTTTATCTCCCATATCTTCCCTTGTTTATCTCCCTTATCTTCCCTTGTGCATCTCCCCTATCTTCCCTTGTTTGTCTCCCTTATCTTCCATTATTTATCTCCCCTATCTTCCCTTATTTATCGACCCTATCTTCCCTTGTTTATCTCCCCTATCTTCCCTTGTTTATCTCCCCTATCTTCCCTTATTTATCTCCCCTATGTTTTCTTATTTATCTCCCCTATTTTCCCTTGTTTGTCTCCCCTATCTTCCCTTGGTTGTCTCCCTTATCTTCCCTTGTTTATCTCCCTTATCTTCCCTGGTGTATCTCCCCTATCTTCCCTTGTTTATCTCCCCTATCTTCCCTTGTTTATCTCCCTTATCTTCCCTTGTGTATCTCCCCAATCTTCCCTTGTTTATCACCCCTATCTTCCCTTCATATAATGAAATCTACCTATGGAAGGGTAATGGAACTGATTTGCAAATGATTTTAACTTTACTGTCAAAGGCCAGAAGTGTTTATTTGATGGTGCATTGTCTGTCTTCTCTCATCCACTGTCTGTCATCAGCCATCTGTTGTCTGTCATCAGTCGTACTCTGTTAGCAACACTTTCTCTGAAACCACTAGGCCAGGCAGACATACTCAAACACCACATGGATGTGTCTGATATACATGCAGTGAGACAATACACAATTATTTTTTTAGCTCTACTGGCCAAAGGTTAGCAGGGCTTTTGTCATGGAAAATTGTCCTCGTCTGTCCGCGATAGCACCATAAATTTTTCATTGAATTTGAACAAAACTTGCACAGCAGTTATATAACCATAAGATCTTTGACGAGTTCTTGAATCAGCATCAATTGACCACAAATGTCCCCCCCCCTACACCACCACAGTGCATTTGTGGTCAAATGACCATTGAATCTTAACCAAACTTGCACAGCAGTTATATAACCACAAGATCTAGGATTAGTTTTTGAACCAGCATCATTAGACCGCATCAGGGCTTATAAGCACATTTTAAGCAAAATTTTAAAAAACAGTTTGTCTGAAAGTTCAAGCCATAGAATTTAGATATTTTACATGATGCATTGCATGGAGGTCCTGTAAAGCATTTGTTGCCAGTGAGCATTCAGTACTCTTGGGCCTCTTGTTTCAATCTAAAATTCAAGATTGACACCATTACCATAAAAAAAAAAAGCACTTGTAAAAGGTGTAAGGAAACTTTGAGTTTTAAAAAAGAATATTTTTGTTAAACAGAAAGTTCTCATTTTCTCATACAATATGATGTTCAATAAGAGATAAAGCATTTTCTAGCAAAGCAAATATGATTTGATTGAATAAAGAGGATTGAATTTCTATAAGTGTCCCAAAAAAGGGTTAACATTGGATTTTTATAAAAACAATTCTCAACAGCTAATCAGCCAGCTATGTTCATTATTGATATAAATTATTCCTATGAGTGGGGGTTTGGTGTTTTAACAATAAGTCAAGAGGAAAGGGGAGATGGGAATTTGAGTTATACAGTACATGACATGTATAACCAACATTTACAAAAAATAGGTTGTATTCATTTTCACAATGCATACTGAATAACTTACCACAGCTGAGTCCGTTGCAGGTCAAATGAATGCTTATTATTGTCTTCTGCTCTGCACTAAGATACAGGTCAAATGAATGCTTATTATAGACTCCTGCACTAAGATACAGGTAAAATGGATGCTTATTATAGTCTCCTGCACCAAGATACAGGTCAAATGAATGCCTATAATAGACTCCCGCACTAAGATACAGGTCAAATGAATGCTTATTGTAGTCTCCTGCACTATGATACAGGTCAAATAAATGCTTATTGTAGTCTCCTGCACTATGATGCAGATCAAATAAATACTTTTTTTAGTCTTCTGCACTATGATACCGGTCAAATCAATGCTTATTATAGTCTCCTGCACTATGATACAGGTCAAATGAATGCTTATTGTAGTCTCCTGCACTATGATACAGGTCAAATGAATGCTTATTGTAATCTCCTGCTCTAAAAAACAGGTCAGTTGAATGCTTATTATAGTCTTCTGCACTATGATACAGGTCAAATGAATGCTTATTGTAGACTCCTGCACTAAGATACAAGTAAAATGAATGCTTATTGAAGACTCCTGCACTACGATACAGGTCAAATGAATGCTTATTATAGTCTCCTGCACTATGATACAGGTCAAATGAATGCTTATTGTAGTCTCCTGCACTATGATACAGGTCAAATGAATGCTTATTATAGTCTCCTGCACTATGATACAGGTCAAATGATTGCTTATTGTAGTCTCCTGCACTATGATACAGATAAAAAAAATACTTGTTATAGTCTTCTGCACTATGATACAGGTCAAATGAATTCTTATTGATGTCTCCTGCACTATGCTACAGGTCAAATAAATGCTTATTGTAGTCTCCTGCATTATGATGCAGATCAAATAAATACTTTTTATAGTCTTCTGCATTATGATACTGGTCAACTGAATGCTTATTATAGTATCCTGCACTATGGTATAGATCAAATAAATACTTGTTATAGTATTTTGCACTATGATACACGTCAAATGAATGCTTATTGTAGTCTCCTGCTCTAAGAAACAGGTCAATTGAATGCGTATTATAGTCTTCTGCACTATGATACAGGTCAAATGAATGCCTATTATAGTCTCCTGCACTAAGAAACAGGTCAATTGAATGCTTATTATAGTCTCCTGCACTATGATACAGGTCAATTGAATGCCTATTATAGTCTCCTGCACTAAGATACATGTCAATAAAATGCTAATTCAATCTCCTGCACTATGAAACAGGTCAAATGGATGCTAATTGTAGTCTCCTGCACTATGATACAGGTCAAATGAATGCTTATTGTAGTCTCCTGCATTATGATACAGGTCAAGTGGATGCTTATTTTAGTCTCCTGCACTGTGATACAGGTCAAATGGATGCTTATTATAGGCTTCTACACTAAGATACAGGTCAAATGAATGCTTATTGTAGTCTTCTGCACTATGATACAGGATCAAGTGGATGCTTATTATAGTCTCCTGCGCTATGATACAGGTCCAATGAATGCTTATTATAGGCTTCTGCACTAAGATACAGGTCAAATGAATGCTAATTGTAGTCTCTTGCACTATGATACATGTCAAATGGATGCTTATTATAGTCTCCTGCACCAAGATACAGGTCAAATGAATGCCTATTATAGACTCCTGCACTAAGATACAGGTCAAATGAATGCTTATTGTAGTCTCCTGCACTATGATACAGGTCAAATAAATGCTTATTGTAGTCTCCTGCACTATGATGCAGATCAAATAAATACTTTTATAATCTTCTGCACTATGATACCAGTCAAATGAATGCTTATTATAGTATCCTGCACTATGATACAGATCAAATAAATACTTTTTAGTGTCTTTTGCACTATGAAACAGGTAAAATGAATGCTTATTGTAGTCTCCTGCTCTAAGAAACAGGTCAATTGAATGCTAATTATAATCTTCTGTACTATGATACAGGTCAAATGAATGTTTATTATAGTCTCCTGCACTAAGAAACTGGTCAATTGAATGCTTATATAGTCTCCTGCACTATGATACAGGTCAATCGAATGCCTATTATAGACTCCTGCACTAAGATACATGTCAAATGGATGCTAATTGTAGTCTCCTGCACTATGATACAGGTCAAATGAATGCTTATTGTAGTCTCCTGCACTATGATTCAGGTCAAGTGGATGCTTATTATAGTCTACTGCACTATGATACAGGTCAAATGAATGCTTATTATAGGATTCTGCACTAAGATACAGGTCAAATGAATGCTTATTGTAGTTTCCTGCACTATGATACAGGTCAAGTGGATGCTTATTATAGTCTTCTGCACTATGATACAGGTCAAATGAATGCTTATTATAGGCTTCTGCACTAAGATACAGGTCAAAAGAATGCTTATTATAGTCTCCTGCACTATGATACATGTCAAATGGATGCTTATTATAGTCTAATGCACCAAGATACAGGTCAAATGAATGCCTATTATAGTCTAATGCACCAAGATACAGGTCAAATGAATGCCTATTATAGACTCCTGCACTAAGATACAGGTCAAATGAATGCTTATTGTAGTCTCCTGCACTATGATAAGGTCAAATGGATGCTTATTATAGTCTCCTGCACTATGATAAAGGTCAAATAAATGCTTATTATAGTCTACTGCACTATGATTCAGGTCAAATGAATGCTTATTATAGTCTCCTGCTCTATGATTTAGGTCAAATGAATGCCTATTTTAGTCTCCTGCTCTATGATTCAGGTCAAATGATACCTATTGTATACTCCTGCACTATGATACAGGTCAAATGAATGCCTCTTTTAGGCTCCTGCACTATGATACAGGTCAAAATGATGCTTATTATAGTATCCTGCACCAAGATACAAGTCAAATGAATGCTTGTTCTTGACTCCTGCACAAAGATACAGGTCAAATAAATGCTTATTATAGTCTCCTGTACTATGATACAGATCAAATGGATGCTTATTATAGTCTCCAGCACTATGATACAGGTCAAATGGATGCTTATTATATTCTCCTGCACTATGATACAGGTCAAATAAATGCTTATTATAGTCTCCTGTACTATGATACAGGTCAAATGAATGCTTATTATAGTGTCCTGCACTATGATACAGGTCAAATGAATGCTTATCATAGACTCTTGCACTAAGATACAGGTCAGATGAATGTGTATTATACATGTAGACTCCTGCTCTATGATACAGGTCAAATGAATGTCTATTATAGACTCCTGCTCTAAGATACAGGTCAAATGAATGCATTGTACTTTCCTGCACTATGAAACAGGTCAAATAAATGCTTATTATAGTCTCCTGCACTATGAAACAGGTCAAATGGATGCTTATTATAGTTTCCTGCACCAAGATACAGGTCAAATGAATGCCTATTATAGACTCCAGCATTAAGATACAGGTCAAATAAATGCTTATTATAGTCTCCATTACTATGATACATGTCAAATAAATGCCTATTACAGTCTCCTGCACTAAGATACAGGTCAAATGAATGCTTATTATAGACTCCTGCACTATGTTTCAGGTCAAATGAATGCTTATTTTAGTCTACTGCACTATGATACTGGTCAAATGAATGCTTTTTATAGTCTCATGCACTATGTTACAGGTCAAATGAATGCTTATTATAGAGTCCATTACTATAATACATGTCAAATAAATGCCTATTACAGTCTCCTGCACTAAGATACAGGTCATATGAATGCTTATTACAGTCTCCTGCACTGAGATACAGGTCAAATGAATGCTTATTACAGTCTCCTGCACTAAGATACAGGTCAAATGAATGCTTATTACAGTCTCCTGCACTGAGATACAGGTCAAATGAATGCTTATTACAGTCTCCTGCACTAAGATACAGGTCAGATGAATGCTTATTATAGTCTCCTGCACTATGTTACAGGTCAAATGAATGCTTATTATAGTCTCCTGCACTATATTACAAGTCAAATGAATGGTTATTATAGTCTCCATTACTAAGATACATGTCAAATAAATGCCTATTACAGTCTCCTGCACTAAGATACAGGTCAAATGAATGTTTATTACAGTCTCCTGCACTGAGATACAGGTCAAATGAATGCTTATTATAGTCTCCTGCACTATGGTACAGGTACTCCTGCACTATGATACAGGTCAAATGGATGCCTATAATAGTCTTCTGCACTATGATATAGGTCAAATGAATGCTTATTTTATTCTCTTGCACTATGATACTTCTGCATTAAGATACAGGTCAATAATATTGATGCTTATTATAGTTTCCTGCACTAAAATACAGGTCAAATGGATGCTTATTAGATTCTCCTGCTCTATGATACAGGTCAAATAAATGCTTATTATAGTCTCCTGCACTATGAAACTGGTCAAATGAATTCTAATTACAGTCACCTGCACTAAGATACAGGTCAAATGAATTCTTGTTACAGTCTCTTGCACTAAGATACAGGTCAAACAAATTCTTATTACAGTCTCCTGCACTAAGGTACAGGTAAATATAATCTCTTGCACGATGATACAGGTCAAATCAATGCTTATTTACTGCTGCACTATGATACAGGTCAAATGGATGGTAATTATAATCTCCTGCACTATGAAACAGGTCAAATGAATGCTTATTATAGACTCCTGCACTATGATACAGGTCAAGTGAATGCTTATTATAGACTCCTGCACTATGACACATGTCAAATGGATGCTGATAATTGTTTCCTGCACTATGATACACTCAAACTAATGCTTTTTTATAGTCTCCTGCACTATGATACAGGTTAAATGAATGCTTATTATAGACTCCTGCACTATGATACAGGTCAATGAATGCTTATTATAGGCTCATGTACTATGACACAGGTCAAATGAATGCTTATAATAGTCCCCTTCACTATGATACAGGTCAAATAAATGCTTATTGAAGTCTCCTGCACTATAATACAGGTCAAATGGATTCTAATTATAATCTCTTGCACGATGATACAGGTGAAATGAATGCTTATTATAGTCTGCTGCACTATGATATAGGTCAAATGAATGCTTATTGTAGTCTCGTGCACTATGATTCACATCAAATGGATGGTAATTATAATTTCCTGGACTATGAAACAGGTCAAATGAATGCTTATTATAAACTCCTGCACTATGATACAGGTCAAATGAATGCTTATCATAGACTCCTGCACTATGATACAGGTCAAATGGATGCTTATTATAGACTCATGCACTATGATACAGGTCAAATGGATGCTTATTATAAATTCCTGCGCTATGATACAGGTTAAATGGATGCTTATTATAGACTTCTGCACTATGATACAGGTCAAATGAATGCTTATCATAAACTCCTGCACTATGACACATGTCAAATGGATGCTTTTTATAGACTTCTGCACTATGATACAGGTCAATGCATCTTATTCATATTTCCTGAGCTGTGATATTAATATATTGATAAAAAAGCGTTCACATCGTAATGATCCAATATATACTTATTGTATGTGCTGTGATGCTCAATAATTTCAATTTCCTTTAAGATGTTTTGTATAGGTTCCTAACACAAAATGCAAATGTGGGATTTTGAAGTAAACAATTGTCAAGATGAAAGTCGCTTTACTTAAATAAATTCTGCTCAATAACTTTAGTTTTCTAACATGAAATTGAAGATTAGGTAAATCGAGTCAAGGTCACTGTTACTAATAATTGAAAAACAGTTTCTGGTCAATTACTTCAATTTTTATGAAATTTTGTTTAAACGTTTGTTATGCTAAATGAAAGCTTTGGATTTTGAGGGTAATCAGGTAAAGTCAAGGTCATAACATTACATCCAATAGAAAAAACAGTTTCTGCTCAGTTATCTTGGCCATGTATTATGCTTCTGGCTGACTTATGTGCTTAAATTGAATTCTTTGCATCCTTGTTTCAATTTTACATACATTATGCTCTATTTGCATTAGATTTTGGCTTAGTAACTTACACAATTATTCTATTAAAGTATTGAACACTTTATTGTATTGTGTTTCAGTGTTTTGAATAGTGTTTTCAAGTGCACTGCTCTTCCATCTGCTCTTGTTTAACATGACAAATGTATATGGCAAAAATATGCTGCCCTAACATTACCATCACTCCCTAATCATTGAACCCAGTGCATGCTGGTATTGTAACATATCAAGCTTACATCATTGTTAAGATGACTAGAATTCTGTTTAAATATGTGAGAAATTAACAAATACACATTGAATCTTATCACAATACATGTACTAAATTTGGACTACGCGAGATATTTTTCCATTGTGACTCATTGTGGCTCTCTGATGTGGTACAGACCGTAATCCGTTCAAGTACACCAAAAATGCATTTCAAATGGTTTGTTTTAAGTTTCAAATGCATTTTAGTTTCATCTTTGGTTTGCATTTTTTTATGATTAACATTGAAGAAAATGCGAAAATCTGTTCAGAATGATACTAAATGCATTTAAGCCTGCGTTTGCGTTCGAATTGTTTACCGTGTATTGTTTACCGTATATTGTTTACCATTTATCATTTACACGGCGTACTCACCAATCGCATCATCTCTGGTTGTCCAATTGTAACACCCATTACAAAATATTTGGTTGCAGTAGAATAAATAGTAAAAACTATATAATTAACGAAATCACCGGGTGTTATATGTGATAATATATTGATTAAATAAATTATAATAATATTGATTAAAATCTTTCTGAAAGATTGCTTACTGTGCCACCCTATTTTAGATATGGTCTACAATATAGGTGATGATTTGTAATATGACAGCAGATTAATGACAATGACAAATGACAATGACAAATGTTTTATTAAGCAACTCAGGCCTCCGGCCCATAATACATAATTACATTTATATCATATATAGTGAAAAGTGACAACAGTGCTACAAATATAAACATACATGTATATTAATAGATAAATAACAGTTGCTTTGCATTTGTTTACATGTTTAATGATTGGAAAAATAAATTTCTTTTATTAAATACTTCAAAAATAAATGTGCATAGTGTTTTTAGTTTTTGTTCATTTGTTATACTCATTAATCTGTAAAATGAATTTAGATTTATGGTAGTAACATTCAAAATATTGAAAAGCTATTCACTGCGTAAAGCTTCATAATAGGAACATTCCATGCATACATGGTATTCATCTTCAATTTCTCCAGCTGCACAAAGTATACAAGTTCTATCTTCATAAGCAACATTATTGTGTCTTCCAGTTTCTACATATAATTTGTGAGCTGAGCATCTAAATTTCGCAAAAGCAATTTTAAACTTTAGAGGTATTGATAAAGTAAGATATTTTTCAACGTTTAAAAGAGATTTAAAGTTTTCATAATGGTCAGCTTTGTGTGACTGAGAAATATCAGACCGCCAATCTTGTACAGCACAGTCAATAACACACTGTTTGAATAATACAAAAAACAAATTTTTATTTTCAGCATAATCTGAAATCCAGGCAAAACCAAAACTATGTCTAAAAAGTAAAGATTTAACATGTGTAGCCCAAGTCAGTCTACCAACATCATCAAATTGTCTTAACATAATATAACATTGTTTAGGGTTTCTATTAATATGTTAAATACTCAATCTCTGAAATTAAATACACACGGTAAGTGTGTCATGTCAATTTTTAGCTCTACTGGCCAAAGGCCAGAAGTGCTTATGCGATGGCGCGTTGTCTGTCGTCCATCGTCTGTTGTCTGTCGTCTGTCGTCTGTCGTCTGTTAGCAGCACTTTCTCTAAAACCACTAGGCCAATTAAACTGAAACTTCGCATGGGTGTTTCTATTGCATAGGAGACTATACAGAAGATTTTTTTTTCGATCTGAAATTCAAGATGGCCACTGTTACTAAAAATAGTCCAAAACTTAAAAAATCTTCTTCTCATGAATGGCCCAACAGATTTTCAAAATGTTTATGTAGAAATGATGACCAAAATAGTAAAATCATTTTCTTAAGAACTGGTAGTTTTAATGGGGTCTAAACAAACCTTCTGAAAAGTTGATTACAAAGAAAAAACAAAAATGTTCATGATAATTTTAATCAGTCAATATATACTGTATAATATTTTGTTTGCAATGTCAGTTTATAGTTATATTAATATACCTTTGAGCTGGTCTAAGTCATAAAATCAAAAAGTTTTTGCCAGAATGAGCCTGTATCTTAATATGAGTTGGTTCAGTTGACAGATGTTGATTGTTTTCACAGTGTTACTGGTTCTGGAATTGGTTACTTTTTGGGGTTTCTTTATCTCGTGTTTATCATATACCTGTATATTTAAAGTTATAATTACACATCAGTTATAAACTACATAATGATGCTTTATTCTACAGGGAATACTTGGGTCAGGCTTTGCCTTAAAAGTTCAACAGAAACAGCGTCAGAAACATTTCAATCGGCAAATTCCAACAGCTGCATCTCTTATACAGGTATGACATAAATAACACTAATACCATCTGTAAAAACACAATTCTCTGCATCTCATTTTTATGATCAACAAATCTCAAGATTCTTCTTCTAACCTAAACAATTAGAAACCACAGATGAACAGCTTTTTAACTCATTTGAGCAAAGCTCAGCATGAGCTTTTGTGAACTACTTTCATGCATTGTCTGTCGTCCATCCATCCCTCGTCCGTTGTTAACTTCTGCTTCAAGTGACTTCTCTTAAACCACACGACAGATTTTCACCAAATTTTGTGTGAAGTATTCTTACAAACGAGTGTATTGGATACTTGAAAGGTTTAGGGTCTGTGATACACATATCTGAGTGTATGGGATACATGAAAGGTAAGGTGTTTGTGATATGAGTGTATGGTGTACTTGAAAGGTTTAGGGTCTGTGATATAAGCGTATGGGATACTTGAAAGGTTTAGGGTCAGAAATATGAGTGTATGGGTTACATGAAAGGTTAGGGGTTTGTAATATGAGTGTATGGGGTACATGAAAGTTTTAGAGTCTGTAATATGAGTGTATGGGGTACATGAAAGTTTTAGAGTCTGTAATAAGAGTGTATGGGGTACTTGAAAGGTTAAGGGTCTGTAATACTAGTGTATGGAATACTTCAAATTCAAGGTTTAGGGTCTGTAATAAGAGTGTTTAATAATGGGGTACTTGAAAGGTTTGGTGTCTGTAATATGTGTGTATGTGGTACTTGAAAGGTTAAGGGTCGGTAATACAAGTGTATGGAGTACTTAAAAGGTTTAGTGTCTGTAATACATATGTATAAGGTACTTGAAAGGTTAAGGGTTTGTAATATGGTTTAGGGTCTGTCAAACAATTGTATGGGTTATTTGAAAGGTTTAGGGTCTGTAATATGCGCGCATGCGCAATACACACACTCTATGCTACACACAGTAAGATAAATGATTACAAAACACACGCTCTATGCTACACACAGTAAGATAACTGATTACAATACACACACTCTATGCTACACACAGTAAGATAAATGATTACAAAACACACTCTCTATGCTACAAACAGTAAGATAACTGATTACAAAACACACACTCTACGCTACACACAGTAAGATAAATGATTAAAATACACACACTCTACGCTACACACAGTAAGATAACTGCTTACAATACACACTCTCTACGCTACAAACAGTAAGATAACTGATTACAAAACACACACTCTACGCTACGCACAGTAAGATAAATGATTACAATACACACACTCTACGCTACACACAGTAAGATAAATGATTACAATACACACACTCTACGCTACACACAGTAAGATAAATGATTACAATACACACACTCTATGCTACACACAGTAAGATAACTGATTACAAAACACACACTCTACGCTATACACAGTAAGATAAATGATTACACTACACACACTCTATGCTACATACAGTAAGATAAATGATTACAATACACACACTCTATGCTACACACAGTAACATAACTGATTACAAAACTATTCATGCACTACTGAGTGCATTTTTTCTTTGGATATATATATTTTTTTTTTATATAAGAGAGTTGAGTCAATCAATGAATTTAAGATAAAAACTGGATTTTACTTTCACACAATTATAAACCATGTAGTATTTATTAATGTTTTTTTTTTGTGTAATGCATCATAAAACTGTGAATTTAGTCATCAATTTTGCAACAGTATCATAAATATCAATATTTAACTAATTGATATAGTGTGTTTAAAATACCTATTTTATAAGAGTGACTCATTTTACAATAGACGGCGCTTCAGTGCTTAACAACGGCTTTAAGGTCAATTCTTCTCGCAGTGGCATATTTAAATATGATTTGTTTTGCGCAAACCGCGGCGTGGTCTCGTATGCGGAAGGTCGTGGGTTCAATCCCCGGTCGGGTCATACCAAAGACTTTAAAAATGGTACTAGAAGCGTCCTCGCTTGACGCTCAGCATTTAGAGAAGAGTTCTAGGTCTGGTCAGCCCGGTGTCAGCATAATGTGACTGGGTGGGTTATCATACCATGTGTCTGCGGCATGATACTCCAGTGTGACAGTGCTTAAAATACTGTCTCAAGTAGACACCATGGCGATATGACTGAAAAATGGTTTAAAGAAACACTAAACACCATACAACAACAACAACATTGTTTTGCGCAACAAAATATAAATATTATTTTACATAAATAACAATTTGAAAAGATGTAATAGACTTCACTATTTGCTTTGCAATTTATCTACATATTAGTTATAGAACATACAAAAACAGCCAACTGTGACCCACATGCTTAATTATTTTAAAGGGCCACACTTTCAATGACTTGATATCACACAAATCATTTTTTAAAAAATCACACTTTCAATAAATAGTTACAATGTAACAACCTCCAACAACTTCAAGGTCAAGGGATCTCTGTGAACAAAAGATGTAATCTTTACTCATTCTTCTCACAAAGGGGGCAGAATAATCATGTCTGTAAACATATCAAACTGTTAGTGTTTGTTAACACCAAACAGAATCATCATTATACAGTTTGATAGCCCAGTTTAATTTTTTCTGTCCAGAAACTGAGAAAGTACTCACATTTTAATTAGAAAGAGAGATTTTGATAGCCCTATAAATTTCATGAAGGGGATTATGATAGCCCTGCTATTTCAATGAAGAGTATTTTGATGCCTTGTTAAAATCACAGAGAGGATTATGATACCTCTTGCAAAACTATGAAGGAAATTCTGTAAACCCATGTCTTTTTTCAGTGGATGGGATTTTGATCAAGGGTATTTTGATTGTCTTCCATACAGCACAACATCATACAAAATACAAAAAAATCAATGATTGCACGAAACAAACAAAACATACATCTGTTATATTGCAATTAAAGTAAATACAGTATCATTGTGCACATCACATTTAATTATTCAAATAATTCTTAGTACAATATTAATTGTATTCCTAAATATAAAGTGGGTCATTAGTGCAGAGAATAAAGTGGTGTCTTCTGATGCCACATGCATGAGTTCAACCCCTGACTCTATCCGATGACCTCTCGAAACATAATTCAGTACCAGATCTAATAAGGGAATGCAACTGAGATCCGAGTTTACTGCACAATTAAGCTAAAATAAATATACACTAATTATATGTATATAACACGAAAGACACAAGAAATAAACAATAGTAAACATAAATTTCTACCTGAAATTTTGTCATTTTGTGATTTGAGGTCCTGATTTTATGTTGATTCTTTAAAAAAGAACAACTTTTGATCATGCTGAAAATGGAAGTAAACAAAACTGAACATGTTTTTTCTGCCTTAATAAGCATATAATAGTAAATCTATTGCTTTCCTATATCAAAATCAACACAACTGACCAAGTGCATGTAATAAGTAATAATACTTATAATAAAAATATTTTAATAAAATACTTCATTTTTTTAGTATTGATTAAGACTTATATATCTCTTTTTAATGACAGGCCACAGGTTAAATTAAGATTCATTCACCTGGCAATAAAATAAAATGAGCACACTGACAGGGTTCTTTTGTGGTCAATGGACTGAAAAATCATCAATTAATGATTTATTCAAGTGACACAAATGCAGTTCACATCATGGGAGTCTATTTTGCAGATTATGGAAATCAATGACAGTATAACACACTGTGTATATTGTCAATCATCTTTGATATCTTTGTCATTTTACATAAAATAAAAACATAAATCATACTATCATTTAAAAGTTTTTGTTAGTTTAATGAAGCCACATTTGGGAAATAAACTGAAACAATTATATCGTTCAAAGGCAACTTCATAAGAAAACATGCTGCCCACTGGCAATGCGTATTAATGATTTTAAAGTAGATT
Organism: Panopea generosa; assembly: GCA_029582155.1. NCBI lineage: Eukaryota > Metazoa > Mollusca > Bivalvia > Adapedonta > Hiatellidae > Panopea > Panopea generosa. The sequence continues at coordinate 57,683,391 of CM055898.1, read as the reverse complement.
TAATATAGACTTAATATCTTTACAAATTTTTTTTGAATCATACATATAATGGAAATAAACAAATCAGAACCTGTATTTAAAATCCCGCCTATGTCCTTTGTTCATAAATGGCGACGCCAATATATGCGCTATTTGCGCAACGTTTTTTGGCGTTGTTGCGGTGGCGCAGTCGGTAGAGACATTATCATTAATGTGCTAGGCACTTACGCCGCAGGGGCTGTGGGTTCGAATCTCCAAAGTGGCAAAAAAATATTTCCGAAATTGTCCGTGGTCAGGTGAATAAGACATGTGTCGCTCCTCTCCATTGAGTCATTAAAAGTAGGAATAATACAAAATATTGAATGTAAATATAATAATACTATTTTTATAAAATACGTCATTTTTTCGTATTGATTAAGACATATATTTCTTATTTAATGACATGCTGTTGGTTAAATTAAGAATCATTCATCTTGCGTGTAAATTGATAATATTTGCACACTGGCAGGATTCTTTTGTGGTCAATTGGCCATAAATCACCAATTAATTATTTACTCATATAATGATACGGACAATAGAAATAAACAAATCAGAACCTGTATTAATACTGCCTACATAATAGTAAATAAATTGTTTTACCAGTTGTGAAAGACTGACCATGTGCATGCACGCATGTAAAATTTATTCAATATAAAAAACTGTGACAAATCAAGAAATCATATATTTTTTATGATAAAAAAGATCCAATGGTAATGATATTTAAAATAATAATAATAAAATATAAAAAAGTAATACAAATAATAATAAAATAATACATTTTCATTATTCTTAAAATTATACAAATGTTTTTGTCTTGCGAAACAAACAATGCTGATTTTTAGTTTTATTATCTGCTTTTTATACGAAATCGCTCTCACATCAGCGTTTCTGTGATGCAGTGTGACGTAACCGTACGTCGGTAAATATCAAAGGAATAAAGTCGTAGAAATCAAGGAATTTTTAAGTTCTTTGTTGAAATGTACATCAAAGAAATTGAAAATGACATGTTGACATTATTTTTTCTAATGTTGTTTGATTACATAGTTAGAAAGAAACTATATCAAACCAGTGATTTACACTGATCAAATTAATGAAGTAGGTAAAAACGTATGGAATTATAAATTACAAATACAATATATATATTTTTTCTGAATGCAAACTGTATATCCAGAGACATATAAACAATTAAGTCACTTGGTATATCAAAGAAATTACTGATGCAAACACATTTCAATTTGGACAATAGAAGTCGGTCAGACGTGCAACTCTTTGTTCACATAGGCCACTGATCACACATCAAATGATAGACTCTGCCGTTAAACTTCCCTACTATTGGTAATCATTAATTCGAAATTGACAACCTGTCGCCTAGCGGGTGACAATATGCAGACAAACTATCAGATTATGAATCAAATTACAGTGACTAAGTCCCATGGATAATTCATGTAGTGCTCCAAAAGAACAGCTTAATTTATAAATTCAATATATCATTTTAAGAGTCGAAATGTTAAGCGCCGGAAACCGAACTAAGCGGACTGAACATTAAGTGAACGCAGAATGAACGGATTGAACGCTGAATGGATAGTACATAGACCACTCAGATATGAAGTTTACATCGGTCTTGAGCAATGCTTGTGTTTGTGAAGGCATTAAACTAACTGCACTTAATTGAGTGCATTTAAATGGAGCGCAAACGGAGGGCAAACAGAGTGCAAATTAAGTGTACGGGGTACTTCAAAGATTTTGGAACTGAAATACAAGTGTATGGGATACTTGCAAGGTTAAGGGTCTGAAAAACGAGTGTATGGGATATTTGGAAGAATAAGAGTCTTCAATACAAAAGTATAGGGTACTTTGAAGGTTTAGGGTCTGTAATACGAGTGTATTGGGTACTTGGAAAGTTTAGGGTATGTAATATGACTGTATGGGATACTTGGAAGGTTTAGAGTCTGTATTACAAGTGTATGGGGTACTTGGAAAGTTAAGGGTCTGTATTACAAGTGAATGGGTACTTGGAAGGTTAATGGTCTGTAATACAAGTGTATGGGGTACTTGAAAGGTTCAGGGTCTGTTATACGTTGTATGGGGTATTTGGAAGGTTAAGGGTCTGTAATACGAGTATATGGGATACTTGGAAGGAAGGGGTATACGTTGTATGGGGTATTTGGAAGGTTAAGGGTCTGTAATACGAGTATATGGGATACTTGGAAGGTTCAGGGCCTGTAATACGAGTGTATGGGGTAATTGGAAGGTTCAGGGTTTGTAATACATTATATGGGGTATTTGGAAGGTTAAGGGTCTGTTATACATAATATGGGGTATTTGGAAGGTTAAGGGTCTGTAATACGAGTGTATGTGGTACTTCAATTGATTGAATATTTAGCGTCATTTTTATGCCATCAAGGGCTAACAGACGATCAGTTAACCTAACCACTGTTTCTTGGGATAAACCAGTACTCAAGCACACCCTGTCTCTGCAAGTAACTGATAACTTTCCCACTTGAATCAGTGGTGAGAGACGAATGAAAATGAGACACAATGTCGTATATCAATCATCAGGGAGACTGTTGCCGGGCTGGGGATTCTAACTCACGACCCCTGGATTGATAGTCAAATGTGCAACCGACTGAGCTAATAGGGCCTAGCGGGGGTACTTCAAAGATTTTGGGTCTGTAATATGAGTGTATGGGATACTTGTTAGGTTAAGGGTCTGTAATACAAGTGTATGGGATACTTGGAATGTTTAGGGTCTGTAATATGAGTGTATGGGGTACTTGGAAGGTTTAGTGTCTGTAATACGAGTGTATGGTATACTTGGAAGGTTAAGGGTCTGTAATATGGATGTATGAGATACTTGGAAGGTTAAGGGTCTGTAAAACAGGTGTATGGGATACTTGGAAGATTTAGGGTCTGTTATACAAGTATATGGGGTAATTTTATGGCACGAAAAATAACCCTCCCTCATTTGTTTCCAATCTCCCTCATTTCAAAACCTTATCTCCCTCACTGGTTTCCAAAAAGGTTCACATGTATGGACTGTATGGGTTCATTGAAGGTTTAAGGTCTGAAATACGAGTGTATGAGGTACTTGGAAGGTTAAGAGTCTGTAATATGTGTGAATGGGGTACATGAAAGGTTAATGGTCTGTAATACGAGTGTATGGGGTACATGGAAGGTTAGAATTCTGTAATACGAGTGTATGAAGTACATGGAAGGTTAAGAGTCTGTAAATTGAGTGTATGAGGTACTTGGAAGGTTAATGGTCTGTAATACGAGTGTATGGGGTACTTGGAAGGTTAATGGTCTGTAATACGAGTGTATGAGGTACTTGGAAGGTTAATGGTCTGTAATATGAGTGTATGAGGTACTTGGAAGGTTAAGAGTCTGTAATACGAGTGTATGGGGTACATGGAAGGTTAAGAGTCTGTAATACGAGTGTATGGGGTACAGGGAAGGTTAAGAGTCTGTCAAACGAGTGTATGGGTTACATGGAAGGTTAAGAATCTGTAATACGAATGTATGAGGTACAGGGAAGGTTAATGGTCTGTAATATGAGTGTATGGGGTACATGGAAGGTTAAGAGTCTGTAATACGAGTGTATGAGGTACTTGGAAGGTTAATGGTCTGTAATATGAGTGTATGAGGTACTTGGAAGGTTAAGAGTCTGTAATACGAGTGTATGGGGTACTTTGAAGGTTAATGGTCTGTTATACGAGTGTATGGGGTACATGAAAGGGTAAGAGTCTGTAATACGAGTGTATGAGGTACATGGAAGGTTAAGAGTCTGTAATACTGAGTATATGCGGTACTTGGAAGGTTAATGGTCTGTAATACGAGTGTATGGGGTACATTGAAGGTTAAGAGTCTGTAATACAAATGTATGAGGTACTTGAAAGGTTAAAGGTCTGTAATATGAGTGTATGGGGTACTTGGAATGTTGAGAGTCTGTAATATGACTGTTTGGGGTATTTGGAAGGTTTAGGGTCTGTAATATGACTGTATTGGGTACTTGGAAGGTTAAGAATCTGTAATACGAGTGTATGGAGTACTTGGAAGGTTAAGGGTCTGTAAAACAGTTGTATGGGGTACTTGGAAGGTTAAGAGTCTGTAATACGAGTGTAAGGCGTACTTGGAAGGTTAAGAGTCTGTAATAGCAGTGTATGGGTACTTGGAAGATAAGGAGTCTGTTATACGACTGTATTGGGTACTTGGAAGGTTAGGGATCTCTAATAGGACTGTATCAGGTCTTGGAATGTTAAGGGTCTGAAAAAGAAGTGTATCGGATATATGGAAGGTTAAGATTCTGTAATACCAGTGTATGGGGTACTTGGAAGGTTAAGGGTTTGTAATACGAGTGTATGGGGTAATTGGAAGGGTTGGTAATACAAGACATTTTATTGGGTACTTGAAGGTTTAAGGTCTATAATACAAGTGTATGGGGTATTTGGCAGGTTAAAGGTCTGTTATACAACTGTATGGGATATTGGCAGATTAAGGGTCTTCAATACGAGTTTATGGAGTACTTGGAAGGTTAAGAGTCCATAATATGATTGTATGGGGTACTTGGAAGGTAAGGAGTCTGTAATATGACTGTATTGGGTACTTGGAAGGATTAGAGTCTGTAATACAAGTGTATGGGGTACTTGGAAGGTTAAGAGTCTGTAATACCACTGTATTGGGTACTTGGAAGGTTAAGAGTCTATAATATGAGTGTATGGGGTACATGGAAGGTTAGGGGTCTCTAATAGGACTGTATCAGGTACTTGGAAGGTTAAGGGTTTGTAATATGACTGTATGGTGTATTTGGATGGTTAAGGGTCTGTTATACGAGTGTATGAGGTACTTGGAAGGTTAAAGGTCTGTAATACGATTGTTTGGGGTACCTGAAAGGTTAAAAGTTTGTAATACGAGTGTATGGGGTACTTGGAAGGTTTAGGGTCTGTAATACGGCTGTATGGAGTACTTGGAAGTTTAAGGGTCTGTAATACAGCTATATGAAGTGCTTGGAAGGTTAAGGGTCTGTAATACCAGTGTATGTGGTACTTAACAGGTTAAGAGTCTGTTATACGACTCTTTGGGATACTGGCAGGTTAAGGGTCTGTAATATGAGTGTATGGAGTACTTGGAAGGTAAAGAGTCCGTAATACCAGTGTATGGGATACTTGGAAATTTAGGAGTTTGTAATATGAGTGTATGGAGTACTTGGAAGGTTAAGAGTCCATAACACAAGTGTATAGGGAAGGTTAAGGGATGTAATACGAGCGTATGGGTACTTGGAAGATTAGGAGTCTGTAATACGAGTGTATTGGTACTTGGAAGGTTTATAATGATAATAATAAATTCTTTATTTAATGATAGTAACTCAATCAATTACAATAACTGTTCTCCCTTGAGGCCATCAACAAAGCAAGGTTTAGGGTGTATGGAACTCTTGGAAGGTTAAGGGTCTGTAATACGAGTGTATGGGGTACATGGAAGATAAGGGGTCTCTAATAGGACTGTATCAGGTACTTGGAAGGTTAAGGGTCTGTAATACCACTGTACTGGGTACTTGGAAGGTTTTGAGTCTGTAATATGAGTATATGGGGTACTTGGAAGGTTAGGAGTCTGTAATACCATTGTATTGGGTACTTGGAAGGTTTAGAGTCTGTAATATGAGTGTATGGGTACATGGAAGGTTAGGAGTCTGTTATACCACTGTATTGGGTACTTGGAAGGTTTAGAGTCTGTAATATGAGTGTATGGGTACATGGAAGGTTAGGAGTCTGTAATACCACTGTATTGGGTACTTGGAAGGTCAGGAGTCTGTAATACAAGTGTATGGGTGACTTGGAAGGTTAAGGTCCTGTAATACGAGTGTATGGGTACTTGGAAGGTTTATAATAATAATAATAAATTCTTTATTTAACGATGGTTACTCAATCAAATACAATAACTGTTCTCCCTTGAGGCTATCAATAAAGCAAGGTTTAGGGTGTATGGAGCCCTTGGAAGGCTGAAGATCTGTAATACGACTATATGGGGTACTTGGAAGGTTTAGGGTCTGTAATATGAGTGTATGTGGTACTTGGAAGGTTAAAGGTTGGTAATACAAGACATTTTATTGGTAATCGGTACTTTGAAGGTTTAAGGTCTATAATTCAAGTGTATGGGGTACTTGGAAAGTTTAGAATCTCTAATATGACTGTATGGGGTACATGGAAAGTTAAGGGTCTGTAATACTAGTGTATGTGGTACTTGGAAGGTTAAAGGTCAGTAATAAAAGTGTATTGGGTATTCCGAAGGTTAGGGGTCTGTAATATGTTTGTATGGGGTAGTTGGAAGGTTAAGAGTCTTAAATATAACTGTTTGGGGTACTTGGAAGGTTAAGGGTCTGTAATACGACTGTATACAGTACTTGGAAGGTTAAGGGTCTGTAATATGAGTGTATGTGGTACTTGGCAGGTTAAGATTCTGTAATACGACTGTATGGGGTACTTGTCAGGTTAAGGGTCTGTAATATGAGTGTATGGGGCGGCGGGGTGTTACTACGAATGTTAAGAGACTGTAATACGACTGTATAGGGTACATGTACTTGGAAGGTTAAGGGTCTGTAATACGATTGTATGGGGTACTTGGAAAGTTAGGGGTCTGTTATATGAGTTTATGTGGTAATTGCAAGGTTAAGGGTCTTTAATACGAGTGTATGGGGTACTTGGAAGGTTAAGGGTCTGTAATACGAGTTTATGGGGTACTTGGATGGTTTGGGGACTGTAATACAACTGTATGGAGTACTTGGAAGGTTAAGGGTCAGTAATACAACTGTATGAAGTAATTGGAAGGTTAAGTGTCTGTAATACAAATGTATGTGGTACTGGCAGGTTAAGGGTCTGAAATATGAGTGTATGTAGTACTTTGAAGGTTAAGTGTCTGCAATATGACTGTATGGGGTACTGGCAGGTTAAGAGTCTGTAATACGACTGTATGGTTTACTTGGAAGGTTAAAAATCTGTAATATGAGTGTATGGGGTACTTGGAATGTTAAGGGTCTGTAATACGACTGTATTGGGTACTTGGAAGGTTAAGGGTCTGTAATATGAGTGTATGTGGTACTTGGAAGGTTAAGGGTCTGTAATACAAGTGTCTGGGGTACTTGAAAGGTTAAGGGTCTGTAATACGATTGTATGGGGTACTTGGAAAGTTAGGGGTCTGTAATATGAGTTTATGTGGTACTTGTAAGGTTTAGGGTCTTTAATATGAGTGTATGGGGTACTTGGAAGGTTAAGGGTCTGTAATATGAGCTTATTGGGTACTTGATTTATTCATTGAATATTTAATGTCATTTTATGCCATCAAGGGCTAACAGACAATCAGTTAACCTAACCATATGAGTGTATGTGGTACTTGGAAGGTTAAGTGTCTGCAATACGACTGTATAGGGGTACTGGCAGATTAAGAGTCCGTAATACAAGTGTATGGTTTACTTGGAAGGTTAAGAATCTGTAATATGAGTGTATGGGGTACTTGGAATGTTAAGGGTCTGTAATACGACTGTATTGGGTACTTGGAAGGTTAAGGGTCTGTAATATGAGTGTATGTGGTACTTGGAAGGGTAAGGGTCTGTAATACAAGTGTCTGGGGTACTTGGAATGTTTAGGGTCTGTAATATGACTGTATGGGGTACATTGAAAGTTAAGGGTCTGTAATACGACTGTATGGAGTACTTGGAAGGTTAAGGGTCTGTAATACGACTGTATGGAGTACTTGGAAGGTTAAGGGTCTGTAATACGACTGTATGGAGTACTTGGAATGTTAAGGGTCTGTAATACGACTGTATTGAGTACTTGGAAGGTTAAGGGTCTGTAATACGACTGTATGCAGTACTTGGAAGGTTAAGGGTCAGTAATACGACTGTATGGAGTACTTTGAATGTTAAGGGTCTGTAATGCGACTGTATGCAGTACTTGGAAGGTTAAGGGTCTGTAATACGACTGTATGGAGTACTTGGAATGTTAAGAGTCTGTAATATGACTGTATGCAGTGCTTGGCAGGCAAAGGGTCTGTAATACAAGTGTAATGGGGTACTTGGGAAGTTAAGGGTCTGTAATTCGACTGTATGGAGTACTTGGAAGGTTAAGAGTCTGCAATACAACTGTATGGGGTACTTGGCAGGCCAAGGGTCTGTAATACAAGTGTATTGGGTAATTGGAAGGTTAAGAGTCTGAAATACAACTGTATGGGGTATTTTGCAAATGTTATGGCTAACACATACAATTCCAGTCCGACATCAAAATAAAATTGGTCAAGGTTTGATCACTTTCCTTAATTAATATCATTAATATTATAATTAAAGTCACTGTAAAAAAACTCAAACAAACAAGTAATACTGCGCATTTTTATTAAATAAAGACGCAAGCAATTTTTGGTCCGAAAGTCCTAGTATTGACCACGTGGTAAAAAACACGTCACGAGCCAACAAGTTAACACATTAAGGCAAACTGTATATCAAACAAATTAACCTAACCACTGTTTCCTGGAATCCTATAAGGTTAACCAGTACTCGAGCACACCTCATCTATGCAAGTTACTGATAACTTTCCCACTTGAATCAGTGGTGAGAGACGAATGATAATGAGACACAATGTCGTAAATATCAATCATCATGGAGACTGGCCAGGCAGGAATTGAAATTCACAACCCCTTGAATGATAGACATACATGCTAACGACTGAGCTAATTGGGCTACAAGTATATGGGGTACTGGGAAGGTTAAGGGTCTGTAATACAAGTGTATGGGGTACTTGGAAGGTTAAGGGTCTTTATTATAAGTATATGGGGTACTTGGAAGATTTAAGGTCTGTATTACAAGTGTATGGGGTACTTGGAAGGTTGAGGATCTGTAATACATGTGTATGGGGTACTTGGAAGGTTTAGGGTCTGTAATACAAGTATATGGGGTACTGGAAAGGTTTAGGGTCTGTAATACAAGTGTATGGGGTACTTGGAAGGTTGTGAGACTGTAATACAAGTATATGTGGTACTTGGAAGGTTAAGGGTCTGTATTACAAGTATATGGGGTTCTGTGTAGATTTAGGGTATGTATTACAAATGTATGGGGTTACTTGGAAGATAGATGGTTTGTAATACATGTGTATGGGGTACTTGTAAGGTTGAGGGTCTGTAATACAAGTATATGGGGTACTTGGAAGGTTGACGGTGTGTAATACAAGTGTATGGTGTACTTGGAAGGTCGAGGGTCTGTAATACAAGCGTATGGGGTACTTGGATGGTTGAGAGTCTATTATGCAAGTATATGGCATACTTGGAAGGCTATGGGTCTGTAATACAAGTGTATGGGGGTACTTGGAAGGTTGAGTGTAGGCAATACAAGTATATGGGGTGCTTGGAAGGTTGAGGGTCTGTAATACAAGTGTATGGTGTACTTGGAAGGTTGAGGGTCTGTAATACAAGTGTATGGTGTACTTGGAAGGTTGAGGGTCTTGAGGGTCTGTAATACAAGTGTATGGTGTACTTGGAAGGTTGAGGGTCTGTAATACAAGTGTATGGTGTACTTGGAAGGTTGAGGGTCTGTAATACAAGTGTATGGTGTACTTGGAAGGTTGAGGGTCTGTAATACAAGCTTATGGGGTACTTGGATGGTTGAGAGTCTATTATGCAAGTATATGGCATACTTGGAAGGCTATGGGTCTGTAATACAAGTGTATGGGGTACTTGGAAGGTTGAGTGTTGGCAATACAAGTATATGGGGTGCTCGGAAGGTTGAGGGTCTGTAATACAAGTGTAAGTGGTATTTGGAAGATTGAGGATCTAAAATACAAGTATATGGGGTACTGGGAAGGTTTAAGGTCTGTAATACAAGTATATGGGATACTGGGAAGGTTGAGGGTCTGTAATACAAGTGTATGGGGTACTTGGAAGATTTAGAGTCTATAATACAAGTGTATGGGGTACTTTGAAGGTTTAGGGTCTGTAATACAAGTGTATGGGGTGCTTGGAATGTTTAGGGTCTGTAATACAAGTGTATTGGGTACTTGGAAGGCTGAGGGTCTGTAATACAAGTATATAGGGTACTTATATGGTTTAGGGTCTGTTATACAAGTGTATGGGGTACTTGGAAGGTTTAGGGTCTGTAATATAAGTGGAAGGTTTAGGGTCTGTAATACCACTGTATGGGTACTTGGAAGGTTAAGGGTCTGTAATACATGTATAAGGGGTATTTGGAAGGTTTAAGGTCTGTAATACAAGTATATGGAGTACTTGGAAGGTTTAGGGTCTGTAATACAAGTGTATGTAGTACTGGGAACGTTTAGGGTCTGTAATACAAGTGGAAGATTTATGGTCTGTACTACAAGTGTATGGGGTACTTGGAAGGTTTAGGGTCTGTAATACAAGTATATGGGGTACTTGGAAGGTTTAGGGTCTGTAATACAAGTATATGGGGTACTTGGAAGGTTTAGGATCTGTAATACAAGTATATGGGGTACTTGGAAGATTAAGGGTCTGTAATACAAGTATATGGGGTACTTGGAAGAATTTGGGTCTGTAATACAAGTATATGGGGTACTGGGAAGATTTAAGGTCTGTAATAAAGTATATGTTTAACCTTACAGAGTCTGTGGAGATGCCATGCAGCTGAGCCAGGGTTTAGATCCATGGCCACCTGGAAGATACATGTCCACCCTCATCATCATCATCACCACCATCATATGCATCCATTCAGTTCTGCCACGGGCTCAAACTCTGCTTTGACACGCATGGCCCGGCGTGCCAGTTTGCTCACCCGGCGATTTTCTTCGCAGAAATTAAATACTCAAGAGGTACAACATAGTGCACTTAACAGCTCAGGAATTCATGAACAAAAGAAATCATTAGGTTTGTATAAAAATTATGTGATTTTTAATGATGTATTAACATTCAGAGTATATATATCTATTTTTTGAAAGAAAATTTTAGTAGTTCAAACAAAGTATACATGTGCCATTATGAGGTTAAGTCAAACCCTAGTAAGCATGTACTGCACAACCCACATGGCACTGCTAGAGCAAGTTGTTGGCCTGTGATATAACCAAAGTTTTTTCCTGTATCTTGTTGAAATGAAACCAAAACATGCACAGAAACGTTGATTATTTTGACGTCATTAAATAAAATTTAAAATGTGTAACATCTTTTGAATATGTAAGTGCATGTTTGAAGTACAAAACTGCCTATCAGGGTTTATAGAAAATGGCAAGGTTGGCAAAAGATACTGAGCATAGAACTACTATTGATTTCTGTGCACAATCCAGAATGACTACTATGGAGACATTAAACAATCTGCAACACACCGAGGGATAAAGGAGAGTATTGAAACAACTTGTCTACAAGTGGCACGGCAGATTGTATAAAGGCTGGAGAGACTGTGCGCCTCATCCATGACCTCTGTACATTTTAGAACATCAACAAAATAACAGCTGTTAAGAACATCATCAATGGTGACTGTTGGTGGTAGAACGTGTTGAATGTAGCAAGTCAACTATCCAGTTTGTGTTGACAGCAGCCTTGGGTATGTCTCGTGTCAGTGCTTGATGGGTTCCATGCCTTCTAACAGACAAAGAAAAAGTTCCTGCTTCAAAAATTTCCTGGTTCATTGCAGGGCAGATCTAACATTCTTGACCTGAATTATAACTACAGACAAAACATGGGTACATTATTATGAACCCAGAGATAAGTGAATGTCTGTGATATGGAAGAGAAATGACAGCTCTCCTCTAAAGGAGGGAAAGGTAGTTACAGTAAGTGGATGGGAAAGTGTGTATCATCTTCATGCACTGCTCCAGCATTATTCTGGTCCACATGGTCAAGGCTGGTAGGACAGGGAATGCTGACTTCTACAGTATATCTAAGGTAAATCAATTAAATTCATTTCAATGAATATTATCAGTCAATATGTATAGCGTGTGCTTTAGGCTATGAAATAATTGTCACATTATAATGTGCAAGATAATAATTTGATATAAATAATGCAAAGGGTAAAAACGTGGACATTTATATATATTTTTCATTTGTATCATTCAGATTGTGAAGCTGTGACATGTTACACACTCTATGGAAAAAGTGCCTCTATCTCTCAGAAAACCTTGAAAATGGAGTGTTGCACCAAGAGAATGCCCCTAGCCAAACAACTGCATATACACAGTTAAATACCCATCTCAAAGAGAATGTAGTGTTGCACCAGGACAATGTCCCTAGTCACACAGCGGCCATACACAGTTAAATACCCATCTCAAAGAGAATGTAGTGTTGCACCAGGATAATGCCCCTAACCACACAGTGGTGCATAAACAGTTAAATACCCATCTCAAATAGAACATAGTGTTGCACCAGGATAATGCCCCTAGCCACACAGCGGCGCATACACAGTTAAATACCCATCTCACATAGAAAGTAGTGTTGCACCAGGAGAATGCCCCTAGCCACATAGCTGCGTATACACAGTTAAATACCCATCTCACAGAGAATGTAGTGTTGCACCAGGATAATGTCCCTAGCCACACAGCAGCATATACACAGTTAAATACCCATCTTACAGAGAAAGTAGTGTTGCACCAGGAGAATGCCCCTAGCCACACAGCGGTGAATACACAGTTAAAGGCCATCTCACAGAGAATGGAGTGTTGCACCAAGATAATGCCCCTAGCCACACAGCAGCGTAAACACAGTTAAATACCCATCTCAAAGAGAATGTTGCACCAGGATAATGCCCCTAGCCACACAGGGGCGCATACACAATTTAATTCCCATCTCAAAGAGAATGTAGTGTTGCACCAGGATAATGCCCCTAGCCACACAGCAACGCATACACAGTTAAATACCTATCTCAAAGAGAATGTAGTGTTACACAAAGACAATGCCCCTAGCCACGCAGACACAGTTAAATACCTAACTCAAAGAGAATGTAGTGTGTACCAGGATAATGACCCTAGCCACACAGCCACGCATACACAGTGAAATACCCATCTCAAAGAGAATGTAGTGTGCACCAGGAAAATGCCCATAGCCACACAGCTACGCATACACAGTTTAATATCCATCTCAAAGAGAATGTAGTGTGCACCAGATTAATGCCCCTAGCCACACAGCCGCGCATACACAGTGAAATACCCATCTCAAAGAGAATGTAGTGTTGCACCAGGAGAATGCCCATAGCCACACAGTGGCGCATACACAGTTAAATACCCATCTCAAAGAGAATGTAGTGTCTAGGAGAATGCCCCAAGCAACACAGCGGCGCATACACAGTTAAATACCCATCTCAAAGAGAATGTAGTGTTGCACACGGATAATGCCCCTAGCCACACAGTGATGCATACATAGTTAAATACCCATCTCAAAGACAATGTAGTGTTGCACCAGGATAATGCCCCTAGCCACACAGCGACGCATACACAGTTAAATAACCATCTCAAAGAGAATGTAGTGTTGCACACGGATAATGCCCCTAGCCACACAGCGACGCATACACAGTTAAATAACCATCTCAAAGAGAATATAGTGTGCTCCAGGATAATGCCCCTAGCCACACAGCGGCGCATACACAGTTAAATACCCATCTCAAAGTGAATGTAGTGTTGCACCAGGATAATGCCCCTAGCCACATAGCGACGCATAGACAGTTAAATACCCATTTCAAAGAGAATGAAGTGTTGCACCAGGATAATGCCCCTAGCCACACAGCGATGCATACACAGTTAAATACCCATCTCAAAGAGAAAATAGTGTCTAGGAGAATGCCACTAGCAACACAGCGGCGCATACACAGTTAAATACCCATCTCAAAGAGAATGTAGTGTTGCACAAGGATAATGCCCCTAGCCACACAGTGGCGCATACACAGTTAGATAACCATCTCAAAGAGAATGTAGTGATGCACCAGGATAATGCCTCTAGTCACACAGTGATGCATACACAGTTAAATACCCATCTCAAAGAGAATGTAGTGTTGCACCAGGATAATGCCCCTAGCCACACAGTGATGCATACACAGTAAAATAACCATCTCAAGGAGAATGTAGTGTTGCACCAGGAGAATGCCCATAGCAACACAGCGGCGCATACAGTTAAATACCCATCTCAAAGAGAATGTAGTGTTGCACCAGGGTAATGCCTCTAGCCACACAGTGGCACATACACAGTTAGAGCCCAATATCGCCAATGATATAATGTTGCACCAGGATAACGTCCCTAGCCACACAGTGGCACATACACAGTTAGAGCCCAATCTCTCAGAGAATGTAGTGTTGAACCAGAATAACACCCCTAGCCACACAGCGGTGTATACACAGTAAGAGTCCCATCTCACAGAGAATTTACTGTTGCACCATGATAATGCCCCTAGTCACACAGCGGCATATACACAGTAAGATTGCTATCTCTCAGATAATGTAGTGTTACACCAGGATAATGCCCCTAGTCATACAGTGGCTAAACAGTTAGAGACCCAACTCACAAAGAATGTAGTGTTGCACCAGGATAATGCCTCTAGCCACACAGCGGCGCATACATAGTTAGAGACACATTTCACAGAGAATGGAGTGTTGCACCAGGATAATGCCCTTAGTTACACAGTGGCGCATACACAGTTAGAGACACATCTCACAGAGAATGTAGTGTTGCACCAGGATAATGCCCCTAGCTACACAGCGGCGTATACACAGTTAGAGACACATCTCACAGAAAATGCAGAGTTGCACCAGGATAATGCCCTTAGTTACACAGTGGCGCATACATAGTTAGAGTCCCATCTCACAGAGAATAGAGTGTTGCACCAGGATAATGCCCCTAGTTACACAGTGGCGCATACATAGTTAGAGACTCATCTCACAGAGAATGGAGTGTTGCACCAGGATAATGCCCCTAGCCAAACAGCGGCGTATACACAGTTAGAGACACATTTCACAGAGGATGGAGTGTTGCACCAGGATAATGCCCCTAGTTACACAGTGGAGCATACATAGTTAGAGACCCATCTCACAAAGAATGTAGTGTTGCACCAGGATAATGCCCCTAGTTACACAGTGGCGCATACATAGTTAGAGACCTATCTCACAAAGAATGTAGTGTTGCACCAGGATAATGCCCCTAGCCAAACAGCGGCGTATACACAGTTAGAGACACATTTCACAGAGGATGGAGTGTTACACCAGGATAATGCCCCTAGTTACACAGTTGCGCATACATAGTTAGAAACACATCTCACAAAGAATGTAGTGTTGCACCAGGATAATGTCCCTAGCCACACAGCAGCGCATACATAGTTAGAGACCCATCTCACAAAGAATGTAGTGTTGCACCAGGATAATGCCTCTAGCCACACAGCGGCCCATACACAGTTAAAGACCCATTTCACAGAGAATGTAGTGTTGCATCAGGATAATGCCCCTAGCCACACAGCAGCGCATACACAGTTAGAGCCCAATCTCACTCATGATGTAGTGTTGCACCAGGATAATGCCCCTAGCCACACAGCAGCGCATACACAGTTAGAGCCGAATCTCACTCATGATGTAGTGTTGCACCAGGATAATGCCTCTAGCCACACAGCGGCCCATACACAGTTAAAGACCCATTTCACAGAGAATGTAGTGTTGCATCAGGATAATGCCCCTAGCCACACAGCAGCGCATACACAGTTAGAGCCCAATCTCACTCATGATGTAGTGTTGCACCAGGATAATGCCTCTAGCCACACAGCGGCCCATACACAGTTAAAGACCCATTTCACAGAGAATGTAGTGTTGCATCAGGATAATGCCCCTAGCCACACAGCAGCGCATACACAGTTAGAGCCCAATCTCACCGATGATGTAGTGTTGCACCAGGATAATGCCCCTAGCCACACAGCAGCGCATACACAGTTAGAGCCCAATCTCTCAGAGAATGTAGTGTTGAACCAGGATAACACCCCTAGCCACACAGTGGCACTTACACAGTTAGAGCCTCATCCCTCAGAGAATGTAGTGTTGAACCAGGATAACACCCCTAGCCACACAGTGGCACTTACACAGTTAGAGCCTCATCCCTCAGAGAATGTAGTGTTGAACCAGGATAACACCCCTAGCCACACAGTGGCACATACACAATTAGAGCCTTATCCCTCAGAGAATGTAGTGTTGAACCAGGATAACACCCCTAGCCACACAGTGGCACTTACACAGTTAGAGCCTTATCCCTCAGAGAATGTAGTGTTGAACCAGGATAACACCCCTAGCCACACAGTGGCACATAAACAGTAAGAGCCCCATCTCTCAGAGAATGTAGTGTTGAACCAGGATAAGACCCCTAGCCACACAGTGGCACTTACACAGTTAGAGCCTCATCCCTCAGAGAATGTAGTGTTGAACCAGGATAACACCCCTAGCCACACAGTGGCACTTACACAGTTAGAGCCTCATCCCTCAGAGAATGTAGTGTTGAACCAGGATAACACCCCTAGCCACACAGTGGCACTTACACAGTTAGAGCCTCATCCCTCAAAGAATGTAGTGTTGAACCAGGATAACACCCCTAGCCACACAGTGGCACTTACACAGTTAGAGCCTCATCCCTCAGAGAATGTAGTGTTGAACCAGGATAACACCCCTAGCCACACAGTGGCACATACACAGTTAGAGCCTTATCCCTCAGAGAATGTAGTGTTGAACCAGGATAACACCCCTAGCCACACAGTGGCACTTACACAGTTAGAGCCTTATCCCTCAGAGAATGTAGTGTTGAACCAGGATAACACCCCTAGCCACACAGTGGCACTTACACAGTTAGAGCCTCATCCCTCAGAGAATGTAGTGTTGAACCAGGATAACACCCCTAGCCACACAGTGGCACATACACAGTTAGAGCCTTATCCCTCAGAGAATGTAGTGTTGAACCAGGATAACACCCCTAGCCACACAGTGGCACTTACACAGTTAGAGCCTTATCCCTCAGAGAATGTAGTGTTGAACCAGGATAACACCCCTAGCCACACATATATATACAGAGTAAGAGTCCCATCTCACAGAGAATTTAGTGTTGCACCAGGATAATGCCCCTAGTCACATAGCGGCGTATACACAGTAAGATTCCTATCTCTCAGAGAATGTAGTGTTGCACCAGGATAAAGTCCCTAGTCACACAGTGGCTAAACAGTTAGAGAACCATCTCACAAAGAATGTAATGTTGCACCAGGATAATGCCCCTAGCCACACAGCGACATATACACAGTAAGAGACCCATCTCACAGAGAATGGAGTGTTGCACCATGATAATGCCCCTAGCCACACAGTGGCGTATACACAGTTAGAGACACATTTCACAGAGAATGTAGTGTTGCACCAGGATAAAGTCCCTAGTCAAACAGCGGCGCATTCACAGTTAGAGACCCATATCACAGAGAATTGAGTGTTGCACCAGGATAATGCCCCTAGTTACACAGCGGCGCATACATAGTTAGAGACCCATATCACAGAGAATGTAGTGGTGCACCAGGATAATGCCCCTAGTTACACAGTGGCGCATACATAGCTAGAGACCCATCTCATAGAGAATGGAGTGTTGCACCAGGATAATGCCCCTAGTTACACAGTGGTGCATACATAGTTAGAAACCCATCTAACAAAGAATGTAGTGCTGCACCAGGATAATGCCCCTAACCACACAGTGGCCCATACACAGTTAGAGACCCATTTCACAGAGAATGTAGTGTTGCACCAGGATAATGCCCCTAATCACACATCAGTACATACACAGTTAGAGCCCCATCTCTCAGAGAATGTAGTGTTGAACCAGGATAACACCCCTAGCCACACAGCGTTGTATACACAGTAAGAGTCCCATCTCACAAAAATTTAATGTTGCACCAGGATCATGCCCCTAGTCACACAGCGGCTAAACAGTGAGAGACCCATATCACAAAGAATGTACTGTTGCACCAGGATAATGCCCCTAGCCACTAGGCGATTTACACACAGTAAGAGACCCATCTCACAGAGAATGTATTGTTGCACCAGGATAATGCCCCTAGCCACACAGCAGCGTATACACAGTAAGAGACACATATCACAGAGAATGTAGTGTTGCACCAGGATAAAGTCCCTAGCCAAACAGCGTTGTATTCACAGTTAGAGACACATCTCACAGAGAATGGAGTGTTGCACCAGGATAATGCCCCTAGTTACACAGTGGTGCATACATAGTAAGAGACCCATCTCACAGAGAATTGAGTGTTACACCAGGATAATGCCCTTAGTTACACAGTGGCGCATACATAGCTAGAGACTCATCTCACAGTGAATGGAGTGTTGCACCAGGATAATGCCCCTAGTCACACAGTGGCGCATACATAATTAGAGACCCATCTCACAAAGAATGTAGTGTTGCACCATGATAATGCCCCTAGTCACACAGCGGCCAATACACAGTTAGAGACACATTTCACAGAGAATGTAGTGTTGCATCAGGATAATGCCCCTAGCCACACAGCAGTGCATACACAGTTAGAGCCTAATCTCAACAATGATGTAGTGTTGCACCAGGATAACGTTCCTAGCCACACAGTGGCACATACACAGTTAGAGCCCCATCCCCCAGAGAATGAAGTGTTGAACCAGGATAATGCCCCTAGCCACACAGTGTCATATACACAGTTAGACTCGCATCTCACTGAGAATGTAGTGTTGCACCAGGATAATGCCTCTAGCCACACAGTGTCATATACACAGTTAGACCCGCATCTCACTGAGAATGTAGTGTTTCACCAGGATAATGCCTCTAGCCACACAGTGTCATATACACAGTTAGACCCGCATCTCACTGAGAATGTAGTGTTTCACCAGGATAATGCCCCTAGCCACACAGTGTCATATACACAGTTAGACCCGCATCTCACTGAGAATGTAGTGTTTCACCAGGATAATGCCTCTAGCCACACAGTGTCATATACACAGTTAGACCCGCATTTCACTGAGAATGTAGTGTTTCACCAGGATAATGCCTCTAGCCACACAGTGTCATATACACAGTTAGACCCGCATCTCACTGAGAATGTAGTGTTTCACCAGGATAATGCCCCTAGCCACACAGTGTCATATACACAGTTAGACCCGCATCTCACTGAGAATGCAGTGTTGCACCAGGATAATGCCCCTAGCCACACAGTGTTATATACACAGTTAGAGACCATCTCATTGAGAATGTAGTGATTGCACCAGGATAATGCCCCTAGCCACACAGTGTCATATACACAGTTAGAGACCATCTCACTGAGAATGCAGTGTTGCACCAGGATAATGCCTCTAGCCACACAGTGTCATATACACAGTTAGACCCGCATCTCACTGAGAATGTAGTGTTGCGCCAGGATAATGCCCCTAGCCACACAGTGTCATATACACAGTTAGAGACCATCTCACAGAAAATGTAGTGTTTCACCAGGATAATGCCTCTAGCCACACAGTGTCATATACACAGTTAGACCCGCATCTCACAGAAAATGTAGTGTTTCACCAGGATAATGCCTCTAGCCACACAGTGTCATATACACAGTTAGAGACCATCTCACAGAAAATGTAGTGTTGCACCAGGATAATGCCTCTAGCCACACAGTGCCATATACACAGTTAGACCCGCATCTCACTGAGAATGTAGTTTTGCACCAGGATAATGCCTCTAGCCACACAGTGTCATATACACAGTTAGACTCGCATCTCACTGAGAATGCAGTGTTGCACCAGGATAATGCCCCTAGCCACACAGTGTCATATACACAGTTAGAGACCATCTCACAGAAAATGTAGTGTTTCACCAGGATAATGCCTCTAGCCACACAGTGTCATATACACAGTTAGACCCGCATCTCACTGAGAATGTAGTGTTGCACCAGGATAATGCCTCTAGCCACACAGTGTCATATATACAGTTAGACCCGCATCTCACTGAGAATGCAGTGTTGCACCAGGATAATGCCTCTAGCCACACAGTGCCATATACACAGTTAGACCCGCATCTCACTGAGAATGCAGTGTTGCACCAGGATAATGCCTCTAGCCACACAGTGCCATATACACAGTTAGACCCGCATCTCACTGAGAATGTAGTGTTTCACCAGGATAATGCCTCTAGCCAGACAGTGTCATATACACAGTTAGACCCGCATCTCACTGAGAATGTTGTGTTGCACCAGGATAATGCCTCTAGCCACACAGTGTCATATACACAGTTAGACCCACATCTCACTGAGAATGTAGTGTTGCACCAGGATAATGCCCCTAGCCACACAGTGTCATATACACAGTTAGACCCGCATCTCACTGAGAATGTAGTGTTGCACCAGGATAATGCCTCTAGCCACACAGTGTCATATACACAGTTAGACCCGCATCTCACTGAGAATGTAGTGTTGCACCAGGATAATGCCCCTAGCCACACAGTGTCATATTCACAGTTAGACCCGCATCTCACTGAGAATGTATTGTTGCACCAGGATAATGTCCCTAGCCACACAACGTCATATACACAGTTAGACCCGCATCTCACTGAGAATGTAGTGTTGCACCAGGATAATGCCCGTAGCCACACAGTGTCATATACACAGTTAGACCCGCATCTCACAGAAAATGTAGTGTTGCACCAGGATAATGCCACTAGCCACACAGTGTCATATACACAGTTAGACCCGCATCTCACAGAAAATGTAGTGTTGCACCAGGATAATGCCCCTAGCCACACAGTGTCATATACACAGTTAGAGACCATCTCACAGAAAATGTAGTGTTTCACCAGGATAATGCCTCTAGCCACACAGTGCCATATACACAGTTAGACCCGCATCTCACAGAAAATGTAGTGTTGCACCAGGATAATGCCTCTAGCCACACAGTGTCATATACACAGTTAGACCCGCATCTCACTGAGAATGTAGTGTTGCACCAGGATAATGCCACTAGCCACACAGTGTCATATACACAGTTAGACCCACATCTCACTGAGAATGTAGTGTTGCACCAGGATAATGCCCCTATCCACACAGTGTCATATACACAGTTAGAGACCATCTCACAGATAATGTAGTGTTGCACCAGGATACTGCCCATAGCCACACAGTGTCATATACACAGTTAGACCCGCATCTCACAGAAAATGTAGTGTTGCACCAGGATAATGCCCCTAGCCACACAGTGTCATATAGACAGTTAGACCCGCATCTCACAGAAAATGTAGTGTTGCACCAGGATAATGCCTCTAGCCACACAGTGCCATATACACAGTTAGACCCGCATCTCACAGAAAATGTAGTGTTGCACCAGGATAATGCCCCTAGCCACACAGTGTCATATACACAGTTAGAGACCATCTCACTGAGAATGTAGTGTTTCACTAGGATAATGCCTCTAGCCACACAGTGTCATATACATAGTTAGACCCGCATCTCACTGAGAATGTAGTGTTTCACCAGGATAATGCCCCTAGCCACACAGTGTCATATACACAGTTAGACCCACATCTCACTGAGAATGTAGTGTTGCACCAGGATAATGCCTCTAGCCACACAGTGTCATATACACAGTTAGACCCGCATCTCACTGAGAATGTAGTGTTGCACCAGGATAATGCCCCTAGCCACACAGTGTCATATACACAGTTAGAGACCATCTCACAGAAAATGTAGTGTTGCACCAGGATAATGCCTCTAGCCACACAGTACCATATACACAGTTAGACCCGCATCTCACTGAGAATGTTGTGTTGCACCAGGATAATGCCCCTATCCACACAGTGTCATATACACAGTTAGACCTGCATCTCACTGAGAATGTAGTGTTGCACCAGGATAATGCCTCTAGCCACACAGTGTCATATACACAGTTAGACCCGCATCTCACTGAGAATGTAGTGTTGCACCAGGATAATGCCTCTAGCCACACAGTGTCATATACACAGTTAGACCCCCATCTCACTGAGAATGTAGTGTTGCACCAGGATAATGCCTCTAGCCACACAGTGTCATATACACAGTTAGACCCGCATCTCACTGAGAATGTAGTGTTGCACCAGGATAATGCCCCTAGCCACACAGTGTCATATACACAGTTAGACACGCATCTCACTGAGAATGTAGTGTTGCACCAGGATAATGCCTCTAGCCACACAGTGTCATATACACAGTTAGACCCACATCTCACTGAGAATGTAGTGTTGCACCAGGATAATGCCCCTAGCCACACAGTGTCATATACACAGTTAGACCCACATCTCACTGAGAATGTAGTGTTGCACCAGGATAATGCCTCTAGCCACACAGTGTCATATACACAATTAGAGACCATCTCACAGAAAATGTAGTGTTGCACCAGGATAATGCCTCTAGCCACACCGCGGCTTATACACAGTTAGACCTGCATCTCACTGAGAATGCAGTGTTGCACCAGGATAATGCCCCTACCCACACAGTGTCATATACACAGTTAGAGACCATCTCACAGAAAATGTAGTGTTGCACCAGGATAATGCCTTTAGCCACACAGTGTCATATACACAGTTAGAGATCATCTCACTGAGAATGTAGTGTTTCACCAGGATAATGCCTCTAGCCACACAGTGTCATATACACAGTTAGACCCGCATCTCACTGAGAATGTAGTGTTGCACCAGGATAATGCCCCTAGCCACACTGTGTCATATACACAGTTAGAGACCATCTCACAGAAAATGTAGTGTTGCACCAGGATAATGCCCCTTGCCACACAGTGTCATATACACAGTTAGACCCACATCTCACTGAGAATGCAGTGTTGCAGCAGGATAATGCCCCTACCCACACAGTGTCATATACACAGTTAGAGACCATCTCACAGAAAATGTAGTGTTGCACCAGGATAATGCCTCTAGCCACACAGTGTCATATACACAGTTAGAGACCATCTCACAGAAAATGTAGTGTTTCACCAGGATAATGACTCTAGCCACACCGCGGCTTATACACAGTTAGACCCGCATCTCACTGAGAAAGCAGTGTTGCACCAGTATAATGCCCCTACCCACACAGTGTCATATACACAGTTAGAGACCATCTCACAGAAAATGTAGTGTTGCACCAGGATAATGCCTCTAGCCACACAGTGTCATATACACAGTTAGACCCGCATCTCACTGAGAATGTAGTGTTGCACCAGGATAATGCCTCTAGCCTCACAGTGTCATATACACAGTTAGACCCGCATCTCACTGAGAATGTAGTGTTGCACCAGGATAATGCCCCTAGCCACACAGTGTCATATACACAGTTAGAGACCATCTCACTGAGAATGTAGTGTTGCACCAGGATAATGCCTCTAGCCACACAGTGTCATATACACAGTTAGACCCGCATCTCACTGAGAATGTAGTGTTGCACCAGGATAATGCCTCTAGCAACACAGTGCCATATACACAGTTAGACCCGCATCTCACTGAGAATGTAGTGTTACACCAGGATAATGCCCCTAACCACACAGTGTCATATACACAGTTAGAAACCATCTCACAGAAAATGTAGTGTTTCACCAGGATAATGCCTCTAGACACACAGTGTCGTATACACAGTTAGAGACCATCTCACAGAAAATGTAGTGTTGCACCAGGATAATGCCCCTAGCCACACAGTGTCATATACACAGTTAGACTAGCATCTCACTGAGAATGTAGTGTTTCACCAGGATAATGCCCCTAGCCACACAGTGTCATATACACAGTTAGACTAGCATCTCACTGAGAATGTAGTGTTTCACCAGGATAATGCCCCTAGCCACACAGTGTAATATACACAGTTAGACTAGCATCTCACTGAGAATGTAGTGTTGCACCAGTATAATGCCTCTAGCCACACAGTGTCATATACACAGTCAGAGACCATCTCACAGAAAATGTAGTGTTGCACCAGGATAATGCCCATAGCAACACAGTGTCATATACACAGTTAGACCCGCATCTCACTGAGAATGTAGTGTTGCACCAGGATAATGGCTCTAGCCACACAGTGTCATAAACACAGTTAGAGATCATCTCACAGAAAATGTAGTGTTGCACCAGGATAATGCCTCTAGCCTCACAGTGTCATATACACAGTTAGACCCCATCTCACTGAGAATGTAGTGTTGCACCAGGATAATGCCCCTAGCCACACAGTGTCATATACACAGTTAGAGACCATCTCACTGAGAATGTAGTGTTGCACCAGGATAATGCCTCTAGCCACACAGTGTCATATACACAGTTAGACCCACATTTCACTGAGAATGTAGTGTTTCATCAGGATAATGCCCCTACCCACACAGTGTCATATACACAGTTAGAGACCATCTCACAGAAAATGTAGTGTTGCACCAGGATAATGCCCCTAGTTACACAGTGTCATATACACAGTTAGACCCGCATCTCACTGAGAATGTAGTGTTGTACCAGGATAATGCCCCTAGCCACACAGTGTCATATACACAGTTAGACTCGCATCTCACTGAGATTGTAGTGTTGCACCAGGATAATGCCCCTTGCCACACAGTGTCATATACACAGTTAGACCCGCATCTCACTGAGAATGTAGTGTTTCACCAGGATAATGCCTCTAGCCACACAGTGTCATATACACAGTTAGAGACCATCTCACAGAAAATGTAGTGTTGCACCAGTATAATGCCTCTAGCAACACAGTGTCATATACACAGTTAGACCCGCATCTCACTGAGAATGTAGTGTTGCACCAGGATAATGTCTCTAGCCACACAGTAGTCATAAACACAGTTAGAGACCATCTCACAGAAAATGTAGTGTTGCACCAGGATTATGACACTAGCCTCACAGTGTCATATACACAGTAAGACCCCATCTCACTGAGAATGTAGTGTTGCACTATGATAATGCCCCTAGCCACACAGTGTCATATACACAGTTAGAGACCATCTCACTGAGAATGTAGTGTTGCACCAGGATAATGCCCCTAGCCACACAGTGTCATATACACAGTTAGACCCGCATCTCACTGAGAATGTAGTGTTGCACCAGGATAATGCCTCTTGCCACACAGTGTCATATACACAGTTATACCCGCATCTCACTGAGAATGTATAGTTTCACCAGGATAATGCCTCTAGCCACACAGTGTCATATACACAGTTAGAGACCATCTCACAGAAAATGTAGTGTTGCACCAGGATAATGCCACTAGCCTCACAGTGTCATATACACAGTAAGACCCCATCTCACTGAGAATGTATTGTTTCACCAGGATAATGCCTCTAGCCACACAGTGTCATATACACAGTTAGAGACCATCTCACAGAAAATGTAATGTTTCACCAGGATAATGCCTCTAGCCACACAGTGTCATATACACAGTTAGACCCGCATCTCACTGAGAATGCAGTGTTGCACCAGGATAATGCCCCTAGCCACACAACGGCGCATACACAATTAGAGATAGATGTGCTATGCCTCAAGTGAATCAAACATTCATCAGATTCACTATATTTGGCCACATTGGATGTTGCCTATTTCATAAAACTCAAGTCTCACTTGAGGGTTCAACGTTTACAAGATTTGACCGAAATCAAATTCGTAATCAGGACATTCATCCGGAGTTTAGATACACCGTGGTATAGTGATGTTTATGAAAAATGTGTTAAATGCAACTAAAACTGCTTGTCATGTCGCAGAATATTTCTAGAAGATGTGAACTGTTCAGCAGTATATTGTGTTCAAGTGAACAGTTGTTTTTTAAATAGAATTTTTTTAATTCAGATATATTTTCATGTAATCTTCTGAGCATACTCACAAAATTTAATGATGTTTTGTATTTCATTGAAAAATTAAATGAAATTCTTTGATTTACTGGGACACCCCTCTTATGTACAATGTATCAACATCACAAGTACATTTATGTATGGTTGTTCACAAATAATTATCTCCATATATATATCATGCATTGTGAATGTGCATCTGAAAAGATTCCAAAAATCGGAAATTTCGTTATTGTGATTTCAATTATCGCCCTTTATTATATAAATACGTATGTTTCGTGGCCTTTTCATGATCCAGCAGATTTCTAAATCTGTCCTTTATATATATGTGAGTAGTCATGAGTCCTTAACTGGATCTTTCTCATTATAAGTGATCAGTTCAGGGATGTAAATTGCCTATCCACTCCAGATGTTTTGCATGTAAAACCATTGTACATGTATATAAGTCATGGTTGACACCAAATTTATTGGTTTGGTATATGCCTTGATAATGTGTCTATGGTTTGCATTGTAGCTAGACACGCTCACTGTAGTCTGGTCTCTACATGTATGTCTGGTTGTTCACAAATTATCATCTCCATATATATATATATATATATATATATATATATATATATATATATATATATGAATGAGCATCTGAAAAGATCCCAAAAATCGTAAATTCCGTTGTTGTGAATTTTATTACCTCCCTTTATGAAATTAAATATATATGAATTCACTGTATCTATATGATCCAACAGGTTTATAAATCTGTCACTTATATAGCATGTGAGTAGTCATGAATCCATACCTGGATCCTCCTCATATAAAGCTATCACTTCAGATATGTAAATTTGTCCACCCTGTATAGGCGGGCATTTGTAGTGTATATAGTTAAAAGTTTTAGTTTGTAATATTTTACAGCAGGTTTTTCAGTCTGGCTGCAGAATTTTATAAATAGAAAATTGTTTATTCTTGTGTTGTTGTTTTGTTGTTGTTTTCTTTTATTTTTGTCCTCTGATGAAGGCCTAAAGCCGAAAGCTAGCTAAGGATATATCGTTATAAGTTTTAGCACTGTAAAATGGTAATTCTCTACTGTATATATATTGTATATATATATCATACATTGTGAAGGTGCATCTGGAAAGATCCCAAAAATCAGAAATTCTATTGTTGTGATTTTAATTATTTTTATTTATGAAATAAATACATATAATTTCACTGTATCTTCATGATCCAACAATTTTTTTAAATCTGTCTTTTATATAGCATGTGGGTAGTTATGAATCCTTAACTGGATCTTACTCATATAAAGGTATCAGTTCATGTATGTAAATTGTTCATCTAGTCCAGATGTGTTGCATGTAAAACCATAGTACACCAAATGTATTGGTTTGGTAGATGCCTTGATATTGTGTCTATAGTTTTCATTGTAGCTAGGCACTCACTGTAGTCTGGTTTGTACATTTATATCTGGTTGTTCACAAATATTATCTCCATATACTTATATCATACATATATCGTACATTGTGAATGTGCATCTAAAAAGATCCCAAAATTCAAAAATTCCATTGTTGTGATTTCAGTTATCTCCCTTTATATATATATATATATATATATATATATGAACACCACATGTATACATAGTATCTATATATTTAAATACACAACACAACTGCATGTAATTTATTGACATCTCAAAGTGTGCAGTTATAAACCCAATACATTATATAATTTTGAAACTACGTCATTCTATTTTCAGATGGACCCTTCTGTATTAGGGGTGTTTGTATGATTTATCTGTTACATCTCTATCAATTATAAAATAAACTAGTTATCAATATTAAGTGTGTTATACTATTATCCGTTAAAACAAATCCATAATTAATGAAATACAACTATATTTTGTTAAAATCAATGTTTGGTGAGGAAGTTTACTTACAATGTTGTATTGATATGCACACTTACATATGGGGACATGGATAATAAAGACAGAGATATATTTTATCAAATTACACACTTAATTTGGGACAATGAAACACAAGATCCTTGTGTAAATCATACACTTAATATGTATAAATTGGCTAGAACCTACATACACTCAACATTTTGTGGGTTTTATTGAAACAACTATGTTAAAAGAGAAGAAATGTTCAACACACCATAAATGACATCCAGGACAGTAGTACAACACACTTAATGTTGATATCTAGTTTATTTTACAATTTATGTAACAGATAAATCTGTCATCATACTACAAACACCTCTAATATGGAAGGTTTCACCTGAAAATAGAACAATGTAGTTTCAAAATAGCGTATTGGGTTTGAAGTGCATGTACATATTATAATATATTTATACCCCGGTATCACAATATAATATAGAAAACATTTTTGTTACAGTGACTGTAGCTGTAGATGGATTGTGCCACAGAGATCAAAGTAAATAATAAACTTATATCACAATACAAGCTAAACATGCCTTACCAGAACATATTCTTGCTGTTTGGTCTGTCTGAAGGCTGCAAGTGAATGATGCTTTTGTTTATGATTCTGTAGTTGCTGTCAACAGTTGCTCCTGCTGTCAAAACTAACTGTGTTCATTGCCTTTGTTACAGGACAAGTATCAGGCTATCAGGAGACACCAGTAGATGAAGTATATGATCAGCATTATGTATCCAAACCAGAACAGTAAGTTTGTGTGTCTATATCAAAGCAAAACAGAACATCTAAACCATAACTGTTTGATTGTAAAGGTATAAGCCCACCATTGATTTTTAGCTTGACTATTCAGAGAATAAAGAGAGCTATTCTACCCACCCAAGCGTTGGCATTGGTGCACACCTTGTTTAAAGTTTTACATGCAATTCCCTATCTCAGTAACCTTTGCATGTATTGACTTTAAACTTTACACAAGCCTTCCCAGTCATCAGCCATACTACAATAACTAAATAGATTACTCTTGTATGAATATAATGCAAATTATTGCCCTTGTTTGACTTAGAAATTCTGGTTAAAGTTTTGTGTGCAAGTACCATCAAGTCCATATCTAACCAACCTCTCAATGTATTTTATTGAAACTTTACACAACTCTTCCCAGTCATCAACCCTACTAGAGTAACTAAGTTAGATAAATCTTGCTTAAATATGATGCAAATTATTGCCGTTGATTGACATAGAAATTCTGGTTAAAGTTTTGCATGCAAGTCCATATCTCACCAACCACTCAATGTATTTGATTGAAACTTAACACAAGTCTTTCCAGTCATCAACACTACTACAATAACTATGTTAGATAACATGTGCATGAATATAATGCAAATTATTGCCCTTGTTTGACTTAAAAAATTCTGGTTAAAGTTTTGCATGCAAGTACTATCAAGATCATATCTCACCAACCACTCAATGTATCTGATTGAAACTTTACACAAGTCTTCCCAGTCATGAACCCTACTAAAATTACTAAGTTTGATAACTTTTGCTTGAATATAATGCAAATTATTGTCCTTGTTTGACTTAAAAAATTCTGGTTAAAGTTTTGCATGCAAGTACTATCAAGTTCATATCTCACCAACCACTCAATGTATTTGATTGAAACTTTACACAAGTCTTCCCAGTCATGAACCCTACTAAAATTACTAAGTTTGATAACTTTTGCTTGAATATAATGCAAATTATTGCCCTTGTTTGACTTAGAAAATCTGTTTAAAGTTTTACATGCAAGTACCATCAAGTCCATATCTCACCAACCACTCAATGTATTTGTTTTACACTTTACACAAGCCTTTCCAGTCATCAATTCTACAATAAGTAAATTAGATAACCCTTGCTTGAATATAATACAAATGATTGCCCTTGTTTGACTTAAAAAAATTGGTTAAAGTTTTGCTTGCAAGTCTCTATCTCAGTAACCATTGCATGTATTGACTTAAAACCTTTCACAAAACTTCCCAGCTATCAACCCTACTACAATAACTAAGTCAGATATCTCTTGCATGAATATAATACAAATTATTGCCATTTTTTTACTTAGTATTTTTGGTTAAAGTTTTGCGTGCAAGTACCAGCAAATCATATCACACAAACAACTCCATGTATTTGATTGAAACTTTACATATGGCTTTGACATCATGAAATCAACTAAATTAATCAAGTGGGATAACTCTTGCCAAACTCAGCAGTCGCTGCATGTATTGGATTGAAACTTTGTACAAGTTATTGCAGATATGAGACTTACTCAATTTTGTTGATTTTGTAAGTTAACTCTTATTTGCTTGGATTTGTCATCAGTCTCTATCAAATTTGGACTTTTGTGACAAATATTCAAATAGTCCACATGCTGTTCGTCCGACAGCTCTTGTTGTTCTTTATTCTATAGTAAGTATTAAAAGTTTGAATGCTTGTCATTCATAGACCCAAATGAAAGAATGAAACTTACATATCATTGTTTGTCAACCCTTACACTACCGAATTATAATGAGAAAGTAGTAGGGCTCATGTGTCGTATAAGAGCTTTTGACAAAGTGCCTAAATACACATTTGAGTGTAAATTCGTATATTTTCTAAATGTGTACAGTGTTAAAGCAATCATTGTCAAAACTATTATTAAATTCATTTTAAAAAGATTCACATCTAATGGAACATATTTAAAATACAAAAAACATACCTTTTGATGAGATTCTGTTTCAAGCGAACACAAAAAAAAGTACTTTTCCATCATATGTATTGAATCAAGTACTTATATTTATATATCTCTATATCAGTTCTTGATTGAATGAAACGAAACGTTTGTGTTTCTGTGATGTAACCGTGCATGGCAAATATTAAAGGAATAAATTGCAGCAGTAAAGAAATTCATGAAAGAACTTGAAAGTGGTATGTTGACATCAGTGACTTACACTAATCAAATAAATGAATTATAGTATATTAAGCCAAAGGTGTATGAATGGTATGGAATTCTATGTTAATTACAAATGCAACATATTTAGCTTTCGTTGATGATGCAGCTGTAAATTTTTGTGGACTAGCTTTTTTGTTTCCTGTAACAAATGGCAAAAGGTAAACAAAGAAATTACTGATGCAAACATGTTTCATTCTGGACAATAGAAGTCAGCTGAATGTGCAACATACAAGGGGTTATCCAGAAGTTCGTGGACAAATCTAATAAAATCCATATTCATGCAAGTACATCGCTATATTTTGCACAGCTTAATTATTGGTGTATTTGTCATTGATGTTCAGTATTTTAGTGCATTTTTTATGTTAATAATAATGTTATGGTCTCCATAGCAACATGCATACATTGTAAGTGCCGCAGCTCAAATTGTTGAACATTATGACAGATAAATATGTGAAAAAATAAAAATGATTTCCCTGTAAAACTCACGGTAAATCATATATTATTGATGACACGTCATCAATGGTCTACATTGGTCATTCTAGTAATAGTATTGCGTCCAAGTGTTAGAGTTAAAACAAACTTACATAAAAAAGGCAAACTTGTTAATAAGCAAAACTTCCATCCAAGAAAAAGGTGAAACAACGAGCGGAAATACATTTTTTTGTCAAAATTAGCAAAACAATGATCCAGGCGATATAATTATATGCTTAGTAAAGCTCTGAGAAAGTTATTTGTAGTGTGTTTTGTAGTCTATAAATGGCACAAATGGTACAGAGAGGAACAGGAAACAATATTGGATGATAACATGTGTGGTCGCCCTATGTCAAAATAGCATCAAGGCCACGTCAAAGTGGTAAAAGTGCCTCAATAAGAATCGCCGTAATACAATTCATGAACTATACTGTGAACTAAGTATAGGTTACGGTACAGCCAGTGCACATGATAATTAAGAATGAATAACATGCAATTCCTTAGTGATCACAGTGTTCCTCGCTTGATAAAATGTATGAGTGGAGCAACCAGCAAGAGCAGGGAAATTACTTGTGAAATAAATTGACGTAGTGACAACGTAATGTAAATCTGACCTGAGGCAGATAGGTGTACATGACGTGTTTTAAATAAATATAGCTATTTTATTTTAATGAATATATTCTTCATATTTTGCATACGTCTTGAAGTTATATTAAATATTATACATGTAAAACTCCAAATAAATCTGACATGTCATCTTCATATTATGAGATTTGTCCACAAACTTCCGGATAACCCTTTATACTTTTGTCACACAGGCCACTGATCACACATCAAAAGATAGACTCTTCTGTCAACACAGTAATTGTTAACTGAAGGAATGGAGCGAATGCTGAACAGAGTATTAAATAAAGAAAGTAGATTTATAGAACACTCTGATATGCAGTATACATTCATTAATTTGTATGTTGGGCAAATACGTGTGTTTGAGAGCAAATACTTGTGTTTGATGGGCAAATACGTGTTTGTGAGCAAATGCTTGTGTTTGTTTGGCAAATATGTGTGTTTGTGAGTAAATACTTGTGTTTGTTGGTCAGATAGTGTGTTTGTGAGCAAATACTTGTGTATGTTGGGCAAATACTTGTGTTAGTTGGCAAATACTTGGGTTTTTGGGCACATACTTGTGATTGTGAGTGAAAACTTGTGTTTGTTGGGCAAATACTTGGGTTTCTTGGACAAATACTTGAATGTGTTTGTTGGGCAAATACATGTGTTTGTGAGCAAATACTTATGTTTGTTGAGCAAATACTTGTGTTTATGAGCAAAATACTTTTCTTTGTATGGTGAATTCTTGTGTTTGTGAGCAAACACTTGTGTTTGTGAGCAAAATACTTGTGTTTGTTGGGCAAATATATGTGTTTATGAGGAAATACTTGTGTTTGTTGAGAAAATATGTGCGTTTTGTGAGCAAATACTTGTGTTTGTTGGGCAAACACTTGTGTTAGTAAGCAAAAACTTGCGTTTGTTGGGCAAATACTTGTGTTTGTAAGCAAATACTTGTGTTTGTTGGGCAAATACTTGTTTTTGTGAGCAAATATTTGTATTTGTGACATAATATTGTGTTTGTAGACAAAATATTTGTGTTTGTTGAGCAGATACTTGTGTTTGTAAGCAAAGCACTTTTGTTTGTTGGGCAAATACTTGTGTTAGTGGGCAAATACTTGTGTTTGTTGGTTAAATACTTGTGTCTGTGAGCAAATATTTGTTTGTTTGGTAAATACTTGTGTTTATGAGCAAATACTTGCATTTGTGGGAAAATACTTGTGTTTGTGGGCAAATACCTGTGTTTCTTGGACAAATACTTGTGCTTGTGAGCAAAATACTTATGTTTGTATGCAAATACTTGTGTTTGTGAACAAATGCTTGTATTTATTTGTTGAGCAAATACTTATGGTTGTAGCAAATACTTGTTTTTGTAGGCAAATATTTGTTTTTGTGGGCAAATTACATGTTTTTGTGGGAAAATACTTCTGTTTGTCAGCAAAATACTTGTTTTTGTGGGCAAATACTTGTGTTTGTCAGCAAATTCTTTTGTTTGTTGGGCAAATACTTGTGTTTGTGAGCAAATTTGTGTTTGTTGGGCAAAAACTTGCATTTGTTGGGCAAATATGTGTGTTTGTGAGCAAATATTTACGTTTGTTGGCAGATACTTGTGTTTGTGAGCAAAATACTTTTCTTTGTATGGTAAATTCTTGTGTTTGTGAGCGAACACTTGTGTTTGTTGGGCAAATACTTGTGTTTGTGAGCAAAATACTTGTGTTTGTTGGGCAAATACTTGTGTTTGTGAGCAAAATACTTGTGTTTGTTGGGCAAATACTTGTTTTTGTGAGCAAATACTTGTATTTGTGGGAAAAATAGTAATTGACCAAGATGTTTTATTGTAAATGAGTTTTGTCAATTGAACAGCAAGTAATTGACCAAGATGTTTTATTGTAAATGAGTTTTGTCAATTGAACAGCAAGTAATTGACCAAAATGTTTTATTGTAAATGTTTTTATTTACGTTTCAGTTTAACAGAATCTCATAAAATAATGATTCGAGTCATACGAAAAATAAAGTTCTTTGTGGCTCGAAGAAAATTTCAGGTAAAATTTCTTTCAGATATATTTGTATGAAAGTTTAAAATAACACTGTTGGTAGTTTTTTGAGAAATTCTATTAAAAATGGCAAGATATAACATGAAAATGCTTTTCCTTTATTAAATTATTTTATTGTTTGGAATAAATGATTCACAACCTGTTAGTGTAGTCAGTATATTATCAACAGCAAAATGTAAATTTACCCCTATTTTAAATCATTTTATTTCTATCACTATCTGTTGTTATTCATTGTATGGTCTCCATCTTGTTGCTCAGTATAGTTCCTGTCTTGTCACTCAGTTTTGTATTTATATCTTGTTGCAGGGCATGTTCTCTATCTTGTGATATAGTGTGATTTCAATCTTGTCACCCAGTATATTTCCTGTCTTGTCACTCAGTTTAGTTCCTGTCTTGTCACTCAGCTTTGTATTTATTTCTTGCTGCAGAGTATGTTCTCTATCTTGTGATATAGTGTGATTTCCATTTTGTCACCCAGTATAGTTCCTGTCTTGTCACTCAGTTTTGTATTTATATCTAGCTGCAGAGTATGTTCTCTCTCTAGTGATATTTGTGATTTCCATCTTGTCACTCAGTATAGTTCATGTCTTGTCATTCAGTTTTGCATTTATATCTTGCTGCAGAGTATGTTCTCTATCTTGTGATATAGTGTGATTTCCATCTTGTCACTCAGTTCTGTATTTATATCTTGCTGCAGAGTATGTTCTCTGTCTTGTGATATAGTTTGATTTCCATCTTGTGACCCAGTATAGTTCCTGTCTTGGCACTCAGTTTTGTATTTATATCTTGCTGCAGAGTATGTTCTCTCTCTTGTGATATAGTGTGATTTCCATCTTGTCACTCAGTATAGTTCCTGTCTTGTCACTCAGTTTTGTATTTATATCTTGCTGCAGAGTATGTTCCCTCTCTTGTGATATAGTGTGATTTCCATCTTGTCACTCAGTAAAGATCATGTCTTGTCACTCAGTTTTGTATTTATATCTTGCTACAGAGTATGTTCTCTCTCTTGTTATATAGTGTGATTTCCATCTTGTCACTCAGTATAGTTCCTGTCTTGTCACTCAGTTTTGTATTTATATCTTGCTGCAGAGTATGTTCTCTATCTTGTGATATAGTGTGATTTCCATCTTGTCACTCAGTTCTGTATAAATATCTTGCTGCAGAGTATGTTCTCTGTCTTGTGATATAGTGTGATTTCCAACTTGTCACTCAGTATAGATCCTGTCTAGTCACTCAGTTTTGTATATATATCTTGCTACAGAGTATGTTCTCTATCTTGTGATATAGTGTGATTTCCATTTTGTCACCCAGTATAGTTCCTGTCTTGTCACTCAGTTTTGTATTTATATCTTGCTGCAGAGTATGTTCTCTGTCTTGTGATATAGTGTGATTTCCATTTTGTCACCCAGTATAGTTCCTGTCTAGTCACTCAGTTTTGTATTTATATCTTGCTGCAGAGTATGTTCTCTATCTTGTGATATAGTGTGATTTCCATCTTGTCACTCATTATAGTTCCTGTCATGTCACTCAGTTTTGTATTTATATCTTGCTGCAGAGTATGTTCCCTCTCTTGTGATAAAGTGTGATTTCCATCTTGTCACTCAGTAAAGATCATGTCGTGTCGCTCAGTTTTGTATTTATATCTTGCTGCAGAGTATGTTCTCTCTCTTGTGATATAGTGTGATTTCCATCTTGTCACTCAGTATAGTTCCTGTCTTGTCACTCAGTTTTGTATTTATATCTTGCTCCAGAGTATGTTCTCTATCTTGTGATTTAGTGTGATTTCCATTTTGTCACCCAGTATAGTTCATGTCTGGTCACTCAGTTTTGTATTTATATCTTGCTGCAGAGTATGTTTTCTCTCTCTTGTGATATAGTGTGATTTCCATCGTGTCACTCAGTTTAGTTCATGACTTGTCACTCAGTTTTGTATTTATATCTTGCTGCAGAGTATGTTCTCTTTCTCTTGTGATATAGTGTGATTTCCATCTTGTGACTCAGTAAAGCTCATGACTTGTTACTCAGTTTTGTATTTATATTTTGCTGCAGAGTATGTCCTCCTTCTCTTGTGATATAGTATGATTTCCATCTTGTCACTCAGTATAGTTCATGTCTTGTCACTCAGATTTGTATTTATATCTTGCTGCAGAGTATGTTCTCTATCTTGTGATATAGTGTGATTTCCATCTTGTCACTCAGTATAGTTCTTGTCTTGTCACTCAGTTTTGTATTTATATCTTGCTCCAGAGTATGTTCTCTATCTTGTGATATAGTGTGATTTCCATTTTGTCACCCAGTATAATTCCTGTCTTGTCACTCAGTTTTGTATTTATATCTTGCTGCAGAGTATGTTGTCTGTCTTGTGATAAAGTGAGATTTCCATCTTGTCACTCAGTATAGTTCATGTCTTGTCACTCAGTTTTGTATTTATATCTTGCTGCAGAATATGGTCTCTGTCTTGTGATATAATGTGAATTCAGTCTTGTCACTCAGAATAGTTCCTGTCTTGTCATTCAGTTTTGTATTTATATCTTGCTGCAGAGTATGTTCTCTCTCTCTTGTGATATAGTGTGATTTCCATCTTGTCACTCAGTATAGTTCATGACTTGTCACTCAGTTTTGTATTTATATCTTGCTGCAGAGTATGTTCTCTCTCTCTTGTGATATAGTGTGGTTTCCATCTTGTCACTCAGTATAGTTCATGACTTGTCACTCAGTTTTGTATTTATATCTTGCTGCAGAGTATGTTCTCTTTCTGTTGTGATATAGTGTGATTTTCATCTTGTCACTCAGTATAGTTCATGTCTTGTCACTCAGTTTTGTATTTATATCTTGCTGCAGAGTATGTTCTCTTTCTCTTGTGATATAGTGTGATTTCCATCTTGTCACTCAGTATAGTTCCTGTCTTGTCACTCAGTTTTGTATTTATATTTGGCTCCAGAGTATGTTCTCTATCTTGTGATATAGTGTGATTTCCATTTTGTTACCCAGTATAGTTCCTGTCTGGTCATTCAGTTTTGTATTTATATCTAGCTGCAGAGTATGTTCTCTCTCACTTGTGATATATTGTGATTTCTATCTTGTCACTCAGTATAGTTCCTGTCTTGTCACTCAGTTTTGTATTTATATCTTACTGCAGAGTATGTTCTCTATCTTGTGATATAGTGTGATTTCAATTTTGTCACCCAGTATAATTCCTGTCTTGTCACTCAGTTTTGTATTTATATCTTGCTGCAGAGTATGTTGTCTGTCTTGTGATAAATGAGATTTCCATCTTGTCACTCAGTATAGTTCATGTCTTGTCACTCAGTTTTGTATTTATATCTTGCTGCAGAGTATGTTTTATTTCTCTTGTGATATAGTGTGATTTCCATCTTGTCACTCAGTATAGTGCATGACTTGTCACTCAGTTTTTTATTTATATCTTGCTGCAGAGTATGTTCTCTTTCTCTTGTGATATAGTGTGATTTCCATCTTGTCACTCAGTATAGTTCATGACTTGTCACTCAGTTTTTTTATTTATATCTTGCTGCAGAGTATGTTCTCTTTCTCTTGTGATATAGTGTGATTTCCATCTTGTCACTCAGTATAGTTCATGTCTTGTCACTCAGTTTTGTATTTATATCTTGCTGCAGAGTATGTTGTCTGTATTGTGATATAGTGGGATTTCCATCTTGTCACTCAGTATAGTTCCTGTCTTTTCACTCATTTTTGTATTTATATCTTGCTGCAGACTTATGGTCTCTGTCTTGTGATATAATGTGAATTCAGTCTTGTCACTCAGAATAGTTCCTGTCTTGTCACTCAGTTTTGTATTTATATCTTGCTGCAGGGTATGTTTTCTCTCTCTTGTGATATAGTGTAATTTCCATCGTGTCACTCAGTATAGTTCATGACTTGTCACTCAGTTTTGTATTTATATCTTGCTGCAGAGTATGTTCTCTTTCTCTTGTGATATAGTGTGATTTCCATCTTGTGACTCAGTAAAGCTCATGACTTGTTACTCAGTTTTGTATTTATATTTTGCTGCAGAGTATGTCCTCCTTCTCTTGTGATATAGTATGATTTCCATCTTGTCACTCAGTATAGTTCATGTCTTGTCACTCAGATTTGTATTTATATCTTGCTGCAGAGTATGTTCTCTATCTTGTGATATAGTGTGATTTCCATCTTGTCACTCAGTATAGTTCTTGTCTTGTACACTCAGTTTTGTATTTATATCTTGCTGCAGAGTATGTTCTCTATCTTGTGATATAGTGTGATTTCCATCTTGTCACTCAGTTTAGTTCTTGTCTTGTTACTCAGTTTTGTATTTATATCTTGCTGCAGAGTATGTTCTCTGTCTTGTGATATAGTGTGATTTCTATCTTGTCATTCCTGAAAGATCCTGTATAGTCAATCAGTTTTGTATTTATATCTTGCTGCAGAGTATGTTCTTTATCTTGTGATATAGTGTGATTTCCATCTTGAGGTTCCTGAAAGATCCTGTATTGTCAATCAGTTTTGTATTTATATCTTGCTGCAGAGTATGTTCTCTGTCTTGTGATATAGTGAGATTTCCATCGTGTCACTCAGTATAGTTCCTGTCTTGTCACTCAGGTTTGTATTTATATCTTGTTACAGAGTATGTTCTTTCTCTTGTGATATAGTTAGTTCCAGTCTTGTCACTCAGTTTTGTATTTATATCTTGTTGCAGAGTATGTTCTCTATCTTGTGATATACTGGATTTCCAACGTGTCACTCATTATAATTCCAGTCTTGTCACTCAGTTTTGTATTTATATCTTGTTGCAGAGTATGTTGTCTGTCTTGTGATATAGTGAGATTTCCATCTTGTCACTCAGTATAGTTCCTGTCTAGTCACTCAGTTTTGTATTTATATTTTGCTGCAGAGTATGTTCTCTATCTTGTGATATAGTGTGATTTCCATCTTGTCACTCAGTATAGTTCCTGTCTAGTCACTCAGTTTTGTATTTATGTTTTACTGCAGAGTATGTTGTCTCTCACTTGTGATATATTGTGATTTAATTCTTGTAACTCAGTCAAATTCCTGTCTTGTCACTCAGTTTTGTATTTATATCTTGCTGCAATGTATGTTCTCTATCTTGTGATATAGTGTGATTTCCATTTTGTCACCCAGTATAATTCCTGTCTTGTCACTCAGTTTTGTATTAATATCTTGCTGCAGAGTATGTTGTCTGTCTTGTGATACAGTGAGATTTCCATCTTGTCACTCAGTATAGTTCCTGTCTTGTCACTCAGTTTTGTATTTATATCTTGCTGCAGAGTATGGTCTCTGTCTTGTGATATAGTGTGAATTCAGTCTTGTCACTCAGAATAGTTCCTGTCTTGTCACTCAGTTTTGTATTTATATCTTGCTGCAGAGTATGTTCTCTCTCTCTTGTGCTATAGTATGATTTCCATCTTGTCACTTAGTATTGTTTATGACTTGTCACTCAGTTTTGTATTGATATCTTGCTGCAAAGTATGTTCTCTTTCTCTTGTGATATAGTGTGATTTCCATCTTGTCACTCAGTATAGTTCATGTATTGTCACTCAGTTTTGTATTTATATCTTGCTGCAGAGTATGTTTTCTATCTTGTGATATAGTGTGATTTCCATCTTGTCACTCAGTATAGTTCTTGTCTTGTCACTCAGTTTTGTATTTATATCTTGCTGCAGAGTATGTTCTCTATCTTGTGATATAGTGTGATTTCCATCTTGTCATTCTTTTTAGATCCTGTATTGTCAATCAGTTTTGTATTTATATCTAACTGCAGAGTATGTTCTCTCTCTCTTGTGATATAGTGTGATTTCCATCTTGTCACTTAGTATAGTTTATGACTTGTCACTCAGTTTTGTATTTATATCTTGCTGCAGAGTATGTTCTCTTTCTCTTGTGATATAGTGTGATTTCCATCTTGTCACTCAGTATAGTTCTTGTCTTGTCACTCAGTTTTGTATTTATATCTTGCTGCAGAGTATGTTCTCTATCTTGTGATATAGTGTGATTTCCATCTTGTCACTCAGTATAGTTCATGTCTTGTCACTCAGTTTTGTATTTATATCTTGCTGCAGAGTATGTTCTCTATCTTGTGATATAGTGTGATTTCCATCTTGTCACTCAGTATAGTTCCTGTCTTGTCACTCAGTTTTGTATTTATATCTTGCTACAGAGTATGGTCTCTGTCTTGTGATATAGTGTGAATTCAGTCTTGTCACTCAGAATAGTTCCTGTCTTGTCACTCAGTTTTGTATTTATATCTTGCTGCAGAGTATGTTCTCTCTCTCTCTTGTGATGTAGTATGATTTCCATCTTGTCACTTAGTATTGTTTATGACTTGCCACTCAGTTTTGTATTGATATCTTGCTGCAAAGTATGTTCTCTTTCTCTTGTGATATAGTGTGATTTCCATCTTGTCACTCAGTATAGTTCATGTATTGTCACTCAGTTTTGTATTTATATCTTGCTGCAGTGTATGTTTTCTATCTTGTGATATAGTGTGA
Organism: Panopea generosa; assembly: GCA_029582155.1. Taxonomy (NCBI): domain Eukaryota; kingdom Metazoa; phylum Mollusca; class Bivalvia; order Adapedonta; family Hiatellidae; genus Panopea; species Panopea generosa. The sequence continues at coordinate 57,643,077 of CM055898.1, read as the reverse complement.
TTTCCATCTTGTCACTCGCTATAGTTCTTGTCTTGTTACTCAGTTTTGTATTTATATCTTGCTGCAGAGTATGGTCTCTATCTTGTGATATAGTGTGATTTCCATCTTGTCATTCTTTTTAGATCCTGTATTGTCAATCAGTTTTGTATTTATATCTAACTGCAGAGTATGTTCTCTCTCTCTTGTGATATATTGTGATTTCCATCTTGTCACTCAGTATAGTTCATGACTTGTCACTCAGTTTTGTATTTATATCTTGCTGCAGAGTATGTTCTCTTTCTCTTGTGATATAGTGTGATTTCCATTTTGTCACTCAGTATAGTTCTTGTCTTGTCACTCAGTTTTGTATTTATATCTTGCTGCAGAGTATGTTCTCTATCTTGTGATATAGTGTGATTTCCATCTTGTCACTCAGTATAGTTCTTGTCTTGTCACTCAGTTTTGTATTTATATCTTGCTGCCTAGTATTTTCTCTATCTTGTGATATAGTGTGATTTCCATCTTGTCACTCAGTATAGTTCTTGTCTTGTCACTCAGTTTTGTATTTATATCTTGCTGCAGAGTATGTTCTCTATCTTGTGATATAGTGTGATTTCCATCTTGTCATTCTTTTTAGATCCTGTATTGTCAATCAGTTTTGTATGTATATCTAACTGCAGAGTATGTTCTCTCTCTCTCTTGTGATATAGTGTGATTTCCATCTTGTCACTCAGTATAGTTCATGACTTGTCACTCAGTTTTGTATTTATATCTTGCTGCAGAGTATGTTCTCTATCTTGTGATATAGTGTGATTTCCATATTGTCATTCTTTTTAGATCCTGTATTGTCAATCAGTTTTGTATTTATATCTAACTGCAGAGTATGTTCTCTCTCTCTTGTGATATAGTGTGATTTCCATCTTGTCACTCAGTAGTTTTTGTCTTGTCACTCAGTTTTGTATTCATATTTTGCTGCAGAGTATGTTCTCTATCTTGTGATATAGTGTGATTTCCATCTTGTCACTCAGTATAGTTCTTGTCTTGTCACTCAGTTTTGTATTACTATCTTGCTACAGAGTATGTTCTCTATCTTGTGATATAGTGTGCATTCCATCTTGTCACTCAGTATAGTTGTTGTCTTGTCACTCAGTTTTGTATTTATACTTGTCTTGTCACTCAGTTTTGTATTTATATCTTGCTGCAGAGTATGATATAGTGTGATTTCTATCTTGTCATTCCTGAAAGATCCTGTATTAGTCAATCAGTTTTGTATTTATATCTTGCTGCAGAGTATGTTCTCTATCTTGTGATATAGTGTGATTTCAATCTGTCATTCCTTATAGATCCTGTATTGTCAATCAGTTTTGTATTGATATTTTACTGCAGAGTATGTTCTCTGTCTTGTGATATAGTGACATTTCCAACGTGTCACTCATTATAATTCCAGTCTTGTCACTCAGTTTTGTATTTATATCTTGCTGCAGAGTATGTTCTCTCTCTTTTGATATATTGTGATTTCCATCTTGTCACTAAGTATAGTTCCTGTTTAGTCACTCAGTTTTGTATTTATATCTTGCTGCAGAGTATGTTCTCTATCTTGTGATATAGTGTGATTTCCATCTTGTCACCCAGTATAGTTCCTGTCTTGTCACTCAGTTTTGTATTTATACTTGTCTTGTCACTCAGTTTTGTATTTATATCTTGCTGCAGAGTATGTTCTCTATCTTGTGATATAGTGTGATTTCCATCTTGTCACTCAGTATAGTTCCTGTTTAGTCACTCAGTTTTGTATTTATATCTTGCTGCAGAGTATGTTCTCTATCTTGTGATATAGTGTGATTTCCATCTTGTCATTCTTTTTAGATCCTGTATTGTCAATCAGTTTTGTATTTATATCTAACTGCAGAGTATGTTCTCTCTCTCTTGTGATATAGTGTGATTTCCATCTTGTCACTCAGTATAGTTCTTGTCTTGTCACTCAGTTTTGTATTACTATCTTGCTACAGAGTATGTTCTCTATCTTGTGATATAGTGTGATTTCCATCTTGTCACTTAGTATAGTTCTTGTCTTGTCACTCAGTTTTGTATTTATACTTGTCTTGTCACTCAGTTTTGTATTTATATCTTGCTGCAGAGTATGATATAGTGTGATTTCCATCTTGTCATTCCTGAAAGATCCTGTATTAGTCAATCAGTTTTGTATTTATATCTTGCTGCAGAGTATGTTCTCTATCTTGTGATATAGTGTGGTTTCAATCTGTCATTCCTTATAGATCCTGTATTGTCAATCAGTTTTGTATTGATATCTTACTGCAGAGTATGTTCTCTGTCTTGTGATATAGTGACATTTCCAACGTGTCACTCATTATAATTCCAGTCTTGTCACTCAGTTTTGTATTTATATCTTGCTGCAGAGTATGTTCTCTCTCTTTTGATATATTGTGATTTCCATCTTGTCACTAAGTATAGTTCCTGTCTTAGTCACTCAGTTTTGTATTTATATCTTGCTGCAGAGTATGTTCTCTATCTTGTGATATAGTGTGATTTCCATCTTGTCACCCGGTATAGTTCCTGTCTTGTCACTCAGTTTTGTATTTATATCTTGCTGCAGAGTATGTTCTCTGTCTTGAGATATAGTGTGATTTCCATCTTGTCACCCAGTATAGTTCCTGTCTTGTCACTCAGTTTTGTATTTATATCTTGCTGCAGAGTATGTTCTCTATCTTGTGATATAGTGTGATTTCCATCTTGTCACTCAGTATAGTTCCTGTTTAGTCACTCAGTTTTGTATTTATATCTTGCTGCAGAGTATGTTCTCTATCTTGTGATATAGTGTGATTTCCATCTTGTCACCCGGTATAGTTCCTGTCTTGTCACTCAGTTTTGTATTTATATCTTGCTGCAGAGTATGTTCTTTGTCTTGAGATATAGTGTGATTTCCATCTTGTCACCCAGTATAGTTCCTGTCTTGTCACTCAGTTTTGTATTTATATCTTGCTGCAGAGTATGTTCTCTATCTTGTGATATAGTGTGATTTCCATCTTGTCACCCAGTATAGTTCCTGTCTTGTCACTCAGTTTTGTATTTATATCTTACTGCAGAGTATGTTCTCTATCTTGTGATATAGTGTGATTTCCATCTTGTCACTCAGTATAGTTCCTGTCTAGTCACTCAGTTTTGTATTTATATCTTGCTGCAGAGTATGTTCTCTATCTTGTGATATAGTGAGATTTCCAATGTGTCACTCATTATAACTTCCTGTCTAGTCACTCAGTTTTGTATTTATATCTTGCTTCAGAATATGTTCCCTCTCTTGTGATATAGTGTGATTTCCATCATCACTCAGTATAGTTCCTGTCTTGTAACTCAGTTTTGTATTTATATCTTACTGCAGTGTATGTTCTCTATCTTGTGATATAGTGTGATTTCCATCTTGTCACTCAGTATAGTTCCTGTCTTGTCACTCAGTTTTGTATTAATATCTTGCTGCAGTGTATGTTCTCTATCTTGTGATATAGTGAGGTTTACATCTTGTCACTCAGTATAGTTCCTGTCTTGTTACTCAGTTTTGTATTTATATCTTGCTGCAGAATATGTTCTTTCTCTTGTGATATAGTGAGATTTCCATCTTATCGCTCAGTATAGTTCCTGTTTTGTCACTCAGTTTTGTATTTATATCTTGCTGCAGAGTATGTTCTCTCTCTCTTGTGGTATAGTGTGATTTGAATCATGTCACTCAGTATAGTTGCTGTCTTGTCATTCATTTTTAGCTCTACTGGCCAAAGGCCAGAAGTGCTTATGCGATGGCGCGTTGTCTGTTGTCCGTCGTCTGTCGTCTGTCGTCTGTTAGCAGCACTTTCTCTGAAACCACTGGGCCAATTAAACTGAAACTTCACATGCATGTTTCTGTTGCATAGGAGACTATACAGAAGGTTGTGTTTTTTTTATCTGAAATTCAAGATGGTTGCCGTTACTAAAAATAGTCCAAAACTTAAAAAATCTTGCCCAAAAAGGGTAAAAATTGGGAATTACTAAAATCGTTTTCTTAAGATCCAGTATGTCAGATTTGTTCATATTTGGCATAAATTATCCCTATGTGTAAGAGTTTGATTGCAGATAAAAATTAAGGGGCTAAAATTTGTAGGGGCCCTGTAAGGGGACTTAAAATTTTACATAGGGATACTATTGGAAAACAGAAAATTCTCTTTTTCTTTCATTTATTCTGAAACCACTAGGCTTATTAAACTGAAACTTCACATGCATGTTTCTGTTGCCTAGGAGACTACACAGAAGTTTGTTTTTTTTATCTGAAATTCAAGATGGCTGCTGTTACTAAAAATAGTCCAAAACTTTAAAAATCTTCTTCTCATGACAGCCCAACAGATTTTCAAAATGTTTATGTAGTAATGATGACCAACTATAGTATTGTTAGATTTTTTCAAATGGTGTCCCTAGGGTTAAATATGACCCCGCCCCGAAGGGTTCATTTAGGAGACACATGTCATTATAATATTTTTTTATTTTTTTTTTAATATGGAAATGATTTTGCCTATATCTTCACAGAAGCATTGCTTGGTGAAGGAGGTTCAGATTTGTAAAAATGAATTGGTTGCACTGTCTCAAGTGGTCAGGAGAGACTTCAAAAGGGTAAAAATTTGGAATTATTAAAATCGTTTTCTTAAGAACCGGTATAGTCAGATTTGTTCATATTAGGCATAAATTATCCCTATGTGTAGGGGTTTGATTGCAGACTAAAAATTATGGGGCTAAAATTTATAGTGGCCCTGTAAGGGGACTTAGAATTTTACATAGGGATACTATGGGAAAACAGAAAATTCTCTTTTTCTTTCATTTATTCTGAAACCACCTAGGCTTATTAAAATGAAACTTCACATGCATGTTTCTGTTGCATAGGAGTCTACTAAAGAAGATTTTTTTTTCGATCTGAAATTCAACATGGCTGCCATTACTAAAAATAGTCCAAAACTTAAAAAATCTTCTTCTCATGAACAGGCCCAACAGATTTTCAAAATGTTTATGTAGTAATGATGACCAACTATAGTATTGTTAGATTTGTTCAAATGGTGTCCCTAGGGTTAAATATGACCCCGTCCCGAGGGTTCAATTAGGGGACACATGTCATTATAATATTTATTTTTTTTTTTTGTTTTAAATGAAAATGATTTTGCCTATATCTTAACAGAAGCATTGTATGGTGAAGGAGGTTCAGATATAGTTTTGTTAGATTTGTTCAAATCTTGTCCCTAGTGTTAAAAATGGCCCTGCCCCAATATTTCTATTGCAAAGGAGAATTTCAAAAAGTACTATGGCCACTATGAGTCTGTAGAGCATCCTCAGGCCCTCTTGGGCCTCTTGTTTATATTTATATCTTGTTGCAGATTATGTTCTCTCTTTTGTGATATAGTGTGATTTCCATTTGTCCCTCAGTATAGTTCATGTCTTGCCACTCAGTATAGTTCATGTCTTGTCACTCAGTTTTGTATTTTTATCTTGTTGCAGTAGTTTTTCTCTCTCTTGTGATTTAGTGTGATTTCCATCTTGTCATTCCTTATAGATCCTGTATTGTTAATCAGTTTTGTATTTATGTCTTACTGCAGAGTATGTTCTCTGTCTTGTGATATAGTGAAATTTCCATCGTGTCACTCAGTATAGTTCCTGTCTTGTCACTCAGTTTTGTATTTATATCTTGCTGCAGAGTATGTTCTCTATCTTGTGATATAGTGTGATTTCAATCTTGTCACTCAGTACAGTTCCAGTATTTTCACTCAATTTTGTATTTATATCTTGTTGCAGAGTATGTACTATGTTATGATATATAGTGAGATTTCCAACGTGTCACTCATTATAATTCCAGTCTTGTCACTCAGTTTTGTATCTATATATTTTGCTGCAGAGTATGTTCTCTCTCTTGTGATATATTGTGATTTCCATCTTGTCACTCAGTATAGTTCCTGTCTAGTCACTCAGTTTTGTATTTAAATCTTGCTGCAGAGTATGTTCTCTCTCTAGTGATATAGTGTGATTTCCGTCTTGTCACTCAGTAAAGTTCCTGTCTTGTAACTCAGTTTTGTATTTATATCTTGCTGCAGAGTATGTTCTCTATCTTGTGATATAGTGTGATTTCCGTCTTGTCACTCAGTATAGGTCCTGTCTAGTCACTCAGTTTTGTATTTATATCTTGTTGCAGAGTATGTTCTCTATCTTTTGATATAGTGTGATTTCCATCTTGTAACTCAGTATAGTTCTTGTCTTGTCACTCAGTTTTGTATTAATATCTTGCTACAGAGTATGTTCTCTATCTTGTGATATAGTGTGATTTCAATCTTGTCACTCAGTATAGTTCTTGTCTTGTCACTCAGTTTTGTATTTATACTTGTCTTGTCACTCAGTTTTGTATTTATATCTTGCTGCAGAGTATGATATAGTGTGATTTCTATCTTGTCATTCCTGAAAGATCCTGTATTAGTCAATCAGTTTTGTATTTATATCTTGCTGCAGAGTATGTTCTCTATCTTGTGATATAGTGTGATTTCCATCTTGTAAAGTTCCTGTCTTGTCACTCAGTTTTGTATTTATATCTTGCTGCAGAGTATGTTCTCTATCTTGTGATATAGTGTGATTTCCATCTTGTCACTCAGTATAGTTCCTGTCTTGTCACTCAGTTTTGTATTTATATCTTGCTGCAGAGTATGTTCTCTCTCTCTTGTGGTATAGTGTGATTTCAATAATGTCACTCAGTATAGTTTCTGTCTTGTCATTCAATTCTTATATTTATATCTTGCTGCAGATCATGTTCTCTATTTTGTGATATAGTGTGATTTCCATCTTGTCACTCAGTATAGTTCATGTCTTGTCACTCAGTATAGTTCATGTCTTGTCATTCAGTTTTGTATTTTTATCTTGTTGCTGTAGTTTTTCTCTCTCTTGTGATATAGTTTGATTTCCATTTTGTTTTTCATTATAATTCCATTCTTGTCACTCAGTTTTGTATTTATATCTTGTTGCAGAGTATGTTCTCTCTCTTGTGATATAGTGTGTTTTCCATCTTGTCACTTGGTATAGTTCCTGTCTTGTCACTCAGTTTTGTATTTATATCTTGTTGCAGAGTATGTTCTCTCTCTCTCTTGCGATATAGTGTGATTTCCATCTTATCATTCATTATTATTCAATTGTTGTCACTCAGTTTTGTATTTATATCTTGCTGCAGAGTATGTTCTCTCTCTTGTGATATAGTGAGATTTCCATCTTGTCACTCAGTATAGTTCCTGTCTTGTCACTCAGTTTTGTATTTATATCTTGCTGCAGAGTATGTTCTCTCTGTCTTGTGATATAGTGTGATTTCCATCTTGCCACACTTATAGTTCCTTTTTTGTCATTCAGTTTTGTATCGATATCTTGCAAGATACAAAATACAATCTTTATTTTGTGTCAGATGTACAAATATATTACACTTGCTTTAGAGCTATTTGCCGACAGTACCAAAGATACATAACATGTTAACATTTTATTTTTTTTATTTACATGCATATAGCATAAGCATACATGCACATGCACACACATATATAGATACACATATGCACACATGCATACACATCCATATACACATTGTCCACACCTTCATATATATACATATTCATATAAACAGCACCCACACATCCAAATTACTAATGCATACACAACCTATATTCCCATGCATATATACAGTACACACCCTATTGTACACATTTGCAATCATTCATACATATATAAACTCACATACACGCATTTGCACACACACACACACACACACACATATTTGAAGTATTTGAAATTAAGTAAAATAATACTCTCTAAGGTTAATAATAAAGCAATACAGAGCAAAAATTTAAACCAGATGATCAATGAGTAATCATATAACTAAAGCATGTTAAAATTAAGATAAAGTGCAGATAAACAGTGGACTAAGACAATGCAGAACAAAAGAACATTTACAAAAACCAAAGCATACTAAAATAAAGTTTAGAGAAAAAAGCAGAGTAGGTTCTCTTTCTTGTGATATAGTATGATCTGTATCTTTGTATGTACAAGTTTACCTTTAATTTTTGTAGCAAGCCAGGAAACCATATGATGTACGTGATGTGATAGAACAATACTCTCAGGGTCATCTAAATATGATGGTCAGAATAAAAGAATTACAACGAAGGTATGTTGAGGTTTCTGTCTGCTCTAGTAATATAATGTATTGTTGTCAGGCTCTAATAGTTAAATTGGACATCATTATTATAATGTATTGTTGTCAGGCTCTAATAGTTAAATTGGACATCATTATTATAATGTAATGTTGTCAGGTTCTAATAGTAAAATTGGACATCATTATTATAATGTAATGTTGTCAGGCTCTTATAGTAACATTGGACATCCTTATAATATTGTAATGTTGTCAGGCTGTAGAAGTTACATTGGACATCCTTATAATAATATAATGTTGTCAGACTGTAGTAGTTTAATTGGACATCATTATAATAATGTAATGTTGTTAGGCTCTTATAGTAAAATTGGACATCCTTATAATATTGTAATGTTGTCAGGCTGTAGTAGTTACATTGGACATCCTTATAATGATATAATGTTGTCAGGCTGTAGTAGTTACATTGGACATCCTTAATATAATGACATATTGTCTGGCTGTAGTAGTTACATTGGACATCCTTATAATAATGAAATGTTGTCAGGCTGTAGTAGTTACATTGGACATCCTTATAATAATATAATGTTGTCAGGTTGTAGTAGTTACATTGGAAATCCTAAATATAATGTAATGTTGTCAGGCTCTAGTAGTTACATTGGACACCCTTACTATAATGTAATGTTGTCAGGCTGTAATAGTTACATTGGAAATCCTTAATATAATGACATGTTGTCAGGCTGTAGTAGTTACATTGGACATCCTTATAATAATGTTATGTTGTCAGGCTGTAGTAGTTACATTGGACATCCTTAATATAATATAATGCTGTCAGGCTATAGTAGTAACATTGGACATCCTAAATATAATGTAATGTTGTCAGGCTGTAGTAGTAACATTGGACATCCTTAATATAATATAATGTTGTCAGACTGTAGTAGTTACATTGGACATCCTAAATATAATGTAATGTTGTCAGGCTCTAGTAGTTACATTTGACATCTTAAATATAATGTAATGTTGTCAGGCTCTAATAGTTACATTGGACATCCTTAATATACTATAATGCTGTCAGGCTGTAGTAGTAACATTGGACATCCTTATTATAATATAATGCTGTCAGGCTGTAGTAGTAACATTGGACAACCTTATTATAATGTAATGTTGTCAGGCTGTAGTAGTCACACTGGACATCCTTATTATAATGTAATGTTGTGATGCTTTTGTAGTTTCAATGGACATTCTTACTATAATGTAATGTTGTGATGCTTTAGTAGCTACAATGGACATTCTTACTATAATGTTATGTTGTCAGGCTCTAAAAGTTAAATTGGACATCCTAACTATAATGTAATGTTGTCAGGCTATTGTAGTTACATTGGATATTCTGACTTAAGTGTAATGTTGTCAAGCCCTAGTAGTTACATTGGAAATTCTGACTATTGTGTAATGTTGTCAAGCCCTAGTAGTTACATTTGACAGTCTTACTATAATGTAATGTTGTCAGGCTGTAGTAGTTACATTGGACATCCTTATTATAATGTAATGTTGTCAGGCTGTAGTAGTAACATTGGACATCCTTATTATAATGTAATGTTGTCAGGCTGTAGTAGTTACATGGGACATCCTTATAATAATGTAATGTTGTCAGGCTGTAGTAGTTACATTGGACATCCTTAATCTAATGTAATGGTGTCACGCTCTTGTAGTTACATTGGATATCCTTATAATATTGTAATGTTGTCAGGCTGTAGTAGTTACATTGGACATCCTTATAATATTGTAATGTTGTCAGGCTGTAGTAGTAACATTGGACATCCTTATAATAATGTAATGTTGTCAGGCTGTAGTAGTTACATTGGACATCCTTATAATAATGTATTGGTGTCAGGCTCTTGTAGTTACATTGGATATCCTTATAATATTGTAATGTTGTCAGGCTGTAGTAGTTACATTGGATATCCTTATAATAATATGATGTTGTCAGGCTGTAGTAGTTAAATTGGACATCATTATTATAATGTAATGTTGTCAGGCTCTAATAGTGAAATTGGACATCATTATTATAGTGTAATGTTGTCAGGCTCTAATAGTAAAATTGGACATCCTTATAATATTGTAATGTTGTCAGGCTGTAGTAGTTACATTGGACATCCTTATAATAATATAATGTTGTCAGGCTGTAGTAGTTACATTGGACATCCTTAATCTAATGTAATGTTGTCAGGCTGTAGTAGTTACATTGGACATCCTTATAATAATGAAATGTTGTCAGGCTGTAGTAGTTACATTGGACATCCTAAAAAATAATGTAATGTAGCCAGGCTGTAGTAGTTACATTGGACATCCTTATAATAATATAATGTTGTCAGGCTGTAGTAGTTACATTGGACATTCTAAATATAATGTAATTTTGTCAGGCTGTAGTAGTAACATTGGACATCCTTACCATAATGTAATGTTGTCAGGCTGTAGTAGTTACATTGGACATCCTTAATATAATATAATGCTGTCAGGCTGTAGTAGTTACATTGGACATCCTTATTATAATGTAATGTTGTGATGCTTTAGTTGCTACAATGGACATTCTTACTATAATGTTATGTTGTCAGACTCTAGAAGTTAAATTGGACATCCTTATTATAATGTAATGTTGTCAGGCTATTGTAGTTACATTGGATATTCTGACTTAAGTGTAATGTTGTCAAGCCCTAGTAGTAACATTGGATATTCTGACTATTGTGTAATGTTGTCATGCTGTAGTAACTGCATTGGGCATCCTTAGTATAATGTAATGTTGTCAGGGTGTAGTAGTTACATGAGACTTCCTTATTATAATGTAATGTTGTCAGGATATAGTAGTTACATTAGACATCCTTAATCTAATGTAATGGTGTAAGGCTCTTGTAGTTACATTGGATATCCTTTTAATATTGTAATGTTGTCAGGCTTTAGCAGTTACATTGGACATCCTTATAATATTGTAATGTTGTCAGGCTGTAGTAGTAACATTGGACATCCTTATTATAATGTAATGTTGTCAGGCTGTAGTAGTTACATGGGACATCCTTATAATAATGTAATGTTGTCAGGCTGTAGTAGTTACATTGGACATCCTTATAATATTGTAATGTTGTCAGGCTGTAGTAGTAACATTGGACATCCTTATAATAATGTAATGTTGTCAGGCTGTAGTAGTAACATTGAACATCCTTATAATAATGTAATGTTGTCAGGCTGTAGTAGTTACATCGGACATCCTTATAATAATGTAATGTTGTCAGGCTCTTGTAGTTACATTGGACATCCTTATAATAATGTAATGTTGTCAGGTTCTAGTAGTTACATTGGACATCCTTAATATAATGTTATGTTGTCAGGCTGTAGTAGTTACATTGGACATCCTTATAATAATGTATTGCTGTCAGGCTCTAGTAGTTACATTGGACATCCTAAATATAATGTAATGTTGTCTGGCTCTAGTAGTTATATTGGACATCCTTATAATAAAGTAATGTTGTCAGGCTGTAGTAGTTACATTGGACATACTTACTATAATGTATTGTTGTCAGGCTGTAGTAGTTACATTGGACATCCTTACTATAATGTAATGTTGTCAGGCTGTAGTAGTTACATTTAGTATCCTTAATATAATGTAATGTTGTCAGGCTCTAGTATTTACATTGTACATCCTTATAATATTGTAATGTTGTCAGGCTGTAGTAGTTACATTGGACATCCTTATAAAAATATAATGTTGTCAGGCTGTAGTAGTTACATTGGACATCCTTAATATAATGTAATGTTGTCAGGCTGTAGTAGTTACATTGGACATCCTGATAGTAATGAAATGGTGTCAGGCTGTAGTAGGTACATTGGACATCCTTAATATAATGTAATGCTTTCATGCTCTAGTAGTTACATTGGGCATCCTTATAATAATGTATTGCTGTCAGGCTGTAGTAGTTACATTGGACATCCTTAATATAATGTATTGTTGTCAGGCTCTAGTAGTTACATTGACATCCTTATTATAATGTAATGTTGTTAGGCTCTAGTAGTTACATTGACATCCATATTATAATGTAATGTTGTCAGGCTCTAGTAGTTACACTGACATCTTTATTATAATTTAATGTTGTCAGACTGTAGTAGTTCCATTGACATCCTTATTATAATATAATGTTGTCAGGCTTTAAAAGTTACACTGACATCTTTATTATAATTTAATGTTGTCAGACTGTAGTAGTTCCATTGACATCCTTATTATAATATAATGTTGTCAGGCTGTAGTAGTTACATTGGATATACTTAATATAATGTAATGTTGTCAGGCTCTAGTAGTTACATTGGACATCCTTATAACAATGAAATGTTGTCAGGCTCTAGTAGTTACATTGGAGATCCTTATAATAATGTAATGTTGTCAGGCTCTAGTAGTTACATTGGACATCCTTATAATAATGTAATGTTATCAGGCTGTAGTAGTTACATTGGACATCCTTATAATAATGTATTGCTGTCAGGCTGTAGTAGTTACATTGGAAATTCTAAATATAATGTAATGTTGTCAGGCTCTAGTAGTTACATTGGACATCCTTAATAAAATGTAAAGTTGTCAGGCTCTAGTAGTTACATTGGACATCCTTATAATAATGTTGTTTTGTCAGGCTGTAGTAGTTACATTGGACATATTTAATATAATGTAATGCTGTCAGGCTGTAGTAGTAACATTGGACATCCTTATTATAATGTAATGTTGTCAGGCTGTAGTAGTTACATTGGACATCCTTATAATAATGTAATGTTGTCAGGCTGTAGTAGTTACATTGGACATCCTTAATATAATGTAATGCTGTCAGGCTGTAGTAGTCACTTTGGACATCTTTAATATAATGTAATGTTGTCAGGCTGTAGTAGTTACATATGACATCCTTATAATAATGTATTGCTGTCAGGCTGAAATAGTTACATTGGACATCCTTAATATAATGTAATGCTGTCAGGCTGTAGTAGTTACATTGGACATCCTTATAATAATGTTTTGTTGTCAGGCTGTATTAGTTATTCTAACATCCTTATTATAATGTAATGTTGTCAAGCTGTAGTAGTAACATTGGACATCCTTATTATAATGTATTGTTGTCAGGCTCTAGTAGTTACATTGACATCCTTATTATAATGTAATGTTGTTAGGCTCTAGTAGTTACATTGATATCCTTATTATAATGTAATGTTGTCAGGCTTTAGTAGTTACACTGACATCTTTATTATAATTTAATGTTGTCAGACTGTAGTAGTGCCATTGACATCCTTATTATAATATAATGTTGTCATGCTTTAGTAGCTACACTGGCATCTTTATTATAGTTTAATGTTGTCAGACTGTAGTAATTCCATTGACATCCTTATTATAATATAATGTTGTCAGGCTGTAGTAGTTACATTGGATATACTTAATATAATGTAATGTTGTTGGGCTGTAGTAGTTACATTGGACATCCTTATAATAATGTAATGTTTTCAGGCTGTAGTAGTTACAATGGACATCCTTGTAATAATGTAATGTTGTCAGGCTGTAGTAGTTACATTGGACATCCTCAATATTATGTAATGTTGTCAGGCTCTAGTAGTTACATTGGACATCCTTATAATAATGTAATGTTGTCAGGCTGTAGTAGTTACATTGGACATCCTAACTATAATGTATTGTTGTCAGGCTGTATTAGTTACATTGGACATCCTTACTATAATGTAATGTTGTCAGGCTGTAGTAGTTACGTTGGACATCCTTAATATAATGTAAGGTTGTCAGGCTTTAGTAGTTACATTGGACATCTTTATAATAATGTAATGTTGTCAGGCTGTAGTAGTTACATTGGACATCCTTAATATAATGTAATGTTGTCAGGCTCTAGTAGTTACATCGGACATCCTTATAATAATGTAATGTTGTCAGGCTCTAGTAGTTACATTGGACATCCTTACTATAATGTAATATTGTCAGGCTGTAGTAGTTACATTGGATATCCTTAATATAATGTAATGTTGTCAGGCTGAAGTAGTTACATTGGACATCCTTATAATAATGTAATGTTGTCAGGCTGTAGTAGTTACATTGGACATCCTTATAATAATAAAATGTTGTCAGGCTGAAGTAGTTACATTGGACATCCTTAATATAATGTAATGTTGTCAGGCTCTTGTAGTTACATTGAACATCCTTAATTTAATGTAATGTTGTCAGGCTGTAGTAGTTAAATTGGACATCCTTATAATAATATAATGTTATCAGGCTGTAGTAGTTACATTGGACATCCTTAATATAATGTAATGTTGTCAGGATCTAGTAGTTACAGTGAACATCCTTATAATAATGAAATGGTGTCAGGCTCTAGAAGTTACTTGGACATCCTTATAATAACATAATGTTATCAGGCTGTAGTAGTTACATTGGACATCCTTAATATAATGTAATGTTGTCAGGCTCTAGTAGTTACATCGGACATCCTTATAAAAATGTAATGTTGTCATGCTGTAGTAGTTACATTGGACATCCTTATAATAATGAAATGTTGTCAGGCTCTAGTAGTTACATTGGACATCCTTAATAAAATGTAATGTTGTCAGGCTCTAGTAGTTACATTGGATATCCTTATAATAATGTTATGTTGTCAGGCTGAAGTAGTTATATTGGACATCCTTAATAAAATGTAATGTTGTCAGGCTCTAGTAGTTCCATTGGACATCCTTATAATAATGTTATGTTGTCAGGCTGTAGTAGTTACATTTGACATCCTTAATAAAATGTTATGTTGTCAGGCTCTAGTAGTTACATTGGACATCCTTATAATAATGTTATGTTGTCAGGCTGTAGTAGTAACATTGGACATCCTTTTAATAATATAATGTTGTCAGGCTGTAGTAGTTACATTGGACATCTTTAATATAATGTAATGTTGTCAGGCTCTAGTAGTTACATTGGACATCCTTATAATAATGTTATGTTGTCAGGCTGTAATAGTTACATTGGACATCCGTATAATAATATAATGCTGTCAGGCTGTAGTAGTTACATTGGACATCCTTATAATAATGTATTGCTGTCAGGCTCTAGTAGTTACATTGGACATCCTTATAATAATGAAATGGTGTCATGCTCTTGTAGTTACATTGGACATCCTTAATATAATGTAATGCTGTCAGGCTGTAGTAGTTACATTGGACATCCTTGTAATAATGTATTGCTCTCAGGCTGTAGTAGTTACATTGGACATCCTTAATATAATGTAATGCTGTCAGACTCTAGTAGTTACATTGGACATCCTTATAATAATGTTATGTTGTCAGGCTCTAGTAGTTACATTGGATATCCTTAATTTAATGTAATGTTGTCAGGCTCTAGTAGTTACATTGGACATCCTTAATTTAATGTTATGTTGTCAGGCTCTAGTAGTTACATTGGACATCCTTAATTTAATGTAACGTTTTCAGGCTCTAGTAGTTACATTGGACATCCTTAATTTAATGTTATGTTGTCAGGCTCTAGTAGTTACATTGGATATCCTTAATTTAATGTAATGTTTTTAGGCTCTTGTAGTTACATTGGACATCCTTATTGTAATGTAATGTTGTCAGGCTGTAGTAGTAACATTGATATCCTTATTATAAAGTATTGTTGTCGGGCTGTATTAGTTATATTAACATCCTTATTATAATGTAATGTTGTCAAGCTGTAGTAGTTACATTGGACATCCTTATTATAATGCATTGTTTTCAGGCTCTAGTAGTTACATTGACATTCTTATTAAAATGTTATGTTGTTAGGCTCTAGTAGTTACATTGATATCCTTATTATAATGTAATGTTGTCAAGCTCTATTAGTAACACTGACATCTTTATTATAATATGATGTTGTCAGGCTGTAGTAGTTACATTGACATCCTTATTATAATGTAATGGTGTTAGGCTGTAAAAGTTCCATTGGACATCCTTATTATAATGTAATGGTTTTAGGTTGTAAAAGTTCCATTGGACATCCTTATTATAATGCAATGTTGTCAGGCTGTATTAGTTACATTGACATTCTTATTGTAATGTAATGTTTTCAGGCTGTAGTAGTTATATTTGACATTCTTATTATAATGTAATGTTTGCAGGCTGTAGTAGTTACATTTGGACATCCTTACTATAATGTAATGTTGTCAGGCTGAAGAAGTTACATTGGACATCCTTACTATAATGTAAATTTGTCAGGCCTTAGTAGTTACATTGACATCTGTTCTAAAATGTAATATTGTCAGGCTCTAGTTGTTACATTGGACATCCTTATTATCATGTAATGTTGTTAGGCTCTAATGCTAACATTGGACATCTTTACTATAATGTAATGTTATCAGGCCCTAGTAGTTACATTTGACATTCTTTCTATAATGTAATGTTGTTGGGCTCAAATAGTCTTAGAAAACCTCATGTAATGTCATCACACTTTAGTATTCACACTGAGACTTTGAATATTTTGTAACTTAAAAAGCCTAAGAGGTCTGGATTTTTGTCACAGGCACACTTAAATAATCAGTCATGTATAAATCCTTAGTTTATATCACAATACTTTCAGGTTGGACCATACCTTGGGCAAACCTGGTTACTATGGTAATACAAAGGATAAGGACAAATTGACCTTATGTACAAGAGTCAGCACGATAGAACACCAGGTACTGTCTACATTTGTAGATTAATGACAAGTATATTAAAACATTTGTTGTAAATGTCTTAAGAAATGACACATAACTTTACAGTTAAAATGTGCATTTACTTTGACAATAACTGGGAAACTTATAAGCCTTCAAAGTAAAATTAATATTTAAATTAATAGATTTCCATTCTGCAACAAATGATAGGACTAACACTTCAGTTTATTTATTCTGCAACCAATGATAGGTCTAACACTTTAGCTTATTTATTCTGCAACCAATGATAGGACTAACACTTTAGCTTATTTATTCTGCAACCAATGATAGGTCTAACACTTTAGCTTATTTATTCTGCAACCAGTGATAGGACTAACACTTCAGTTTATTTATTCTGCAACCAATGATAGGTCTAACACTTTAGCTTATTTATTCTGCAACCAATGATAGGTCTAACACTTCAGTTTATTTATTCTGCAACCAATGATAGGTCTAACACTTTAGCTTATTTATTCTGCAACCAATGATAGGACTAACACTTTAGCTTATTTATTCTGCAACCAATGATAGGTCTAACACTTCAGTTTATTTATTCTGCAACCAATGATAGGACTAACACTTTAGCTTATTTATTCTGCAACCAATTATAGGTCTAACACTTTAGCTTATTTATTCTGCAACAAGTGATAGGACTAACACTTCAGTTTATTTATTCTGCAACCAATGATAGGTCTAACACTTTAGCTTATTTATTCTGCAACCAATGATAGGACTAACACTTTAGCTTATTTATTCTGCAACCAATGATAGGACTAACACTTTAGCTTATTTATTCTGCAACCAATGATAGGACTAACACTTCAGCTTATTTAAGCCTTCAGCTTAAGCGAGCTACTCTGATCACTTTTTGCCAATCTGTCTGTCCATCCATCTGCGCATTCCATCAATAATTTCTTCAACCAAATTTACTATGAGACATCTTTCATTCAGTTATCTTAGGTTTGTTCACATCAAGCCCCTGGGTCAAATTAGATCGTGTCCACCAGACTGATCTTCTTTTTTTTAATTAGTTTTTAAAATTATCTGATGTACAGTCTTGGTTTTATCTATATATCTGATGTACAATCTTGGTTTAATGTATATATTTGATGTGCAGTCTTGCTCTTATGTATATATCTGATGTGCAGTCATGTTATAATGTATATATCTGATGTGCAATCTTGCTCTGATGTATATATCTGATGTGCAATCTTGTTCTAATCTAGATATCTGATGTGCAGTTTTGCTAAAATGTATATATCTGATGTACAATCTTGCTTTAATGTATATATCTGATGAACAATCTTGCTCTAATGTATACATCTGATGTGCAGTTTTGCTAAAATGTATATATCTGATGTACAATCTTGCTTTAATGTATATATCTGATGAACAATCTTGCTCTAATGTATATATCTGGTGTACAATCTTGCTCTAATGTATATATCTGATGTGCAATCTGTCTCTAATGTATATATCTGATGTACATTTCTTGTTCTAATGTATATATCTGATGTGAAAATCTTGCTCTAATGTATATATCTGATGTACAATCTTGCTCTAATCTATATATCTGATGTGCAGTCTTGCTCTAATGTATATATCTGATGTGCAGTCTTGCTTTAATGTATATATCTGATGTACAATATTGCTCTAATGTATATATCCGATATACAATGTTGCTAAAATGAATATATCTGATGTGCAATCTTGCTCTAATGTATATTTCTGATGTACAATCTTGCTCTAATGTATATATCTGATGTGCAATCTTGCTCTAATGTATATTTCTGATGTTCTATCTTGCTCTAATGTATATATCTGATGTACAATCTTGCTCTAATGTATATATCCGATATACAATGTTGCTAAAATGAATATATCTGATGTGCAATCTTGCTCTAATGTATATTTCTGATGTACAATCTTGCTCTAATGTATATATCTGATGTACAATCTTGCTCTTATGTATATATCTGATTTGCAATCTTGCTCTAATGTATATATCTGATGTGCAGTCTTGCTCTAATGTATATATCTGATGTACAATCTTGCTCTAATGTTTATATCTGATGTGCAATCTTGCTCTAATGTATATATCTGATGTGCAATCTTGCTCTTATCTATATATCTGATGTACAATCTTGCTCTTATGTATATATCTGATGGACAATCTTGCTTAAATGTATATATCTTATGTGCAATCTTGCTCTGTTCTATTTATCTGATGTGCAATCTTGCTCTGATGTATATATCTGATGTAGAATTTTGCTATAATGTAAATATCTGATGTACAATATTGCTCTAATGTATATATCTGATGTGCAATCTTTCTTTAATGTATATATCTGATGTACAATCTCGCTCTTATCTATTTATCTGATGTGCAATCTTTCTCTAATATACATATCTTAAGTGCAATATTGCTCTTATCTATTTATCTGATGTGCAATCTTGCTGTATGTATATAAATGATGTACAATATTGCTCAAATATATATATCAGATGTGTAATCTTGCTCTTATGTATATATCAGATGTGCAATCTTGCTCTAATGTATATATTAGATGTGCAATCTTGCTTAAATGTATATATCTGATGTGCAATCTTGCTCTCATGTGCAATCTTGCTCTAATTATATATCTGATGTGCAATCTTGCTCTAATGTATATATCAGATGTGCAATCTTGCTCTGATGTATATATCTGATGTAGAATATTGCTATAATGTATATATCAGATGTGCAATCTTGATCTAATGTATATATCTGATGTAGAATCTTGCTTTAATGTATATATCTGATGAGCAATCTTGCTCTCATGTGCAATCTTGCTCTAATTATATATCTGATGTGCAATCTTGCTCTAATGTATATATCAGATGTGCAATCTTGCTCTGATGTATATATCTGATGTAGAATCTTGCTATAATGTATATATCAGATGTGCAATCTTGCTCTAATGTATATATCTGATGTAGAATCTTGCTTTCATGTATATATATATATATCTGATGTAGAATCTTGCTATAATGTATATATCAGATGTGCAATCTGGCTCTAATGTATATATTTGATGTGCAGTCTTGCTCTCATGTTTATATCTGATGTGCAATCTTCCTCTAATGTATATATCTGATGTAGAATCTTGCTATAATGTATATATCGAATATGCAATCTTGCTCTAATGTATATATCAGATGTGCAATCTTGTTCTAATGTATATATCAGATGTGCAGTCTTGCTCTAATGTATATATCAGATGTGCAATCTTGCTCTCATGTATATATCAGATGTGCAATCTTGCTCTAATGTATATATCTGATGTATAATCTTGCTCTAATGTATATATCAGATGTGCAATCTTGCTCTATTGTATATATCTGATGTGCAATCTTGCTCTTATGTATATATCTGATGTGCAGTCTTGCTCTAATGTATATATCAGATATGCAATCTTGCTCTAATGTATATATCAGATGTGCAATTTTGCTCTCATGTATATATCAGATGTGTAATCTTTCTCTAATGTATATATCTGATGTATAATCTTGCCCTAATGTATATATCAGATGTGCAATCTTGCTCTAATGTATATATCTGATGTGCAATCTTGCTCTAATGTATATATCTGATGTGCAATCTTGCTCTTATGTATATATCGAATATGCAATCTTGCTCTCATGTATATATCTGATGTGCAATCTTTCTCTAATGTATATATCTGATGTGCAATCTTGCCCTTATCTATATATCTCATTTTATATGTGTTACCACTGTGCAGTATACAACTACCACCTGCACCATTGTATATGTGTATCCACTGTGTTGTGTACAAGTTCAGTCTGCAGTATTATATATGTGTAACCACTGTCCAGTATACAACTACCACCTGCACCATTGTATATGTGTAACCAATGTGTAGTGTACAACTACAACCTGCAGTATTATATATGTGTAACCACTGTTCAGAATACAACTACCACCTGCACCATTGTATATGTGTAACCACTGTGTAGTGTACAACTACCACCTTCACCATTGTATATGTGTAACCAATGTGCAGTATACAACTTCCACCTGCACCATTGTATATGTGTAACCACTGTGTAGTGTACAACTACAATCTGCAGTATTGTGTATGTGTAACCACTGTGCAGTATACAACTACCACCTGCACCATTGTATCTGTGTAACCAATGTGCAGTATACAACTACCACCTGCAACATTGTATATGTGTTACCAATGTGCAGTATACAACTACCACCTGCACCATTGCATATGTGTAACCACTATGTAGTGTACAACTACAACCTGCAGTATTTTATATGTGTAACCCATGTACAGTATACAACTACCACCTGCACCATTGTATATGTGGTACAACTATGTAGTGTACAACTACGACTTGCAGTATTTTATATGTGTAACCAATGTGCAGCATACAACTACAACATCTACCATTACATATGTGTAACCGCTGTGTAGTGTACAACTATGACCTGTACCATTGCAAATGTGTTACCACTGTGTAGTGTACAACTATGACCTGTACCATTGCAAATGTGCAACCACTGTGTAGTGTACAACTCAAACCTGTACCATTTTATATGTGTATCCACTGCATAGTGTACAACTATGATCTGAACCATTATATATGTGTAACCACTGTGTAGTGTACAACTATGATCTGAACCATTATATATGTGAAACCTCTGTGTAGTATACAACTTTGACCTTCACCATTATATATGTGTAACCACTGTGTAGTGTACAACTGTGACCTGCACAACTATATATTTGTTACCACTGTGTAGTGTACAACTATGATCTGAACCATTATATATGTGAAACCTCTGTGTAGTATACAACTTTGACCTTCACCATTATATATGTGTAACCACTGTGTAGTG
Source organism: Panopea generosa (assembly GCA_029582155.1). Taxonomy (NCBI): domain Eukaryota; kingdom Metazoa; phylum Mollusca; class Bivalvia; order Adapedonta; family Hiatellidae; genus Panopea; species Panopea generosa. The sequence goes on along the minus strand of CM055898.1, from coordinate 57,621,272 downwards.
TACAACTATGACCTGCACAACTATATATGTGTTACCACTGTGTAGTGCACAGCTATAACCTGCACCATTATATATGTGTAACCACTGCATAGTATACAACTATCACCTGCATCATTATATGTGTTTTTCCCCTGTGCAGTATAAACCTACAACCTGCACCAATATATATGTGTTACCACTGTGCAGTATACAACTACCACCTGCACCATTATATATGTGCAACCACTGTGTAGTATACAGCTACCACCTGCACCATTATGTATGTGTTACTACTGTGCAGTATACAACTACCACCTGCACCAATATATAGGTGTTACCACTGTGCAGTATACAGCTACCACCTGTACCATTATATATGTTTAACCACTGTGCAGAATACAACTACCACCTGCATCATTATATGTGTGTTATCACTGTGCAGTACACAGCTACCACCTGCACCAATATATAGGTGTTACCACTGTGCAGTATACAGCTACCACCTGTACCATTATATATGTTTAACCACTGTGCAGAATACAACTACCACCTGCATCATTATATGTGTGTTATCACTGTGCAGTACACAGCTACCACCTGCACCAATATATATGTGTAACCACTGTGTAGTATACAACTATCACCTGCATCATTATATGTGTGTTTCCATTGTGCAGTATACAACTACAACCTGCACCAATATATATGTGTTACCACTGTGCAGTATACAACTACCACCTGCACAGTTATATATGTGTAACCACTGTGTAGTATACAGCTACCACCTGCACCATTATATATGTGTTACCACTGTGCAGTATACAACTACCACCTGCACCAATATATATGTGTTACCACTGTACAGTATACAACTACCACCTGCACCATTATATATGTTTAACCATTGTGCAGTATACAACTACCACCTGCATCATTATATATGTGTTATCAGTGTGCAGTACACAGCTACCACCTGCACCAATATATATGTGTTACCACTGTGCAGTATGCAGCTACCACCTGCACCAATATATATGTGTTACCACTGTACAGTATAGAACTACCACCTGCACAAAAGATATATATGTTACCACTGTGCAGTATACAACTACCACCTGCACTATTATATATGTGTATTACCACTGTGCAGTATACAACTACCACCTGCACCATTATATATGTGTTTCCATTGTGCAGTATACAACTGCCAACATCACCAATATATATGTGTTACCAATGTGCAGTATACAACTGTCACCTGCACCAATATATATGTGTTACCACTGTGCAGAATACAACTACCACCTACACCATTATATATGTGTAACCACTGTGCAGTATACAACTACCACCTGCACCATAATATATGTGTAACCACTGTGGAGTATACAACTACCACCTGTACCAATATATATGTGTTCCCATTGTGGAGTATACAACTACAACCTGCACAATTATATATGTGTTACCACTGTGCAGTATACAACTACCACCTGCACCAATATATATGTGTTACCACTGTGCAGTATACAACTTTGACCTTCACTATTATATATGTGTTACCACTGTGCAGTATACAACTACCACCTGCACCATTATATATGTGTAACCACTGTGTAGTATACAACTACCACCTGCACCAATATATATGTGTTACCACTGTGCAGTATACAACTTTGACCTTCACTATTAAATATGTGTTACCACTGTGCAGTATACAACTACCACCTGCACCATTATATATGTGTAACCACTGTGTAGTATACAACTACCACCTGCACCATTATATATGTGTTACCACTGTGCAATATACAACTACCACCTGCACCATTATATATGTGTTACCACTGTGCAGTATACAACTACCACCTGCACAAATATATATGTGTTACCACTGTGCAGTATACAACTACCACCTGCTGCATTATATATGTGTAACCACTGTGCAGTATACAACTACCACCTGCATCATTATATATGTGTTATCTCTGTGCAGTATACAGCTACCACCTGCACCAATATATATTTGTTACTACTGTGCAGTATACAACTACCACCTGCACCGTTTTATATGTGTTACCACTGTGCGGTATACAACTACCACCAGCACCAAAGATATATATGTTACCACTGTGCAGTATACAACTACCACCTGCACCATTATATATGTGTTACCACTGTGCAGTATGCAACTACCACCTGCACCATTATATATGTGTTTCCACTGTGCAGTATACAACTGCCACCTGCACCAATATATATGTGTTACCACTGTGCAGTATATAACTACAACATCCACCAATATACATGTGTAACCACTGTGCAGTATATAACTACAACATCCACCAATATACATGTGTAACCACTGTGCAGTATATAACTACAACATCCACCAATATACATGTGTAACCACTGTGCAGTATATAACTACCACCTCCACCAATATACATGTGTAACCACTGTGCAGTATACTCTACCACCTGCACCATTATATGTGTGTAACCACTGTGCAGTATACATCTACCACCTGCACCATTATATGTGTGTAACCACTGTGCAGTATACAACTACCACCTGTACCTATATTTATGTGTAATCACTGTGCAGTCTTCAAGTTACCCTCATAACTACATGTAACCAACATTAGTAAACATTACTGAATACTTTCAGGTTAATAGAGTAGACAAAAAGTTAGACCAAGCCTTGGTCTTGTTGAACATGTTGGTAAAGCAGCAACCAGCCAGACATGCCATAACCAGAACCACTTCAAGAGACAGTTCAAAGTCCAGAAAAAAATCGGAAAAATGTGAAACAAATGAAATAACTGAACCAAAAGGTGAATCAGCAAATGTCAATGAGAACTTATAGGGAAACAGAGTCCTAAAGTGCATAAGCATATTTGTGTATAAAATATATATTTTTTACTATTCATCTCCCGGTCATTGAGGGTATCTGTTTCAGGGATGTGTGTAGTCAGTCTATAGGGGGCCCTGGGCTAGGAGTAAATCTGCGTCAGTATTGTAGAAAGTCAATCAAATTGTTGGCATGTTTTGATGCAATGTTGTAAGAAATATTTTATGAAAAATTAGATTGCATAATGTTGTTATTGTACAGATGTTGATCTTACAAAGTTTACCTGGAAAGTCATGTATGTAATGGGAAAATGTTAAATGCCAATTCAAAAGGTTTCATTGAATTCTGACAGTGCCTACAATGTCTAATATACAGTTTATCTAGAACAAGGTCATTTTTATTTCCTGCCTTTTCAAAGGAAAATGGAGACAGACGTGTAACTTTTTGAACATTGGCAGTGATGGTGTTGCATCAACAATTCAACATTAAGTTTTGCATTGAGCATATTTTTGAGTGTGAGTGAATAACATTATTACAGGTTTAAGCATTGGCCTACAGTCACCAAATATGATACATAGTTGTGTTATAAGTAGAACTAATCAAAACCATGCAGGATTATTTCAGGTGACCTTGACCTTTACGGATGAATAACATATTGTTAAGTGTTTAGGTTTCTCAAAAAAGTCGAGAGTCACCAAATGACCTTAACTTTAAGTATGAAAAACTTGAGCTGCACATCATTAATTTTTTGTGTTAATCCCCATTTGTTAAAATTGTCTGGCCTAAAGTCACCAAATGTGGTCCATAATTTTGTTATGGATAGTACCACTCAAAACAATGTTCCATTTTTTGCTGACCTTGACCTTATCAAAAACAAAAATTATTGCATTACCATTTATAGTTATATTATGAATGATTTGGAATTTAAATCTGCCAAAGTATAACAAATAATGAAATTTTAATTGGAGTAGACTAACCATATGAAATACCAGTTCCAAACTGAATATGGAAAACTCATTACTAGAACACATTTACCTCATCGCTCGGCTACTTTATAATATAAACCCAATTCAACAATATGTACAGATCAGTATCCAGTGTGGCAGATTGTATATTTAAACAGGAATATGATTTTATTCTAACCTTGGTTTGTATATGTAGGTATTATTTGGCATGTTTATAGATGTTCTTTGGCAGTGGTGGCTCAGTAAATATGAATGATCTGTAGATAAAAAACATTTTTGCCAATTCTAAAATATAAGATACTGCCTTTGATACATGTACTAAAGAAAAGTATTATGGTACATGAAATACCTGCAATATTTAAACTGCTCATAACAAAATGTGTTGATAATGAAATTTATATCATTTGAAAATTACAAAAATGAGATTGTAGTGTATATCTGTTTGCTTATGGGTTGAACTGTTTAGTGTAATTTAAGACTTGATTTATTGAGAAAAAACAAGTTCAGTTTAAAAACAGGAGTCTTGAGGACTGTGTGCAGTAAAACATATTGTAGGAAAGTTTAAGAAATTCTTTGACAATATTCAAATCCCTATTTCTGACACTTCTTTATTTTATGTAAAAATTGACAGAAATTAGTAGCTCAGCTATTTGTATTTCATCAAGTAAAGTGGACATGCCTGGTCATAAGTTACAAAACATCAAGTAAAGTGGACACGCATGGACATAAGTTACAAAACATCAAGTAAAGTGGACATGCCTGGTCATAAGTTACAAAACATTAAATAAAGTGGACATGCCTGGTCATAAGTAACAAAACATCAAGTAAAGTGGACATGTCTGGTCATAAGTTACAAAACATTAAATAAAGTGGACATGCCTGGTCATAAGTAACAAAACATCAAGTAAAGTGGACATGCCTGGTCATAAGTTACAAAACATCAAGTAAAGTGGACATGCCTGGTCATAAGTTACAAAACATCAAGTAAAGTGGACATGCCTGGTCATAAGTTACAAAACATCAAGTAAAGTGGACACGCATGGACATAAGTTACAAAACATCAAGTAAAGTGGACATGCCTGGTCATAAGTTACAAAACATCAAGTAAAGTGGACATGCCTGGTCATAAGTTACAAAACATTAAATAAAGTGGACATGCCTGGTCATAAGTAACAAAACATCAAGTAAAGTGGACATGTCTGGTCATAAGTTACAAAACATTAAATAAAGTGGACATGCCTGGTCATAAGTAACAAAACATCAAGTAAAGTGGACATGCCTGGTCATAAGTTACAAAACATTAAATAAAGTGGACATGCCTGGTCATAAGTAACAAAACATCAAGTAAAGTGGACATGTCTGGTCATAAGTTACAAAACATCAAGTAAAGTGGACATGCCTGGTCATAAGTTACAAAACATTAAATAAAGTGGACACAGATGGACATAAGTAACAAAACTTCAAGTAAAGTGGACATGTCTGGTCATGAGTAACAAAACATCAAGTAAAGTGGACATGTTTGGTCATAAGTAACAAAACATCAAGTAAAGTGGACATGTATGGTCATAAGTTACAAAACATTAAATAAAGTGGACATGTCTGGTCATAAGTAACAAAACATCAAGTAAAGTAGACATGTCTGGTCATAAGTTACAAAACATCAAGTAAAGTGGACATGTATGGTCATAAGTTACAAAACATTAAATAAAGTGGACACAGATGGACATAAGTAACAAAACATCAAGTAAATTGGACATGTCTGGTCATAAGTAACAAAACATCAAGTAAAGTGGACATGTTTGGTCATAAGTAACAAAACATCAAGTAAAGTGGACATGTATGGTCATAAGTTACAAAACATCAAGTAAATTGGACATTTCTGGTCATAAGTAACAAAACACCAAGTAAAGTGGACATGTTTGGTCATAAGTAACAAAACATCAAGTAAAGTGGACATGTATAGTCATAAGTTATAAAACATCAAGTAAAGTGGACATGTATGGTCATAAGTTACAAAACATCAAGTAAATTGGACATTTCTGGTCATAAGTAACAAAACACCAAGTAAAGTGGACATGTTTGGTCATAAGTAACAAAACATCAAGTAAAGTGGACATGTTTGGTCATAAGTAACAAAACATCAAGTAAAGTGGACATGCCTGGTCATAAGTAACAAAACATCAAATAAAGTGGACATGTCTGGTCATAAGTTACAAAACATCAAATAAAATGGACATGTATGGTCATAAGTTACAAAACATTAAATAAAGTGGACATGCCTGGTCATAAGTAACAAAACATCAAGTAAAGTGGACATACCTGGTCATAAATTACAAAACATTAAATAAAGTGGACATGCCTGATCATAAGTTACAAAACATCAAGTAAAGTAGACATGTATTGTCATAAGTTACCAAACATCAAGTAAAGTAGACACAGATGGACATAAGTTGCAAAACATCAAGTAAAGTGGACATGTATGGTCATAAGTTATAAAACATCAAGTAAAGTAGACACAGATGGACATAAGTTACAAAACATTAAGTAAAGTTGACGGACACACATGGACATAAGTTACAAAACATTAAGTAAAGTGGACATGCATACACATAAGATACAAAACATTAAGTAAAGTGAACACGCATGGACATAAGTTACGAAACATTAATAAAAGTGGACACGCATGGACAAAAGTAACAAAACATTAAGTAAAGTGGACACACATGGACATAAGTTTGAAAACATTAAGTAAAGAAGACGTGCATGGATATAAGTCACAAAACATTAAGTAAAGTAGACACGCATGTACATAAGTTACAAAACATTAAGTCAAGTGGACATGCATGGACATACATTACAAAACATCAAGTAAAGTGAACATACATAGACATAAGTTACAAAACATCAAATAAAGTTGACATGTATGGTCATAAGTTATAAAACATCAAGTAAAGTAGACACAGATGGACATAAGTTACAAAACATTAAGTAAAGTTGACGGACACACATGGACATAAGTTACAAAACATTAAGTAAAGTGGACATGCATAGACATAAGTTACAAAACATTAAGTAAAGTGAACATGCATGGACATAAGTTACGAAACATTAAGTAAAGTGGACACACATGGACAAAAGTAACAAAACATTAAGTAAAGTGGACACACATGGACATAAGTTTGAAAACATTAAGTAAAGAAGACATGCATGGATATAAGTAACAAAACATTAAGTAAAGTGGACACGCATGTACATAAGTTACAAAACATTAAGTCAAGTGGACATGCATGGACATACATTACAAAACATCAAGTAAAGTGGACATACATAGACATAAGTTACAAAACATCAAATAAAGTTGACATACATGGTCATAGGTTGCAAAACATCAAGTAAAGTGGACATGCCTGGTCATAAGTTACAAAACATCAAGTAAAGTGGACATGCATGGACATAAGTTACAAAACATCAAGTAAAGTGGACATGCATGGACATAAGTTACAAAACATCAAGTAAAGTGGACATACATGGACATAAGTTACAAAACATCAAATAAAGTTGACATGCATGGTCATAAGTTACAAAACATCAAGTAAAGTGGACATGTATGGACATAAGTTACAAAACGTCAAATAAAGTGGACATGAATGGACATACATTACAAAACATCAAGTAAAGTGGACATACATAGACATAAGTTACAAAACATCAAGTAAAGTGGACATACATGGACATAAGTTACAAAACGTCAAATAAAGTGGACATGAATGGACATACATTACAAAACATCAAGTAAAGTGGACATGCATGGACATAAGTTACAAAACATCAAGTAAAGTGGACATACATGGTCATAAGTTACAAAACATCAAGTAAAGTGGACATGCCTGGTCATAAGTTATAAAACATCAAGTAAAGTAGACACGCATGGACATAAGTTACAAAACAGCAAGTGAAGTGGACATACATGGACATAAGTTACAAAACATCAAGTAAAGCTGACATGCATGGACATAAGTTACAAAACATCAAATAAAGTGGACATGCATGGACATACAATACAAAACATCAAGTAAAGTGGACATACATGGACATAAGTTACAAAACATCAAATAAAGTGGACATACATGGTCATAAGTTATAAAACATCAAGTAAAGTGGACATGCCTGGTCATAAGTTACAAAACATCAAATAAAGTGGACATACATGGTTATAAATTATAAAACATCAAGTAAAGTGGACATGCATGGACATTAGTTACAAAACATCATTTGTATTTCATTCAATGAAGTGGACATGCATCGACTATCAGTCACAAAACATCAAGTAGAGTGGACGTTCACATCAAGTGAACAATTTCACTGAAACTAAAAATTTATATTTTACTTTTTTTAAAAATTCATTTATCCAACATAGGGCTCCATAAAGTATTACCCAAATTCTTAAACTGGCCCAAATAGATAAATATTGTCTTAGTTTGCAGTGTCTTGAATCATGAAAAATTGTGTTTATTTGATGTTGTGCACAATCTAACATTCGCAATTTCTGTTTGAGTTAGCCAAACTTACACAGTAGTTATGTACAAATGTAACCAAAACATTTCAGATGAGTTCTTGAAATGCCAAAATTGAATTATTAATGTTGGTGTTACATGTGTGGTCCTTTTTGAATTGTCAAATCAGATAATTAATTGCGAAGTAATTACCCTTGAATCGTCAAATAATAGTTATATTACATTTTGTGCGCTCTAGCACTAGCAGTTTTCATTTGATCTTCATCAAATCACACAGCATTTTGGACAAGTTCTTTAACTGGCCAAATCAGATAAATATTGTCAGACTTTATTGCGCAAAGGAGTTATACATGTATATCCATAATACAAATGCATGTCTGAGTTATGGCCTTTTGGCATTGTCTCCTCTGCCACAGGTAAGCAATCTAGGGCCAATGTGACTCTTGTTTGTTAGATTTTAACATAAATTTTAATATAGTTTTATGATGGAAAAGTAAAAAAAAAAAATTCCATCTTGTTATATTTGGACAATTTCTTCAAATGACTAAATAAGATAATTAATGTTTTAATTATGACCAAACTTAGTTATTACCAAGCTTGCCAAAGCAACTAAACCTGTAATGGTTCTTTAATTATCAAAATTGTTTTAGCCTTGTGTGAACTCTACCACTGACTGTATTCAGTTTATTTGTAATAAACGCCCATACACAGTTGTAAGCATAGTAAGAACAGTTTTTTTGATATGTCAGTACAATTGAAGCATTATTTGTTTTAGATAAATGATGAAATAGAGCAATAAATTCCAATATTAATCATAATTATTAGATATGCATGTAAATACAAGTTACATAATATAGACTAAAGGTGAATAGAACAATTCATTCAAATGATCTATGTACATTCCAAGATTTCTAATATCATTTATGCATTTTGACAACAATAGTATATTAAATTTATTCATGTTTGTAAAACATAGCACTTATGAGCCAATGAAAAAAAGATAAATAACTGGCATGAAGGTTTTATATATTAATCAGTTTTAGGCAGTTTTAAATGATCACAGCACATATTACAATCATGTACATTAATTTTATTTAAGCTTATCTGAATTGGCAAATTAATTTTGAGAATAGGTAGAAGCTATACTTGATAGTATTTCCTTTCTAGCTTGATTCAACATAAAGTTATGATTGTTCCCCATACAAGGCTGGTAAAGGAAGACAAATGTCATGTATGTATGTACAATCTCATGTAGTTTAAATCATAATTGTATAAATCTTGAAAATATTTGACTAAATTATGAGCTTAGTTAAAATTTATATGAGGGGTATTAAAAAAATACCCAGAAAGGTGTTCTGAAATCTTATTACTGAAATTTTGGCAGATAATAGATTAGCATATTACAAATACAATTAACTGTTTGGTCTAGAAACTACCAAAAACATAACGTCACTATTGCTATTCCCACCTAATGTCTGTATGATGTCATGACACCTGACACGTTTATAATCAGGGGTGGGATGGGGAAAGCAAGAAGACACAAAGTGTCAAATCCAAGCTGTGTTAACGGGGGTTTTCAAGTTTTGAAACAGATTGTTGATGGCATATTGAGTTGCAGATGCTCAGAGCACAGGTGCATTATCATTGTGGAAAATCACTGTTAATAGTATTTCTGTATGCTTCTCCCTCATCGCTCTCATGAAATCATAGTTCAAGACCTGAAAACATCCTTATTCAGTTTAAGAAATATTTACAAAATATGTGTCTTAGGTTTGTTATTTTGAAGATTTACGTCTCATTGTTTATATAGTATAAAAAGCAGATACAAAATATTACCTTATAATAGTACTGGGCGTTAACCGTCTGACCCTTGGGAAAAGCGTGACTCAGAATTATGCCATTGATATCAAACAACATGTTGAACATCTGCCTCTTGGTAGAGTGGCTGGTTTTAAATTTCTTCACCGATGGTCAACCTAGAGTATTCAACAGGGTTGATTGCAAGTCTTGTTGTTGGTTACAATCCAGTCTAGAAATGCATGACTCTCACAATCAAATCAATCCAATTTTTGCCGGTAACATACAACACGTTACTTTTGATGTTTTGTCAGTATATTTGGGATTCACCTGGCATATTATCTTCACATATTCAGTTCATCATGAATAATTTTGAATAGTGTACCAATATTGCCATCAACCATATCCGCTATTTAATTCATCCTGATGTACCGATCCTTGTCAAGCAGTGCCGTAATTTGTGTCACATGATTGACCCGTTGTGGCCGCTTCACCTTACATTCTACTATACCACTGATACACTGTTGCTTTTTCATTGCATTACCCTCATACACCTTCTGCAACATTAGTCATTGTTTCTTTCCGTGACATTCCAATCAGAACACAAAATTTTATTGCTTGTCTTTTTTCAGAAGAAGAGTTCAAATAAATATCTGCCAAATAATAATCTGACATCAGATTTTTTTACATCCTTTGCACATTTACCACCACTCTTCAGCAAAACATAACATAATAAATGCATTAATGATACTCCATATTTTAAACAATACAAAGCTGAAGAAAACAAATTCTGGGATGGGTTATGTTCAGTGATGTTGCTATAGGAACTCATTTTCGCTTTATCTTTTATCAATGGCATTGATATTTTTTAAATTAATGTGAATTACATGTAACTGAATCTACAAATTATGAAAGTTTCATTTTCATGTAGTGATAGTTTCTGAGGAAATAAGAGCATTTTTCAGGTATTCTTTGAACACCCCTTGTATATAATAAAAACAGCTTCTCAATTTCATATCTAATTGGTTAATGAGACAACATTAATTTCTATGTCAATATGTATCATATTTCTATCTCCATCTCATATACCAAGGTAATATTGTATGCACTTTGCCTGTATTTCAATGTTTGAACAACACCTTTTTTTAGGTCTATGCACTTATATTATTTGATGCACAGTTTTTTCCAAAGAGTATTATATACCTAGATGCAGTTTTAAGATTGCAAAATAAGTGTAGTAACATTAAATGTATTGAATTATTTCACATGGTCGTCAAATTCAAACAAGTTTTACATGTTTGTTTATTAAAAAAAAAATTCGAAAATAATTTTGAAAGGCTGGACTGAAAAATTTTATTAAATATAACAAGAAAATTTTGTTAAAACATTTTGGATATTTTCTCATGTTAAGATTAAGTCTCTTTGAGAAATGGTTTGTTTTCTTTGTATTTCCCAATTAAATATCAACAGGTTAGATGAAGCTGAAAAAATGTAAAAATAAGGATGGATGATTTGATAAAAAATTACCGAAATATATACAAAACTATATGTATATGGAGCCAATATGCAATATACTGTTGGTAATAAAAAACATTGAAACACTATAGCACACTGCATGAGTATGTATCAGTTAATTCTTCAATATGTCTGAAAAGATCAAATTTTAGTTGTATTTATTTATTTATTTATTAATCTTTTATATATATTTAAACATTTAATAAAGTTTATGAAAAAAATAATATCAATTATATATAACATATACCTGAGTAATCTGACATATGTATATCTTTAGTATGACACGATGATGAGTGATTGTGTCATATATACACTAACTTCAGTATGACATGATGAGTGATTGTGTCATATATACACTAACTTCAGTATGACATGATGATGAGTGATTGTGTCATATATACACTAACTTCAGTATGACATGATGATGAGTGATTGTGTCAAATATACACTAACTTCAGTATGACATGATGAGTGATTGTGTCAAATATACACTAACTTCAGTATGACATGATAATGAGTGATTGTGTCATATATACACGAAATTTAGTATGACATGATGATGAGTGATTTTGTCATATATAAACGAAATTTAAGTATAACACGATGATGAGTGATTGTGTCAAATATACACTAACTTTAGTATGACATGATGATGAGTGATTTTGTCATATATAAACGAAATTTAAGTATAACACGATGATGAGTCATTGTGTCATATATACACTAACTTCAGTATGACATGATGATGAGTGATTGTGTCACATATACACTAACTTCAGTATGACATGATGATGAGTGATTGTGTCATATATACACGAAATTTAAGTAAAACACGATGAGTGATTGTGTCATATATACACTAACTTCAGTATGACATGATAATGAGTGATTGTGTCATATATACACGAAATTTAAGTATAACACGATGATGAGTGATTGTGTCAAATATACACTAACTTTAGTATGACATGATGATGAGTGATTGTGTCATATATACACGAAATTTAAGTATAACACAATGATGAGTGATTGTGTCAAATATACACTAACTTTAGTATGACATGATGATGAGTGATTGTGTCATATATACACTAACTTCAGTATGACATGATGATGAGTGATTGTGTCATATATACACTAACTTCAGTATGACATGATGATGAGTGATTGTGTCATATATACACATAATTTAAGTATAACACGATGATGAGTGATTGTGTCATATATACACTAACTTCAGTATGACATGATGATGAGTGATTGTGTCATATATACACTAACTTTAGTATGACATGATGATGAGTGATTGTGTCATATATACACGTAATTTAAGTATAACACGATGATGAGTGATTGTGTCAAATATACACATAACTTAAGTATGACACGATGATGAGTGATTGTGTCACATATACACATAACTTAAGTATGACACGATGATGAGTGATTGTGTCAAATATACACATAACTTTAGTATGACACGATGATAAGTCATTGTGTCACATATACATATAACTTAAGTATGACACGATGATGAGTGATTGTGTCACATATAGACATAACTTTAGTATGGCACGGTGATGAGTAATTTTGTCACATGTACACGTAACTTTAGTATGACACAATGATGAGTGATTATGTCACATATACACACAACTTTAGTATGACACGATGTTAAGTGATTTTGTCACATATACACGTTACTTAAGTATGACACAATGATGAGTGATTGTGTCACATATATATGACAAAATGTCAAGTGACTGTGTCACATATACACGTTACGTTAGTATGACACAATGATGAGTGACTGTGTCACATATACACGTAACTTTAGTATGACACGATGATGAGTGACTGTGTCACATATACACATAACTTTAGTATGACACGATGATGAGTGAGTGTGTCACATATAGACAAAACTTTAGTATGACACGATGATGAGTGACTGTGTCACATATACACATAACTTAAGTATGACACGATGATGAGTGACTGTGTCACATATACACGTAACTTCAGTATGACACGATGATGAGTGATTGTGTCACATATACACGTAACTTTAGTATGACACAATGATGAGTGATTATGTCACATATACACACAACTTTAGTATGACACGATGTTTAGTGATTTTGTCACATATACACGTTACTTTAGTATGACACAATGATGAGTGATTGTGTCACATATATATGACAAAATGTCAAGTGACTGTGTCACATATACACGTTACGTTAGTATGACACAATGATGAGTGACTGTGTCACATATACACGTAACTTTAGTATGACACGATGATGAGTGACTGTGTCACATATACACATAACTTTAGTATGACACGATGATGAGTGAGTGTGTCACATATAGACATAACTTTAGTATGACACGATGATGAGTGACTGTGTCACATATACACATAACTTAAGTATGACACGATGATAAGTGACTGTGTCACATATACACGTAACTTCAGTATGACACGATGATGAGTGATTGTGTCACATATACACGTAACTTTAGTATGACACAATGATGAGTGATTGTGTCACATGTACATGTAACTTTAGTATGACAAGATAACGAGTGATTGTGTCACATATACATGTAACTTTAGTATGACACGATGATGAATGATTGTGTCACATATACACGTAACTTCAGTATGACACGATGATGAGTGATTGTGTCACATATACATGTAACCTTAGTATGACGCGATAATGAGTGATTGTGTCACATTTACACGTAACTTTAAAATGACATGATGATGAGTGATTGTGTCACATAAATATGACATGACGATGAGTGAGAAATTGTGTCACATATACATGTAACTTTTGAATGACCCGATGATGAGTGATAATGTCACATATTAATGTAACTTTGACATGATACTCTGGTGAGTTATTGCTAAACGCACTCATGGTACGGATGCTTGTTCCATAATTTGCAACTTCCGGTCCAAAGTTAGATGACGTCAAAACAACATGTGAAAGGTAAGAAATAAAGCTTAGACCTGTAACCGCAGTGTTATAAAAATCGGGAGCACGCTTTCTTTGGAAATCGTTTATGTCTGTTCAGATCTGAGGCAATTTTGACATTTAGAGCTCTAACTCGTCTTCCAAATCGGCCTCTATTTTAATTACGAATTCAACCCTTATACTTACTTCTATGTTTACATATAACATAAGTCTAAGTTCCCCGACGATAAAAAACAGTCTGGTAAAATAAAATAAAAAAAATCATTGCATGAGGTACGGATATTCATGGAAGTCTGTTGTAATAAAAAGTGACATTAGACTATACAAATTTTTTTTTTATTATTATTATGAACGCCTCAATTGGGGTCAAAGGTCACTAGGTGTAAAAAAGTTAACATTTTGAATGTTTTGATGTTTCTGATATACTCAATCGCTAGATACTTCATTTGAGTATTTATTTCAATGGACTACAAATATTTGCTTATTATAAATACCATAATCTTGCAAAGTAATAATTATATGGGAGTTTCTAGACCAAAAACCCAAAAAATAATCAAAGTATCAAAAGTATTTTCGAAAACTGGATTTAGATATTATGAATTTTAAACAACATAGTTGCTATTAAGGGTTAACACGAAAATAATCATATAGTATGTTTTTGAGAATCATACCATATTTTAATTATCTGGCAATGTAACACATACAGAAGAAGTGTTTGCTTGAGAGTTTAAAATATACACTAGAAGTAATACCGATAAAAGGCTCCAGTATGTTGATGTTTATAAATGCCATTTCTAATTTGATTCATTTTTTTTAAAATCAAGATATAATTGTGTTTGCATTTAAATATTATTCAACATTAAATATATTCATATGGTGAAATAAAATACCTTAAAATTTTAAATTGGCTTAATATACTCCCCCACACCAATATACCATGCCTACCTTTTATTCCTATATATACTCATTGACCCTGTATTACCAAAAGGATATCTTTTTAAATGATAAAATAATATTTTGAAAGGGGATTTCCTAACTTGCGCTATGCCTCTAGGTCAAACTGAAATAGATATCCCATTTAAATTGCAACTTATTTTGTGACATATTAAATGTGATTTCATTTTGATTTCAATTTGATCCATCATGCAGATTTATACTATGTCAAATGTGAGACAATGTGAAGGTCGTCAAACAATATTCAAGTGCTGTTTATTTTTAGAATAGGGATTTACCAATCTGATTTAAATATTGATTTTGTCATGTTTTGGTGGATTTGATATACATGTTTCAAACCATTCGTATTTTCTCTATTTATGATAATTACATGCTTTTTATGCATTTAAAAATAATTTTAAGACATTAAGTTTTTACCTTTACAGTAATATGATATTGGTTAATCTGTGTTGCCATTGACAACAGATTAAAGAAGTTATTGCAGTAAAACTAAGCTTTATGTAGTGAAGAATAGTTAACCTTAATAAAATAACCAAATCTTTTCAATACACAATACTTGTAACACTGATAAATCTGATGAATATATTCCCATGTTTCCATAAACAAATCGAATAATTTTGTACTTCAACCAAACTTCATGACTGGAAGTATGTTTTGATATATCTTAACAATGCGCAGGTATATGTTGTTTCGAAAGCTATCCTCAAGATCGCAACAACATAATAATAAGTTAAGTTTTTGGCTTTGCAAGAACATCACATTACATTAACACAGCTTTGTTAGAATATTGACATTCCTTTTGAATAGTCTCCTTTCCATAAATTAATACATGTACACTTGATTTGTATTACAATTAACTAACTATACATATATACATATATAAGCAAAAGGGTTGGACCCCAAGTTCTACCAACATTAGTTATTGCCCGTCCCTTATGGGTCGTTCTAAATAATTTGACCTTAGTTATCAGCATGATTCTTATGTATTGCTATGTTGGTTTCTTAAAATAATTGATTCATTGTCACAACACATGTTCACACTAATGTATCTGTTTCTCCGTGGTTTGTTGTCACAGCGAACTCTCCATTTGTGAAATTTCTGCATTGTCGTTCCAATTAGTCATCAGATGTGCTTTACACATTTTAGTAAGATCATTGAACTGTTTTTCAATTTGAGGGCTAAAGAACCATATTTTATGGAAAAGCTGGCTTTCCTATTTCGATTTCTGGTGCTGTGTCATTTATACAGTAAACATATCCACAAGATTTCTGGTGCCGTGTCGTTTATACAGTAAAATATATCCACAATATTTCAACGGTTTAGTATCTCTCTCGGTCTTCTTTTGCCTTGGACAAGTTCCTGGCAATCACTTGACTGTTAATTATATCTAACTCTAGAATATGGCCGAGGTCATGTGTTTAGGAAGGTCATAAGCCATATAAGATCTTTAGATCAGAACAAGAAGAACAGAAAACAGTTCATGTTGTAAGAACTGTGATAAATCAAAATTTCTTCGAAATTCACTATGCTTTGCTTTGATAAATGTGCATGATGTCATTGACCAATTACACACATTACACACTGCATGTTTGATAGAGTTCTATTTTGATTGATATACTATAAACTTAAGTTGTGTTTCCTATGACATTCTCAAAATTGCTAAATACAATGATCAATACGTATGGTAGTAGAGGGTCAACATAGATTTTAGACATTGGCTATAGGTACCCTTTCTTGTCTTTCTCAGAACATATCAATGTATTGAATAATGATATTTGATTTATCCTTTTTTTAAATGATAACAGCCGATCTTCCTAAATATGCACTAGAAGTTGCTATAATAATTCCAACAATTCCTATTGACATTTGAATAGGACTTCAATAGTTAGATTAGCTATCTGTATATACATTTAAAATGATTCCGATATCAGATCATATCAATTGTATTTCTGTTCAAACTGAGTTTTGGTTCAGATTTAAAACAGTCAGATTTGGCAAACAAATCACTGATTCTCCATTATAAAGATTAAAACTAATAAAAGAATACGACATATTTTGAACAATTCCCTTCTCAATATTTTACTAGTTGACCTTTGACCCAATGACTTGACCAAATGACCTTAGATAATGATACACATCATTTCATACACATTCAAAGATATATTCAAAATGAATCAGTTCTATTGGTAAAATATATAACAAACATCTTAAATATAAATATTGTTATTATATATATATATATCCATTCAAGCTTAACATTTTGCGCATGATACTATTTTGTGACCTTAAGCTTTATAAGTCTGTCAAACTAGATGTTTTCCTGATATTTGCATCATAACAACAGAAAATGTTGTGCTTAAGTTTGTTATAATGACAAAAGACACCAAACCCTTATGGGGTGCCTTCTATAAGGCTGAAACAACTTAATATTATGTCGTATTTTTATTAAATTCTTCAGTCTAGTGATAGAGCGTCCGCCTTGCATGCGAAAGGTCGTGGGTTCAATCCCCGGCCAGGTCATACCAAATGGTACTAGAAGCTTTCTAACTTGACGCTCAGTATTTAGAGGAGAATTCTAGGTCTGGTCGGCCCGGTGTCAGTATAATGTGACTGGGTGGGGTATCGTACCATGTGACTAGCAGCATGATACTCCAGTGTGACAGCGCTTAGAATACTGTCTCAAGTAGACACCGTCGCGATATGACTGAAAAATTGTTAATAGCAACGCTAAACACCATACAACAACATCAATATTGTAGTTGTTGACCCAATGACCTCAATGAATAATATGACTCATGCCATTGGTAATTCAAAATAAACCAATAGTGATGGTCAAAACAATCAACAAATGTCTTAAATATGAATGCTATTGATATTATCTCGTCCAGTTTAAATATTTTGCTTGTGGTGACCTTTGACCTTATAACTCAGTCAAAAGGTCAAATATTTTTTTGGCAACTGATTGTTTTCAATGTAGTAGTAAACTCATTTAACCTGGTTGCCATCCATGATCACCAGACTAAAACATGGTAAAACGAAATAAGCTAAAATGTGATCGGTACAGATAGCGTGGAAGTAATATAGAAAACATTCTATGAAAATCAGAAGGAAATAATTATGTCGAGCTGTTTGCAACGAAACTGTCGACACGTCTTCTTTTGTATTAAGTATCAGTCTATCCCGGAACCTGATAACTCCTGATATCTCCCGAATCAGGTATATCGACCCCCAATGAAAAAGCTGGGAATTGAGTCAAGTTTAAGTTTTTAGTTACCCTCACGCTCTGAAAAGGTCATTTTGGCGAGCAGTGAATTGTATGCCTGTCCTTATCATTCTTTAGATCCACTAGGCGATTCCGCAGTAGGCTAGTAGGCTACTAGACACATGTATTGCTTCACTTCAACTTACTGACTACTCTTCACATTCAGAGGTAGACATTATTGGAGAATATTGGTCGTAAAACTAAGTGCTAGACCACTCAAAACAGAGACTTTGGCCCGACGGTTATTCACAACCGGCGGATTTACAATCAGACACAATATTGAATAAGACTGACTCGACACTGATCAAGTGAAACAACGGTATCATATTTATGTGTAAGTTTGTTTAAAGTATGCATGAACATAACAATAAAGTAAACAGGCGGACCGACAACTCATATCCTACATATGGCGATCTGCATACCTCATATTGCGCCTTTGGTCCAGATGACCTTAAATATGCGTGGTCGAGATGGTTGAGATAGTTGAGCATATGTCCTCGCGAGGCGTTTGACTATGTTATAGACAGATAATTACGCGTGATCAAGATGGTTGAGATATTTGAGCCTATGTCCTCGCAAGGCATTTGACTATGTTATAGACAGATAAATATGCGTGATCGAGATGGTTGAGATAGTTGAGCCTATGTCCTCGCGAGGCGTTTGACTATGATATAGACAGATAAATACGTACGATCGAGGTGGTTGAGATATTTGAGTCTATGTCCTCGCAAGGTGTTTGACTATGTTATACACAGGTAAATACGCGTGATCGAGATGGTTGAGATAGTTGAGCCTATGTCCTCGCAAGGCGTTTGACTATGTTATAGACAGGTAAATACGCGTGATCGAGATGGTTGAGATAGTTGAGCCTATGTCCTCGTGAGGCATTTGACTATGTTATAGACAGATAAATACGCATGATCGAGATGGTTGAGATAGTTGAGCCTATGTCCTCGGAGGCATTTGACTTTGTTATAGACAGATAAATACACACTTGAGATATTTAAGCCTATGTCCTCGAGAGGCTGTTTGACTATGTTATAGACAGGTAAATACGCGTGATCGAGATGGTTGAGATAGTTGAGCCTATGTCCTCGTGAGGCGTTTAACTATGTTATAGACAGATAAATACGCATAATCGGGATGGTTGAGATAGTTGAGCCTATGTCCTCGCGAGGCGTTTGACTATGTTATAGACAGATAAATACACACTTGAGATGGTTGAGATATTTAAGCCTATGCCATCGCGAGGTGTTTGACTATGTTATAGACAGATAAATATGCGTGATCGAGATGGTTGAGATAGTTGAGTCTATGTCCTCGCAAGGAGTTTGGCTATGTTATAGACAGATAAAGATGTTACATAGTGCATTCAAAATCATTCGTGATTGAAAACATTGTGACCAGTGGCACTGCTGTGCCTACATTTTTTTCTGAGAATCAGAAAAAATAACAATACCAAAAATGCAATAAAAATTGGAACACTTATGGTGATAAACTATAAACATTGTAACACATGTTGTAAGAAAAATGGTAGCCACGTACAAACAAGAGGCGGAAACGGCGGCACGATTTACCCAATACTACCCAATACTACCACATACTACCCAATACTACCACATACTATCGCAAACCAGCTATAAATACACTTAATTCAAGTGTGTTTATGTTTATTCTTGCTTTATCTTTAAAAATTGTCTTTGATAAAAGATTTAACATACATTATTATTGACTTCTTTTATTTATTTTATTCGGCAGATAAACGGTTATTTATACGAAATACTTATCAGTGATAATCACTCAATGTGCGTTGATACATATTTCACTACTTTTGTGTTAAAAATTTTCGCATGAATAGTATAAATAAGAATGGGATTAAGAAGGCTACAAATATAAAGATGTATCTCCTGTATTTTGTATTAAAAGCGATATATACCCGGGGAATTTTTAAAAAAAAAAAAAATTTTGTTTGTAATGAAATCATATTGTTTTATATTGGCAAAATACTGAAAACAAACATTGCCTATGGATGGTACCGTCCGTTTTGTGAATTTATGAACTTTATCGTTTTATGAATGATGATGCATCTGAAAATGACAATAATCATGGCAAGAAAAGGAAAAAACATAATACTTGGAATATGCAATCATAATTTATTTGTGCTTTTGTCATGTATGTTCAATGGTACATGTATATAATATATATATATATAAAGAAGACACAAGAAACCAATAAAACATTATAAAACTGTATTTTTGTTTAAACATATCACACTCGCACGCATGCACGCGTCAAAGTCTAAATCCTTTATATTACTAGTCATCCATTTTTAAACAAACGAAACTGTAAATTACTAAACATAGTAGTTAGTTAATTCTTAATTACTGTTCTGAAATCTGGTCAAATTGAATGTTTAAGATATAATAATTACCCACATTAGCCATTATAAATTGATTGCCAGATTATTCCTTTCTTCTTAAAAACGGGGGGGGGGGGGGGGGTAATATTTATTTATTTTTTTTTTTTTTTGAAGTGTTTTGTTGTTTTTTTTCATGGAAATAAAATTGGTCGGGGTGGCATGGAAATTAGTGGGCGGGATGGTAATATAGCAATTGATTTTTTACAACCTTAACGAAATTGTCTTAAATTCTTATTGATAACCGATGTACAAACTTAGGTGGTGTAGACAGAGAGTAGAGCGACTACTTTTGAGAATTATGTTGCAAATAGATATGAACCGTAATTAGGTTGATATCTTAAAATTTCATAGAATGTTGTCAAAATAATTTATATTATCCAAAAATGA
The DNA here is from genome assembly GCA_029582155.1 of Panopea generosa. Lineage (NCBI taxonomy): Eukaryota > Metazoa > Mollusca > Bivalvia > Adapedonta > Hiatellidae > Panopea > Panopea generosa. The sequence goes on along the minus strand of CM055898.1, from coordinate 57,599,636 downwards.
CGCAAATAACAGCACAATGGTCTGAAATGGATCACAATAAATTATTCTTGACAATCTATCAACTGTACAAACTATATATTAAGTCGTTTATTATCAGTCTCACCAATGTATATACAATTTACAATAACATAAAATCACAGACGTCATACAATATACCATGTCACTCTCAAAAGAGTTACAAGAGAATTGGGAAAATTATGTTGTCTCTCGTAAAAGTATACAGCTTTTAAAACATCAAAAGAACAGTTATAAGTCATAATGTACACAGTGTTTGTTAATTAACAAACTTTTATACCTATATATACATTTTTATAGTTGGTAAAATTTGAGCTATAGTTGTTAATCCTGAGCTAAATGCACCTGAAACTATGGAAACACCGTGCTCTAAAAATGTACTAAAGGAAACTTATGAAAACTGCACAGGAATGACGAAAGAAGTGCTTATCAAAATTAAAAAATATTTTAAGAAATCAATTATCATCTGTGTAAGCTATAAGCATTGAATTGAATTAAGGAAGATGTATTTCCGTTCATGTAGAAAAACAAAAAAAGCAGAAAAATCAACGGTGTTTTATTTCAGATGCCCTTTCTGCTTTAGGTCTTTTTCTTTGTCCAGGTTTGCGACCGGCACTGCTTTTTGGTTTACAAATTTTGAAGGTGCCCCCAATAGCATGAACAAATTTGGAATTTTGAAAATCAGATACTACAGTTGTTTTAAGAAACTTTTTGAAATGACTTAGTTTTTCGTCTTTTGTTTTCCCCTCCCAAATGTTTTCATCAATCAAAAAAGGTGCCATAGATCTGTGAAGCTCGTAATTCCCACTACCATACAGTGCCCGTCGCAAATCCAACATCTGAGCTTTGGAGACAGTCTGTAGACGGTCCACAAGCTCAGGGATCGGATGTTGTTTCCATTCAGCTACTTGTTTTAGTCTGTTGTTAATCGACTCGGCATTATTGTTAGTCCACAATTTCGTAATGTGTCTTTCTCTTAAAGGAATATATACAAATTCCTTTAATTTTGTGACTAGATATTTATCATAATAAAGTTTAAATTTTGGGTATTTATCAAAGTAAACGGACAGGTCGTCTTCCCTCTGTTCAAAATCCCAATCATTGTCACTATGCACTAGACCATCATTTTCACTGAAAATTAAAGTTGAAATCTTTTGCCTGTCTTTCTCTTCACAGCCATGTTTCTGCATGTTGTGTCTGATATTATCCTTTAGATGTTTTGTACAGAGTACAAACTGCGCATTCGAAAAATTACTCTTGAGAGCATTTCTCATGGCTTTCTCGTCGTCTGTTCCTATTGTAACATTACTACCTATTTTGTCTTTTACATGCGAAAAGAATTTGTGGTATGTTGATTGCTCCGCGTCCCAGTGCAAGCATACAGGACCTAACAAAATACAGGATATTGTCCTGTTTTCTTACTTGTAACACCTCTATTTTTATATGTCATTGTTGTTACAAACACCTTCCCTAAATTAAACGTACGATCTACTCCAATAACACTGCTATTGTAACCTGCACAGTTCCTCCTAAAATCGGACATTTGGTCTTCACTATATAAAATTGTAACCGGTTGTTTTCCTTTTGTAAGGACCATTTCTTGCACATATGGGTGGTCGTGGATTTGGCCCATTACAGTTAAAACTTCATCCGCGACGTTGTGGTTGGTTGGTTGCTTACTGAATTTACGTTTTTCACGATATATCTTGTCTTGCAGTTGGCGGCTTGATCTTGGTGCATTTATAGTATCTTCGAGTGCCATATCGGTCACTACATCTGTCGCCTTTTTGTTGCCAATCAATTTCAACCCCTCGTTTAAAATCTTTAGGTTCGTTCGTTTGTATCCTTTCGCGGACTTAGAATTCCCATGTGGTTGGTTCTTCTCTTGCCTTACACCACAATACTCGATTAGTGCACGGTATTTAACTTCCAACAAGCTTTCTGGTGCGTTAACTACTGTAGTTATTCTCTTTCTAAATTGGTCGTCTCCTTTCAGTTTCGTATAGTATCGATGAATAGTTACGACATGTGTAGGCTGTGGCTCGATTGGGGTGTAACTTAATTTCTTGTTAGACATTTTTTTTGTGCAGTATGTTCCATCTCTCTTGTATACGCATTTCAATTTGTTACTAGATGTCAAAAGGAAGTCCTGATTTACTGTGGTACCCGTGGCCGAATTCCACACCCCGCAATCGTCCGGAAAATCATTTCGCTTGTCTGTTGGACTATGTTCAATAATAACATATGCGTTTTCCTTTTGTCCCCGAGGAATTGTTTTTAATGTAGTCTCTGTAGAAAGTAAATTTTCGAAAACTTCGTCGTTGTTCATAAAGCGGCCGCTTGGGTTTGATTTCATGTGGGTATATCCGTCATTATGCTTATCACCACCATTTTCACAATCGTCAGCACTATCGCTGTAGCTATCACTGTCGCTATCACTTTCAATTTCACAAGTGTCCAAACACTCAAATCGATTGGAAACCGAAAACTCATTAGAAATAATAGATTCAGTAGATGACCGTCGTTTTTTTGTAGGGATTTCCCATTCCGGTGGGGAAACTGATGGTAGACGAATTCTCTTGTTATTGTCTTGCACTGGCGAGCTTGTAATCTTGTACGAGTTGTCAGCTGCGTCTGGCAGTGGTTCAAACTCGACGACGTCAGTAACAGCGGCGAAGTGATTGACAATTACTGTTTGTATGTGGTATACACGGTTGCTAACGATATTGTCTTACAAATAAAATTTTACCATAGCAACTGAGCACAATTAAGACAAAACAAAGATTCAAAATTCTTAATTCAGTAATTCATTTAATGTTTCTAATTACATACAAATTCAAATAATAAATGTAACACATGACACGCAGATAATAAATCAATATTTTGTTAGATTCTATCAAATTAGAAATATTACGTTATTTAAATACATACATTTGTTACTAGTTTCTGAGGTTGGACAAATATAAATAAAACACTTAGTCAAATATATACTTGAGTATATCAACAAATAAACATAAATGCATATATTATGTATTATGATTATACAAGGAATTGCGAGCCCTAAAAGCTTGATCAATTTAACATGGTTGAATACTTCTTACTTTGCATGAACGCAATATGAATGACGAAGTGTTATTAAAGAAAAAATAAATAGACACGCGCACGCACACATCCGCATGAACGCTCGCACACACGTTCGCGCACGCACGCACGCACGTACATATTCATGTAAATTGAATTTGAAGAGCGGGAATCATAATAATTAATGAAATCAAATATGAAATTATAAGAACGCACGCACCCATCGGTTATCAATAAGAATTTTAGACAATTTCGTTAAGGCCATAATAAATCAATTGCTAGTTTATCATCCTGCACCCTAATTTTCATGCCGCCCCGACCTATTTTATTTTCATAAAAAAACAACATTTTAAAAATTTTTAAAAAATATATAAAATTTTGCCAATATAAAAGAATATGATTTCTTTGCAAACAAAAAGGTGTTTTTTTTGGAAAAATTCCCCGGGTATATATCGCTTTTAATAAAAAATACAGGAGATACATCTATATATTTATAGCCTTCTTAATCCAATTCTTATTTATACTATTCATGCGAAAATTATTTTTTAAAGCTTAATTATCGTTACTTTGGAACACAAATGTAATGCGATATGAATCAACGCACATTGAGTGATTATCACTGATAAGTATTTCGTATGAATAACCGTTTATCTGCCGAATAAAATAAAAAAAAAGTCAATAATAATGTATGGTAAATCTTTTATCAAACACAATTTTTAAAGATAAAGCAAGAATAAACTCAAACACACTTAAATTAAGTGTATTTGTAGCTAGTTTGCAATAGTATGTGGTAGTATTGGGTATTTTTCCTTTATTAAAGTGAACAAACATTAAAACATTACATTCATTATCAAATTAGTTAGTTATAAAACAGTGTAAAAACGCACCTATGACAGTCAAGCTGATAAAAAATTAGTGGGAGCATGCCCCAGGACCTCCAAAACTGTGCCTACACATCGTTTCATCCAAGCTGTGCCCCTGGTAACGAGAAAGTGTTCACTTAGAAACGCCCAACACGGTGGAATAGTTATATCCCCATGGACTTAAATTTCAGCTGTTACACATATAATTTTCTTTATTATATAAGACACTTTCACATAAGCTTCTTCTATAGTTCTTACGTCACGCCATGACATGAAATCATGTTTCGATGATGTGACATCATTCGTTTACTATAGAACGACTAGTGCTTGTAAAAAAGGGGCTAATAACCATCAACACAGTGGATATACTAATATTGCGATTTATGTTTTCGACCGAGACGGTACTTCGACCGAGTTATACGATATTTGACTGAGCGGTACAGTCGTCGGCAGAGTTATTTTATCAGGGGCGTCACATGTTTTGATGTATAATGGTGATTGGCCATATTTTTAAAGTAAACATGCATATTAGCAAATAGTACATAGTTCTATAAAATGTTGTCAAAATTATACGATAGGCAATTGCATGCAGATAGGTAAGATAACAATATTTCAGTTGTATTTGTGAATTACAATAAAAAGGCATTAAACATATTTTATTGCTATCATGTGGTATATATGATGTATAAGAAGTGAACTTTGTTTGTTTCCGCTAACACTAACACATGTTATTTATTTAAAAAAGTTTGCGATAAACCTCAAAATTAATAGTTAAAATTTAGTGATACGGTTTTCCTCGCAAGATGATACAGTTTTCGTTGTAACTCATCTGTGCTTGATACGGTTTTCTTCGTAAGATGGTACAGTTTTCGTTGTAACTCATCTGTGTTTGATACGGTTTTCTTGAAAAATGATCAAACTAGTTTTTGTTTTTAAATGATATTTAACGATGGAAAATTAATTTTGTTTCCGATGATTATTGTTTATGCATATTGAAATTACATTTATCTAAAGATTTAAAGCTAAATTACAAGTAAATTTGACAAAGGGGACTGTTAACAATGGCGTGCGGGTATATATTTGTGCACTGCAGTTTTAAATGCAAAATATATAATGAAATATTGAAGTATGCATGCCAACAACATACCGGACATGCCCTTCAATACAGAAAGCTAAAGTTGAGTGCAGAAACGGGAACATTTGGCTATACGAAATTGACACTTCCGTAATTTATACCATTTGATTTAAACAAAAGATGAAAGATATTGAAACACTGTTCAGTGAAAATACGACACACTTAAAGAAACGAATAATAACAGCTAATCCTGATAAAGGAAATGACGATATCGATATGATCCAGCGACTATACGTTCCGGTGGCAAATTCCGCTCTTTGTCATTATTCTAAAATGTCTTCATGCTGAATCTCAGATAATTCTAAAATGGACCATTCTTCAGATATAGTTCTGATCCATTAAGAAATGTAGTATCAGATATAATTTAAAATTCATTTTATATTTTAGATGGATGAAATATAGAGAATTCACACTTACTTTTTTCATAATTCTACAGCTAAAACATGAAATGGTTCATGTATTTCCTTGTTTTTACTCATAAATTTATAAAAAAAACTAAAAAAACATCGAGCCCGCCAGTATAGATGTGAGATCGAACGTTGATTATGGTCTACATTTGAGGCACATTATTTCAAAATATGTCAATGATTTATAAGATAAAGGCTGTATATGCGCAACTCGACGCTATAATGATATTTTCAAACAAGTATTCTCATATTCTGTTATGGAGTAGTATTGACAAGAATTATATTCGTTCATTAAACGTATATAAAGGGCAATAGATCCGCTAAAAGATGATGCACATAAATAACACGCGCAATTCGACTTCATACAGATATTTCCTACCAAGTTTCATGAAAATCTGATGAGTACCTAAGGGGAAGTAGTCCGGACAAGAAAAACCTGACATACAAACTTGCGTTCTCACGAATATTACATTGTGAGACGTTTCTTTTGTTTAAAAAAGCCACATAATGTAAAAAAAAAAAAGAAACAAAAAAACACAGAATAAAACAATGATAACCAGAAGGACTACCAAGGTGAGTTAATATTTCATCGAAAAATAAAAATGTAACATTAATGAGAATCAATAACAATGAACGAAATAGGCACATAACTATTTATCATGTACGCTAAGTATTTGCTGTACTGTTAAAATAATTAATACCAAAAGAAATAGAAAATTCAGCACCGAAAACATTCTATATAAATCCCCATACATGTACAAGAAATAAAGCAAAACAATAGAAAGATATATCCTAAAATGACAGGTGCCGGCAAATGGAAATGTAAACCAAGCTAATTTGGCTAAGACCATTAGAACATATACTAAACAACACATACACTAAATGGTTTCAGCATTAAAAATGAAAGTCAACATCCTTAATTATGTTTGAACTTCCCTCAACCATCTGTGCTGCTTTACAACCAATCGTAACCACTAGGCCTTTTCTGAGAAAAATTGATTGATTCGTGATTTAATGAGTAAAAAACGAAGTAGTCCAAATATCAAACAACTGGTAACACGAACATTATCTAGTTATCCAGTAAGCTAAGTAGATATCAGGTGGCAGTTGCAGAGCAGTAAATAAGCAACTTTTTCGCGTTAACATGTGAGACTATTTCAGACATTCACTGAATTATTGTGAGAAGTTACCCCCGCCCCCTTGATATCAGCGGTTTATATTACTTACCTAGCTAAACCATGATATTTGGTTTACATAGAAACATATAGGAGAAATTTAATTGTATCGTTATAACTGTTTCATTATTAAATTGCCAGCCTACTACAACGTCTAGTCATTAAAATAAAAATATAACCTTTATTATGATAAAATAAAAATTAAAATAAGTTTACATCTTCTTGCTTCCTTTTTTAGTTTTATAACATCCTAATATGTTCTATATAAAAATTACTCAAAACATGTTTTCGGTCACTTTTAAGGTCTTATAAATCTTAGTTGAGATTGTTTGCCAGCCTATTACAACGTGTAGGTTTTTGCAAATAAAATTCTCTTTACGATGATATTCAAATTTAAAAAATAATTTAAATGCATCTTGCTTCCATTTTTTTGAAAATGAGATAAAATGTAATTCTGATTTATTTTCCAATATACAGCGTACTAGTATTAGTGTACCCGATACAGTATGCTATGTGCAGGTCAGCCCCGAAATGTTTATAAACACATGGTAATATTGCAAGTTATGTATGGTTTAAAGGTATTTTTTTTTATTTAAGTATTTTGCTTATATTCTAATGCATAGATTTATGTTAATTTTATATTTAAACAAAAAAAAACTTGCAAAAAACTTCAAAATCAAGTACATTTCTTTTGTTATTCAAAACATTATTCAATAATTTATTTTTTCGAACAATTTTATGTTTTAATGTCTTTGTTATGAAATAATTCAGTGGACATAAAAAAGGAAATTGATAAAAGAGTATGTATAATTGGGATACTAAATGTATATCACTTGGTTCTTAAAGACCAAAACCAGTGACTACCATGTGAATAGATCACTGACCAAAACACCATCACAAGACGTTTCATGAAAACAATGCGGGAAATCACACTTTACGCGCATAGCTGCATATTAATAGAATAAAGATATTAATTAAAGATATTGGTTGATAATTATGTTAATATAGCATAATTAGCATATCATTGTTTTGAATTACTCAATTTAAAAAATAATCTCCACACATATGGAATATGTTCTTTTTATAGTCATTGCACTGATATCGTGTAATTAACTTAATACATGTTAGTTATGATAAACCATTATCAAATGTTTATTAAAATTACAGCATATCAGTAAAATAATATACCAATCTGATAATCCTTGTACAAACGAGGTCCCCAGCAGCGGATTGACTAAATGGCAGATAGATAGAACCCCAGAGCCTCCCCCGCCTGATAATCCTTGTACAAACGAGGTCCCCAGCAGGGGTTTGACTAAATGGCAGATAGATAGAACCCCAGAGCCTCCCCCGCCTGATAATCCTTGTACAAACGAGGTCCCCAGCAGGGGTTTGACTAAATGGCAGATAGATAGAACCCCAGAGCCTCCCCCGCCTGATATTCCTTGTACAAACGAGGTCCCCAGCAGGGTTTTGACTAAATGGCAGATAGATAGAACCCCAGAGCCTCCCCCGCCTGATAATCCTTGTACAAACGAGGTCCCCAGCAGGGGTTTGACTAAATGGCAGATAGATAGAACCCCAGAGCCTCCCCCGCCTGATATTCCTTGTACAAACGAGGTCCCCAGCAGGGGATTGACTAAATGGCAGATAGTGGGATGAAAACAAAGCTCAATATGTTTCGACAGTTTCGTTGTACACAACTCGAAATAATAACCCAGAGCCTCCTCCGCCTGTCTGTGTTTCAAGTCTAAAACACAATTGGATATATAGAGCGAGTATTTATTTATGACCTTAATTACCCAGTTCCCCTGCCCCGGAGGCAAAACTTGTAATTTTATTAGGGGTAATAATAAAGTCTGCTAGAAAATATAGTCCGCTAGAAAGTAATTGAGTAATTATATTTCAACACAAGTTTGTTGTTCCGATTTTTAAGATTGAACATCGATTTTTAGATAAATTGATAATGAATTCTAATTTTATAAACAGATAAAAGAGCGTTTTTTTAAAAAAAAAGAAAGAAAGAAAAAAGAAATGTTAGCGGTTTTCTCCAAATTTGTGTATCTTCAATTATGCGATTGCTTTATTAATTAAATGTGTTGGTAATAATTATTTAAAGACATTTCTTTGACTTGCGGTCAGTTTTAAGTTTAAGTTTTCAAAAATAGAGCTTCTATTATATTTAAGTGGTATGCGACAAATATTAATCTGTTGTAACAACACAATCTTATGGTATTATAACACGAAGTACTTTTAAAAGAAGTTGTAAAAATGATTTATGGTCAAATACCGTTTTAGGCTTTATTAAAACCAACAACATAATGTTACAATACCATTTGAATGCCAGTGCACTTGTCCCGTTAATTCAGATAGTAATGCGTCCGACTGTCAACCCTTGGGTCGTGATTTCGAATCCCCGCCCGACACCAGTCTCTGTGATGATTATTTATATTGTAATTAAAATCAATCAATTTATGTTATATTTTTACAAATTAAATTTAATCAAACGATTTTAGCGTTTAAGTAAAATGCATTATTATTTTTTTAATACTGCACATCAAATATACCAAAAACGTGCTTATCAATCCAAAATTTATATACGTCCTTGTCAAAACTAATATATATATTACACCCGAGGGCATATTTAACACATCACGCCTACTTGATCTTAGTGTCAGAGCGGAACGATACCTGTATGCTTTATCACGGTCTAAGGGAAGTAATAAGTCATCTCCAATATCATGAAATTATGCAAGGGCAATTATCGGACAACTCTTGGGAAATGTCTGATATAGTCCAGTATGAGATATTTATTTTTTTACTGGAAACTCTTCGCGTTAGGTAACTAGATAACTAGATATTTCTCGAAATAGTTAACTAGATAAGTGGTGGCCGTAAGTGGCACTAACAGTAACTTATTTTAATTATGTTATTTATCGTAATTAGAAACTTATCGTGTTAGTTAACTAGATAACTAGATAGTTTTCGCGAAAATTAGGTGGTTAACTAGAAATTTATCGCGTTAGTTAAGTGGATAACTGATGGCAGAACTATGCCACCATACATTTGAGATAAAAAGTTCATCCACATTATTTTCAAACCGACAAAACATTTTCTATTAATTTATTGACATGTTTTTATACAAAGTTTTCAGTGGGATGGAAACAATGCTCAATACAGTTTCGTTGTACACAACTCGAAATTATAATTTCCTTTTTTATTTTCATAGAACGTGTTATGTACTACTTCCACGCTCTCTGTACCGATCACATTTTGGCGTATTTTGTTTTATCATGTTTTTTATCGTCGGAGAATTTAGTTTATTAAACGTTCATATGTTATATGTAAACATACAAGTAAGTATAAGGGTTGAATTCGGGATTAAAACAACCATAGAGGCCGATTTGGAAGGCGATATAGAGCTCTAAATGTCAAAAATCGCCTCACGTCTGAACAGAAGAAAACGATTTCCAAAGAAACCGTACTTCCGATGTTTATGAAGCATCATCTACAAGTCTAAGCTTAAAAAAAACGGGTCGAACTATGGATTTAGATTTTTTAAAAACAGTTTTGATATTGAAAAATCTCATATTTCTTTCCTTTCACATGTTGATTTGACGTCATAACTCTAAAACGGAAGTTGCACGTATGGTACAGGCGTCTGTACGTTTAGCAGGCGTGATTACTTCATCCTTAGTTTCTTTTGTTTTATATACATGCATCATATATTATTTTAATAGCTAATAAAACCTCCTACAATTGGATATGTTTAAAATTGTGACTTACCTTATTTGTTAAATAATATTTTACATGTTTCAGTTATATGCATGACGGCATGAAACATGCAATAATTCGATATACGAAGCGTCACTAATGGTACTCAGCTTTGTGCTTGTGTGCGCAGTCATAAATACCAGACTTATAAATAATTAATTATGGCATATTTAAATAACTATAAACTTGACTAGCACTAGTTTTAATCAAATAATGTTTTTATCACCATTTAACAAATTATAGCAACTTTTTAAACTCGTCCGAGTCTGAAACGTCAAGTATTTATTTTCAACAGCAGGAATTTTGATATCTAAAAAAATCACAGAAACGAATTCTTCACACATATGAGGTATAAGCATTAATTATTCACACGTGTAGAGAATACGTGTGGATATTTAAAAAAATCGGACGAATAATATGTATTGATAAAGCACTTTACATCATTTGCTCCTTGAAATGGGAAAGTTTTAATAATTAAGCATTTAGTGCAAAACAAAATTAATCATTTTCGGGATTCGTAAACATTAATCCGCAAGTCATTTACGTTTTAAGTATAATTCAACATTCGGAGAAGTGTTAATGTTCAATATGATTAAAAAGCAATCGATATGAATCTCTGAAAATTATTATCTCTTCGTGTTTTTTAGCATCTTCCTTTCATTTTCCTGCAATACCAAAGCAAAAGTTTAACTTGACCAAATGTCACATGGCAACTTTATTAGATCGATGGCAGTAACAGTTCTGGTGTTTCTATTTCGATCCTGCTTATAATCGATATTGACCGAGAGATCATGGTCGTTCACATTTTGTATAAATATTATTAAGATTTGTCTTAAAATAAAGCCACTGGAGTGATAAATATAAAATACAGTTTCTTGTTAAATCAATGAAAATAACTCTGGTGTTAGCTAACCGAAAAAGGAACATTTCCTGAATTTTATAAACATTCACTTCTGAATATGATTCAAATTGGTCAATAATTGAATATCTTTATGTTAAACTTGGCAGATCTCTTTTGTTCAAGGTAGGTCAACCTGGCTCTGAAAATGTGGTCGCTAAACGGTTAACATACATGACATATGTGGTGGCTAAACTGTATACATACGTGACATGTGTGGTCGCAAAACTGTAAACATACATGACATGTGTGGTTTCTAAATTGTTAGCATTCATGACATGTGTAGTCGCTAAACTGTTTACATACATGGCATGTGTGGTCGCTTAACTGTTAACATACATGATATGTTTGGTCGCTAAACTGTTAACATACATGACATGTGTGGTCGCTAAACTGTTAACATACATGGCATAAGTGGTCGCTAAACTGTTAACATACATGGCATGTGTGGTCGCTTAACTGTTAACATGCATGACATGCGTGTCGCTAAACTGTTAACTTACACGGCATGTGTGGTCACTAAACTGTTAACATACATGACATGTGTGGTCGCTAAACTGTTAACATACATGGCATAAGTGGTCGCTAAACTGTTAACATACATGGCATGTGTGGTCGCTTAACTGTTAACATGCACGACATGTGTGTCGCTAAACTGTTAACTTACACGGCATGTGTGGTCACTAAACTGTTAACATACATGACATGTGTGGTCGCTAAACTGTTAACATACATGACATGTGTGGTCGCTAAACTGTTAACATATGTGGCATAAGTGGTCGCTAAACTGTTAACATACATGGCATGTGTGGTCGTTTAACTGTTAACTTACACGGCATGTGTGGTCGCTAAACTGTTAACATATGTGGCATAAGTGGTCGCTAAACTGTTAACATACATGGCATGTGTGGTCGTTTAACTGTTAACTTACACGGCATGTGTGGTCGCTAAACTGTTAACATACGTGGCATGTGTGGTCACTTTACTGTTACCATACATTAATATGTGGTCGCTAAACTGGTAACATACATGACATATGTGGTCGCTAAACTGTTAACATACATGACATATGTGGTCACTAAACTGTTAACATACATGACATATCTCATATAGAGTGTCCTTCAAGCCGGCTCTTAAAATGTGGTCGCTCAACTGTTAACATACATGACATGTGTGGTCGCTAAACTGTTAACATACATGACATGTGTGGTCGTTAAACTGTTAACAGTCATGACGTATGTGCTAGCTAAACTGTTACATGTAACATACATGACATATGTGGTATTTAAACTGTAAACATACATGACATATGTCATATAAAGTGTCCTGAAAGCTGGCTCTGAAATGTGATCGCTAAATTGTAAATATACATGACATATGTGGTCGCTAAACTGTTAACATAATGACATGTGTGGTCACTTAACTGTTAACATTCATGACATATGTGGTTGCTAAACTGTTAAAATACATGACATATGTGATCGATAAACTGTTAACATACATAGCATGTGTGGTCGCTAAACTGTTTACATTCATGACATGTGTGGTCGCTAAACTGTTAACATTCATGACATATATGGTCGCTTAACTGTTAACATACATGATATATATGGTCGCTTAACTGTTAACATACATGACTTATGTGGTCACTGAACTGTTAACATACATGACATATGTTATATAAAGTGTCCTGCAAGCTGGCTCTGAAAATGTGGTCGCTAAACTGTTAATATACATGACATGTGTGATCGCTAAACTGTTAACATTCATGACATACGTGGTAGCTAAACTGTGGTCGCTTAACTGTGAACAAACATGACTTATGTGGTCGCTGAACTGTTAATATACATGACATATGTTATATAAAGTGTCCTGCAAGCTGGCTGTCAAAATGTGGTCGCTAAACTGTAAATATACATGACATGTGTGATCGCTCAACTAATAACATACATGACATGTGTGATCGCTAAACTGTTAACATTCATGACATACGTGGTAGCTAAACTGTGGTAGCTAAATTGTGAACAAACATGACTTATGTGGTCGCTGAACTGTTAATATACATGACATATGTTATATAAAGTGTCCTGCAAGCTGGCTGTCAAAATGTGGTCGCTAAACTGTTAATATACATGACATGTGTGATCGCTAAACTGTTAACATACATGACATGTGTGATCGCTTAACTGTTAACATACATGACATATGTCATATACAGTGTCCAGCAAGCTGGCTCCGAAAATGTGCTCGCTTAACTGTTAACATACATTGCATATGTCTTATAAAGTGTCCTGCAAGCCGGCTCTTAAAATGTGGTCGCTCAACTATTAACATACATGACATGTGTGGTCGCTAAACTGTTAACATACATGACATGTGTGGTCGCTAAACTGTTAACATTCATGACATGTGTGGTCGCTAAACTGTTAACATTCATGACATATATGGTCGCTCAACTGTTAACATTCATGATATGTGTGGTCGTTTAACTGTTAACATACATGACTTATGTGGTCACTGAACTGTTAACATACATGACATATGTTATATAAAGTGTCCTGCAAGCTGGCTCTGAAAATGTGGTCGCTAAACTGTTAATATACATGACATGTGTGGTCGCTAAACATTTAACATACATGACATGTGTGATCGCTAAACTGTAAACATTCATGACATACGTGGTAGCTAAACTGTGGTCGCTTAACTGTTAACAAACATGACTTATGTGGTCACTGAACTGTTAACATACATGGCATATGTTATATAAAGTGTCCTGCAAGCTGGCTCTGAAAATATAGTGGCTAAACTGTTAATATACATGACATGTGTGGACGCTAAACTGTTAACATACATGACATGTGTGATCGCTAAACTGTTCACATTCATGACATACGTGGTAGCTAAACTGTGGTCGCTTAACTGTTAACATTCATGACATATGTGGTCACTAAACTGTTAAAATACATGACATATTTGATCGATAAACTGTTAACATACATAGCATGTGTGGTTGCTAAACTGTTAACATTCATGACATGTGTGGTTGCTTAACTGTTAAGATTTCATGACATGTATGGTTGCTTAACTGTTAACATACATGATATATGTGGTCGCTTAACTATTAACATACATGACATATGTGGCCACTAAACTGTTAAACTACATGACATATGTCATATACAGTGTCCTGCAAGCTGGCTCCAAAAATGTAGTCGCTACATTGTTAACATACATTGCATATGTGATATACAGTGTCCTGCAAGCTGGCTCTGAAAATGTGATCGCTAAACTGTTAACATACGTGACATATGTCATAAACAGTGTCCAGCAAGCTGGCTCTGATAAATGTGGTCCTTTAACTGTTAACATTCATGACATATGTGATATACATTATCAGGTAAGCTGGCTCTGACAATGTGGTCGCTAAACTGTTAACATACATGACATATGTCATATACAGTGTCCTGCAAGCTGGCTTTGAAAATGTGGTCGCTAAACTGTTAACATACATTGCATATGTCATATATAGTGTCCTGCAAGCAGGCTCCGAAAAGCTGTTAACATACATTGGATATGTCATATAAAGTGTCCTGCAAGCTGGCTCCGAAAATGTGGTCGCTAAACTGTTAACATACATTGCATATGTCATATACAGTGTCCTGCAAGCAGGCTCTGAAAATGTGGCCGCTAAACTGTTAGCATACGTGGCATATGTCATATACAGTGTCCTGCAAGCTGGCTCTGACAATGTGGTCGCTAAATTGTTAACATACATGGCATATGTCATATAAAGTGTACTGCAAGCTGGCTCCGAAAATGTGGTCGCTAAACTGTTAACATACATGACGTATGTGATATACAGTGTCCTGCAAGCTGGCTCTGAAAATGTGGTCGCTAAACTGTTAACATACATGACATATGTCATATATAGTGTCCTGCAAGCCGGCTCTTAAAGTGTGGCCGCTAAACTGTTAACATACGTGGCATATGTCATATACAGTGTCCTGCAAGCTGGCTCTGACAATGTGGTCGCTAAATTGTTAACATACATTGTATATGTGGTCGCTTAACTGTAAACATACATGACATACTAGTATGTGATATACATTGTCCTGCAAGATGGCTCTGAAAATGTGGTCGCTAAACTGTTAACATACATGACATAAGTCATATACAGTGTCCTGCAAGCTTACTCTGAAAAACACATTCCTATGAAACTGAAATAAAACAGAAGTCAAATTTGTCACTTTATCGATCTTTGATTTTTACGTCCGTGTTTGTAACAAAAGTGTGGAGAATTAGTGCGAATTCCTCATGCGCATGGACACATTCGTTTCTGTGAAATTCACATTTCGACATAGCCCAACACTTTGAGTAATATCAGAATGCCTATTCTGAAACGTTACAGCTGTGTTTTACACGGAACATAGTGGCCCCTGAGACCCCGTTTTTTATTGGTACCACGTGACTACGTTATAGGCGAGGACATGATAAGTAGATCTTTTAGCCTATATTTATTTTAATCTTTATTTTATTTTCAAAGACATTTTAAAGCAGTTTTTCTGACACACTGTCTTTAAAAAATTGTCTGGAATTCACATTTTCTGATACCTCAAACTTAAAAAAAACTGAATTCACCCTAAAGCGCCGCATGATTTCTACTATTTTACTAATTCTGGGTGTAACTTGAATTTATTCTACTGCAAATTGATTTAGTTTAGATTGGACTCGATCTGTCATTACGAAATGTCACGGACACTTTCATGTCTATCGGCGATTCTGTCTTCTCTTCGTAAAACTGTGCTCTATCAGGAGTGTTATTATTCTGCTGTCGCAGAGCTTGTTCTTGTTTTATTATATCATTGCCTCTTTCAATGTTTTTCTTTCGCCTGATGCGTTCGAATACCTCATGTGGCGTATAAACCAGCGGGGTGGTAATTTCAAGTTTGGGATTTACACTGCAGCCGCATTGGTAGGATTTGTTTTGGTAAAATAGTTGCTGCGGATGGGTAAGATACAGTTTTTCTACTTTATCTGGAGCAACTAGTGATCTCGTGTGAACTTCAAGCCTTGGAAAGGTTTGCTTCTGTTCTAACAAAATTGTTTTCTTTTTGTTAATTTCCGTACAATCAGTGCAAAAATAAGGACCCAACACGTCACACTGAAGTTTATGCATTCTTGAATGGTCATAGTTTTCATTGCGGTTGCACATTGATCTTTGACGTTGAAGAGACGCCAAGCCGATTGCCTTTCTGTCACCTGCAGACATAACTTTATCACGTACCGGATTACGATATTTAGAATACCCGGCGTTATTCGCCCTTTGAAGTCTCGCACTTCGTGTAAGTAGCCATCTTATTTCCGGTGAGATATTGGCTGTCGTTGCTGGCAAGTTGGCTGTATCAGTATGCTGGGACATTTTCGTTTCGTAAAATGGTGTGTAAATGTTATCGACTGAAAGTATCTGCGATTCCCTTTGTTTCTGCTTCCACTTTTTGTCACACATATTTCTCAACACCTGAGCATTTGAACGAAAAAATGCCTTTTCTATTTGCAGTTCCACACGACTCTCCGGGACATAATGCCCTAGAGGTCGGCGTCTCCGTCTGATAGATGAGTACATCGTGCGACATATAACGCTGCTCACAAACTTTATTTGTGTAGATGAAATGGGGCTATCACGCTCTGGAAAGGAAAATGAAAAGAAATACAAGTATATCTATATAGATATGTTATAAATATGTTTATTTCACTCAGTGTATACATTTACATGAAATCGTAAGTTGAAATAGGTCCGGTCCAATGTACAAAGGGGTCGTATTGAATGCAATTACTTCATTTAAGGATCCAGCCATAGATACATATAACCCATCTATGCTGTTTAATCGATAAGTGTGTTTCAGCTCTTTATTCTATTGAGCAGACCTAAACGTGGCGTTTTGAAGAAATAAATGTTAAATTATAATTTTATGTAAATATAGTACACCTGTCATTAATCGCATTGAACGTTTACCAATATCGCCGACTACCGCTCTATCGACAATGATCTAAAATCACAAATACGTTCAGGCATTGAAAAGGAATATTATTTTTTTAATTTTCAATCTTTTTGAAACTTACAATAGAAACTCAATGTGAACAGTTTTTAATTTAGGTGTATTTATGAAAAGGTATAGTACTGAAATATAAAATTAGAATAAACATTTTCAACTAATTCAATTTACATTTTATGATTTTGTGCTGTCTAAATGAAAAGCTGTATTGTATATACACGTACCTTAAGGCTAAAGACCACAACTGTGGCACACTGTTATCGTTTTTTTATTTTGATTTGTATTTATTGAAATACTCTGCCCAATTTCAACTTTGTTACCGTCCCTATTGTCCACCATTGTCCACCACTCCCCACAACCGTTTGTTTATGTATTAAAACACCCAGCTCTGTTTAAACGTGTATACTCACCCTTTTTTAATTATATATTTTTTCAAATACTCTGCCCCATTTAAACAACTTAAGTACTGTTCCTCACCTCCATCCACACATATGTTATTACTATATTGCTGTGATATTAAAGATGGTTGATATGCTTGTTTATTTACTACCTTACATGTAACATGTGCAGAAGTTGTAAACTTCACTCGTTCAGTGTAAATTAATATATCAGGAACGTTCAACACGTGCAAAGTAATTGAACTTCGCTCGTTACCTGTAAATTGATATATCAGGAATGTTCAGCACGTGCAAAATAAGTGTTAATTGATATATCAGGAATGTTCAACACGTGCAAAGTAAGTAAACTTCGCTTTATAAGTGTAAATTTATATATCAGGAACGTTCAACATGCGCAAACTAAGTGAACTTCGCTCGTTACGTGTAAATTGATATATTATGATTGTTCAGCACGTGCAAAGTAAGTGTAAATTGATATATCAGGAATGTTCAACACATGCAAAGTAACTAAACTTTGCTAGTTACGTGTAAAATTGATATATCAGGAACGTTTTACATATGCAAATGTCGGCACGTGCAAAGTAAGTAAACTTCGCTTGTTATGTGTTAATTGATATATCAGGCACGTTCAACATTTGTAAAGTAAGTAAACTTCGCTCGTTACGTGTAAATTGATATATCAGGAACGTTCAGCATGTGCCAAGTAAGTAAACTTCACTCGTTACGTGTAAATTGATATATCAAGAATGTTCAGCAGGTGCAAAATAAGTGTAAATTAATATATCAGGAATGTTCAACACGTGCAAAGTAAGTAAACTTCGCTCTATACGTGTAAATTGATATATCAGGAACGTTCAACATGTGCCCACTAAGTAAACTTCGCTCGTTACGTGTAAATTGATATATCATGAGTGTTAAGCACGTGCTAAGTAAGTGTAAATTGATATATCAGGAATGTTCAACACGTCCAAAGTAAGTAAACATCGCTCTATACGTGTAAATTGATATATCAGGAACGTTCAACATGCGCAGAGTAATTGAACTTCGCTCGTTACGTGTAAATTGATTTATCAGGAATGTTCAGCACGTGCAAAATAAGTGTTAATTGATATATCAGGAATGTTCAACACGTGCAAAGTAAGTAAACTTCGCTTTATACGTGTAAATTGATATATCAGGAACGTTCAACATGCGCAAACTAAGTAAACTTCGCTCGTTACGTGTAAATTGATATATTATGATTGTTCAGCACGTGCAAAGTAAGTGTAAATTGATATATCAGGAATGTTCAACACATGCAAAGTAACTAAACTTTGCTAGTTACATGTAAAATTAATATATCAGGAACGTTTTACATAAGCAAATGTTGGCACGTGCAAAGTAAGTAAACTTCGCTTGTTATGTGTTAATTGATATATCAGGCACGTTCAACATTTGTAAAGTAAGTAAACTTTGCACGTTACGTGTGATTGGTTTATCAGGAATGTTTAGCACATGCAAAGTAACTGAAATTATCAGGAATGTTCAGCACGTGCAAAGAAAGTAATCTTTGCACATAACGTTAAATTGATATATCAGGAATGTTTAACACGTGCAAAGTAAGTAAACTTCACTCCTTACATGTAAATTGATATATCAGGAAAGTTCAGCACGTGCAAAGTTAGTATACTTCGCTCGTTACATGTAACTTGATATATCAGGAATGTTCATTATGTGCAAAGTAAGTAAACTTTGCTCTTTATATATAAATTGATATATCAGGAATGTTCAACATGTGCAAAGTAAGTAAACTTCGCTCGTTACATGTAAATTGATATATCATAAATGTTCTATATGTGCAAAGAATGTAAACTTCGCTCTTTACATGTAAATTGATAAACCAGTTATGTTCAACATGTGCAAAGTACGTCTATTTCATTGTATATAACATCACAATATAATACTTTATTGTATATAACTGCTCACTGGAATATTTTATTGTATAAACTATCACAATGTAATACATTTGTTTATAAATGTATGTGTAATGTCATGTAAATAAAAAAAGAGCATTAAAATAAGAAAAATGCATTTTTAAATAAGAAGAAACAAGGATTACTTGTATTTATAGCCGCCATGATATGACTCCTCAATAGAAGCATTTTCTGTTCCAAATGGCGGTACTATACCTATATTCAAGAGATGGGTCGAGTAGCAGATTTTTCTCCATTCATTTCTTCTAGTCAATATTTCCATTCATTCCTAATTGAAACTAGTCAATATTTCCATTCATTCCTACTTGAAACTAGTCAATGTTTCCATTCATTCCTACTTGAATGTAGTTAATGATTCCATTCGGTCCTACTTAATACTACCGCATAAATATTTGATAACAAAGTTATTTTTAACCGGTTTGGTTTAGGAACTCCTTCGTCATATTTCTTCATATGCTGTACCTGAGCAAACCCCACTGTTTAGAACAGAAACTGGGGGTTGCCCAGGTAGGTTTTCATGCGTACTGTACATGTAATGTCAATATTTCAATTCATTCCTACTTGAAACTAGTCAATATTTCCATTCATTCTTACTTGAAACTAGTCAATGTTTCCATTCATTCCTACTTGAAACTAGTTAATATTGCCATTCATTCTTACTTGAAACTAGTCAATGTTTCCATTCATTCCTACTTGAAACTAGTTAATATTTCCATTCATTCTTACTTGAAACTAGTCAATGTTCCCATTAATTCCTATTTGAAACTAGTCAATGTTTCCATTCACATAGACATGAAACTAGTCGATGTTTCCATTCAAAAAGATTTAAAACTAGTCAATATTTCCATTTACATAGACTTGAAACTAATCAATGTTTCCATTCATTCAGACTTGAAACTACTCAATATTTCCATTCATCCTACTTGAAACTAAACAATATTTCCATTCATCCTACTTGAAACTACTCAATATTTCCATTCATCCTACTTGAAACTAGTCAATGTTTCCATTCACATAGACATGAAACTAGTCGATGTTTCCATTCAAATAGACTTAAAACTAGTCAATATTTCCATTCGCATAGACTTGAAACTAGTCAATGTTTCCATTCATTCAGACTTTAAGCTACTCAATATTTCCATTCATTCCTACTTACTTGAAACTAACCAATGTTTCCATTCATTCCTACTTGAAGCTATGTTTCCATTCATTCCTACTTGAAACTACTCAATATTTCTATTCATTCCCACTTGAATGTAGTTAATGTTTCCATTCATTCCTACTTGAAACTACTCAATATTTCCTTCATTCTACTTGAATGTAGTTAATGTTTCCATTCATTCCTATTTGACACTACTCAATATTTCGATTCATTCCTACTTGAAACTATTTAATGTTTCCATTCATTCCTACTTGAAACTAGTCAATGTTTCCATTCACATAGACTTGAAACTAGTCGATGTTTCCATTCAAATAGACTTAAAACTAGTCAATATTTTCATTCACATAGACATGAAACCAGTCAATGTTTTCATTCATTCACACTTTAAACTACTCAATATTTCCATTAATTCCTACTTGAAACTAGTCAATGTTTCTATTCTTTCCTACTTGAAACTATTCAATGTTTCCATTCACATAGACTTGAAACTAGTCAATGATTCCATTCACATAGACTTGAAACTAGTAAATATTTCCATTCATTCATACTTGAAACTAGTCATTGTTTCCATTCACATAAACTTGAAACTAGTCATTGTTTTCATTCAAATAAACTTGAAACTAGTCAATGTTTTCATTCACATAGACTTGAAACTAGTCAATATTTCCATTCATATAGACTTGAAACAAGCCAATGTTTCCATTTACATAGAAATGAAACTAGTCAATGTTTCTATTCACATACACTTGAAACTAGTCAATGTTTCCATTCACATAGACTTCAAACTAGTCAATGTTTTCATTTATTCAGACTTGTCATTCCGACTAGATATGCAATGAAAAACCACTTTTTATATTGAAATGTATAACACTCATTGAAGCGAATCCTTTTTTTATACTAAAACAATTGAAATAGATATCTAAAAACAAAATAAATTTTAATTGTTCAAAAACGTGATTATGGTAAGTAATCGTGATCTCAGGCTCTTCTTAACATTTGGATGGGAAAAACGTAATTTCAACTAAATAGTCAATAAATCATAAACTTACCTTGTAATCATTAACTGCTGTTGTAGTGGAATAGTCAATAACATATAAACTTACCTTGCAATTACTAACTGCTGTTGCTGTGAACTAGTCAATAACATATAAACTTACCTTTTAATCACTAACTGCTGTTGCTGTGAACTAGTCAATAACATATAAACTTACCTTGTAATCACTAACTGCTGTTGCTGTGAACTAGTCAATAACATATAAACTTACCTTGTAATCACTAACTGCTGTTGCTGTGAACTAGTCAATAACATATAAACTTACCTTGTAATCACTTACTGCTGTTGCTGTGAACTAGTCAATGACATATAAACTTACCTTGTAATCACTTACTGCTGTTGCTGTGAACTAGTCAATGACATATAAACTTACCTTGTAATCACTAACTGCTGTTGTTGTGAAATAGTAAAGAGCATGTAAACTTACCTTGCAATCACTTACTGCTGTTGCTGTGAACTAGTCATTGACATATAAACTTACCTTGTAATCACTTACTGCTGTTGCTGTGAACTAGTCAATGACATATAAACTTACCTTGTAATCACTAACTGCTGTTGTTGTGAAATAGTAAAGAGCATATAAACTTACCTTGCAATCACTTACTGCTGTTGCTGTGAACTAGTCAATGACATATAAACTTACCTTGTAATCACTAACTGCTGTTGTTGTGAAATAGTAAAGAGCATATAAACTTGCCTTGCCATCACTAACTGCTGCTGTTGTGAAAAAGTAAAGAGCATATAAACTTACCTTGTAATAACTAACTGCTGTTGTTGTGAAATAGTAAAGAGCATATAAACTTACATTGTAATCAGCTTACTGCTGTTGCTGTGAACTAGTCAATGACATATAAACTTTCCTTAAAATCACTAACTGCTAATGCTGTGAAATAGTCAATGACATATAAACTTACCTTGTAATCGCTAACTGCTGTTGCTGTGAACTAGTCAATGACATATAAACTTACCTTGTAATCACTAACTACTGTTTTTGTGAAATAGTAAAGAGCATATAAACTTACCTCGCAATCACTTACTGCTGTTGCTGTGAAATAGTCAATGACATATAAACATGCCTTGTAATCACTAACTGCTGTTATTGTGAAATAGTCAAGAGCAACTACACTTACCTTGTAATCACTAACTGCTGCTGTTGTGAAATAGTCAATATCACATGAACTTACCTTGTAGTCCATAACTGCTGTTGTTGTGAAAAAGTCAATGACATATAAACTTACCTTATAATAACTAACTGCTGTTGCTGTGAAATAGTCAATAACATATAAACTATCATTGTCATCACTAACTCTTGTTGCTGTGAACTAGTCGATGGCATATAAACTTACCTTGTAATTACTTACTGCTGTTGTACCTAAATAGTCAAGAGAATATAAACTTACCTTGTAATCAATAACTGCTGTTGTTGTGAAATAGTCAATGACATATAAACTTACCTTGTAATCACTAACTGCTGTTGTTGTGAAATAGTCAATGACATATAAACTAACCTTGTAATCACTAATAGCTTTTGTTGTGAAATAGTCAATAAAATATAAACTACCCTTGTAATCACTAACTGCTGTTGTTGTGAAATAGTCAATGACATATAAACTTACCTCGTAATCACTAACTGCTGTTGTTGTGAAATAGTCAACGACATATAAATATACCCTGTAATCACTAACTGCTGTTTATGTGAAATAGTCGACGGCATTTAAACCTACCTCGTAATCACTAACTGCTGTTGCTGTGAACTAGTCAATAACATATAAACTTACCTCGTAATCACTAACTGCTGTTGCTGTGAACTAGTCAATAACATATAAACTTTCCTGGTTATCACTAACTTATGTTGTTGTGAAATAGTCAACGACAGTATAAACTTACTTTGTAATCGCTAACTGCAGTTGCTGTGAACTAGTCAACGACTTACAAACTTACCTTGTTATCACTAATACTTACAAACTTACCTTGTTATCACTAACTGCTGTTGCTGTGAGCTAGTCAACGACATATAAACTTACTTTGTAATCGCTAACTGCTGTTCGCTGTGAACTAGTCAACGACATATAAACTTTCCTGGTTATCACTAACTGATGTTGTTATGAAATAGTCAACGACATATAAACTTACCTTGTTATCACTATTTGCTGTTGTTGTGATCTTGTCAACGACATACAAACTTACCTTGTAATCACTAACTGCTGTTGCTGTGAACTAGTCAATAACATATAAACTTACCTCGTAATCACTAATTGCTGTTGTTGTGAAATAATCAACGACATATAAACTGACCTAGTAATCACTAACTGCTGTTGCTGTGAACTAGTCAATAACATATAAACTTACCTGGTAATCACTAACTGCTGTTGTTGTGAAATAGTCAATAACATATAAACTTACATTGTAATCACTAACTGCTGTTGCTGTGAACTAGTCAACGACATATAAACTTACTTTGTAATCACTTACTGCTGTTGCTTGCTGTTGCTGTGAACTAGTCAGCGACATACAAAGTTACCTTGTAATCACTAACTGATGTTGCTGTGAACTAGTCAATGACATATAAACATACCTTGTAATCCCTAACTGCTGTTGCTGTGAAAAAGTCAATAACATATAAACTTACCTTGTAATCGCTAACTACTGTTGTTGTGAACTAGTCAATAACATATAAACATATCTTGTAATCACTAACTGCTGTTGCTGTGAACTAGTCAACGACATACAAACTTACCTCATAATCACTAACTGATCTTGTTGTAAAATAGTTAAGACCATATAAACTGACCTTGTAATCACTTACTGCTGTTGTTGTGAAATAGTCAATAACATATAAACTGACCTTGTAATTTCTAACTGCTGTTGCTGTGAAATAGTCAATGACATACAAACTTACCTTGTAATCACTTACTGCTGTTATTGTGAACTAGTCAATAACATATAAACTTTCCTGGTTATCACTAACTGCTGTTGTTGTGAATTATTCAAGAGCATATCAAGTTACCATGTTATCACTAGCTGCTGTTGCTGTAAAACAGTCAATGACATATAAACTTACCTTGTAATTTCTAACTGCTGTTGCTGTGAAATAGTCAATGACGTACAAACTTACCTTGTATTTACTTACTGCTGTTGATGTGAAATAGTCAATGACATACAAACATACCCTGTAATCACTAACTGATGTTGCTGTGAAATAGTCAATGACATACAAACATACCTTGTAATCACTAACTGCTGTTGCTGTGAAATAGTCAATAACATATAAACTTACCTTTTAATCACTTACTGCTGTTGCTGTGAAATAGTCAATGGCATATAAACTGACCTTGTAATCGCTAACTGCTGTTGTTGTGAAATAGTCAATAACATATAAACTTACCTTGTAATCACTAACTGCTGTTGCTGTGAAATAGTCAATGGCATACAAAATTACCTTGTAATCACTAACTGCTGTTATTGTGATCTTGTCAATAACATATAAACTTACCTTGTAATCACTAACTGCTGTTGCTGTGAAATAGTCAATGACATATTAACTTACCTTGTAATCACTAATTGCTGTTATTGTGAAATAGTTAACGACATATTAACTTACCTTGTAATCACTTATTGCTGTTATTGTGAAATGGTTAATGACATATAAACTTACCTTGTAATCACTTACTGCTGTTATTGTGAAATGGTTAATGACATATAAACTTACCTTGTAATCACTTATTGCTGTTATTGTGAAATGGTTAATGACATATAAACTTACCTTGTAATCACTTACTGCTGTTGTTGGCGATTCGTGTATCAGTAATACCAATTCACAGCACATTTTTAAACACTAAATCGACTGATATTGAATATGTTCGTTATACAACAAACTGGCTGTTGACTTACATTGATTTAATGTTCTCTATATTCCCAAATTCAGTTATAAAGTAAATATTTGACTCAGTTTATGGCATGTGTTATTTGACAGTTCTTACCGTCTTGTTTGTTAAGCTAATACAAAAATCAATTGAAAGTTTCACCACAATCAGGTGTGGTAACACAAGACGCCAGTCTGATATAAATAAACTACATTTAACTGATAACACCCTCAACAGTGGCAGGCAGTTTTTGTCCGCTTATCAATTAAAGTCGACGGCTACAATACACCTGGTATGAATGCTGCCGTATTTATCAAGTTTTTATTATAAATATTTTCTCAAGTATTTATTTTCCTATCAAGCCCGATGAGATTATAAAAATGATAAAATGAAGTGTAAGATAAGTATACATTTATTCATGTTTGTAGAAGTATAGTATACCATTACGGCAGTTCAAAATAAATTAATAGATAGTTTAGTGGACATCCACGTTGTAAGCATGCTTGGTCTAAAACCTAGAGGTTCCCAGGTTCAATTCCCGTTGGTTTTTTTTCAAACATACTCTTACAGTGCCTTATTCGATCAATGTATTGTGAAAACATTGTATCCTTGGGATGGGATTTAAAGGAGTTGGCCAGCGTGCAGGGAGAGTCATACCCAGTTGGCCCTTGTACAGTGTGGGTCATACCCAGATGGCCCATGTACAGGGAGAGTCATACCCAGTTGGCCCGTGTACAGTGCGGGTCATACCCAGATGGCCCGTGTACAGGGACAGTCATACCCAGTTGGCCCTTGTACAGGGAGAGTCATACCCAGTTGGCCCGTGTTGGCCGGTGTACAGGGAGGGTCATACCCAGTTGGCTGGTGTACAGGGAGAGTCATGCCCAGTTGGCCCGTGTACAGGGAGATTCATACCCAGTTGGCTGGTGTACAGGGAGAGTCATGCCCAGTTTGCCCATGTAGCAGGGAGAGTCATACCCAGTTGGCCCGTGTACAGGGAGGGTCATACCCAGTTGGCTGGTGTACAGGGAGAGTCATGCCCAGTTGGCCCGTGTACAGGGAGAGTCATACCCAGTTGGCTGGTGTACAGGGAGAGTCATGCCCAGTTGGCCCGCGTACAGGGAGGGTCATACCCAGTTGGCCGGTGTACAGGGAGAGTCATGCCCAGTTTGCCCGTGTACAGGGAGAGTCATACCCAGTTGGCCCGTGTACAGGGAGGGTCATACCCAGTTGGCCCGTGTACAGGGAGAGTCATACCCAGTTGGCCCGTGTACAGGGAGAGTCATGCCCAGTTTGCCCGTGTACAGTGAGGTTCATACCCAGTTGGCCCGTGTACAGGGAGAGTCATACCCAGTTGGCCTGTGTACAGGGAGGGTCATACCCAGTTGGCTGGTGTACAGGGAGAGTCATGCCCAGTTGGCCCGTGTACAGGGAGAGTCATACCCAGTTGGCTGGTGTACAGTGAGGGTCTTACCCAGTTGGCCCCTGTACAGGTTAGAGTCATACTCAGTTGGCCCGTGTACAGTGAGGGTCATACCCAGTTGGCCCGTGTACAGGGAGAGTCATACCCAGTTGGCCCGTGTACAGGCAGAGTCATACCCAGTTGACCCGTGTACAGGGAGGGTCATACCCAGTTGGTCCGTGTACAGGGAGAGTCATACCCAGTTGGCCCATCTACAGGGAGGGTCATACCAAATTGGCCCGTGTACAGGGAGGGTCATACCCAGTTGGCCCGTGTACAGGGAGGGTCATACCCATTTGGCCCGTGTACAGAGAGGGTCATACCAAATTGGCCCGTGTACAGGGAGGGTCATACCCAGTTGGCCTGTGAACAGGGAGGGTCATACCCAGTTGGCCCGCGTACAGGGATGGTCATACCCAGTTGGCCCCTGTACAGGGAGGGTCATACCCAGTTGGCCCTTGTACAGGGAGAGTCATACCCAGTTGGCCCGTGTTGGCCGGTGTACAGGGAGGGTCATACCAAGTTGTCCCGTGTACAGGGAGGGTCATACCCAGTTGGCCGGTGTACAGGGAGAGTCATACCAAGTTGTCCCGTGTACAGGGAGGGTCATACCCAGTTGGCCGGTGTACAGGGAGAGTCATACCCAGTTGGCCGGTGTACAGGGAGGGTCATACCCAGTTGACTTGTGTACAGGGAGAGTCATACCAAGTTGTCCCGTGTACAGGGAGGGTCATACCCAGTTGGCCGGTGTACAGGGAGGGTCATACCCAGTTAGCCGGTGTACAGGGAGAGTCATACCCAGTTGGTCCTTGTACAGGGAGTCATATAAATTGGCCCGTGTACAGGGAGGGTCATACCCAGTTGGCCCGTGTACAGGGAGGGTCATACCAAATTGGCTCGTGTACAGGGAGGGTCATACCCAGTTGGCCTGTGTACAGGGAGGGTCATACCCATTTGGCCCGCGTACAGGGAGGGTCATACCCAGTTTGCCCGCGTACAGGGAGGGTCATATCCAGTTTGGCCCGCGTACAGAGAGGGTCATACTCAGTTGGCCCATGTACAGGGAGGGTCATACCCAGTTGGGAGAGTCATAACCAGTTGGCCCGCGTACAGGGAAGGTCATACCCAGTTGGCCCGTGTACAGGGAGAGTCATACCCAGTTTGCCCATGTACAGTGGGGGGTCATACCCAGTTGGCCCGTGTACAGGGAGAGTCAAACCCAGTTGGCCCGTGTACAGGGAGGGTCATACCCAGTTGGCCCATGTACAGGGAGGGTCATACCCTGTTGGCCCGTGTACAGGGAGAGTCATACGCAGTTGGCCCGTGTACAGTGAGGGTCATACCCAGTTGGCCCGTGTACAGGGAGGGTCATACGCAGTTGGCCCGTGTACAGGGAGAGTCATACGCAGTTGGCCTGTGTTCAGGGAGGGTCATACCCAGTTGGCCCGCGTTCAGGGAGGGTCATACCCAGTTGGCCTGTGAACAGGGAGGGTCATACCCAGTTGGCCCGCGTACAGGGAGGGTCATACCCAGTTTGCCCGCGTACAGGGAGGGTCATATCCAGTTGGCCCGCGTACAGAGAGGGTCATACCAAATTGGCCCGTGTACAGGGAGGGTCATACCCAGTTGGCCTGTGAACAGGGAGGGTCATACCCAGTTGGCCCGCGTACAGGGATGGTCATACCCAGTTGGCCCCTGTACAGGGAGGGTCATACCCAGTTGGCCTGTGTACAGGGAGAGTCATACCAAGTTGTCCTGTGTACAGGGAGGGTCATACCCAGTTGGCCGGTGTACAGGGAGAGTCATACCAAGTTGTCCCGTGTACAGGGAGGGTCATACCCAGTTGGCCGGTGTACAGGGAGAGTCATACCCAGTTGGCCGGTGTACAGGGAGGGTCATACCCAGTTGACCTGTGTACAGGGAGAGTCATACCAAGTTGTCCCGTGTACAGGGAGGGTCATACCCAGTTGGCCGGTGTACAGGGAGGGTCATACCCAGTTGGCCGGTGTATAGGGAGAGTCATACCCAGTTGGTCCTTGTACAGGGAGTCATATAAATTGGCCCGTGTACAGGGAGGGTCATACCCAGTTGGCCTGTGTACAGGGAGGGTCATACCAAATTGGCCCGTGTACAGGGAGGGTCATACCCAGTTGGCCTGTGTACAGGGTGGGTCATACCCATTTGGCCCGCGTACAGGGAGGGTCATACCCAGTTTGCCCGCATACAGGGAGGGTCATATCCAGTTGGCCCGCGTACAGAGAGAGTCATACTCAGTTGGCCCATGTACAGGGAGGGTCATACCCAGTTGGGAGAGTCATAACCAGTTGGCCCGCGTACAGGGAAGGTCATACCCAGTTGGCCCATGTACAGGGAGAGTCATACCCAGTTTGCCCATGTACAGTGGGGGGTCATACCCAGTTGGCCCGTGTTCAGGGAGAGTCAAACCCAGTTGGCCCGTGTACAGGGAGGGTCATACCCAGTTGGCCCATGTACAGGGAGGGTCATACCCTGTTGGCCCGTGTACAGGGAGAGTCATACGCAGTTGGCCCGTGTACAGTGAGGGTCATACCCAGTTGGCCCGTGTACAGGGAGGGTCATACGCAGTTGGCCCGTGTACAGGGAGAGTCATACGCAGTTGGCCTGTGTTCAGGGAGGGTCATACCCAGTTGGCCTGCGTTCAGGGAGGGTCATACCCAGATAGCCCGCATACAGGGAGGGTCATACCCAGTTGGCCCGTGTACAGGGAGAGTCATACCCAGTTGGGAGAGTCATAACCAGTTAG
Source organism: Panopea generosa (assembly GCA_029582155.1). Taxonomy (NCBI): domain Eukaryota; kingdom Metazoa; phylum Mollusca; class Bivalvia; order Adapedonta; family Hiatellidae; genus Panopea; species Panopea generosa. The sequence goes on along the minus strand of CM055898.1, from coordinate 57,569,541 downwards.
CCCGCATACAGGGAAGGTCATACCCAGTTGGCCCGTGTACAGGTTAGAGTCATACTCAGTTTGCCCGTGTACAGTGAGTGTCATACCCAGTTGGCCCGTGTACAGGTTAGAGTCATACTCAGTTTGCCTGTGTACAGTGAGGGTCATACCCAGTTGGCCCGGGTACAGGGAGAGTCAAACCCAGTTGGCCCGTGTACAGGGAGGGTCATACCCAATTGGCCCGTGTACAGGGAGAGTCATACGCAATTGGCCCATGTACAGGGAGAGTCATACCCAGTTGGCCTGTGTACAGGGAGAGTCATACCCAGTTGGCCCGTGTACAGGTAGAGTCATACCAAGTTGGGAGAGTCATACCCGTAAATCAGGGATGCAGATGTCCGTAAACCACGGCTTCCTATAATAATCAGAAATTGATAGCTGGAATTAACGGAAGAAAAAATACAAAATATAATATCCATATACAACTTTTAGTATCAGTTATAAATACAGAAGCTTTTCTGATTCTAGATATAAAATAACTTTTACTCATTTATTTTAGTCTGAGCAATATTAAAGATAATACAAACAAGAGGACCATGGGCATTAACGGTCACCTGATTATCAAAAACACATTCACATAAATCTATTCAATCATAAGAAATAAAGTCTTTTGTCATTTGCTCTTATATAGATTTAGTAAAGTAGGCCCCACCCAAGGCCCAAACCATGAGACCCAAGAACATGAAATTTACAAATTTTATAAAGGACCCATAATCGTCAATAATCATGCTCACAATTTGTTTGTGAGTGCTTCCTTTATTAATAAGAAGATTCATAAAGTTTACCTTGAATTTGACTGTATTGGCCCCTGCCTCTCCCCTAAGACCTCATTGAGGCGGGGACCATTAAATTCACATAGGTATAAACCGTCGTGTTGGCAACAACAAATCGCACTATAAACATTCACATAAGTCTATTCAGTTATAAGAAATAACGTTTTTTTTTTGTCTTTTTCTCTTATATAGATAATAGTAAAGTAGACACCCCCAGGGCCAGACCGTGAGACCCAGGGACATGCAAATCACATTTTTATAAGGGACCCATATGTGTTCATAATCGTGCTCACCATTTGTTTCCCAGTGCTTCCGATAGTAAGAAGAAAATTACCTTGAATTTAGTTTATACCAATTTATTTTAGCTCGATGGTGATGAAAGCTTAGAGCTTATATGATGGGGTGGAGGACCAGGCTATTCACAACTTTGATTAACCTCTAGGTACAAAAGCTGCATACAACATTTCATTATGACTGATCTTACGGTTTTTGAGAAGAAGTCGAAAATGTCAAAGGTTTACGGACGCACGACGCACAACGGACGATGCACGACGTACGACTACGGACAAATGGTGATCGCAAAAGGTCCCTTGAGACAAAGTCTCAGGTGACGTTATAAAAGATCAAGGACTCAGATAATTCCTGATAATTACTATAGGCAGATTTTACGGTTCGAATATTAAGAATATCTAATAACAAAAAGAAAGTATAATTCCATACTTTTGTGTCGTAATTGTAACAAAAAAAAGCATAGTTTCATACTTTTGTGTCACAATTGTAACAAAATAAAGCATAGTTTCATACTTTTGTATCGCAATTGTATCAAAACAAAGTATACTTTCATGATTTTATATCGCAATTGTATCAAACCAAATATAGTTTCATACTTTTTTGTCGTAATTGTAACAAAATAAAGCACAGTTTCATACTTTTGTATTGCAATTGTATCAAAACAAAGTATACTTTCATGATTTTATATCGCAATTATATCAAAACAAAGTATACTTTCATGATTTTATATCGCAATTGTATTAAAATAAACCATAGTTTGATACATTTGTGTCGTAATTATAACGAAACAAAGCATAATTCCATATTTCTGTGTTGTAATTGTAACAAAACAAAGCATAATTTCATACTTTTGTGTCGCAATTGTAACAAAATAAAGCACAGTTTCATACTTTTGTATCGCAATTGTATCAAAACAAAGTATACTTTCATGATTTTATATCGCAATTATATCAAAACAAAGTATACTTTCATGATTTTATATCGCAATTGTATCAAAATAAAGCATCATTTCATAATTTGGTGTCGCAATTGTAACAAAATAAAGCATAATTTCATACTTTTGTATCGTAATTATAACGAAACAAAGCATAATTCCATATTTCTGTGTCGCAATTGCAACAAAATAAAGCATAGTTTCATACTTTTGTGTTGCAATTGTAACAAAATAAAGCACAGTTTCATACTTTTGTATCGCAATTGTATCAAAACAAAGCATATTATCATGATTTTGTATCGCATATGTATCAAAACAAAGCATATTTTCATATTTTTTTGTCGCAACTGTAAATAAAGCATAGTTTGATACTTTTGTGACGCAATTGTAACAAAATAAAGCATAATTTCATACTTTTGTGTTGCAATTGTAACAAAATGAGGCATAGTTTGATATTTTTGTGTCACAATTGTAACAAAATAAAGCATAGTTTCATACTTTTGTGTTGCAATTGTAACAAAATAAACCATAATGTTATGATTTTGTGTCGTAATTGTAACAACATAAAGCATCGCGTCATACTTTTGTGTCGCAATTGTAACAAAACAAAGCATAGTTTGATATTTTTGTGTTGCAATTGTAACAAATAAAAGCATAGTTTCATACTTTTGTGTTGCAATTGTAACAAAATAAAGCATAATTTCATACTTTTGTGTTGCAATTGTAACAAAAGAAAACAAAATGTCAGCATTTTGTATCGCAATTGTATCATAAGAAAGCATCATGTCAGATTTTGTATTGCAATTGTATCAAAACAAAGCATAATTTCATAACTTTTTGTCGCAATTGTATCAAACCAAAGCATAGTTTCCTACTTTTGTGTCGCAATTGTATCAAAATAAAGCATCATTTCATAATTTGGTGTCGCAATTGTAACAAAATAAAGCATAATTTCATACTTTTGTATCGCAATTGTATCAAAACAAAGCATAGTTTCATACTTTTGTGTCGTAATTGTAACAAAATAAAGCACAGTTTCATACTTTTGTATCGCAAATGTATCAAAACAAATTATACTTTCATGATTTTATATCGCAATTGTATCAAAACAAAGTATACTTTCATGATTTTATATCGCAGTTGTATCAAAACAAAGCATATTTTCATATTTTTATGTCGCAACTGTATTAAAATAAACCATAGTTTGATACATTTGTGTCGTAATTATAATGAAACAAAGCATAATTCCATATTTCTGTGTCGCAATTGCAACAAAATAAAGCATAGTTTCATACTTTTGTGTTGCAATTGTAACAAAATAAAGCATAGTTTCATACTTTTGTGTCGCAATTGTATCAAAATAAAGCATCATTTCATAATTTTGTGTCGCAATTATATCAAAATAAAGCATAATTTCATACTTTGTGTTGCAATTGTAACAAAAAAAAAAAAAATGTCAGCATTTTGTATCGCAATTGTATCATAAGAAAGCATCATGTCAGATTTTGTATTGCAATTGTATCAAAACAAAGCATAATTTCATAACTTTTTGTCGCAATTGTATCAAAAAAAAAAGCATAGTTTCATAACTTTGTGTCGCAATTATATCAAAATAAAGCATAATTTCATACTTTTGTGTCGCAATTATATCAATATTAAGCATGATGTCCAATTTTGTGTCGCAATTGTAAAAAAAGAAAGCATAATATCAGATTTTGTGTCGCAATTGTTACATAAGAAAGCATCATGTCAGATTTTGTATTGCAAATGTATCAAAATAAGGCATATTGTCATGATTTTGTGTTGCAATTGTAACAAAAGAAAGCATCATGTCAGATTTTGTGTTGAAATTGTATAAAAATAAAGCATAATTTCATACTATTGTGTTGCAACTGTAACAAAAGAAAACACAATGTCAGCTTTTGTGTTGCAATTGTAACAAAAGAAAGCATCATGTCGGATTTTGTGTTGAAATTGTATAAAAATAAAGCATTACTTTCATACTATTGTATTGCAACTGTAACAAAAGAAAACACAATGTCAGCTTTTGTGTTGCAATTGTAACAAAAGAAAACACAATGTCAGCTTTTGTGTTGCAATTGTTACAAAAGAAAGCATCATGTCGGATTTTGTGTTGAAATTGTATAAAAATAAAGCATAATTTCATACTGTTGTGTTGCAATTGTAACAAAAGAAAACACAATGTCAGCTTTTGTGTTGCAATTGTTACAAAAGAAAAAAAATCATGTCAGATTTTTCGTCTCAATTGTACCAAAAGAAAGCATCATGTCAGATTTTGTATTGCAATTATGTCAAAATAAAGCATAATTTCATAATTTTGTGTCGCAATCGTAACAAAAGAAAGCATAACATCAGATTTTGTGTCGTAATTGTAACAAAATAAAGCATCATGTCATGATTTTGTGTCGCAGCTGTAATGAAAGAAAGCATAATTTCATTGTTTTATGTCGCAATTGTAACAAAAATAAATTATAATGTCATGATGTTGTGTTGCAGTTGTAACAAAATAAACCATAATTTCATACTTTTGTGTTGCAATTGTATCAAAACAAATCATTATGTCAGATTTTGTGTCCCAGTTGTAACAAAAGAAAGAATAATGTTATTATTTTGTGCCATATTTGTTACAAAATAAAGCATGATGTCGGATTTTGTGTTGCAATGCTATCAAAATATAGCACAATTTTATATTTTTGTGTCACAATTGTAACAAAATAAAGCATATTGTCAGATTTTGTGTTGCAATTTGAACAAAAGAAAACATAATTTTATGATTTTGTGTCGCAATTATGTTTATACAATGCATAATTTCATGATTTGGTGTCACAATTGTATAAAAAAAATGATAATTTTATACTTTTGTGTCAAAATTGCAACAAAAGAAAACATTATGTTATGATTTTGTGTCGCATTTGTCACAAAAGAAAGCAGAATGTTATGATTTTGTATCATAATTGTAACAAATCATTAGTTCATACTTTTCTCGCTTTTCTATCTAAACAATGCATAATTTCATGATTTGGTGTCACAATTGTACAAAAAAAAGCATAATTTCATATTTTTGTGTCGCAATTCTATCTAAACAATGCATAATTTCATGATTTGGTGTCGCAATTGTTACAAAAGAAAGCAGAATGTTATGATTTTGTATCGTAATTGTAACAAAGCATTAGTTCATACTTTTGTCGCAATTATATCTAAACAATGCATAATTTCATGATTTGGTGTCACAATTGTACAAAAAAGCATAATTTCATATTTTTGTGTTGCAATTCTATCTAAACAATGCATAATTTCATATTTTTGTGTCGCAATTCTATCTAAACAATGCATAATTTCATGATTTGGTTTCATAATTGTACAAAAAAAAGCATAAATTTATACTTTTGTCGCAATTATATCTCAACAATGCATAATTTTATGATTTGGTGTCAAAATTGTACAAAAAAGATAATTTCATACTTTTGTCGCAATTATATCTAAACAATGCATAATTTCATGATTTTGTGTCGCAATTGTAACAAAAGAAAGCAGAATGTCAGATTTTGTATTGCAACTGTATCAAAATAAAGCATAATTTCATATTTTTGTGTCGCAATTGTAACTAAAGAAAACATAATTTCAGAATTTGTGTCGCAATTGTATCAAAATAAAGCATGATGTCAAATTTTGTGTCGCAATTGTAACAAAAGAAAGGAAATTATATTTTTGTGTCACAACTATAACGAAAGAAAGCATTATGTCATATTTTGTTTTGCAATTGTAACAAAAGAAAGCATAATGTCAGATTTTGTGTTGCAATTGTAACAAAACAAAACATAATTTCAGATTTTGCGTCGCAAATGTTACAAAAGAAAGCATAATTTCATATTTGTATCACAAAAGAAAACATAATGTTATGTTTTGTGTTACAAAATACTGCTCAAATGATCTTCTAGAGGCGATCTTGGGTGGGAGTCCTGCCTAACAAAAAAAATTGAAACAGTTCGTCTATGCTGTAGAATTAAAAACATGCCAGTGGATAGAATAATGCGTAAAGTGCATAAATGGTCTATAAATATTTCAAGGACATGGGAGAGTAACATGCTTAAATTTATTCAAGAAACAGATGCTTACGAATATATAATGTGTACAAAGCCAAAAGTAATATGTATACGTAAAATACGAGAGTACTTAAATGCAAAAGATAAAACTTTTGGTTTGAACAATTAATGAATGACAAAAGAAATGGTAAAAAATGGTAATATATTACGAACATACCGTTTGTATAAAACTGAATTAAAGACTGAATACTATGTTAACTGAAACAAGAGCCGACGCTGTCATCGCGTTCTAGAAAAATTTCGAAGCTGCAATCTTCCTCTAGTGGTAGAAACTGGGAGATATTGTGATATGAACGATAGTTTTTTACTTTTAACATCGACTGAGAAATGGATGTCTTTAATGAAATGTGATCAATTACATTACAACTTAGCAAATGCATTTCTTAAAATGTATAGAAGAAGATTTTTAGCTATTTAATTGTACATTTGTTCCTTTTTGTTTTTGAATGATTTTTTCTTTTAAAACAAAGTGATTCTTGTACAGAAGAATTTATCTCGTTGTTTTAAATCTAATCTAAATAGAGGTGATTATTAGTATTTTATTGGTGTTTTAGCAAATTATATAGAACTTATTTAAGATAGAATGTTATCAAATACTAAGTTATTTATGCACCTCTTTCTTTTTGTATATTTCTATCTTTTTAACCTGAATTTATTCTCTTTTTTAACATTGTAGATGATCCATATTTTAGTTTTATTTCATTACAAGTGTGTAAATGAATGTATACTATTTAGAAAAATATACCTATTTATTCGCACGAATTCATTGCATTTATTTATCTTAATTATATATTTATGCAATATATATGTGTGTGTGTAATGTGTATATGTATCTATATGTATGCTTATATGTATATGACATTTGTGTATGCATGTATATGTATAAGTGTACGTGCGTTTTACATTTTGAAAAAAGTGTCGCATAGGTCGTAATTACTGCCGGATATGGAAGTCTGATCATATTTTATATATGACTAGTTTTGTAACTTTTGTAGGTGACACTCTTATAAAATATAAAAGTCTATAAAAGTATATAACCAGAAATGAAAATGATAATTAGTAAAACAGAAACTAACACTATGACAAAGTATCGCTTTAGATAATTACAAGAGTTTGCTGAACAGATCTTATGCAATTATATTGTTAACCATTGACAAGATTACCGTGTTCTAATCCCCCTCCCCACATTCACAGCATGTGTCAATGCTAATTAGATGTACAATATGCACATGCAGGGTGATTATAAACAGCATCGATCACCCCAGGTTTTATGATCCTAGGGGTTTAAAGCAGATTTAGGTAATAATAAATATATCTATTTCATCAACATTTAACCAGGAGATGCAAGTTTCCTATTCTTCTATACAAGTCCTTGTTTGAGTTAAATATCAGCTTTCAAATCCCCTCGATAAAAAAATACCGGTAAAGCTATACTCTAGTTGTTTTCTATTATTTGTTTTGTTTTTCATATATCTTTTACGTTATAGAACTAAATTTATAATTTACTTTCGCTGACTACAATATTGCAATGACTTGTATAATATAGTTCTATGTAATTCACTGACTTACCATTTCATTAAAAATAAAAATGTGTATACTTTTTTAGCTCGCCGGGACGAAGTCCAAGGAGAGCTATTGTCATGACCCCGGCGTCGTCGTCTGTAGACACCCAGGTTAAACTTTTGCGTACAAGTATCGGATATCTATGCAACCACTCATTGGATGTCAATGAAACTTTGCATGTGTGTTTACCATCATCAATGGAACACACAGAGACAAGAACCATAACTGTAGATTGCATTTTGGCACAGTTATGGCCCTTTTTGGACTTAGACACCCAGGTTAAACTTTGCATTTACTTGCGTACAAGTTTCACATATCTATGCAACCACTCATTGGATGTGAATGAAACTTCACATGTGTGTTTACCATCATCAATGGAACGCAAAGAGACAAGAACCATAACTTTGGATTGCATTTTGGCACAATTATGGCCTTTTTTGGACTTAGAAACCCAGATTAAACTTTGTGTTTAGTTGCATACAAGTTTCACATATCTATGCAATCACTCATTGGATGTAAATGAAACTTCACATGTGTGTTCACCATCATCAATGGAACACACAGAGACAAGAACCATAACTCTGGATTGCATTTTGGCACAGTTATGGTCCTTTTTTTTAACTTAATTTTTCAGGTTAAAGTTTTTTATCACGTAAGATATCTATGCAACAACTCATTGGATATGAATGAAACTTTGCATGTGTGTTCACCATAAGTGAAGCACACAGAGACAAAAACCATAACTCTGGGTTGCATTTTGGCACACTTATGACCCTTTTTGGACTTAGACACCCAGGTTAAACTTTGCATTTAGTTGCGTACAAGTTTCACATATCTATGCAACCACTCATTGGATGTCAATGAAACTTTGCATGTGTTTACCATCATCAGTGAAACACACAGAGACAAGAACCATAACTCTTGGTTGCATTTTGGCACACTTATGGCCCTTTTTGGACTTAGACACCCAAGTTAAACTTGAGTTTAGTCGCCTTTAAGTTTAAGATATCTATGCAACCACTCATTGGATGTGAATGAATCTTCACATGTGTGTTCACCATCATCAATGGAACACACACAGACAAGAACCATAACTCTGGGTTGCATTTTTGCCACACTTATGCCCCTTTTTGGATTTAAACACCCAGAGGCGAGCTTTGTTGACTTCTGAAAGCACTTTCGATCAAATGTATTTACAATTCATATGAATTTCTCATAATGTATATCTTATCTTATAATTATATATAAAAATAGTTAACATGCATGTTTATTTATATATTTTACAAATGTGAATAACCAAGGAGAAAAAGAAAAAAATGCATTTTATAAGAGCTATATAAATTAGGAGTTGTTTATGTCTTTACAGTTATATAGAAGATCTCCACTGTTTAGTCAAAAGTGGCTAGAGGAATAAGAGATAATTATATTAAATATAAATGATCAAGACAAACAAAAAATTGATACAGAGATCTTTACAATTCATACATTTGGGTACCCAGTTATATTTCTACCATGTATTCAATCAGTTTAACAATACGAATTATATATATAAAAAAAAAAACAGTACAAAAACTAGCCATAAAAAAGGCAAAATATTCCTTTTAGAGATTTATCTTCATTTTTTCAAGTGAGAACGAAAAAAGGAAAAAAGGAACAAATTTGACAGTTTGTTTGAACATATTTCACTTATTTGATGATTGGTCCAGGCAACAGTTATGAGTTACAGATGACCATGTTAAACAGCTTTTAAGAAGAAAAAAAACAAAACAAAGCAAGTTAAAGGAATTCAATTTAGTAACAGTATTACCACAATAAAGATTTAAAAGCATTCCAGTTTTTTTTCATTTTATTTTTCAATTTGGTATAAATATTTTATTTGCGGTTTGTAATTGTTGAAACTGGTTGTCTTCACTTTCACTTATAATTTAATATTTTGCATGCAGTAATAATTTGTTTAGTACACTGTCTTATTTAATTGACCCAAAGATAATATCTTTCACAGACCATTTTGGTTGAACGTTTATATTTTTTTCAGTGCTTAGAGTTTCAAAATAAGCCCAAAATGTTTTTTCATTTTTACTTTCCCAAAACAGATGCGTAATACTTTCTTTCTATATGCTGTTTACAAAAAGTTCAAGAACTGTTCTCTTTTATATCGCCATAGGATCAAAACTTGATAAAAATTTCGCTTGCACTTACATGCGAAAATGGGATGAAGCACTAATGGATTACTATCATAAGTCTTATTTGTACAAGAGATTTATTGACGATTGCATTGGGATATGGACGCGAACGCTAGAAGAATTAGAGACATTTGTAGAATATGCCAACGGTATACATAAAAACATCAAAATAGAATTGAGATGGAACAGATAGAAAATTGAGTTCTTAGACACAATTGTCAGTATAGAAGACGGGCACATATACACAAACTTGTACAAAAAGCCAACAGACAAACAAATGTATGTACATAACAAATAATGTCATCAACCTCATACTAAAAAAGGACTTGCATTCGGATTGGGACTGCGGATTCGTAGAATATGTGAAAAAGACACAGAATACTATGACTATAGGACACAACTGAAAAGACAACTGAGAAAGACAGGATATAATTGGTAGGCAAAAAGAAACACAGTTGAAGAGAGTAGAACATCTTAACAGGGACGAACTATTAAATAATAAAACAAGAAAAGAAAACAAAGAAAGGGTTTCTTTTGTGTTAACTTATTCGAAACAATTACCAGACATAAGGGGCATATTACGGAAACACGAACAAGTTCTGCACCGATCGGACCGTATGGCACAGATTTTCAAAAAACAACCACTCCTCGCTTACCGTAGAGACCGGAACATAAATGACATTGTAATACATGGCAAAACAAACAAAGCCTTTAAAAATAAAATAAAAGCTTGTGACTGCAGAACCTGTCAATCAATATAAAGAGGGACCATATCCGACACTACAGGTAGAACACAATATAAGTCGGTGAGTGATGTTAGTTGTATTGCACGTAATGTAGTATATTGTCTCTTGTGTAGAAGATGTAAAGAGACAATATATGTTGGAGAAACGGAACGAACCATAAAAGAACGACTTGACGAGTAACGAAGAGATGTTAGGATGCAAACAGATAAGCCTATCAACAATCATTTCATAGGACACGTTGATGATGACATCCAGGTAGCCATTGTACAGAAAATATACATTGAGGGGAAAACATAAAGGCTTCTCTTGTGGAAGACATTTGGATGCAACGGCTAAACACAAAAACACCAAATGGATGTAACGTTAAATCAAATTATACATACTAACTCTTGTGAATGACTTGCTTATAACTGGAACCATGTATGTATCTTAAAAGTTAGGGAATTTCTAACGTGACGTCAATTGACGTTGGTAGCGTCACGTCATTTCCTATTTAATGTTTTGACGTTACGTCATTTCCTGTCAGTTATTTAGTTAAGCTTTATAAATTGGATGTGACATAGTCCTTAAAAGACTGCGATTTTCCTGAAGAAGGCGAAAGCCGAAAATTTGTAAAAACAAAGAGTTTAATATAGACATTGATATTCTCTTTTATTTTCTTTTTTGTCAAAAAAATAATATGAAATAGGTAAAACCTAAATGGCGAGCGAATAGGTAGATGTCAAACACAATTTTCCATAAGTTGTTGGTTAGTAAAAAAATAGAGAGAATAAAAATAAGAGGAAAAGATATTGCAATTACAAGGGTAATAATTAAGAAAAAATACTTATATTGCTGGCAGTTCTCTGTTTACAAATGAGTCTCAAAACATCATGCTCTTACAGTGGGTATATTGTTCATGAGTGTTTGTGTATATATATATCACTAATCAAATGGTTACTTTATTATACAAATACTTTTTAAACCATCATTGCTTCTAACATAATCGACTCAACTGCTGTCAACATTTTCCTGAACATTTAATAAACAATCACACGAACATGTTCTTACCTTCTAATAAACTAATCAATGTCATCGGATGGGAATGAATAGGTTTTATAGTCACTTTTTAAGGTCTTAATGGACTGAAATGACTGAAGATTTTATTTCAAGGTTTATTTACAATAAAAAAAAAGACTATACCTTAAAAAAACTTCACACCTGTTGGAAAATCCATATGCTTGATGTTTCTATTATGTTTTTACAGCATGCCAGGATAATGTTATGATACCATTCTGTAACCCTTGATAGTTTCCCCCATACCATAAAGCTCCCTAAGACACACCTAACAATCAGACAGCTTCCACAGTCCACTTTGGAGCTAATTTATAAAAATCTAAACTCTTGATTAAATTTTAATAATTTCAATTTAAAACAAAAATGGTTAACAATGTGTAGCCTCAATAAAGGGTATAATTAAAACCAGAAGCATACTGTAAAATTTGTATTTCAAAGGAAGGCTCCACATAATACTTTGATTATTTACTTTTAATGTTAAACTTCAGTAAAATGATATTGAGATAATTTAAATATGCTGTTAAGTGTGTTTCGTCGATTTAAAAAAAGACCCATACAGTGTTACTAGGACTCATCAGTTAGTAGAACACTATGAACTTAAGTCAACAAACAATTATCACTAACATTAAAGGGATTATATTGGCAAACTATACATTAAAGCTGCAAATGGAGATATTCCCTATATGTTATGCACATAAAATAGTGTGTGTATACTGATTCAATGCCATATTTACCCTAAATATTATTTAATTAACAGTAGACAAAATATCAACAATACTGGCAATTTCTAAATTTATCTCCGTTAACATTCCCAACATAGTTTCTCATTTCACATAATATCCATGCATGTGCACGCACCTGATCAGGCGTAAACTATGCATCTGTACACTAATAAGGCATTTTATTGAGAACAGAAATCTAAACAAATCAAAATGAAATGATGTAGGTTCTAAAACCCAACGCATATATATATAATGGAGCAGCAATATACAAGTATATACCTTGCATTCATAAATATTTAAGTTTTAGGCATACATGTATTAGTGTTTATTTACTACACCTTATTGAGAGTTAAATACAAATATATTCCCTTTAAAACAAAACAGTAACAAAACAATACAGTTAAATATCTTTTTATTTGGTTGTTTATGTCCGTAAATATTAGGTTAGCGACTTTAGCGCCACAAACCATGACAAATACAGATATTAAAAGAAAGGTTGATGATTATGTCCGTAAATGTTAGGTTAGCGACTTTCACGCCACACACCATGACAAATACAGCCACTAAAAAATTGGTTGATGATTATGTCCGTAAATGTTAGGTTAGCGACTTGTTCCTGGATTGATCACAATGTATCTGCTTGGTTCCGCTTCACCTATAGTAATTCCCTGACATTTATGAATTGTTGTTGCCCATCCAAGTCTCAGTGAAATCTGTTCTCTAAGACAGAAGTTACATCTACAGTCAATGAGCCTCTTCACTGGAACAATAGGTACGAGTTTCACATTTTCTCTGACAAAAGGGGGGGGGGGGGGGGGCACTGTAGTTTGGAAATTCTACCATAACAACATCAGGCAAAGAATGTGGTGGTCTTTTCCCATCTGCAAACATTATGTCAAAAACTTTTCTAGGTGCCTCATTGAAAAGACCATATTTGACACACAAATTAACTGACAGCATGACTCTAGCTCCCTGACACAAAAAAGGGTCCTAAGAAGATCACCTGATCCATCACTCACACTGCTGGCGTGTGTTCCTTTGTTTAGAGCATTACGTTTGGCAACTGGGTGATATTTATTTGTTTCTAACAATTTGGTTTTGTTATGTTGCCATTCTTCTTCATGTGTAGGGAAGACAAACAGACCTTTCTCTAACATACGATCAAAAAGAGGCTGACCATGACTTCTTTTCAGATTACCCCACTGAAAGTTTTGAAGCCATCTTGCTTGGTCCTGTGTTGTTTGATATTCTCTTAGTGCTAATAATGTATTTTTGAATTGCTTTCCATTGTTCACTTGCCTGATCATTGTTTTTAGAGTTACAACAGTCTGAAATTCTTTCCAGATCATAACCCCGTGCATTGCAGCTGGTGATGTGCAAGTTATTCTATAGACAGGTACATCTAATACTGGCGGCATCATCACCCAGAAACACAACCACAGGAATACCACCCCAAGAGTAAGATTTTCCTGAATTTGAAGGTACCCCACAGGAAAAATAATACCCCATCCAGCCAAGGGTTGTTGCCCCTATCAGTGAACGTTCATCTACTAGAATAGCGTGTAAACCAACACAATTTGATTGTAGTTCCTCACCAACTGCTCCATCCGGTGGTTTCATCTCTGAAGACTTGCCTATAATTGGTATTTTGAAAAAACTGTGTAGAGTTACACTAGATATTAGATTTGCACTGTTACCTGTTAGACAAAGTACTTGTACTGATTTATTTGTCTTGAAAAGAGACTTGATTGCTTTGACAAGGCATTTAATCAAAAATGATTTACCAGAACCAGCTGTTCCAGTTACAATCATTTTCAATGGCTGAAATGTGGATTCAGTGTCACCCTTGTTAATAAAATCAAGAATTGTTTGCATAACAATGTTAAATGCAAATGACTGGTCTTCATTCATCTGTGTTAAATCAACAAGTGGAATGTCTTAAAGTGTCATCACCGGTTTCTGAAACTACAAAAAGTTCTTCAAGCCATGTCAATTCCATGTCTTTAGGGTTTGGATATAATTGTGAGTTTTTACTCCAAATATAGTTTGGGCCACCATCCTCATACACGAAGTCTTCATTGATATTTGCAAAGTTTACATTTGGTCTGATTATACTCATCCATTCTGGTTGTTGAGAACTGTCATCATTATAGTTGTCTTGATTGTCTTCAATTATTGGGTCGGAATGTTTTTGTTTTGCTTTCTTTACATCTGCTTTTAAAAAATTTGGGTAACTGTCAGAATCTATGAACACTTCCAATTTCCTTGTCCATGGTGTATTTTCGTCCTTTATATCTGAGATTTTTCTCCAATTTGGCCAGTGTAAAAGAAGCATGGTCTTGCAATAGTTTTCGTGCAATGGCCAGGTTACTTGTGTATCGCTACCAGTGATAACTGGCACTCTGCCTTTGTTACAAATAAAAGTATAGAATCAGGATTGTATCGCTGTCATAGCGTTGGAGATATTTATCGAGTGAAGTACTTCTAGTAAGTACTGAGCCTATCAAGTTCCAACACTCTTGAACCAGACAAACTGACAGACTGAAATGTATGACTGGAGCGGTAGAGCGGGATAGAAGTCAATTCAAATAATGCTTCTACAGCAGAAATATCACGTTTGACAGTAATTTTGAGCATAATGATTTTGCTGATGCCCCTGTAGATTCATCAGCACATTTGACCATATCATTGAACAAATCAGCTACTGCACCAATGGGCTGGTTTCCTTTGCAGGCATATCCAGTTATGTACTTTTCGGTGGCCAAAATGTCATCTACATATGGATTCTCTGTACCACTCCGAGACAATATCAGTGATATGTCACCATTTGTCCGCCATCCCTGCGTGTGAAATCGAGAATGTTGCATAGGCAATTGGTGATATCTTGGCATTTCAATACGCAATGACCCATTTCTGTCTCTAACAAATGCTGGACTGTCTCTTAGCGGTTTTGGAAATTCCATTCTACATGTCATCTCATTACCAACTGATTTCTTAGACTTTGATTTTGTTAGACAATAGTCAAAACAACGATGGATGTTAAATCTATTTGTTAAAAGAAGGTGATCTTCTAGCAATGACTGTTGGGATTCACTAACATCCATTAGCATTTTTGTTAATGGATTTTTGTCTTCAGGTGGGGCCGGCGCACTACCTTTAAGTGGTGGCCATAATTTCTTATTTGTTTGACCACTTTCATCTTTTCCTGCAGGATGCGATGCTGTAAGTCCACATACTGAGGCTGCCCAAGCTGATAATTATTCTGCAATATTCTCATCACTAAGACCATCTTGAATGGCATCATAAATTAACTTATGTAGCTGGTTGTCTGATCTCCAACAGAGGCCATGCCAGTGAACCATACCTCTGGACTTTGCAAACTCCTGTCTGTACCAGAAAGTGTTTACCCCAAACACTGGCCCCATTACATCTGTAAATTATGACTGTGTCCTAAGGTCAAATTATTGGGCAACAATATGGGTGTTGGCTTGAAGAGCAGTGAACATTTTACTACGATCGGTCAAGTCTACATCTGAGCCTGTTGTTTCTTTTATGTATATACCAAGTAATCTTCTAAGGAGATTGAAATGGTATTCTGCACAGCTACCTGTGGTAAAATACGAAGGTAATCCACTCCCTTCCTGTATCTTGAATTGTACAAGAGATCGAAGTTCTCTTGCATTTTGCGACCAGTACTGTGATGTTTTTAGAGGTAGAAGTATCTCCTTTTTGAAGTTGTTCCTTTAAATCTGAAACTGTTAGATGACGATCCCCAAGTTTTTGGTTTACAATGAAAGTACTGTTTTCAACTGCTCTCTTTTGCATAATCATGTTATGTACAACAAATTTGAAATATTGATGTTTAGCAAATCTTCCATCTTCATACCAAATTAAATGATTTGCCCAATCTGCCATAGAGGTACATGTCCTGAATCGGTTTGAGTAGAAATCCCCAGAGCTGTATGGGAAAAGAGTTTGGAATGCAAGTGTAAAAAAGTATTGCGTTGTAAACTCAGAAACTGGAATGCTACTTCTTGTAGGCCAAAGGATAGATATATCACCTGCTTTTGTTTTTCTGACCTCATCATGGTTACCGCCAACTGACTCTTTAACTAAAACTTCAACCTGTTCTCGAATATCAATAACAGGTTCTGGTAAAGTATTACAAGAATGCGTGTTTCCATCTGCTTCACCAGGATCAGTTTGAGCATCTGCAGGTCCTTTATCATTTCCATAGTCAGTATCATCTTTATACTCTACAGTTGCTATCTTAACCAGTTCTCCATCAATTGGTAATTTCTCTAATCTGTCTTTGCTAATTACAATATCAGAGTATGCAATATTGTTGTTTTTAAGCCAATTAAGCGATGATTGAACAATAAAGCGACGGACTCGAAAATCTTTAGAGGTGTCATTTTATCCCTTCCTTCTCACCTTGATTATATTTATTTCTTCTGGCAATAGTGGAAATATCTGTGCGGGTTCATTTATTTCCTGTGGAAATGTGATACAGTGGCCGCTGGAACCTATACCACCATATTTTAACATATGTATATTTATGCAAGGGAATATTCTTGAGATAAGTTGATGTTCCACTACTGTTAGGTCAGAAAGTTCCGAGGGTAACTTACAGGGGTCCATATTATTTTCAGCCGAAAACATTTTCACTTTGTCAACATCACGATGACATCGTTTGCAAATGTTTTTTGAAGACATTGGCATATCAATGCGTCTTTCATGGCAAATAATACAGTTTCGAACATTATAAGACATTTGTTTTAGCTCAAATGCCCTTATTGCATCCATTGCTTTATAATGTTCATTTTTTGTTAATGGTGCTGCGTCTGGTATCAGACTTTCATCAATTTGAAGTTTTTTCATTTGTGTTTTTATTTATGTTTTCAAGGATGTTTTGATTTTTTTGTTATGAATTGTTTGTGTAGAATTCACTTCTATCCCAAGTTTTTCTGCAAATGGATAACACATTTTGAAAACCAACACCTTTAGTTTTGAGGATGCTTTTGTTTTGAAAAGACTTCAATCTATCAGTTTTGGCCTTTAGTGGAGAAGAATTTTGTGATGAAGTGGTATTTTTTAATTTGTTTGACCCTATTCTTCTTATTTTATTTAATTTCGGAGAATAGAAAAGAGTTTAACCAATCCTTTTTCTTTTTCTGCTTTCTTTTTTCATGGACACCGGCTTAGTTTGGACAGGACATGAGTGATGGAACAGAATAAGTATGATCATCTGTAAATTTGATATCTTCTGTATTGTTATGTTGAAACACGGTATTTTTTTTTCATTCTGTCCATGTTGCACTGTTGAACTTTTATCATGTGAGGACATTTTCGGTTTTAAGGTCTGTGCAACATAGTTCTGATAAGAAAATATTTGTGTGTGTGTTTATTGATTCTAAATGAGTATAAGATGTATTGACGTTTTGATAAGAACTTGAGGCTATTTTTTCTTGTTCAGTTAAGCTTTTGATTGTTTTACCTCGTTTGCTATAGTCATTGGTAACAAAATTTGAAAATGACCATTGGCAAGCAACAGATTAATTGGCAACATTTCTTCATTTTCAATTTGCAGAGATTCGTTGGTACAAAGTGTAAAAGTTTCTCTTGCACCTTTCAACCAAACTTTAATTTTGCAGTTGTACAGAAGTGATGCTGCCTCAATTTCATAAGCTGTGGCCCATCCATTCGGTTTCAACATTGAGGTCCAATATGATCTTTTGGTTATTGAGAGGCCATGAAAAAGTCTTGCTTTATTCCTCCCACTGTTCCCAGTTAAGGTATATATTGCTACAGATTGCAATTTATAATGGTGCCCTGGAGTGTATCCATATAGCCCGGTAAATAGTGTATCCCTTGACGGACACAGCCGGCATATATTGGTCTACATCGGTCAGTAATTATTCGCGCTATGCTTTATTATTACTTATCAACACATATAAATAATATATATGTGGTATTGTTATGCACATGCAAATAAGTATTATATTTTGTTTATTTTTAAAAATACTTGCAGTATATTCTGAGCATTACTGAAACGTTCCTTACTGGGTTAGACTGGTGCCCTGGAGCGTATCCATATTACATGAGAGGCAAACAGTGTATTCCTGGTCAGACACCACACTATGTGAAAGCCGGTCTACATCGGTTAGTACTTATTCGCGCCCTGGGTTTCGAGTTATTCTTTATTATTACTTACCACATATAAACAACAATATGTGCGGCATTGTTATGCAAATAAGAATTATATCTTGTTTATTTTTAAAAATACTTACAGTCTATTTTGAGCATACATAATGACTATTAGTTACAAGCTCTTTTACTGATGATCATGTATAACACATTACAGAGCGGACATTTTTGATCTTTGTTATCATTCTGTATGTGTATATTTATACGCATGTGTATGTTGGTATTTGTATGTACACGCATGCTTACGTCTGCTACATATGTATGCATATATATCCGTGTTCATTAAGACTTTTGAACACCGGGTGAGACAAAAACACTTACTTTATTCAAGACAGATTCTTTATTATCTTAAAAAAAATGTTTGATTTACCCATTTAATATTTTTGAAACTAACTTTGGTTTACTCCTACTCGACTCAAGCTTGTATATATAATGCTTTTCAAATACAGTCTTTATTTTCTCTTAATTATCTCTCAGTTGTCTACTTCTGCTATCATCTCTCTATTACTGGCTGGCATTCTCAGTATTTTTTCTGTGTATGTATATGGAATGATGGTGGCCTCTTGTGTGATCCTTTCTTTAATGTTACTACCCAATGGGTAATGACATATGTACATGGAAAGCCGCCATCGGTCTATTTAATGGCCGCAGCATATTTGCACATTGTACACTTATTTTCAAAGTATCTTTAACAAAACTTGGTATACTGATTTTATTAGACAATATATTTAGAATTACCTCTCTTGTTGATTCAATTATGAGTGATTTTGTTGATAAAGTTGATTTTAAGATAATTCTATTACTGCTACTTTTGAATGGAGGAGACATAGAGAGCAATCCTGCACCGACAAACGATACACATGTTCTATCGATTTAACACTGTAATATTAGAAGTATTAGAAATAAGATAAATTTTATTGTTGAAAACCTTTACGACCATGATATTCTTTGTTTTACTGAAACCCACCTTGATAATCAGATACCAAATGACTCTTTAATACTTAATGAAAACTTTGATATATTTTATAGAAAGGACCGTTCTAATCATGGAGGTGGGATACTTATTTATGTTTCAAATAGTGTTATTCATTCCAGGCGAATAGACTTGGAAATATTTTGTAACGAATCAATTTGGATAAATGTCAAAATAAAAAATAAAAATATACTATTAGGTGTGTTCTATAGTCCCGAAAACCGCAGATACCACGTTTTTCGATAACCTGAATGTAAATATTGAGAAGGCCTACGAAACTTCTAAAAATATCGTCCTCCTAGGTGATTTAAATGAAAACCTTCTAAACTCATCATTCCATAACCAGAAAGACATATTAACCTTAAACTCACTTATCAATATTATAAATGAACCCACCAGAAATCTAGCCATTCTTGATTCAATCATTGTACCATATGATATGCCATATAAAAATGCTGGTACTATAGAAGTTCCAGCTAACATAAGTGATCATAAAGCAACATATATAATATTACCATTCCCGTACGAGCTAAATTCTACATATAAAAGACAAATATGGTTATACAACAAAGCATTTTTAATCTCCTTTATGATAAAGTTGAATCATATGATTGGGACTGCTTAATAAACTGCTCTATTAATGAAGCATGCGACAAGTTTACATATATATTTATTGAAATGGTTAAAACTTGCATACCATCTAAATTAATAACTGTTCGTCCAAATGACAGGCCTTGGTTCGATTCAGAAGTTAGGTAGAAAATATCTATAAATAAGGAATAGACTAAAGAAAATTGCAATTAAATCAGTTAAGGCAAATGATTGGTGTAAATATAAGCAATCTAGAAACAAAGTAAATAACATGAAAAACAAATTTAAGAAAACTTTTTTAATAATCTGGAAATTTCATTAAACGATTTGCAGTTGAACGATATAAGAGGTTTCTGGAAAATCATTAGACATTTTGTTAAAAATTCAGATGCTGCATCTACAATTCCACCTCTTTGTAAAACAAATATAAATGGCACTAAAGATTTTCTTATTTCTTGCAAAGAAAAGGCTGAGCACCTTAATGACTATTTTACATCTATATCGATCCAAGACGAGATAAATGTCCAACTACCAGTATCTACACCAAAAACATATGAGAGTCTTACACATTTTGTTATTTCAGAAAATGATATATCTGACATTATAAACACTGTTAATATAAGCATATTATATATTTTATATAAGCATGTGGCCATGACTCTGTAAACCATAAGATGCTTAAAGGGGTAACAAAACCTATATCTAAACCTTTAGCCATACTTTTTAACCGCTCTTTAAATGAAGGGATTTATCCTGACGTTTGGAATATAGCAAATGTTACACCAATATATAAAAAAGGTGACAAGTCTATAGCTTCAAACTATAGACCAGTTTCTTTACTTAGCTGTTGTGGTAAGATATTTGAAAGAATCATTATTAAACACATGTACAACTTTCTTCTTACAAATAAATTATTGTATAAATATCAATCAGGATTTCTACCAAACCATTCAACAACATTTAAGTTAATAGACATCTATCATCATATCTACAAAACCTTTGATAGCAAACAATTTTCTTGCATAGTATTCTGTGACATATCGAAGGCTTTCGATCGTGTCTGGCATCAGGGACTCTTATTCAAACTTAGTGAAATTGGCATAAATGGTACACTACTAGATTGGTTATCAAGTTATCTGAAACACATATCTCAACGTGTTGTTATACACTCATCAGAATCCACTCTTTAGTATATAAATGCAGGTGTTCCCCAAGGGTCTGTCCTTGGACCTCTATTATTTCTAATATATGATATCGATATCGCTGATTCACTATTAAGTTTAACTAGGTTGTATGCAGACGATAGTTCAATTTATTATTCTGCAACTTCTACCCAGGATCTTGAAGGTATTATAAACTATGATCTTGATATTATATCTAAATGGTCTAAACAATGGATGGTGAACTTTAATCCGAACAAAACTGAAGCTATGTTCTTCTCTTTAAGAAAACCTGACAGACTACCTAATATTATATTTGAAAATACTTCTTTACAATTTGTTAATTCTCATAAACATCTTGGTGTTACTTTAAGCCATGATGGTTATTGGACAACACATATTGAAAACATATTACTTTCTGCTTCCAAGACAATACACATTATGAGACGCTTAAATTTCACTATTGGAAGAAACGCACTCAATCAAATGTATATATGGTATGTGCTTCCAATTCTAGAATATTCCTCATTGGTCTGGGATGGGTGCACAGTGCACCTCACAGATTCAATACAAAAACTACAAAACGAAGCAGCACGAATTGTCACAGGACTTACCCGATCAGTATCTATTCAAAAACTGTGTAATGAATGTGGGTGGGAACCACTTAAAAAGAGAAGAGAAATTCAAAAATATTACCTTATGTATAATGTATACCATTCAAATATTCCAAGTTATATAAATGATCCTTTCCCACCTCTAGTTGGTGCAACAACTGAATACCCACTTAGAAACAGGGATAACTATACTACTCCATACTGTAGAACAGAGATAATGCGAAAGTCATTCATTCCCTCTTCTATTTCTCTTTGGAATCAGCTTGATGAAAATATTAGAGCAGCGCATTCACTAAAATACGTTACGCCAAACTACTTAATTTAAAATAACATCATATTATTCTCATGGCAAACGATGTGTCTCAGTTCATGCGAGGCTTAGAAACAAATGTAGTAATTTAAATGCCGATATTTGTGTAAATCATCTGCACCCATCACCTTTCTGTGAGTGTCAAGAGGTCATAGAAGATGCTGAACACTACTTCTTTAAATGTCCTAGATATAGCAATCAAAGACTCGTCTTGTTTCAAACAACACGAGCATAACATCCATTAAATATTAATCTACTACTGAGTAGAAGTGAAACTATATCTATAGCAGATAACATAACTATTGTAGATGCTGTCCATAACTTTATTAAAGATACCCATAGATTTTGATATAATAATAATAATAATAATAATAATAATAATAATAATAATAATAATAATAATAATAATAACAATAATAATACAAAATAATAATAATAATAATAATAATCATAATAATAATGATTACAAATAATAAATGATTTTAAATATATTATATATCTAGTTAAAAATATACACCCACTTTTGTGCTAGTATGTCCTGTCCAAACACAAAGTTATGATATCTGAGAATGCCTGTCATAAGGGAGACAAGATAATATTATCATATACTTTTTACTATTTTAATTTTATCTGCTTACAAAATCTCTCTCTCTCTCTCTCTCTCTCTCTCTCTCTCTCCACACTAGTCTTCCTCTCACTCAATCACCTACTGTATGTTTATAATTGTTTATATTAGCATAAACATGTAATTTGTTTTGTTATACACTGTAAAATTGTTAGTTGTAGGGGGAGGGCCGAATCTAAGTTGGAAGAACTTGTGGCCAAACCCAATTTCAAAATATCTGAAATAAAATATGTTTAAACTAAACTTTTGCATGTCTGTGCTGCCTTGCGAGGGAAAATTCCCCACTGTATATATAACTGAGACAGTGAAAAAAACAATTTCCATAACCAGGTACATTTTTTACAACGAATTTATTGTTGCAAATATTCATGCATTGAATGAGACTCAAATTATTCTTCTTTTTTTTTTATTTGAATTGATTTAACACATTCATTTACATAAATAGATATCTCATTATTTTTGTTTTGAAAGCGAACAGAAAGAAAGAAAAAAAGAAAGAAGAAGAACCATTTTGCAACTTGTAGTTTAACTTAAATTTATTGTTTTAGATTTTATATTCAATTTGATGGGAAACAGTAGTGACTAAATGATTAATTACCTGCATAATATGGAGTGTAATACCCTCTTTCTTTTACTGAAAACAAACAGAGCAGACGGCGTTTGTTTGCTTATTATGCAGTGTCAAGTTCCGCTTCGTTTTGATTGGCTCACTTCTGGTCATACTCATTTGCATACGTTCTATTTTGTGTGTTCCCTGACCTACTCGATAAATCGACTATTTATTTTGTAGGTCAGGGAACCAGACTAACGTTCTATTTAACTACGTCATCTGGTAAATTTCCCTATAGCAGAAATGTATTTGTGAAATAAACAAATTATTCAAATGTACGTTATGTGTATATTTTAGTGTTTTTAAATATATTATATTTTGTACGTAATTATAAGGAGAGAGTTGAAATAACTATTCATGATTCAAAATAAAAAAAAAGTGATTTTGTAAACCCGGATTTTCGTATAGAATTCCTATATTTTATGTAATCAAATTAAAAACAACCTACGTAGCCGAGTGTTTCAAATTACGCATGAAAAAAAAACAGAGGGTCATTTCCGTTTTTCAACGTTAGTATATGTTTGTAAATATATCTTTTTTTTTTAATCTTACGTGATACCATAAGAGCTCGCATACTCGCTAGTATGTAGCAGTAATCCTGCGATTTATTTTTACCTGAAACCATTGTAGCTTGGTGTCTTTAGTGCAACTAAAGGGTATTTTAAATAATTTATTCCATTCCCTATCTATATTTAATCCGTATTGATCCCATTTAGAAATGGATGTTTGTAATACACTGGACATATTAAGTACATAATAAATAACACGACAACCTTTCTTTATACTTGTTATAATAGAAACTATAAGTGGGCCGAGATGATTTTCTAATTTTATTGCTAGGTGAGTAAACTTGAGAGTTTAAAGGTAAGTACGTACTGTGACAATCATACATTCATATTCTATACAATTTGGTAATGAAGAAAACAAATGATTAAGTTTCGGTAAAGCTAAACTTTTTAAAACCATTATCTTTCCAAAAGGAGTGAGTATTCTTCAAAGATTTAATTTCATTATTATTAATTTTTTTTCATAATTTAATTTGATCAAACTGTCTTAATTAGTAGACAAAGTATTCCGAGGACTATAAAATCTCCCTGATCCCAGTTTAGTTCTACTTCCGTACATAAATTTAACATCTGAACCTTTCTTTTTCCCCAAACCATATAATTCTAGTTTTTTCAACATAAACCTTAAGACCTGAGATTTCTGTATTAAATCTTAAAACTCTAAGAGCATGTTTAAGTGACAGCTCAGTGCCATTTTATATAAGTGAGGAGTCATCCGCATATGATGTAATTATGTATTCAGTGTCGCCTACTTGAACTCATTTTATGTTTTTATTTGTCCTGACTAGTTCGGCCAATATTTCCACACACAAGAGAAAGATATATGGGGAGAGTGGACCACCTTGTCGGTAGCCTCGGTAAATAGAGAACCATTCTGACAGATGACCACTTACTAATAAGCATGACTTAATATCCTCAATAAACGACCATGATATAGTATCAAATGCTTTTTCGAAATCAGAAATAACAAATAATCCTGGTATTTTTTTTCAGTGTAATAAAGGAGATCATTCTTAAATATGGCCTATTTGCGCCGATATCCAAAAACGTTTAGTTGTTCCAGTTTACCCATTACTCTTTTGCTAAAATCAATATTTCGTCTGCTGCAGGTAATCGCTATCGGGAATTGCCGATAATTCAAGAGCGATACTCGCCGATATTTTCATAACGTATCAACAGTTACCGGTATTTTTGTATTACATTATGAAATTCGCCAGCGCTATTTAAATGAATAAAACTGTAAATAGGAATATGTAGAATAATACTATGAATGAATAAATAAATAATTATAAGATATGATTTAATGAAACAGATGTCAGAAATATATTCTGGTGGATCAAATGCATGTACAAGGAATCGTGTATTGTTATTGTTTTGTTGTTGTTGTTTTTTTTTCTTAACTAAAATGTGGATGTACGAGTACATACTATATTACTTATATATTCGGGTTTACTTTTACATTGTTACTAGAACACTAAGTGATAAACTCAAAATATGCTGCTTTATTGATAAAAGACGATCTCGGTTTGTTTATAAAATGTCAATTATTATTTTTTTATTATTATTATTTTCTCCTTAAATACAGTCATTAGTGTGGGTTAATGTTTTGGAAAAAGTGTAAAAATAGCTCATGCACATCGATATTGATCTTTTGTACATGTAACCATGTATAAACTAGTATTGGAAAATGACGACTAGATTTAGTTATACTTGAGTATATACAGCAGTTCCACCGTGGATTCAAAAGACTTTCCCTCCATATTTGTGAATGTATCTGTATTGAGTGTTGTGTATATCTCACTGAAAGGATAACATAATAACAAAATATAAGCCAAAGTCATTATTATTTATTCAATTTAAATTTAGTGTGCATTATAAATGCTAATAATAATGATAGTACTCTTTAAATAAATAAGTATTGTTACTTTGTTCATTTGAGTCCATCTAAAATCACCAGCGTTGAAGTGGTTTGGACACAACCGTTGAATCAGTAAACTGAAAGAAGTTTTCACATTTATACGTAAGAGTGATTTTTCAGAATGCGAAATTAAACAAAGGGATATGTTTACTTTAATAAATATACATGGATATATAAAGTTGTGACAGTTTACAAAAACAGCGCATGATGAAAATTGACAGTTGGTATTTAATTTTCAGTGCCATGTGAATTGGTAAACAAGAAATAATAGTAAATACTAGTATATAGATACAATAGAAAAAACTGAAGGAATTCAGAGTAAAAATTAGGCTACCCCATTTCTTCTGATTTTTACAATCCATTGTTTTCTTAAACTTTCACCCTTTGGAAATTCGTGAAAACTGAATGTATCTGAGTATCTGCCATCAGATACACATAATTAAACGTAACATTGTAGCACTACTTTTACCAGTAGCCGTTATCCTGGTCAGTTTGTTTGCTCACCCGGCCTCGTTCTGATTATGGAATCTAAGGCGTGCATACACTTTTCCTTTTCTCTCTCATTCCTTGGCCTATATGATTACAGTGACTTAATAACGTAGTGCAGATAGGCCACTGGTGATTAGAAGAAATGTTTTACGAGTGAGAACTATTTTATGGTTGTATAAGACTTAATTGCATGTTTAAATGTCTCTGGTTGTATATTGTCTTTTATAATTCTTTTTTTTAATAGCATATGCTATTTTGTGTAAATGTATTATGTTCTATGTTGTTGTGGATATGATGAGACATGAATAAAAATAAAACCTCTTTCAGACGTGCAATATATGTGTTTCGCACTAGGGCCTACTCTACAGATATTGTTTAATAGTTTGATCTAGACCATGTTAGAGATGGTGCGCATGCGCGAAAAAGTGACATCTCTGGGTTTTTTTGCTCTGCAAAATATCTGTGCTTTTGACAATTTAAACCAACTTAAAAACTCATAATTTTCACAGTTTGGACACTATATACATCCTTAATCGTGATTTAATTGAGGATTGGACTAATCAAGTAAAATGGAACTTCCAAACATAAAACCCGGGTAAGAGGAGTGATTATAGACCACTCCAAGATGGCGGAGGGATAAATCCACCACACGAAGCAAGTGACGAACCACTTAATTACCTCAGCATCATAAACACTGTGTATCGACCGAAGAAAACAACATTTAATGTGAAACACTCAACTCCAAAGTGCATCTGACATATCTGGTATTTTTACTATTGACAAATTCTAATGATGTTCATTCCAACCCAGGACCCGATTCCTCGTTATATCCCCGTGAGACCTGTGATGAATCAGTAACATGGGAAGAAAAAGGGATCATGTGTGATACCTGCAACCAACGGTACAATGTAAAATGTCAATCTATGGGCTCTCGTACATATAATATTCAAGCAGATGACAGTGCAGTAGCATGGGATTGTATCATCTGTGATTGCCAAAACTATAGCTCAATATGCTTCAGCTATATACTCACAACTACAAATCTGACACCGAATATAAAAAGAAACATGACAACGGCCCAGACACGGTGAACTTTCAGTCTGTAAAGTGGAAACAAGGTCTAATTAAAAACCTCATCGAAAGTACTGATCCAGATATCATTCTAGGAACAGAAACCCGGATTGACTCGTCAATTACTAACAATCAAATTATCCCACCAAGTTACAAGATCTATCGCAAAGACAGAAATATGAATGGGGGTGGTGTGCTTATAGCCACCAAAAGTGAACACCTCAGCTCACCTATCCCTGAGCTTGAATCAGACTGTGAAATCATTTGGGCCAAAATAAAACTTGTGGGAATGAAAGCGTATACCTTTCATCATACTACAACCAAAAAATCCAAACGAGCAGAGTACTGACAATCTTGCAATCAGTCTTGACAGAGCTTGCAGCTTCAACAATGCAACCATAGTAGTCGGGGGCGATTTCAACCTGTCTGGGTGGAAATGGAGTAGCAAAACCCTGAAACCAGATACAGCCTATCCTGGTATCCACTATAAATTCGCTGACATCCTTGACGACCATGGACTGGAGCAGCTAGATGATGAACCTACAAGAGGTCGGAACACACTAGACCTGATACTTACCAACAACCCTTCGCGCTTTCCACTGATAAAAGTAGTTCCTGGTGTGTCTGATCATGATATTGTCTACTCCGAACTGGACATCAAAACACTGAACATGAAACAAAAAACAAAGAGCATTCCTCTTTACAAAAAAACAAAATGGGACATTATCAGGTCTGAAATCAAGGAGACCCTCC
Organism: Panopea generosa; assembly: GCA_029582155.1. Taxonomy (NCBI): domain Eukaryota; kingdom Metazoa; phylum Mollusca; class Bivalvia; order Adapedonta; family Hiatellidae; genus Panopea; species Panopea generosa. Next base: position 57,541,223 of record CM055898.1, on the reverse strand, counting down.
ACAAGATCAGAAACCTTGTATCAACAGGTGGTAAAACCGAAGAACTATGGGCAATCTCCAAGAAAGATGTTGACCATAGCATTAAGTCACATGTGCCACACAAAACAGCAAAACAAAGAGACAGTCTCCCCTGGCTCACTCCAGCCATTAGAAAACTGATACACCGTCGAGATAGACTCTACAAGAAGAAAAAGAAACGAGCAGATTACAAACTAACAACAAAATTTAAAGAGGTTAAGAGACTTGTCCAACGAGAACTAAGACGAGACTACTGGAAATACATAGATAACATCGTTACTCCAGCAGAAGATGACAAAAATGAATACAACAGCATGAAGCGTTTCTGGACATATATTAAACACAAAAAGACGAATAGTGGAGGAGTATCGCTTCTACGTAGTAATGGCATACTGCATGCAGACCCCACCGACCAAACAACTATTTGAACCAACAATTCCAATCCGCCATCATTTCACCATCAAAGAGTTTAATAAACAATATCACATGAATGGAACCTACCAAACTGTAGATGATCTTCACAAAACAGAAAAAGGAATTGAAAAACTACTAGACAAGATCAATCCCAACAAGGCAGCTGGTCCGGACAACATCAAACAAAAAGTACCCAAAGAGCTTTCAAAGGAAATAGCCCCATACTCAACATAATATTTTCAACATCACTAGAAACTGGGGAAGTACCATCAGATTGGAGAAGTGCCAATGTGAGCCCGATCTACAAAAATGGTGAGCGATACAAAGCAGAGAACTATCGTCTCATATCTTTTAACTGCATTTGCTGCAAATTGATGGAGCATATAGTTGCCAGTCACATCATGTGTCATGCTGACAAGCAACATATACTATATTCTCTTCAACATGGTTTTCGCAAAATGAGATCGTGTGAGATCCAGCTAGTTGAGTTCGTAGACGACATCACTACCAATATGAGTAGACTGAGATCCTCATCATGGACTTCTCCAAGGCATTCGACAAAGTTAGCCACAGCCTTTAATTACACAAACTTAGACACTACGGCATTCAAGGGAATGTCAACAACTGGATTGCAAGTTTCCTATCAGATCGTACCCAATCAGTCGTAGTTAATGGAGAGAGCTCAGTCCACTTTGATGTAGAATCCGGTGTGCCTCAAGGATCAATCCTTGGGGCTTCACTTTCTTATTCTAAATTAATGATATGCTAAAGGGAATTAAATCAACTGTCCGCCTATTCGTTGATGACACCATTGCATATCTCACCATTTCATTAGATAGGGGCTCGAACGATCTTCAGGGATATCTAGATAAACTTGCAGTCCGGGAAACCAACTGGAATATGGCCTTTCACCCTGACAAATGCAACGTTCTCACCATCAACAGGAAAAATAAAACCACCAAAACATCCTACAGCCTTCATGGACATATTCTAGACACTGTGGACAGTGCCAAATATCTCGGATGCACATTCACATCAGACCTTCGCTGGAATGCACACACCATTAACATCTGCACTAAAGCAAACAGAACAAAGGATTCTTGAAACGTAATCTCAACATCGGTGCCATTTTAATGAATGAAAGCGCATACAAATTATTAGTAAGACCATTATTTGAGTATGATAGTCCAGTATGGGACCCTTACCATCAGGAGGAAATCGATAAAATTGAAATGATACAAAGGAGAAGTGCTCGATACATAATGAACAGACACGGGCACCACTCTAGTGTCACAGACATGATCCAGGATCTTACAACAAAGAAGGCAAGACGCCAGACTTTCACTTCTCTAAAAAATCGATTACCATCTTGTAGCAGTCAAAAAAGAAGGACGTCTTACACAACCAAAACGTCGTACAAGGAATTCACTCTTAAAGCTACTGAATTCCATCTGGTGCTAGTGACTACCGTAAACACCCCTTCTTCCCACGTACTTCCGCCCGGGACAGTGACTGCTCCATCAATAGAGGCCTTCAAAGCATCATTGACCGGGGCATATTAGACTTACTAGCTAAGCCCAGTCTTTTTAACTTCTTTCTTCTATTTTTTTAAATTTGTATATAAATGCGCATCCGATTATCATGGCATAATTTAATCAACAAGTTGATGGTGGCCATTATCCGGCAGAAGCAGAATGTTTTTGACCCAGTGCAGAATATAGATAACGGAGTGGTTGAAATGAAGAAGTACTGGGATAGAGTTACTTTGTTGCGATAAGATATTTAAAAACAGTGTTTTCCCTTTTTCTTTTCGTCATTTCATGAATAATACGTCCTTTTCGTCATTTTGAAAAGCAAGCGTCGCTTTAGCCTGGTTCTCGGACCCAAAATGCTCTCGGCGTTGCCTTCGCATTTTATATTATATGAGACCGGGGATCAGTCTAGCGTCGCTTATGATAAAAAATGGATAACCGGTGGTATAGTAAAGTATTGTTCGATTAAATCTACACGATTTTTTCTATAAAATACAATTTCAGGAATTTCAAATTGTACGATTGGTGTTACAACTTGTTTCGGTAAATTGGTTTGAGATGGCATTGTCAAAGTAAACAAAATATAGATATCTGAAGTTAAATTATATCCTAGACTAATATTGTCAACACAGTATTATCAGTTAATGGATCTGTAATATTGCTGTTTTAATATGGATATGAATATAATAAATAATACAAGTGTTTGATACTACGTCATTATTGCACTTTATAGAACATTACATTTCTTTTTTCCTTAAATAATGACTTAATTAAATGTTATTCACAATTCATAATTTCAGTTTGATATATATATATATACCGTATACCTAATACCTATTACTGCGAATGCCCGTATAAAAACAATCTGGGAAGACATGCGCAAAGCTCCAACTTCAGTTAGCATCGGCATTTGTTTGCATTTCGTTTCGGCAACTGTTTATTACTCAGTATACTTTAGTAACCTTATTACTGTTTATGATTGACGCTATTCTTTACATGGTTGAAAAAAAATTTAGACTCGCAGTATTAGGTATGACCAGTATATACTGGCCATGCCTAATACCGCGAGTCTAATTTTGATATATATATATGTCTATATATATATATATACTGGTCATACCTAATACCGCGAGTCTAATTTTTTTAGGTATATCGCGGTATTAGGTATACTGTATATATCTTCACTTTAATTTGTATCTGCATTTTGATGCAATGCGGAGGGCTGTAACTAATGTGTATATATATATATATATACTGGTCATACCTAATACAAATGATTATACATTGTAGTTTATGGCTTATCTTAGATACTTGCATACATGCTTTTTTATTTGGATGCAATTAAGGAATCATTCACACTATAAACCTTAGTTGATCATTGTTTTGAATCCCTTAATTCACAATTGCTTTCTTTTGTAAACAAGTTTAAGTTTGATTTTTTTAGCAAATAAATGTCTTTTTATTGTTTATACATTTCTTATATCACAGCCTTCAATTTAAAACAAAGGTGCTATATAGGTGGCCTTGGAGGTTTGTGTATGAAACCATGTGCTATGTTCAAAACACAACGTGGCGTAATTTAGATCTTGGTTGGTTCAATATTCTTAGTTTTTATCTTGCATAATTAAGTAGAAGCCAAACTCCTACATTTGAAAACATATTCCGGTATTTTCTGTATTTACTTTTTGGTAAATGACTGTTTCTTTGATGAGGAAAAGAAACATTCACCTAGCCAAAACTGATGTTGAAATGTTATAAATGGACATGAAAACAATATCATCATCATCATCTTCGTCATCATCATTTTCCCCATCTGTGCCTCAATTTTTTTTCCAGATTTCCATCTGACAATAAATCTTCATTAATGTTCTATATCTAACAATAGTTATTTTCATCAACATTAACCAATCTGGTGTAACAAAATAATCCTCAAAATTACACTCATTATAATCAAAGAAATGAAATAATACATGAAACTGTTCCCGCGAAACCTTCAAAGTATTTCCATGTTTTTTTTCCAGTTGTAAGTTTTGCCAGGGAAACTCTGTTTATAAACAAAGTTGTTGTCGGGTTAACTCCATCTGGCAAAGTGAATCCATGTGAATGAATGAAATACTACAATTTATTTACACTTCTTTTGCAGTAAAAGAAAAACCATTATATCATTGTCTGACTACTGTTAAATCTGGTTTATATTGACTATTTGTATGAAGCTGATAACTAGTAGTCTAATCCAAAACACAAATGAACAAATAATTAAATTTTTTTTATAAAATGTAAGCCCCAATATTAATGTTCTTTCTTACACAGGTTAATACTTTACTACTTAACTTTGCATTAACACTAAATAAGTTTAAGTTTTACACTCATAATCCTGTAGATAGCAGGGTAGTTTTCGTACACGCTCTGATCTCCTTAATGGTTCTGAATGTTCTAGGGTGTAGCGTCTTGAACGTCTCTGTCAACATGTGGCGGTATCATTGGTGATTTATGTACTTGTTTGAAGAACTAACCGTTTCTTTTGACTTTATGATCTTCTCGCTCTGCTGTGGCCATTGTTCCTGTCTTTCTAGTAATTTAATACAGATTTGGGTTAAAAGGTGGTATCAGTTTTCCACACTTTTCTTGTTTTACCAAAACTTTGACTCTGACTTTTAACTTTGATTGTTTTGAATTCCTTTTTTTTGTCAGCATATGTTTTCATATACTTTTTTTGACATTTTTCATTCCTTCTGACATTGCTGTCTCTCGCCTTAACTGTCAGGTGTGGTAGTCTTGTGTTTATATCTCTACCAAACTTTAATTCTGATGGTGACACGTGTATTGTCGAATGTGGTGTAGCTCTATAGTTTCTTAAGAAGTTCGTGTTTCCAGCTCTTATTTTCCACAGTAATTGCTCAAACTGCCTTCCCTATACTTCTCATAAACCTCTCACATTCGGTATTTGCTTGTGGCCATAGCGGTGTTATCTTCCTACATTTAAATCCTATATACTCTGAAAATTGTTCTGAATTCTGAGCTATTAAATGGTGCTCCATTGTCAGTTCATGCAATATCTACAACACCAAAAAAGGAAAATATCTTGTCCAGAACTGGGATCACCGCTTTTGCCAATGTACTGGTAATGGTTTAAACTACACGGTATCTTGAAAAATCATCGATAATCACCAAAATATGCATTGTTTAAAAACGGACCTATACAAACTTCTGTCCACAGACTTGTTGGTAATTTAGACATAACTAATGGTTCGGATGTCTTCTTTGGAGTTGATGCCTAACATGGTATGCAACTTTTACATAATTCTTCCACTTTTTAATCTATTCCAACAAACCATACTTTTTTTACACAGAAGTTGTTTTGTTTTAACAATGCCTTGGTGTCCTTCATATGCTAGTAGTACAACTTTTGTTTGTAGTGATTAAGTTATTACCAGTAGATCTACAACAATTCTCATTAACAAAGAATGTTGAACGCGACAAATAATTGTACTAATGTCCGCATGCACAAATCATCCATTCAATATAAAAAAAATCTGCATTCATAAGGAAACAGTTCTTTGACTTCATTCAGTTAAAAAGAACCACAGGTGAAGCTATAGCAGAGAAGATAGTTGAAATGCTTCAAAGCAATGATATTCCAGTAGATGCAATGCGGGGACAGGCTTATGATGGGGCTGCGGCTATGTCATTGGAAAAAGCAGGGGTGTCAAGGACAAATTAAAAGATTGAAAAAGTTGGCCATCTACTTTCATACTCTCACTGTCGAAGTCATGTTCTCAATCTTAGTATAGCTTCAGCATGCAAATTACCTCCAGTGAGAAATATGATTGATGTAATTAACTCAGTGTTTCTTTTCTTTGATCACTCCCTCTCCCTCCCCCCCCCACCCCCCCCCCAAAAAAAAAAGGTTTCTTAGACATATCTTTGAGACAGAAGGCTCTGAATATGCGAAGGAGAAATTAGTTGGACTTTGTAAAACCAGGTGGGCAGAGAAGCATGTGCGTTTTGACACGTTTTATCATCTCTACAGTTACATTGTCAAGTGTCTACAATGTATGTTGAATCCATTGGATAAAAGCAGCAATGAATATTGGTCATGGGGTAGACAGTCGAAGATAACAGCACTAGAATTGCTAACATCACTGACAAACTTTACGGTTTTGATTGCATTTGTATGTGTTAGATATGTTCTTGACACAATAAAACTTCTGACTTTGAAACTTCCAAAAAGAGATGTTTGCATCTCATAAGCTTGTGATCATGTCGAGAAAATATCTGAAATACGTAGATAGGTGAACATCGAATCTGAAACTTGTTTCTCTGATGCCACACAAATTGTAAATGACCTAGAAATACATATCATAGTTCCTATAATGTGTGTAAAACAACAGCATAGAGCAAATGTTAGCACAACAGAACCAAAGGAATATTTCAAGTCGACATTGGCCATTCCATTCCTTAATTATTTATTCCAAGAGTTAAGATCTTGCTTCCAAATCGAAGATACATCAGCATATTCTTTATGCTCTTTATTACCATCCAACATAACTGAATCTGGTGAAGAAGAGATGACTAGACTTTCTCATCAGCGGATGTTCTGGGAAACTGATCTTGACTGCATTTCGTCCCAGGATTTACTCAAGGAAATTAAAGAATGGAAAAGATATTAACAGAAATTTGAAGTTGATCAATTTGACAGCCTCATTGACCTGGTATCCCCTTTACAACGAAGTGGATGAAGACATGTTTCCAAATATGAAGACACTTTTCACGTAGGTTGTGTTTTACTGATTACTTCATGCAAAGCAGAGAGATATTTTTCTGGGCTCTGGAGAATGAAGAATTACATGCGCAATACAATGCATGAGGAGAGATTAGCTGGGCTGGCTTTGATGCATTTATATCATTCAATGGATATTGAACTTGACGATATTGTCCAGAGATTTATTAAGACAAGTGATAGAAGGCTTTTTCAGTCGAGCATAGTATTTTCATCTGGGTGTGCTGAATGAGAATGACTCACAAATCTAGCCAATAAGAATAAAGATGTTTCTTAACTTGAAGACACTCTAGTGGTAAAAATTCGATTTTGAAATAGAAGCTTATAAGTACGAAAAATAAAATGATATATATATAGATGAGGCAGTGGTATTAAAAGTCTAGACGTATGTGTGAGAACAGCTTAGCTTTTCAATACACCAGTTTAATATGGATAAGAAAAAAAAGACGGTTCTAGAAGTGGAGACCTCCACGCGGTTAGAACTGAAAACGTTTAAAAATAAAACGGAAAACATCCACATCAAAACTGTATGAAATTCAAATTTGGACCCCACCCTTCCCTGGGAAAAAATCCTGGATCTGCCCCTGCACAATACAACTTTTCCATTTTACACGTGTACAACAGTTAATTTGTTTCTTAACCTTGAAAATGTGTCAATGGTTTTATTGTTGTATGATTTTTTCCAGTATCCGACACTGATTGTCTCTATGACATTTTGTTGATCAGTGTCAGCATTGGTAGCTTCACAAATTTCATCTAGTGTCATTACTTTTGGAACTGTATTTTCTGATATATGTCTACAGTATTCTTCAGCTTGGGTAGAGTATTTTTTTGTCCAAATATGCCATATTTGGATGTCTTGAAATATATTCAGCTGCATTTGTTTTCTCTGTTTTATATTTGACAATGAAATCATACTTTTGAAGACATAATCTCCACCATTCAATTCTTGCTGACAACTTTGATTTCGGATTGTTAAATATTGTTTCATGAGGCTGATGATCGCTGACTAGAGTAAAAGAATGTCTAAATAAATATAAATTGAAATGCTCACATGCCCATACTATTGCTAATCCCTCTTTCCCTGTTTGCGAGTAGCGTATTTCTACATCTGCCAGTGGTTTGCTAGCATAGGCTATTACTTTTCCATCCTGTTTTAACGATGCTCCCAGCCCTACTGTTGATACATCCACAATTAATGTTATGTCCTTTCTAGGATCAAAGTAAGCAATTACCTTTTCTCTTGTTAGGCTCTCTTTGAGTTTATCAAATGCCATTTGTTGTTTAACATTCCATTGTACACTTTGTTTAATCAGTACACGTAATGGTTCCCTTATTGTTGAATACTCAGGTATGAATCTGCTTGCGTAATTTGTCATACCTAAGAAATTACATACCTTTGATTGTGTCCACTTTCTTTGGATCAGCTGACATTCCATTTTTACTGAATATATGTCCATAAAACTCAAGTTTTGTGTTTATTGAACTCACACGTATCCTTACTTAATGTTAAATTTAATTCATTAAGATGGGCAAATGTCGCTTCCAGATGTATGTCATGTTCTTTTTCCATACACAATGATATCATCTGAGATGTTTCTTACCCCATCTAACCCTTCTAAAGCTGTACAGAGGGTGTTTTGGAAGATTTCTGCTGCTGATGATATGCCGAAACTTAATCGTTTGTACCTATGAAGACCAACATGTGTTGTATACGTTGTAATATTACGTGAATCTTCTGACAGCATCAACTAGTGATATGTCCCATTTAAATCCAGCTTCAAAAACACTGTTGCTCCATTTAAATCGAGAATCTTATCGTCCACCGTTGGTTATATGTGTCATTAGCATAATATTGCCTTGTTTGCTATTCTCATGTCTACACACATCCTTATTTGGTCTGGTCATTTTGGTTTTGGTGCAGCTACGATTTGAGATACCCACGGAGTTGGACCATTTACTTTTTCTATTATATCCAATTCTTCTAGTCGCTTTAATTCTTACTCAACCTTCTTTCCAACATGGAAAGGTGTGCACCTGTGTGGTTGGGTGGAAAGGTATGCGTCTGTGTGGTTGGGTGGAAAGGTATGTGTCTGTGGTTGGGTGGAAAGGTATGTGTCTGTGTGGTTGGGTGGAAAGGCATGCATCTGTGTGGTTGGGTGGAAAGGTATGCATCTGTGTGGTTGGGTGGAAAGGTATGCTTCTGTGTGGTTGGGTGGAAAGGCATGCATCTGTTCGGTTTGGTGGAAAGGCATGTGCCTGTGTGGTTGGGTGGAAAGGCATGCGCCTGTGTGGTTTGGTGGAAAGGTATGCGTCTGTGTGGTTGGGTAGAAAGGTATGCGTCTGTGTAGTTGGGTGAAAAGGTATGCGTCTGTGTGGTTGGGTGGAAAAGCATGTGTCTGTGTGGTTGGGTGGAAAGGCATGTGTCTGTGTGGTTGGGTAGAAAGGCATGCGCCTGTGTGGTTTGGTGGAAAGGCATGCGTCTGTGTGGTTGGGTGAAAAGGCATGTGTCTGTGGTTGGGTGGAAAGGTATCCGTCTGTGTCCAGTCTATGTGGTTTGGTGGAAAGGTATGCATCTGTGTGGTTGGGTTGAAAGTAAGGATGGCAACGAATGGCAATATTGATATTCGAATATTCTGTCATTCTTTCGAACGAATATTCGAATATATTCGGTCAAGATCTTAATAATAAATAATCATCAACTTTCTATCCCGAACGTTTTTACTCGGCATATTTGTTACTTTCTCTTTCAGCGGAAACGGTGCTGATGTATAAATACTAAAAAGCAAACACTTGGAATATCATTGTCGTCAAGATTCAACATGACGTGGAACTCGATGATGCATAATTAATAATAATAAATTAATAAATGCTATGTTATATTAGCTTTACTAAGTTAAATATTCGTATGTTTGTATAGTTTTTAAGTAATTAACTATTTATAAATGAAATTGAAAAACAAACATAAAAAAAAAAATATATATATAAGTAAATTCGTCTACTACTTGACGCGTTTATTATTCACAAGTACATAAACGGCCTTCAAATCAAAGAAGTGTGCACTTCAATTAGGTATAAAATTGGTAAATAAACAAACTTGCTCTCACTTTTTCAAAACAGGGTGATTTACAACAGACCGTAAAGGCAGATCGATGATTAAAATTGCCTAAGGCAAACAATTAAAGGATTACCGACCAGGACTCCTTATCACCTTGACAATGTCCAGTTGACACCCGTCTTAGGAGGAAATCAATAATTACCGTGTCTTAACCTGGTTGATATAACACCTTTCAAAACCATTTGTGGCAAAAATATTGAAATTGAAAATAAATAAAGAAAACAATTTGAATTTACTATATTATTTTGTTGTTGCGAATATTTGAATATCAATATGACATTCGAATATTCGGACGTATGACCGAATATTCGAATATCCGAATATTCGTTGACATCCTTAGTTGAAAGGTATGCATCTGTGGTTGGGTGGAAAGGTTTATGTCTGTGTGGTTGGGTGGAAAGGTATGCAACTGTGTGGTTTGGTGGAAAGGTATGCGTCTGTGTGGTTGGATGGAAAGGTATGCTTCTATGTGGTTGGGTGAAAAGGTATGAGTCTGTGTGGTTGAGTGGAAAGGTATGCATCTGTGTGGTTGGGCAGAAAGGTATGCATCTGTGTGGTTGGGTGGAAAGGTATGCGCCTGTGTGGTTTGGTGGAAAGGTATGCATCTGTATGGTTGAGTAGAAAGGTATGCATCTGCGTGGTTGGGTGCAAAGGTATGTGTGGTTTGGTGGAAAGCTATGTGTCTGTGTGGTTGGGTGGAAAGGTATGCATCTGTGTGGTTTGGTGAAAAGATATGCATCTGTGTGGTTGGGTAGAAAGGTATGCATCTGTGGTTGGTTGGAAAGGTATGCATCTGTGTGGTTGGGTGGAAAGATATGTGTCTGTGTGGTTGGGTGAAAAGGTATGCATCTGTGTGGTTGGTTGGAAAGGTATGCGTCTGTGTTGTTGGGTGGAAAGGTATGCACCTGTGTGGTTGGGTGGAAAGGTATGCGCCTGTGTGGTTGAGTGGAAAGGTATGTACCTGTGTGGTTTGGTGGAACCGTATGAATCTGTTTGGTTGGGTAGAAAGGTATGTGTCTGTGGTTGGTTGGAAAGGTATGCATCTGTGTGGTTGGATGGAAAAGTGTGCTTCTGTGTGGTTGGGTGGAAAGGTATGTATCTGTGTGGTTGGGCTGGAAAGGTATGCGACTGTGTGGTTGGGCGGAAAGGTAGTGCATCTGTGTGGTTGGATGGAAAAGTGTGCTTCTATGTGGTTAGGTGGAAAGGTATACGTCTGTGTGGTTGGTTGGATGGAAAAGTGTGCTTCTGTGTGGTTGGGTGGAAAGGTATGCATCTATGTGGTTGGGTGGAAAGGTATGTGTCTGTGTGGTTGGGTGGAAAGGTATGCGTCTGTGTGGTTTGGTGGAAAGGTATGCGTCTGTGTGGTTGGGTGGAAAGGTATGTGTCTCAGTGGTTTGGTGGAAAGGTATGCGTCTGTGTGGTTGGGTGGAAAGGTATGCGTCTGTGTGGTTGGGTAGAAAGGTATGTGTCTGTGTGCTTGAGTGGAAAGGTATGCGTCTGTGTGGTTGGGCAGAAAGGTATACATCTGTGTGGTTGGGTGGAAAGGTATGCGTCTATGTGGTTTGGTGGAAAGTTATGCATCTGTGTGGTTGAGTGAAAAAGTATGCATCTGTGTGGTTTGGTGGAAAGGTCTGTGTAGTTAAGTGGAAAGGTATGCATCTGTGTGGTTTGATGGAAAGATATGCTTCTGTGTGGTTGGGTGGAAAGGTATGCATCTGTGTGGTTGGATGGAAAAGTGTGCTTCTGTGTGGTTGGGTGGAAAGGTATGTGTCTGTGTGGTTGGTTGGATGGAAAAATGTGCTTCTGTGTGGTTGGGTGGAAAGGTATACATATATTTGGTTGGGTGGAAAGGTATGTATCTGTGTGGTTGGGGTGAAAGGTATGCGTCTGTGTAGTTTGGTGGAAAGGTATGCATCTGTGTGGTTTGGTGGAAAGGTATGTGTCTGTGTGGTTGGTTGGAAAGGTATGCATCTGTGTGGTTGGGTAGAAAGGTATGCATCTGTGTGGTTGGTTGGAAAGGTATGTTTCTATGTGGTTGGGTGGAAAGGTATGTGTCTGTGTGGTTGAGTGGAAAGGTATGCACCTGTGTTGTTGGGTGGAAAGGTCTGTGTGGTTTAGTGGAAAGGTATGCATTTCCGATTCCTTTATAGACATGTTGATATCTTTCACAGAGTTATTTACTCTTGTCTTCAGAAATAACTGATATCATTCATACAATTTGTAATTCTACACTTGTCTCATAGCTTAGTAAATTTCCTCTTTTTCCTTTAACAACATAGATTTCAGCTGTTGTGATTCTTTCTTTCATTTCTATTTCAGCTGCAAATTGTCCAATAGATTTTAAACTGTTTTCTGACCCATATGCAAATGCTTTTTAGCTCATCTGAGGTTAGTTATGATATCAAATTACTTCCCCATTTTTGTCTGTATATAGCAATTATTATAAGAAGAGGTAATAAACACTTTAAATAAACCTTTTTTCTGCTATTATTATACAATATTATACTAGATATAAGTTTTAAAAGATAATTCATCATAAAAAGATGAATGATACAATTATAATCAATGATTGAATATTATTCAAATATCATGAACCATTTAAAATAGGTGTTTTTCTGAATATAAAAGTCAGAGTTTTTATGGTTTAGACAGGGATGGTTTACTGCTTCATAATAAAGCAATACCATATTTTTAGCTAGTTTCATCACAGCAAGAAGTCTGCTTGAGATTTTCAGTGTCGAAGTGTAATTGAAATCTTGGAGGAGGAGCTTAATTGTTTTTTGGGGAGAGTGCACTGCAACAAAGATTGTTTCAAGCGATATACTTTTGGGAAGGCTTGTGTTTGAAACTCATAGGAATATTTATTGTGCTGGAACTGCGGATTGTTTCATGCAATGCACAATAGTTTAGTCTGATGCTTTAGTTTGAAACCGTTTCAAACATAACAGGTTAGTTTTGTGCTGGAACTGGATTTTTATATTAGTTCGAAGACTTAGCATCTATAGTAAAAACTTTAAAAGCCTTCTTGTCAGAATCTACTGACCTGATTTTGATGTAATTTTACTGACATTTACCATGGGTGAACCTCTACCAAGTTTAAACTCTTCTATGCATCTGTTACATCTTCAAAACAAATCAAAATTCTAACTACTTGCCCATCTTGTCTTTCTGGAATTTTGAGCGTACATGTTTTATATAATAATATATACTTATATTGGGTGACTCAAGGTCAGTCAGGTGAGCAATATAGGGCCATCTTGGCCCTCTTGTTTCATTGTTTGATTGAGCTTTTGTTTTGCCTCATACATTTTTCCTTTTGCTGGACAAGGTCTGTCCATGTGTGGAAATGTTCCTCCACAGTTCCTGCATGTTTGACAAGGTCTGTCCATGTGTGGAAATGTTCCTCCACACTTCCTGCATGTTTGACAAGGTCTGTCCATGTGTGGAAATGTTCCTTCACAGTTCCTGAATGTTTGACAAGGTCTGTCCATGTGTGGAAATGTTCCTCCACACTTCCTGCATGTTTGACAAGGTCTGTCCATGTGTGGAAATGTTCCTCCACACTTCCTGCATGTTTGACAAGGTCTGTCCATGTGTGGAAATGTTCCTCCACACTTCCTGCATGTTTGACAAGGTCTGTCCATGTGTGGAAATGTTCCTCCACACTTCCTGCATGTTTGCTTTTGTTCAAGCTTCAAATGTGTGCATTCTTTATGGCTTGCTTTGATTTTACAACTGTTTTCAGGTTTTGCAGTATCCTCAATATCACTTGCTTGTCTGTCTGATTATTCTTGAGGATTGAAAGGAGACTTAAAGACTTATTTCTTCTCTCAATGCATGAAGTCTCAATCTTGTAGAAATGCAGCCTTGTATGATCTATGATTTAATTTCTTTATCACTTATAATCTGCCAATTCATATATTATTGCTAAATGTCTTAGCTTTGTGTGAAACAAATCTATAGTGTCATTATTTGATTGTTTACATTGACAGAAATTGTATATTTCATGCTTTGTGTTCTTCTTTGGTGCGAAGTATTCCGTTAGTTTCTTCACTGCTGTTTCGTAGTCTTTTGTATCTTGTAACATTTCGAAAATGTGGTTAACATCTTCTCCAGGATAGTGCAGAAGTAACACACGTTTTCATTTTACATTTTTTATGTCCATTCCAACAAGCAAGTTTTCAAGACGATTAAACCATTTTCTCCATTTTACTTCAGCTGCGGCTTCATGCACAAGGAAACGATGATAAGATGGGCAATGCTGCTGCCACAGTTAAGTTAAATCCAATATCCTGATAAATAAGAGTGTTACTACAAGTGTACTACACGGTAAAAAGCTTATTATATCCTTGGAACTCTTTATAAACTTAATCCATGTGTATATGTTAAATAAACTTTATCCTCGTCGCCATTGTAATATTGCTGTTTATGGATAGGAATATAATAAATAATACAAGTGTTTGATACGTCTTTACTTGTTCGGTAATCTAACAGTGAATCCTCTAATTGCATATCAATAGATTACTGCTGGTCTTGACTCTTGACCTTAGCATCTTGGCTTATCATGAAAGAGGCAGTGGAATTAAAGTTGGTGCCTGTAACTGCTACAGTTATAAATAGAACATAGTCCAGAGATATGTTAACAGAGATAAGTTCAAAGATGAAGTGCACTTTATAGAACATTACAGGGTCTTGTATGTAAAATATAATCTACAGTAGGAAATTTAAACATATTTTTATATGCATATCCTGATATGCATTAGGGTAGTGTGACATATTGTGCATATCTAAGTGAAAGGAGTGGGGTATGTTTTTATTTTTAAACCAAACATTCAAAACTTCACTGTTTCTTTCACCTCTGCACAAAGTCCATTTGTAACCCACTAAATATGTCTTTGGTAACTGTGGTTACTTGTTATGTGTCTTTGGTAACTTTTGGTAACTAACTGTTTATCAATTACTCTTAAGGAATTTTATCCATTTTGTAACCCACACTATACAGTATGCCTTTGGTAACTTGGGTTACTTGTTATATGTAATCGGTAACTTTTGTTAACTACAGGATTATTTGGGAAACAATTTTTATGCCCCCCCCAAAAATTTTAGGGGTGGCATATGGTAATTGCAGTGTATGTCTGTCCAGTATTTCGTGTCCGGCCTGTAACTTTGTCGTGCATAGATGGATTTTGTTGATACTTGTTACAAATGATCAACAAAATATGGCGTTGTGACACGTAATACTCAGACTTCCACTTCAAAGGTCAAGGTCACAATTAAATTTTGTTTGACAACACTCTCAGTCTGTTTGACATTTCATGTCCAGTCTGTAACTGTCACCTATGGATAAATTTCAAAACCACTTGGCTCAATTCATTGGCATGACATGACAATGTGTCCGCATAATACCAACACCATTACTCCAAATACTTCAAGTCCTGTCTTAATATTCATGGATATATATAAATCCCTACTTATTTTAAAATATATTGTTATTTTCACAGACCATTTGATGGGCATGTGACACTTACCAGTGACCTTTCTTTTTTTTATTCTTTTTTGGAGGTGGTAAACTTTTTGTTCATTTTTATATATGAAAAAAAAAACCAACAGTATATATATTTCTGTTTATTTTTAATCATTTACTATTCATTAATAGAAAATTGTAGTGCCAAGAGTAATATGGACAATTTGTTAACTGAAAAAAATATTGAAGTTCCCATGCCTTATTAAAATCCTGTGATGTGTAGTTTGTTTCTGGACTTGATCATGATGATGTGTAGTTGTGTGTTTCTGGACTTCATCATCATGATGTGTAGTTGTGTGATTCTGGACTTGATCATCATGATATGTAGTTGTGTGTATCTGATCTTGATCATCATGGTGTGTAGTTGTGTGTATCTGGACTTGATGATGATGTTGTGTAGTTGTGTGTATCTGAACTTGATCATCATCATGTGTAGTTGTGTGTTTCTGGACTTGGTCATCATGGTGTGTAGTGTGTTTCTTGACTTGATCATTATGGTGTGTAGATGTGTGTATCTGGACTTGATCATCATGGTGTGTAGTTGTGTGTTTCCAGACTTCATCATCATGGTGTGAAGTTGTGTGTATTTGGACTTGATTATGATGATGTATAGTTGTGTGTATCAGGACTTGATCATCATGTTTTGTAAATGTGTGTTTCTGGACTCGGTCATCATAGTGTGTAGTTGTGTGTATCTGGACTTTATCATCATGGTGTGTAGTTGTGTGTATCTGGACTTTATCATCATGGTGTGTAGTTGTGTGTTTCTGGACTCAGTCATCATGGTTTGTAGTTGTGTGTATCTGGACTTTATCATCATGGTGTGTAGTTGTGTGTATCTGGACTTTATTATCATGGTGTGTAGTTGTGTGTTTCTGGACTCAGTCATCATGGTGTGTAGTTGTGTTTATCTGGACTTGATCATCATGGTGTGTAGTTGTGTGTTTCTGGACTTGATCATCGTGATGTGTAGTGTGTTTCTGAACTTGATCATCATGGTATGGAGTGTGTTTCTGGACTTGATCATTATGGTGTGTAAAGTGTTTCTGGACTTGATCATCATGGTGTGTGGTGTATTTCTGGACTTGGTCATCATAGTATGTACAGACCCTAAACCGCTCAAGTACCCCAAATGCACGCAAACGGAGTGCACTCAGAGCGTAAGCGGAGCGCGAGCGCAGCGCAGCCGGAGCGCGAACGGAGCGCAGATTGAGCGCTGACGGAGCGGACCTGGACCGTAAGCAAACGCTGAATTTTTAATAATAAACGCACTCCTGAACGCATGAAATAGATCGAGTGCACTCAGACACGCTGAATGCACTCAGATACGCTGAGTGCACTCAGATGCGCAGTATATGCAGTATACGCTAGACACAGTAAGATAACTGATAACAGAACTATTCGTGCGCTACTGAGTGCACTCGTTCATTCTGATACACTCTTTTTTCATCATTTGATCGTGAAATCGATACTTAAAATCGAGATTAAAAAGAAAATTTCTTTCACATAAATATAAACCATGTATTTTATATAAATGTTTTATTGTAAAACGCATGATACAACTTATTTTTGTCAACAATTTATCAATTATAGCATAAATATCAATATTTAGCTGATCAATACAATATTGTTTAAAATACCTATTATACAATAGACGACACATCAACAGTTATCTACGGTTAATTTAGTTGCATGTTTAAGCATGTTTTGGTTTGCGCAACAAAAATATAAATAATTAAAAATGTAATAAAATGTATATATATTGTGTAAATAACAATTCGAAAAGATGTAATATGAATTCACTATTTGCCGTGTTATTTCGATATAAATTAGTTATAGAACATACAATACATTTACTTTATTTCGATTTAAGCGTATACTGTTCCAAATACAAAAATATCAAAGCATGCGTGAAACAAACAAAACATAGATATGCGGAAAATTATATGATTATGATTCTATTTGTTTGGGTATTTCGGCAAAATAAAAATTACCAATTTTCAATTTAATTTGGACTTTAGTTTTATATTTTCCCCAAACATAGTTACACTGAGTTTGTGCTTAGTTGTGAACAAATGTACGTAAAACTGTTATATTGCAATTAAAGTGGAAACATTATACTCGTGCACATCTCATTAAAATAATAGTAATAAATTAATTGTATTCTAAAATATAAAGTGGGTCAGTAGTACAGCGGATAGGGTGCTAGCTATAGGCGGCAGAGGTCGCGAGTTTGACCCAGGCTCTACCCGACCTCTCGAAACACAATTCAGTACCAGATCTAATAAGGGAATGCACTGGAGAACGATATGCATAAGCTCCGAGCTTACTTCACAATCAAGCTAAATTAAATTAATGTAAAATAAAAGTATGTATGCCAAATTAACACGACAGACCGAAATAACACATTAGACACAGGAAATAAAAACTAGTAAACGTAAATTTCAAGGTGACCTTTCTGAGGTTGTGATTTTATACTGACTAAAGAACAGCTTTTGACCATCGGGAAGGTTGAAATAAACAAAAAAGAACATGTATGCACTGCCTATAAAATAGTAAATATATTGTTTTCCCGCTTTCCTACAAAATCGATACGCCTGATCACGTGCACGTAAGCACGTAACAATTAAGCCATTATATAAAAGCTGTGAAAGGGGCAACAAGTAAGAAATGACAATAATAATAAGAAGAATAATAATATTATAATATAATAATAAAGTAATATAGCAATAATAACAATACTATAAATAATAATGAAAATAATATTAGTAATAATAGTAATAAATAATGATAAAATATATAATAGATATTAATGATGATAATAACAATATTATAAAAAAAATTGATTTTGACTATATATTTCTTATCCAATCACATGCCGCGGGTTAAATTAAGATTCATTCATCTGGCATTAAATATGATCAAAATGAAAATTACACACCGGCAGGGTTCTTCGTGATCAATGGACCGATAAATCACCAATTAACTTTTTATTGACACACATGTGGTTCTCACCATGGGTATCTGTTTTGATGATTGCCATGCAACTCTTTCTTCATAACAGTAATTAAATTGTTATATTAATTGTGAATGACTGACCAGGTGCACGTCTCCAATATAAAAGCTGTGACAAATCAATAAGTCAATATGTATATTATAATAATAGCTCCAATGATAATAATATTAAAAAAAAAATAAAACAAATAATGAAAGTAAAAAATAATACAAATAAAATACTACATTTTTACAAGGAATTATTTAGAGACATTTAATTTTTATTAGTTTTAAAATTGTAGGATTGTTTTATTTTGTAAATTAACAATTCTGATTTTTAGTTGTATCTGTTTTTTATACGAGGTCGCTAAGGCAGCTGTGGTAAAATGACAGCCCTGAATACACATCCCTTAATACGTGTATGTCACACTTTCCACCATTCATTCAGAACTGGCGTTTTCGGTTCGTTAATTTAATGATATTAACATCATGATATTTACATACTAAAGCGTTCTGAAACTTCATATAACAAATATCTTAAATAATTTTTTTATTTGTTGTTAATTGGCTGGCAGTTTTCCTTTTTTATCTTTTCTTTTCAATCACATAATGTTGGCTCAATTAAGATTCATCCATCTGGCACGAATTACAATCAAAATGAAACCATACATATCTTCCGTGGTCAATAGACCGATAAGTCACCGCTTTAGCATATAACCTAATTGACACGGCTCTCACTGGCATGTGACATAACGTAATTAACACCACGGGTGTGTTGCTGCGTGTCATATAATTAGCGGTATAGCACAGTGGGTGTAGTTTCAAACAAGTTTAATATAGTTTGTCATTTTAAATAATATATTAACATAAAGCATACTATCAGTAAAATAATAGTTTGAGAAACCCGCTGAAAAAAGTTCATTGCAAGTATATTTATATACATAATGATAATGAAAATTATTATAAAAACTTAAAATATCAGAATATATTTTTTAAGTCTAGTGAAGCCACAATTGGACCCAAATCGAGAAAAACACTACAAGATTATTATTTTTCAAAAATCATTTATTATAATGTCGAATTGCATTGCACGGGTTATAATAAATTTTTCATCACCCTTGCAGTGCATATTATTGATTATAAAGCTTATTTTAGTTTGAACATTAACAAAACCAGTGATATATCCACATGTTGTTAAGTCACTGCTTACACTGAGCAGATTTATGGATTATTATAAGGCCAACGAGGTATCAACAGTATGGAATTATTAATTAAATTTAATTATTAATAACAATATATTTAGTTTATGTTGATGATGTATGTGTAAATTTTGTGGACAAACTTTATTGCTTTCCTGTTACAAACGGCTTACGGTATATCAAAGAAGATACTGACGCAAACACATGTCGGTCTGGATAACAGACGCCGGTATAACTTACGATATTCTTTGATCACCCAGACCACTGATCACATATCAAAACATAGACATTTCCGTTAAACATACCTACTATCGATACTAGCTTATCGGAAATTTACAACCTTTCGCCCAGCGGGTGACATAATATGTAGACAAACAATCGGATTATGAATTAATTTACCTTGACTAAATCCCATGGATACATTTTATTGCTCCATTGGAACAGATTAAATTAAAAAGTCAATATAGAATCATTTTAAGAGTTGAGATGTTGCGATTGGTTAATGGCCGGAAACCGAACTGAGCGAACTGAACGTTGAGTGAACGCTGAACGAAGCGAACGATAAGAGGAGTATTAAACAGAGCACTCAGATATACAGCGCTCGTGAGCGAATACCTGCGTTTGTGAGTGCATTAAATTAACCGCGTTTAATCGAGTGCACGCAAACGGAGCGCGAACGGAGTGCGAACTAAGCGCGAACGGAGTGCAAACTGAGCGCAAACAGAGTGCAATTTTGGGGTACTTGAGCGGTTTAGGGTCTGTAGTTGTGTGTATCTGATCTTGATCATCATGATGTGTAGTTGTGTATCTGGACTTGATCAACATGGCGTGTAGTCGTGTGTTTCTGGACTTGATCACCATGGTGTGTAGTTGTGTGTATCTGGATTTGATCATCATGCTGTGTATCTGGACTTGATCATCATGGTGTTTATTTGTATTTTTCTAGATTTGGTCATTATGGTGTGTAGTTGTGTGCATCTGGACTTGATCATTATTAAGTGTAGTTGTACATATTTGGACTTGATCATCATGGTGTGTAGATGTGTGTATCTGGACTTGATCATCATGGTGTGTAGTTATGTGTATCTAGACTTGATCATCATGGTGTGTAGTTGTATGAATCTGGATTTGGTCATTATGGTATGTAGTTGTGTGCATCTGGACTTGATCGTCATGATGTGTAGTTGTGCGTATCTGGACTTGATCATCATGCTGTGTATCTGGACTTGATCATCATGGTGTTTATTTGTATTTTTCTAGATTTGGTCATTATGGTGTGTAGTTGTGTGCATCTGGACTTGATCATCATTAAGTGTAGTTGTGCATATCTGGACTTGATCATCATGGTGTGTAGATGTGTGTATCTGGACTTGATCATCATGGTGTGTAGTTATGTGTATCTAGACTTGATCATCATGGTGTGTAGTTGTATGAATCTGGATTTGGTCATTATGGTATGTAGTTGTGTGCATCTGGACTTGATCGTCATGATGTGTAGTTGTGCGTATCTGGGCTTGATCATCATGCTGTGTATCTGGACTTGATCATCATGGTGTTTATTTGTATTTTTCTAGATTTGGTCATTATTGTGTGTAGTTGTGTGCATCTGGACTTGATCATCATTAAGTGTAGTTGTGCATATCTGGACTTGATCATCATGGTGTGTAGATGTGTGTATCTGGACTTGATCATCATGGTGTGTAGTTATGTGTATCTAGACTTGATCGTCATGGTGTGTAGTTGTATGAATCTGGATTTGGTCATTATGGTATGTAGTTGTGTGCATCTGGACTTGATCGTAATGATGTGTAGTTGTGCGTATCTGGACTTGATCATCATGCTGTGTATCTGGACTTGATCATCATGGTGTTTATTTGTATTTTTCTAGATTTGGTCATTATTGTGTGTAGTTGTGTGCATCTGGACTTGATCATCATTAAGTGTAGTTGTGCATATCTGGACTTGATCATCATGGCGTGTAGATGTGTGTATCTGGACTTGATCATCATGGTGTGTAGTTATATGTATCTAGACTTGATCGTCATGGTGTGTAGTTGTATGAATCTGGATTTGGTCATAATGGTATGTAGTTGTGTGCATCTGGACTTGATCGTCATGATGTGTAGTTGTGCGTATCTGGACTTGATCATCATGCTGTGTATCTGGACTTGATCATCATGGTGTTTATTTGTATTTTTCTAGATTTGGTCATTATGGTGTGTAGTTGTGTGCATCTGGACTTGATCATCATTAAGTGTAGTTGTGCATATCTGGACTTGATCATCATGGTGTGTAGATGTGTGTATCTGGACTTGATCATTATGGTGTGTAGTTATGTGTATCTAGACTTGATCGTCATGGTGTGTAGTTGTATGAATCTGGATTTGGTCATTATGGTATGTAGTTGTGTGCATCTGGACTTGATCGTCATGATGTGTAGTTGTGCGTATCTGGACTTGATCATCATTGTGTTTAGTTGTGTGTTTCTGGACTTGATCTTCATGGTGTGTAGATGTGTGTATCTGGAATTGATCATCATGATTTGTAGTTATGTGTATCTAGACTTTATAATCATGGTGTGTAGTTGTGTGCAGCTGGACTTGATGGTCATGGTGTGTAGTTGTATGTATCTGGATTTGGTGATTATGGTATGTAGTTGTGTGCATCTGGACTTGATCGTCATGATGTGTAGTTGTGCGTATCTGGACTTGATCATCATTATGTGTAGTTGTATGTTTCTGGACTTGGGTATCATGGTGTGTAGTTGTGTGTATCTGGACTTGATCATCATGGTGTGTAGTTGTATGTATCTGGATTTGGTCATTATGGTGTGTAGTTGTGTTCATCTGGACTTAATCATCATGATGTGTAGCTGTGCGTATCTTGACTTGATCATCATGGTGTGTAGTTGTGTGTATTTGGACTTGCATGGTGTGTTGTTGTGTGTTTATACACTTGATCATTATGATGTGTAGTGTTTCTGGACTTGATCATCATGGTGTGTAGTGTGTTTCTTGACTTGATCATCATGGTGTGTAGTTTGTTTCTGGACTTGATCATCAGTGTGTGTAGTTGTTTGTTTCTGGACTTGGTCATCATGGTGTGTAGTTGTGTGTTTCTGGACTTGATTATCATGGTATGTATTGTATTTCTGGACTTGGTCATCATGGTTTGTATTTGTGTGTATCTGATCTTGATCATCATGATGTGTAGTTTTGTGTTCTGGACTTGATCATAATGGTGTGTAGTTGTATGTATCTTGACTTGATCATCATGGTGTGTAGTGTGTTTTTGGATTTGGTCATTATGGTGTGTAGTTGTTTGCATCTGGACTTGATCATCATGGTGTGTAGTGTGTTTCTTGACTTGATCATCGTGGTGTGTAGTGTGTTTCTGGACTTGATCATCATCGTGTGTAGTTGTGTGTTTTTGGACTTCATCATCATGGTGTGAAGTTGTGTGCATTAGGACTTGATTATGATAATGTGTAGTTGTGTGTATCAGGACTTGATCATCATGGTGTGTAGTTGTGTGTTTCTGGACTCGGTCATCATGGTGTGTAGTTGTGTGTATCTGGACTTTATCATCATGGTGTGTAGTTGTGTGTATCTAGACTTGATCATCATGGTGTGTTGTTGTGTGTTTCTAGAGTTTGTCATTATGTTGTGTAGTTGTGTGTATCTGGACTTGATAATCATGATGTGCAGTTGTTTGTATCTGGACTTGATCATCATGGTGTGTAGTTGTGTGTTTCTGGAGTTGGCCATCAATGATCATGATGTGTAGTTGTGTATTTCTAGACTTGATCATCATGATGTGTAGTTATGTGTATATGGACTTGACCATCATGATGTGTAGTTGTGTATTTCTAGACTTGAGCATCATGATGTGTAGTTATGTGTATATGGACTTGACCATCATGATGTGTAGTTGTGTGTATCTGGACTTGGTCATCATGGTGTGTAGTTGTGTGTTTCTATACTTGATCATCATGGTGTGTAGTTGTGTGTTTCTAGACTTGATCATCATTGTGTGTAGTTGTGTGTTTCATGACTTGATCATCATAATGTGAAGTTGTGTGTTTCAAGACTTGATCATCATGGTGTGTAGTTGTGTGTTTCTAGACTGGATCATCATGGTGTGTAGTTGTGTGTTTCTATACTTGGTCATCATGATGTTTAGTTTTGTGTTTCTGGACTTGATCACCATGGTGTGTAGTTCTGTTTGTGTGTTTCTGGAGTTGATCATCATGCTGTGTAGTTGTGTATTTCTGAACTTGATTATCATGGTGTGTATTTGTGTTAATGTGTTTCTGGACTTTATTATCATGATGTGTAGTTGTGTTTATGTGTTTCTGGACTTTATTATCATGATGTGTAGTTGTGTTTATGTGTTTCTGGACTTTATTATCATGGTGTGTAGTTGTGTTTTGTGTTTCTGGACTTTATTTTCATGGTGTGTAGTTGTGTTTGTGTGTTTATGGATTTTATTATCATGGTGATGTAGTTGTGTTTGTGTGTCTGGACTTTATTTTCATGGTGTGTAGTTGTGTTTGTGTGTTTATGGATTTTATTATCATGGTGTGTAGTTGTGTTTGTGTGTCTGGACTTTATTATCATGGTGATGTAGTTGTGTTTGTGTTTCATAATGTATACTGGTGTGTAAATGTAAAATTACCAACATGGCACTTTGAATTTTTTTATATTATTATACCAATATTTTTTTTTTATATCAAACAATGTAATGAAGCTACTGGAATGTTAAAATCTGGATCAAAAGTTGCTTTACTTTAGTAAACATCAAGATGTAAGGGTTGATACTAAAATATACTTTCACAGTAGTTATATAAACATAATATCTTGAACATATTCTTGAATTAGCAAAATTGGTGTATTAACGTCAAAGTTATGGCCCTTTAAACATTTCAAAACGCTTTATTTGACCTTGTGTGCACTCTAGCACCCTCATTCTTTATTTTATTCCTTATCAAACTTACACAGTAGTTATATAACCATAATATTTTTGACAAGTTCTTGAACTGGCTAAATTGGAATATTAATGTCAGAATAATGGCCAATGAATTGTCAAAAACTGCACTATTTGACATTGTAGGCACTCTAGCACCAGCAGTTTTCATTTGATTATCACAGTGCCAGACTTACTTAATGCCTGAGTTATGTCCTTTGAGTTGTCAAAAATTGCATATTTGACCTTGTGTGAATTTTAGTACTCGCAAATTTCACTTGATGTCAACCAAACTTACTTAGTAGTTATATAACCATAATATCTTGGACAAGTTCTTGAACTGACCAAATCAGATACACTGTAACTATTGTCAAAGTTATGACCTTTGAATCATCAAAAATGTGTTTTTTGTTGTTGTGTACACTCTAGCATGTGCAGTTTTTATTTGATCCTCATTAAACTAATGCAGTAGTTATATAACTATAATATCTAGGACATGGTTTTGATCTGGCTAAATCAGATGATTGGTGTTGGAGTTAGACCTTTGAATTGTCAAAAACTTTGTTATTTGACTTTGTGTGCATCTGGTACTTGCAGTTTTCATTTAATCTTTGAGAGACTTACACAGTTATTATGTTACCACAAAGATTTGAACAAGTTTTTGAACTGGCCAATCGGATAAATATTGTTAGAGTTATGGTCCTTGAATTGTCAAAAAATTGTGTGTATTTGATGTTGTGATCACTCTAGTTTATATTTGATCTTCATTAAACTTACACAGTTGTTATGTAACCATAATATCTTGGGCAAGTTCTTGAACTGGTCAAATTGGATAAAAAATGTTGGGTGTTATGGTCCTTGAATCAACAAAAATTGCATTATATGAATTTATGTACACTCTATCACCTGCAAAAAATTGGCATTGCCTCCTCTGCCACAAGTGAGTGATTTAGGGCCAATCTGGCCCTCTTGTTTATTTAGACTCTTAGTGTATTTAGACAAAATTTAATGCTTGTTATTAAAATGAATATAATATGATTATGATTTTTTCCAAATTACTTTAAGATGGCATTTGTACCAGTCCTTGTTGCAATTAAAATAAATTCAGTCTTTGTAAGAACATTACGACAGTCAAACAAAACTATATTTGAACAATATTTTGTACATTTTATTATAGGTTCCTTTAATCATTCACGATGACTTCAGAAAGGACAGGTAGGCTGTCTCTGAATAAAAAGGCAGCAGTGAAGAAGATAACAAATAAACCAGCACCAACAAACACAATATTGTCAATGTTTAAGAAACAGACTGACAACAGCAGAAAGTCTGAGCAACCCATAATTGTTGAATCTGGCAGTGAGGGTGATGTTATTATAACAAAGGTGACAACCTCAAACACTGGCACTGTTCTCACTGGGAATATAGGTGACCATCATACATATCACGCAGATGATCACGATAGTAAATTTGCTAAGAAATCAAAAGTAAAAGGAAATAGAAATCTGAGTCTTTGTAAGGGAGATAAGATAAAAACCAAATATGAGGAGCATGAGAAAAGTAAATGTTCAGAACTATCAAAACAAAAAAATAAAGTAGTTTCGATAGATACAAAACCTTCAGCAAGCCATTACAGATTACGTAGAAGGAAAACTGTACCATATTTAGACAGTTTAGATAGCAAGAGCATTGAAGAATCAGAAGCAACTAATCATGACATTGATACTGATGGGCACATGCAAATATCAAATGCAGTGAGAAAAAACAACATTGAAGATGACAAAAGAATAAATAGAGGAAAAAGGAAATTGTCTTTAAAGAAGTCTAAGACTGAAAGCAATATTTTGAGTTCAGAAACAAAACAGAAATATAAAAGAATCTCAGAAGATAAAAATAGTATCTGCAACACTAGCAACAGTATGGAGTTAACTCTTGAAAAAAATGATTCCAAGACAATCTTAGTTCAGAAAACAAGGCTGCCACAAATAGATGCATGTGACAGCAATAATAGAGGAGTGAATATTGAAGTGCCAAACTCTGATAATGCTGCACCAGATGCTTCACAGACAACACTGGATGATGTTAAAGAAATACCAAATTGTCCAGACAATGTTCAAATGTCAGCAGGCTCTAGAAATGCTGAAGAAGGAATAATGCTATCCCTAAGAGAGACCTACAGCCTACCATACTACCTTGAAAACTTTAGAACCATATTAGATACTGTGTTGGTAGATGAAAAAAATGCAAAGCTGTTTAACTCACAAGATATGGCTTACATCACAGCTTTTAATCAAATTTCTGGTAAAGTATTATTATCCCCTGCTTTTCGAAAAAGATTGGGGGATACTGAAATGGCATCTGTCCACACACACACATGTGTATTTAGGTGTTTAGAGCCTAGGGTTAGCAATATTTTTGGACAGTTGAAAAACAGTTGGAAAAAAATTATGTGGCTGTGTCTTAACACTTAAAAATGCTTTTATGTGGCTAAAATATATGTTGTGTGGCTAAATTTTAGCCACACAAATAATCAGCTGGGTGCATAGAAGCCACTTAAATACACATTAGTTTGTCTCTCTGTCCGTCTGTCCATCAAGTTTTGGGGCAATATTTTTGCAGAAACAGTTTTAGCTTGATTCAAATGAAACTTGCTGTACACCAAGTACATGGTCTGAACATGTGTCTGTGATCTTAACATTCCGATTTAATTATTTTTTTTGAGTTATGGTCATTTGTTCTCTTAACTCAGATTTTAAGTCATTCTTTGGACCAACAACCTTGTGGATACAACTTCTAAATCAGGTTTTAACCAGATTCAACTGGAACGTGCTGTAGAGCAAGTTCATGACCCAAATATATGCATTTGATTTTGGTCCTTTGTTATTTAAACTTGACTTTTATATTACACTTTGGAGCAACAGCCATGCGGACGCTACTTCTCCAACAGTTTAGTTTTTTTAGCCATTTCTCATGATGATTTGAACATGAACCTGCGATCAATTCAACAATTCTTTGAATGAGTTTTCTTATGTATTTACATTACACTTTAGAATAACAACCTTGTGGGCGTAACTCCCTCCACAGTTTTAGTCCGTGCTATATTGATTTAATGCTTTCTTACTGACTTATGGCCCTTTGATCTTTTAAATGAAATTACATTTATTGCAGTTTTGTATTTCAGTCTATAAGTATTGAGTTACAGCACCTGCCATTTTGAATTTTCTTATGAAGTCAGGCCTTCTGGAAGTGATGACTTTAATTTGTAAAGAGCCAGTTACCTTAAAGGTCAAGGTCACTTAAGTCACATCCCATCCACCTCTACATTTTTTTTTTCTTATGTCCTATCATACCACTCCCAACTCCCCCGACACCCTTTAAAATATTCTGCTCATCTATTTCTTCACTTATTGTTTAACCTTTGCCTTGATTTTGTTTCAACCCACATATGTCCCCACCCACAAACAATTTTTTTAACATTACAATATTGTTTTACACCTCAGGCATTATAATGCAGTGTTCCAGTACCCACATCCACAGGCAATGATAATTTACACCTCAGTCATTATAATGCAGTGTTCAAGTACCTACATCCACAGGCAATTGTTATATACACCTCAGTCATTACAATGCAGTGTTCCAGTACCCACATCCACAGGCAATGGTTATTTACTCCTCAGTCATATAATGCAGTGTTCCAGTACCCATATCCACAGGCAATAGTTATTTACACCTCAGTCATTATAATGCAGTAACCACGTCAACAGGCAATGATTATTTACACTTCAGTCATTATAATGCAGTGTTCCAGTACCCACGTCTATAGGCAATGGTTATTTACACCTCATTCATTATAATGCAGTGTTACAGTACCCACATCCACAGGCAATGGTTATTTACACTTCAGTCATTATAATGCAATGTTCCAGTGCCCACATCCAAAGGCAATGGTTATTTACACCTCAGTCATTATAATGTAGTGTTCCAGTTAACACATCCACAGGCTAAAGGTAATTTACACCTCAGTCACTATAATGCTGTGTTCCAGTACCAACATCCACAGGCAATGGTTATTAACACCTCAGGCATTATAATACAGTGTTCCAGTACCAATCACCACAGTCAATGGTTATTTACACCTATACATTATAATGCAGTGTTCCAGTACCCACACCCACAGGCAATGGTTTTTAACACCTCAGGCATTTTAATACAGTGTTCCAGTTGCCACCTCCACAGTCAATGGTTATTTACAACTTAGGCATTATAATGCAGTGTTCCAGTACCCACAACCACAGGCAATGGTTATTTACACTTCAGTCATTTTAATGCAGTGTTCCAGTACCCACATCCATACGCAATGGTTATTTACACCTCAGTCATTATAATGCAGTGTTCCAGTACCCACATCCACAGGCAATGGTTATTTACTCCTCAGTCATTGTGATGATGTGTTCCAGTAACCACATTCACATGCAATGGTTATTTACACCTCAGTCATTATAATGCAGTGTTCCAGTACCTACATACACAGCCAATGGTTATTTGCATCTCAAGCACTATAATGCAGTGTTCCAGTACCAACATTCGCAGGCAATGGTTATTTACACCTCAGTCATTATAATGCAGTACCCACATCCACAGGCAATGATTATTTACACCTCAGTTGTTATGATGCAGTCATCCAATCTACAGGCAATAGTTATTTACACTTCAGGCATTATAATGCAGTGTTCCAGCACCCACATCCAAAGGCAATGGTTATTAACATATCAGTCATTATAATGCAGTGTTCCAGTACCCACATCCACAGGCAATGCTTATTCACACCTCAGTCATTATAATGCAATCTTCCAGTACTCACATCCACAGGTAATGATTATTTACACCTGAGTCATTATAATGTAGTGTTCCAGTACCCACATCAGCAGGCAATGGTTATTTACACCTCAGGCACTATAATGCAGTGTTCCAGTACCTACATCCACAGGCAATAGTTATTTACACCTCAATCATTATAATGCAGTACCCACATCCACAGGCAATGGTTATTTACACATCAGTCATTATAATGCAGTACCTACATCCACAGGCAATAGTTATTTACACATCAGTCATTATAATGCAGTACCTACATCCACAGGCAATAGTTATTTACACGTAAGTCATTATAATGCAATCACACATCAACAGGCAATGGTTATTTACACCCCAGTCATTATGATGCAGTGTTCCAGTACCCACATCAATAGGCAATGGTTATTTACACCTCATGCATTATAATGAAGTGATCTATTACCCACATCTGCAGGCAATGGTTATTTACACCTTAGTCATTATAATGCAGTGTTCCAGTACCCACATTCATAGGTAATGGTTATTTACACCTAAGTCATTATAATGCAGTGTTCCAGTATCCACATCTACAGGCAATGGTTATTTACAACTCATTCATTATAATGCAATGTTCCAGTAACCACATCCACAGGCAATGGTTATTTAAACCTCAGTCATTATAGTGCAGTGTTCCAGTACCCACATCCAAAGGCAATGGTTATTTACACCTCAGTCATTAAAATTCAGTGTGCCAGTACCCATATCCACAGACAATGGTTATTTACACCTCAGTTATTATAATGCAGGGTTCCAGTACCCATACCCACAGGCAATATTTATTAACACTTAAGTCATTATAATGCAGTGTTACAGTACTCACATCCCCAGGCAATAGTTATTTACACCTCTGTCATTATAATGCAGTGTTCCAGTACCCACATCTACATGCAATGGTTATTTACTCCTCAGTCATTATAATGCAGTGTTCCAGTACCCACATCCACAGGCAATAGTTATTTACACCTCAGTCATTATAATGCAGTGTTCTAGTACCCACATCTACAGGCAATGGCTATTTTCTCCTCAGTCATTATAATGCAGTGTTCCAGTACCCACATCCACAGGCAATGTTTATTTACACCTCAGTCATTATAATGCAGTGTTCCAGTACCCACATCCACAGGCAATGTTTATTTACACCTCA
This sequence comes from Panopea generosa, assembly GCA_029582155.1. NCBI lineage: Eukaryota > Metazoa > Mollusca > Bivalvia > Adapedonta > Hiatellidae > Panopea > Panopea generosa. Next base: position 57,510,645 of record CM055898.1, on the reverse strand, counting down.
GTCATTATAATGCAGTGTTCCAGTACCCACATCCACAGGCAATAGTTATTTACACCTGGGTCATTATAATGCAGTGTTCCAGTACCCACATCCATAGGCAATGGTTATTTACTCCTCAGTCATTTTAATGCAGTGTTCAAGTACCCACATGTTCACTGTTCTGGTTAAATTATCAACCCCTGTGTGGTTCTAGGGAGCTATGAGTGATGGCAAGAATAGGATCACTGTGGCTTATGCATGTCGTAAGAAGCGACTAATTGAGTAATATGATAGAATTTGCTCAAACTCTTCAGTTCTGCAGGTATCAAGGTTCTAGGTTCAATCTGCATATTCATTTGTTGATGTATTTTTTTTAATCTGTATGTTAATTTTTGTACATGTAGAGTGAACCTGGAATCTTCCTTCCTGTTAGCGTGGAATAACCTATAATGTGTTGGTACGCCGTAAAACCCTATTCATTCATTCATTCATTCATTCATTCATTCATTCATTCAAGTACCCACATCAACAGACAATAGTTATTTACACCTCAGTCATTATAATGCAGTGTTCCAGTACCCACACCCACAGGCAATGGTTATTTTGATCAATCCGTGGCCCTTATGAGCAGGGGATATGAATTTTCTTGTTTTTTATAGTATTTATATTATCTGGTAGAAAATGCATTTTTATTGTTTTTACTATACTAGCCACAGGCCAGAGGGAAGCCAGCTAATGGTAAATTGTCTGTCATGTAATTCCGTCTGTTGTCTGTCCGTTAACTTTTCTTCAAACATTCAGTTTTCATCTAATCCTGACCAAAATTGTCAGAATGTTTATATATTTGAAAGTTCAGATGAGATTTTACCAAAACCATTAGAGTTATACCCTGGAGTCATTGAAAAATGTTGATTATTTTCTTGAAAACTCTTAACAACTTTAGCTCTGCTCCAGTCTTAGAAATGACATAGTTATGGTCCTTGACTGTTGAAAAATACTGCCATTTGTTTTATCAGATTGTGATAAAACTTGCTGAGAATGTTATTGACTAAAAAAGCTCAAACAATTCTTGAACTGGCCATAACAGACCAACATTGTGAGTATAGTCCCTAACATTAAAAGGAAGCTTGGGATTGTTTTTAGCTCTACTGGCCAAAGGCCAGAAGTGCCTATGCGATGGCGCGTTGTCTGTCGTCCGTCGGCCGTCATCTGTCGTCTGTTAGCAGCACTTTCTCTGAAACCACTAGGCCAATTAAACTGAAATTTCACATGCATGTCTGTTGCATAGGAGACTGTACAGAAGATTTTTTTTTCCGATCTGAAATTCAAGATGACCAGCGTTACTAAAAATAGTCCAAAACTTAAAAAATCTTCTCCTCATGAACAACCCAACAGATTTTCAAAATGTTTATGAAGTAATGATGACCAACTATAGTACTGTTAGATTTGTTCAAATGGTGTCCCTAGGGTTAAATATGACCTCGCCCCGAGGGTTCAATTAGGGGTCACATGTCATTATAATATTTTTTTTTTTTTTTTTTTAAATTGAAATGATTTTGCCTATATCTTCACAGAAGCATTGTTTGGTGAAGGAAGTTCAGATTTGTAAAAATGAATGGGTTCCACTGTCTTACGGGGTCAGGAGGGGTCCCAAAAGGGTAAAAACTGGGAATTACTAAAATCGTTTTCTTGACAACCGGTATGTCAGATTTGTTCATATTTGGCATAAATTATCCCTATGTGTAGGGGTTTGATTGCAGATAAGAATTTAGGGGCTAAAATTTATAGAGGCCCTGTAAGGGGACTTAGAAATTTACATAGGGATACTATGGGAAAACAGAAAATTCTCTTTTTCTTTCATTTATTCTGAAACCACTAGGCCAATTAAACTGAAACTTCACATGCATGTTTCTGTTGCATAGGAGACTATACAGAAGATTTTTTTTTTCGATCTGAAATTAAAGATGGCTACAGTTACTAACAATAGTCCAAAACTTAAAAAATCTTCTTCTCATGAACGGCCCAACAGATTTTCAAAATGTTTATGTAGTAATGATGACCAACTATAGTATTGTTAGATTTGTTCAAATGGTGTCCCTAGGGTTAAATATGACCCCGCCCCGAGGGTTCAATTAGGGGACACATGTCATTATAATATTTTTTTTTTTTTTTAAAAAATGGAAATGATTTTGCCTATATCTTCACAGAAGCATTGTTAGGTGAAGGAGGTTCAGATTTGTAAAAATGAATGGGTTCCACTGTCTTACGGGGTCAGGAGGGGCCCCAAAAGGATAAAAATTGGGAATTACTAAAATCGTTTTTTTGACAACCGGTATGTCAGATTTGTTCATATTTGGCATAAATTATCCCTATGTGTAGGGGTTTGATTGCAGATAAGAATTAAGGGGCTAAAATTTATAGGGGCCCTGTAAGGGGACTTACAATTTTACATAGGGATACTATGGGAAAACAGAAAATTCTCTTTATCTTTCATTTATTCTGAAATCACTAGGCCAATTAAACTGAAACTTCACATGGGTGTTTTTATTGCATAGGAGACTATACAGAAGATTTTTTTTTTTCGATCTGAAATTCAATATGGCCGCCATTACTAAAAATAGTCCAAAACTTAAAAAATGTTCTTCTCATGAACAGCCCAACTGATTTTCCAAATGTTAATGTAGTAATGATGACCATCTATAGTTTTGTTACATTTATTCAAATGGTGTCCCTAGGGTTAAATATGACCCCGCCCCGAGGGTTCAATTAGGGGACACATGTCATTATAATATTTTTTTTTTTTTTTTAAAAATGGAAATGATTTTGCCTATATCTTCACAGAAGCATTGTTAGGTGAAGGAGGTTCAGATTTGTAAAAATGAATGGGTTCCACTGTCTTACGGGGTCAGGAGGGGCCCCAAAAGGATAAAAATTGGGAATTACTAAAATCGTTTTTTTGACAACCGGTATGTCAGATTTGTTCATATTTGGCATAAATTATCCCTATGTGTAGGGGTTTGATTGCAGATAAGAATTAAGGGGCTAAAATTTATAGGGGCCCTGTAAGGGGACTTACAATTTTACATAGGGATACTATGGGAAAACAGAAAATTCTCTTTTTCTTTCATTTATTCTGAAATCACTAGGCCAATTAAACTGAAACTTCACATGGGTGTTTTTATTGCATAGGAGACTATACAGAAGATTTTTTTTTTTCGATCTGAAATTCAATATGGCCGCCATTACTAAAAATAGTCCAAAACTTAAAAAATGTTCTTCTCATGAACAGCCCAACTGATTTTCAAAATGTTAATGTAGTAATGATGACCATCTATAGTTTTGTTACATTTATTCAAATGGTGTCCCTAGGGTTAAATATGACCCCGCCCCGAGGGTTCAATTAGGGGACACATGTCATTATAATATTTTTTTTTTTTTTTAAAATGGAAATGATTTTGCCTATGTCTTCACAGAAGCATTGTTTGGTGAAGGAGGTTCAGATATGTAAAAATGACTGAGTTCCACTGTCTTAAGGGGTCAAGAGGCGCCCCAAAAGGGTACAAATTGGGAATTACTAAATTCGTTTTCTTAAGAACCGGTATGTCAGATTTGTTCATATTTGGCATAAATTATCCCTATGTGTAGGGGTTTGATTGCAGATAAGAATTTAGGGGCTAAAATTTATAGGGCCCCTGTAAGGGGACTTAGAATTTTACGTAAGGATACTATGGGAAAACATAAAATTCTCTTTTTCTTTCATCTGTTCCGAAACCACTAGGCCAGTTAAACTGAAACTTCACATGGGTGTTATTATTGAATAGGAGACTATACAGAAGATTTTTTTTTTCGATCTGAAATTCAAGATGGCCGCCGTTACTAAAAATAGTCCAAAACTTAAAAAATCTTCTTCTCATGAACGGCCCAACAGATTTTCAAAGTGTTTATGTAGTAATGATGACCAACTATAGTTCTGTTAGATTTGTTCAAATGGTGTCCCTAGGGTTAAAAATGACCCTGCCCCGATATTCAATTAGGGGACTTATGTCAATATAATATTTTTATTTATTTTTTTTAAATGGAAATGATTTTGCCTATATTTTCACTAAAGCATTGTTATGTGAAAGAGGTTAAGATTTGTAAAAATGACCGGGTTCCTATGTCTTATGGGGTCAGGAGGGGCCCCAAAAGGGTACAAATTAGGAATAAGTAAAATTGTTTTCTTAAGAACCAGTATGTCAGATTTGTACATATTTTATATAAATTATCCCTAAGTGTAGGGGTTTGATTGCAGATAAGAATTTGGGTGCTAAAATATTTATAGGGGCCCTGTAATGGGACTTAGAATTTTACCTAGGGATACTATGGGAAAACAGAAAATTCTCTTTTTTTTTTTTCATTTATTCTGAAACCACTAGGCCAATTGAATTGAAACTTCACATTGGATGTTTCTATTGCATAGGAGACTATACAAAAGTTGTTTTTTTTTATCTAAGATTCAAGAAGGCCAATGTTTCTATTGCATAGTAGAATTTCAAAAAGTGCTATGGCCACTATGAGTCAGAAGAGCATCCTCAGGCCCTCTTGGGCCTCTTGTTTAAGTTAATCAGTCAAGGTGAGAAAAAGATAATTACTGCTTTGTTAACACAATAGAACCTTCCAGTTTTATCCAAACAAAAAACTTGTCAAGGATGTTAATGATTAAGAAATGTCAAACGTTTTTGTGAACCAGTCAAAATGGACAATAATGCCAAACACTTTCTTGAACCAGTCAAAATGGACCATAATGCCAAACACTTTCTTGAAACAGTCAAAATGGACCATAATGCCAAACACTTTCTTGAAACAGTCAAAATAGGACCATAATAAGCAGTAGAGCGATTCTTGTTAAATAATATACCCTTTGTAAAATAAAAATTGCAGTGATTGGTTGCTTTAAGGTATTTTTCGTAAATATGTATTTATTTTTTAGCATGCTTGTATCTCATTAACTTGAAACTAACCCAACTTCAATGAAACTTAATTATGTTCACTACCATTAAGGTGACTCAGAAGGACATGTGAGATAACTTCATTATGATTTTAGGCAGAATTATAGCCCTTTATACTTAGAAATGGGTTCAATTTTTTAGCAAGCTTATTTCAAGGTAACTACTACATGTAAGCATATGTTAATGAAACGGCACATGCATGTTCAACTACATTAAAAGCTCTCAAGGGGACAAGTGGGATAACTTGCTTTTAATTTTAGGATGGATTATGGTACCTTTTATGCTAAGAACATAATTTTATAATCAGCTCCTATCTTAAAAACTTCTAGCCCAACATTAATGAGACTTCACATATATGTTCACTTCTATTCAAGGGGACAAAATGGATTAAGATTTGTTGACTAACATGATATCTTGTTATGCCTATAAATTATTCTATTATTGTGTTTTTATTTCATTGAGTGCATTTATGTGGGTACTTGAATGTATTGGATCCCTTTATTTGCCAAAAAATGAATGGCAAGATAAACAATGAATTGAAGAATTGCTCTGATATCAGTTATGGAAGTTAATTTCTATTTCAGAACCATGTCAGAAGTTGTATGTCCGGATATTTTCTCGCAAGTTGGCATGGCTACCATTGACAAAACTGAAATACCCAGGAATCAGTGGAAACATTTCAGAACTTGTTGAACAACTTGTTATAACAGGTTTATTACATTCAGGTATATAACATGACTATTTGCCTTATACATGTATATTCTGTAGCAGCCTATAACACTTATGTTTATTACATTCAGGTATATCACATGACTGCATGCCTTTTATCTTCAGTAGCCGTCCTACCACTTATGTTTATTACATTCAGGTATATAACACGACTGCATGCCTTATATTTTCAGTAGCTATCCTACCACTTGTGTCTATTACATTCAGGTATATAACATGACTGCATGCCTTATAACTTCAGTAGCCGTCTTACCACTTATGTTTATTACAATCAGGTATATAACATGTCTGCATGCCTTATATCTTCAGTAGCCATCTACCACTTATGTTTATTACATTCAGGTATATAACATGTCTGCATGCATGTTATGTTCAGTAGCTGTCTTACCACTTATGTTTATTACTTTCAGGTTTATAACATGACTGCATGTCTTATATCTTCAGTAGCCGGCTTACCACTTATGTTTATTCCATTCAGGTATATAACACGACTGAATGCCTTATATTTTCAGTAGCTATCCTACCACTTATGTTTATTACATTCAGGTATATAACATGACTGCATGCCTTATATCTTCAGTAGCCGTCCTACCACTTATGTTTATTTCATTCACGTATATAACATGACTGCATGCCTTCTTATATGTAATGTAGCAGTCTTATCACTTAAGTTTTTTACATTCACATATATAACATGACTGCATGCCCTATATATTCAGTAGCCGTCTTATCACTTATGTTTTTACATTCAGGTATATAACATGACTGTATGCCTTATATCTCCAGTAGCTGTCTTACCACTTATGTTTATTACATTCCGGTATATAACATGACTGCATGCCTTATATCTCCAGTAGCCATCTTATCACTTATGTTTATTACATTCCGGTATATAACATGACTGCATGCCTTATATCTCCAGTAGCTGTCTTACCACTTATGTTTATTACATTCCGGTATATAACATGACTGCATTCCTTATATCTCCATTAGCAGTCTTATCACTTATGTTTTTTACATTCACATATATAACATGACTGCATGCCCTATATATTCAGTAGCCGTCTTATCACTTATGTTTTTACATTCAGGTATATAACATGACTGCATGCATTTTATGTTCAGTAGCTGTCTTACCACTTATGTTTAATACATTCACGATTTAACATGACTGCATGCCTTATATCTTCAGTAGCTGGCTGACCACTTATGTTTATAACATTCAGGTATATAACATTACTGCATGCCTTATATATTCAGTAGCCATCTTATCACGTATGTTTATTACATTCAGGTATATAACATGACTGCATGCCTTATATCTCCATTAGCTGTCTAACAACTTATGTTCATTACATTCCGGTATATAACATGACTGCATGCCTTATATCTCCAGTAACTGTCTTACCACTTATGTTTATTACATTGCGGTATATAACATGACTGCATGCCTTTTATCTCCAGTAGCCATCTTATCACTTATGTTTATTACATTGCGGTATATAGCATGACTGCATGTATTATATCTCTAGTAGCTGTCTTACCACTTATGTTTATTACATTGCGGTATATAGCATGACTGCATGTATTATATCTCTAGTAGCTGTCTTACCACTTATGTTTATTACATTCAGGTATTTACATGTAACATGACTGCATGCATTATATGTTCAGTAGCCTTCTTACCACTTACATTTATAACTTTCAGGTATATAACATGACTGCATGCCTTATATCTTCAGTAGCCATCTTATCACTTATGTTTATTATATTCAGGTATATAACATGACTGCATGCCTTATATCTCCAGTAGCAGTCTTACCACTTATGTTTATTACTTTCAGGTATATAACATGACTGCATGCCTGATAATTTTTTTATGTTCAGTTGCCGTCTTACCACTTATGTTTATTACTTTCAGTTATATAACATGATTGCATACCTTATATCTTCAGTAGCCGTCTTACCATTTATGTTTATTACTTTCAGGTATATAACATGACTGCATGCCTTATATCTCCATGAGTCGTCTTATCACTTGTGTTTATTACTTTCAGGTATATAACATGACTGCATGCCTTATATGTTCAGTAGACGTCTTATCACTTATGTTTATTACATTCAGGTATATAACATGACTGCATGCCTTATATCTCCAGTAGCTGTCTTACCACTTATGTTTTTTACATTCAGGTATATAACATGACTGCATGCCTTATATCTCCAGTAGCTGTCTTACCATTTATGTTTATTACATTCAGGTTTATAACATGACTGCATGCTTTATATAATCAGTAACCTTCTTACCACTTATGTTTAATACATTCAGTTATATAACATGACTGCTTGCTTTATATCTTTAGTAGCAGTCTTACCACTTCTGGGAGTTTCAATCTTTCAAGTTTTTCATAGGCATAGTCTAATGAGAAGAGAATGACATGTTGAATCAGGGATGAATGACTTATTTCTTGTTACACAGGTGAGCATCTCACTGAAATACCTCTTGTACTGAAGTCACTAGCTGTACCTGAACTCAAGTTACTCGCCAAGTCCTTCCTCATTAACAGTGCAGGTGTCACTAAAGAGAGACTCTTACAGCTGCTTGTTAAGAAAAGTGAGCAGAACTCCATCAGTAATATGTTTGGTGGAGGTGTTAGTACTGCAACGACAATGTTGAACAGGTAACTTACTTACAATGGTCAGGAAATAGATAATAGTTTATGTGGAAAGTAATAAACTTTATTTCCTATTTTGACAGATGAACTGACAAATGTGTTTTTTCATACTCACAGTGAGACGTATGTTTTGTACTGTTCATCAATCTACTCATACTAATCTGTAAATATATGTATGATTTATTTAGTAGAAAAGTAATTTTATGTTTATAGCTCAGCTATTCGAAGAATAAGGAGAGCTATCCTACTCACAGGGGCACCTTGGTTAAAGTTTTATGTGCAAGGCCATATCTCAGTAACCACACAAGGCTTCCCAGTCGTCGTCAAATCTACTACAATATCTAAGTAAGATAACTCTTCTTTGAATATAATGTAAATCGTGGCCATTGTTTAGTTTATACTTATTTATTTTAGCTCGATTGCGATGAAAGCTTAGAGCTTATATGAAACGCTCTCAAGTCCACTTCCTGGGTAGAACCGTTACTGAGTGTTGTTTTATGAGAGGCATCGGTTCAAGTCGGGGGATCAAATCCACAACCTCTGACGTGAACTGCCAACACTCTATCAATTACACTACCACCCTGGTTTTACTTAGAAATTTTAGATAAAGTTTTATGTGCAAGTACGATCAAGTGCATATCTTACCAACCATGCAACATATTTGATTAAAACTTCAAACAACACTTCCCAGTTACCCAGATAACTCTTGCATCTGTATTTTTCAAAGAATGGCACTTGTTTGAAATTCTTGTTAATTTTTTTTTTTTTTTTTAAATTCTTCTCTGAAAATGTAAGACTAGAGCTTAATATTCAGCATTTCAAGGATTGTTCCATATAATGTATCATACCACATGTATTTCATAGTGCACTTCTGTCTGCTAACTGTCTGGTGGGCCAGGTATCAGTATAATGTATCATACCACATGTATTTCATAGTGTACTTTAGTCTGCTGACTGTCTGGTAGGCCAGGTATCAGTATAATGTATCGTACCTCATGTGTTTCATAGTGTACTTCAGTCTGATGTCTGTCTGGTGGGCCAGGTATCAGTATAATGTATCATACCTCATGTGTTTCATAGTGTACTTCAGTCTGATGTCTGTCTGGTGGGCCAGGTATCAGTATAATGTATCATACCACAGGTGTTTCATAGTGTACTTCAGTCTGATGTCTGTCTGCTGGGCCAGGTATCAATATAATGTACATGTATCATACCATGTGTTTCATAGTGTACTTCAGTCTGATGACTGTCTGGTGGGCCAGATATCAGTATAATGTATCATACCACAGGTGTTTCATAGTGTACTTCAGTCTGATGTCTGTCTGCTGGGCCAGGTATCAGTATAATGTATCATACCACAGGTGTTTCATAGTGTACTTCAGTCTGATGTCTGTCTGCTGGGCCAGGTATCAATATAATGTACATGTATCATACCATGTGTTTCATAGTGTACTTCAGTCTGATGACTGTCTGCTGGGCCAGGTATCAATATAATGTACATGTATCATACCACGTGTTTCATAGTGTTACTTCAGTCTGATGACTGTCTGGTGGGCCAGATATCAGTATAATGTATCATACCACATGAGTTTCATAGTGTACTTCGGTGTGATAACTGTCATAAGGCTATTTTAATTAAACACTGTTGATGCCATGTGATGATGTTAATCTTTATTTTAGAGCTAAGTCATACCTTGGTTCAGTATGTCGCCTGAAGGAGGAAGCCCGTGCAGTGTTTGTCAGGATATTAATGTTGTTCAATCTATACAATACCAACATAGATGAAGAACAAAACCAACTGTAAGTGCCTATTACAAACTTTAATCATCATAATTTCTTGTTGTTTTGGAAAATGTCTTATGAACACATTCCTATTTTTTTTACACATAATTATTTTCAAAACTAGCCTGTGTTATGATAATATTTTTTTAAATATGGAGTTTGAGATATTAATACTTTGAGATTTATTTTTTAGGATAGTTCCACATATGCAGGTGTATAGGTTGATTATATCCATATACAGGGGCCAAATTCTGTAGAGAGTATATTAGCTAATAATTAATCTTTACTGAAATGATAAAGAAACGCATATTTTATGCAATATATTTAAAATAGGTAATAATAATTTGTATAGACCGTAATCCGTTCAAGTACACCAAACGGACGCAAATGAAACGAATATCAAACGCGTTTTAAACGATATACAAACGGACTAAAAATGCAAACGAAACGTTAAACGAAACGATAAACGAAATGATAAACGAAACGATAAACGACACGATTCACGGACGCAACAGGGCGAACGATCCACGAACGATACAAAACGATAATGCAAACTTAAAACGCATAAAATAATAAAGATTCGGATATCCTCTAATATTGTTGTAGTTGTATTGACAATGAAATAAATAATAAAACGAAATGATTGCTCTCTTTGTCATTTAAAATCTTTAAATTGCTATACCTGTAACTTTAATGTAATTTCTTTGTTATAGGTTTTAATCTCGAATTATCCGTGAAAAACATTGCCTCGGGCATTATTTCTTTACTTGTAAAAGTGTGATAAAACAATCAGATGACGCATGACCTGCTTACACAACTACCCCAATTAACTGATTTAATTATCTGAACACAGATTTATGTTGCTGTTCTGTTATATGATTGCTAATCAGGAAAAGTTTTCACGCAATTTTAGAAAACCTGTTTGTTATACCAAAACCTTTCCACTTAGAGCTTTTCCAGAATTGTATATAAAAATAGTTCATATATATATTACAAACACACATAAAGGGTTGGTGTTTGTTTGTTACTGGGTATCTTCCAAAATGTTTGTTTTCAATATAGGCATTTGTTAAAAAAAGATTACTATTAAGCTGATAGAGTTATTAACAACTACGCTTACCTAAATTTGTGTACAGAATGAACACGCTGTCCCTTTCACTACCACCTTGTGCCAATGTCCGATGACGTCACCAGTGAAACAAACATTTTATTCACTAAGTGGGTATCTTTGACATTTTTGATGGAAGGATATCAAAGAAATTCTATCGGAGTAATGTACATAAAATTCCTTGAAAGCGTCAGACGGAAGTACATATACCAGCGATTTTAGAAGCCATGCCACAAGACATAAAACTTTTACCCTTAAAGGCATCTTTTTTATGGAAACATCCCCGCCACCCCCATGCATTTACCGTAGTGAAATAGAACGCGACATTAAATGACGCAAGAAACTGTCAGAGTGACGACATTGCACATTGCCACGAGGTCAAAAATAAATTGTGTCGGAGTTATAGACATAAAGTGTGTGCGTTCGCTACATAAATTAAGGCATGTGTATTTGTAAATATATTTATCTTTGCGGATTATAAATATTTTTTGTTTAATGAATTCTTATAATTGTTTAACATGACAATCTATCGAAATTCATAACTGGAATTAAAATACCTGTAAATAAAATAAATAATTGTTGAGGCGTCTATACTCGGTTTCTTGCATAATAGCAGATTATACACCACTGCAGATATAAAAAACACGGACTGGTTCACATTTATTTACTATATACTTTTTCGATACCGTAATTTTAACGTTAGTGTAAACTAGTCTGGCAATGTTTGGCCAATCTAATGATTACGTGACTGTAACGTGTTTATCTGATGTAATTGACATGCCCCATAGCATGTGTATTAAATTTCAATGATTGAGTTTTATGAAACATATTAATCTGCTGTCAGGCTACAAATCATCAACTATATGGTAGACCATATCTAACATAGGGTGGCTTAGTAAGCAATATTTCAGATTTATTTTAATCAATATATTATCATATTAAACCTGGCGATTTCTTTAAGTATCTAGTTCTTATTATTTATACAATTGGACAACCAGAGATGATGCGATTGGTGAACATGTCGTGTAAACGTTAAATGGTAAAAGATACACGCTAAACGATACACGCTAAACGATTCGAACGCAAACGCAGATTAAAATGCGTTCACTATCGTTTTGAACTGCATTTTCGTATTTTCTCTAACGTTTATCATAAAAAAAATGCAAACCATTAACAAAACTAAAATGCATTTCAAACGCAAAACAAACGCGTTTGACACGCAAAACGAACGCAATTGAAATGCATTTTTGGTGTACTTGAACGGATTACGGTCTAGTATAATGCATGTTGAGTGTTTGACCGATAATATAAAGTACAACAGTAATGGTTGACTGGCCTTATTGATATCATACCACGCTAATCACAAAAACAAGATTTCCTCCTACTACTTTGAATATATTGAAATGTGAATAAATGATACCATGGCTACACCAAAACTAACATGAACATGCCATTATTCACCTTACGGAATCGGCTCCAAACTGATGTTGGAGATAATAAACACGCCTGATGTAAAAAAAACAACAGAATACATCAAGACAGTGTGAGTAATCTGTTACGTGAGACTAAACATTGGAACACCATTAACACCCTGCAGAAGGCAAAGGGTTGTCAACTGTGATACTCACTTCACTGTAGATTTAGTGATAAGTTATTTTTTTTTAAAAAATGTCTGGGATTATATTCTCAAATAGTTACTGTATAACACTTTAAATACATGTAAAATTTATTTTGCCAATTTTCTCTGATTTGTCCCAAGTTATTTATTTCCAAGTGTTGAATTCGCGACGTTTGAAATGTGACACCTGAACTGCGTTTTTTATTCTGATATCTTCGGATGATGTGATTTGTTCGAAATGCAGTAATCGTTGATGCGTTATCGTCATGGCACTATTAATCAAGCACATATTTATGGCTTATGGTTTATGTAATTCAGTCTTAGTTCATATTCAATAAACTATAAAAGCATAATATGTGTTTACTTTTCAACTAATATTTACCACTTAATACTACCTTTAAATGGTAACACGTTTTCAACACCCTCTCACCCATCAAGCCGGGCCCGATTAGCTCAGTCGGTTACGCGTCTGACTATCAATCCAGGGGTAGTGAGTTCGAATCCCCCGCCCGGCAACAGTCTCCGTGATGAGTGATATACAACATTGCGTCTCATTATCATTCATCTCTCACCACTGATTCAAGTGGGAAAGTTATCAGTTACTTGCGGAGACGGGGTGTGCTCGAGTACTGGTTAATCCCAGGAAACAGTGGTTAGGTTAACTGATCGTCTGTTAGCCCTCGATGGCATAAAAATGACGCTAAATATTCAATCAATCAATCACCCATCAAACATTTCACTATTGTCAAGTAAGAAATAGTAGTCACACTCTTTAATTGAAGGTCATTAGAGTATACTATGAAATGTATATTTGTTTGTTTTCACTTTTAAATCCATGTAAGTAAAAGTACCATATAAACATATAGCTATGTGAAGAAATACCATGTAAACATATAGCTATGTGAAGATATACCATATAAACATATAGCTAAGTGGAGAAATACCATATAAACATATATCTACATGAAGATATACCATATAAACATATAGCTACGTGAAGATATACCATATAAACATATAGCTACGTGAAGATATACCATATAAACATAGCTACATGAAGATATACCATTTTAACATATAGCTACGTGAAGATATACCATATAAACATATAGCTACATGAAGAAATGAAGATTGGAGAAAGTGATCATTTAGGGCCATTATCCAAATAATTTTTCTAATGTTTAGAAGGAATATGCCAAATGTTGCAAAATGGAGATTTGAAAAGGCTGAACTTATGTAACCTCTTCTTAATCATTGATGGGAATTTGTAAACATAATACATAATCTTTTATCAATGTTTATTGATTCTTCAAGATGTCGAGCATCTCGGTTTGTATGAAACTACATTCGCCAGTAGCTCTGTAGTTGATCATAGTTATTGATTTTTAATTTTGATGTCTTTTTAAATATCGAAATATTAAATGCAGCCCTTCTCTAATTTAGATCATGTTTATTTTGAAAAGGTGGCGGCATATAAAGATAAGTAAAACCATCTCTGAAATTAAAAGACATAGATGTTTTAAGAATTGACATGGAATTTCTTCATTCAATATATTTCTGATAAAGACCATCAAGTGAACTGGCCCCCATTATAGCCATGGGTCAGCTACAAATGTTTGAAAAAGTTTAGTGTTTACTTCGTGCTTAACTCTTAAGTTTAAATTATGCTCCCCCAACCCCAAATTTTTGGGGAGGCATATACTAGTAATTGCAGTGTCTGTCCATCCATCCTTCCGTCTGGTATTTTGGTCCAGCCTGTAACTTGTCATGCATGGATGTATTTTGTTAATACTTGCTACAAATGATCAACATAACATGACGATGTGTCGCGTGTAAGACCCACACCCATACCTAAAAGGTCAAGGTCACACTTTGAGTTTGTTTGACAACACTTTGAGTTTGTGTGAGATTTGTAGTCCGGCCTGTAATTTTGTCATGCATAGATGAATTTTATAAAAACTTGCTACAAGTGATCAAAATAACAGGACAACATGTCGTGTGTAATACCATGACTCCCGCTTCAAAGATCAAGGTCAAAATTTTTAACTTTGTTTGAGGACACTTTCAGTCTGTTTGAGACTTTGTGTCCAGTCTGTAACTTTGTCACCTATGGATAAATTTAAAAAACACTTGGCTCAATTCATCAGCATGACATGATGACTTGTCCCGTGTAAGACCCACATCGGTACACCAAAGGTCAAGGTCACTCTTTGAGTTTGTTTGACAACACTTTGAGTCTGTGTGAGAATAATATTTTGTGTCCGGCCTGTAATTTTATCAAGCATAAATGGATTTTATAATACTTGCTACTAATGAGCACCATAGCATGATGATGTGTCACACGTAACACCCACTTCTTCCCACTTTAAAGATCAAGGTCACAATTTAACTTTGTTTGATGCCACTCAGTCTGTTTCAGATTTCGTGTCCGGTCTAACTTTGTCACCTATGGATATATTTTACTTGGCTTATTTCATCTGCATGACATGTCGATGTTTCCCGAGTAACACCAAGACTCCCACTTCAAAGATCAAGGTCACAATTTATGCTCTCGTAAGACCCACACAAGTATCTCAAAGGTCAAGGCCATACTTTAACTTTGTTTGACAACACTTTTAGTCTGTTTGAAGATCATGTCTGGTCTGTAATTT
The DNA here is from genome assembly GCA_029582155.1 of Panopea generosa. Lineage (NCBI taxonomy): Eukaryota > Metazoa > Mollusca > Bivalvia > Adapedonta > Hiatellidae > Panopea > Panopea generosa. Next base: position 57,495,115 of record CM055898.1, on the reverse strand, counting down.
TGTCACCTATTGATAAATTTAAAGAACACGATGATGTGTTTTGCGCGTCAGACCCACACCAGTATCTTAAAGGTCAAGGCCATACTTTAACTTTGTTTGACAACACTTTCAGTTTGTTTGAAGACCTTGTCTGGTCTGTACTTTTGTCACCTATTGATAAATTTAAAGAACACGATGACGTGTTGCGCGTAAAATTTAAAGAACACTTGGCTCAATTCATCAGCATGACACGATGACGTGTCGCAAGTATGACCCACACCAGTATCTCAATGATCAAGGTCACACTTTGAGTTTATTTGACAACATGTTGAGTCTGTATGAGATTTCGTATCCGATCTGTACATGGATGGATTTCAAAACTACTTGGCTCAATTGATGAACATGACATGAAGAAGTGTCACTTGTAAGACCAAGAACTTTTCCAAAAAGGTCAAGGTCACAATTTGAGTTTGTTATATAACAATGTGATATTTGGTGTCTGGTCTGTAACTTTGTCTTATATGGAAGGAATTAACTTGGCTCAATTGATCACGATGTCATGACGACATGTCACACATAAGACCCAACCTCAAAGGTCAAGGTCACACTTTGAGTCTGTTTTGTTTCAAGTAACTGTAACTTTGTCATACATGGATGGATTTCAAAAACGTTTGGCTCAATTTATCATTTGATCAACATGACATGACGACATGTTGCATATAGGACCTAGACCCTTACCTCAAATGTCAGGGTCACACTTTCAATTAGTTTGATATTTCATGTCTGGTCTGCAATTTTGTCTACATGGAAGGATTTAAAAATAGCTTGACATAAGTGATCATCATATTATGATGATGTGCATTTACCTGTAAAAATACCCGGACTTTTATGTCAGATGTTAAGGTCAAGGTTACACAAAGGTCAAGGTCAGACTTAGATAAAAAAAACCCATAAAATTGCGTGTCTAGTCTGAAATGTCAGTCCATTATTATTGATATTCATGGACACATATAAATCCCTACCTATTATAAAATATATCATTGTTTTCACAGACCATTTGGGGGCCATGTGACACTTACCAGTGACATTTGTTGTTTGGTTTATTATTTGAAACTTTTGAATTATCATCAATTTTTACTCTAGCTATGTAATGCATTGTAACCATGTCAGACTTTTAATGAAATTTTGATATGATTATCAGTGAAACATGAAATGAACATATTCTTAGGTACTTTGGTATGATAATTGTTCAGGAGTTATGTGTATCCCTTTTTCCATAATTACAACTTATTGTATCATATCTGTGTCAACCTGACACAAACCACAGGTTTAATGCAATTCAATTGTGACTTTTTTACATTATTGTAAACATTAATGGGACATGAGCATGTTGTTGTGGTATTCAGATTGAAATTATTTGTCAAGCAGTAATGCCCTCTTTCAGATTTGATCATTGGTGCATCCTAAATTAGACAAATTTGTTGATTCTCCTCCTTGTTAAAGAACAGTAATATGGTATAAATGGTTGTAATGCGAGCATTAGTACAAAATGTTCACTACTTAAAGACAATATGGTATAAATGGCTGTAATGTGTGCATTAGTACAAAATGTTCACTACTTAAAGACAATATGGTATAAATGGCTGTAATGTGTGCATTAGTACAAAATGTTCACTACTTAAAGACAATATGGTATAAATGGTTGTAATGTGTGCATTAGTACAAAATGTTGACTACTTAAAGACAATATGGTATAAATGGTTGTAATGTGTGCATTAGTACAAAATGTTCACTACTTAAAGACAATATGGTATAAATGGTTGTAATGTGAGCATTAGTACAAAATGTTCCCTACTTAAAGACAGTATGGTATAAATGGTTGTAATGCGTGCATTAGTACAAAATGTTCACTACTTAAAGACAGTATGGTATAAATGGTTGTAATGCGTGCATTAGTACAAAATGTTCACTACTTAAAGACAATATGGTATAAATGGTTGTAATGCGTGCATTAGTACAAAATGTTCACTACTTTAAAGACAATATGGTATAAATGGTTGTAATGCATGCATTAGTACAAAATGTTCACTACTTTAAAGACAATATGGTATAAATGGTTGTAATGTGTTCATTAGTACAAAATGTTCACTACTTAAAGACAATATGGTATAAATGGTTGTAATGCGTGCATTAGTACAAAATGTTCACTACTTTAAAGACAATATGGTATAAATGGTTGTAATGCGTGCATTAGTACAAAATGTTCACTACTTAAAGACAATATGGTATAAATGGTTGTAATGCGTGCATTAGTAAAAAATGTTCACTACTTGAAAGGCAATATGGTTTAAATGGTTGTAATGTGAGCATTAGTACAAAATGTTCCCTACTTAAAGACAATATGGTATAAATGGTTGTAATGCGTGCATAAGTACAAAATGTTCACTACTTAAAGACAATATGGTATAAATGGTTGTAATGCGTGCATTAGTACAAAATGTTCACTACTTAAAGACAATATGGTATAAATGGTTGTAGTGCGTGCATTAGTACAAAATGTTCACTACTTAAAGACAATATGGTATAAATGGTTGTAGTGCGTGCATTAGTACAAAATGTTCACTACTTAAAGACAATATGGTATAAATGGTTGTAATGCGTGCATTAGTACAAAATGTTCCCTACTTAAAGACAATGTGGTATAAATGGTTGTAATGTGTGCATTAGTACAAAATGTTCCCTACTTTAAAGACAATATGGTATAAATGGTTGTAATGAGAACATTAATACAAAAGGTTCACTACTTAAAGACAATATGGTATAAATGGTTGTAATGCGTGCATTAGTACAAAATGTTCACTACTTAAAGACAATATGATATAAATGGTTGTAATGCGTGCATTAGTACAAAATGTTCACTACTTAAAGACAATATGGTATAAATGGTTGTAATGTGTGCATTAGTACAAAATGTTCCCTACTTAAAGACAATGTGGTATAAATGGTTGTAATGTGTGCATTAGTACAAAATGTTCCCTACTTTAAAGACAATATGGTATAAATGGTTGTAATGCGTGCATTAGTACAAAATGTTCACTACTTTAAAGACAATATGGTATGAATGGTTGTAATGTGTGCATTAGTACAAAATGTTCACTACTTAAAGACAATATGGTATAAATGGTTGTAATGCATGCATTAGTACAAAATGCTCACTACTTTAAAGACAATATGGTATAAATGGTTGTAATGCGTGCATTAGTACAAAATGTTCACTACTTTAAAGACAATATGGTATAAATGGTTGTAATGCGTGCATTAGTACAAAATGTTCACTACTTTAAAGACAATATGGTATAAATGGTTGTAATGTGTGCATAAGTACAAAATGTTCACTACTTAAAGACAGTATGGTATAAATGGTTGCAATGCATGCATGAGTACAAAATGTTCACTACTTTAAAGACATATGGTATAAATGGTTGTAATGTGTGCATTAGTACAAAATGTTCCCTACTTTAAAGACAATATGGTATAAATTGTTGTAATGTGTGCATTAGTACAAAATGTTCACTTCTTAAAGACAATATGGTATAAATGGTTGTAATGCGTGCATTAGTACAAAATGTTCCCTACTTTAAAGACAATATGGTATAAATGGTTGTAATGTGTGCATTAGTACAAAATGTTCACTACTTAAAGACAATATGGTTTAAATGGTTTTAATGCGTGCATTAGTACAAAATGTTCCCTACTTTAAAGACAATATGGTATAAATGGTTGTAATGCGTGCATTAGTACAAAATGTTCACTACTTAACGACAATATGGTATAAATGGTTGTAATGTGTGCTTTAGTACAAAATGTTCCCTACTTTAAAGACAATATGGTATAAATGGTTGTAATGCGTGCATTAGTACAAAATGTTCCCTACTTAAAGACAATATGGTATAAAGGGTTGTAATGTGAATTAGTACAAAATGTTCACTACTTAAAGACAATATGGTATAAATGGTTGTAATGCGTGCATTAGTAAAAAATGTTCACTACTTTAAAGACAATATGGTATAAATGGTTGTAATGTGTGCATTAGTACAAAATGTTCACTTCTTAAAAGACAATATGGTATAAATGGTTGTAATGCGTCCATTAGTACAAAATGTTCACTACTTTAAAGACAATATGGTATAAATGGTTGTAATGCGTGCATTAGTACAAAATGTTCACTACTTTAAAGACAATATGGTATAAATGGTTGTAATGCGTGCATTAGTACAAATTGTTCACTACTTTAAAGACAATATGGTATAAATGGTTGTAATGCGTGCATTAGTACAAAATGTTCACTACTTAAAGACAATATGGTATAAATGGTTGTAATGTGTGCATTAGTACAAAATGTTCCCTTCTTTAAAGACAATATGGTATAAATGGTTGTAATGTGTGCATTAGTACAAATTGTTCACTACTTTAAAGACAATATGGTATAAATGGTTGTAATGCGTGCATTAGTACAAAATGTTCACTACTTAAAGACAATATGGTATAAATGGTTGTTATGTGTGCATTAGTACAAAATGTTCCCTTCTTTAAAAACAATATGGTATAAATGGTTGTAATGTGTGCATTAGTACAAAATGTTCACTACTTTAAAGACAATATGGTATAAATGGTTGTAATGCGTGCATTAGTACAAAATGTTCACTACTTTAAAGACAATATGGTATAAATGGTTGTAATGCGTGCATTAGTACAAAATGTTCTCTACTTAAAGACAACATGCAGAATGCCCTATTCCTATAATTATGTAGAACATTCAATCTCATGTCTGTTCCATAACCCTGATATGCAATGTTTCAAAAGTATTTATTTTACTTCGACTGAGAAACAATTCTTACAACTTATACAAATCATGCTCGAAGTCTTCCTGGGTAGAACTAGTACTCGGCATATATGACAAAGTGTCTTGCACAAGGACATCACACATAGCTTTGGCGGAGGATCGAACCAATGACCCTCCAATCCTGGGTCAATACTTTGCCACTGGACCATGCACTACACTTACATGCATTCTTATATAAATAGGTTCAAACATTTACCATATTAAGAAAAGTGTTTGCTGGTAACCCAACAGCCAGATGTGCACCTCTAAGGACATTGGGAACTTTTGTAAGAAAAGTTATTAAAGCATTGATGTGGTTCAGATTTCAGATGTTGATGGCAAATATAGGGAATGCGGTTTATCCCAAATACACCGTTAATAAACAGAGATGTATATTTGCTGACAGAGGATCATTAGTAAGGTAAAATTATCTGTACATGTTTGATATATATTTTATACTTAATAACTTGTACATTATGTGTATTTGAGCCAAAATGAACTATTTTGGTAATCTTTGTCTGTACATCAGCTGTTGTAACATTCAATAAACCACCATGCATTTTATTAGTTAGTTCCTCAAAACGAAGAGCTATGACCCTGGTGTCATCGTCGTTTATTTTTCAGTAATACTATTGATTCTGTAAACTGAACACCATCAACTATAAAAAAGTTTACATCACTGACCTTGACCTATTTAATTGACTTGGTTTATACTTGCATTATCATGTTAAAAGTGTTATGTTTCATGAGCCTAAAACTGTAATTGGTATTTATATGAATTGTACATGTAAATGTATCTGGATTGATAAATAAATCACAGATTGCCCAAGCTCAACCAAGAACTCCCCCAACCCGCACCCCGTTTTTTTTTTTTTTTTTATCAAAATCGATCACTCTGCCCTTTTTTAGTTTTGTTACTTACTCCAAGACCCTCACCATTACCCCCATTTTTTTTTTGCTCTTAAATTTTGATTTTGTATTAAATTAAATACTCTGCCCTGTTTCAGCTTTGTTACCTCCCCGCTTCCCTCTCCCCCCCCCCCCCCCCCCCCCCCCCACCATAAGCCATTTTTATTTTTAACTTACTACTTTTCTGCATTTTTGTTACCAACAATCCCTTTTCAGCTTTGTTTCTAACCCCAAGACACCCCCTTCCAACTATTTTTTTATCCTCTGCCACTGCTCATAGAGATATAGAAATGGGCTGTGTGCGTGAATGTGTCCATACGTCCGTCCGTCTGTGCGTCCACATATATATCTCCTTCAGTTGTGATTGTAATTTTAAATAATTTGGCACAAATGTTCACTAGGACAGGACTTTGTGATATGCGAATGACTTGGGTCTGTTTGTCAAAGGTCAAGATCTTAGCTCAAGGTCAAGTGTTTGGAAATTCAATGTATACACTGTATTTCCTCTTGTCCGGACCATATCTTCTTTAGTTGTGATTGGAATTTTAAATAACTTGGCACAAATGTTCACTAGGACAAGACAATATGTCATGCCAATGACTTGGGTCTGTTCATCAAACGTCAAGGTTATCGCTCAATGTCAAGTTTTTTAAAAATCCATCGTTTACACTGTGTTTCGTCCTGTCCGGACCGTATCTTCTTTAGTTGTGATTGCATTTTTAAATAACTTGGCACAAATGTTCAATATGACAAGACAATGTGTCATGCTACTGACTTGGGTCTGTTTGTCAAAGGTCAAGGTCACAATTATGTTCATCCGCTGCTATTCAGACCTTATCTTCTTTAGTTGTTATTGCTTTTTAGCTCACCTGAGCCGAAGGCTCACAGGTAAGCTATTGTGATCACCTGGTGTCCATCGTCTGTCGTCCGTCGTTAACTTTTAGCCTTTAACAACTTCTCCTCTGAAACTACTGGGCCAATTTTGATATAATTTCACAGAAATGTTCCTTGGGTGACCCTCTACCAAGTTTGTTCAAGCCATCTTGATTCATCAAAAACATGGTGGCCGGGGGCTGGGGTTAGTTTACTATATAAGCTATAGTAAAAACTTTAAAAATCTTCTTGTCAGAAACTACTGGCTCGATTTTAAAATAATTTATCAGAAATGTTCCTTAAGTGACTCTCTACCAAGTTTGTTCAAGCCATCTTTATTCGTCAAAAGACATGGCAGCCAGGGGGTGGGGTTAGTTTTTATGTCAAATTACCCCCCCTGTTTACAGCATAAATGTCTGTATATAGCAATTATTATAAGAAGAGGTAATAAACTCTTTAAATAAACTTTTTTTTTTGCTATTATTATACAATATTATACCAGATATAAGTTTTAAAAGATAATTCATCATAAAAAGATAAATGATATAATTATAATCAATGATTGAAATATTATTCATATTATTCAAATATCATGAACCATTTTTATAATAGGTCTTTTTCAGAATATAATAGTCAGAGTTTTTATGGTTCAGACAGGGATGGTTTACTGCTTCATAATAAAGCAATACCATATTTTTAGCTAGTTTCATCACAGCAAGAAGTCTGCTTGAGATTTTCAGTGTCAAAGTGTACTTGAATTCTTGGAGGAGGAGCTTAATTGTTTTTGGGGGAGAGTGCACTGCAACAAAGATTCTTTTAAGTAATATACTTAGGGAAGGCTCATAGGAATATTTATTGTGCTGGAACTGTGGATTGTTTCATGCACAATAGTTTCAGTCTAATGCTTTAGTTTGAAACCGTTCTCAAACATAACAGGTTAGTTTTGTGCTGGAACTAGATATTTATCTTATTTCGAAAACTTAGCGTCTTTAGTAAAAACTTCAAAAGCCTTCTTGTCAGAATCTACTGACCTGATTTTGATGTAATTTCACTGACATTTACTATGGGTGAACCTTTACCAAGTTTGAACTCTTCTACGCATCTGTTACATCTTCAAAACAAATCAAAATTCTAACTACTTGCCCATCTAGTCTTTCTGGAATTTGAGCATACATGTATTATATAATCTATATACCTATGTTGGGTGACTCAAGGTCAGTCAGGTGAGCAATAAAGGGCCATCTTGGCCCTCTTGTTTAAATAACTCGGCACAAAAATCATCAGCTGAATGCAGTCAGAGAAGCTTTTTACAAATAAAAAGTTCACTTTGTACAGTAATATTGAAAGAAGGTAAAAATACCAGTCTGCCAAGGGCCGACTGGACATGCGCTTTTTTTTTGTAGATAACTAAATAAACCGATGATAATTGTGCCCCCTTGTGGCATTTCTAGTTTGTCTAAGTGGAGGATTCGGTCTGGTGTCAACTAGGTTGTTGTAGATTCTGTAGAATGATGAGACCCTGGCATCTTTGCGACAGTGCTGGACGGTTCCAACTTTAGGTCTACCAACATGTCAGTGACACTGCTTAGATATATATAGTCCTTGTGTAGTCTTGCTTGACAAAACAAGAATAGAATACTGTGGGAAAATGGAAAATTCTCAATTTTTTATCCATTTGTGCAGAATTATTATTTAGTTTAAGATCTGAAGCATCTTCTAGTCATAGTGAATAAGATTTGGTTAAAAAAGCAGGTTTAAATTTTTATAAGGGGCCAGGTGGGGTTACAAAAGTGTAAAAATTAAACATTTCCAAAAATCTTGTTCTTAATCAAATTTGTTCATATTTAGTATAAATCATCCCTATGGGTAATAAAGGGTTTGAAGTTTGTACAAATCAAGGAGAAAGGAGGGACATATGGTAGGGGTCCTTTAATGGGATCTTTATTTTTGAACGGTATTTTTCCATAAGGGGTTAAGCAAAATCTAAAGCATTGTCTGCTCATAGCAAATCCATGGATTAAAGTTTGTGAAAATCAAGGGGCAGGATTGTGCTGTAGGGGTCCTGTAATGGTGGGTTATTTATGGTTGTAAGGTATTTTTCAATAAGGGGTTTAGACTACACCCCCTCCCCAAACATAAAAGTAATAATATTGTGTAACTTCAAAAGATACCATGGCCACTTTAGGCTAGTAGAGCATCCTCCGGCCTACTGGACCTCTTGTACATGTTTATACAAGTAAAAGTGTTAGTAGAAGGTCCTTTCCCATTATTTTATTAGTAAACTTAAAAAGGATATATTAATGTTTATAGTCTTTGATGGGTCATGCTACGGCTAACCATAAAAATTGCTGTGTAGCGCAAATTATGCTCTGCTGTGTGTATTTCTGATATTACAAATTTATACTGTACATTAAGCGAGAATGTGTATTGGCCCTGTTATCGCCTGATAGCCACTTATATATTGTTCCAAATTTAAACGATACTTTTCATTGGAAAGTACCAAGTAATGCATGAAATGCAAACTCTGCTTGTATGAAGCTGGACCACCATTAATTTCACATAGACCGTAATATTAGCACATTAGACTGTCACACTTACAGTTGTACTCCAAACTCATTGAGAACTTCACGAATTCATATTCAATTCAAGCAGAACACAAAAAAACAGTTAAAAACATGGGCATAAACTGCTTCCAATTTCACCATTTTGCACAAAGCGAAAGTAGGTGTCCCTATTTCATATACAGAGGTCAAATCAGCCAAATTATGCAAAATTCTTACCGTCTAAGAAATAGTCCAATCTGTGTGTTATAGCTAAAAGTCCACTCAATTTTGCACCATTCTCTTGGAAAATATATTCCCTTCACAAGTTCACCTGTCAAGTGCATTTTCACATTCACACCATTTTGAGTGACCACTGTCAATTTTCTATGGAACTACCATTTTGACCCCCTGGTTCCTGGTCTAAGTCCTTATGGTGGATCGAATTATATAATAGCAATTGTTGTAAACTGAAGATCAAAAACTTTACTATTGAAACTCTTTTCAATCATTAAAATTACAAGTTCATAACTTAATGTGTATAAGCTTCTGGATAAACCTGGTATTTGCAATATGAGCAAGATTGAAGAAACTAAGATGGTTTGATTTATTAAGCGTCATATTTTTGTCATCGAGGACTAAAAGACGAACAGTTCACACTTTCCTGGGAGGATCCTGAAAGTTTATCCAGCACACCCATCTCAACATACTGGGTAAAATTATCACTTTTACCTAAAAAAATAACTAAGTCACCAATGGAACATAAAATTTAAAGTGATGCTATAATAGTATCACAAACACCATCACCACTACAACATCATCATCATTATCATTGTCATCATTATCATCATTATCATCATCATTATCATTACCACCACCACCATCATCATCATAATCATCAGCATTATCATCATCTTCATTATTATCACCCCCACTACCACCATCATCATCATTATCATCATCATCACCATCATTATTATTACTACCACCACCACCACCACCACCATCATCATACTCATCAGCATTATCAACATCATCATTAATATCACCAACAACAACAAACTCCAATAGTAACAACAATATTGATTATTACTATCAAAAAGGGACATAACAAAACCAGTTTTGAGAATCAGACATGAAAAAAGTTAAGTTAATGTTAAAAAAATGATGCCGGAAGGAATTGAAATTGCTTGGAGAAGAAATCAAATTATATGAGAAGAGCGAACATATTAATGAAACAACTATACATTATGAATTAGATAAATTATGTTAACTTGGTATAGAAAACCTCCTGATGAACTTTACACAGGCCAGTGTTGGTGATTAAACCTTTGATTGAAAGATTACCTTAGTGTGGTTATATATTTGCACAGTGTTTATACTTGTTATTAAACTTAATAGATCTTCTTCGATAATTTCAAATAAGATGTTATTCTAACACCTGTATTATTATCAATAATTACTACCAATCTACCATAGAAATTGTTTTCATATTATATTTTTAAAAACACTGTCTAGCTTATTTACAGAGGAAGTGCCCATCAGACAATACCTCCTTTTTCTAGAGAAATATGTAGGTATTATTGAAACATAGTAATGGACATTAGAAATCTACAACACAAGCTACTTTAATGTTTTCCTGCATTGATTCAATATTTAAAGTCATTGTCAGTATACTGTAATGGTTGAGGTACCATACATGTGACATGATACATGATAAATTGTCTCAAGCAAACACTGGCGATATAACTGAAAAAAAGGTTGAGTTGAAATCAACGCTTTACACTATACAACAATAACTTAACGTCTAATAGCAATCCTGCCTTCAGTACTTTGAGTACTTTGATTTTATAGCTGCCTTATACTTTTATAAAAACTCTTTCGATATATAATGCAATTTTGTGACATCCTGTATTTTCCTGTAAAGTAAATAAATCAAGACATTTAATCATTTTATAATTGATAAAAACATTCCCCCCACCACAATATATCATGGTTATCTATATTCAATGAACTGTATTGCCATAAGAACATCTTAATAAAATAATACAAGGAAAATGGTCTTCCTTACTTTGTCCTTAAGCAGTATGATATTTATTTTTAACTTGTCTTCAAGTATGCTGTGAATAGGTACGTTTCATATACTTGTGCCGGAGTTGCGCCTTTAATCTCTGCGTTGAAGTTTTAGTGTGGATGTATGCCTAAACACAATTTTTTAACAATGTAACCTGAAATTGAATTTGGGTCTTTTATACAAAATCTGTGATTAAATTAAGTTTACCAACTTTCATTCCGGTGATACCTATGATGCTGACTTGTTCTTATTTCAATGTAAATTTACCAATTTTTTCAAAAGGGAATGTAGATACAGTGACAACATGTTAATATGAACTTTTTAAGTTTTTAGCTCATCATTTGGAGAAAACAAAGTCATGACCCTGGCAATGTCATGTGAAAGTTTTAACTTTTAGCTCAGCTCTTTTTTACAAACATATAACAAAGTTACCTTTGTTGCCGCACTTTATGCTCTAAAACCTTAAGTTAAAGTTTTTTGTTTACCTCAGGTTTAATTTTTTTTGTTAATCTATTTTTTTTTTCAGAGGTTGAGTTTTTTTTGTTTAGCATGTGTCTGAAGTCTTTTTTTTAGCTTGTTTTTTTGAAAAAAAACGAAGAGCTATTGTCATGACACTGGCATCTTTGGCGTTGTCATTGGCGTCGGCGTTGGCGTCGTCGTCCGCTGGTTAAACGTCTCACACCACTATTACATTTCCCATAGGGCTCCATGGTAACATTTATGTCCAAAACAGAGTGAAAAATTAAATTCTGCAACATGTGTCTGGGCTCAAATTCTTCACTGGTTCAAAATATGCAATTATAAAGGAAAAAAAGTATACCTTGACCAGATTGTTTTTTTTTAAATTCAATGCTTTTGTAAGACCTATCAATTTCCAGAGTAATAATATGTCAACTATTCGCCCTAGATGCGGTTCGAACCAACAATTCTGAAATAACACAGAATTGTCCTGAAAGCTGGTATCAGCATCAAATTTTCAGTGGTGATTTCTAAAATACTGACCATTTAACTCATGCTAGCAAAAAACAAAAATTGCAGTACAAAGCCCTGAAAAAAGAAGAAAAAGAGAACTAAAGTTTTATTTCTGCCTCCTTCATCTGTAGGTCCGGAGTACTCAACGGAGATAATAGTGGTGTGAGTCCTGAGGTTTTATGTTTAGCTCAGCTTTTTCTCTGTTTCTGAACAAACAACTCATGTTACAGTGACTATACTTCATATTCACATTCATATCATGTTATACAAACAATGTATATAGCTAACTAACCTAAATTTACATACTTTGGTCTCTAAAACTTTCGGTTAAAGTTTTTTGTTTAGCTTGGGTTTGGTTAAAGTTTTATGTTTAGTTCAGCATTTTCACTGTTTTTGAACAAACTACTCATGTTTTGGTGACTGAACTTCATAAACACATCTATATTATGTTGTAAAAACAATGTATATAGCTAACTTACATAAATTTCAATACTTTGGGCTTTAAAACATTAGGTTAAAGTTTTTTGTTAAGGTCTGGTTTGAATTTACAACACTGACCTTGACATCCTTAATGGACTTTCCTGCCCGAGCCCAGCCAAGACCGCCCTGCTTCCCATTTTTTTTTTTTTATATTTGTTTTGTATTAAATCAAATACTCTGCCCCATTTCAACTTTGTTACCAACCCCAAGAACCTCACTCTTACCCAACCCTGCCCATTTTTTTATTTTCATTTTTTAAATTTTGTTTTGTTTTAGATTAAATACTTTGCCAGAAAAAGCCATTTCAACTTTGTTACTGACAACTGACCCCAAAGACATCACCCCCCCCCCCCCACACCCTCCAATTTTTTGGGTGGCATATAGTAATCACAGCGTCCGTCCGTCTGTTCATCCATCCTATTTCGTTTCCGGCCTGTAACTTTGTCATGCATAGATGGATTTTGTTGATACTTGTTACAAAAGATCAACATAACATGACGATGTGTGGCGAGTAAAACCGACACCCATACCTCAAAGATCAAGGTCGAATTTGAGTTTGTGTGATATTTTGTGTCTGGCCTGTAGCTTTGTCATGTATAAATGAATTCTAATGATAATTGCTACAACTGATCAACATAACATGACGACATGTCGGGAGCAAGACCCACACCCATACCTCAAAGGTCAAGGTCACAATTTTAGATTGTTTGACAACATTTTTAGTTTGTGTGAGATTTTGTGTCCGGCCTGTAACTTTGTCATGCATAGATGAATTTTGTAAATACTTGCTACAAATGATCAACATAACATGATGACGTGTTGCAAGTAAGACCCATTCCTCAAAGGTCAAGGTCACACTTTGAGTTTGCTTGACAACACTTTCAGTCTGTTTGAGATTTCGTGTCTGGCCTGTAACTTTGTCATGCATTGATGGATTTTGTTAATACTTACTACAAATGATCAACATAACATGACGATGTGTCATGCGTTACACCCAGAATCCCACTTTAAAGGCCACGGTCACAATTTAACTTTGTTTACTTTCAGTCTGATTGAGATTTCGTGTCCGGTCTGAAACTTTGTCACCTATGGATAAATTTTGAAAACACTTAGCTCAATTAATCAGCATGACATTACAAAGTGTCGGGTGTAAGACCCACATGCATACCTCAAAGGTCAAGGTCACACTTTGAGTTTGTTTGACAACACTTTCAGTCTGTGTGAGATTTCTTGTCTGGTCTGTAACTTTGTCATCTATGGATAAATTTTAAAAACACATGGGTCAGTTGATCAACATGGCATAATTAAGTGTGGCATGTAAGACCCAGAACCTTTCCTCAAAGGTGAAGGTCACACTTTCAATTTGTTTGATATTGCGTGTCTGGTTTGTGACTTTGTCTTTAACTTGGCTCAATTTATCAAGATGACATGATGACGTGTCTTAAGTAAGATCTAGACCCGTACCTCAAAGGTCAAGGTCACACTTTGAGTATGTATGACAACACTTTGAATCTGTTTGAGATTTTAAATCTGTCCTTTAACTTTATCATACATGGATGGATTTCAAAAACACATGGCACAATTTATCAATTAATCAACAATTGATCAACAATTGATCTGTAACGTACATTTAGAGATTTTAAAATAGCTTCACACAAGTGATCAGCATGTCATGATAATGTTTCACCTGCCTTTAACTATTGAAATACCCAGGCCATTACATCAGATGTCAAGGTCAAGGTTACACAAAGGTCAAGGTCATGCTTTAATGAATAAAAACCCCATTAAATTGCATATCTATGTCTGAAACATCAGTCCATTACTCTTGATATTTATGGATACATCGCTACCTATTATATCATGTATTGTTATTTTTCACAGGGGGTATGCAACACTCAACAGTGACATTTCTTGTTTCTTTTAAATTTTGATTTTGTTTTAAATTTTATACTATTCTGCCCCTTTGTTACCAACCCCAAGATCCCCCACTCCTTCCAATCCCTTTCAGTTGTTTTTTTTTAAATTTGTTCTATGTTGAAGTAGATACACTGTCCCTTTCCAACTTTGTTACAACCTTTTTTTTATTGTATTAAACTAAACAGTCCTGTTAGTAAACTTTGGCACATACACCTCCACATCTACACCGAGATTTTAAAATTAAATTAAATGCATTTCAGCTTAAGTACTGGCTAGCTGGCCTTAGCCAGACATAGACATAGTGTATATTCTACCTTAATATTCCTACTGGCACATACATGTATCTACTATTTTGCTAATATGAAAGATGGTTTCATTCATACAGATATATCTGTTTTTCTGATGGTACATTATAATATACTGTTCTGTAATCAACAAGGCTAAAATAGTTGAGTTCACACTGTTCTTCGACATCTCGGGGGTTTTTTGGTGATTTTTTTAAATCTGTTTTATTTTTTCAGTAATAATATTGATTTTTTAAACTAATCACCATCAAGTTTAAAAAGTTTACTTCGCTGACTTTGACCTACCTAATAGATTTGGAAAAAAGATGAGCTTCTGCACCTGCTTGCAGTGCTCTTGTTTAAAATTAACTTTGCTTTTCAGTTATAGTATTGATTCTGTAAACAGATCACTGTTATGTTGAAAAAGTTTACATCACTGACCTACTTTGACCTACTCCATGAACATTTAAACACGGTTTAGTGGTCCAGTGGTTAACGCCTTAGACTGCAAACCAAGGGGTCACAGGTTCAATCCCCCGCTCCTCCAACTAAAAATACTAAACAGTCTTTCGGATGGGACTTTAACAAAAATCGAGGTCCCATGTATCAGTGCTTAACTCTGGGCATGCAAAACAACTGGGGACACAACAAAAGGGTCTTTTGTATCTCTGCACTATCCTCCAAAAATCTAAAATTACTTATACTCTTCTGGAGGCATCACCCATATGGGAAACCGGTGGGACGATAATTAAAATTATCATCATGACATTATAATGCATCTGCTTGTTTTTTTTTAAGACAAAAAGTGCTTTTTTTGCATATGAGCAATGTTTAGATATTCTCCAAATAAATTTAAGATTATTTGTTACTAGAATTAGATTATCTGCTCATACTCTTAGAAAACTGGTCGTGATACAAGAAACCATGTTCCAAGAAGCGAGAGATATTGTTTATGTTGTAACTCAACTGAGGTGGAAGATATATACCTCATCATTTTTAGCTGCCTCTTTAATGTATATCTTATATATTTTCTCTGAAGTAAATATTGACTAGAAACTTATCAAGGTTGATGTGTGTCCATTCATATTGTATGTTTTATATTTAGGTTCGAAACAGCTTTGCAGTTTGAGATTGACATACAGAATAAGATAGAAAAGAAAAAATGGAGTGACGCTCATGACATCTTCACACAGGCTAAACATACAGGTAGTTCCATTCTACAGGATGAGCAGCTGCTGAGGTATAATTTATACTTGCTTATTTTAGTTTGGTTACAAGACTATGCACAGGATTTATTTATTTCTATCTAAAAATCAAGATGGCCTATGTTACTAAAAATAATAAAAAAACTTTTTAAAAAACTTCTCACAAACTGCTTAACTGATTTGAAAACGTATAATTAAAAATGATCACCAAATATAATTCTATCAGATATACAAATGATGTCCCTGTGATTAAAATAACTCAGCCTTAAGGGCTTAATTAGGGGATCATAATGTGGTTATAACAAAGATTGATGTTTAGTGTTTAGTTTTAACTGTTTTTGCCTAAATTGAAAGGTTTAGCAAATTCAGATGTGTTTTAATGACTGAGTTTAAATGCCTTAAGGGCTCAGGAGAGGCCCAAACAAGTAAAATTTGAGAATTATAAAAAATATATTTGATAAGAACCTGTCTGTCAAATATATGTTCATATTGGGGTGAAGTTTATATAACTGAAGGTGCTGGTGTTATATATAAGGTACATGTAGATGTACTATGGATTTACAAAGGGATACTATGGGGAAGATTCTCATTTGTTCATCCATTAGTACTAGTAAACAAAACAATGGGCTTTCACAGCATCTAATTTCAATAAAGATAGGATTAAATCACCACTTGAAACAGTTCATTTTGTAAATAAATTGAAGAATTTGTTTGAATAAAAAAATATGAAAAAACCCAGAGGTCGCTCACCGGATGTTGACAAATTTGAGACACCGGTCTAAAGTCAGCACCTTCAAAAGTAGGATCATTAAAGTCGGCGCATAGGTTACTGCAGTCCCGTTTGTAGTCATAGCCTGTAGTCATAGTCTGTAGTCATAGTCTGTGGTCATAGCCTGTAGTTATAGCATGTGTTTATTGCTATAGTCATAGTATGTTGTTATTACTGTAGTCATAACATGTGGTCATAGTCTGTAGTCATAGCCTGTGGTCATAGCCTGTAGTCATAGCATGTGCTTATTGCTATAGTCATAGCTGTGGTCATAGCCTGTAGACATAACCTGTGGTTATTGATGTAGTCATAGCATGTCATCATAGTCTGTAGTCATAGCCTGTGGTTATAGCCTATAATCATAGCATGTGCTTATTGCTATAGTCATAGCATGTAGTCATAGCCTGTGGTCATTTGCTGTAGTCACAGCATGTGACCATAACATGTAGTCATAGCCTGATGTCATAGTCTGTAGTTGTAACATGTAGTAGGTAGTCATAGCCTGTAGTTGTAGCATGTAGTATGTAGTTAAAGTATGTAGTTGTAGCATGTAGTATTAAGTAATAGTCTGTAGTATTAGCATGAAGTATGTAGTCATAGTTTGTAGTTGTAGCATGTAGTAGGTAGTCATAGTCTGTAGTTGAAGTATGTAGTAGGTAGTCATAGTTTGTAGTTGTAGCATGTAGTATGTAGTTATAGTCTGTAATTGTAGCGTGTAGTATATAGTCATAGTCTGTAGTTGTAACATGTAGTATGTAGTTATAGTCTGTAGTTGTAGCATGTAGTATACAGTCATAGTCTGTAGTTGTAGCATGTAGTAGGTAGTCATAGTCTGTAGTTTTAGCATGTAGTATGTAGTTATAGTCTGTAGTTATAGCATGTAGTAGGTAGTCATAGCCTATAGTTGTAACATGTAGTATGTAGTTATAGTCTGTAGTTGTAGCGTGTAGTATATAGTCATAGTCTGTAGTTGTAGCATGTAGTATATAGTCATAGTCTGTAGTTGTAGCATGTAGTATACAGTCATAGTTTGTAGTTTTAGCATGTAATATACAGTCATAGTCTGTAGTTGAAGCATGTAGTAGGTAGTCATAGCCTGTATGTGTAACATGTAGTATGTAGTTATAGTCTGTAATTGCAGCATGTAGTTTTATAGTCATAGTCTGTAGTTGTAGCATGTAGTACTTAGTCAATGTTTGTAGTTGTAACATGTAGTAGGTAGTTATAGTCTGTAGCTGTAGCATGTAGTACTTAGTTATAGTCTATAGTTGTAGCATGTAGTAGGTAGTCAAAGTCTTTAGTTGTAGCATGTAGTAGGTAGTCATAGTTTTTAGTTGTAGCATGTAGTATATAGTTAAAGTCTGTTTTAGTAGCATGTAGTATGTAGTCATAGTCTGTAGTTTAAGCATGTAGTAGGTAGTCATAGCCTATATGTGTAACATGTAGTATGTAGTTATAGTCTGTAATTGTAGCATGTAGTTTAATAGTCATAGTCTGTAGTTGTAGCATTTAGTACTTAGTCAATGTTTGTAGTTGTAACATGTAGTAGGTAGTTATAGTCTGTAGCTGTAGCATGTAGTACTTAGTCATAGTCTATAGTTGTAGCATGTAGTAGGTAGTCATAGTCTTTAGTTGTAGCATGTAGTAGGTAGTCATAGGTTTTAGTTGTAGCATGTATTATATAGTTATAGTCTGTTGTAGTAGCATGTAGTATGTAGTCATAGTCTGTAGTTGTAGCATGTAGTATGTAGTCACAGTCTGTAATTGTAACATGTAGTATATAGTCATAGTCTGTAGTTGTAGCATGAAGTATATAGTCATAGTCTGTAGTTGTAGCATGTAGTATGCAGTAACAGTCTGTAGTTGTAACATGTAGTACGTAGTCATAGTCTGTAGTTGTAGCAGGCAGTAAGTAGTCATAATCTGTAGTGGTAGCATGTCGTATGCAGTAAAAGTCTGAAGTTGTAGCATGTAGTATGTAATCATAGTCTGTAGTTGTAGCATGAAGTAAGTAGTCATAGTCTGTAGTTGTAGCATGTAGTATGCAATAACAGTCTGTAGTTGTAACGTGTAATATGTAGTCATAGTCTGTAGTTGTAGCATGCAGTAAGTAGTCATAGTCTGTAGTTGTAGCATGTAGTATGCAGTAACAGTCTGTAGTTGTAACATGTAGTAAGTAGTCATAGTCTAAAGTTGTAGAATGTAGTATGTAGTCATAGTCTGTAGTTGTAGCATGCAGTTAGTAGTCATAGTCTGTAGTTGTAGCATGTAATATGCAGTCACAGTCTGAAGTTGTAGCTTGCAGTAAGTTGTCATAGACTGTAGTTGTAGCATGTAGTTTGCAGAAACAGTCTGTAGTTGTAACATGTAGTATGTAGTCATAGTCTGTAGTTGTAGCATGCAGTAAGTAGAAATAGTTTGTAGTTGTAGCATGTAGTATGCAATCACAGTCTGTAGTTGTAATATGTAGTATATAATCATAATCTGTAGGTGTTACATGTAGTAGGTAGTCATAGTCTGTAATTGTTGCATGTAGTATACAGTCGTAGTCTGTAATTGTAGCATGTAGTATACAGTCGTAGTCTGTAGTTGTAGCATGTAGTAGGTAGTCATAGCCTGTAGTTATAGTATATAGTCATTAGTCTGTAGTTGTAACATGTAGTAGGTAGTCATAGTCTGTAGTTGTAACATGTAGTAGGTAGTCATAGTCTGTAGTTGTAGCATGTAGTATGCAGTCATAGTCTGTAGTTGTAGCATGTAGTATGCAGTCATAGTCTGTAGGTGTAGCATGTAGTATGCAGTCATAGTCTGTAGTTGTAGCATGTAGTCATAGCCAGTAGTCATAGTCTGAAGTCATATCCTGTAGCCATAGCATGTAGTTGTATTATGTTGTCATATCCTATAGTCATATTCTGTAGCACAGTCTGTAGTTGTAGCATGTAGTCTAGCATGTAGTTGTTGTCTGTAGTTGTAGTATGTAGTTATAGTCAGTAGTCATAGTCTGTAATCATAGCATGTAGTCATAGCATGTAATTGTTGTCTGTAGTTGTAATTTGTAGTCATAGCCTGTAGTCATAGTCTGTAGTCAGAGTGTAGTCATAGCCTGTAATCATAGCATGTAGTTGTAGTATATAGTCATAGCCTGTAGTTGTAGCATGTAGCCATTACCTGTAGTCATAGCCTGTAGTTGTAGTATATAGTCATAGCATGTAGCCATTACCTGGAGTCATAGCCTGTAGTTGTAGTATGTAGTCATAGTCTGTAGTTATAGTCTGTAGTTGTAGCTTATAGTCATAGCATGTTGTTGTTGTCTGTAGTTGTAGACTGTATTCACAGTCTGTAGTCAGTCTGTATTCACAGTCTATAGTCATAGCCTGTAGTCATACAGACCCTAAACTGCTGAAGTACCCAAATTGCACGCAAATAGAGTGCACTCAGAGCGTACACGTAACATGAACATAGCGCTGATGGAGTGTAAAGGTAGTGTGGACGGAGCACGAATGAAGGGCAGATGGAGCGCTGATGGAGTGGACCTGGACTGTTAGTGAACACTAAATTTTGAATAATGAACGCAGTCATGAATGCATGAAATAGATCGAGTGCACTCAGACATGCTGAGTAAAATACTGATAACAAATCTATTTGTGTGCTACTGAGTGCACTCATTCATTCAAATACATTCTTTTTTTGTTATTTGAGAGTTAAGTCGATAATTAAAATTAGATAAAAATGGAATTTTCTTTTCACATGACTATAAACCATGTTAGTATATATAAATGTTTTTTAGTTATGCATTATAAAAATAATTTTGGTCAGCAATTTTTCAGTTATAGCATAACTATTAGCATTTAGCATATCAACATAGTATGTTTAAAAGACCTATTATACAATAGACGACACATCAATGATTAACTACGGTTTCAAGGCCAATTCAGTTGCATATTTAAACATGATTTGGTTTGCGCAACAAAAATATAAATAATTTTATATGTTATGTAAATAACAATTTGTAACAGATGTAATATAAATTCACTATTTGCCTTGCTATATTGATTATAAATTAGTTATAGGACATATAGAACATATATTTTATTTCAATTTAAGGGAATACAGCTCCAAATACAAAAAAACATAAATGCATGCGTGAATCAAACAAAACGTAGATATGTGGAAAATTATATGATTATATTTCTATTTGTTTGAGTATTTTGGCAAAATAAGAATTACCCATTTTCAATTCAGTTTGGAGTTTAGTTTAATATTTTCACCAAACATAGTTATACAGAGTCTGTGCTTAGTTGTGAACAAATGTATGTAAAACTGTTATATTGTAATTAAAGTGGAAACAGATTACTTGTGCACATCTCATCAAATTATGCAAATAATAGTACCAAGTTAATTGTATTCTAAAATATAAAGTGGGTCAGTAGTGCAATGGATAGAGGGCTGGCTTCAGACGCCGGAGGTCGCGAGTTTGACCCTTACTCTACCCTATGACCTCTCAAAACACATTTTAGTACCAGATTTAAAAAGAAAATGCACTGGAGAATGATATGCATAAGCTCTGAGCTTACTTCACAATCAAGTTAAATTAAATTAATGTAAAATAAATGTACGTATGCAAAATTAACACGACAGGTCGAAATAACAGGATAGACACAGGAAATAAAAACTAGTAAACGTAAATTTCTAGGTGACCTTTTGTCATTTTGTGATTTGAGGTCGTGATTTTATATTGACTAAAGAAGCTTAGAAAAGTAACAGCTTTTGATCATGCCAAAGGTTTAAATAAACAAAACAGAACATGTATTCACTGCCTATAAAATAAAACCAATAAATCATAAGTATAATGCCCGTGCATGCACATTTATTTATTATTTTTTTTTAAATTTATTTATTCTACATCAAAAGTCAAGATCCAGAATGCCAGCTGCAGTAAATTGACAGCCCTGAATACACATTTTTTAATAAGTGTATGTCACACTTTCTACCATTCACTCAGTACTGGTTAATATATTTATTTTATTACGTGGGGTTTTTGTTTTGTTAATTTAATGATATTAACATCATGGGTTTACTTACTAAAGTATTGATCTGAAACCTCAAATAACAAATATCTTAAATGAATTTGTTTGATTTGTTGTTAATTGGCTGGCAGTTTTTCTTATATCTTTTCTTTCCAATCATATACTGCGGGTTTAATTAAGATTCATCCATCTGGCACTAATTACAATCAAATGAAATCATACATATCAGCAGGGTTCTTCCGTGATCAGTAGACCGATAAGTCACCAGTTTAGCGTATAATTTAATTGACACATCTCTCACTGGCATAATGTAATTAACACCATGGGTGTCTGTGTTGCTGCATGTCATATAAGTAACAATATAGCACAGTGGGTATATTTTCAAACAAGTTTAATATAGTTTGTCATTTTAAATAATATATTAACATAAATCATACAGTCAGTAAAAAAAATTAATGAAGCCACATTTGCAACTAATTCGAGAAACACACTGAAAAAAAAGATTTTGTTCAAAAGCAATTAAGTTCATTTCAGGTACATATATAATACATAATGATAACTAAAATATTTATAAGATCTTATAATATCAGAACTTTTTTTTTATGTTTAGTGAAGCCACATTTGGACTCAAATCTTTCAAAAATCATTTATTATATCTCAAATTCCATCGACGGATTATGATAAAATTTTCATTACCCAGAAATGCATATTATTGATTATAAAGCTGATTTTAGTTTGAACATTTACAAAACCAGTGATATATCCACATGTTGTTAAGTCACTGCTTACACTGATCAAATTAATGGATTACTGTTAAACTAAACATGTATAAATGGTATGGAATTATTAATAACAAAAACAATATATTTAATTCAAGATGATGATATATGGACCACCTTTGTTTAGCTTTACTGTAACAAATGGCTTACGGTATATCAAATAAGTTACTGACGCAAACACATTTCAGTCAGGAGAATAGAAGTTGGTTGAACGTGCAATATTCTTTGATCACACAGACCACATATCAAACTATAGAATCTTCCGTTAAACTTCTCTACTATTAATAATGGTTTACCTGAAATTGACAACCTTTTGCCCAGCGGATGACACAATATGTAGACAAACAATTGGATTATGAATCTAATTACCTTGACTAAATCCAATGGATACATTTTATTTATTGCTCCATTAGAAAAGCTTAAATTAAAAAGTCAATAGTAGAATCATTTTAAGAGTTGAGATGTTGTTATGGGCCGGAAACCAAACTGAGCGGACTGAACGTTGAGTGAACGCTGAATGAATGAAGCAAATGCTGATAGGAGTATTAAATAAAGGATAGTATAGAACACTCAGATAAACACATTGCTCTTGAGCAAATACTTGTGTTTGTGAGTGTATTAAATTAACCACACTTAGTCAAATGCACGCAAATGGACCATAAACGAGGTGCAAACTGAGTGTGAACAGAGTGCAAATGGAGTACAAACTGAGCACAAAAGGAGTGCAATTATGGGGTACTGGAGAGGTTTAGGCTCTTTAGCATGTAGTTGTAGTATGTTGTCATAGCATGTAGCCATAACCTGTAGTCATAGCCTGTAGTATGTAGTCATAGCCTGTAGTTATAGCATGTGGTCAAAGCCTGTAGTTGTAGTATGAAGTCATAGCCTGTAGTTGTAGTATGTAGTTGTAGCCTGTAGTTGTAGTATGTAGTTGTAGCCTGTAGTTGTAGTATGTAGTGGTAGCCTGTAGTTGTAGTATGTAGTTGTAGCATGTGGTCAAAGCCTGTAGTTGTTGTATGTAGTTGTAGTATGTAGTCATAGCCTGTAGTCATAGCCTGTAGTTGTAAGTATGTAGTCGTAGCCTGTAGTCATAGCCTGTAGTTGTAGAATGTAGTCATAGCCTGTAGTTGTAGTATGTCATCGTAGCCTGTAGTTGTAGCATTAAGTCATAGCCTGTAGTTGTTGTCTGTAGTTGTAGTATGTAGTCGTAACCTGTAGTTGTAGCATGTAGTCAAAGCCTGTAGTTGTATCATGTAGTCATAGCCAGTAGTTGTTGTATGTAGTTGTAGTATGTAGTCATAGCCTGTAGTTGTAGCATGTAGTCAAAGCCTGTAGTTGTTGTATGTAGTTGTAGAATGTAGTCATAGCCTGTAGTCATAACATGTAGTTGTAGTATGTAGTCACCTGTAGTCATAGCATGTATTCATAGTTTGTAGTCATAGCATGTGGCCATACCCTGTAATCATAGACTGTAGTCATAGCATGTAGTCATAACATGTAGTCATAGATTGGTCATAGCTGTAGTCATTGCCAATAGTCATAGCCTGTGGTCATAGATTATAGTCATAGCCTGATGTCATAGTATGTAGTCATAGTCATATCCTGTAGTCATAGCATGTAGTCATAACTTGTAGTCATAGACTGTAATCATAGCATGTGGTCATAGCATGTATTCATAACCTGTAGTCATAGTATGTAGTCATAAACTGTAATCATAGCATGTAGTCATGACCTGTAGTCATAATCTGTAGTCATAATGTGAAGTTGTAACCTGTAGTCTAGCCTATCAACATAAGCCATAAAGACTTATGCATTGAACTTGGTCACAATGTTTCTTGTATTTGCTACATGAACCAATCTAGGACATACTCTGAGGAAGTAAATAATGGTTGTATTCTTCCATTGTTTAAAAATGAAATTATCTTGATAAATTATGTTTTTTACACAGATGGGATCGCAAGCTACCGGTATACCTGCGTCTGTACACAGCTGGGTCAGTGTATGTGAGAATAAATAATGCCGGTGTTGAGATATTGCAAAAGTTAAAACAATATACTGCAGCAGTGGAACTTCTTGAGGAGTTACTGGCACAAGATCTGTACTGTACACACATCAGGGGACATTGGTATGAGAGGCTAGCGCTAAACATAGATGCACATCTGAAGACACCACACAAGGTACTAGTATATCAGAAGAAGTGCTAACAGATTAAACAACTTGTTTATATGAACCTGTGCAGTGGCCAAAGGCCAGACCAGCTCATGTGATGTGAATGTAAAATGCAGAGATTTGCCTTGTGAGATTTAACTTGATCAGAATATTGATGATGATAAAAGCTGGAGCAGTTATATGAGCCTACCCAATCTCTGACTACATCACAGAGTAACGAGGGGAAATTTCACTAAATTCTCTCACTACTTTGTTTGTAAAGAAATACCTATTGGCACAAAATAAACTGGACATTTTGATACCATTTCAAAACCAATGTACACACAAAGTCTCATAATAATCTAATAACAAATGGTCCAGTTACAGACTGTTATCCATACAGGTAACCACATTTCATTCAAATGAATTTAACCACTTGAATTTGTTCATATGTTTATCCACCTGTCCAATGTCTGGTCCCAAAATCTGAATCCAGAGATCACTTAAAAAGTTCTAAAGATAGAGTCCTGAAACCTGACTAAAGATAGAGTCCTGAAACCTGACTAAAGATGGGTCCTGAAACCTGACTAAAGATAGAGTCCTGAAACCTGACTAAAGATAGAGTCCTGAAACCTGACTAAAGATGGGTCCTGAAACCTGACTAAAGATAGAGTCCTGAAACCTGACTAAAGTTAGAGTCCTGAAACCTGACTCAAGATGAGTCCTGAAACCTGACTAAAGATAGAATCCTGAAACCTGACTAAAGATGAGTCCTGAAACCTGACTAAATATGAGTCCTGAAACTTGACTAAAGATAGAGTCCTGAAACCTGACTCAAGATGAGCCCTGAAACCTGACTAAAGATAGAGTCCTGAAACCTGACTAAAGATGAGTCCTGAAATCTGACTAAAGATGAGTCCTGAAACTTGACTAAAGATAGAGTCCTGAAACCTGACTAAAGATAGAGTCCTGAAACCTGACTAAAGATGAGTCCTGAAACCTGACTAAAGATAGAGTCCTGAAACCTGACTAAAGATAGAGTCTTGAAACCTGACTAAAAGATAGAGTCCTGAAACCTGACTAAAGATGAGCCCTGAATCCTGACTAAAGATAGAGTCCTGAAACATGACTAAAGATGAGTCCTGAAACCTGACTAAAGATAGAGTCCTGAAACCTGACTAAAGATAGAGTCCTGAAACCTGACTCAAGATGAGTCCTGAAACCTGACTAAGGATGAGTCCTGAAACCTGACTAAAGATAGAGTCCTGAAACCTGACTAAAGATGAGTCCTGAAACCTGACTAAAGATAGAGTCCTGAAACCTGACTAAAGATAGAGTCCTGAAACCTGACTAAAGATGAGTCCTGAAACCTGACTAAAGATAGAGTCCTGAAACCTGACTAAAAGATAGAGTCCTGAAACCTGACTCAAGATGAGCCCTGAATCCTGACTAAAGATAGAGTCCTGAAACCTGACTAAAGATGAGTCCTGAAACCTGACTAAAGATAGAGTCCTGAAACCTGACTAAAGATAGAGTCCTGAA
The DNA here is from genome assembly GCA_029582155.1 of Panopea generosa. NCBI lineage: Eukaryota > Metazoa > Mollusca > Bivalvia > Adapedonta > Hiatellidae > Panopea > Panopea generosa. The sequence continues at coordinate 57,468,735 of CM055898.1, read as the reverse complement.
ACCTGACTCAAGATGAGTCCTGAAACCTGACTAAAGATGAGTCCTGAAACCTGACATGGTGAAAGGGCAATAGGGATTTGCACATTATTTTATTTTTTCCTTCAGAAATTGATACTAAATCACTGGGAAAACTGCTTAAAGGGCAAAACTGCATAAAATACCTGTAAAAAAGTACTGAATTACATTAGAACCATACAACTATATGTAAAGAAAGCAGATAAAACATATGGTAAACTTGGAAAGAATGGGGTTAAGTGCCATTTTCAATGCATAACAGGTAATATGTGGCATATCCAGTTTTAAAGACCTCAGAACGAACCCAAGCAGATCCTTCATCCTTTCATAAGTAATTGGCAAACTTTCTCACATAAAAGTTTTGGACCTAGCTTGACTCGAACCCATGACCTCAGCAGTGAGAGATAAGTGGTTATTAGATGGTAGCACCTTAAACAACTGGTCATGGAGGACCCACATTTTAAAGAAATCCACTGGATACTTTTAACATGAAAAAAATTAAATAAATAATTACAATGTACCTAAAATTTATGTATAGAATTTTAGAATAGAGGCATTTTGGAAAAAAAGTAAGGCTTTCCATGTAATTACTAACCACATCAGCATATCCATATCATTACTAACCATATCAGCTTTTCCATATCATTATTAAACATATCAGCCTTTCCATATCATTACTAACCATATCAGCCTTTCCATATCATTATTAACCATATCAGCCTTTCCATATCATTATTAATCATATCAGCCTTTCCATATCATTACTAACCATATCAGTGTTTCCATATCATTACGTACCATATCAGCCTTTCCATATCATTATTAACCATATCAGCCTTTCCATATCATTATTAATCATATCAGCCTTTCCATATCATTACTAACCATATCAGTGTTTCCATATCATTACGTACCGTATCAACCTTTCCATATCATTATAAACCATATACTTTCCATATCATTACTAACCATATCAGTGTTTCCATATCATTACTAACCATAATTATCATACTTTCCATACTATACATACCATATCCTTTCCATATAATTACTAACCATATCAGCTTTTCCATATCATTACTAGCCATATCAGCCTTTCCATATTATTTACCATATCAGCCTTTCCATATCATTACTAAAATATCAGTCTTTCCATATAATTACTAACCATATCATCATTTCAGTACCAGTACCAACTACAGTAGAACTTCGTTAGCTTGAACTCTGTTGGCTGGAACACCACCGATTGCACGAACAACTAACCCGGTCCCTGCCAAATTCCTATTTAGTTTCTATTGTTCTACCACCGATGGCTAGAACACTGATAGGTGGAACAGTTGAACTAGAAATTAGGTCCCGCCAACAGACTTACCTTTGTTTTTCGCACCTTTCGGTTGAACAGCTGATCAAAGATAAAGAAAATGGAGAAGTTTGCCACGCATTTAAAGGTGTGAAGTAATTTCTACACGTCATTATATTCCCACTGTCTTAACGAGCGAGAAGTTTGTTATGATAATTTGGCGAGTGTGTTTATAATTGGATACACGTTTGTTTAAATTGTATACCGGATGTTGCATTAATTAAGTTAATTTGATGTTTATTTGTAATTTAAGATGAAATAAAAAAACACATATATTACAAACATTGAAAAATAAAGAGTGTCACATACAATTTTGCCTATAAATCTTTGACATGGGAAGTTTAGTCTCATTGCACAATGTCGCATTTAACAAAGTAAAAACAGCTGAGCAACTTAGTGACGGACCCGGTAACCGGGGGATAACTTAGTCAGCCTCTTTGACGATTGCCGAGGAACTTGGTAAAACCGGAGTGTGATTATCATGTCATTAACATTCTCACGCACACCAAAACCTAAATATAGCTATTTAAACATGAATATATAGAATTATGATGATAAAAGGTAAATTAAGTAATAAAAGTGTAATACAATTCATTATATTTGGAAATTATATTTTCTAGTATATTGGATTTTCTAAATAAACAAGAAAAACATATCATTTACATCAAATTACTATTGCACCTGTTCAAAGCGTACACATTGGATTCAAACGTACTTGTACACCATGGACATATACGATGATTGTTGTACCAGGCATGACTCAAACTACCGTTGACTCAAACTAATTTGTCCAGTCCCGTCGAGTTCGAGCGATCGAAGTTCTACTGTATATCATTACTAACCATGTCAGCCTGTCCATATCATTACTAACCATATCAGCCATTCCATATCATTACTAACCATATCAGCCTTTCCTTACCAGTACTAACCATATCATTTTCATATATTTACTAACCATATCAGCCGTTCCATGCTTCATCTAAAATTGCATCATCTCACAATGCTTTATCTCACAATGCTTCTTCTGACAATGCATCATCTCACAGTTCTTCATCTCAAATTGCATCATCTCACAATGCATCATCTCACAATGCATCATCTCACAATGCTTCATCTCACAATGCATCCTCTCACAATGCTTCATCTTACAATGCTTCAACTCACAATGCATCATCTCACAGTTCTTCATCTCAAATTGCATCATCTCACAATGCTTCATCTCACAATGCATCCTCTCACAATGCTTCATCTCACAATGCTTCATCTCACAATGCCTAATCTCACAGCTCTTCATCTCAAATTGCATCATCTCACAGTGCATCATCTCACAATGCTTCATCTCACAATGCATCCTCTCACAATGCTTCATCTCACAATGCTTCATCTCACAATGCATCGTCTCACAGTTCTTCATCTCAAATTGCATCATCTCACAATGCATCATCTCACAATGCTTCATCTCACAATGCTTCATCTCACAATGCCTAATCTCACAATGCTTAATCTCACAATGATTCATCTCACAATGCTTCATCTCACAATGCCTAATCTCACAATGCATCATTTCACAATGCTTCATCTCTCAATGCCTAATCTCACAATGCTTCATCTCACAATGCTTCATGTCACAATGCTTCATCTCACAATGCTCTATCTCACAATGCTTAATTTCACAATGCTCTATCTCACAATGCTTAATTTCACAATGCTTCATCTCACAATGCTTCATTTCCCAATGCCTAATCTCACAATGCCTAATCTCACAGTGCTTAATCTCACAATGCTTCATCTCACAATGCATCATCTCACAATGCTTAATCTCACAATGCTTCATCTCACAATGCTTCATCTCACAATGCATCATCTCACAGTTCTTCGTCTCAAATTGCATCATCTCACAATGCATCATCTCACAATGCTTCATCTCACAATGCATCAATTCACAATGCCTAATCTCACAATGCCTTAACTCACAATGCTTAATCTCACATTGCTTCAGACCGCGGTGTGGTCTAGTGGTAGAGCGTCCACCTCGCATGGAGTAGGTCGTGGGTTCAATGCCCGGCCAGGTCATACCAAAGACTTTAAAAATGGTACTAGAAGCTTCCTCGCTTGACGCTCAGCATTTAGAGGAGAGTTCTAGGTCTGGTCGGCCCGGTGTCAGTATAATGGGACTGGGTGGTGTATCATACCATGTGTCTGTGGCATGATACTCCAGTGTGACAGCGCTCATTAAGACTGTCTCAAGTAGACACCGTCGCGATATGACTGAAATATTGTTGAAAGCAACGCTAAACACCATACAATAACAATAACACAATGCTTCATCTAAAAATGCTTCATCTGTTGAAAGCAACGCTAAACACCATACAATAACAATAACACAAGTGCTTCATCTAAAAATGCTTCATCTCACAATGCATCATCTCACAATGCTTAATCTCACAATGCTTCATCTCACAATGCCTCATCTCACAATGCATCATCTCACAGTGCATCATCTTACAATGCTTCATCTCACAATGCATCATCTCACAATGTTTCATCTCTCAATGCATCATCTCACAATGCCTCATCTCACAATGTTTAATCTCACAATATTTCATCTCTCAATGCCTAATCTCACTATGCTTCATCTTACAATGCTTCATCTCACAATGCATCATTTCACAATGTTTCATCTCACAGTGCATCATCTCACAATGCTTCATCTCACAATGCTTCATCTCACAGTGCATCATCTCGCAATGCTTAATCTCACAATGCTTCATCTCACAATGCTTAATCTCACAATGCTTCATCTCACAATGTTTCAGTCTCACAATGCTTAATCTCACAATGCTTCATCTCACAATGCTTCATCTTACAATGCTTCATCTCACAATATTTCATCTCTCAATGCCTAATCTCACTATGCTTCATCTTACAATGCTTCATCTCACAATGCATCATTTCACAATGTTTCATCTCACAATGCTTCATCTCACAATACTTCATCTCACAATACTTCATCTCACAATGCTTCATCTCACAATGCTTAATCTCACAATGCTTCATTTCACAATGTTTCATCTCACAATGCTTCATCTCACATTGCTTCATCTCACAATGCTTAATCTCACAATGCTTCATCTCACAATGCTTCATCTCACAATGCATCATCTAACAGTGCATTACCGTATAATGCATCATCTTACAATGCATCATCTTAGAATGCTTCATCTCACAGTGCACATCTCACAGTGCATCATCTCACAATGCATCAACTCACAGTGCATCATCTCACAGTGCATCATCTCACAGTGCATCATCTCACAATGCTTCATCTTGCAATGCATCATCTCACAATGCATCATCTCACAATGCATAATCTAACAATGCATCACCTCACAATGCATGATCTTACAATGCATCATCTCACAATGCATTATCTCAAAATGCTTCATCTTACAATGCATCATCTCAAAATGCATCATCTCACAGTGCATCATCTCACAATGCATCATCTCACAGTGCATCTTCTTACAATGCATGTTGTATTTCCTGTACTAAAGAAAATGCTCTTTTGGAGACATTATGCTTCTAGAATTGTTCTTGGTTATGTCATCCTTCAGTGGCCATTTATATAGCAGGAGAAACTACTCATTTACTCTACTTCATGGGTAGCTTGATTGCCAAAGTGCATTTCTGTTAAGGGGGATTACTTTAGAAAACAAAATATATGTAATATCTGTTAATTCATATCTTGTTTTGAGTGATCCATGAACGGCTCTGGAATAACTGAAATAACACAATTATTTGCCTTTTCACCATAGCACCTATAACTGTTCATAAGCATGAAAGCACAGTTGATGAATGAAAGATTGCCACGAATTTCTTTGATGAGTTTCTTTTATGATTATAATTGTTCAAATAATAGTGTTCCCATGTTGGCACCATTGTTGTATATTAATAATATTAATATTTAAATGTCTCAATTCAGAGTCTAGATGTTGTGAAGCGAGGTTTGTTAGATGAAGCAGTCAGATCTGGCAGAAGACTTGCCTTATATGAGAGAGCAAAGAAAATTTGTGAAGCATATAAATCCAAGTACTCTAACAGAATAGAGGAATTCCATCACGAGCCTATAATCCCTACCCCCGAGGTATTTACTCAATATAAGTGATAATGATAAAGTGATAAAATTAATTTGCAATATTAGCTCACTCAGACTGCTTATGCAAGGTATGTTGTATTGTAGCACCCAGTCCATGTTTACATATATAAAATGCATGTTCTGTATCAACACAATATATCAATAATGACTGACTCACTGACAATATATACAGACTTAGCCATTTATCATAAACTGAATATTAAAACAAAACTTTATATTAGAATGAAAGCATCAAAATGTAATATGTTAAAACATGATTTCTTTTATTGTGTAAATATGAACTTATTAATATAATATACATGTAATAGCAGTTTCTCTAAAAGTTTGTTGTTTCATTAACTGTATGAACAAATATTTGTGACACTTATTTAAAATTATCATACATGTGGGCGTACTAATGCCTTCTACACACAACAGAATTTTTACTTGTCTAATTTCATCCACATTATTTTTAACCGCTCTGCAATTCTGTAACAAGATTCATTCCTGTAAACACTACCCCCATGTTTTGTCGATCACAGCAGTTTTAAATATTTGTTGTTTATATTTGTTCATACTGTTCATGTAACAATAAACTGCTAGGGAAACTACAATTATTTAAGTATGGGCGTTTGAACTCGTGCAAATGTAATGTATTTAACTTATTGTTTAGTTTAGTTTTTTTGTTAGTTTCTTTAAGTCTGTCTGCAATATATAAGGATGGCCATGTCATTTTGTTTGTCAGGTGTACATTGATGATATGGTGATATCAAATGTTTGTTTGCCACGTGTACATTGATGGTATGGTGATATCCATTGTTTTGTTTGCTAGGTGTACATTGATGGTATGGTGATATCCAATGTTTGTTTGCCAGGTGTACATTGATGGTATGGTGATATCGGATGTTTTGTTTGCCAGGTTTACATTGATGATATGGTGATATCCAATGTTTTTTTGCCAGGTGTACATGAATGGTATGGTTATATCCGATGTTTTTTGCCAGATTTACATTGATGGTATGGCTATATCTGATGATTTATTTGCCAGATGTACATTGGTGGTATGGTGATATCCAATCTTTGTCTGCCAGGTGTACATTGATGGTATGGTGACATCCAATGTTTTGTTTGCCAGGTGTACATTGATGATATGGTGACATCCAATGTTTTGTTTGCCAGGTGAACATTGATGGTATGGTGTTATCCTATGTTTTGTTTGTCAGGTGTACATTGATGGTATGGTGATATCAGATGTTTTGTTTGCCAGGTGTACATTAATGGTGTGGTTATATTTGTTGTTTTGTTTGCCAGGTGTACATGAATGGTATGGTTATATCCGATGTTTTTTGCCAGATTTACATTGATGGTATGGCTATATCTGATGATTTATTTGCCAGATGTACATTGGTGGTATGGTGATATCCAATCTTTGTCTGCCAGGTGTACATTGATGGTATGGTGACATCCAATGTTTTGTTTGCCAGGTGTACATTGATGATATGGTGACATCCAATGTTTTGTTTGCCAGGTGAACATTGATGGTATGGTGTTATCCTATGTTTTGTTTGTCAGGTGTACATTGATGGAATGGTGATATCAGATGTTTTGTTTGCCAGGTGTACATTAATGGTGTGGTTATATTTGTTGTTTTGTTTGCCAGGTGTACATTGATGGTATGGTGATATTTGTTGTTTTGTTTGCAAGGTGTACATTGATGGTATGGTTATATCCGATGTTTTATTTGCCAGGTGTACATTGATGGTATGGTTATATCCGATGTTTTGTTTACCAGGTGTACATTGATGCAATAGTTGTATTTGATGTTTTGTTTGCCAGGTGTACATTGATGCTATGGTTGTATTTGATGTTTTGTTTGCCAGGTGTACATTGATGGTATGGTGACATTTGTGTTTGTTTTTCCAGGTGTACATTGATGGTATGGTTATATCCAATGTTTTATTTGTCAGATGTACATTGATGGTATGGTAATATCTGATGTTTTGTTTGCCAGGTGTACATTGATGGTATGGTTATATTTAATGTTTTATTTGCCAGGTGTACATTGATGGTATGGTTATATCCAATGTTTTATTTGCCTGGTGAACATTGATGGTATGGTGATATTTGTTGTTTTATTTGCCAGGTGTACATTGATGGTATGGTGATATTTGTTGTTTTATTTGCCAGGTGTACATTGATGGTATGGTGATATTTGTTGTTTTATTTGCCAGGTGTACATTGATGGTATGGTGATATCTGATGCCACCAGTATGGGCATGAAGTACCAGTTTGTCATGCAGGGAGATGCAGACTCCACCACCCTGTGTGCTGTAGAAGAACTTGTGCTGGAACATTATAAAGTCAACAACTATCCACAGGGTGTGCATTTAGTCCTAGGGGACTTTAGTAAAAAAAAATTTGCAATAACTGTTGAGGGAAACAGAAAATTTTTATTTTCTGACCTAATTCAGAATGTTTTATATTTTGTTTTAAACATATCTATACATGCCAGGTTGTAAATTTTCATTTGATTTTAGGCATAGTTTGACATCTGGCGTAAATGATAAAAAATCTGTACACTTGTACTATGTAGTCTCAGTTTTTGTTTTAGCCTGTTTTTTTTTAAATATAGTACTGCAGATTCTCGTTAACAGGGTCCCCTAGGGATATATATATTTGGATGATTTTTGCCATTTTTTCCCCTTATAAAATAATCAATACTAATTAAAAAATTGTTTTTGATAACATTTAATAAATATTTATTTCATTTCTGTGATATGACTATAACTTTTATACAAATAAAACACAAACTGTTTTACTTTTACATCTATATACAGCGATATTATATGGAGCACCATCTGTGTGTCCAAAGCTTTTTTGGAGCACAACTTGGTTCAAGGTAACTTCACGAAATATTGTATACAAGTGATCTTGTAGCAAAGGGCACTTTTGCTCTACAGGAGTTTTCATTTTCAATATTTTTTCTGTTACTATGGAAACAAATAGCCCAAACTACAAAACTCTAAACTTTGTACACATGTCAACCTGCTGGTTTAGTGCCGTTTGCTATTAGACAGTTTGTAAAGGAGTGCCTATTGTTTCAAGAGCATAACTCAAAAATTGTTTAAAATAACTAAACGAATATTTGAACACAAGTCAACCTAGTTGTCTCAAAACTGTTTCTATGAGGATTTTCAATACAATCATGTTCTGTTACCATGGAAACCATTAGCCAAAGTTATGAAATTCTACTGTTTCGTGTACAACTCCAAAACCTAGTGGTCCAGTAGGACTTTTTGCTGTGAAGTTTTTATTTTTAAGTTTCAGAACATTTAAGTAAAAGGATAATGGTACACATCAAAACTGGTCAAGCACTGATTCAAGCTAAGCTATATTAGTTTAGACATACTTTGCATTTAAGTATTAAAGTGAAATTTTTAAAAGTGATTCCTTCATTTATTATTATTTGGATTCATGTTTCTTATATAGTTATTTGTGTTGTTTTTGTCCTTTCACAGGTTACAAAGAATCTTGTGTACTTGTGTAATCGTTATACTATGTGATTATTTGTTTCAGGTCTGCATGCCGAGGGTTCGATAGTAAGTAACCTGTTTGTACTGTTGTTTTGGGACATCATGTTCATGGATGTGGTGGATGTGTTTCATGGACCATTCCAGTCATGTCCCCTTGATATGTACAGCCAAGATTTCTACACCAGTAGGAAGCAGCAACTAGATAAGAGGCTTGAGTGGCTCAGAAAAGTCTCCGTTGAGGTTTGTATAGTTTTAGCTCCAGCCACCTGTTTAGATATGACACTTTTTGTTGCCTCCCTATGTAAAGTATGATTTGCCTATCTGATTGTCCGTAGTGTTATGTTTGTTGTCCTAGAGCATGTTGTTTGCATAGTGTGTTGTCTGTTGTTCCATAGTGTGTTGTTTGTATAGTATGTTGTTTGATGTCCTTTATGTTGTTGTTCGTTTTGTTGTCCTATAGTGTGTTGTTGTATAGTGTGTAGTTTTATGTCCTTTATGTTGTTGTTTGTTTTGTTGTCCTATAGTGTGTTGTTTGTATAGTATGTTGTTTGATGTCCTTTATGTTGTTGTTTGTTTTGTTGTCCTATAGTGTGTTGTTTGTATAGTGTGTAGTTTTATGTCCTTTATGTTGTTGTTTGTTTTGTTGTCCTATAGTGTGTTGTTTGTATAGTATGTTGTTTGATGTCCTTTATGTTGTTGTTTGTTTTGTTGTCCTATAGTGTGTTGTTTGTATAGTGTGTAGTTTTATGTCCTTTATGTTGTTGTTTGTTTTGTTGTCCTATAGTGTGTTGTTTGTATAGTATGTTGTTTGATGTCCTTTATGTTGTTGTTTGTTTTGTTGTCCTATAGTGTGTTGTTTTATGTCCTTTATTGTGTTGTTTGTTGTTCCAAATTGTGATGTTTGTATAGTGTGATATTTCCTTTTAAATTAGAGTTTTGTGGCATTTGCTTCTGTTTTTGCAGCATCTTCTGTGTCTGTAAATAAGATGATTGCCTTAGTGGGTTTAGCTTTTGCCCATTTATATCTTTCTAATATTGCGAATATGTAATCAAACTTGTTTTAAAAGTTATTGAAGACAAAGAATTGGTAACGGATATGTAGCAAACTAGCCAAATACAATGTAGCTGTTAATTGAATCAAGGTTAAAATTAAAAAGATATGTGTGTTTTTATGATACAATATTTTTATATTTTACAAAAAATGTGCATCATACCTATGCACCAATGTTGAGAACTAGGATAGGGAAAGAGCAAAACCAGTATATCATCTAAACATACATGGAGAAAAACAAGTATACATGTATCACCTAAATATACATGGAGCAAAACAAGTATACATGAATCACCTTAACATACATGGAGCAAAACAAGTATACATGTATCACCTTAACATACATGGAGCAAAACAAGTATACATGTATCACCTTAACATACATGGAGCAAAACAAGTATACATGTATCATCTAAACATACATGGAGCAAAACAAGTATACATGTATCACCTGAACATACATGGAGCAAAACAAGTATACATGTATCACCTGAACATACATGGAGCAAAACAAGTATCACCTGAACATACATGGAGCAAAACAAGTATACATGTATCACCTGAACATACATGGAGCAAAACAAGTATACATGTATCACCTGAACATACATGGAGCAAAACAAGTATCACCTGAACATACATGGAGCAAAACAAGTATACATGTATCACCTAAACATACATGGAGTAAAACAAGTATACATGTATCACCTTAACATACATGGAGCAAAACAAGTATACATGTATCACCTGAACATACATGGAGCAAAACAAGTATACATGTATCACCTGAACATACATGGAGCAAAACAAGTATCACCTGAACATACATGGAGCAAAACAAGTATACATGTATCACCTAAACATACATGGAGTAAAACAAGTATACATGTATCACCTTAACATACATGGAGCAAAACAAGTATACATGTATCACCTGAACATACATGGAGCAAAACAAGTATACATGTATCACCTTAACATACATGGAGCAAAACAAGTATACATGTATCACCTTAACATACATGGAGCAAAACAAGTATACATGTATCACCTAAACATACATGGAGCAAAACAAGTATACATGTATCACCTGAACATACATGGAGCAAAACAAGTATACATGTATCACCTGAACATACATGGAGCAAAACAAGTATCACCTGAACATACATGGAGCAAAACAAGTATACATGTATCACCTAAACATACATGGAGCAAAACAAGTATACATGTATCACCTTAACATACATGGAGCAAAACAAGTATACATGTATCACCTAAGCATACATGGAGCAAAACAAGTATACATGTATCACCTGAACATACATGGAGCAAAACAAGTATACATGTATCACCTGAACATACATGGAGCAAAACAAGTATCACCTGAACATACATGGAGCAAAACAAGTATCACCTTAACATACATGGAGCAAAACAAGTATCACCTGAACATACATGGAGCAAAACAAGTATACATGTATCACCTAAACATACATTGAGCAAAACAAGTATACATGTATCACCTTAACATACATGGAGCAAAACAAGTATACATGTATCACCTTAACATACATGGAGCAAAACAAGTATCACCTGAACATACATGGAGCAAAACAAGTATCACCTTAACATACATGGAGCAAAACAAGTATCACCTGAACATACATGGAGCAAAACAAGTATACATGTATCATCTTAACATACATGGAGCAAAACAAGTATACATGTATCACCTAAACATACATGGGGCAAAACCAGTGTATCACCTTAATATACATGGGGCAAAACCAGTACCTGCCTTAACATACAATGTTTTGTCACATGCTGTGCAAAATGATGTCAATTTTGACTAAACCATTAACAATATTAGGGGGAGTTTATTGGAAGAGTCTGTCGCTATGTAGCACGCCTCAGCGACCAATAGCGTTCTGTTGGTTCATCAAAAGATTGTATTTGCGTCTGTAATTTCTTTGATATATCGCTAGCCGAAGCTGGGACGGTCAGACCGAATATTGTTTACGTCATTAAAATATTTGATAAAACGTGCAGTGTTACTTGTTTGTTTCATTTTTTTTTAAGAATAACTTTAATTATATATACGAGCTGGTTTTGGTAATTGTACGTAGTGGCTAGCTACAGCACAACGCATAACAAAAATGAAAAGTTACATTTGTTTCCACAGTGATTATTTCACCCAGCTTCCGGAATTTGCGTCACTTCCGGTTCGATTGAGCATTTTTGATATAATGAGAATTATTCAATAAAGCGGAAACATAATGTCAGTCATTAAAATGTACACAATGTGATAAAGTATGTTATAAATAATACACAAATAAACTTGAAATAGTGTTCTATTAATGAATAAACGGAGAAAATACATGGTGCAGCTGACAAGGTGGGTGGGGTATGCATAAATCATATAGTGATTTTTTTTAAAATAAGTGCAATTTTTACGGTAGTAAAAAACCTGGACCAATTTGCATTTTGAAATTTTAGAAGGCCTGTCATCGGGCAATAGTGATTCAAAAATGTTAATTTTAAGGCAGTGCACAGCCATTGACTGCACCAAATTTTGTTTTAATAGATAACATTTATCACATAATATATATAAATTTATTAATTTTATTGTGGTTGAAGCCTGTTACCAAATAACAATAAACCTGAGAAATTGCAGAAAATTCACATAAAGTGAGGAGTTTGGGATACCTTTGGCTTCACTCTTTATACACCACACAGAGTTAATTTTCCCAAATATACCTAAATATCCAATATAAGAGAATTATACTATTGAAAAACTTATTAAAAATTGAAAATAAACCTATTTGATAAATTACTATATTCTTAGGTAAATATCATTTCAGATAATGTCGTATAGTCTGTGCATATTTCTAAAATAAATATATATGCGCAACTGACAAACAATTTGAAATTTTAAGCAGATGTTGAGTCATTGGACTGGGACAAATGGTGAAAATTTTGTGTTGTTTCTGGCATGAGCACATTTTTATGTTGTTGAAAAAAACGTACATTTCTGTGTAATTTGGAGAGTTTATCGTCTATGTTGCACGCATGCATCATGTAGGACGTCATAACAGTATATAATTTTATTCTTTTTATTAAAAATTGAAGATCTTTGTTCAATCTTATAAAACTGATAGCGATATCATTAGATTGGTTTTCACTTTTATTTTGGGCCTAAATTACCCATTAATGCGCCTTGCCTTTTGAGTGAATGGTTGTTGAAAATTAGATTTTTGACAATTTTCAATTTAAATTTTTGTGATTCTACCAGTCCTGGTCCCTTATTGAAATTCAGTCAGCTTATTGAAATAAATATTATTCGTTATGACTAGTAGATGCTTCAGGTCTCAAAATGAATAATAATTCTGCATAAATGGAAAAAAAACAATGTTTTGCAATAGTATTCCTATTAAAAACTCAAGTCTTCTTACAGAATCCCTATACATACTAACCCCATGATTTGTACAAACTGCGAACCTCTTCTCATAGGGATAACTTATATAAAAAATGAACAAATATGATCGACCAGATTGTTGAGAAGAATGTTTTTTTAAAATATTCAATTTTAACCATTTTATGTCCCACCTTAACCCTTTACTCGATAGATACGTGTTTTCCTGCACCAATCACAGAATGCCTTTGAAAACAGTGCAGAAAGAGTTCAGATTGCTTGTAACGAGCAATCTGAATTCTTCCTGCACTGTTTACCACTCTGTCAGTTAATATAAACATAATTCACCCAATAATTCAAAAGCCTTCTATATTAGAGGTGTCCAAAGGCATCTTTATTAGAGGTGTCCAAAGGTGTCTATATTAGAGGTGTCCAAAGGTGTTTATATGAAGTAAGGGGTTAATATTGAAAGTCAACTCTTATTTTCTATGATATTTCAGAGCTCCAATTGAATAATAATTTTGTCCAAATGGATGAAAAAATGAGAAATTTTTGTTTTCCCATAAAAATCCCTATGTAAAAAAGTCCTCTTATAAGCCCCCAATAAATATTAGTCCCTTAATTCTTATCTTCTTTTACACCCCTACACATAGGGATAATGTATGCCAAATATAGTAGAACTTCGATGGCTTGAACACGATGGGACTGGACAAAATAGTTACGAGTTGAGGGTTGTTTGAGCCAAGTATTATTCAACACCATATCATACATGTACGTGTTTATACATGGAAATAGGAATTCGGTTGGGACCAGATAAGTGGTTCAAGCTATATGTGGTGTTCCAGCCACCTGTGTTCCAACCACCCGTGTTCCAGCCACCAGTGTTCCAGCTATATGTGGTGTTCAAGCCACCCATGTTCCAGCTATATGTGGTGTTCTAGTCACCTGTGTTCGAGCTATATGTGGTGTTTCAGCCACCTGTGTTCCAATTATATGTGGTGTTCTAGCCACCCGTGTTCCAGCTATATGTGATGTTCTAGCCACCCGTGTTCCAGCTATATGTGGTGTTCCAGCCACCTGTGTTCGAGCTATATGTGGTGTTCCAGCCACCGGTGTTCCAACTATATGTGGTGTTCAAGCCACCCGTGTTCAAGCTGTATGTGGTGTTCTAGCCACCCGTGTTCCAGCTATATGTGGTGTTCCAGCCACCTGTGTTCCAACCATATGTGTTCCAGCTATATGTGGTGTTCTAGCCACCTGTGTTCCAGCTATATGTGGTGTTCTAAGCACCCATGTTCCAGCTATATGTGGTGTTCCAGCCACTCATGTTCCAGCTATATGTGGTGTTCTAGCCACCCATGTTCCAGCTTTATGTGGTGTTCCAGCTATATGCGGTGTTCCAGCTATATGTGGTGTTCCAGCTATATGTGGTGTTCCAGCCACATGTGTTCAGCCACCGTACTCCAGCCAACCGTGTTCCAGCCAACCATGTTCCAGCCACCCACGTTCCAGCCACCTGTGTTCAGCCACCGTACTCCAGCCAACCGTGTTCCAGCCAACCGTGTTCCAGCCAACCATGTTCCAGCCACCCACGTTCCAGCCACCTGTGTTCCAGCCAATGAAGTTCTACTATATAAACAAATTAGATTGACCAGTTCTTCTTGTAATTCCCAATTTTTATTTTACTCTTTTGGGTCTCTTCCTCACCCCTTAAGACAGTAGAAGCCAGTCATTTTTACAAATCTAAATATCTTTGACCAAACAAACCAATGCTTCGATGAAAATGTAGGAAAAATGAGTTTCATTTTTAAAAAGATATATATCAATGTTTATTATAATGACATGTGTCCCCTTATTGAGCCCTTGAGGTGGGGTCATTTTTAATTCCAGGGACACCAGTTGTACAAACCTAATAAATATATACATGCATTTGTTACCATTACTACATAGATATTTTCAAAATCTGTGGGATGGTTCATAAGAAAATGATTGTTAAAGTTTTTGACTATTTTTAGTAATGATGGCCATCTTGAATTTCAGGTCTAAAGAAAAAATCTTCTGTATGGTCCTCTATGCCATAGAAACATCCATGTGAAGTTAGAATATAATTAATCTAATTTATCTAGTAGTTTTAGATAAAGTACTTCTAAAAGACGACAGATGACAGACAACCTGCCATTGCATAAGCACTTCTGGTCTATGGCCAGTAGAGCTAAAAATCATCAAACTGAAACACAAAAATAATATGCGCATCACCACTTGGTAGTAAAATTCTAATCTGAGGTTGTAGAGAAATAGTGTTGACAGCAAAAAATATGCAAAAACTAATATTTGGTGATGAAAATTAATTAAAGGGCCCATCAAATTATCGAACCATAACACAAAAACAATATGTACATCTTCACTTGGTAGGTATGCATCATAGCAAGTGTCATTAAATTCCAATGAAATGTTCAAGAGAAATAACCCGAACAAGAACTTTGTGACACATTGATGGATGTTTTAACAAATGGGTATTTAAGTGGCTTCTTTGCGCTCAGCTGATTACTTTTGTGGCTACAGTAAATTTTAGCAAAGTATTAATATTATATTGTGCATCGATTGACTTTACTTAAGCTTTTGATTACATAGTACGAGACAATTTGTGGGTATAAATTGATTATGGTCAGTTAGGAATTTAGGGATATAATATTAAGTATTTTTAGATCCATGCATTCGTCTGTAAAATCAAGAGTTAAACACTAATAATTTAAAAGATGAGTTTTTCATCATTTTGGAGTGAGGCAAGGCAAATGCTAATCACCATTATTGTTTTCTTTTCTTATTAATGAAATAGTACAAGAATATTGACTTCATATTGTTGAAAACAGGTGGCAATTTGCTGGTCATGATATCTTTTACATGCAATACTGTTGTCCTTGATATTGTTGATAAATTTACCTACTTCGGCAGTTTTTACAGTTGATTGTTGTTTTGTTGAAGCTGTAAATACTGTTTCAGGTCAAGTACAACAGGCTATTATTAAAAAAAAAATAGATAGTTATACAAATTTAAAATCACAATATAACTGCAAAAAGAAGAGTAGATCTTTTTTTCTATTTGAAATACGGGAGTAAAGTCTGCAAATTTAATAATGGTTTAGCTGTTGAAAAAGTACATTTACATTTTAAAATGAATAACAGGTGTCAATAGTCCCAACTCTGAATGATTTTGTTTTATATATTGGTAAAAAATACTGAATGCAAACAATTCAAAATACAAAAACAAAATGTTTATAGCATGCGTATGTAGAGGTATATCTGAATAGGACTTCTTGGGTTTCTTTGTTGAAAAATATTTTATCAAATTAAGGCTTTAATGATGGTGGTTGCATCAAGGTGCTGGATTACCAGAACTATTTATTTTATTAGTAAAACAACAAATTAGTTATCACAATAATGTCAGCCTTATTCAAATTGTAGCAAACTTGACAAGATCAGTAAAGCTTTTGCTAAGTTATGTGTCTCATCACATTGTTTAGAAGTGGTGGCAGGCTTTTGGACACGATCAGTTAGAACACCATTTGATGAACAGAAATGCAGAGTATGTAATAAATTAGAGGATGAATATCATTTTGTTATTGAATGTTTGCTATATTCTTCTAGCTTGAAAGCCAAGGTCATATTGCAGGGTTAAAAGGTCATAAATTGTCTTTAAACTCTGTGTTAAAGTTTCCGAGTGCCAGCTGTGTGGATGTTACTTGGTGTATGCATATACCTTGAGTTTCTGTGTAATTAAAGGGTGAAATAACAGAATGAAAAGGAGAAATTAAACTCTCAGTTAAAGTTATATATAGACATTACTTTCACTTTTGTAATATGATTCTTATTTTCTTATGTTTTAATATTAATTTTCAACCAACTGTTTGCTGCTTTTTTTTCTGTTAATGTTTCATAAAGAATATTACAATTTTTAGGTTGAGAACTTCATCCTAATGTTTTAAAATTCATTTTGTTTTAAATGAAATATCTTGCCTATTTTAACTTTATTGGCGTCGCCCCTCTTAACACCCTCTCTGGTTTTGTGACAAGGTTCGAATAGCCTAGTTAACGCTGTTCTCTGAAAGTTCTTATTTAAAGTGAAAATGTTGTTTTTCTTCTTGCTTTAACAGGACCTTTGTCTTGAGATTAGAGAAGTTTGGGAAAACCAGGAGGGTAAAATATGTATTGGGATGAACTGGGAAAAGTTCACTGGTTCAAAAACACATGAGGTAAGTACATGTATCATGTTGTATAAGACTACCTGGGGAATAATAGTTTGTTGTACTTTTATACATAAAAAAATTCAAATAAGATTAACATTTAATGGTTCCATTAATTTTCCTGTTATCATAACCAGTATTTGTATAAAGTGATCAACCTTTCATGTTGAATGAAATGTGTCTGTTTCCCTGCCTTTTTATTCATATACTGAAGACATTACAAAAGAATGGAACTAAATTTATTGTTAGTACCACTGGATCGCATAGTTTGATTGGGAAGGATATCACACCATGTATCTGTGATTGATGTGATGCTCCTGCGTGGAGAGGTATCACACCATGTGTCTGTGATGTTTTTGTGTGGAAAGGTATTCACACCATGTGTCTGTGATGTTTTTGTATTGAAAGGTATCACACCATGTGTATGTGATGTTCCTGTGTGAAGAGGTATCACACCATGTGATTGATGTGATGCTCCTGTGTGGAGAGGTAACACACCATGTGTCTGTGATTGATGTGATGCTTCTGTATGGAGGGTATCACACCATGTGTCTGTGATGCTCCTGTATGGAGGGTATCACACCATGTGTCTGATTTTCCATTTGTGGAGAGGTATCACACTATGTGTCTGTGATACTCCTGTGTGGAGAGGTAACACACCATGTGTCTGTGATGCTCCTGTGTGGATAGGTATCACACCATGTGTCTGTAATTGATGTAATGCTCCTGTATGGAGGGTATCACACCATGTGTCTGTGATTGATGTGATGCTTCTATATGGAGGGTATCACACTATGTGTCTGTGATGCTCCTGTATGGAATGTATCACACAATGTCTGTGATGCTCCTGTATGGAAGGTATCACACCATGTGTCTGTGATGCTCCTGTGTGGAGAGGTATCACACCATGTGTCTGTGATGCTCCTGTATGGAAGGTATCACACCATGTGTCTGTGATGCTCCTGTGTGGAGAGGTATAACACTATGTGTATGTGATGTTCCTGTGTGGAGAGGTATCACACCATGTGTCTGTGATGCCGCTGTGTGGAGAGGTATCACACCATGTTTCTGTGATTGATGTAATGCTCATGTATGGGAGGTATCACACCATGTGTCTGTGATGTTCCTGTGTGGTAGGGTATCACACCATGTGTCTGTGATGTTCCTGTATGGAGAGGTATCACACCATGTGTCTGTGATTAATGTGATGCTCCTGTATGGAGGGTATCACACCATGTGTCTGTGATGCTCCTGTATGGAGAGGTATCACACCATGTGTCTGTGATTGATGTGATGCTCCTGTATGGAGGATATTACACCATATATCTGTGATTGATGTGATGCTCCTGTATGGAGAGGTATCACACCATGTGTCTGTGATTGATGTGATGCTCCTGTATGGAGAGGTATCACACCATTTGTCTGTGATTGATGTGATGCTCCTGTATCCAGGGTATCACATCATGTGTCTGTGATGCTCCTGTATGGAGAGGTATCACACCATGTGTCTGTGATTGATTTGATGCTCCTGTATGGAGGGTATCACACCATGTATCTGTGATGCTTTTGTGTGTAGGGGTATCACACCATATGTATGTGATGTGATACTCATTTGTGGTAGCACCATGTGTCTGTGATGTGATGCTCCTGTGCGGAGATGGTATCACATCATGTGTCTGTGATTGATGTGATGCTCCTGTATGGAGGGTATAACACCATGTATCTGTGATGCTTCTGTGTGGAGAGGTATCACACCATGTGTCTGTGATGCTCCTGTATGGAGGGTATCACACCATGTGTCTGTGATGCTCCTGTATGGAGGGTATCACACCATGTGTCTGTGATGCTCCTGTATGGAGGGTATCACACCATGTGTCTGTGATACTCCTGTTGAGAGGTATCACACCATGTGTCTGTAATGCCGCTGTGTTGAGAGGTATCACACCATATTTCTGTGATTGGTGTTATGCTCCTGTATGGAAGGTATCACACCATGTGTCTGTGATGCTCCTGTGTGGTAGGGTATCACACCATGTGTCTGTGATGCTCCTGTATGGAGAGGTATCACACCATGTGTCTGTTATTGATGTGATGCTCCTGTATGGAGGATATCACACCATGTATCTGTGATTGATGTGATGCTCCTGTATGGAAAGGTATCACACCATGTGTCTGTGATTGATGTGATGCTCCTGTATGGAGAGGTATCACACCATGTGTCTGTGATTGATGTGATGCTCCTGTATGGAGAGGTATCACAACATGTGTCTGTGATTGATGTGATGCTCCTGTATCGAGGGTATTACATCATGTGTCTGTGATGCTCCTGTATGGAGAGGTATCACACCATGTGTCTGTGATTGATTTGATGCTCCTGTATGAAGGGTATCACACCATGTATCTGTGATGCTTTTGTGTGTTTGGGTATCACACCATATGTATGTGATGTGATACTCATTTGTGGCAGCACCATGTGTCTGTGATGTGATGCCCATGTGTGGAGATGGTATCACACTATGTGTCTGTGATGTGATGCTCCTATGTGGATGGATATCACCTCATGTGTCTGTGATGCTCCTGTGTTGATAAGTATCACACCATGTGTCTGTGATTGATGTGATGCTCCTGTATGGAGGGTATCACACCATGTGTCTGTGATGCTCCTGTGTGGTAGGTTATCACACCATGTGTCTGTGATGCTCCAGTATGGAGAGGTATCACACCATGTGTCTGTGATTGATGTGATGCTCCTGTATGGAAGGTATCACACCATGTGTCTGTGATGCTCTTGTATGGAGAGTATCACACCATGTGTCTGTGATGCTCCTGTATGGAGGATATAACACCATGTGTCTGTGATGCTTCTGTGTGGAGAGGTATCACACCATGTGTCTGTGATGCTCCTGTATGGAGGGTATCACACCATGTGTCTGTGATGCTCCTGTATGGAGGGTATCACACCATGTGTCTGTGATGCTCCTGTATGGAGGGTATCACACCATGTGTCTGTGATGGTCCTGTGTGGAGAGGTATCACACCATGTGTCTGTGATGTGATGATTCTGTGTGTAGGGGTATCCCACCATGTGTCTGTGATGTGATGGTTCTGTGTGGAGGGGTATCCCACCATGTGTCTGTGATGTGATGATTCTGTGTGGAGGGGTTTCACACCATGTGTCTTTGATGTGATGATTCTGTGTGGAGGGGTATCCTACCATGTGTCTGTGATGTGATGGCTCTGTGTGGAGGGGTATCACACCATGTGTATGTGATGTGATGGTTCTGTGTGGAGGGGTATCACACCATGTGTATGTGATGAGATACTCCTTTGTGGCAGCACCATGTGTCTGTGATGTGATGCTCCTGTGCGGAGATGGTATCACACCATGTGTCTGTGATATGATGCTCCTGTGTGGAGGGATATCACCCCATGTGTCTGTGATGCTCCTGTGTGGATAAGTATCACACCATGTGTATGTGATGTGATGGTTCTGTGTGGAGGGGTATCACACCATGTGTATGTGATGAGATACTCCTTTGTGGCAGCACCATGTGTCTGTGATGTGATTCTCCTGTGTGAAGGGATATCCCTCCATGTGTCTTTGATGTGATGGTCCTGTGTTGAGGGATATCACACCATGTGTATGTGATGTGATACTCCTGTGTGAAGGGATATCCCTCCTTGTGTCTTTGATGTGACGGTCCTGTGTTGAGGGATATCACACCATGTGTCTGTGATGTGTTACTCCTGTGTGAAGGGATATCCCTCCATGTGTCTTTGATGTGACGGTCCTGTGTTGAGGGATATCACACCATGTGTATGTGATGTGATACTCCTGTGTGAAGGGATATCCCTCCATGTGTCTTTGATGTGACGGTCCTGTGTTGAGGGATATCACACCATGTGTCTGTGTTGTGATACTCCTGTGTGAAGGGATATCCCTCCATGTGTCTTTGATGTGACGGTCCTGTGTTGAGGGATATCACACCATGTGTGTGATGTGATACTCCTGTGTGAAGGGATATCCCTCCATGTGTCTTTGATGTGACGGTGCTGTGTTGAGGGATATCACACCATGTGTATGTGATGTGATACTCCTGTGTGAAGGGATATCCCTCCATGTGTCTTTGATGTGACGGTGCTGTGTTGAGGGATATCACACCATGTGTATGTGATGTGATACTCCTGTGTGGCAGCACCATGTTTCTCTAGATAAATCTGCTTTATATTTTCAGGGATTGGTAACCTGCATGGGAGGTGAAGTTATTGCTTATATTATGGAGAGGTATGTCAAGGACCCTCGTCATACCAGAAGTGGGTTTCCAGACCTTACTGTCTGGAATACGGACACAAAGAAATTTAAGGTACAATATTTATCTCCAGAAAATGTCTGTTATGACCAGATGTGCCTGGCACCCACCAATGTATGTAAATGTTTGATTGCTTGATAATCCATAATTGTTGAAACAAGTTCTGATAACATATACAAATCTCGCTGATGTCTTCTTGGGTAAAACCAGCACATTCATGTAAAGACACATCGTCGAAATTATGCTAGCTCTGCATCATTTTATTTGGACAGAACAGAACAAAATACAGCCAACACCAACAACATCTTATCAAAATGGAGTTTGCATGAAACGTTGCCTTAATGAAATCGTGAAGGAACCAATCATATGGTTGCATCTTGGCTTAGTAGAAATGATGCAAAGCAAGTGTAATATCCCACGAGTGATGAATGGAGAGTATCAGAATAGATTACACATGGGTATTCGACAGTGGTAAAGATGACATTCCAAACAAAACAAATCAATGGCCAAGCTGGGAGATCAAACTCACAACCTTATAATTCTGGGTCCAATGCTCTACCATGCACTCCAATTGACCTGACAAGCTAACCACATTGTATGTCTAAGTAAACATTTGTATTTTTACTTTGACAAACAATTCCACCTGGCCAGTGTGTGGATAGTATTTAGTGTTTGAAGCAATAGTGGTAAAAAGTCTAATTTGCAAATTGACATTACAATTTTCGGTAAAATAGAAATTACCAATCTTGGGGCATTTGTCTTATGATTTGTCATTATTATCTGCCGCCACCGCTCATAGAGCGAGCAGGGGGATATAGAAATAGGCTGCTTCCGTGCATGCTTCCGTCTGTGCATCCACAACATATCTCCTTCAGTTGTGATTGGAATTTTAAATAACTTGGCACAAATGTTTACTTGGACAAGATGATGCGAATGACTTGGGTCTGTTCATCAAAGGTCAAGGTCACAGCTCAATGTCAAGTGTTTGGCAATCCAATGTATACACTGTGTTTCCTCTTGTCCCGACTGTATCTTCTAAAGTTGTGATTGGAATTTTAAATTACTTGGCATAAATGTTCACTAGAACAAGACGATGTGTCGTGCGAATGACTTGGGTCTGATCGTCACAGGTCATAGCTCCGTCCATCCGTCTGCTGGTGTCCTGACCTTATCTTCTTTAGTTGTGATTGGAATTTTAAATAACTGAACACAAACTTTCACTAGGACAAGAGGATGTGTCATGCCAATGACTTTGGTCTGTTCGTCAAAGGTCAAAGCTCAAGGTCAAGTGTTTGGAAATCCAATGTATACACTGTGTTTGGTCCTGTCCGGACTGTATCTTCTTTAGTTGTGATTGCATTTTTAAATAATTTGGCACAAATGTTCACTATGACAAGATGATGTGTCATGTGACTGACTTGGGTCTGTCTTCAAAGGTCAAAGTCACAGCTTGGTCCTTCCATCCATCCGTCCGCTGCTGTCCAGTCCTTATCTTCTTTAGTTAATTGGATTTTTAAATAACTTGGCACAAATGTTTAACTAAGACAAGATGATGTGTCATGCGAACGACTTATGTCTGTTCTTCAAAGGTCACAGATCTGTCCGTCTGGTCATTGCTATTTGGACTGTATCTTCTTTAGTTGTGATTGGATTTTTAAATAAATTGGCCCAAATGCTAACCAGCCCAAGACGATGTGTCATGTGAATGAGTTGGGTCTGTTCGTCAAAAATAATTCTTCTTTTGTTTTGAGGTTATAACTTAATATTTATGGTTCGATTTAGAACATCACACCAGTGCTCACTGGGACAAGACAATGTGTCATATAACAGTCATATATGCATGTCAGTTTGCAGCATTTACATGTGATTTATGTGCTCAGCGACCTTTTTCATTTTGCATAATTTAAATCCACTTCTCTGTAAATGCCTTTTAGGGTTAACGAGGTGGCGGGGGATATGACCACATTAGTGGCAACATCTTGTTTATATTTGGAATTACTTTTTATTAGGAATAATCACCTTGAGATTTAAAGCCTTGCCAGGTTAGACTTGGCCCTTTAAAGGGCCAGCAGTGGCCACAAAAAGGATACAACTTGGAATATTGTAATATCCTCTTCTCAAGAACTGATATTCTAAATTTTCTTCATATTTAGTATAAATGATTCCTATGAGGAGGGGTTTCAAGTTTGTTCAAATAAAGGGACCTGTAGTAAGCCACTAAAGAATGTTTGATTATTGAATAGGATTGCTATGAAATTTATGTATTTGAATAACGATTTTATTCAATTTGATATTTGGGACATTGTTTAGTCATTTGTGTCAACAGGCACATCTCTCATTAACATTTCTGGTGCTGTATACAGGTATACGAGGGGGGATCAGAAAGTTTGTAGACTTTTGCCATAACTTTTTTATTTATCATTGTATTTTAATAATTTTCACGGAGCCAGGCTGCTGTGTCGCTATATATTTGCAGTAATTTTTTAAAAAAATGATAACTTTTCATCATTAGTTTATATTCTATAGTAACTATGGAAACGTTGATTTACGTAGTCGGGGCAGTTTTTGCTTTTTTCTAACCTTTGCTATTCAAACAAGCGTAGCGTTGCCAAAAGGCGTTTTATTTTTAAATAAAAAATATCAATGTATGATGTATTGTATGCTTGTTTATATCCTTTACAAAAATGACACCAATTATGCGCATCTCAAAATGACGTCAATATTATGATGTTACGGTATGCCATTTTGTTTGAAACAAAGTGACGTTGGGGCACTTGAAAATGGATTAGCACGCGGCATACCGCAGTTCCGTAAAATTCTAATCCATGTTAGGTAATACACCTGTTGAAACAGATAAAACAAAAATATGTACAGTGAGTTTAATATTTTAAGGTCTCTAGTGTTTAAATGTCACACAAATAATGTTTTTGAGATGGCCGGTAATCAGTCATTAAAAAAGAGCATATGGGAGGTCGATTTGAAGACATATTGGAATCAAAGCATGTTTTACAGAATTTTGTGTCCAGTATACCATCTTGAGATTTTCGTTAACATATTCACTCAGAGTGTATTTTGAGAAGGAGTGACTCAGTAAATTTGATACAAAAGCACCTATTTGAAATACTAACGTTTTTTTGTTAAACACAACGTCATCATTTTGCCCCGACATAAATTGTTTAAAATATTACTACAGCCATTTAAAACCAGTAGAGCATCAGCAAACCCTTTTGAGCCTCTTGTGAGTGTGTTATAGAGTCCATGTGAAAACAATTAGTGGTTTTGATCACAATTACCATATGAAGTGTATTAATATAGGGGCACACACCCTTTAATTTATATGAAATAAGCTAATCGTATATTAAAATGTTTGTAATTATAGATATGTGAAGTAAAAGGCCCTAATGACAGACTGTCTTATAAACAAATATTATGGATTGACTACCTACTGAAACATGGCATAGATGCAGAAGTCTGTTATGTTAAAGGTGGGTACATTTATAGGTCAAGGTCAGAGGATTTATTTGATAGCTGTATAGTGTAAACTTAGTGTTGCTCTGACTGTCTTATAAACAAATATTATGGATTGACTACCTACTGAAACATGGCATAGATGCAGAAGTCTGTTATGTTAAAGGTGGGTACATTTATAGGTCAAGGTCAGAGGATTTATTTGATAGCTGTATAGTGTAAACTTAGTGTTGCTCTGACAATGTTATCCACATTATAGTATTGCTTTCTCGGAGTGATCTGAGGTGCTGTCTGAGGGTCACTTCACTTTAACTTTCAATGAAAGGTCACAGATCTGAGCACATCTTCGTCCAAAAACTTCATGAAAAGTGAAACTGGATGCTGTATTGTATACTCTACACTGTGCTAAAAATGTTGGTGGTGAACATTTGATATTTGCTGTATCCCAATCTGAGAATTTATGTGTGGCATAATCAATACTTCTGAAACGAGTCTCAGTGATCACCATACATTACAGTACAAATATGATCTCTTATCACCATACAACCCAGTACAAGTATGGTCTATTATCACCATACAACACAGTACAAGTATGGTCTCTTATCACCATACAACACAGTACAAATATGGTCTCTTATCACCATACAGCACAGTACAAGTTAGGTCTCTTATCACTATACAACACAGTACAAATATGGTCTCTTATCACCATACAACCCAGTACAAATATGGTCTCTTTTCACCATACAACCCAGTACAAGTATGGTCTCTTTTCACCATACAACACAGTACAAATATGGTCTCTTATCACCATACAACACAGTACAAGTATGGTCTCTTATCACTATACAACACAGTACAAATATGGTCTCTTATCACCATACAACACAGTACAAGTTAGGTCTCTTATCACTAAACAACACAGTACAAATATGGTCTCTTATCACCATACAACACAGTACAAGTTAGGTCTCTTATCACTATACAACACAGTACAAATATGGTCACTTATCACCATACAACCCAGTACAAATATGGTCTCATTTCACCATACAACCCAGTACAAGTATGGTCTCTTATCACCATACAACACAGTACAAATATGGTCTCTTATCACCATACAACACAGTACAAGTTAGGTCTCTTATCACTATACAACACAGTACAAATATGGTCTCTTATCACCATACAACCCAATACAAATATGGTCTCTTATCACCTTACAACCCAGTACAAATATGGTCTCTTTTCACCATACAACCCAGTACAAGTATGGTCTCTTATCACCATACAACACAGTACAAATATGGTATCTTATCACCATACAACACAGTACAAGTTAGGTCTCTTATCACTATACAACACAGTACAAATATGGTCTCTTATCACCATACAACCCAATACAAATATGGTCTCTTATCACCATACAACCCAGTACAAATATGGTCTCTTTTCACCATACAACCCAGTACAAGTATGGTCTCTTATCACCATACAACACAGTACAAATATGGTCTCTTATCACCATACAACACAGTACAAGTTAGGTCTCTTATCACTATACAACACAGTACAAATATGGTCTCTTATCGCCATACAACACATTACAGGTATGGTCTCTTATCACTATACAACACAGTACAAGTATGGTCACTTATCACCATACAACCCAGTATAAGTATGGTCTCTTATCATTATACAACCCAGTACAAGTATGATCTCTTATCACCATACAACACAGTACAAATATGGTCTCTTATCATCATACAACACAGTACAAGTATGATCTCTTATCACTATACAACACAGTACAAGTATGGTCTCTTATCACCATACAACACAGTACAGGTATGGTCTCTTATCACTATACAACACAGTACAAGTATGGTCTCTTATCACTATACAACACAGTACAAATATGGTCTCTTATCACCATACAACACAGTACAGGTATGGTCTCTT
Organism: Panopea generosa; assembly: GCA_029582155.1. Taxonomy (NCBI): domain Eukaryota; kingdom Metazoa; phylum Mollusca; class Bivalvia; order Adapedonta; family Hiatellidae; genus Panopea; species Panopea generosa. The sequence goes on along the minus strand of CM055898.1, from coordinate 57,441,246 downwards.
ATCACTATACAACAAAGTACAAGTATGGTCACTTGTCACCATACAACACAGTACAAATATGGTATCTTGTCACCATGCAACACAGTACAATTATGGTATCTTGTCACCATACAACCTAGTACAAATATGATATCTTATCACCATACAACAACGTACAGGTATGGTCTCTTATCACCTTAAAACACAGTGGAAATATAGTCTCTTATCATCATACAAGACAGTACAAATATGGTCTCTTATCACCATACAACACAGTACAAGTATGGTCTCTTATCACCATACAACACAGTACAAGTATGGTCTCTTATCACCATACAACCCAGTACAAATATGGTGTCTTTTCACCATACACCACAGTACAAGTATGGTCTCTTATCACCATACAACACAGTACAAGTATGGTCTCTTATCACCATACAACACAGTACAAGTATGGTCTCTTATCACCATACAACCCAGTACAAATATGGTGTCTTTTCACCATACACCACAGTACAAGTATGGTCTCTTATCACCATACAACACAGTACAAATATTGTATCTTATCACCATACAGCACAGTACAAGTATGGTCTCTTATCACTATACAACACAGTACAAATATTGTCTCTTATCACCATACAACACAGTACAGGTATGGTCTCTTATCACTATACAACACAGTACAAGTATGGTCACTTATCACCATACAACCCAGTATAAGTATGGTCTCTTATCACCATACAACCCAGTACAAGTATGGTCTCTTATCACCATACAACCCAGTACAAGTATAGTCTCTTATCACCATACAACACAGTACAAGTATGGTATCTTAACACCATACAACCCAGTACAAATATGGTCTCTTTTCACCATACACCACAGTACAAGTATGGTCTCTTATCACCATACAACACAGTACAAATATTGTATCCTATCACCATACAGCACAGTACAAGTATGGTCTCTTATCACTATACAACACAGTACAAATATGGTCTCATTTCACCATACAACCCAGTACAAGTATAGTTTCTTATCACCATACAACACAGTACAAGTATGGTATCTTATCACCATAAAACACAGTACAAGTATGGTCTCTTACCACCATACAACCCAGTATAAGTATGGTCTGTTATCACCATACAACCCAGTACAAGTATGGTCTCTTATCACCATACAAAACAGTACAAGTATGGTCTCTTATCACCATACAACCCAGTACAAATATGGTCTCTTATCACCATACAACACAGTACAAATATGATCTCTTATCACCATATAACGCAATACAAATATGGTCTCTTATCACCATACAACCAAGTACAAGTATGGTCCCTTATCACTATACAACACAGTATAAATAAGGTCTCTTATCACAATACAACCCAGTTAAACTATGGTATCTTATCACCATACAACACAGTACAAATATGGTCACTTATCACCATAAAACACAGTACAAACATGGTCTATTATCACCATACAACCTAGTACAAATATGGTCTTTTATCACCATACAACACAGTACAAATATGGTATCTTGTCACCATGCAACAATGTACAAATATGGTCTCTTGTCACCATACAACCTAGTACAAATATGGTCTCTTATCACCATACAACATTGTACCAGTATAGTCTCTTATCACCTTAAAACACAGTAGAAATATAGTCTCTTATCGCCATACAACACAGTACAAATATGGTCTCTTATCACCATACAACACAGTACAAATATGGTCTCTTATCACCATACAACACAGTACAAATATGGTCTCTTATCACCATACAACACAGTACAAATATGGTCTCTTATCACCATACAACACAGTACAAATATTGTCTCTTATCACCATACAACACAGTACAAATATGGTCTCTTATCACCATACAACACAGTAAAAATATAGTCTCTTATCACCATACATTACAGTACAAATATGGTCTCTTATCACCATACAACACAATACAAATATGGTCTCTTATCACCATACAACACAGTACAAACACAGAAACAAGTATTGTCTCTTATCACCATACAACACAGTACAGGTATGGTCTCTTATCACCATACAACACAGTACAAGTATGGTATCTTATCACCATACAACACAGTACAAATATGGTCTCTTATCACCATACAACACAGTACAAATATAGTCTCTTATCACCATACAACACAGTACAAATATGGTCTCATATCACCATACAACACAGTACAAATATGGTCTCTTATCACCATACAACCCAGTACAAATATTGTCTCTTATCATAATACAACCCAGTACAAATATGGTCTCTTATCACCATACAACCCAGTACAAATATGGTCTCTTATCACCATACAACCCAGTACAAATATGGTCTCTTATCACCATACAACACAGTACAAATATGGTCTCTACTCACCATACAACACAGTACAAATATGGTCTCATATCACCATACAACCCAGTACAAGTATGGTCTCTTATCACCATACAAAACAGTACAAATATGGTCTCTTATCACCATACAACCCAGTACAAATATGGTCTCTTATCACCATACAACACAGTACAAATATGGTCTCTTATCACCATATAACCCAATACAAATATGGTTTCTTATCAACATACAACCCAGTACAAGTATGGTCTCTTATCACCATATAACCCAGTACAAATATGGTCTCTTATCACCATACAACACAGTACAAATATGGTCTCTTATCACCATATAACTCAATACAAATATGGTATCTTATCAACATACAACCCAGTACAAGTATGGTCCCTTATCACCATACAACACAGTACAAATATGGTCTCTTATCACCATACAACACAGTACAAATATGGTCTCTTATCACCATACAACACAGTACAAATATGGTCTCTTATCACCATACAACCCATTTAAAAATATGGTCTCTTATCACCATACAACACAGTACAAATATGGTCTCTTATCACCATATAACCCAATACAAATATGGTATCTTATTAACATACAACCCAGTACAAGTATGGTCCCTTATCACAATACAACACAGTATAAGTAAGGTATCTTATCACCATACAACCCAGTACTAATATGGTATCTTGTCACCCTACAACACAGTACAAGTATTGTCTCTGATCACCATACACCACAGTACAAATATTGTCTCTTACCACCATACAACACAGTACAAATATTGTCTCTTATCACTATACAACACAATACAAATATGGTCTCTTATCACCATACAACACAATACAAATATGGTCTCTTACCACCATACAACACAGTACAAATATTGTGTCTTATCACCATACAACACAGTACAAATATTGTATCTTATCACCATACAACACAATACAAATATGGTCTCTTATCACCATACAACACAATACAAATATGGTCTCTTACCACCATACAACACAGTACAAATATTGTGTCTTATCACCATACGACACAGTACAAATATTGTCTCTTATCACCATACAACACAGTACAAATATGGTCTCTTATCACCATACAACACAGTACAAATATTGTATCTTATCACCATACAACACAATACAAATATGGTCTCTTACCACCATACAACACAGTACAAATATGGTCACTTACCACCATACAACACAGTACAAATATTGTATCTTATCACCATACAACACAGTACAAATATTGTCTCTTATCACCATACAACACAGTACAAATATGGTCTCTTATCACCATACAACACAGTACAAATATGGTCTCTTACCACCATACAACACAGTACAAATATGGTCTCTTATCACCATACAACACAGTACAAATATGGTCTCTTATCACCATACAACACAGTACAAATATGGTCTCTTATCACCATACAACACAGTACAAATATGGTCTCTTATCACCATACAACACAGTACAAATATGGTCTCTTACCACCATACAACACAATACAAATATTGTCTATTACCACCATACAACACAGTACAAATATGGTCTCTTATCACCATACAACATAGTACAATATATGGTCTCTTACCACCATACAACACAGTACAAATATGGTCTTTTACCACCATACAACACAGTACAAATATGGTCTCTTATCACCATACAACCCAGTACAAATATGGTCTCTTATCACCATACAAACAGTACAAATGTGGTCTCTTGTACTTAAGGTGAGAAAACAAGGCTCTTTATTTCATTATTAATGAATTTTAACTACTTTTCTTACACTATTGAACATGGGTATTATTTGATACCAATTTACCACTCATCCAAGTTTAGTCCATACATGTTTTCATTTATTTCAGCTGTTGGTTCAAAGAAACTGAAGCCAACGTCCTGATAAGACTTGGTAATAATACAGCAACGTACATGTAGCTGATCCCCTGTCCAAGTGTGAAAGTGGTGTGAGGAACTATTATGTAATCGGCAGATAATCCATCTTGTGACAAGGAATGCTTTACCAAGTTACCCAAGTTACTTTTTAGCTACAGGAATGAGCAATATAAATGGATTACTCTTAAAAATATTGATCAGAATTTTAGAACAGTTATTTCCTGTACCAATGCCTATTTTGTTATGGTGATGCTGTGAGGGAATTATAAGGGGTGTTCCAGAAGTCTTATAACTATAGTCTATAACTGTAAACAGGGAAAAATATAAAAGTACATAAACATATACTACATCAAAGATAAAAGTTTGGTCTGCACTTGTGTATAAATCTTGTTCCTACTTTGAACTCCTGTACTCACTTTCAAGAAGAACCTCCATGTATTTATACATATATTCATTACACAGTGATACATAACAACAAAATTGAGAAGAAAGCTTTTTCTAGTTTGTACAAAGTGTCTTTTCTGAAAACACGTACTTGACACAGAGCAGGCCTTTTCTCAATAGAAATGATTTCAGCTATCTCGTGTACACTGTGGTCGCCGATATAATGCGTTATATTATCACAGCTATGGAAAATCCCTCATTTGGAGCGAGACATCATCATCCTGTAGAATGTTGTCTTCCTTTCTGTTTCTTTCAATATATAGTGTAACTTATTGTATAATGATTACTGACATAGTTTCTATTCAGTTATTATATTTATCTATTGTATATATCGATAATTTGGACAAGAATACCTTTGTTTTGAAACAGAAACATTCTGCATCAGCCATCTCTATATGCTTTGCAGGTGTAACCCCACTATTGATTTTTGTTCTTTATTCTATAGTAAATAATAAAAGTTTGAAGGCTTGTCATTCATAGAGGGTCCCAAATGAAAGAAGTGAAACCTACATTTTACTGTTTGTCAACCTCTGCACTATCAAAATATGATGAGAAAAGTAGGGGTCATGTGTCATATAAGAGATTTTTTTTCTGCTCAGTGTGTACACTGGTGACAAAGTGAAAGTAGACTTCCGAAATCATGAATTCATACCCCAATTTCCAAGCATCATTTTTTTTTCTAAATTCACAATTCAAACATGACAATGCTATCAAAATGTTCAAAATACATCAATAATGCCATTCAAATAAAAAAATGAGCATTAAAAGTAGGAAAATGCATTTTTAAAGAAGAAGAATTGAGGATTATTTACAACCGCCATTATGCGACTACCCCACGGAAGCACTTCCTTTTTGCAATGGTGGCGCTATGCCTATAAGGAAACTCTTTTTTTTTTAATTTCATAATTACCTCATTTTTGCTAAGTACTACCAATTTGAAGTTATACTGCCAAGTTGCAGGCATTAAAAACTGAAACTTTTGTCAAAATACCACTTTTTACAAGATCATAATAAACAGGCGCGAGATGTTGACCGACATGCAATTTTGATGTGTTTGACTAATTTTACCAAAAAAATTTTTTTTTTACCTAATTCCATTAAAATTTTTATTTTTACACCAAAATAGTCTCATGATACACTGAAGACATTATCTTACCAAAATACATTATTCAATACAATGTACATGCTAAAAATTGCACATTTAAATCATCCAAAATAAAAAATCTTCAAAATTTTGTGATTTTTCATGAAATTTCAATGTAAACATGCACATATATGCTTTATTTGAGGCATACACTTGCCAAAATGTGGTTTTTTATGAAGCAAATGTCTCCAATTTGTCATTTAATACTATGAGAGCGTAAAAAAGAGGTTATTTTACCTGCAATTAACATTTTGGAAAATCACCCCCATTTCACTCAAGTCTCTCTTATAGGTGTAACCCCACCATTGATTTTTGTTCTTTATTCTATAGTAAATAATAAAAGTTTGAAGGCTTGTCATTCATAGAGGGTCCCAAATGAAAGAAGTGAAACCTACATTTTACTGTTTGTCAACCTCTGCACTATCAAAATATGATGAGAAAAGTAGGGGTCATGTGTCATATAAGAGATTTTTTTTCTGCTCAGTGTGTACACTGGTGACAAAGTGAAAGTAGACTTCCGAAATCATGAATTCATACCCCAATTTCCAAGCATCATTTTTTTTTTCTAAATTCACAATTCAAACATGACAATGCTATCAAAATGTTCAAAATACATCAATAATGCCATTCAAATAAAAAAATGAGCATTAAAAATAGGAAAATGCATTTTTAAAGAAGAAGAATTGAGGATTATTTACAACCGCCATTATGCGACTACCCCACGGAAGCACTTCCTTTTTGCAATGGTGGCACTATGCCTATAAGGAAACTCTTTTTTTTTTAATTTCATAATTACCTCATTTTTGCTAAGTACTACCAATCTGAAGTAATACTGCCAAGTTGCAGGCATTAAATACTGAAACTTTTGTCAAAATACCACTTTTTACATGATCATTATATACAGGCGCGATATGTTGACCGACATGCAATTTTGATGTGTTTGACTAATTTTACCAAAAAAAATTTTTTTTTACCTAATTCCATTAAAATTTTTACACCAAAACAGTCTCATGGTACACTGAAGACATTATCTTACCAAAATTCATTATTCAATAAAATGTACATGCTAAAAATTGCACATTAAAATCATCCAAAATAAAAAATCTTCAAAATTTTGTGATTATTCATGAAATTTCAATGTAAATATGCACATATATGCTTTATTTGAGGCATACACTTGCCAAAATGTGGTTTTTTATGAAGCAAATGTCTCCAATTTGTCATTTAATACTATGAGAGTGTAAAAAAGAGGTTATTTTACCTACAATTAACATTTTGGAAAATCACCCCCATTTCACTCAAGTCTCTCTTATAGGTGTAACCCCACCATTGATTTTTGTTCTTTATTCTATAGTAAATAATAAAAGTTTGAAGGCTTGTCATTCATAGAGGTGTTACCCAACCATTGATTTTTGTTCTTTATTCTATAGTAAATAATAAAAGTTTGAAGGCTTGTCATTCATAGAGGGTCCCAAATGAAAGAAGTGAAACCTACATTTTACTGTTTGTCAACCTCTGCACTATCAAAATATGATGAGAAAAGTAGGGGTCATGTGTCATATAAGAGATTTTTTTCCTGCTCAGTGTGTACACTGGTGACAAAGTGAAAGTAGACTTCCAAAATCATGAATTCATACCCCAATTTCCAAGCATAATTTTTTTTTTCTAAATTCACAATTCAAACATGACAATGCTATCAAAATGTTCAAAATACATCAATAATGCCATTCAAATAAAAAAATGAGCATTAAAATAAGGAAAATGCATTTTTAAAGAAGAAGAATTGAGGATTATTTACAACCGCCATTATGTGACTACCCCACGGAAGCACTTCCTTTTTGCAATGGTGGCACTATGCCTAGAGGGTCCCAAATGAAAAAAGTGAAACCTACATTTTACTGTTTGTCAACCTCTGCACTATCAAAATATGATGAGAAAAGTAGGGGTCATGTGTCATATAAGAGATTTATTTTCTGCTCAGTGTGTACACTGGTGACAAAGTGAAAGTAGACTTCCGAAATCATGAATTCATACCCCAATTTCCAAGCATCATTTTTTTTTTCTAAATTCACAATTCAAACATGACAATGCTATCAAAATGTTCAAAATACATCAATAATGCCATTCAAATAAAAAAATGAGCATTAAAAATAGGAAAATGCATTTTTAAAGAAGAAGAATTGAGGATTATTTACAACCGCCATTATGCGACTACCCCACAGAAGCACTTCCTTTTTGCAATGGTGGCACTATGCCTGCATCATGTAAAAGACGTGATTGTGTAGAAGCCTCCTATTGAGTGTATATATGGCCCCAATTTGCAATACTATATCTGGTAAAGTGTAAATAATTGGCAATACTATATGTGGTAAAGTGTAAATAATTGGCAATACTATATTTGGTAAAGTGTAAATAATTGGCAATACTGTATCTGGTAAAGTGTAAATAATTGGCAATACTATATCTGGTAAAGTGTAAATAATTGGCAATACTGTATCTGGTAAAGTGGAAATAATTGGCAATACTGTATCTGGTAAAGTGGAAATAATTGGCTTTGCATAAAACATGACAATGTGTTTGTTGGAGTAAATCAGTTAAAAGCGATGTTGAATATAACCATAGGTAGTTATCATGTCAGTCCTGAGAATCACCAATTTGTTTGTTTGAATATTCAGTCATTTTAATGCCATCGAGGGCTTACAGATGATCAGTTAACCTAACCACACTTTCCTGGGATTCTGGAAGGTAAACAAGGCTTCTGTTTCACCAACAGTTTACTTACGTATTTAAAAACTTAACATGACTTTCTCTGCAAATAAGTAATAACATTCCCACTTGAATCAGCGGTCAGAGAGAAATGACAATAATACACAATGTTGTAAAACTTTTTTTTATATCAATTGTCATGGAGACTATGGCCAGGTGGGGATTTAAACTGACAACCCTTGATTGATAGTGAGATGCATCACTAATTCAGCTGATGGCAAAGGTCAAAATGATACTAGGGTATCTCTTCAATATTTAAAAGTCAGATAACATACTCATATTGACCATTAATGAAGCAATTCTTTATAAAATAAATGGTAGCTTATTCAGTTAAGAACCATAGATGCATTACAGGATGAATAAAAATATATTAGAGCAGTGTTTTTGTCATATTTAAAAGTAACAATTGTTGTTTGTACTTTAATATTTGATTTTGTAGTGAAGAAACTTATATTTTTCATTAAGTATTTGTGTATTTCCAAATAAATGTCAATTTTATAAACGTAGGTCCATTTCTGTTTTTTTTTTATGAATAAACAAAGAACTGAAAATGTTTCAATTTATGTATTCCAGTGGTGATTTTATCCCAGCTTTGTTGAAATAAAACGCTGATATAACGTTTGCGATTTCATTGTTTTGTTTACTTGCAAAATGCCCCTAAGAATACAATCTAATTAAGTTGTCTTGATGAAAATCTAAAAATCAGTCCTGCAAATCTTTTGAAGACATGTTTCAACATGCATTGTGACATTTTTATATAGACTAAATGATAACATTAATATATATTAACCTACATGCCTTTGTTAGAGCTAGATATTAAAAGAACACATCATATGTGCTAACAAAAGTTCCAGAAAACCCCACCCACCTCTGTTATAACGTGAAAAAAATGGTACTTTAAATATCTATGATTTGCGTCACACTTGTTATATTATTGGTTTGTATAAACATTAGATTACATAAAACTACTACGAACTGCTTCTTTGCAAGTGTGTGCCTTTTTTCTTTTTAACTAAGCATTTTAACTAAGCATATGCCCTGCAGTTGTATCAGCATAAATGATCTCCAACAATTCTTGTAGCTCCGACCTCGCATCAGATGACCAGTGCTTCCTAAAAAGCTCATTTCAACTTTTAATTTGATGTCCTCCCATTCTTAGTACAATGTTTCACTATTCACTGGCTCATTGTGTGGTATTTCTAATGTCTTCTACCATAATGGCTGGTTAATAGCAAGTATAAACATAACATGTAGACTGCTCGCATACAAAGTTTGTTGTTAATTAATACAAGTTTAATGTTAGTCATTGACACGAGTCGTAGGGGATTTAAGTTACCATTATGTTGTTGTTAATCAAATAGCAAGCGAACGATTACTTATTTTTTCACAATTCACAGGCAACTGATTGATTATACACAGAATGTAAGTTATATGCAATCTTAAATATTTTGTGATGGTTTGATCCTGAAAAATGTACTTGAATTAAACGAAATAAAAATTTTGGTTTGTATTCCTGAGTGTATTTTAAAACAATATAGATTTGTAAGTTGTTTCCCCCTGATATTGAGTATATTATTAATGTCATAAATAATATTTCTACATTTGTATTTGGACATTTTTTATATTTCACAAAGTCACTATTTTTTGGGCTCACAAAAGCATTATTTTGATAAAAAGTATTTAAACAAAAGTTATACACACCTTTTAGTGAAACACATCAACAGACATTTTCCTGTATGACAGAAAATGCTTATTGTTCTCTTGTGAAGTATTAGCTTGATTATCTGCTGATTATTTGTAACAACATCCAGGTATAAATGTTTCTATGAAATGCAATCAAGATTGGTTGACTTGGTTTTAATAACTCTTAAGATATTTTGAGAACTTTAATTGACTTCTGCCACATATTTTTGATAATCTGAATATCCTAAAATGTAGAGAGTTGGAATTGAGACGTGAAAGAGGAACATTGTAGAGAGTTTGTTGTAGAGTTGTGTTGGGTTAGGAAGTGGTTAGGTTAGGATTGTTGGTGAAGAACTTATTTTAGTTTGAAATAAAGAACACTGTGCAATACTTGGAACTTGGAGAAATATAATGTAACTTGAAAATGTTATTAATGCGGAAAGAAAAATATAATAAAATGAAATTATCAACATCAAACTGGCATTGAATTATTTTGTGGTCATCTTGAATTGGATCATCTACCTTAAATGTTATAAACAACACAACAATCTGTGACGTGCAGGCAATTGTGGGTATCTGGTTCCCGCACAAGCTAATTTCCCACAGCAACAAACAGCGGACTGAACCCTAGCTCGGTCAAAGATGAATGGAAGTTAAAATAATTTGAAACAAATTTTTGTGAGATTCTGCATAAATACTGCTTTTATTTCTCTATATAATTCCTTAGTGTAATGTAAAGATATTCTGCTAGCTTCAATTAAAATTATACACACTTACTATTTCAAACTCGTTATTGGTTCATACTTCTTATATAAAATGTGGGTGGGGTAATTTGTTATTAATTTTTATGTTATTTCGTCAAAATTCGAAAAAATAATTATTTTTTAGCTCGACTGTTCATAGAATAGGGGGACTATTGTACTTGCCCTGGCATTGGCGTTTGTTTTTTCAGGTGCAAATTTTTTATCAGATAATATATTTATGCAACCACTCATTTGATAAGAATGAAACTTCACATGTGTGTTCAGCATCATCAATGGAACTCACAGACATAAGAACCATAACTCTGGGTTGCATTTTGGCAGAGTTATGGCCCTTCTTGGACTTAACTTTTCAGGTTAAAGTTTTTTATCAGGTAAGGTATCTATGCTACCACTCATTTGATATGAATGAAACTTCACATTGTGTTCAGCATCATCAATGGAACACAAACACATAAGAACCATAACTCTGGGTTGAATTTTGGTATTGTTATGGCTCTTTTTGGACATAATTTTTCAGGTTAAAGATTTTTATCCACTCATTTGATATGAATGAAACTTCACATGTGTGTCAGCATCATCAATGTAACGCACAGACGTAAGAACCATAACTCTAGGTTGTATTTTTGCAGAGTTATGGCCCTTTTTGACTTAATTTTTCAGGTTAAAGATTTTTATCAGGTAAGGTATCTATGCAACAACTCATTCAATGTGAATGAAACTTCACATGTGTGTTCAGCATCATCAATGGAACGTACAGACACAAGAATCATAACTCTGGATTGCATTTTGGCAGACTGATTGGCTTTTTTGGGACTTAATTTTTTTTAGGTTAAAGTTTTTTTATTAGGTAAGATATCTATGCAACCACTCATATGATATAAATGAAACTTCATGTGTGTTCAGTATCATCAATGGAATGCACGCAGAGATAAAGAGATAAGAACCAAAACTCTGGGTTGCATTTTTACAGAGTTTTACAAATTTGGTTAGAGATCTTTAGAGGTTAAAGTTTTTGATTTGGAACTTATTTCATCATCCTATCATTGGGCATGAATGAAACTTCATATGTGTGTTCAACACCCTAATAGTATTTGTATATAAAACTCAGTAACCTTGCAAGGTCTCTATATATGCTAGTCCCTGAACTTATAAAAGCTTCAAACAATTTATATCAATTATGAACATAATTTTATTTGACTTACTTGTTGTTGAGAAAAATCATTCATGAAAGTTCCAAAATTTAACCATTTTGGAGCTCCTCCTGAAAATCCTATCCTCTTTATTTACCAAATCTTATTTTCTGTACCTGGACAATGCTTTATATCTCAAATTGAACAACATATTTACACAAATGAAAAAAAAGAGAAGAATTTTCCGTTTTCCCATGTTTTTCCTATATACTAAAAGTCCTCTCTGTAACAGGCCTCTATACATCCCAGTGTCCCTTGATTTGTACAAACTTCAAACCCTTAATCATAGGGATAATTGATATCAAATATTAACAAATTTGACTGACTGGTTGTTGAATATAAGATTTTTGAAAATTTTAATCCTTTTGAGACCCCAATCTGACTAAAGTACACGATCTCCCATAAATGTAAGGACAACTGATTGCGGGTCACGTTCAGACGACCTTTCCGCCAGCTAATCAGAACCTTGCTTTCACGTTTTTGAAAGTGAAAGTAAAAGTCTATATTTACCAAAAAAATCTATATTTAGAATTTTCGCATAGTGATTTACACGCGTGTTCTAGTTCTTATGACGACCGCATCATGGCTACGCGGAAATAAAATTATGTTCCGTAAATTGTAAAAGATCTGGTTTTAGAGCAGCAGATACAGCATCGAAAACTGTTCTTTGCTCTGGTTTTAAATGTTTTATTTTAAATTTGCTCAAAGCATCAATTAAAACTTCGTCAATTGACGCCATTTTGAAGGTTAAGCCAAACAGTTGTTGAAACGAGTCCTCTGATTGGTGGATCTAAAAATAGCTTGGTGGATCTAAAATTAGCAATATTGGAAATCCGATAAAACAAGAAGATGAATTCAAATGGATCGCCATCACCTATGCGTAGCGTAAAAAGGAGATGATTTTAATGAGATTGTTTGAGACCCCACCTGGCTGAGCCCTTATAGAAATTCAGTCCTACTTATCAGAATCTTATTAGAATGGTTTAAACATATTTTATCGCATAGTTATGGCCTTCACCTTTCAATATACAAATAACACTAGAATTAAGATGACAATTATAACATTCGATAAGATGTAAACCAACAATCAAAGAAATGAACAGACAAATAACAAGAAACGGCACCGGTAAGTGTCACATGCCACCCAAATGGTGTTAAAGACCCCAATATATTTTATAATAGATGGAGATGTATCCATGAATATCAAGAGTTATGGACTGAAATTTCAGACTAGACATGCAATTTCATGTTTTTTTTACATTAAAGTGACCTTCACTTTTGTGTAACCTTGATCTTGACATCTAATGTAAACGTCTGGGTATTTCTACAGGTAAATGCAGGTGACACATACTCATAACATGTTGATCACTCGTGTCAAGCTATTTTAAAATTCCTCCATGCAAGACAAAGTTAGTCACGACACGAAATATCAAACAAACTGAATTTGTGACCTTGACCTTTGAGGTAAGGTTCTGGGTCTAAATGTAACACATCGTCATGTTGATCAATTGATAAATTGAGCAAAGCATTTTTGAAATCCATCCATGTATAATAAAGTTACAGACTGGACTTGAAATCTCAAACAGACTCAAAGTGATGTCAAACAAACAAAAAGTGTGACCTTGATCTTTAAGGTATGGGTGTGGGTCTTATGTATGGCACATCGTCATGTCATGCAGATCAATTGAGCCAAGTGTTTTTGAAATTTATCCATAGGTGACAAAGTCACAGACATGACACAAAATCTCAGACTGAAAGTCATCAAACAAAGTTAAATTGTGACCTTGACCTTTGAAGTGGGAGTCTGTGTGTTACGCCCTGACACATCATGTTATGTTGATCATTTGTAGCAAATATTTCTAAAATCCATCTTTGCATTAAAAAGTTACAGGCCAAACACGAAATCTGTCTCAAAGTGTTGTCAAACAAACTCAGTGTGACCTTGACCTTTGAAGTACCGGTGTGGGTCTTATTCGGGACACATCTTCATGTTATGTTGATCGTTTGTAGCAAGTATTAACAAAATCCATAGATGCATGACAAAGTTACAGACCGAACACAAAATAAGGATGGACGGATGGACACTGCGATTACTATATGCCAGTGTATACAGGGTGTGTGGGGTACATAAAAATCTTCTGTAGTCTCCTATGCATCCATGTAAAGTTTGAGCTCAACTGCTAAAGGACGACAGGTGATGGACAGTTAAGTGTGCCTGCATACAAATATGCCAGTGTATACAGGGTGTGTGGGGTACATAAAAATCTTCTGTAGTCTCCTATACATCCATGTAAAGTTTGAGCTCAACTGCTAAAGGACGACAGGTGATGGACAGTTAAGTGTGCCTACAGCCAGCAGAGCAAAACACTGGTTCACTGGTGTTTGGTTTTATTTTAGCTGTGGGATCAAATAAACATCCAAGGCAACGGTCTCGTCATCCACTTTGTGTTGGTGATAGGTGGGTGGAGAGAAAATTAATAAGCCAAACTCTTCTACCTTTGCTGTTTGAATTTTAGCATTTTGTTCATGCCATAGAGGGCTGACAGTCAAATCCTGAAATCCTGGAAGGTTAAACAGGAGTAGAGCACCAAATCTCTACAAGTAACTTTTACACTTCAATCATCAGTGAAAGATGAATGACAATTTGAAGTAATGTTGTATATTAATCATCCTGGAGACTATGAGGAACTTACTATTAAACAAATTTAGTAATCCTAGACCTTACAATAAAGTTAATATGCTCTGGACAAGGTTTTACTGACATGTAGGTCAGAGGTCAATATGAAGGCCACAGTTACCGACTTTATGTATGTGATACAGTGCTTCCCTAGAAGTACCTATAAACTGAATGTGGTCACCAAAGGTTTTGGGAAATATGCTCTGGACAAGTTCTTTTATCCAGGTTTGAGGTCGGTATATAGGTTGCATTGAACTAGTTTTGGTATGAATCTTCCCTTAATGTTACAACCAAAACTGATCATCCTGGGCATTTTGGTATTGGAGAATATTCATGACAAAATCTCTTATGGATGGACAGAGTGCAAAACCTATATTTTTCCCCTTGGATTGGTGGGACAATATTACATTGTCTAAAATGAAAACTACACAAAGATACATCTGATAATATATTTATCATATTTTATTTTCTCCCCAATTTTATGAATAAAACATGTAGATTTTAAATGGTGTAACATGCAAATGTGCAAAACATTGTAAGGTTGATATTTTTCATATTGCCAAGACCTTACATATTTACTTTGTGGAGGGAGAGTAGTCTAGTTATAGTGCATTGGTCCCTGGGTTTGTGGTTGACCAGTCCTACAACTATCTTCTAAATACAGACTCTCAAGCTTCTAGTACCATTTTCAAGTCTGGTATGACCAGACAAAGAATCAAACATGGGAGGCCGATGCTCTGCCACTAGACAACTGCTGTGGTTATTAAAGTCCTAGTGTTTCAATAATTATTTTAATTTGTCCGAAAGAAACAATGTATATGATTGGATATACATATTTATTTTGTTACATTTATTAACAGTTAATGTATTACAAGAACCATGTATTACATTTATTAACAGTTGCTGTATTACAAGAACCATGTGTTACATTTATTAACAGTTGCTGTATTACAAGAATCATGTGTTACATTTATTAACAGTTGCTGTATTACAAGAACCATGTGTTACATTTATTAACAGTTGCTGTATTACAAGAACCATGTGTTACATTTATTAACAGTAAATGTAATACAAGAACCATTTGTTATCTTTATTTACAGTTAATATCATTTAGTTGGGGTAAGATATATACATTGGACATTGTCAGATTATAATAACATTTAGTTGGAAAAACCTCTATATTGGACAATGTCAGCTTCCTGGTATATTGTCAGATTACAATATCATTTAGTTGAGGTAAAATATAAACATTGGACAATGTCAGCTTCCTGGTATATTGTCAGATTACAATATCATTTAGTTGGGGTAAAATATAAACATTAGACATCGTCAGCTTTCGAATATATTGTAAGATTACAATATCATTTACTCTGAGTAAAACCTACACATTGGTCAATGTCAGCTACCTGTTGTTTTGTAAGATTACAATATCATGCAGTCTGGGTAAAACCTATATATTGGACATTGTCAGTTTCCTGGTATATTGTAAGATTACAATATCATGCAGTCTGGCTAAAACCTACACATTGGACATTGTCAGTTTCCTGGTATATTGTAAGATTACAATATCATTTAGTCTGAGTAAAACCTACACAATGGTCAATGTCAGCTACCTGTTGTTTTGTAAGATTACAATATCATGCTGTCTGGCTAAAACCTACACATTGGACATTGTCAGCTTCCAGGTATATTGTAAGATTACAATATCATTTAGTCTGGGCAACAAAACCTATATATTGGACATTGTCAGCTTCCTAGTATGTCGAAAGATCACACTATCATTTAGTCTTGGTAAAACCTATATATTGGACATTGTCAGTTTCCTGGTATATTGTCAGATTACAATATCATGCAGTCTTGGCAACAAAACCTATATATTGGACATTGTCAGCTTCCCAGTATGTCGAAAGATCACAATATCATTTAGTCTTGGTAAAACCTATATATATATTGGACATTGTCAGCTTCCTAGTACATGTATATTGAAATATTACAATATCATTTAGTCTGGGTAAAACCTACACATTGGACAATGCCAGCTTCCTAGTAAAGTGCAATGTATGACTGTGAGACTGTTAAATTCACTCTACTTCAAGCTCAACTTGTCTGAGCATCACTTAAAGAGAAACAAGAATATCCCCGCTAAAAAGGACATAACTAAGCAAAATAGACATATTGCCTGTGAATGTCGAGCCTTGAACAGCACATCATAATGCCCGAGACGTAAAACAAAATGTTATGTTAAGAAGTTTTGTGAGGGAGTTGGGGATGGTATGATGGGTGAAACTCCTACCCAAAGGACAATTTATACCAAATATGACCAAATTTGGCTGATTTGATCTTGGGGCCCCTGCAGACATTTTTGTGTACTAAATAAATCTCCTTTAAAGGACCCAGTTATAATGACTAATTAATGCCCCCCCCCCCCCCCCCCACCTACATTAAGATCTTTGAAATAATACCAAACACTGATGAGAACAACATAATTTCATGTTTACTCATAGTATTCCTATGTAGAAAGTCCCCATATTGGGCCCAAATGGAGCCTAGCCCATTCACTTAAACAAATTTGAAAACACTATTCATATAAAATAGAGATCATTTAAATCAAATACAAACAAATTTAGTTTGTTGATTCCTGAGAAGAAGATATTTGAAAATTCACATTAAGATCCTTTTTTGGTTTTTGGGCACCTGCTTATTGATATCAAATTCCCATTTAAGGACCCAATTTTAATTGTTTTCACAAAGCAATATGTTAAAAATTAAGTCGAAAAAGGGCCATAACTCTGACAAAATGCAATCCAGAGTTATGGTTCTTGTCTGTGTGTGTTCCATTGATGATGTTGAACACACATGCTAAGTTTCATTCACATCCAATGGGTGGTTGCATAGATATCTTAAACTTAAACACAACTAAACACAAAATTTTAACCTGGGTGTCTAAATCCAAAAAGGGCCATAACTGTGCAAAAATGCAACCCAGAGTTACGGTTCTTGTCTCTGTGTGTTCCATTGATGATGGTGAACACACATGCAAAGTTTCATTCTCATCCAATTAGCGGTACCATAGATATCTTGAACTTAAACGCAAAAGTTTAACCTAGGTGTCCAAGTCCAAAAAAGTTCATAACTGTGTCAAAATGCAACCGAGAGTTATGGTTCTTGTCTGTGTGTGTTCCATTGATGATGGTGAACACACAAGGGAAGTTTTATTCACATCCAATGAGTTGTTGTATAGATATCTTAAACTTAAACGCAATAGTTAAACCTGGGTTTCTACAGACGCCGCCGACGCCGGGATCATGGCAATAGCTCTCCATGGACTTCGTCCAGGTGATAAAAGAATTCATTATTTTCCCATAGTAGTCCCAAAGGTATCATTTATACCAAATATGTGCAAATCTCGCTGTCGATTCTTAAGAAAAAGATTTTACAAATTCACAATTTTATCCATTTTTGGGCCCCTGCTAATTGATATTAACTTCCCCTTTAAGGATCCAATCTAAACAATTTTCACTAAACAATATCGTATTTCCTCACGTATATCGCGCATCTGTGTATATCGTGCATCCATGTTTTAAGATTAAGAACTAAGAAAAAAAAACAATTCTCCTATATATGTGTATAGAGCGCATCATAAGTGACACTTTCGCGGTAGTGACAATTTTGAAGTTTCTCAAGAGAATGCTGTTAATTTTTTTAATCTACGTTTTATACACACTCAAAATACTTGACACTTTGCATCACTGTCTCAATACATACTCAGAGTTGTCAACACCTGCCCAGGCGTGCAATTAAGATGTCAACTAATATGCAGAAGCCACATGGCAGCACCCGCTTTCAATACTCCAAAATGACTGGTGACACTCGTACACAGTCATGTTTTTTTTTTAAAAAATCTTACAAAATTTTTTTTTTAATCATAACGAAATACTGCATATTATATTGATTTTATTTTATAAACATAAACTACTACAAACCGCACAAACAAAAGATACTGGGTGTCGTTTAAAAATGATTGATTTTCAACCAAAGAACAGTCATCTCTTTGACGTTCACTCCATCATGCTTCGTCATCGCTAACGTATTTTCGTTAAAAAATCAATAAATTATATACTGGTATATATCCCATATTAAAAGATTCATCAATTTGCGAAAACACAATTGCTTTGCATCCTTTGAAATTAAATACACACGGTAATAAGCGCGTAATGCCAATTCCATCAGATAAACACGTTACGGTCACGTTATCATGAAATGTCCACTCGAAGCCAGACTGGTTTACATTAAAGTAAACATTACGTAATCGAGAAAGTATGTAACAAATAAATGTGAACCAGTCCGTGTTTTTATTTTATTTATGTCTATTAGCCGACACAATTTATTATTGACCTTGTGCCAATGTGTGATGTTGTCACTGGCAGTTTCTTGCGTCATTTTACATAGCGTTCTTTTACACTATGTGGAAAAGTATCGATGTAACGAACATGATTTTCTAAAAAATAGCGTGAACACTTTTTTAATTGTCAATCATATAACAGTACAGCCACTTAAAATCGGTGTTTGGATAAACAGATCAGTTAGGGTTAGGAGAGTTGTGTAAGCAGGCCATGCGTCACCTGATTGTTTTATCACACAATTACAAGCAAAGGAACGATGCCCTAGGCAATATTTTTCACCGATAATTCGGGGTTGGAACTTATAACAAAGAAATAAATTAAAGCTACAGGCATGGCAATTTATAGACTCCAAATAACAGAGAGCAATCATTATTTTTCTTAATCTTTTAAAATATACATGAGAAATTATCGGAAATAGAAAATTAACAAAAAAAAAATGAAATCTTCTGTACTTAGGTATATCGCGCATCCCTTCTCAAAGATATTAAAAGTTGGAAAATAAAACATGCCTAATACGTGAGTAGAAACGGTACTCCTGATTCCCCTTTGAACAGAACAGTCTCAACTATTATGACTAAATAATGCTTCAGACATCAATATGACTGGAATACCAAAAATGGATGAGAAAAACATACTTTCCTGTGTTCCTATAGTACACCTACATAAAAATCATAGTCCCCTTAATGAGGCCCCTTTACTTGAACAAACTTGAGAACCCTATTCTTAATTATCATTTATACCAAATAAAAACAAATTTGTCTAGTTTGTTCTTGAGAAGAAGATTTTTGAAATTTCACAAGTTTTAAATGAAAAAAAGCTGATAAGTACCTGTGGTGGGGCCAATTTTGACTTTAAGGTTATTGTTTGAACCTGCGAGAAATTGATTAGGTGATACTACATGCAAATATCAAAGCTTTATGTTAAACAACAAAGGGCAATTATTAAACTCCATAACAATTAATTTAACTGGAACATCCATATCACAGGCAAATATTCAGACCATGTACATGGTGTATAGCAAGTTTCATTTCAACTGGTTTAAAACTGTCGGAAGACTTGCGCCCACCAGGTCATTGGTCCAAAGTGTGATGTAAGATTTTATGTTAACACAACAAGGGCCTTAAAAAATCATCTAAAGACAATTTCAAGAGTTTTTCCCACACACTAAGGGACCAGCCAGAATCACTACATACTATTATACTACAACTAACCCTTTTTTTGAATGGCACATTCATTTATGGATACATCTGAAATTGGTCTCTTATACATTGTGTTCAATATATGAAATATGCATACTGGTATAAAATAATTGTTTATAGTAATTTAACCTGAATATAAAATATAACAGAAATCTTGATATTTGTACAAATATGTTCAATTAGTATAAAAATGTTCATTTTGCAACTGCATTTTATTTAATGATAGCATACTTTAATTTGATTATCATTAGAACGAGTATCAGAGTATTTTGTACAAAATTGGAAAAAAAGAATTGACACTCAGCTGAATTGATTTTGTTTTTAAAAATGCTAAATTCAAGCTTATAATTACCATTCCCATGGCAATTATTATTATATGCATACATCTAAGTATTAGTTTTAATTAAATATTAGATGTAAACAATTTTAAATATTTTTTTCGCATTGCTTGTAAATTTTACCTTTTTTTGCCAAATTTTCAAGGACAGGTATCTTTTTGAGCAGGTAATAACAAAAAATCTATAAGGGAACGTGTATTTCATTTCTGATATTGCATGAACATATATTAAACTTAAATACAGAGAAATTTAATAAAATTTTATCAATAGAAAAAAAATGACAGAACTATAGAAATGTCTTTAACTGTAACACCAATACCACAAGCATATTTCTTGCCCATATAAAAAATTATGTAAGTTTTATTTCATTTGGTTTAAAAATGGGAGAGGTGTTGTGTCCGCAAGGTTGTTGGTCCAAAACATAACGGACGGACCCCACTTTGATGTCCTCCAAATTTCTTTTTCAAGTGGAATAATAATAAATGTGCATTGTGTTAAATACACTTCTATTTTAGGAGCTACTCAGTGACGGTAAAATTCTCATATTTCTTCTTTTTGGATTTTTTAGATGGCTTCATTTCTGCAATATGTCGTTTCTTTGATTCTTTCTTTGCAAGATTTTTCTTCAGTTTCCTCTTGGCAACAATTTCTGGGTTAGCAACAGCCTGAAATTTTACAATACTTTCAAGCTCAAGACAGGTCAAACAGCTTGTCACAGATTTATGAAATTATTAGACCAGGAAGCTTGTTTTTAATTGGGGAAATAAGAAAATAAACAACAATTGCATTTTTTCTGTGTTCTTTAAAAGTAGAAGTCCAAGGTGGTGTTTTAATCAACTATCTTTAATATAAATTGAAAAGTCAAATACAAAAGTAAAGGTCACAAGAACAACATGTATTATGTATACATCCAACTATTTTATTCACATTTCAACAGTTTAATAGTCATTATTTCTAGTATTAAGTAGCTTATTTAATATGACAGAGTTTTCATTTTAAAATCAAACAACAGATTGAAAGAGAAAAACAACAGATCAGGCTGGGGGTAGGGGCCAAATGTTCAATGTTTCTGGAAAAACAACCGATCCAAACCTGATTTTAACCGATGATTTCAATCTGCGATCGGTTAAATATGGAAACCCTGATATTAGTGGTAAATTTTTAGCCAACTTGAAATTAACTGTCAACAAGACACAAATGCAAGCAGAGAAATTGTTTTAAAAGAATATTTAATGTGGTCAGGTTTTTTGCTCCTGATCAGTTATAAATACATGTAATCTGAAGTGTATTTCTCTGATTAGTCTAGGTCAATATTTTTTCTTTTGATAATACATTTACTACGAGGTGTGTCCAAAAGTTTGTTGACACATTCCTTTAAAAATAAACCAACACAGTTATTAGGATGATGCATACATTGCCGAAATCGGACATCTTTTCGCATCATATAAGCAACAAATTATCAATGTATAAAGAAATTGAAGGATTTTGTTCATAATTATATACAACGACTAACCACTTAAAGGCCCAGGTCAGAAAAGAGCGTATATCAATACCAATACTAACAATTTATATTGCCTCTGTTTTGGTGAAAAACATAATGTCTACTTATTGTTTAGTACATCAGATCAAACGTTATCCTGACGTCATATTATATAAATTTTAACGTTATTGGTAATTTTGTTTATATTTAACACGGGATTTTTTAAACCCAACTGCAAAAATTTGAAGTAACAGTGGATGATCATAAAAATAATGTTTTGCTAGGGAAAATGCCAAAAGAGACGGAAAACCATTGAAACAACCACAAGGGAACCCCCACTATGACAATGTTTTTCCCTTATCCACAAGTGGCATCAACGACATTCTGACAGATGGGCCACGACACAGATGATTATAGAGCTGAAATGTTGGCTATTGCCAACGACGCTCTCACAAGTTTTCACAAGTATTTTCCCGCCTCACGAAAGTACTCCTAGGATACTCATATTGACATGAAGAACAGCATGATCTGACCACCATGTAGTAAATCATTTGACTATATTCAGAGCTTGAGATAATTTTTGAAGCCGATGAGTAATTACTCATCAAAATCAGAGTAGATGAGTATTCTTGAGTTTTTCAGAATAGTAATGTGTAATGCACATATGATATACAACCAAACCTGTGTTTAGTTGCAGCATACATTGGGGATGTACTATAATGGCCCCTTAGAGCATGTGGTTGTTGAATACAGACCAAGTTTGGCTGTAAATATAAAATGAATATATTTGACTGCTTAACACAACAGACTAGTCAAGGCAATGAGCAAAAATGGCCTTATAAAACAGGTTGTTGCTTAATACAGATTAATTTACCCTGAAAGCGTAGAAATGATGAATAGAAATATGGTTGCTTAAGACAGGTGGTTGCTTGATAGAGGTGACCGCTTACACAGGTTTGACTGTAATTGCAAACTCCTGTTAAATTGCTATAATATTTTGTGCTTAGCTGTTCAAATGGACATCAAACTTTCCATTTTGCCTTTTATTTTATATCAGTCATTTTACTGCTCAATCTTTGGATTTCTTACAGACCATTGCTGAATAGTTAAACGACAGTTTAGATGTTAAAAAATAAATGGTATACCAATGTTGTAGAAAAATAGGAACAAGACATTGTACTGTGGTATAATTATATTGACTTATAAGTACACAAAATTAATAAGTTTTCTGCTTATTCATTCTTGGCATGTATGTCATAACTGACCAAAATGCAATCAGAATAAGTAAAAAAATATAGTTTTAGCATACACACTACACAATATGGAAGTCATTTAATACAGTATGTGACATTAATTTTTTATGAACATGGTCACAAGGCCATGAACTCTTCAATTAATAAATTTCTCAAATTATGTTATCATTATTTTAGCATAATTTGCTTTCAAAATGAACATTTCATCTTTTTTCCATAACCTTTTAACATCTGTTAAAGAAAAATAAACGGTGCCAGGAAGACCGAAAAGGGAGCCGTAGAAACATAGACCGGCCGATGTTTAATATGGTATTAGAAAGTCGCGCATGTACATCTTGATACCTTACAAAACAAAATGGGACATTCAAAATAAAATGTTTCTCAGAGCATATTGTCTGTACATTTTAAACAATAAGACAACATGACTTTTTAAACAAAAGTTTCATGATTTCCACATTTCATCTTAATATACCAACAACCTAAAATCGGGTATATATTAGTAATATTGTTGCAGCGTACGTTTTTTTTCAAAGATGTTTTCTTCAAATTACAAAATAAAATTGTCATGGTGTGACAGTCATTTATGATTTAACCCGACAAGTGAGGGTATATTATATAAAAATAACCTCAATATGTTGTTGAATACGATTTTCAACCAGCGATCATATACCTAAAACATTGAAACAGCTCTGGGAATTACAGGTATCTTTCCTTGGACACCTTGGTCCCGGCGAGCTAAGAAGGATGTAATAATATTAATTTTTCATTTGCATACTTTTCTCAGTGGTCCAATAAACATGTAATCTATCATTTATAACAGCAAGTCTAACTTAAATTATAACTGAAAACAACCATTCCAGAAGCCTTTAGCAAATTATTTTACTTTACCTCGAATGCTCTCTTCCTTTTGCGATCATCTTTTCTATCTGAATGGAGCTTCTGTGTTGTAATATATACATCAGTAAACTGTTCTATACTGACAACCTTCTTCAGCATCGACACAACTTCCTGGGCTAGAGATTTCAGTGCCGGGTCTGTAATGGGCAACTTATACTTCAGGCTCCTGTTTCACCAGCATATACTTTAATAATTTAAATCTTAAAGCTAAGAAAAGCAGCCAGGTGATCATGATTTTAGACTGCTTCCAGTTTAACTACACACAGTTTCATTGATATTGATTATACACTAAATAAAGTTAGTTAGGTATTTTAATATTTAGGTAAACTGTTGGTGAAACAGAAGCCTCTTTTCCTGACCACTTCATCAATATATGTTTAAAAGCTGTCAATCTGGAGATAATATGAAGCATTCTATAAAAATCTAACCCAATTTTCTAATTGTAAAAAAGGATTGCAACACAATACAAATGAAAGTTGAGGCTCTCGTCTGTATTAGATTTTTCTTTGATACCTGTCATTTAAATATCAATAGTATGTTCTGAAATGCAATCTTTCTCAAACACTTATTCTAATGTTTAAGTATAAAAAGGGCAATAATTCTACCTAAAACATAATTGTCCCACTGAATCTTGTGCTCCTAATGGCAATGGAGGCAGTTGTCAAATTTCATTGATGCAGGACTAATAGTTTCTGAGATGTGAGCTTCCTATAAAACTTCAACAATATTTTCTGAATAAAACAGACATAATTCTGCCTAAAATCAAATCCCACTCGTCTTTTGGAGTTCCAGTAATTGGAGTGAATACTCCCATGAAGTCATCATTATAAACGACTAACAGTTACTGCTATTTATAAGACTTGAAACAAATTTTAAGTATTAACAGGGCCATAATTATTTTTCTCAAATTTCAATAAGGGTCACCCTCATATAAAGATGAACCACTTTGCAAGTTATCAGTCATGGAAATCATATTGCTATGAACTGCCACTGTTACCTTGACCGTTGACCGACAGACCCAAAATTGAACAGTTTCATCTACTTGAAAGAACTAAGCAAAAAAACAATTGATCTCCCTGAGAGAGGGAGACATAATAACATAGTTATCTTGTTGTTATACAATAAATGTATCAATATTACCTTGTGTAGTTGTTTCATCATTTATTTCCCTTTGCAAAGCAGGAAGCATTATCCCAAGGACTGAAGGTAAGACAGTTTCACCAAGATCCAAACTTACAGCAGCCATCCATTTGAACACATGTGTTCTCTTAAATGTAAAAAACAATTGTATTCAGTATTTTTTCTTATAAGACCTAGAACAATACCTGTGCATATTACAAATGTACTTCATGAACATTCTGTATTATAGATCTCATTATAGTCTAATTTTTTGTTACTCCCAAATTTTAGTTTGTTATTTCCGATAAGATTTCTAAATTTTCTTAATAAGAGACACAATTTGGCCCAAGTTTCTCTTCTGAGTTCATCTGTCACTTTTTTCAAATGGATTAAGCCTATGAAAAACTTGAAGATAAGTAAAATGAGAATTATCTCTTTTCTTAATTAAAGCATTCCCATTTAAAAATGAAAGTCCCCTTACTGGACCCCAATGAACTAAACCCCCTTTATTTAAACACACTTGAAATCCCAACTCATAGGGGTCATTTACAAAATATGAACACATTTGACTGATTTAAAGGACCCAGTCTCAACTGCCAAACAGTGCTCCAGACACCAATGTGTCAAATAACACAATTCAGATTCAAGGCCAGAACTGTGACAATAATTATCTGGTATACTTCAAGAACTTGTGTGAGATATTATGGATATAGTTAGTCTGATTCAACATACGTCATACAGCATATATATAGATATATATTTACAACATTTATGAAAAATAGCTAATTACATAAAAATGATCATTTATCTAAAATAATGGAGTAGTTTGTGTTTTTTAATATATCTGTTAGCAAATATTTTTATTTCAATTATGCCTTAATAAAACATATTACATGTAACATGATAATATCTACTTAGGTTAAATATAGCATTGTTCTAAATTGATTTATGCCAACATCTAGTATTGTCATGTTTTCTGTTTACACTTTAACCAGATACCCTTTGTGGGGGAATACGGGGTATATATAGATTTCCAGTGCGAGACTATATACAGATTTTCAGTGTGAGACTAAATACAGATTTTCAGTGGATGAACTGTATATAGATTTCCAGTGCGGGACTTTATATAAATTTCCAGTGCCGAACTATATACAGATTTCCAGTGGGTGAACTATATATAGATTTCCAGTGCGAGACTATATATAAATTTCCAGTGCCGAACTATATACAGATATTCCAGTGGGTGAACTATATATAGATTTCCACTTTCCAGTGCGGGACTATATATAGATTTCAAGTGCTGAATTATATACAGATTTTCAGTGGGTGAACTATATATAGATTTCCAGTGCGAGACTATATATAGATTTCCAGTGGATGAATTATATACAGTTATATACAGTATGGGTCTTATTTGTGACACGTCATCATATTATGTTGATCATTTGTAGCAAGTACTAACAAAATCCATTGATGCATGACAAAGGTACAGGCTAGACACGAAATCTCGAAACAGACAGAAAGTGTTGTCAAACAAACTCAAAGTGTCACCTTGATCTTTGAGTACTCACACCACTATTATCTCCCTTGAGTACTCCGGACCTACAGATGAAGGAGGTAGAAATAAAACTTTAGTTCTCTTTTTCTTCTTTTTTCAAGGCTTTGTACTGCAATGTTTTGTTTTTTGCTAGCATGAGTTAAATGGTCAGTATTTTAGAAATCACCACTGAAAATTTGATGCTGATACCAGCTTTCTGGACAATTCTGTGTCATTTCAGAATTGTTGGTTCGAACCGCATCTAGGGCGAATAGTTGACATATTGTTACTCTGGAAATTGATAGGTCTCACAAAAGCATTGAATTTAAAAAAAAAAAAACCTGGTCAAGGTATACTTTTTTCCCTTTATAACTGCATATCTTGAACCAGTGAAAGAATTTGAGACCAGAAACATGGTGCAGAATTTAAATTTTCACTCTGTTTTGGACATAAATGTTACAATGGAGCCCTATGGGAAATGTAATAGTGGTGTGAAACGTTGAGGTACATTGTATGTCTTATTTGCGAAACGTCGTCATGTTATGTTGATCATTTGTAGCAAGTAATAACATAATCCATTTATGCATGACAAAGTTGCAGGCCAGACACGAAATCTCACACAGACTGAAAATGTTGTCAAACAAACTCAAAATGTGACCTTGACCTTTGAGGTACGGGTGTGTGTCTTACTTGCAACACGTCGTCATGTTATGTTGATCATTTGTAGCAAGTGTTAACAAAATCCATCTATGCATGATAAAGTTACAGGCCAGACACGAAATACCTGACAGAATGATGGATGGACGATGCTATCACTAAATGCCACCCAAACAATTTTTAGCTTGGGATCAGTAACAAATTTGAAATGGGGGCAGAGTATTTGATTTAACACAAAACAAATTTACACACACACACACACATATATATATATATATAAATAATTGGGCAGCAGAGTGGGTGTCTTGGTTCGGCTTGGGCAGGTAGCCAAGTAGATATGGGACAATGGACCTGGCAAATTCAAACAATGATACAAAGATTTTCAAATCTGTGATCTATTTATCAATCTGGATACATTAACATGTACAACAATTCATATAGATACCCAGTAACAGTTTTTGGCATGTAAAACTTTTAATCATATAATGACAGTAATTGATCCAGTCCATTAAATAGGTTAAGCTCACTGATGTAAACCTTTTTGTAGTTGATGGTGATCAGTTTACAGAATTAATAGTATTACTGAAAATTAAAATTGATTTAAAAAAAAAAATAATTAAAAAAAAACAAGAAATGTCACTGGTAAGTGTCGCATGCCCCCCAAATGGTCGTTGAAAAATAACAATATAATTATGTTATAATAGGTAGCGATGTATCCATGAATAAATACTGAGTAATGGACTGACGTTTCAGACTAGACATGTTTTTTACATTAAAGCATGATCTTGACCTTTGTGTAACCTTGACCTTGACATCTGATGTAATGGTCTGGGTATTTCAACAGTTAAATGCTGCTGAAACTATAATCATGACATGCTGATCACTTGTGTCAAGCTATTTTAAAATCCCTAAATGTAAGACAAAGTTACAGATCAATTGTTGATAAACTGAGCCAAGTGTTTTTGAAATCCATCCATGTATGATAACGTTAAAGAACGGAATTGAAATCTCAAACAGATTCAAAGCGTTGTCATACACACTAAAAGTGTGACCTTGACCTTTGAGGTACGGGTTTAGGTCTTACTTATGACATGTCGTCATGTCATCTTGATAAATTGAGTCAAGTTAAAGGCAAAGTCACAGACCAGATACACAATATCAAACAAATTGAAAGTGTGACCTTGATCTTTGAGGAAAGGTTCTGGGTCTTATATGCAACACTTAATTATGTCATTTCGATCAACTGAACCAAGTGTTTTTAAAATTTATCCATAGATGACAGATCGGACAAGAAATGTCAAAATGACTGAAAGTGTTGTCAAACAAAGTTAAATTGTGACCTTGACCTTTGAAGTGGGAGTTTAGGTATTAAGTGCATTGGGTATTAAGTGCAACATGTTGTCATGTATATAACAAGTATTTATAAAAATCCATCTATGCATGACAAATTTGCAAGCCGGACACAAAATCTCACACAAACTCAAAGTGTAGTCAAACTCAAATTGTGACCTTGACCTTTGAGGTATGGGTGTGGGTCTTACTCACGACACGTCGTCATGTTATGTTGATCATTTGTAGCAAGTATTTATAAAATCCATCCATGCATGATAAAGTTACAGGATGAAC
This sequence comes from Panopea generosa, assembly GCA_029582155.1. Lineage (NCBI taxonomy): Eukaryota > Metazoa > Mollusca > Bivalvia > Adapedonta > Hiatellidae > Panopea > Panopea generosa. Next base: position 57,411,770 of record CM055898.1, on the reverse strand, counting down.
ACGAAATCTCACAAACTCAAAGTGTTGTCAAACAAACTCAAATAGTGACCAGGTGTAGGTCTTACTCGCGACACATCATCATGTTATGTTGATCATTTGTAGCAAGTATCATTAAAATCCATCTATGCATGACAAAGTTACAGGACAGACACGAAATCTCACACAGACTCAAAGTGTTGTCAAACAAAATCAAATTGTGACCTTGACCTTTGAGGTACGGGTGTGTGTCTTACTCACGACATGTCATCATGTTATGTTGATCATTTGTACAAAGTACAAAATCCATCTTTGCATGACAAAGATACAGGCCGGAAAACAAAATACCGGACGAAGGATGCACGCTATGATTACTTTATGCCACCCCAAAAATTTGGGGGGGGGGGGGGGGGGGAGGTGCATCAAAATCAAAACCCCAGCTAAACAAAAAACTTTAACATAAGGTTTTAAAGCCCAAAGTATGAAAAATTGGTAATTTAGCTATATGCATTGTTTCTATAACATAATATGAAAGTGTTTATGAAGTTTAATCAACATAACATGAGTAGTTTGTTCAGACACAGAGAAAAAGCTGAGCTAAACATAAACTTTAATTGGCGGACGACAATGCCACCGTGAGGGTCATGAAATAGCTCTTTGTTGTTTTTTTTTAAAAAAAAGACAAGCTAAAAATCAAGAGTGCAAGGTATATATAATGTGTAAGGAGTGTTTGCTGTAATTGTTAAGGCAACAGTGTATAAATAAAGGATCACAAATCAGCAAAAATTGATGAACTGGAATGCAATAATGAATGGCACAACTGGACATGATACTGATACTCTCTAATTGGTGAAAATAGCTGGAGACATTTTACAGAATAAATAGTTGATAAGAAAGTATGACATACTTGTATGGATAAACAAAGGAAACTGTACAACCTCCTCCACATATATGGTGGGAGCATAAAACATTGAATGTGGGTGATTAAGCTACAAACATGGTAGCTGTGTATTTGTTACCTTGATGGGACACTTGGTAACATGTATAGCCTCATGATGGGCTTCTCTTGTCATCTTCCTCACCAACCATACCACAGAAAACGTCTTCGATTGGTCATCCAGAGAAGCTTCATTTTTACTCATCACATCCAGAAGTTTGGCACATTTTGTGAGGAATATCATATTCTTAACAACCTGCAGCATACAGGAAAAAAATATCATACAATCTGAAGCAATGCTCACATGCAAGAATGCTATATGGCACATCATGGACTTATTCATAAAAAGTATCATTATACACAAGATTTATATGGATGTAACCTATATAATATTGGGGTGTTTCATGAAAGACTTAACCTGAGGGATGTTTTATCAAAAATTTTAAATCAAGATATTTTATAATAAGAAGCAATTTCCTGACTGGTCCTTGAGAAAATAATTTTTGAAAGCTGAAATGTTTTAAACCTTTTGGATCCCTCCTAGCCTCTTGTGAATATGTCCAACCCTGTTATAACTGGACCAGCTCTAATTTTCTATATGGAAACAATGTTTCTTTTAGATCTCGAGTTGAAAAACATCACTGCGAGAATGAATGAGGTTCATGACCTTCATGATATACTCTCATGACAGAATTTGCTTGTTTTTTTTTTAATTCCAGATAAAATAAAAATATATTATTTTTAGACATGTAAATTAATACATATACAGTATGTGTCATAACAACCACTCTATTTTTCCATCATGCGTTATGTTTTGCATACTGTGAAATCATTAATTTCTGTTGGTATTGAATTCCGTTGTTTTTGGTTGAAGGAAATACTCATGGGGACTAAATTTTGTTGAAAACAAATTTTAGAAAGGAAAAATGTTTTTGCGATCGAGTATTTATATTACATAACACAAGTTAATGACCTGTACCAATATTTAGTCATTGTCTGCACCTACAGATTGGTAATAAATGCTCCTCGTAACATGGGGTAATCGTGGGGAGAGGTTACAATTAGTTGGCACTTTGGTTGTTGATCAAACTCAGGCCAATGCAAATTCACTTGTTAGAAATATGTATGCCTCGTCAACAAAAAGGAATAAAAAACACAATAGCTAAATAGGCTACTTGTCAATTTAATACTAGAAATTCATATTGTATTTATTCTCACAGATATTTTCTCTTTTAAAGTAGCTACTTAAAACAATGCTGGAAAAATACGTCACGCTGATGTAAAATGGGTAGTCTACATATTCTTCTAGGAAACGGTCCTATTTTTAGCACTTTCCATAGTGATGAAAATAAAATACACGCAAGCAAATACATGACCTGATATTGACACGCATATTTTATGTAATAAAACAGATGGAATATTAATTCAGTTTCCATATTTTAACTTAATCAGTGCACTAAATTAGAGATTTCATATTTAAATTTAACTTTCAATAGATCTAATAGCTAAATGCACACATTAAATAGAAACTATGGGATAACATTAAGATCTAGCCAAGAAAGGTAGGTGTATGTTTTAGGTAACAGGTAAATGCTATGCAGTTTGGATGTAAAACTTTCTTGCCCATGACCATTTCATTGGGATCTAATTTCATAGCTGAGGTCCCCCATGAAATCAATGAAAATTAGTTACCCACAAAAATTAAAGATTTTACAGTATCTTTTTACTCTGTGAACTGATAATATTGTCACCAAGTCAATTTTAAAACACATGTTTACCATTAATAAGCCAATTTTGCCCCCATGGTCATGAACAAATTTGAGAGAGGACCACAAACTGACCCTATTTGTCAAACATCTAAACATCTGTACAACAAACTTTAACCTGCTAAAAACAAAATTTCCAAGTCTAAAAGGGAAATAATTCAAATGCCAAATGCAATTAAGAGTTACGATTCTTGTCTCTATGAGTTTCATAGAGGATGTTGAACACACATGTGAAGTTTTATTCATGTCCAATGATAGGATGATGAAATAAGTATCAAATCATCAACTTTAACCTCTAAAAAATCTCTAACCAAAAGGGCCATAACTCTGTAAAAATGCATTCTAAAGTTTATGGTTCTATCCTTGTGCGTTCCATTGATGATACTCAACACACATGTGAAGTTTCATTTATATAACACGAGTTGTGCACCGCTATCTTACCTGATAAAAAACTTTAACCTGAAAAATTAAGACCAAAAAAGACACAACACTACAAAAATACAACCAAGAGTTATGGTTCTTGTCTCTGTGAGTTCCATTGATGATGCTGAACACACATGTAAAGTTTACTTCATATTGAATGAGTGGTTGCATAGATATCTTACCTGATAAAAAACTTTAACATAAAAAAATAAGTCCAAAAAGGGCCATAACTCTGTCAGAATGCAATCCAGAGTTATAATTCTGGTCTCTGTGTGTTCCATTGATGATGTGTTCCATTGATGATGGTGAACACACATGCAAAGTTTCAGTCATATCCAATGAGTGGTTGCATATATATCTTACCTTATAAAAAACTTTACTGAAAAATTAAGTCCAAAAAGGGCCATAACTCTGCCAAAATATAACCCAGAGTTATGGTTCTTATCTCTGTGTGTTCCATTGATGATGGTGAACACACATATGAAGTTTCATTCATATTCAATGAGTGGTTGCATATATACCTAACCTGATGAAAAACTTTAACCTGAAAAACCAACACCGAAGCTGGGGAGAGTACATTAGCCCCACTATTCTATGAATAATCGAGCTAAAAATGCTTCACATCAAGTTTGTTGAAAATTTGTTATACAGATGGACAACAAGCACACTGTTATTACATAGCTGTGAGCTCAGTCAAGTGGGCTTAAATGCTTTATGGGGAAAACAGCAGTTACCTGATTTGCAAGTTCCTGGTTCAGAAGTTCTGATTGCAGCTGAGTGATAAGGTCAACAGACAGACGTCTCAGCTGAAATTAACAACAGTAACAAGAAATTAACCACGTAACATGATGTTATGTGCCTGCTGGAGACATTAATCACAAAACATGATCTTATGTGCCTGCTGGAGACATTAACCACTGAAACATGATGTTATGTGCCTGCAGGAGAAATTAACCATGTAACATGATGTTATGTGCCTACTGGAGACATTAACCACAGTAACATGATGTTCTGTGCCTACTGGAGACATTAACCACAGTAACATGAATTTAAGTGCCTGCAGGAGAAATTAACCACGTAACATGATGTTATGTGCCTGCTGGAGATATTAACCACATAACATGATGTAATGTGCCTGCTGAAGACATTAACCACAGTAACATGATGTTATGTGCCTGCAGGAGAAATTAACCACAGTAACATGATGTTATGTGCCTACTGGAGACATTAACCACAGTAACATGAATTTAAGTGCCTGCAGGAGAAATTAACCACGTAACATGATGTTATGTGCCTGCTGGAGATATTAACCACATAACATGATGTTATGTGCCTGCTGAAGACATTAACCACAGTTAAATGATGTTATGTGCCTGCTGGAGAAATTAACCACAGTAACATGATGTTATATGCCTGCTGGAGAAATTAACCACAGTTAAATGATGTTATGTGCCTGCTGAAGACATTAACCACAGTAACATGATGTTATGTGCCTGCAGGAGAAATTAACCATTTAACATGATGTTATGTGCCTGCTGGAGATATTAACCACATAACATGATGTTATGTGCCTGCTGGAGACATTAACCACTGAAACATGATGTTATGTGCCTGCAGGAGAAATTAACCATGTAACATGATGTTATGTGCCTGCTGGAGATATTAACCACATAACATGATGTTATGTGCCTGCTGAAGACATTAACCACAGTAACATGATGTTATGTGCCTGCTGGAGAAATTAACCACAGTTAAATGATGTTATGTGCCTGCTGGAGTAATTAACCATATAACATGATGTTATGTGCCTGCTGGAGAAATTAACCACAGTAACATGATGTTATGTGCTTGCTGGAGACATTAACCACAGTTAAATGATGTTATGTGCCTGCTGGAGAAATTAACCACAGTAACATGATGTTATATGCCTGCTGGAGAAATTAACCACAGTTAAATGATGTTATGTGCCTGCTGGAGAAATTAACCACAGTAACATGATGTTATGTGCCTGCTGGAGAAATTTACCACATAACATGATGCTATATGCCTGCTGAAGAAATTAAACACATAACATCATGTTCTGTGCCTGCTGGAGGAATTAACCACATAACATGATGTTATGTGCCTGCTGAAGAAATTAACCACATAACATCATGTTATGTGCCTGCTGGAGACATTAACCACAGTAACATCCTGAAGAAATTAACCATGTAACATGATGTCATGTGCCTGCTGGAGAAATTCACCACAGTAACATGATGTTATGTGCCTGCTGGAGACATTAATCACATAACATGATCTTACGTGCCTGCTGGAGACATTAACCACTGTAACATGATGTCATGTGCCTGCTGAAGAAATTAACAACATAACATGATGTTCTGTGCCTGCTGGAGGAATTTACCACATAACATGATGTTATGTGCCTGCTGAAGAAATTAACCACATAACATGATGTTCTGTGCCTGCTGAAGAAATTAAACCACAAAACATCATGCTCTGTGCCTGCTGGAGACATTAACCACAGTAACATGATGTTATGTGCCTGCTGGAGACATTAACCACTGTAACATGATGTTATGTGCCTGCTGGAGAAATTAACCATGTAACATGATGTTATGTGCCTGCTGAAGAAATTAACCACATAACATGATGTTATGTGCCTGCTGGAGACATTAACCACCTAACATGATGTTATGTGCCATGGAGACATTAACCACAGTAACATGATGTTATGTGCCTGCTGGAGAAATTAACCATATAACATGATGTTATGTGCCTGCTGGAGAAATTAACCACATAACATGATGTTGTCTGCCTGCAGGAGAAATTAACCACCTAACATGATGTTATATGCCTGCTGGAGAAATTAACCACATAACATGATGTTATGTGCCTGCTGGAGATATTAACCACATAACATGATGTTATGTGCCTGCTGGAGATATTAACCACATAACATGATGTTCTGTGCCTGCTGGAGACATTAACCACAGTAACATGATGTTATGTGCCTGCTGGAGACATAAATCACTGTAACATGATGTTATTTGCCTGCTGGAGAAATTAACCATGTAACATGATGTTATGTGCCTGCTGGAGAAATTAACCACATAATATGATGTTGTCTGCCTGCAGGAGAAATTAACCACCTAACATGATGTTATATGCCTGCTTGAGAAATTAACCACATAACATGATGTTATGTGCCTGCTGGAGACATTAACCACCTAACATGATGTTATATGCTTGCTGGAGACATTAACCACAGTAACATGATGTTATGTGCCTACTGGAGATATTAACCACATAACATGATGTTATGTGCCTGCTGGAGAAATAAACCACATAACATGATGTTATGTTCCTGCTGGAGACATAAATCACAGAAACATGATGTTATTTGCCTACTTGAGACATTTACCACAGTAACATGATGTTATGTTCCTGCTGGAGACATAAACCACAGTTACATGATGTTATTTGCCTACTTGAGACATTAACCACTGAAACATGATGTTATGTGCCTGCTGGAGAAATTAACCATGTAACATGATGTTATGTGCCTGCTGGAGAAATTAACCACAGTAACATGATGTTATGTGCTTGCTGGAGATATTAACCACAGTAACATGATGTTATGTGCCTGCTGGAGAAAATAACCATGTTACATGATGTTATGTGCCTGCTGGAGAAATTAACCACAGTAACATGATGTTATGTGCCTGCTGGAGACATTAACCACAGTAACATGATGTTATGTGCTTGCTGGAGATATTAACCACAGTAACATGATGTTATGTGCCTGCTGGAGAAAATAACCATGTAACATGATGTTATGTGCCTGCTGGAGAAATTAACCATGTAACATGATGTTATGTGCTTGCTGGAGACATTAACCACAGTAACATGATGTTATGTGACTGCTGGAGACATAAATCATAGTAACATGATGTTATTTGCCTGCTGGAGACATTAACCACTGTAACATGATGTTATTTGCCTGCTGGAGAAATTAACCATGTAACATGATGTTATGTGCCTGCTGGAGAAATTAACCACATAACATGATGTTATGTGCCTGCTGGAGACATTAACCACAGTAACATGATGTTATGTGCCTGCTGGAGAAATTAACCATATAACATGATGTTATGTGCCTGCTGGAGAAATTAACCACATAACATGATGTTGTCTGCCTGCAGGAGAAATTAACCACCTTAACATGATGTTATATGCCTGCTGGAGAAATTAACCACATAACATGATGTTATGTGCCTGCTGGAGATATTATCCACATAACATGATGTTCTGTGCCTGCTGGAGAAATTAACCACATAACATGATGTTATGTGCCTGCTGGAGACATTAACCACATAACATGATATTATGTGCCTGCTGGAGATATTAATTACATAACATGATGTTATGTGCCTGCTGGAGAAATTAACCACATAACATGATGTTATGTGCCTGCTGGAGAAATTTACCACATAACATCATGTTATGTGCCTGCTGAAGAAATTAACCACATAGCATTATGTTGTCTGCCTGCAGGAGAAATTAACCACATAACATGATGTTATATGCCTGCTGGAGAAATTAACCACATAATATGATGTTATGTGCCTGCTGGAGATATTAACCACATAACATGATGTTATGTGCCTGCTGGAGAAATAAACCACATAACATGATGTTATGTGCCTGCTGGAGACATAAACTACAGTAACATGATGTTATGTGCCTGCTGGAGAAATAAACCACATAACATGATGTTATGTGCCTGCTGGAGACATAAACCACAGTTACATGATGTTATTTGCCTACTTGAGACATTTACCACAGTAACATGATGTTATGTGCCTGCTGGAGAAATTAACCATGTAACATGATGTTATGTGCCTGCTGGAGAAATTAACCATGTAACATGATGTTATGTGCCTGCTGGAGAAATTAACCACAGTAACATGATGTTATGTGCCAGCTGGAGACATTAACCACAGTAACATGATGTTATGTGCCAGCTGGAGACATTAACCAAGTAACATGATGTTATGTGCCTGCTGGAGACATTAACCACAGTAACATGATGTTATGTGCCTGCTGGAGAAAATAACCATGTAACATCATGTTATGTGCCTGCTGCATAGCTGGCTTTTTCATATAAAATTGTACACATTTCAGAATCATTAGCAAATCAGTTACAATTATCTCCCGTAACATTGCAAATATTATGAAAAAATATCCTGAATTGCAACATCATTTAAACAACCTCAAGGCAAATCAAGTTTAACTTGAGTTTGATCAATTTATTGTTTATAGATTAGTAATAATGGTTTTCAGAACAACATTTCTACCAGTCTGACTGAAAATCTAGAATAGTTGCCATATATACGAACTAAGTATGACTTTTGAATCTTTTGTTAAAAACATTAGTTTTAAAATATATCTTTGGTCAATACTGAAGTTGTAAATAAATACAGTTGGTATAATTGTGAACACGTCAGGTAATATGGGAGTTCAATTAGTTTTTAATATCTTTATATACAATGTAACTAATTATTCTTTGTGAAATACATGTAATAGGACATTACTGAATTCTCACGTTACAACTTACATATCTTCGTCATACTACAAATATCAAAAACATTGACTGCAAATGGGGTCACAGTTCATCTGCAATCAACCTTATGATGAACAAAAGTTGGGCACAACAAGATTGTGTCTCATCCATGGAATATAGGTCTAATAATACAGAACGATCATCAACTTGTGGTATATGCAAAATATTAAAGCTTATGTCTCTGTAATAAAGCATCCATGTTGTAGTTCCAGAGAACAAGGTATTGTGGTGGAATGATTTATCACCTACCGTATTCCGAGTGTCGACTGCTAAGTAATGACCTTCACTCTTCGGTGCCATGGAAATCAAGTGTTCTGGTTGACAAGCAGCAAAAAGTAAGCCAAACAACTGTGAGGCTGCCAACTGTACCCAAATGTGTGGATAAGTAAGATGACTCTGTACGTGCTCTAATGGATTAGAGTGGGAAACAATCATGAATATGAGTATGGAAACATGGAAACTTTATCATGTCATCAATATTAACTAATTGCTATATATATACTGTATATGCTCCTGATTGTTCTTCTATTTAATAGTTGATCATCTCAGATAGTATAAGTATGATAATTATGTTTTGGACACTTAAAAACTTTTTTTTTAATAATAAGTATTAGGATGACAATAACAATTAAATACTGGATGGTCCCAATACGTTTGGTGACAGCAAAATACTGGATGGTGTCCCAATACGTTTGGTGACAGCAAAATTGAACAAGAGTTGTCAGAAGACAACAAAGCTCACCAATGGGGTTAAACTCACCACCCATGCAAAGATTGAGATTGGAGGCAAACACCAAAACTTTAATGCAACTAATTACAAAAGTTTACCCTGGGTGTCTATGGACATAAAATTAAGTCCAAAAGGGCTATAACTTTGCCAAAATGCAACCCCTAGTTATGGTTCTTGTCTCTGTGTGTTCAATTGATGATGGTGAATGCACATGTGATGTTTCATGCATATCCAATGAGTGGTCGCATAAATATTCTACTTGATAAAAAACTTTAACCTGAAAAATTAAGTTGAAAAAGGGCCATAACTCTGCCAAAATGCAATCCAGAGTTATGATTTTTGTCTCTTTGTGTTCCATTGATGATGGTGAGCACACATGCGAGATTTCATACATATCCAATGAATGGTTGCATAGATATCTTACATGATAAAAAAGTTTAATCTGAAAAATCAAGTCTAAAAAGGGACATAACTGTGCCAAAATGCAACCCAGAGTTATGGTTCTTGTCTCTGTGTGTTCCACTGATGATTGTAAATACACATGCAAAGTTTCATTCATATCCAATGGTGGGTTGCATAGATATCTTTAAACTTAAACGCAACTAAACGCATAAGTTCAACCTCGGTGTTCAAGTCCAAAAAGGGCCATTACTGTGCCAAAATGCAACCCAGAGTTATGGTTCTTGTCTGTGTGTGTTCCATTGATGATGGTGAACACACATGCGATGTTTCATTCACATCCAATGAGTGGTTGCATAGATATCTTAAACTTTAACGCAAAAGTTTAACCTGGGTGTCTACAGACCCCACCATAGGGGTCATCGCAATATCTCTGCTTGGACTTCGCCCCGGTGAGATAATAACAAGAGGCCCAAGAGGGCCTGGGGATGCTCTACTGACTCATAGTGTCCATAGCACTTTTTGAAATTCTACTATGCAATAGAAACATCAGGGCGGGGTCATTTTTAACTCTAGGGACACCATTTGAACAAATCTAACAAAACTATAGTTAGTCATCATTACTACATAAACATTTTGAAAATCTATCGGACCGTTCATGAGAAGAAGACTTTTTAAGTTTTGGATTATTTTTAGTGACAGTGGCCATCTTGAATATAGATAGAAAAAATAAATCTTTTGTATAGTCTCCTATGCAATAGAAACATCCATGTGAAGTTTCAGTTTAATTGGCATAGTGGTTTCAGAATAAATGAAAAAAAAAAAGAGAATTTTCTGTTTTCCCATTGTATCCCTATGTAAAATTCTAAGTCCCCTTACAGGGCCCCTATATATCTTAACCCCTAAATTCTTATCTGCAATCAAACCCCTACACTTAGGGATAATTTATATCAAATATGTACAAATCTGACACACCGGTTCTTAAAAAAACAATTTTACTAATTCCCAATTTGTACCCTTTTGGGGCCCCTCCTGACCCCTTAAGACATAGGAACCCAGTCATTTTTACAAATCTTAACCGCCTTTACCTAACAATGCTTCAGTGAAGATATAGGCAAAATTATTCCCATTTAAAAAAAAATTAAAAAAAATAAAAATAATATTGACATGTGTACCCTTATTGAACTCTTGGGGAAGGGTCATTTTTTACCCTAGGGACACCATTTGAACAAATCTAACAGAACTATAGTTGGTCATCATTACTACATAAACATTTTAAAAATCTGTTGGGCCGTTCATGAGAAGAAGATTTTTTAAGTTTTGGACTATTTTTAGTAATGACGGCCATCTTGAATTTCAGATCGAAAAAAAAAAAAAATCTTCTGTATAGTCTCCTATGCAATAGAAACACCCATGTGAAGTTTCAGTCTAATTGGCCTAGTGGTTTAAGAACAGATGAAATAAAAATAGAATTTTCTGTTTTCCCATAGTATCCCTATGTAAAATTCTAAGTCCCCTTACAGGGCCCCTATAAATTTTAGCCCCAAAATTCTTATCTGCAATCAAACCCCTACACATAGGGATAATTTATGCAAAATATGAACAAATCTGACAAAGCGGTTCCTTAGAAAACGAATGTAGTTATTCCCAATTTTTACCCTTTTGGGGCCCCTCCTGACCCCTTAAGACAGTGGAACCCAGTCATTTTTACAAATCTGAACCTCCTTCACTAAACAATGCTTCTGTGAACATATAGGCAAATCATTTCCATTTTAAAAAAAAAAATAATATATATATTATAATGACATGTGTCCCCTAATTGAACCCTCGGAGCGGGGTCATATTTAACCCTAGGGACACCATTTGAACAAATCTAACAAAACTATAGTTGGTCATCATTACTACATAAACATTTTGAAAATCTGTTGGGGCGTTCATGAGAAGAAGATTTTTTAAGTTTTGGACTATTTTTAGTAATGGCGGCCATCTTGAATTTCAGATAAAAAAAAAAATCTTCTGTATAGTCCCTTATGCAATAAAAACACCCATGTGAAGTTTCAGTTTAATTGGCCCAGTGGTTTCAGAGAAAGTGCTGCTAACAGACGACAGACGACAGACGACGGACAACAGACAACGCGCCATCGCATAAGCACTTCTGGCCTTTGGCCAGTAGAGCTAAAAACAGAATTGAAAACAAATGTACCCAACTAACTAGAAATTTGTCACTGGAGCTGTTGTAAAAGTTGAACCAAACAAGAAATTTCATTGGTTAGTGTCACATGCCCCCCAAATGGTCAGTGAAAATAATATATTTTATAATAGTAACGGACTGAGGTTTCAGACTAGACACACAATTTCATGTTTTTTTACATTATAGTGTATACCTTGGCCTTAACATCTGATGTAAAGGTCTGGGTATTTCTACAGGTAAATGTAAGTGACACATCATCATGACATGTTGATCACTTGTGTCAAGCTATTTAAAAATCCATCCATGTATGCAAAGTTACAGACCAGACATGAAATATCAAACAAACTGAAAGTGTGACCTTGACCTTTGAGGTAAGGTTCTGGGTCTTACATTTGACATGTCATCACGTCATGTTGACCAATCAATCAATTGAGCAAAGTGTTTTTGAAATCCATTCATGTATGATAAAGTTACAGAAAGGACTTGAAATCTCAAACAAACTGTGACATTAACCTTTGAGGTCTGGGTCTTACGTGCGACATGTCATCATGTCATCTTGATCAAGTGAGCCTAGTTAAAGACAAAGTTACTGACCAGACACGAAATATAAAACAAAGTGAAAGTGTGAACTAGACCTTTGAGGAAAGTTCTGGGTCTTGCATGCAACACTTCAAGTTATGTTGATCAACTGAGTCAAGTGTTTTTGAAATCCATCCATGAATGACAAAGTTAAGGACCATACGCAAAATCTCACACAGACTCAAAGTGTTGTCAAACAAACTCAAAGTGTGGCCTTGACCTTTGAGGTAGGGTGTTGGTCTTACGCCCAACACGTCGTCATGTCATGCTAATGAATTGAGCCAAGTTTTTTAAAAAAATTATCCATAGGTGACAAAGTTGAAGACCTGACACAAAATCTCGAACAGACTGAAAGTGTTGTCAAAGTTAAAGTGTGACCTTGACCTTTGAAGTATGATTTTGGGCTTTACACTTGACACATCATCATGTTATGTTGTGTGACTTTGGCCTTTGAGGTAGGGTGTGGGTCTAACAGGTGACATGTCGTCATGTCATGCTGATAAATTGAGCCAAATGTTTCAAAATTTCATCCATAAAGTGACAAAGCTACAGACCAGACACAAAATCTCAAACAGACAGAAAATGTCATCAAACAAAGTTAAATTGTTACCTCGACCTTTGAAGTGAGAGTCTTGGTGTTTTGCATGACACGTCATCATGTTATGTTGATTATTTGTAGCAAGTAATTATAAAATCCCTCTATGCATGACAAAGCTACAGACCAGTCACGAAATCTCAAACAGATTGAAAGTGTCGTCAAACAAAGTTAAATTGTGACCTTGACCTTTCAGGTACAGGTGTAGGTTTTATGTGCAACACATCATCATGTTATGTTGATCATTTGTAGCAAGTTTTTATAAAATCCATCTATACATGACATTTCGTGTCCAGTCTGTAACTCTTACAGACTGGACACCAAATCTCAAACTGAAAGTGTCATCAAACAAAGTTAAATTGTCACCTTGATCCTTGAGGTATGGGTGTGGATCTTACCCTGACAGGTTGTCATGTTATGTTGATCATTTGCAGCAAATATTTATAAAATCAATCTATACATGACAAAGTTACAGACCAGACATGAAATCTCAAACAGACTGAAAGTGTCATCAAACAAAGTTAAATTGTGACCTTGATCTTTGAGGTACAGTATGAGTCTTATGCGCGACACGTCGTCATGTTATGTTGATCATTTGTAGCAAGTATTGATAAAATTCATCTATGCAAGATAAAGTTACTGGCCAGACACAAAATATCAGACGGACACTGCGATTACTGTATGCTACCCCAAAATAATCTATAACATCAATTTTATAAGTTAATAATTCCAATCCGACTTTCACATACAGTATAAGATGGCTTAAAGTTCTACTTTACGTATTTCATGTACAGTATAAGATGGCTCAAAGTTCTACTTTAGGTATTTCATGTACAATATAAGATGGCTTAAAGTTCTATCGGCGTGTTTCAAGCACAGTATAAGATGGCTCATAGTTGTAATGCACATATTTCACATACAGTATAAGATGGCTCAAAGTTCTACTGCACATATTTCACGTACAGTATAAGATGGCTCAAAGTTCTACTGCACGTATTTCCTGTACAGTGTAAGATAGCTCAAAGTTCTACTGCACATATTTCAAGTACAGTATAAGATGGCTCAATGTTCTACTCCACAAATTTCACATACAGTATAAGCTGGCTCAAAGTTCTACTGGACGTATTTCACATACAGAATAAGATGGCTCAAAGTTTTACTGCACATATTTCACATACAGTATAAGATGGCTCAAAGTTCTACTGGACGTATTTCACATACAGAATAAGATGGCTCAAAGTTTTACTGCACATATTTCACATACAGTATAAGATGGCTCAAAGTTCTACTTTACATATTTCACGTACAGTCTAAGATGGCTCATAGTTGTCATGTACAGTATAAGATGGCTCATAGTTGTACTGTACGTATTTCATGTACAGTATAAGATGGCTCAAAGTTTTACTTTACGTATTTCACATACAGTATAATAAGGGTCAAAGTTCTACTGTATGTATTTCACATACAGTATAAGATGGCTCATAGTTGTTTTGTACCTATTTCACGTACAGTATAAGAAAGCTCAAAAATATACTGCACCTTTTTCAAGTACAGTATAAGATGGGTCGAAGTTCTATTTACATATTTCAAGTACAGTATAAGATGGCTCAAAGTTCTACTGTACTTATTTCAAGTACAGCATAAGATGGCTCAAAGTTCTTCTGCACGTATTTCACGTACAGTATAATATGGCTCTTTGTTTGACTGCACGTATTTAAAGTACAGTGTAAGATGGCTTAAAGTTCTACTGCACGTATTTCATGTACAGTATAAGATGGCTCAATGTTTTACTGCACGTATTTCAAGTACAGTATAAGATGGCTCAATGTTTTACTTTACGTATTTCACATACAGTATAATAAGGGTCAAAGTTCTACTGTATGTATTTCACATACAGTATAAGATGGCTCATAGTTGTATTGTACCTATTTCATGTACAGTATAAGAAAGCTCAAAGTTTTACTTTACATATTTCACATACAGTATAATAAGGGTCAAAGTTCTACTGTATGTATTTCACATACAGTATAAGATGGCTCATAGTTGTATTGTACCTATTTCACGTACAGTATAAGAAAGCTCAAAGTTCTACTGCACCTTTCTCAAGTACAGTATAAGATGGGTCGAAGTTCTACTGCACATATTTCAAGTACAGTATAAGATGGCTCAAAGTTCTACTGTACTTATTTCAAGTACAGCATAAGATGGCTCAAAGTTCTTCTGCACGTATTTCACGTACAGTATAATATGGCTCTTTGTTTGACTGCACGTATTTAAAGTACAGTGTAAGATGGCTTAAAGTTCTACTGCACGTATTTAACGTACAGTATAAGATGGCTCAATGTTCTACTGCACATATTTCAAGTACAGTATAAGATGGCTCAATTTTCTACTGCACGTATTTCACGTCCAGTATAAGATTGCTCATAATTCTACTGCACATATTTTTTTGTACAGTATAAGATGGTTCATAGTTCTACTGCACATATTTCATGTACAGTATAAGATGACTCATAGTTCTACAGCACATATTTCATGTACAGTATAAGGTAGCTCATAGTTCTACTGCACATATTTCACGTACAGTATAAGATGGCTCATAGTTCAACTGCATTTATTTCATGTACAGTATAAGATGGCTCATAGTTCTACTGCACATATTTCATGTACAGTATAAGATGGCTAATAGTTCTACAGCACATATTTCATGTACAGTATAAGGTAGCTCATAGTTCTTCTGCACATATTTCACATACAGTAAAAGATGGCTCATAGTTCAACTGCACTTATTTCATGTACAAAGTAAGATTGCTCATAATTCTACTGCACATATTTCACGTCCAGTATAAGATTGCTCATAGTTCTACTGCACATATTTCATGTACAGTATAAGATGGCTCATAGTTCTACAGCACATATTTCATGTACAGTATAAGATGGCTCATAGTTCAACTGCACATATTTCATGTACAGTGTAAGATGGCTCATAGTTCTACTGCACATATTTCATGTACAGTATAAGATGGCTCATAGTTCTACTGCACATATTTCACGTCCAGTATCAGATGGCTCATAGTTCTTCTGCACATATTTCATGTACAGTATATGATGGCTCATAGTTCTACAGCACATATTTCACGTACAGTATAAGATGGCTCATAGTTCAACTGCACTTATTTCATGTACAGTATAAGATGGCTCATAGTTCTACTGCACGTATTTCACAGTAAAAGATGGCTCATAGTTCTACTGCACATATTTCACGTACAGTATAAGATGGCTCATAGTTCAACTGCACGTATTTCACGTACAGTATAAGAAGGCTCAAAGTTCTACTGCACGATTTTCACGTACAGTATAAGATGGCTCAAAGTTTTACTGCACGTATTTCACATACAGTATAAGATGGCTTTAAGTTCTACTGCACGTATTTCAAGTACTGTATAAGATTGCTCAAAGTTCTACTGCACGTAATTCACATACAGTATAAGATGGCTTTAAGTTCTACTGCACGTATTTCAAGTACTGTATAAGATTGCTCAAAGTTCTACTGCACGTATTTCAAGTACTGTATAAGATTGCTCAAAGTTCTACTGCACTTATTTCATGTACAGTTTAAGATGGCTCATAATTCTACTGCACATATTTCACATTCAGTATAAGATGGCTCAAAGTTTAACTGCACTTATTTCATGTACAGTATAAGATGGCTCAAAGTTCAACTGCACTTATTTCATGTACAGTATAAGATGGCTCATAATTCTACTGCACTTATTTCACGTACAGTATAGGATGGCTCATAGTTCTACTGCACTATTTCACGTACAGTATAAGATGGCTCATAGTTCTACTGCATGTATTTCACATACAGTATAAGATGGCTCATAGTTCAACTGCATGTTTTTCACATACAGTATAAGATGGCTCATAGTTCTACTGCACTATTTCATGTACAGTATAAGATGGCTCATAGTTCTACTGCATGTATTTCACATACAGTATAAGATGGCTCATAGTTCAACTGCATGAATTTCACATACAGTTTAAGATGGCTCAAAGTTCTACTGCACATATTTCAAGTATTGTATAAGATTGCTCAAAGTTCTACTGCACGTATTTCACATACAGTATAAGATGGCTCATAGTTCAACTGCACATATTTCAAGTACTGTATAAGATTGCTCAAAGTTCTACTGCACATATTTCACATACAGTATAAGATGGCTCATAGTTCAACTGCACATATTTCACATACAGTATATGATGGCTCAAAGTTCTACTGCACGTATTTCACAGTAAAAGATGGCTCATAGTTCTACTGCACATATTTCACGTACAGTATAAGATGGCTCATAGTTCAACTGCACGTATTTCACGTACAGTATAAGATGGCTCAAAGTTCTACTGCACAATTTTTACGTACAGTATAAGATGACTCAAAGTTCTACTGCACGTATTTCACATACAGTATAAGATGGCTCATAGTTCTACTGCACATATTTCACGTACAGTATAAGATGGCTCATAGTTCTACTGCACTTATTTCATGTAGAGTATAAGATGGCTCATAATTCTACTGCACATCTTTCACGTACAGTATAAGATGGCTCATAATTCTACTGCACTATTTCATGTACAGTATAAGATGGCTCATAGTTCTACTGCATGTATTTCACAGTTAAAGATGGCTCATAGTTCTACTGCACTATTTCACATACAGTATAAGATGACTCATAGTTCTACTGCATGTATTTCACATACAGTATAAGATGGCTCATAGTTCAACTGCATGTATTTCACATACAGTATAAGATGGCTCATAGTTCTACTGCACTATTTCACGTACAGTATAAGATGGCTCTTAGTTCTACTGCATGTATTTCACATACAGTATAAGATGGCTCATAATTCAACTGCACGAATTTCACATACAGTATAAGATGGCTCAAAGTTCTACTGCACGTATTTCAAGTACTGTATAAAATTGCTCAAAGTTCTACTGCACATATTTCACATACAGTATAAGATGGCTCATAGTTTAACTGCATGTATTTCACATACAGTATCAGATGGCTCAAAGTTCTACTGCACATATTTCAAGTACTGTATAAGATTGCTCAAAGTTCTACTGCACATATTTCACATACAGTATAAGATGGCTCATAGTTCAACTGCACGTATTTCACATACAGTATAAGATGGCTCAAAGTTCTACTGCACGTATTTCAAGTACTGTATAAAATTGCTCAAAGTTCTACTGCACGTATTTCACATACAGTATAAGATTGCTTATAGTTCAACTGCACATATTTCACATACAGTATAAGATGGTTCAAAGTTCTACTGCACGTATTTCAAGTACTGAATAAGATTGCTCAAAGTTCTACTGCACTTATTTCACATACAGTATAAGATGGCTCATTATTCAACTTCATGTATATCACATATAGTATAAGATGGCTCAAAATTCTACTTCACGTATTTCAAGTACTGTATAAGATTGCCCAAAGTTCTACTGCACTTATTTCACGTACAGTATAAGATGGCTCAAAGTTCTACTGCACATATTTCAAGTATTGTATAAGATTGCTCAAAGTTCTACTGCACTTATTTCACGTACAGTATAAGATGGCTCATAGTTCAACTGCACGTATTTCACATACAGTATAAGATGGCTCATAATTCTACTGCACATATTTCAAGTACTGTATAAGATTGCTCAAAGTTCTACTGCACTTATTTCATGTACAGTATAAGATGGCTCATAATTATACTGCACATCTTTTACGTACAGTATAAGATGGCTCAAAGTTATACCGCATGTATTTCACATACAGTATAAGATGGCTCATAGTTCAACTGCACATATTTCACATACAGTATAAGATGGCTCATAGTTCTACTGCTCGTATTTCACGTACAGTATAAGGTGGCTCAAAGTTCTACTGCACGTATTTCACGTACAGTATAAGTTGGCTCATAGTTCTACTGCACGTATTTCAAGTATAGTATAAGATGGCTGAAAGTTCTACTGTACATAAAGATGGCTCAAAGTTATACTGCACATATTTCACGTACAGTATAAGTTGGCTTATAGTTCTACTGCATGTATTTTAAGTATAGTATAAGATGGCTTAAAGTTTTACTGTATGTATTAGATGGCTCAAAGTTCTACTGCACATATTTCAAGTACAGTATAAGATGGGTCAAAGTTCTACTGTACGTATTAGATGGCTCAAAGTTCTACTGTACGTATTAGATGGATCAAAGTTCTATTTAAAGCAATTTCAGTGGATAATGCCAATTTTTAATATTTTTCAATAAATCCTCTAGTCAGGTTACTTTATTACGTTCCCAATTTTAAAGCATTACTACAGACCCTAAACTGCTCAAGTACCTCATAATTGCACTCTCTTTGCGCTCAGTTTGCACTCCAATCTCGCTTCGTTTATGTTCCGTTTGCATGCACTTGATTAAGTGCGGTTAAGTATTAAGATAAAGTATTCGTTAATGAGCGATATATATCTGAGTGTTCTACACTATCTTTATTTAATACGCCTCTCAGCGTTCGCTTTGTTTGTTCAGCTTTTACTCAACATTTAGTCCGCTCAGTTCAGTTTCTCATCTCAACTCTTAAAATGATTCCATATTGACTCTTTAATTTGATCTGTTCCAAGGAGCAATAAATAAAATGTATCCATGGGATTTAGTCAAGGTACATGTAATTGAATTCATTATCCGATTGTTTGTCTACATATTGTGTTAACCGCTAGGCGAAAGGTTGTAAATTTCAGATAATCCATTACATAAATTTTTTTCAGTGTGATTCTCAAATTATTTCTTTTACTGATAGTTTGATTTATGTTAATACATACAGACCCTAAACTGCTCAAGTACCCCATAATTGCACTTCGTTTGCGCTCAGTTGGCACTCCGTTCAGTTTGTGCTCCATTCACGATCTGTTTGCATGCACTCGATTAAGTGCGGTTAATTTAATGCACTTACAAACGCAAGTATTTGCTCATGAGCGATGTATACTGTCTTTATTTTATACTCTTCTCAGCGTTGGCTTCATTCGTTCAGCGTTCAGTCCGCTCAGTTCGGTTTCCGGACCAAAACAAATCACTCAAAACATCTCAACTCTTAAAATCATTCCACATTGACTTTTTAATTTAAGCTGTTAAAAATGGAGCAATAAATAAAATGTATCCATGGGATTAGGCGATGTAATTGAATTCATAATCCGATTGTTTGTCTACATATTGTGTTACCCGCTGGGCGAAAGGTTGTAAATTTCAGATAAACCATTAGTGATAGTAGGGAAGATTAACGGAAGAGTCTATATTTTGATATGTGATCAGTGGTCTGTGTGATCAAAGAATATCGCACATTCTACCGACTTCTACTATCCAGACCAATATGTAACTTCTTTGAGTTCACTCCATTTGCATGCAATTGGGGTACTTGAGCAGTTTAGGGTCTGTATGCTTAGAATAGTTTAATTTTCATTTATATACTTTACTTGTGGGATTGCTCAAACTAACAAAATATTTTTTATTGTCAGAAACCTGCGACCCCTGGGTTCATAGTCCAAGGCCTTAACCACTGGATCAATAAACCGCTCCAGTATCTGGAAATTCCAATGTTATGTATAGGTAGACAGTTACTTTGAAATAGGGAGGGGGGTGGGGGGGGGGGGTGTAATTTAAAGAGTTACAATTTAACTCTTGTAAATTTTGTCCACAAATTTTGTGCTAAACATTTACTTTAATACTATTATTGACTCTCAAGATGATAAAAATAATTCCTAAAATAACTGATTATAATAGAATTACTGTTTTTCCATAGTATTCCTATGTAAAAATCAAAGTCCCCTTACTGGACACAATAGGCCCTAGCCCCTTCATTTGAACAAACATGAAACCCCTACTAATAGGGATTATTTATACTATGAACGAATTTGGCTGGACAGTACTGAAAAAATTCACAATTTAACCACTTTTTTGGCGCCTGCTGTCTCCTTAATAAATCCCCTTTAAAGGACCCAGTCTCAACTGTTATGACTAAACAATGTTCCAGACCTCAAGATAATTGAAATAATATACATAAAATAGGTGCGAAAAACAGATTATCTGTTTCACCATAATATTCCTATGTAAAAATCAAAGTCCCCTTATGGGACCGCAGTATACACTAAATACTTTATTTGATCAACTATTAACCCCCTATTTATAGAAGACATTTAACCAAATATGAACACATTATGCTCATCAGTTTTTGAGAAGAAGATTCTTGAAATTTCACAATTTTATCTTTTTTTGGGTCCCTGCTGGTCCCTTGTTTGTATCAAATCCCCTTTAAAAGACCCTGCCTCAACTAATATGTCTAAGCAATGCTCCAGACATGAAGATAATTGAAATAATACCTAAAATAGATCAGAAAAGAAGAATTTTCCATTTTCTCATAGTATTCCTATGTAAAAATCTGGGCCCCAATCAATCCTTGTCCCTTTATTTGAACAAATTTTAAATTTCTAGTCATAGGGATCATTTGTACCAAATACAATATATTTTATAATATGTATCCATGAATATCAAGAGTCATGGACTGACGTTTCAGACTAGACATGCGATTTCATTTTATTTTTTTTTCATTAAAGTGTGACCTTGACATTTGTGTAACCTTGACCATGACATCAATGACTCTAACCCTAATGTAAAGGTCTGGGTATTTCTAAAGGTAAATACAGGTGACACATCATCATGACATGTTGCTCACTTGTATCAAGTTATTTTAAAATCCCTTCATGTAAAACAAAAATACAGACCAGAAATGAAATATCAAACAAACTGAAAGTGTGACCTATGAGATCTGGGTCTTATATGCAGCACATCATCACGTCATCATGATCAATTGACCCAAGTTAAAGACAAAGTTACAGACAAGACACAAAATATCAAACAAATTTAAAGTGTGACCTTGACCTTTAAGGAAAGGTTCTGGGTCTTACACACGACACTTCATCATGTCATGTTGATCAACTGAGCCAAGTGTTTTTAAAATTTATCCATAGGTGACAAAGTTACAGGTTGGACATGAAATCTCAAACAGACTGAAAGTGTTGTCAAACAAAGTTAAATTGTGACCTTGACCTTTGAAGTGGGAGTCTGGTTGTTAAATGTGACAGTCGTCATGTTGTTATGTTGATCATCTGTAGCAAGTATTTATAAAATCCATCTATGCATGACAAAGTTAAAGGCCGGACACAAAATCTCACACAGACTCTAAGTGTTGTCAAACAAACTCCAAGTGTGACCTTGAACTTTAAGGTACGGGTGTGGGTCTTACGCATGACATGCTATCATGTCATGATGGTGAATTGAGCCATGTGTTTTTGAGAGTTTTCCATAAATTACAAAGTAACAGACCTGACACGAAATCTCAAGCAGACTGAAAGTGTCGTCAAACAAAGTTAAATTGTGACCTTAACCTTTGAAGTGGGAATCTGGGTGTTCATGCAACACATCGTCATGTTACGTTGACCATTTGTACCTAGTTTTTATAAAATTCATCTATGCATGTAAAAGTTACAGGAAGGACACGAAATCTCAAATAGACTCAAAACCAACTTAAAGTGTGACCTTGACCTTTGAGGTACAGGTGTGGGTCTTACATGCGACATGTCATGCTGATGAATTGAGTGGGGCCAAATTTGAGCCCAGGTTTATCATTAGAACAAACTTGAGAGAGCTTTGTGTAAGAATGCTTCACGCAAAATTTGGTGAAAATCTGTCAAGTGGTTTCAGAGAAGTTGTTCGGACTGACAACGGACAAAGGTAGATCACAATAGCTCATCCCGAGCTTTGCTCAGATAAGCTAAAAATGAATTTAATCCTGCCATCAAGTCAATCTTAATATTAATAAATAATTAATACTGTACCCCAGATGCTGCGCATACTGCTGTCCCACTTCGTGTCGGCTATCACACAGTAACATTGTCTCAGTATTTTGAGGAGTGTGTTCAACATGTGGTAGATAATATGGTCCTGGTCATGTTCAAGAGACTGGCCCTCCATCTGTATAATATAGTCCGTATGTTACAAACTTTTGGCACAGGCACACACTTAATTAACTAGCAGTTGGGGAACACAGGGAGACAAATGGGATAACCTTTCTTAATTGTATACAATTTTGAGCCATTTAAGCTCACCAGCCCCAAAGGGACATGTGCAGTATTGTCACCACTTTGGTTCTGGCACCATTGGTGGTATTCTGTAAACTTTAAATATTCCTCACTAAAAGCACCAACAAAAATGAATCCAAACCTCATGGTGGGAATAATCCCCTGGATTATCTATCTACAAAGTAATGTTTTTCATGCAAATGAAATAAGACTCCTAGTTTAAATAACAAAAATTCTCAGGAACACCTGAAACAAATTGAATTGAACCATGTATTTTGCTGAAAATCACTGTACCAATTGAACCTTGTATTTTGCTGAAAATCACTGTACTAATTGAACCTTGTATTTTGCTGAAAATCACTGTACCAATTGAACGTTGTATTTTGCTGAAAATCACTGTACCAATTGAACCTTGTATTTTGCTGAAAATCACTGTACTAACTGAACCTTGTATTTTGCTGAAAATCACTGTACCAATTGAACATTGTATTTTGCTGAAAATCACTGTACTTATTTAATTGAACCTTGTATTTTGCTGAAAATCACTGTACCAATTGAACCTTGTATTTTGCTGAAAATCACTGTACCAATTAAACCTTGTATTTTTGCTGAAAATCACTGTACCAAATTAAACCTATCACTATACCAAATTGAGCTAAATCATTTTTTTTTTTGTTTTTTACATGCAAACACAAAATTCAACATAGCCACCAATCGTGATGATCCTTTCAGATTATTTCATATTTTTTACTCATCATATGGAATGATTAATTTACCTTATCATATCTGCCAGGTTGCAAGTGTTGTTCTATCATAGGTAACACCTCTCGCAGTCGTTGTTCAAACCCTGCTCCTTCTACTTCAACGAACAGTCCACATAGCTGGGCTGCCAACGCTCTGTGACGCAACTACAAAAGAAGAAGAAAAGATAATTGTAATTACAATGACCTTGGAAGTACTTCATTGACAAAATCTCACCAGCTCAATGCACACAAAGTTTCATTGATGTATGGGTTGTTGTTAAAACACACACAAAATTTCATTGATGTATGTGATGTAGTTAAAACACACACAAAGTTTCATTAATGTATGTGATGTAGTTAAAACACACACAAAGTTTCATTGATGTATGTGATGTAGTTAAAACACACACAAAATTTCATTGATGTATGTGATGTAGTTAAAACACACACAAAGTTTCATTGATGTATGTGATGTAGTTAAAACACATACAAAGTTTCATTGATGAATGTGTTGTTGTTAATACTCACACAAAGTTTCATTGGTGTATGTGTTGTGGTTAATACTCACACAAAGTTTCATTGGTGTATGTGTTGTGGTTAACACACACACAAAGTTCCAATGGTGTATGGTTAGTGGTAATACTCACACAAAGTTTCATTGGTGTATGTGTTGTGGTTAATACACAAACAAAGTTTCATTGATGTATGTGATGTAGTTAAAATACACACAACGTTTCATTGATGAATGTGTTGTGGTTAATACTCACACAAAGTTTCATTGGTGTATGTGTTGTGGTTAATACTCACACAAAGCTTCATTGGTGTATGTGTTGTGGTTAATACTCACACAAAGTTTCATTGGTGTATGCATTGTGGTTAATACACAAACAAAGTTTCTTTGATATATTGGTAGTGGTTAATACACAAAAGTTTATTGATGTATGTGTTGTGGTTAATACGCAAACAAAGTTTCATTGATGTATTGGTAGTGGTTAATACACAAACAAAGTTTCATTGATGTATGTGTTGTGGTTAATACTCACACAATGTTTCATTGATGTATGTGTTGTGGTTAATACACAAACAAAGTTTCATTGATGTATTGGTAGTGGTTAATACACAAACAAAGTTTCATTGATGTATGTGTTGTGGTTAAAACAAACACAAAGTTTCATTGATGTATGTGTTGTGGTTAATACACAAACAAAGTTTCATTGATTTATTGGTAGTGGTTTATACACACAAAGTTTCATTGGTGTATGGGTAGTGGTTAATACACAAACAAAGTTTCATTGATGTATGTGTTGTGGTTAATACTCACATAATGTTTCATTGATGTATGTGTTGTGGTTAATACACAGAGTTTCGTTGATGTACGGGTAGTGGTTTATACACACAAAGTTTCATTGGTGTATGGGTAGTGGTAAATACTCACACACAATTCCATTGGTATATGGGTAGTGGTTTATACACACAAAGTTTCATTGGTGTGTGGGTAGTGGTTAATACACACACAAAGTTTCATTGATGTATTGGTAGTGGTTATTACACACAAAGTTTCATTGGTGTGTGGGTAGTGGTAAATACTAACACACAGTTCCATTGGTATATGGGTAGTGGTTAACACACAAAGTTTCATTGGTGTGTGGGTAGTGGTTAATACACACACAAAGTTTCATTAGTGTATGGGTAGCAGTTAATACACACACAAAGTTTGTTTGATGTATGGGTAGTGGTTTATACTCACACAAAGTTTCATTGTGTGTGTAGTGGTTAACATTCACACAAAGTTTCATTGGTGTATGGGTAGTGGTTAATACACACACAAAGTTTCATTGATGTATGGGTAGTGGTAAATACACACAAACAAAATTTCATTGATGTGTGGGTTGTGGTTAATACTGACACAAAGTTTCATTGCTGTGTGGGTAGTGGTTAATACAAATGCAAAGTTTCATTGGTGTATGTGTAGTGGTTAATACTGACACAAAGTTTCATTGTTGTATGGGTAGTGGTTAATCCACACACAAAGTTTCATTGGTGTGTTGGTAGTGGTTGATACTCACACAAAGTTTCATTGGTGTATGGATTTTGGTTAATACTCACACAGTTTCATTGGTGTAGGGGTTATGGTTAATACTCACACAAAATTTCATTGGTGTATGGGTTTTGGTTAATACTCACAGTTTCATTGGTGTTTGGGTTGTGGTTAATACTCACACAAAGTTTCATTGGTGTGTGGGTAGTGGTTGATACTCACACAAAGTTTCATTGGTGTATGGATTTTGGTTAATACTCACACAGTTTCATTGGTGTATGGGTTATGGTTAATACTCACAGAAAGTTTCATTGGTGTATGGGTTATGGTTAATACTCACACAGTTTCATTGGTGTATGGTTTATGGTTAATACTCACACAAAGTTTCATTTATGTATGGGTAGTGGTTAATTAAGACATATGAGTATGACGAAAATATTTAAAATTTGTTTTAAGTATAAAATGGTTTTGATTCTATCAAATATCAAAATGGGGTTGCCTCACTTAGTCCTTTAAGTCCCCTTCACGGTAACAAATACTCACATGTAGTTTCACTGATGTCTCAGTAGTGATCATTTAATGTCAATGTCATTTGTACATATGTTGATAAAATGAAAACAGAAATACCATGTATATGCAGTGTGACCTGAAAGTTTTGTAACAATATTAATAGCATTGGTAATGTATTTAAAAGCCATAGTACATGTTATCCGTTTAAACTATTAACTTGGAAATATATGCGGCACTGAGAAATATCTTTTGGCAGCAAAGAGTTATGGGATTTACTTGACCCTTGAGCCCCCTTTGATGGTAGTGAACACTCATGTGAACTGTCATTCATGTTGGGGTATTGGTTACTGAGATATGAGCATGTGAAATGTCATTCATGCTGGGGTACTGGTTACTGAGATATGAACATGTGAATTGTCATTCATGTTGGGGTATTGGTTACTGAGATATGAGCATGTGAACTGTCATTCATGTTGGGGTATTGGTTACTGAGATATGAGCATGTGAACTGTCATTCATGTTGGGGTACTGGGTACTGAGATATGAGAATGTGAACTGTCGTTCATGTTGGGGTATTGGTTACTGAGATATGAACATGTGAATTGTCATTCATGTTGGGGTACTGGGTACTGAGATATGAGCATGTGAACTGTCATTCATGTTGGGGTATTGGTTACTTAGATATGAGCATGTGAATTGTCATTCATGTTGGGGTATTGGTTACTGAGATATGAGTATGTGAACTGTAATTCATGTTGGGGTATTGGTTACTTAGATATGAGCATGTGAATTATCATTCATGTTGGGGTATTGGTTACTGAGATATGAGTATGTGAACTGTCATTCATGTTGGGGTATTGGTTACTTAGATATGAGAATGTGAACTGTCGTTCATGTTGGGGTATTGGTTACTGAGATATGAACATGTGAATTGTCATTCATGTTGGGGTACTGGGTACTGAGATATGAGCATGTGAACTGTCATTCATGTTGGGGTATTGGTTACTGAGATATGAGCATGTGAATTGTCATTCATGTTGGGGTATTGGTTACTGAGATATGAGTATGTGAACTGTAATTCATGTTGGGGTATTGGTTACTGAGATATGAGCATGTGAACTGTCATTCATGTTGGGGTATTGGTTACTGAGATATGAGCATGTGAACTGTCATTCATGTTGGGGTACTGGTTACTGAGATATGAGCATGTGAACTGTCATTCATTTTGGGGTATTGGTTACTTAGATATGAAAATGTGAACTGTCATTCATGTTGGGGTATTGGTTACTTAGATATGAACATGTGAATTGTCATTCATGTTGGGGTACTGGTTACTGAGATATGAGCATGTGAACTGTCATTCATGTTGGGGTATTGGTTACTGAGATATGAGCATGTGAACTGTTATCATGTTGGGGTATTGGTTACTGAGATATGAGCATGTGACCTGTCATTCATGTTGGGGTATTGGTTACTTAGATATGAGAATGTGAACTGTCATTCATGTTGGGGTATTGGTTACTTAGATATGAGAATGTGAACTGTTTTCATGTTGGGGTACTGGTTACTGAGATATGAGCATGTGAACTGTCATTCATGTTGGGGTATTGGTTACTGAGATATGAGCATGTGAACTGTCATTCATGTTGGGGTATTGGTTACTGAGATATGAGAATGTGAACTGTCATTCATGTTGGGGTATTGGTTACTTAGATATGAGAATGTGAACTGTCATTCATGTTGGGGTACTGGTTACTGAGATATGAGCATGTGAACTGTCATTCATGTTGGGGTATTGGTTACTGAGATATGAGAATGTGAACTGTCATTCATGTTGGGGTATTGGTTACTGAGATATGAGCATGTGAACTGTCATTCATGTTGGGGTATTGGTTACTTAGATATGAGAATGTGAACTGTCATTCATGTTGGGGTATTGGTTAATTAGATATGAGAATGTGAACTGTCATTCATGTTCATTCATGTTGGGGTACTGGTTACTGAGGTATGAGCATGTGAACTGTCATTCATGTTGGGGTAATGGTTACTGAGATATTAGCATGTGAACTGTCATTCATGTTTGGGTACTGGTTACTGAGATATGAGCATGCTGTTAATCTTTAACTTAACAAGCGCTCGTCTTTTTTCCAAATCTATTAAGAAGGTCAAAGTCAGTGAAATAAACTTTTTATACATAATGTTGATTAGTTTAAAAAATCAATATTATAACTGAAAAAATAAAATAGATTTAAAAGAAATCACAAAAAATAAAGATGTATGTTGGTGCATAAAAGTAAGTTGTAGTACCTTTTCATCCATAAACCACTTCATGGCTATAGAGAAGAGATTAGAGCGATGGTTGTTGTAAAGTTTTCCCAGCAGTGATTTTATGGCCAGGGCTGTCAATTTACGACATTTAGCGGATTCATCATTCACTAAAGCTGCAGATAGCGGGATGAAAAACAGACCAGAGTATTCCAACAGTAGATTCTGAAAATAGAAGTCACTGACTCATCAAACAAGATGAGGCAACATTTGTAAACATAATAAGTCACTGACTCATCATACAAGATGAGGCAACACTTGTAAACATAACAAGAGGCAATATTTGTAAACATAGCAAGTCACTGACTCATCAAACAAGAAGAGGCAACATTTGTAAACATAACAAGTCACTGACTCATCAAAGAAAATGAGGCAACATTTGTAAACATAACAAGTCACTGGCTCATCATACAAGATGAGGCAACACTTGTAAACATAACAAGTCACTGACTCATCATACAAGATGAGGCAACATTTGTAAACATAACAAGTCACTGACTCATCAAAGAAGATGAGGCGACATTTGTAAACATAATAAGTCACTGACTCATCAAAGAAGATGAGGCAACATTTGTAAACATAACAAGAGGCAATATTTGTAAACATAGCAAGTCACTGACTCATCAAACAAGAAGAGGCAACATTTGTAAACATAACAAGTCACTGACTCATCAAAGAAAATGAGGCAACATTTGTAAACATAACAAGTCACTGGCTCATCATACAAGATGAGGCAACACTTGTAAACATAACAAGTCACTGACTCATCATACAAGATGAGGCAACATTTGTAAACATAACAAGTCACTGACTCATCAAAGAAGATGAGGCGACATTTGTAAACATAATAAGTCACTGACTCATCAAAGAAGATGAGGCAACATTTGTAAACATAACAAGTCACTGACTCATCAAAGAAGATGAGGCAACATTTGTAAACATATGAATCACTGACTCATCAAACAAGATGAGGCAACATTTGTAAACATAATAAGTAACTGACTCATCAAAGAAGATGAGGCAACATTTGTAAACATAACAAGTAACTGACACATCAAACAAGATGAGGCAACATTTGTAAATATAACAAGTAACTGACACATCAAACAAGATGAGGCAACATTTGTAAACATAACAAGTCACTGACACATCAAACAAGATGATTCAACATTTGTAAATATCAAGTCACTGTGTTGTGTTGAGGACGTTGGTTAGAAATGATATGGTTGAACATAAAAAAAATGCAAAGAAAAAAAAAATTTCTGTTTTCCCATAGTATCCTTATGTAAAATTCTAAGTCCCCTTACAGGGCCCCTATAAATTTTAGCCCCTTAATTCTTATCTGCAATCAAACCCCTACACATAGGGATAATTTATACCAAATATGAACAAATCTGGTATAATATTGTATAATAAAAGCAAAAATAAGTTTATTTAAAGAGTTATTACCACTTCTTAAAATAATTGCTAAATACAGACATTTATGCTATAAAACAGGGGGAGTAATTTGACCCCAACCCCAACCCCTGGCTGCCATGTTTTTTGACGAATCAAGATGGCTTGAACGAACTTGGTAGAGAGTCACCTCAGGAACATTTCTGTGAAATTATTTTAAAATTGAGCCTGTAGTTTTTGACAAAAAGATTTTTTAAGTTTTTACTATAGCTTATATAGTAAACTAACCCAAGCCCCTGGCCGCCATGTTTTTTGATGAATCAAGATGGCTTGAACAAACATGGTAGAGGAACCTTTCTATAAAATTATATCAAAATTGGCCCAGTGGTTTCAGAGGAGAAGTTGTTAAAAGCTAAAAGTTACTGACAGACAACGGACACTATGTGATCACAAAAGCTCACCTGTGAGTCTTCGACTCAGGTGAGCTAAAAACAAGAAATGTCACTGGTAAGTGTCACATGTCCTCCAAATGGTCTGTGAAAATAACAATACATGTTATAATAGGTAGCGATGTATCCATGAATATTTTTTTACATTTTTTTTTACATGACCATGACCTTTGTTTAACCTTGTCATCGATGGTCTGGGTATTTCTACAGGTAAATTCAGGTGAAACATCATCATGACATGCTGATCACTTGTGCAGGGCTTTACATTAACGCTCATCTGACTGTCCAAGACAACTGAACCCTGGGTACGGACAAGTAAAATAAATGGCTGCTAGCCCGACTGGACAAGTGGAAATTAAACATGGCATCTCTTTTTGCAAATCCCCTGCTTTTTAACCTTGATAAAACAGTTTATTTACTTAATTTATATCCATAATACTAGTTCCATAATTTTAGATTAAAGTAGGACAAGCAGATTTTAGAAATACTTGTCTGACTGGACAAGTGATATAAAAAATTTATGTAATTGCCTGACTTGTGCCAAGTCCAAGTTACAGACCAGACATGAAATACCAAACAAACAAAAAGGTTGACCTTGAGGTAAGGTTCTGGGTTTAAACATGACACGTCGTCATGTCATGTCGATCAACTGATAAATTTAGCCAAGTGTTTTTTAAAATCCATCCATGTATGCTGAAGTTACAGGACCGAGTTGAAATCTCAAACAGACTCAAAGTGTGACCTTGACCTTTGAGGTACTAGTCTAGGTCTTACATGTGACACATCGTCATGTCATCTTGATCAATTGAGCCAAGTTAAAGACAAAGTTACAGAACTGACACACAATATTAAACAAATTGAAAGTGTGACCTTGACCTTTGAGGAAAGTTTCTGGGTCTTACATGCAACATTCAATTGTGTCATGTTGATCAACTGCGCCAAGTGTTATTTATCCGTAGGTGACAAAGTAACAGATCAGACACAGATTGAAAGTGCCATCAAACAAAGTTAAATTGTGACCTTGACCTTTTAAGTGGGAGTCAAGGTGTAACGAGAGACATGTCGTCATATTATGTTGATCATTTGTAGCAAGTATTAACAAAATCCATCTATGCATGACAAAGATACAGGCCAGACACGAAATCTCACACAGACTCAAAGTGTGACCTATACCATTACAGGTGAGGTCTTGCTTGTGACACATTGTCATGTTATGTTGATCATCTGTAGCAAGTATTTAAAAAAATCCATTAATGCATGACAAAGTTACAGGCCGGACACAAAATCTCACACAGACTCAAAATGTTGTCAAAATAACTTAAACTGTGACCTTGAACTTTGAGGTACGGGTGTGAGTCTTACTCACGACAAGTCATCATATTATGTTCATAATTTGTAGCAAGTATTTATAAAATCCATTAATGCATGACAAAGTTACAAGCCGGACACGAAATCTCACACAGACTTTAAGTGTTGTCAAACAAACTTGAAAGTGTGACCTTTACGTTTGAGTTACGAATGTTGGTCTTACTCGTGACACGTCGTCATGTTATGTTGATCAATTTTAGCGAGTATTAACAAAAAAATTTTTAAGGTGTGTGTGCAATGGAATTGTGGGGTGAAATGAAAAGGTGAAATGCAAAGTTGCAAATGAATGTAATTCATTAAAAGGTTAAAGGGTCACAACACAGTAAACCAAATGGGTCGCAGTCGCTCACCTGATTTTACCTGCCACTTATTTTCAAATTTTTTATGAACTTAGCCTAAGAAGATTTTAAAGATAAGAAAATGAGAGCTATCTGTTTACCATAGTATTACCATGCAAAAAACAATGTTTCCTTACTGGACCCCAATGAACCCTACATTTTTATTTGAACAATTTACAATGGCTACTCATAGATCATATATACCAAATATGAATTAAATGCTGGACTCTTAATAAAATAAAATCTCCTTAAAGTCTCAGTCTCAACAGTTACTGCTATGATTAAATAATGAGAAATAAGTATACCCATGTACAAATCAAAGTCCACATACTGGGTGGGCCCCAAACTTGCAACTGTGCTCAAGTGGATCATTTATTCCAAATATAAACAAATTTTACTCATCATTTCTTTTGAATATTTTATAAATTTTTATCCCTCTCTTTGCCCCTTCTGGATATTCATCGCCCTCAAAGGACCCAGTATCAAATGTTATGACTTAACAATACTTCGAATCTTAAGATGATAAACATAATCCCTAAAATAAATGAAAAATACAGAGATTTTGCCATCTGCTGACATTTTTCCAATTCAATGCTGACATTTTGCTGATTGCTGGTATTTTGCCATTTACTGACATTCTGTTAATTGCTGGTATTTTGCCAATCGCTGACATTTTGCTGATTGCTGGTATTTTGCTATCTGCTGACATTTTGCTGATTGCTGGTATTTTGCTATCTGCTGACATTTTGCTGATTGTTGACATGTTACTGATTGCTGTTATTTTACTGATTGCTGACATTTTACTGATTGTTGATATTTTACTGATTGCTGACATTTTACTGATTGTTGATATTTTACTGATTGCTGACATTTTACTGATTGTTGATATTTTGCAATTTGCTGATTGCTAACATTTTGCTGATTGCTGATATTTTGCTTATTGTTGACATTGTTGATTGATGTGTTTTTACTGATTGCTGATATTTTGCCAATTGCTGACATTTTGCTGATCACTCATTCGTAATATTTTGCCAATGGCTGACATTTGCTGATTGCTGATATTTTGCCAATTGCTGACAATTTGCTGATCACTGATTCATAATATTTTGCTGAATGCTGATATTTTGCCAACGGCTGACATTTGCTGATTGCTGATATTTTGCCAATTGCTGACATTTTGCTGATCACTGATTCGTAATATTTTGCTGAATGCTGATATTTTGCCAATGGCTGACATTTGCTGATTGCTGATATTTTGCCAATTGCTGACATTTTGCTGATCACTGATTCGTAATATTTTGCTGATTGCTGATATTTTGCCAATTGCTGACATTTTGCTGATCACTGATTCGTAATATTTTGCTGAATGCTGATATTTTGCCAACGGCTGACATTTGCTGATTGCTGATATTTTGCCAATTGCTGACATTTTGCTGATCACTGATTCGTAATATTTTGCTGAATGCTGATATTTTGCCAATGGCTGACATTTGCTGATTGCTGATATTTTGCCAATTGCTGACATTTTGCTGATCACTGATTCGTAATATTTTGCTGAATGCTGATATTTTGCCAATGGCTGACATTTTGCTGATCACTGATTCGTAATATTTTGCTGATTGCTGATATATTGCTGATTCCTAATATTTTGCCGATGGCTGATATTTTGCCAATTTCTGACATTTTGCTGATTGCTGATATTTTGCCAATTGCTGTCATTCATGGGTGTGCAGATGGTCGCCTCTCAGCTTTTTTTTATATTTGTGGTATAAACTGGCGAGACTGATTAAAGTTGCAGCCATAATATTATTCCATTATTAATAATACATGAATTTCTATGTGCATTTCTTGCTTCCCTTCATTAAAGTTAATCCAACATTTATTTTGTTTTTGTTACATTCATTTGGTAGTTTCTGTTGTTATTGTGGATGTAATTTTATGCAGATTGTTTCGGCCTTTTAGCAGCAGCATCATCCTGCACAAAATTGTTCTACACAAACCTTGCTTAATTTTGCCCACTCCAAAAAAAAGAAAATCCTGTTTTCCCATTTAATGGCCAAGTAAAAGTCCTGTTACTGGACCCCTTTATTTGAACAAACTTTAAACCACTATTCATAGGGATCATTTAACCCTTTACTTCAAGGAGATATCGAATAACAACTTATTCTACCCAGCACAGTTTACAGCAAACTGATAATTCACAGCCAACACCTAGCTGCTTGTTTCTCTATTCCAATATGGGTTGTCACAACAATTCAATATGGGCTATTACAACATTTCCACTAATTACACACCCAGCTTTTTAAAGTCAGCATATTTCAGTATGAAAACCTGATTTTACACTTTTTGAGTGGATTTAAAAGTTGTACATTAAATTTTCTTTCTGCTCTAATAATGATCAGAAACCATTTTTTTACCAAAATTAAATAAAATGGGGCCACAACTCCTGTAAAATTTGACCAATAACCTTGACTTGTATTTTATAGTTATACAGCTACACATCAAATACCCATATGTCATATATCAATATCAAATACCCATATGTCATATATCAATATCAAATACCAATATGTCATATATAAATATCAAATACCAATATGTCATATATCAATATAAAATACCAATATGCCATATATCAATATCAAATACCAATATGTCATATATCAATATCAAAATACAAGGATCCCTTCAGAAATTCAGAAACCCATTATACCTGGGAGGGACTGATAAACAGACAAATGATTGGACAGACCGGTGATGTCGCTTCACCATTCTTCCAATGGCAAGGGGCATAAAAATGCTGCTTCACCATTCTTCCAGTGGCAAGGGGCATAAAAATGCTGCTTCACCATTCTTCCAATGGCAATGGGTATAAAAACCCAATGGCAAGGGGCTTAAAAATCCAATGGCAAGGGGCATAAAAATGCTGCTTCACCATTCTTCAAATGGCAAGGGGCATAAAAATCCAATGGCTAGGGGCTTAAAAATCCAATGGCAAGGGGCATAAAAATGCTGCTTCACCATTCTTCCAATGACAAGGGGCATAAAAATCCAATGGCAAGGGGCTTAAAAATCCAATGTCAAGGGGCATAAAAATGCTGCTTCACCATTCTTCCAATGACAAGGGGCATAAAAATCCAATGGCAAGGGGCTTAAAAATCCAATGGCAAGGGGCTTAAAAATGCTGCTTCACCATTCTTCCAATGGCAAGGGGCATAAAAATCCAATGGCTTTGAGAAGAACTACTTTAACACAACTTTGGACCAAATTTTGTGACTCAAGGTCAAACAGTTTTTGAGAAACAGAGCTCAACACAAAAAAAAACTACTGGATTGTTGGCACGTATGTCTCAATTCTTTCTTTAAACTGAGAGATAAAATGGGTTTAAGAAGTTTGATCTTTTTTTAATTCAGTCTTTTTTTTTAGTAATAAAAACTATTGTATTTGGGGACTTGACCAGGACAGTGTGGTCCAAGTGGTAGAGCATCAGCCCCATGATCTGAGGGTCGTGGGTTCGATTTTCTGACACAACTATGTGTGGTGCCCTTGAGCTAGACACTTTTTTCGCATAGGCTTTGTACTGGTTTTACCCAGTAAGACTTCAAACATGATTTGTCTCAGTTGTAATAACTTGTTTCACAATCAAAGTAAAATAAATAAGTTTAAACTAAACCACAAGTCTGAAAGTGCATCACTCAAAGAACAAGGGGATTCATTTTTATAAATTCAAGGTTTAAGTGGTTTCAGTCATTTAAAGGAATGTTAGAAGATTAACAATGATGATGAAAAACCTACAATCTGGAACTTTAGCTTAGATGTGCTAAAAAAAAGAATAACCAATGTAGATTCAGTATGATTTGTCCAGGTTGTATAACTCCAGAAAAGTTAATTAAAAATGTAACATTGAAATGCTTACTATTATAATGATGATACACCTTACAGAGAGGTAAAACACAACAATCTTCCCCTCTATAAAACAAATCCATTTACCTGTGGAAATGAGGAGAAAAAAGTAGCCATCATTTCCAATGCAGACTCTCTACCTGTCTCCATCTCATATGTCAACTGTTGCACGTAGAACTGCAGGTGTTGCTCTAACTTCTTACCCAGTGTGTAGTCCAACATGTACTGTAGGACCACGTGGCGACACTCTCGCTGCACATGGGCAGAGTCAGCAGTGATGGACATTTCTTCAACTACCTTCATCAAATCATGTAGCTCAGTGACATTTAATTTTCTTGACAAAATAGCCTGAAATTAGTCAAATATACCAATGTCATTTTCAAAGTTAAAACCATCTATGTAAAACAATATTTTTTAAAAGTATTTCTACTTTGAACATAAGCATGAGACCCAATCATAAACATCCTTGTCAGGTCTGGATATCAATCTGAAGGTCCTTATATGGTGTTTACAAGTTACACAGAAATTTGTTTTTTTCAAACCCAACCAATCCCAAATTACACACAAAGTTTCATAAAAATATCTTAAAGATATCTAAAGTAAGAAAGCATTTTTCTGTTTGATTGTCACAGTGATTTTAGACGGCAGTCACCCAAAACTACTCTGAGGCTTCCTTTTAATGTTATCAACTTAAAATTTCAGCAAAATATCTCATAAGGAAACAAAAATTATTTAACAGAAACCCTTTTTCTATTTTAAGTAATAGTGACTTTGACCGTAAGCCAATTTACCACACAATTGAAATAATGAATGAATTGCTATATTTTGTTTGGCATACTATTGCGGCAGATTTGGTCACTATGGAGACAATATGTATTCCGACATATATCCATACATATGTATTACAATGAGGACATAAATACCTTGAGAAGTGAAAAAGCTGTACTCTGTCTATTGTAATCATGCAGATCCTCTTCACAGAATGTCAACAGCACTTGCAGTTGACTGTCATCTATTTTGTGAAACTTGATATCTCTCACCAAAACTGTCACTGCCTGTAAAGAATACACAACCATAACAATGTAGTAATAACTCTCAGTCTAATGATAGACACATACTGAACTTCCTTCAAACCTTAGTTTTTGGTGTTTATAATACATTTATAATATAACAAAGGTGTCAAATTTCATGAAATTTATTTCAGTACCTTCAAAGACATGGCTGAGTTAGAATTGTTCAGGAAGCTGGTGTAATAAGTTGATGCACCTCAAGTCCCTTGGAAGGCATGACAATAGAGATGGGCTACACAATGTTTAGATGTATGCTGATTGGCGGGCATGATAACAGAGATGGGCTACACAATGTTTTAGACGTATGCTTCTTGGAGGCATGATAACAGAGATAGGCTACACAATGTTTTAGACGTATGCTGATTGGAGACATAATAACAGAGATGGGCTACACAATGTTTAGATGTATGCTTCTTGGAGGGCATGATAAAGGAGATGGGCTACACAATGTTTAGACGTATGCTTCTTGGAGGGCATGATAACAGAGATGTGCTACACAATGTTTAGACGTATGCTTCTTGGAGAACATGATAAGAGAGATGGGCTACACAACGTTTAGATGTATGCTTCTTGAAGAGCATAACAATGGAGATGGGCTACACAATGTTTAGATGTATGCTTCTTGGAGGGCATGATAACAGAGATGGGCTACACAATGTTTTAGATGTATGCTTCTTGGAAAGCATGATAGCGAAGATGGACTACACAATGTTTAGATGTATGCTGCTTGAAGGGCATGATAACAGAGATGTGCTACACAATGTTTAGATGTATGCTTCTTGGTATGCATGATAACAGAGATCGGTTACACAATGTTTAAACGTATGCTGCATGGCATGATAACAGAGATGGGCTATACAATGTTTTAGACATATACTTCTTGGAGGGCATGATAACAGAGATGGGCTACACAATGTTTAGATGTATGCTTCTTGAAGAGCATAACAATGGAGATGGGCTACACAATGTTTAGATGTATGCTTCTTGGAGGGCATGATAACAGAGATGGGCTACACAATGTTTTAGATGTATGCTTCTTGGAAAGCATGATAGCGAAGATGGACTACACAATGTTTAGATGTATGCTGCTTGAAGGGCATGATAACAGAGATATGCTACACAATGTTTAGATGTATGCTTCTTGGTATGCATGATAACAGAGATCGGCTACACAATGTTTAAACGTATGCTGCATGGCATGATAACAGAGATGGGCTATACAATGTTTTAGACATATACTTCTTGGAGGGCATGATAACAGAGATGGGCTACACAATGTTTTAGACGTATGCTTCTTGGAGGCCATAATAACAGAGATGAGCTACACAATGTTTAGACATATGCTTCTTGGAGGCATTATAACAGAGATGGGCTACACAATGTTTAGATGTATGCTTCTTGGAGGGCATGATAACAGAGATTGGCTACACAATGTTAAGACTTATGCGTCTTAGTGGGCATGATAACAGAGATTGGCTACACAATGTTTAGATGTATACTGCTTGGATGGCATGATAACAGAGATGGGCTACACAATGTTTAGATGTATGTTTCTTGGAGGGCATGATAACAGAGATGGGCTACACAATGTTTAGATGTATTCTGCTTGGAGGGCATGATAACAGAGATGGGCAACACAATGTTTAGATGTATGCTTCTTGGATGGCATGATAACAGAGATGGGCTACACAATGTTTTAGATGTATGCTTCTTGGAAAGCATGATAGCGAAGATGGACTACACAATGTTTAGATGTATGCTGCTTGAAGGGCATGATAACAGAGATGTGCTACACAATGTTTAGATGTATGCTGCTTGGAGGCATGATAACAGAGATGGGCTACACAATGTTTTAGACGTATGCTTTTTGGAGGCCATAATAAAGAGATGAGCTACACAATGTTTAGACATATGCTTCTTGGAGGCATTATAACAGAGATGGGCTACACAATGTTTAGATGTATGTTTCTTGAAGGTCATGATAACAGAGATTGGCTACACAATGTTTAGATGTATGCTGCTTGGATGGCATGATAGTAGAGATTGGCTACACAATGTTTAGACATATGCTTCTTGGAGGCATTATAACAGAGATGTGCTACACAATGTTTAGATGTATGCTTCTTGGTGGGCATGATAACAGAGATGGGCCACACAATGTTTTAGACGTATGCTGCTTGGAGGGCATTATAACAGAGATGGGCTACACAATGTTTTAGATGTATGCTGCTTGGATGGCATGATAACAGAGATGGGCTACACAATGTTTTAGATGTATGCTTCTTGGATGGCATGATAACAGAGATGGGCTACACAATGTTTTAGATGTATGCTGCTTAGATGGCATGATAACAGAGATGGGCTACACAATGTTTTAGATGTATGCTGCTTAGATGGCATGATAACAGAGATGGGCTACACAATGTTTTAGATGTATGCTTCTTGGAGGGCATGATAACAGAGATCGGCTACACAATGTTTAGATGTATGCTTATTGGAGGGCATGATAACAGAGATGGGCTACATAATGTTTAGATGTATGCTTATTGGAGGGCATGATAACAGAGATGGGCTACATAATGTTTAGATGTATGCTTCTTGGAGGGCATGATAACAGAGATGGGCTACATAATGTTTAGATGTATGCTTATTGGAGGCAATATAACAGAGATTGGGCTACACAATGTTTAGATGTATGCTTCTTGGAGGGCATGATAACAGAGATGGACTACATAATGTTTAGATGTATGCTTCTTGGAGGGCATGATAACAGAGA
This sequence comes from Panopea generosa, assembly GCA_029582155.1. Lineage (NCBI taxonomy): Eukaryota > Metazoa > Mollusca > Bivalvia > Adapedonta > Hiatellidae > Panopea > Panopea generosa. The sequence goes on along the minus strand of CM055898.1, from coordinate 57,371,449 downwards.
TGGGCTACATAATGTTTTAGATGTATGCTACTTGAATCGCATGATAACAGAGATGGGCTACACAATGTTTAGATGTATGCTTCTTGAAGGGCATGATAACAGAGATGGGCTACACAATGTTGAGATTCTTTGAACGTCTCACACACCAATTAATTTTGTACTGTTCTTCATATAGAGACATGCACTTCTGGAACACTGGATACATTACCAATGGTTCTAAAAGTGCCTTATTCCCATAGATAGTCCTCTGTTGGTCCAAATATGACGAAAAAAACATGGGGTTGACCAGGTTGCTTTTTCACAATTTCGATGGTTTGATGGCACCCCTTCATTTTTGACAATTCTGCCCATTTGTTGCAGTGAATCACTACGCATCTTTAAACTGTTATAGCATCATCAAACAGTTCCCAGGGTCACCCAAACTTTGCAGAAATCATGAAAATGTTCCAATGTTCCCATATGCACAAAGAAATATGACATTTTATGCATTTTTAAAAAAAAATATTACCCAACCGCTTTACACAGCTCTAATTTCTTGGGCGTAATAATCTTGCTACCATCATGTAAGGGAGGTAATTGTTCAGTGAGACCTTGAGGCATGATAACAGAGATGGGCTACACAATGTTTAGATGTATGCATCTTGGAGAGCAAGACAACGGAGATGGGCTACACAATGATTAAACGTATGCTGCTTAGAGGGCATGATAACAGAGATTGGCTACACAATGTTTTAGACGTATGCTTCTTGGAGGGCATGATAACAGTGATGGGCTAAACAATGTTTTAGACATATGCTTCTTGGAGGGCATGATAACAGAGATGGGCTACACAATGTTTTAGACGTATGCTTCTTGGAGGGCATGATAACCTAGATGGGCTACACAATGTTTTAGACATTTGCTTCTTGGGGGCATGATAACAGAGATGGGCTACACAATGTTTTAGACGTATGCTTCTTGGATGGCATGATAACCTAGATGGGCTACACAATGTTTTAGACATATGCTTCTTGGAGGGCATGATAACAGAGATGGGCTACACAATGTTTTAGACGTATGCTTCTTGGAGGGCATGATAACAGAGATGGGCTACACAATGTTTTAGACGTATGCTTCTTGGAGGGCATGATAACAGAGATGGGCTACACAATGTTTTAGACGTATGCTTCTTGGAGGGCATGATAACAGAGATGGGCTACACAATGTTTTAGACGTATGCTTCTTGGAGGGCATGATAACAGAGATGGGCTACAAACCCTCGAATATTTAAAATATCAAAGCACCAGACATTCTAGGTTGAGACGATTTTTTTGTCTGTGTAACTTGGGTACACCACCATAAGTCAATATATGCAAAATGTCAAAACCGCTGCCCTCACATATACACACATAACTGAATGTAAAATATCTGACCTTAAACGAAACCATTAAGTGAACACAGTTTCATGATTTGTGTAACTTAGTACAGTATCACGATCTAATGATCTATAAAAAAAATTTGAAACATGCAACTAACATATAGGTGAACTGATGTTCAAAATATACCTTGAAGAGCATGGAAACCAGCTCCAGATTGTCTCCCTTGGCAGCCCCAGCAGAGGCATAGTTCCGTAGCAGTATAAACATTCCATTGGCAATCCTGGTAATATTGGTCTCCAAGGATGGCAAGGCAAACGTCATTAGCCAACAAAGGCAGCGTAAACTTGTGGAGTTCACCTATACATTTGGTAAAGCAATATGATAATAACAAGATAGCCACAAACTGCTCACTAAACATAAAAAAGCAATTACCAGTACTGACATTTACATACTTTTACCTGTATACATAATAACACATTTGAAGGCGTTCATTTAAACTGATTGTCTTGATCTTGAGATGGGGAAAAAGGATTTGAAAACAAGCATTTGACAACGTCATACAGACTCCAAACCGCTCAAGTTTCCCAAATGCATGCAAACAATAGTGCACTCAGAGCGTAAACGGAGTGCAAATGTAGTGCAATTGGAATGCAGACCGAACGCTGGGTTTTGAATAATAAATATGCTCCTGAACGCCAGAAATACATTGAAACACACTAAGTGCACTCATATGCGCAATACACACTGTACACTACACACAGTAAGATAACTGATTACAAAACTATTTGTGTGCTATTGAGTGCACACTTGGATACACTCTTTTTTTTTCATTATATGAGAGTTGAGTCAATAACTGAAATTGAGATAAAAATGGAATTTTATTTTCACATAATTATAAACCATGTAGTATTTAATAAAGAATCAATACAGTGTGTTTAAAAGACTTATTTTACAATAAACGGTGCTTCAGAGCTAAACAATGGCTTCAAGGTCAATTCTTCTCACAGTGTCATATTTAAACATGACTTTACAAAAATAACAATTTGAAAGATGTAAAAAATATTTTTTGGACCCCTGCTGGACCCCTAAAAAAATTGTAATAAGAGCACTGCAAGCAAGTGCAGACACTCGTTTTTATCGAAGCCCATTAAAGCCCCATTAAACTACTGAAATGATAATAACAACAAGAGGCCGAAGAGGGTCTGAGGACGCTCTACTGACTCAAATTGGCCATAGCACTTTTTGAAATTTCACAATATTTACCGTCTTTCGGGGGGTCGTCTTAACAACTTATGGATAAATACCCCCACCACACCCATACTGAACAAAAACTTAATTGCTATGAAAAGGAAATACTTTAAATTCCCATACCATTCTTCTGTAAAAAAAAATAAAGTCCCCTTTGTTAAGGGCAGAAATGATTAAAATTTTAAAAAGAATTTTTTTTGTACACATGGATGCAAAATGAAAAAAAAATCAGTTTTCCCTATAATATTCCTACGTAAAAGTCACATTACAGGGCCCCCAATATATCCCAGCCCCTTGATATGCAGAACCTTCAATCCTTGCTGATTAAAGGATAATTTATATCAAATTTCAACTAGTTTGACTAAAAGGTTATTGAGAGGAAATTTGTGAAAATTCCCAATTTTAACTTTATTGCCCCATCTACCTCCTGGTCGCTTATGGAAATTCAATCCTCTTTATTGAATAAAATCAAATTTATTGCTACAAGACAATGCTTTAGATCTCTAATTGAGCAACATATATTTACCCAAATGGATAAAAAAAATGAGAATTTTCCATTTTCTTACAGTATTCCTATGTAAAACTCAAAGACCTCTTACAGGGCCTCTATACATCCCAGTGTCCCTTGATTTGTACAAACTTAGATTTCTTAATCATAGAGATAATTTATATCAAATATGAACAAATTTGACTGACCAGTTGTTGAAAATAAGATTTATGAAAATGTTCAATTTTAATCATTTTGTGACCCCACCTGGCCCCTTTTAGAAAGTCAATTCTTCATTTTGAACAAAATCATATTTGTTATGACAAGAACTTTTTTCAAAACTCAAACTGAATAAAACAAGTCATAAATGAATGATAAAAAAGAGAATTTTCCGTTTTCCAATAGTATTCCTATATAAAACTCAAAGTCCTCTTACAGGGCCCTATAAATGCAAGACCCTTGATTTGTAAAAACTTTAAACCCATACTCATTGGGATAATCCATATCAAATATGAACAAATTTGACTGACTGGTTGTTGAGAAGAAGATTTTTGAAAAAAAAATTTTTAACCCTTTTTTGACCCACTCTGGCCTCTTATGGAAAACCAATTCTCCTTACTGAGACAAATCTTATTTCCTATGACTAGATGATACTTCAGAACTCCAAGTGAATAATAATTTTGCCTAAACAGATGGAAAAAAAGAGAATTTTCTGTTTTCCCATAATATCCCTATGTAAAATTCTAAGTCACCTTACAGGGCCCCTATAAACTTTAGCCCCTAAATTCTTATCCCTACACATAGGGATAATTTATGCCAAATATGAACAAATCTGATATACCGGTTCTTAAGAGAATGATTTTTGTAATTCCTAATTTTTACCCTTTTGGGGTCCCTCCTGACCCCTTAAGACAAGTGAACCCAATCATTTTTAAAAACCTGAACCTCCATCACCAAACAATGCTTCTGTGAAGATATAGGAAAAATCATTTCCATTCTAAAAAAAAGTTTGTTTTTTTATTATAATGACATGTGTCCTCTAATTGAACCCTAGGGGCGGGGTCTTTTTTTAACCCTAGGGACACCATGTGAAAATGTTTATGAAGTTTAGTCACCATAACATGAGTAGTTTGTTCAGAAACAGAGAAAAAACTGAGGTAAACATAAAACTGACCGCAACCTGGGTTAGTGGTAGAGCGTCCAACCCGCATGCAGAAGGTCGTGGGTTCAATCCCCGGCCGGGTCATACTAAAGACTTTAACAATGGTACTAGAAGCTTCCTCAGCATTTAGAGGAGAGTTCTAGGTCTGGTCGGCCCAGTGTCAGTATAATGTGACTGGGTGGGGTATCATACCATGTGTCTGCGGCATGATACTCCAGTGTGACAGCGCTTAGAATACTGTCTCAAGTAGACACTGTTGCGATATGACTGAAAAATTGTTGAAAGCAACGCTAAACACCATACAACAACAACAACAACTTTAACACATCCTTGTTTTCAGAAATTATGCATATATGACATATTCTTAGGCATGGGCCATAACGATGGTATTAAAACTGTTATTTAATAGAATGTAGATGAACAGACAAACATGGTGAAACCAGGAGTGGTATTAAAACTGTTTTTAAATAAAATGTAGATGAACAGACAGACATGGTGAAACCAAGAGTAGTATAAAAACTGTTATTAGAATGTAGATAAACAGATGACATGGTGTAACCAAGAGTAGTATAAAAACTGTTATTAGAATGTAGATAAACAGATGACATGGTGTAACCAAGGGTGGCATAAAACTGTTATTAGAATGTAGATAAACAGATGACATGGTGTAACCAGGGGTGGAATAAAACTGTTATTAGAATGTAGATAAACAGATGACATGGTGAAACCAAGAGAAGTATTAAAACTGTTATTAGAATGTAGATAAACAGATGACATGGTGTAACCAACAGTAGTATAAAAACTGTTATTAGAATGTAGATAAACAGATGACATGGTGTAACCAAGGGTGGCATAAAACTGTTATTAGAATGTAGATAAACAGATGACATGGTGTAACCAAGGGTGGCATAAAACTGTTATTAGAATGTAGATAAACAGATGACATGGTGTAACCAGGGGTGGCATAAAACTGTTATTAGAATGTAGATAAACAGATGACATGGTGTAACCAGGGGTGGCATAAAACTGTTATTAGAATGTAGATAAACAGATGACATGGTGTAACCAAGGGTGGCATAAAACTGTTATTAGAATGTAGATAAACAGATGACATGGTGTAACCAAGGGTGGCATAAAACTGTTATTAGAATGTAGATAAACAGATGACATGGTGTAACCAGGGGTGGCATAAAACTGTTATTAGAATGTAGATAAACAGATGACATGGTGCAACCAAGGGTGGCATAAAACTGTTATTAAAATGGAGATAAACAGATGACATGGTGAAACTAGGGGTGGCATAAAACTGTTATTAGAATGTAGATAAACAGATGCCATGGTGTAACCAGGGGTGGCATAAAACTGTTATTAGAATGTAGATAAACAGATGACATGGTGTAACCAGGGGTGGCATAAAACTGTTATTAGAATGTAGAAAAACAGATGACATGGTGTTACCAAGGGTGGCATAAAACTGTTATTAGAATGTAGATAAACAGATGACATGGTGTAACCAGGGGTGGCATAAAACTGTTATTAGAATGTAGATAAACAGATGACATGGTGTAACCAAGGGTGGCATAAAACTGTTATTAGAATGTAGATAAACAGATGACATGGTGTAACCAAGGGTGGCATAAAACTGTTATTAGAATGTAGATAAACAGATGACATGGTGTAACCAGGGGTGGCATAAAACTGTTATTAGAATGTAGATAAACAGATGACATGGTGTAACCAAGGGTGGCATAAAACTGTTATTAAAATGGAGATAAACAGACAGACATGGTGATACCAGAAGTGGTATAAAAACTGTTATTAGAATGTAGATGAACAGACAGACATGGTGAAATCAGGAATAACATAAAAACCATTATTAGAATGAAGATGAACAGACTGACAAGGTGAAACCAGGAGTGGTATAAAACTGTTATTAGAATGTAGATGAACAGACGAACATGGTGAAACCAGGAGTGGTATAAATTGTTATTAATTTCTTCAATGTAAAGTTTTAGGAAGTGATATTATCAATATGGTTAATGATTAATTTGTTTGAATGAGAGTTGTATTCATTTTATTGTTAAAGTGCACTTCCGTTAAAGGTACATCCATCCATAACAAAAAGAACATTATTTACCCGAATGTGCTTTGAATAAAGACAGTCTGCCATCATTGGAATAAGAGGGTCCAGCATCTGTAAATGGATGATTTCTCTACCAACAACTTTCTGCCGCTTCCAACACATGTTTAACAACTGTAAATATATGTGCAAAAAATATATAGCTGTTATTAAAAATACATAGCTGTCAGCAAATATACATACAGGCCCTAAACCGCTCAAGTACCCCATAATTGCACTCCATTTGCACTCCCTTCACGCTCAATTCATGCTCCGTTCGCGCTCAGTTCATGCAGTTAATTTAATGCACTCACAAATGCAAGCATCACTCACAAGCGATGTAAACTTCATATCTGAGTGGTCTATACTGTCTGTTCCGCGTTCACTGCATTCATTCATCATTCGCTCAACGTTCAGTCCACTCAGTTCGGTTTCCGGCACTTTACAAATCGCAAAATCTTAACTCTTAAATAATTCTATATTGAATTTTAAAATTAAGCTGTTCCTTTGGAGCACTACATAAATTTATCCATGGAACTTAGTCACTGTAATTTGATTAATAATCCGATTGTTTGTCTGCATATTGTGTCACACGCTGGGTGAAAGGGTGTCAATTCCAAATTAACCATTACCATTAGTAGGGAAGTTTAACTGAAGAGTCTATCATTTGATGTGTGATCAATGGTCTATATGATTAAAGAATCACACATTTAACCGACTTCTATTGTCCAGACCGAAATGTGTTTGCGTCAGTAATTTCTTTGATATACCCAGTGACTTAATTGTTTATATGTCTCTGGATATACCGTTAGCCATTTGTTACAAAAAAATAAATTTGTCCACAAAATTGACAGATACATCATCAACATCAACTTAATATATTGTATTTGTAATCAATAACTCCATACGTTTATACCTACTTCATTAATTTGATCAGTGTAAATCACTGATTTCAATGAATGAATGAATGGTGTTTACGGCACGTTGACACATTAATAGGTCTTTTTGTGCACACAAAGATAAATGGATGTCATAATGACAATAATATATTAAATAAATACGGTTAAAAATTTATTAAAACTATTTACAAATAAATAAATGAAAATTATTTACAAATAAATAAATGAAAAAAAAAAAAAAAAAAATCACTGATTTAATATAGTTTCTTCCTAACTACGTAATCAAAGAGCATTACAAAAAAAGATGTCAACACGCCACTTTCAAGTTCTTTGATGAACATTTCACCAAAGAAATAAATAATTTGTTGATTTCCTTTGATATTTGCCAACATATGGTTACGTCACACTGCATCACAGAAACGCTGATGTGAGAGAGATTTCGTATAAAAAGCAGATAATAAAACTAAAAAATCAGCATTGTTTATTTCATCAGAAAGAAACATTTGTATCAATTCAAAAGTAATGAAAATGTACTTTTGTATTATTTGTATTACTTTTTTTATATTTTATTATTATTTTTTAAATATCATTTTCATTGGATCATTTTTATCATATATATTGTATTTTTTTTACTTCTCGATGTGTCACAGCTTTCATATAAGATGAATTGTTACGTGCACGTGGTCAGTCTTTCACAACTGGTAAAACAATTTATTTACTATAATGTAGACAGTAAATACAGGTTCCGATTTGTTTATTTCTATTATCTGTATAATTACTTGAGTAAATACTTAATTGGTGATTTATCGGTCTATTTACCTGAAAGAACCCTGCCAGTCATTAAATAAGAAATATATCAGTCTAAATCAATACTAAAACAAGAGGTTGCCACTAACGTGGTCATATCCCCCGCCACCTTGCTAACCCTTAGAGGCATTTCCAGAGAAGTGGATTTAAATTATGCAAAATGAAAAAGTCGCCAAGCACAGAAATCAAACTGAAATACGAAGCCGACTGTAATATGACACATTGTCTTGTCCCAGTGAGCACTGGTGTGATAAGTTATAACCCCAAAACAAAATAAAAACTATCTTTGAGAAACAGACCCAACTCATTTGCATGACACATCGTCTTGGGCGTGTTAGCATTTGTGCCAATTTATTTAAAAATCCAATCACAAGTAAAGAAGATACGGTCTGGACAGCAATGGATGGACAGACAGAGCTGCAGTGACCTTGACCTTTGGTGAACACACCCAAGTCATTCGCATGACTCATCTTCTTGTCCTAGTAAATATTTGTGCGGAGTTATTTAAAAATCCAATAACAACTAAAGAAGCTAAGGTCCGGACAGCAGCAGACGGACAGACGGAAGCTGTTACCTTGACCTTTGACAAACAGACCAAAGTCAGTCACAAGACACATTGTCTTGTAATAGTGAACATTTGTGCCAAGTTATTTAAAAATGCAATCACAACTAAAGAAGATACGGTCCGCCAGGACAAAACACAGTTTATACTTAGATTTTCAAACAATTGACCTTGAGCTATGACCTTAACAGACACATCATCTTGTCCTAGTGAACGTTTGTGCAAAGTTATTTAAAATTCCAATCACAACTAAAGAAGATAAGGTCCAGACAGCAGCAGACGGACAGTGCTGTGACCTTGACCTTTGATGAACATTTGTGCCAAGTTATTTAAAATTCAAATCACAACTGAAGGAGATACGATGTGGACAGCAGGGGACACACACACACACAAATGCAGCCCATTTCTATATCCCCCACGTCACTCTACGAGCCGTTGCAATGGATTACAAGAGGCCCAAGAGGGCCTGAGGACGCTCTACTGGCTCATAGTGGCCAAAACACTTTTTGAAATTTCACAATATTTACCCTCTTAACATTTTATGAATAAATACCCCATTCACACCCATAATGAACAAAAAGTTAATTGCTATGAAAAGGATATACTTTAAATTCCCATACAATTAATCTGTGTACAAAAAAAACAAAACATTTCTATTTAAAATTTAAGCATTTCTGCTCATAACAAAGAATGGGTGATTGAAGTTCTGTCAAATTAAGGGGCTAGGTTGTATTAGAAAGTAAATCCTTCGTATCAAACAAAATCTTATTTGTTATGACTAAAAGATGCTTCAAAACTCAAAATGAGTAAAAAAAATCATTAATTCTGTTTTCCAATAGTATTTCTATATAAAACAGGGCCCCTATAAATGCAAGCCCCTCGATTTGTACAAACTTTAAACCCATACTCATTGGGATAAAACTTATATCAAATATGAACAAATTTGACTTACTGGTTGTTGAGATGAAGATTTTTGAAAATTTTCTATTTCAGTGTAGTTAGCGGTAGTGGTAGTATAAGTTGTAGTAGAAGAAGTAGTAGTAGTAGTAGTAGTATAAGTAGTGGTAGAAGTAGCAGTAGTAGTTGTATTTTTATCAGTAGTAGTAGTAGTGGTAGTGGTAGTATAAGTAGTAGTAGAAGAAGTAGTAGTAGTAGTAGTAGTAGTAGTAGTAGTAGTAGTAGTAGTAGTAGTAGTAGTAGTAGTAGTAGTAGTAGTAGTAGTAGCAGTAGTAGAAGTGGTAGTATAAGTAGTAGTAGAGGTAGAAGTAGTTTATTTATAGTATATTTACAATTATCCGCTTAGGCAGAAAATATATGTTCTGTTTTGTTTATTTCCATTTTCCGCATGATCAAAATTTGTTCTTTTCTAAAGAATCTTTAGTCAATATAAAATCAGGACCTCAAACCACAAAACGACAAAATGTCAGGTAGAAATTTATGTTTACTAGTTTTTATTTTCTTGTGTCTATCATGTTATTTCGGTCTAATATACGTAGTTAGTATATATATTTATTTATTTAGCTTAATTGTGAAGGAAACTTTTATCTTATGAAAATAATTCTCGAGTGCATTCCCTTATTAGATCTGGTACTGAATTGTGTTTTGAGAGGTCATTGTATAGAGTTCCACCACGGCCTCTGGTGTCAGAAGCCAACACTTTTTTCTCTGCACTAATGACCCACTTTATATTCAGGAATACAGTTAATCTGGTACTATGATTTGAATAATTAAATGAGATATTTACAAGGATACTGTATTTACTTTATTTGCAATATAACAGATTTATGTTTTGTTTATTTCACGCTTGCACTGATTTGTATGTTCTATAACTAATATATAGAGAAGGCAAATAGTGAAGTTCATTATATCTTTTGGAATTGTTATTTATGTAAAATAATATTTATATTTTGTTGCGCAAAACAAATGCCACTGCGAGAAGAATTGACCTTGAAGCCATTATTTAGCACTGAAGCGCCGTTTAATGTAAAATAGGTCTTTAAAACACACTATATTAATTCATTTTTAAATACTACATGGTTTATAATTATGTGAAAATAAAATTCTGTTTTTATCTCAATTTCAGTATACGACTCAACTCTCTTATAACTAAAAAAAAGAGTATTCAAATGAACAAGTGCACTCAGTAGTGCATGTATAGTTTTGTATAGTGCGTGTATTGCACATCTGAGTGCACTTGATCTATTTCTTCTGTTCAGGAGCGCGTTTTTTATTCAAATCCCAGCTTTTGCTTATCGTCTAAGTCTGCTCGGTCTGCGTTCTGTTCGCGCCCCGTTTACGCTCCGTGTGCACTCTGTTTGTGTTCAGTTAGGATATTTGAGCATTTTAGGATCTGTAGCTAACTGTAAATATACATAGCTGTCAGTAAATATACATAACTGGCTGTAACTATACATAGCTACTGTGAATATATTTAACTGCCTATAATTATACATAACTTCTATAAATATACATATGTATAGCTGCCAGTAAATATACATAGCTACCTGTAAATATACATAAATGCCTGTCAATATACATAGCTTCTGTAAATATACATAGCTGCCAGTAAATATACATAGCTACCTGTGAATATACATAACTTCCTGTAAATATACATAGCTACCTGTAAATATATATATATATATATATATAGCTACCTGTAAATATACATAGCTGCCTGTAGTTATACATCTAGCTCTATCAGGGGTAGCATTGCAATATGCATCAGGGGTACATGCAGTATTACAACCTGTATCAGAAGTAGTATTACAACCTGTATCAGGGGTAGCAGCACAACCTGTATCAGGGGTAGCAGCACAACCTGTATCAGGGGTAGTAGTACAACCTGTATCAGGGGTAGTAGTACAACCTGTTTCAGGGGTAGAAGTACAACTTGTATCAGGGGTAGTATTACAACCTGTATCAGGGGTAGTATTACAACCTGTATCAGGGGTAGTAGTACAACCTGTATCAGGGGTAGTAGTACAACTTGTATCAGGGGTAGTAGTACAACCTGTATCTGGGGTAGTAGTACAACCTGTATCAGGGGTAGTATTACAACCTGTATCAGGGGTAGTAGTTCAACTTGTATCAGGGGTAGTAGTACAACCTGTACCAGGGGTAGTAGTTCAACTTGTATCAGGGGTAGTAGTACAACCTGTATCAGGGGTAGTAGTTCAACTTGTATCAGGGGTAGTAGTACAACCTGTATCAGGGGTAGTAGTACAACCTGTATCAGGGGTAGTAGTACAACTTGTATCAGGGGTAGTAGTACAACCTGTATCAGGGGTAGTAGTACAACCTGTATCAGGGGTAGTAGTACAACTTGTATCAGGGGTAGTAGTACAACCTGTATCAGGGGTAGTAGTACAACCTGTATCAGGGGTAGTATTACAACCTGTATCAGGGGTAGTATTACAACCTGTATCAGGGGTAGTAGTACAACCTTTTTAACAGGGGTAGTAGTACAACCTGTATCAGGGGTAGTATTAAAACCTGTATCAGGGGTAGTAGTACAACCTGTATCAGGAGTAGTAGTACAACCTGTATCAGGGGTAGTAGTTCAACCACTATTATGTGGTGTAATACAACAAACGTAAGGGGCATCAAACATCTAGAATACATATACTAGATGTACACATTTGATCAGCAGAAGTTTACAGTACCTGTAAACCAAACTCAACCAGAACATGCATATTTGTTCTTTTGTTAGACTTTGGTTTGTTTCCTCCACGCGGAGTTACTTCTGGCAGGAGAAGACAACTGTCTGGTCTATTTCCAGGTTTATCACTTGTCTTGCTTGTCTCCTTGTCACTACAGAAAAGAAACACATGTTTATATAATTAATTGTATAGTCTCTATAAGATGATTCTATACTGACAAAAAGTTTCATAATAATTTACATTAAGCATTTATAAATGAAAATATTTGTCTATAAACATGTTTAAAGTTAATTAATAAACTAAGTTTGAAATGCATTTGCATATTTTAGATTTTTGTTAATGTTTTTTGTTTACCAGTCAGTAAACACATCATCAGATTCATCGCAATATCAGACTGAACATACTTCATATATATACTTGTCATTTCTCTATAAGTATACAAAGTATACATGTTTTGTTCAATTATAGACATGTGGACTGAAATACACATCCTCAGGAAAAATGCACCTCTTTAAATATTGGCTTAACTAACATTTTATTTCTGATAGCTGATCAAAACTTTACATGTGAAAAAAACACGCGTAATGATGTGCCAACATCAATATACCATTGTGTAATATAATTTTAATAATAAAAAGAATAACTGCTAAATTCATGGTCATCTGAAAACAAATATAACAAATCTTATCAATCAATTTAAAAAAAGGAGTGGAGTTTTACAATAAATTATTAAACAAGAGTTGTCGGAGGAACAGCGTGCTCAACTATTTCGATGCTGTTCTAAAACAACAGCTATTTCAGGAAATAAGCACCAAATGGAAGACAATTAAAAATCAGGGTTGGTGAAATTAAACTATAATTATTGCTTATCTGTTAGAAAAATAATTTGCAAAATAATTCACCAACACTATTCATTTTCATTATCAACAGTTATGTTTTTTTAAAAACATTAAAGTGAATGGATGGCCCATATGCCTTAATACTATTTAATTCACCATGACATATAGGCCTACGCACTAACTTCACATCAGAGTGCATACATCAGTACCAGTTCATGAAAATGGATCTATAGTTGAAATAATCTTGTACCAGCATGTACAGTTTATCACAGCTGGAAACCCTGTCATGAAAATGAAGAAAATAAATCTTTAAAAAAAAGAAAAGGATCAAATTTTACAAAAAAGAAAAAAAAAAAATTTAATAAAAAACAAGAAAAAAAGTGAAATGTTTTACCCCTCAGGGCAAGCAAAAAATAATAAAATTTTAACCCCTTAAGGGCATGCCAATTTTGCCCCCAGGATCATGGTTTTTTACAAATTTGAGGGAAGACCACAAACTGACCCTTTTTGTTAAACATCTAAGATCAAAGCCTTGTATTTTAACCTGCTTAAAAATGTTTAAGTCTAAAAGTAATTCTGCCAAAATGGAATCAAGAGTTAACTTTGTAAAAATGCAACCCAGATATATGGTTCTTATCTCCATGCATTAGATCGATGATGCTGGACACACATGTGATATTTTATTTACATCGTATAAGTGGTTGCATAGATATCTTGCCAGATAAAAAACTTTAACCTGAAAAATTAAGTCCAAAAAGGCCATAACTCTGCCAAACATGCAACCCACAGTTATGGTTCTTGAGTCTGTAAGTTCCACTGAAGATGCAGAACACACATAAGAAGTTTCATTCATATTGAATGAGTGGTTGCATAGATATCTTACCTGATTAAAAACTTTAACCTGAAAACTTAAGTCCAAAAAGGGTCATAACTCTGCCAAAATGCAACCCAGAGTTATGGTTCTTGCCTCTCTGTGTTAAATTGATAATGCTGAACATACATGTGAAGTTTCATTAATATTGAATGAATGATTACATAGATATCTTACCTGATAAAAAACCTGAAAATTAAGTCCGAAAAGGGCCATAACTCTGCCAAAATGCAACCCAAAGTTATGGTTCTTATGTCTGTGAGTTCCATTGATGATGCTAAACACACTTGTGAAGTTTTATTTATATCAAATGAGTGTTTGCATAGATATCTTACCTGATAAAAAACTTTAACCTGAAAAATTAAGTGCAAAACGCCGACACCGGGGCGATATAATAGCAGCCCCCCCCCCCCCCCCCCCCTATATGCTACGAATAGTCAAGCTAAAAATTGAGTGGAATTAAAGTTACAGGTATGGCAATTTATAGACTTTTAATATCAAAGAGAGCAATCATTTCGTGTAATTATTTACTTCATTGTCAATATAACAGCGATACTATTAGAGGATATCTGAATCTCAAATGTATTTCCTAGCATTTAGAACAAAAGCATTTAATCTTCGATGCGTTTAACGTTTGCATTTATCGTTTTGTATCATTTTTGGATCATTTGTTCTGTTGCGTCCTTGAAACGTTTTGTTTATCGTTTTGTTTGCATTTTTAGTCTGTTTGTATTATGTTTAAAACGCATTTGATATTCGTTTCGTTTGCGTTTGTTTGGTGTACTAAAACGGTTTACGGTCTGTAATAATTTAATATTGTAGTGCTTATTCTATGCCCCAGTTATTTTGTGATATGTTGTAAATTAATAATAAAACTATTAAATTTTATACATACTAAAAACATAAACTGATGTTTGAGTCTGTATGGTTAATTACTTCCGCAGTTTTTCAAGTCTCTAAATATTTGGCTCAGGTGAGTCAAACAGAGAATTTCCTGTTTTCCCCATACATATTTTGTTTATGTGTGTCTATTATTTGGAATGATATTCATATTTGAGTGCGGGCCATTTTCACAAGCTATGACTCACGTTTTTTCCAGTAGTGATGGAAGGGTCTGTGAAACAAGGCCATGAATAAATACAAGCAGTGTCTCTACTGTCATATCTTTATTCTCCATCAGACCATGCACCACTTTCTTTAAAACATCCTGAACTTTCTTTGCTGCTTTGTGGCTGTTAGTAGTATCAAGCACCTGCAATAAAGCATATTCAAACAAGATGTTTAAGTAAGGTGTTGCAGGGCACTATGTCCCCTATCACTTTGTTTTACAGCTTGAATAATTAATAATTGACGTTGCAGGAAATAGTGTGACGTCCTTCTGCAAAATCTGGGACCTGTGATAACTTGCAGACCTAGTTACAGACCTAGCATGCATGGTCTCCTTATTGCACCCTATCACCAGTCTACCATAAATACTTAAATGTTATAACAGGATCCACATTTTGGCACTATATTTACTCCATGTATTTCTATTTCTATTTTGTATAACATAAGTAGTTTGTTGAGAAATAAGTTAAGCATAAAACTTTAATGGACCATAGCCAACAACTACGACGCAAGGGTCATGACAATAGCTCTTCGTTTTTTTTCAAAACGACAAATTATTCATTATTTAGAGGATCGTAGTAAAGCATTAGTTTCCTACAAAATTAATAGTTTACCTGCTTCAGGGGTTCAACGAGAGTCATCAAAGAACCTTTGTTTATGTAGCGAGATATCAATTCATAGGACTCATAACTTTTACTTGTGCGTGCCTCAAACACCTTAGAAACAATTCCCTCAACTTCCTTCTCTTCAGACACTTCACCAAATATTTCTTCATTGAATACCTGTATGGAATATAACACGGAGTGTCATTATTTATCAAAGAAAATATATTTTATCTGTATATATATATATATCAAGCCTTCTAAAATTGCTGTTTTTTCATTTTTTGGACGATTTCTGAAGTTCAAAAGCGGTTTTCGTTTCAAAGTTTAATAAAAAATCTGTCCAGATATTTTCAAAGTTTAATAAAAAATTTGTCCAGATATACTCTATCAGTCATACAAAATCTCATAATTGCTCTTACCATGCCATAATGACCTGTGAAATGACCATAATGCCTTGCGGCAATATCATTTGACCCAATAATCCGATTGTTTTGTCACCTGCTGTGCGAAATGATATCCATTTTGACTAAACCATTTATGATATTAGAGGGAGTTTATCAGAAGAGTATATCGCTATGTAGCACGCCTTCGATGTATGATCAGAGACCCATAGCGTTCTGTCGGTTCATCAAAAGATTGTGTTTGCGTCCATATTTTCTTTGATATACCGCTAGCCAAAGCTGGGATGGTCGGACCGAATATTGTTTGCGTTTAAAATATTTGATAAAATGTGCAGGATTACTTGTTTGGTTCATTTTTTTTAAAAAATAACTTTAATTACATATACTGAGCTGGTTTTGGTAATTGTACATAGTGGCTAGCAACAGCACAACGCATATCAAAAATGAACTGTTACATTGGTTTCCACTGTGATTATTTCACGCAGCTTCCAGTACTTGCGACACTTCCAGTTCCGATCGAGCATTTTTAATATAATGAAAATTATTCAGTAAAGCGGAAACATAATGTCAGTCATTAAAATGTACACAGTTTGATAAAGTATGTTATAAATAATACACAAATAAACTTGAAATAGTTCCCTATTAATGAATAAACGGAGAAAATACATGGTGCAGCTGACATGTTGGGTGGGGTATGCATCTATGTAAAGGCATATACCATAGTGATTTTTTTTAAAAATAAGTGTGATTCTAACTGTAGTAAAAAACCTGGACCGATTTGCATTTTGGAATTTTAGAAGGCCTGATATATATATATATATAATGCTGTTAAATGAAAAACTATTGAGAACAATTTCCCTAATCTGAGTGTTGTGGTAGCATTCAAATCATTAAGACCAACAGACAGAAAGCATTCTCAACTCTTGTAACTATGTCGGTTCTCCATCTGCATGAAGCTAGAGTGATGGACCAACAGACAGAAAGCATGCCCAACCATGGTAACTATGCCACTTCTCCATCTGCATGAAGCTAAAATGATGGACCAACAGACAGAAAGCATTCCCAACCCTGGTAACTATGTCACTTCTCCATCTGCAAGAAGCTAGAATGATGGACCAACAGACAGAAAATATTCCAAACCATGGTAACCATGTCACTTCTCCATCCGCATGAAGTGAGGGTGATGGACCAACAGACAGAAAGCATTCCCAACCCTGGTAACTATGTCACTTCTCCATCTGCATGATGTGAAGGTGATGGACCAACAGACAGAAAGCATTCCCAACCCTGGTAACTATGTCACTTCTCCATCTGCATGAAGTGAGAATGATTGACAAACAGACAGAAAGCATTCCTAACCCTGGTAACTATGTCACTTCTCCATCTGCATGAAGTGAGAATGATGGACAAACAGACAGAAAGCATTTCCAACCATGGTAACTATGTCACTTCTTCATCGGCATGATGTGAAGGTGATGGACAAACAGACAGAAAGCATTCCCAACCCTGGTAACTATGTCACTTTTCAATCTGCATGAAGTGAGAATGATGGACCAACAGACAGAAAACATTCCCAACCATGGTAACTATGTCACTTCTCCATCTGCATGAAGTGAGAATGATGGACAAACAGACAGAAAGCATTCCCAACCATGGTAACTATGTCAATTCTCCATCTGCATGAAGTGAGGGTAATGGACAAACAGACAGAAAGCATTCCCAGCCCTGGTAACTTTATCACTTCTCCATCTGCATGAAGTGAGGGTGATGGACAAACAGACAGAAAGCATTCCCAACCCTATTACTATCTCACTTCTCAATCTGCATGAAGTTAGAGTAATGGCCCAACAGACAGAAAGCATTCCCAACTCTGGTTACTATGTCACTTCTCCATCTGCATGAAGTTAGAATGATGGACCAACAGACAGAAAGCATTCCCAACCATGGTAACTTTGTCACTTCTCCATCTGCATGAAGTGAGAATGATGGACCAACAGACAGAAAGCATTCCCAACCATGGTAACTATGTCACTTCTCCATCTACATGAAGTTAGAATGATGGACCAACAGACAGAAAGCATTCCTAACCATGGTAACTATGTCACTTCTCCATCTGCATGAAGTGAGAATGATGGACCAACAGACAGAAAGCATTCCCAACCATGGTAACTTTGTCACTTCTCCATCTACATGAAGTTAGAATGATGGACCAACAGACAGAAAGCATTCCCAACCATGGTAACTTTGTCACTTCTCCATCTGCATGAAGTGAGAATGATGGACCAACAGACAGAAAGCATTCCCAACCATGGTAACTTTGTCACTTCTCCATCTACATGAAGTTAGAATGATGGACCAACAGACAAAAAGCATTCCTAACCATGGTAACTATGTCACTTCTCCATCTGCATGAAGTGAGAATGATGGACCAACAGACAGAAAGCATTCCCAACCATGGTAACTTTGTCACTTCTCCATCTGCATAAAGTTAAAATGATGGACCAACAGACATAAAGCATTCCCAACCATGGTAACTATGTCACTTCTCCATCTGCATGAAGTGAGAATGATGGACCAACAGACAGAAAGCATTTCCAACCATGGTAACTATGTCACTTCTCCATCTGCATGAAGTGAGAATGATGGACCAACAGACAGAAAGCATTCCCAACCCTGGTAACTATGTCACTTCTCCATCTGCATGAAGCTAGAATGATGGACAAACAGACAGAAAGCATTTCCAACCCTGGTAATTATGTCACTTCTCCATCGACATGAAGTGAGAATGATTGACAAACAGACAGAAAGCATTTCTAACCCTGGTAACTATATCACTTCTCCATCTGCATGAAGTGAGGGTGATGGACCAACAGACAGAAAGCATTCCCAACCCTGGTAACTATGTCACTTCTCTATCTGCATGAAATGAGAATGATGGACCAACAGACAGAAAGCATTCCCAACCATGGTAACTATGTCACTTCTCTATCTGCATGAAATTAGAGTAATGGACCAACAGACAGAAAGCATTCCCAACCATGGTAACTATGTCACTTCTCTATCTGCATGAAGTGAAGGTGATGGACAAACAGACAGAAACATTCCCAACCCTGGTAACTATGTCACTTCTCTATCTACATGAAGTTAGAGTAATGGACCAACAGACAGAAAGCATTCCCAACCCTGGTAACTATGTCACTTCTCCATCTGCATGAAGCTAGAATGATGGACAAACAGACAGAAAGCATTTCCAACCCTGGTAATTATGTCACTTCTCCATCGACATGAAGTGAGAATGATTGACAAACAGACAGAAAGCATTTCTAACCCTGGTAACTATATCACTTCTCCATCTGCATGAAGTGAGGGTGATGGACCAACAGACAGAAAGCATTCCCAACCCTGGTAACTATGTCACTTCTCTATCTGCATGAAATGAGAATGATGGACCAACAGACAGAAAGCATTCCCAACCATGGTAACTATGTCACTTCTCTATCTGCATGAAATTAGAGTAATGGACCAACAGACAGAAAGCATTCCCAACCATGGTAACTATGTCACTTCTCTATCTGCATGAAGTGAAGGTGATGGACAAACAGACAGAAACATTCCCAACCCTGGTAACTATGTCACTTCTCTATCTACATGAAGTTAGAGTAATGGACCAACAGACAGAAAGCATTCCCAACCCTGGTAACTATGTCACTTCTCCATCTGCATGAAGCTAGAATGATGGACAAACAGACAGAAAGCATTTCCAACCCTGGTAATTATGTCACTTCTCCATCGACATGAAGTGAGAATGATGGACAAACAGACAGAAAGCATTTCTAACCCTGGTAACTATATCACTTCTCCATCTGCATGAAGTGAGGGTGATGGACCAACAGACAGAAAGCATTCCCAACCCTGGTAACTATGTCACTTCTCTATCTGCATGAAATGAGAATGATGGACCAACAGACAGAAAGCATTCCCGACCCTGGTAACTATGTCACTTCTCTATCTGCAGTAAGTGAGGGTGATGGACAAACAGACAGAAACATTCCCAACCATGGTAACTATGTAACCTCTCCATCTGCATGAAGAGAGGGTGATGGACCAACAGACAGAAAGCATTCCCAACCCTGGTAACTATGTCACTTCTCCATCTGCATGAAGTGAGAATTATGGACAAACAGACAGAAAGCATTCCCAACCCTAGTAACTATGTCACTTCTCCATCTGCATGAAGTGAGGGTGATGGACCAACAGACAGAAAGCATTCCCAACAATGGTAACTATGTCACTTCTCCATCTGCATGATGTGAAGGTGATGGACCAACAGACAGAAAGCATTCCCAGCCCTGGTAACTATATCACTTCTCCATCTGCATGAAGTGAGAATGACGGACAAATAGACAGAAAGCATTCCAAATCCTGGTTACTATGTCACTTATCTATCTGCATGAAGTGAAAATGATGGACCAACAGACAGAAAGCATTCCCAACCATGGTAACTATGTCACTTCTCCATCTGCATGAAGTGAGGGTGATGGACAAACAGACAGAAACATTCCCAACCATGGTAACTATGTCACTTCTCCATCTGCATGAAGTGAGGGTGGTGGACCAACAGACAGAAAGCATTTCAAACCCTGGTAACTATGTCACTTCTCCATCTGCATGAAGTGAAGGTGATGGACCAACAGACAGAAAGCATTCCCAACCCTGGTAACTATGTCACTTCTCTATCTGCATGAAATGAGAATGATGGACCAACAAATAGAAAGCATTCTCAACCCTGGTAAATTAATTAGTTGACTGTACCTCTTGTAAACTATTGAGACAAACATCAATATCTCCTGGTTTCACTGTCTCCTCCATGTTTTTCAGAAGAAGATGAAGTGTGAAACACAACACATGTCTCTGGTAGCCACGTTTCAGTGTACCTCGCAGTTCTGACAAGATAAATGGAAAGAATCTCGGGCCCAATGTTTTCTGAATCTGGACCAATGTGGCACGGGCTGTGTTTCTGATGTCATTGGACCGAGATTTCAGAAAATTGCACACCTTTAATAAAATACTGAAAGAAAAAGAGAATTTAAGTGAGTGTAAAAAACATACTTTATAGTGTAACATGCCAGATAATGGATAAGAAAACGTTCTGTTTTCTAGATAGCTAATAAATGCAAAAATGCAATGAATCATAGTAAAATCAATAAATACAGAGACTAAGTTACCACTTGCCAACACCACCACAATATAAATACAGAGACTAGGTAACCACTTGCCAACACCACCAAAATATTAATACAGGGACTAGGTTACCACTTGCCAACACCACCAAAATATAAATACAGACTAAGTTACCACTTGCCAACACCAACAAAATATAAATACAGAGACTAGGTAACCACTTGCCAACACCACCAAAATATAAATACAGAGACTAAGTTACCGCTTGCCAACACCACCAAAATATAAATAGAGACTAGGTAACCACTTGCCAACACTACCAAAATATAAATAGAGAGACTAGGTAACCACTTGCCAACACCACCAAAATATAAATAGAGACTAGGTAACCACTTGCCAACACCACCAAAATATAAATACAGAGACTAGATAACCATTTGCCA
The DNA here is from genome assembly GCA_029582155.1 of Panopea generosa. Taxonomy (NCBI): domain Eukaryota; kingdom Metazoa; phylum Mollusca; class Bivalvia; order Adapedonta; family Hiatellidae; genus Panopea; species Panopea generosa. The sequence goes on along the minus strand of CM055898.1, from coordinate 57,349,698 downwards.
ACACCACCAAAATATAAATACTGAGACTAAGTTACCACTTGCCAACAACACCAAAATAGAGACTAGGTAACCACTTGCCAACACCACCAAAATAAAAATACAAATCATCTTACATAATATTATATGGTATATAATGGTCATATTTTTTTTAAAAAATACCATAAAGTAGTATGTGTGATTTTAATCCCTAGTTATTGGGATGAATACTGAAGAAAAAGTTATTTGCAATAAATATGCATACAAGGCAGAAATAATGGAAATTTTCTTTTGTCGAAAGTATTCCTGTAAATATCAAAGCCCCCTTACTGGACCCTAATGGACCATACCTAATGTGCACATCACTAAGCCCCATTACTGGACCCCTTTGGATCATACCTGATGTGCACATTACAAAACCCCATTACTGGACCATACCTAATGTGCACATCACAAAGCCACCTTACTGGACCCCTATGGACCATACCTGATGTGCACATCACAAAGCCCCATTACTGGACCCCTATGGATCATACCTGATGTGCACATTACAAAACCCCATTACTGGACCATACCTAATGTGCACATCACAAAGCCCCCTTTCTGGACCCCTATGGACCATACCTGATGTACACATTACAAAAGCCCCATTACTGGACCCTAATGGACCTTACCTAATGTGCACATCAGAAAGCCCCATTACTGGACCCCTTTGGATCATACCTGATGTGCACATTACAAAACCCCATTACTGGACCATACCTAATGTGCACATCACAAAGCCCCCTTAATGGACCCCTATGGATCATACCTGATGTGCACATTTCAAAAGCCCCATTACTGGACCCTAATGGACCATACTTAATGTGCACATTTCAAAAGCCCCATTACTGGACCCTAATGGACCATACCTAATGTGCACATTACAAAAGCCCCATTACTGGACCCTAATGGACCATACCTAATGTGCACATCACAAAGCCCCATTACTGGACCCCTATGGATCATACCTGATGTGCACATTACAAAACCCCATTACTGGACCATACCTTATGTGCACATCACAAAGCCCCCTTACTGGACCCCTATGGACCATACCTGATGTGCACACCACAAAGCCCCCTTACTGGACCCCTATGGACCATACCTGATGTGCACATCACAAAGCCCCCTTACTGGACCCTTATGGACCGTACTTAATGTGCACATCACAAAGCCCCCTTACTGGATTCCTATGGACCATACCTAATGTGCACATCACAAAGCCCCCTTACTGGACCCCTATGGACCATACCTGATGTGCACATTACAAAGCCCCCTTACTGGACCCTTTGGACCATACCTGATGTGCACATTACAAAGCCCCCTTACTGGACCCCTATGGACCATATGTGACGTGCACACGCATGGTATTTATATATACAAGTACCGGTATATTTTAAATATCAGATAATAAAATCTGGGGACACATTTTATATTCAGACTAGTTTTCACACCCGTCATTAAGACAACTCGAGCTGCATTTGCCATTTGTTGTCATAAAATGTGTTAAAATTGTCACATTTGAGTAAAGACTTTTCAAAAACGATTGGAATGCTTGGCTAATATGCAATCTGCCTGATAATCAGTGTCAAAGGGGACAATATATGTAATTAAAATATATTTTAATTAGTTTATTATTTTGATTGAAATTTTGTCATCTGGAATTTGCGTGTGTCACACTTGTTAATTATGTTTTTATCACATATGCAAAACTCATTAATATAAAAAAACTACACAGATAACTTTGTTACTACTTACAGAATACATAACCTGCACTTATGGAATTTCGGAGCATATAATTCACATTTCCAGTTAAACAAAAGGTTGCCACAAATGTGGTCATATCCCTGGCCACCTCATTAACCCTAAGAGGCATTTCCAGAGAAGTGGATTTAAATTATGCAAAATGAAAAAGTCGCCAAGCACATAAATCACATGTAAATGTCACTGAAATACGTTGCCGACTGTTATATGACATTGTCTTGTCCCAATAAGCACTTGTGTGATGTTCTAAATCGAACAATAATGTAAGTTATAACCCTTAAACAAAAGAAAAACTATCTTAGACGAACAGACCCAACTCATTCGCATGACACATCGTCTTGGGCTGGTTAGCATTTGTGCCGATTTATTTAATAATCCAATAACAACTAAAGAAGACACGGTCCGGACAGTAGTGAACGGATGGAACTGTGACCTTGACAACAGACCCAAGTCATTCGCATGACACATCATCTTGTCTTAGTAAACATTTGTGCTGAGTTATTTAAAAATACAATAACAACTAAAGAAGATATGGTCCGAACAGGACGAAACACAGCGTATACATTGGATTTTCAAACAGTTGACCTTGAGTTATGACCTTGACCTTTGACGAACAGCCCCAAATCAGTCGCATGACACATCATCTTGTCATAGTGAGCATTTGTGCCAAGTTATTTAAAAATGCAATCACTCCTAAAGAAGATACGGTCTGGACAGGATGAAACACAGTGTATATGTTGGATTTTCAAACACTTGACATTGAGCTATGGCCTTGACCTTTGATGAACAGACCCAAGTCATTCGCATGACACATCGTCTTGTCCTAGTGAACATTTGTGCCAAGTTATTTAAATTCCAATCACAACTGAAGAAGATACAGTCCAGACAAGCTTTTACCTGCTAAAAAAAACAATTTTTTGTCAGTAAGGGCCATTACTCTGTAAAAAGTTAACCAAGAGTTATGATTCTTGTCTCTGTGCACATCGTTAATAATACTGAACACACATGTGAAGTTTCATTCATATCCAAAGATAGGTTGATGAATTATGAACCTGCTCAAAGACTTTAAACTGTTAAAAAACTATAACCAAATTTTCTAAGTCTAAAATGGTCATAATTCTGTCAAAATACAACCCAGAGTTATGGTTCATATCTTTGTGCACTTTGTTCATGATGCTGAACACACATGAGAAGTTTCATTCATATCGAATGTGTGGTTGCATATATATTTAACCTGAAAAATTATGTCCAAGAAGGGTTCTTTCTCTGTGTGTTCCATTGATGATGCTGAACACACATGTGAAGCTTTATTGATATAAAATGAGTGGTTGCATAGATATCTTACCTGATAAAAAACTTTAACTTAAAAAATTAAGTCCAAAAAGGGCCATAACTCTGCCAAAATGCAACCCAGAGTTGTGGTTCCTATGTCTGTGAGTTCCAGTGATGATGCAGAACACACACGTGAAGTTTCATTCATATTGAATGAGTGGTTGCAAAGATATCTTACCTAATAAAAAACTTTTAACTTGAAAAATTAAGTCCAAAAAGGGCCATAACTCTGCCAAAATGCAACCCAGAGTTATGGTTCTGATGTCTGTGAGTTCCATTGATGAGGCTGAACACACATGTGAACTTTCATTCATATTGAATGTGCGGTTGCATAGATATCTTACCTGATAAAAAACTTAACCTGAAAAATTATGTCCCAAAAGGGTCATAACTCTGCCAAAATACAACCCAGAGTTATAGTTCTTGTCTCTGTGTGTTCCATTGATGATGCGAAAAAAACTTAACCTGGAAAAAAATAACGCCAACGCCGACACCAGTACAATTCCGTAAATCTACGATTATAATCCACAGTTTTTTCCCAAGTTTTTAAGGTCCAAAACAGGGATGCCGTTATACTAAGGTATAGAAAAAATAATTAATTTTTATTTTTCAGATTTCATCAGAGTTTCACGCTAACATCGTGATTGTCAACAAAGGCCAGTCGAAAACAGTATTTCCGATGCCTGTCATCTTGAACGTAGTGCAAGAAGCACACAAAGTTTTAAACATGTCTTACATGCTTCTTGTCTGTGTGTGTTCCAATGATGATGGTGAACACACATGCAAAGTTTCATTCACATCCAATGAGTGGTTGCATAGATATCTTTAACTTAAACGCAAAAGTTTAACCTGGGTGTCTACAGACAACAACTATGCTGAAGACGCCGGGGTCATAGCGATAGCTCTCCTTGGACTTCGTCCCACCAGCTAAAAAGTGCAATGGTGCATACTACCGTAAACAAAATATATAGAGAATTTGAAATTAAAAAAAAAACGGTCTTTTTAATTATTGTGCAGTGTACAAGCTTTCATGGCAATCAATAAATGTTATACTTTTTCGAGTTATGTTGAGGGACAACAATTTTATGGATAAGAAACAAACAAGAGCACTAGGAATACAATTTCTTGTACACTGCACTTCCTCTCATTATATTCTACCATTGTATGAAGCTTGATGAAATTCCATCCGGTACTTTTCAAGTTATGCTCCGGACAAGAAAAAATATCAAAGGGCAATAACTCTGTAATTTGCAAGAATAGAGTTATGTTTCTTGTACACTGCACTTCCTCTCATTATATTCTACCATTGTACGACGTTTGATGAAATTCCATCCAGTACTTTTCAAGTGATGCTCCGGACAAGGAAAATTGCAACGGACAGACCGACCGACAGACCGACCACAGGGTAACTCCAATATACCCCCTCAAACTTCGTTTGTCGGGGGTATAATAAAATTTCCATACAGGTTTATAATTGTTGACTAATTAACTTTATTTATAATTATTTTTTCTATATAAAAATTAATACCCCGGTAGATGTTTCTCAAGGGCTCCTTTCGGTAAGTTTTGCAGCAACTTCACAACAGCAAGGGCTATAGGTACTCGTAAAATTTCATCATCCTCTGCAAAACCTGATCTTGCTGATTTGTGTTCATCTTCACTGCGCACCTATAATAACAAAGTCTAGTTTCATACATCAATATTTCAAGGAAAATTCTGGCACTAATTTGTCTAGAGTCTGTATAATATGATTTAGTGGGGTGTAATATTTGTGTGTGTAGTACAAGTGTCTGTGAAGAACAAGTGTCTGTGTAGTACAGGTGTCTGTGTAGAACATGTGTCTGTAAAGTACAAGTGTCTGTGTAGTACACATGTCTGTGTAGAACATGTGTTAGTGTAGTACATATGTCTGTGTAGTACAAGTGTCTGTGAAGAACATGTGTCTGTGAAGTACAAGTGTCTGTGTAGTACATGTGTCTGTGTAGAACATGTACCTGTGTAGTACATGTGTCAGTGTAGTACATGTGTCTGTGTAGAACATGTGCCTGTGTAGTACAAGTGCCTGTGTAGAACAAGTGTCTGTGTAGAACATATATCTGTGTAATACATGTGATTGTGTAGAACATGTGTCTGTGTAGAACATGTGTCTGTGTAGTACAAATGTCTGTGAAGAACATATGTCTGTGTAATAAATGAGTCTGTGTAGAACATGTGTCTGTGTAGAACAAGTGTCTGTGAAGTACAAGTGTCTGTGTAGAACATGTCTGTGTAGAACATATATCTGAGTAGTCAGGGCTTGAAATTTATAATAAAAGCTACTCATCCTATCTCTCTAACATTTTTAATTGAATGCTTCAAATCAAAAAATTATTAAGGTCAGTTTCTTAAAACTTACTCGTCCTGAACAAATGTTCACTCATCATGATGAGCGGACGAGTGGAATTTTCCAGCCCTGGAAGCACATGTGTCTGTGTTGTACAAGTGTCTGTGTAGAGCATATGTCTGTGTAATACATGTGTCTGTGTAATACATGTCAGTGAAATATATGTATCTGTGTGTACAAGGGTCTGTGTAAAATATATGTCTGTGAAATATGTGGGTCAGTGTAACACATGTGTCTGTGTACAACATGTGTCTGGCTTATACATGTGTCTGTGAAGTACAAGTGTATGTGTAGAACATATATTTGTGTAATACGTGTGTCTGTGTAGAACATGTGTACAGAAACAGTGTTATTACTATCACCATGTACAGATGTAAGGTTACTTCTATCACAATGTACAGATGCAGTGTTACTACTATCATAATGTACAGATGTTGTATTACTACTATCACAATGTACAGATGTAGTATAACCACTATCATGATGTACAGATGCAGTGTTACTACTATCACAATGTACAGATGTAGTATTACACATTTCATGATGTACGATGTACAGATATTGTATTACAACTATCACAATGTATAGATGTAGGGTTACTACTATCACAATGCACCGATATAAGGTTACTACTATCACAATGTACAGATGTAGGGCTACTACTATCTCAATGTACAGATGTAGTGTTACTACTATCATGATGGACAGATGTAGTATTACTATTATCATAATGTACAGATGTAGTATTACTACTATCATGATGTACAGATGTAGTATTAATACTATCACTATGTACAGATGTAGATGTAGGGCTACTAATATCACAATGTACAGATGTAAGGCTACTACTATCACAATGTACAGATGTAGGGCTACTACTATCACAATGTACAGATGTAGTGTTACTACTATCGCGATGTACAGATGTAGTATTACACATTTCATGATGTACGATGTACAGATATTGTATTACAACTATCACAATGTATAGATGTAGGGTTACTACTATCACAATGTACAGATGTAGGGCTACTACTATCACAATGTACAGATGTAGGGCTACTACTATCACAATGTACAGATGTAGGGCTACTACTATCACAATGTACAGATGTAGGGCTACTACTATCTCAATGTACAGATGTAGTGTTACTACTATCACAATGTACAGATGTAGGGTTACTACTATCACAATGTACAGATGTAGGGCTACTACTATCACAATGTACAGATGTAGGGTTACTACTATCACAATGTACAGATGTACGGTTACTACTATCTCAATGTACAGATGTAGGGCTACTACTATCACAATGTAGATGTAGGGTTACTACTATCACAATGTACAGATGTAGGGTTACTACTATCACAATGTACAGATGTAGGGTTACTACTATCTCAATGTACAGATGTAGGGTTACTACTATCGCAATGTACAGATGTAGGGTTACTACTATCGCAATGTACAGATGTAGGGTTACTACTATCGCAATGCACAGATGTAGGGTTACTACTATCACAATGTACAGATGTACGGTTACTACTATCTCAATGTACAGATGTAGGGCTACTACTATCACAATGTAGATGTAGGGTTACTACTATCACAATGTACAGATGTAGGGTTACTACTATCACAATGTACAGATGTAGGGTTACTACTATCTCAATGTACAGATGTAGGGTTACTACTATCGCAATGTACAGATGTAGGGTTACTACTATCGCAATGTACAGATGTAGGGTTACTACTATCGCAATGTACAGATGTAGGGTTACTACTATCGCAATGTACAGATGTAGGGTTACTACTATCGCAATGCACAGATGTAGGGTTACTACTATCGCAATGCACAGATGTAGGGTTACTACTATCACAATGTACAGATGTAGTGTTACTAATATCACAATGTACAGATGTAGTGTTACTATTATCATAATGTACAGATGTAGTATTACTAATATCATGATGTACAGATGTAGTATTAATACTATCACTATGTACAGATGTAGATGTAGGGCTATTACTATCACGATGTACAGATGTAGGGCTACTACTATCACAATGTACAGATGTAAGGTTACTACTATTATGATGTACAGATGCAGTATTACTACTATCACAATGTTACTACAGTTGATACTCACCAACTCGAACTCTGATATTTCGAATTTCCGGTTATCTCAAATTTGTAGTTCGGTCCCGTTTTTTCCCCTTCTATTTTTATATTAATTTACTCCTGATATATCAAATTCCAGTAATTCAAATTATTCACTATTTCAGTCTGTTTTTGGGTCCCTCCATCCTAAAATCTATTGATTTCTCACTCGTTATTTCGAATTTTTATCACCGCGTGAAGATGAAAGGCAAACCGTCGAAGGTGATAATTGCTGATCCCATACCTGTAATTTATCGCTTCATGTGTCTGTACTGGCAGGTAAGTTAATTGTGTCATCAAATTGTTATGATACAAACACGAGCGATATAAACCGATCCAGCTATTTTGAAACTTCGTCATTCTATTTTTAGATGGAACCTTCCGTATTAGGGGTGTTTGTAGTATGATAACAGGTTTAACTGTTACATAAACTATAAAATAAACTAGACATCAATATTTAGTGTGTTGTACTACTATCTGTTTCGATAGCGTAAGGCTAACGGTTTGAGCTGTCAATCCAAATGTTGGGAGTTCGAGCCTAATTAATGTTGAATTTTTTTTCAATTTATTTTCCATAAAAGTATCCCAGTGTATTGTTTCAATTCGTTTTTTAATTTTGTTAGTGTTGGTAGCAACCTCTTCTCTATATGCATTGCCTGTATACAGGTCTCACTTAAGAATGACCCCCCCCCACACTTACATGACGGTAGCCCAAAGAAATTGGAGCTGTGAAGCGGTTTTGTTTTGTTTTGTTAAAATACATAAACCTCATTTCTTTGTGCATATTGGAACATTGGAACATTTTCATTATTTCTGCCAAGTTTGGATGACATTGGGAACTGTTTGGTAAAACCATCAAAATTGTGAAAAAGCAACCTGGTCAGCCTCAAGTTTTTTTCCCGCATATTTAACCCAACAGAGGACTATATATGGGAACAATGCACTTTTAGAACCATTAATAATGTATCAAGTGTTTAAGAAGTGCATGTCTCTATATGTAGAACAGTACAAAATTAATTCTCACCACACCAAGTCAAAATCATCTAAAATAATTCTGTCTGGTCGTGGCTTCCGAGGAGCCTCCGATGCCGGTGTCGACTTGCTGCTGTGGATTACAGCTGACGTAATATGTACGTGTGCATATGAATATAACATTGTAAGTAAATTTCCCCCGCGAACGTTGATTTTAACAAAAAATGGTTGCACTTTATTAATTATGTAGTTGTTTGAACGGAAAATAGTATAACACAGTTAATATTATATATCAAGGCACTCTGATATCAGTATGGCAAATAAAAATTCTACATTGATACGGCTCGAACTCGCGACATTTGGGTTGACAGTTAAAACCGTTACCACTACGCTATCGGAACAGACAGTAGTACAAACACTTAATATTGATATCTAGTTTATTTTATAAGTTATGTAACAGATAAATCTGCTATCATACTACAAACACCCCTAATACGGAAGGCTCCATCTAAAAATAGAATGACGTAGTTTCAAGATAGCTGATTCGGTTTGTACACACGCTAATTATACAAACAACGCCGAAGTGTTAGAAGACGTTTTTGACATGTGCTATTTTTGTCTTATTTCTTATTTGTAAAATTGTTGTAACCATTGCTTGTATATAACCTGTGTTTATATTTCAGTTGCATATTCTATTTATTTGATATTCATGTAATTAAAAAGTATAAAAATTAAAAGTATATTTTGTTATCTATTATATCACACTCAAAAATATAAAATGTTCATGCACTGTGCAAATAGGCATTTAGCTTACACACGGATAACAACACACAACATACGGAAATAACGCATGTAAACAGTAGAATTTACCACGATTTACATGTAAGATAAATCCACAGTATACATCAATATAACCAAAGTTTATATCATGTGTAAGTATAACCACAACATGTTATAGTTAAAAAAACAAACAAAAACAAATAGAGGTATTTATAGATACAACATGTATATTTTCAACGATTGATGAAGTGGGTGGGGTAACGGTAAAAAGTTGAACAAAAATAGACTCCTGATAAATCGAACTTCGGATATTTCAAATTATTTTTACGATCCCACGGAATTCGAAATAACGAGTTTTGACTGTACTATCATAATGTACAGATGTATTATTACTACTATCACAATGTTATTTCTGTCACAATTTAAAGATGTATTATAACTACTATCACAATGTACAGATGCAGTATTACTACTATCCCAATGTTACTACCATCACAATGTACAGATGTAGTATTACTACTATCACAATGTTATTTCTGTCACAATTTACAGATGTATTATTACTACTATCAAAATGTGCAGATGCAGTATTACTACTATCACGATGTACAGATGCAGTATTACTACTATCACAATGTTACTACCATCACAATGTACAGATGTAGTATTACTACTATCACAATGTTATTTCTGTCACAATTTACAGATGCAGTATTTATTACTACTATCACAATGTACAGATGTATTATTACTACTATCATGATGTACAGATACAGTATTACTACTATCATGATGTACAGATGCAGTATTACTACTATCACGATGTACAGATGCAGTATAACTATTATCACGATGTACAGATGCAGTATTACTACTATCACAATGTATAGATGCAGTATTACTACTATCACAATGTTACTACCATCACAATGTACAGATTTAGTATTACTACTATCACAATGTTACTTCTGTCACAATTTACAAATGCATGTATTACTACTATCACAATATACATATGTATTATTACTACTATCACAATGTACAAATACAGTATTACTACTGTTACGATGTCCAGATGCAGTATTATTACTATCACGATGTACAGATGCAGTATTACTACTATCACAATGTACAGATGCAGTATTACTACTATCTATATGTACAGATGCAGTATTACTACTATCACAATGTACAGATGCAGTATCACTACTATCTATATGTACAGATACAGTATTACTACTATCACAATGTACAGATGCAGTATTACTACTATCACAATGTACAAATACAGTATTACTACTGTTACGATGTCCAGATGCAGTATTATTACTATCACGATGTACAGATGCAGTATTACTACTGTTACGATGTCCAGATGCAGTATTATTACTATCACGATGTACAGATGCAGTATTACTACTGTTACGATGTCCAGATGCAGTATTATTACTATCACGATGTACAGATGCAGTATTACTACTATCACAATGTACAGATGCAGTATTACTACTATCTATATGTACAGATGCAGTATTACTACTATCACAATGTACAGATGCAGTATCACTACTATCTATATGTACAGATACAGTATTACTACTATCACAATGTACAGATGCAGTATTACTACTATCACAATGTACAAATACAGTATTACTACTGTTACGATGTCCAGATGCAGTATTATTACTATCACGATGTACAGATGCAGTATTACTACTGTTACGATGTCCAGATGCAGTATTATTACTATCACGATGTACAGATGCAGTATTACTACTGTTACGATGTCCAGATGCAGTATTATTACTATCACGATGTACAGATGCAGTATTATTACTATCACGATGTCCAGATGCAGTATTATTACTATCACGATGTACAGATGCAGTATTATTACTATCACGATGTACAGATGCAGTATTATTACTATCACGATGTCCAGATGCAGTATTATTACTATCACGATGTCCAGATGCAGTATTATTACTATCACGATGTCCAGATGCAGTATTATTACTATCACGATGTACAGATGCAGTATTACTACTATCACAATGTACAGATGCAGTATTACTACTATCTATATGTACAGATGCAGTATTACTACTATCACAATGTACAGATGCATTATTACTACTATCTATATGTACAGATGCAGTATTACTACTATCACGATGTACAGATGCAGTATTACTACTTTCATGATGTACAGATGCAGTATTACTACTTTCACGATGTACAGATGTATTACTACTTTGTTGCATTATCATGCATTTATATAACTGCACTCAGAAGTATGAGAATCATAATTTTAAAAACAACAGACATTACATGGTATTTGAAAAACCTCGAACCTTTTGTACTAAGATTTTGTGTAACTGACCAACCACACTATTGAGGACTACTTGATGGATCTTGGTGGCCAGAGCCTGTGAACAAGGTTGCTTCACTTTATGAAAATCTTCCACCATTTCATCCTCTGCTTCATTGATCTCAGGAACATCTGCATCCTCAGCAATTGTGTCAGGATTCAAATGTGTGTTTGAGGATTCTGAAAAGTAAGCCGATGTTATAGACAAAGGAAAAGGAAGGTGATAGTCACAAAGCATCATGCTGAAATTTAAAACTCCTTCATTAAACACTAATACATTGTTATTTATATCATGGGATTTTTAAAGACCAAGCTTATGTTAATTAACATAAAAGTTGGGAGTGAAGTTGTAACTGTTAAGAAATGATAATGTTAATTGACAATATTCAAACTTCAGTAAATGCTCATGTTACATTCATTTGCAAGTCTGGGGTTGTTAGTTAAATAAACAAACTGCAAATTATTTAAAACTAGACCTATCACTGTAGTGATGAATACCCCCGAACGCCGCCATGACAGAAAATGGTTAAGCATTGTATGAAGTTTTATTAAATTATATCCAATAGCTTTAAAGTTATGCTCCAGACAAAAAAAAATCTTAATAAAAGAGAATGTTATGGATTGAGCTGTTTGTATTGTTAATTTTTTTATGGTTTTGTTAAAATTAAAAACGGTCTTTTTAATTATTGTGCAGTGTACAAGCTTTCATGGCAATCAATAAATGTTATACTTTTTCGAGTTATGTTGAGGGACAACAATTTTATGGATAAGAAACAAACAAGAGCACTAGGAATACAATATCGAACCTGCTTTGCTCGAACTCCATGTATTCATCAACTTGGTTCTTTCATGAACTTTATTAAACTGTTATCACTGATGGCTTTAAAAGTACTTTAAAAGTACTGCACCAGACAAGGGAAATATATCAAAGGGCAATAACTCTGTTATTAGCAAGAATAGAGTTGTGTTTCTTGTACACTGCACTTCCTCTCATTATATTCTACCATTGTATGAAGTTTGATGAAATTCCATCCAGTACTTTAAAAGTAATGCTCCGGACAAGGGAAATATATCGAAGGGCAATAACTCTGTAATTAGCAAGAATAGAGTTATGTTTCCTGTACACTGTACTTCCTGTCATTATATTCTACCATTGTATGAAGTTTGATGAAATTCCATCCAGTACTTTAAAAGTAATGCTCCGGACAAGGGAAATATATCAAAGGGCAATAACTCTGTAATTAGCAATAATAGAGTTATGTTTCTTGTACACTGCACTTCCTCTCATTATATTCTACCATTGTATGAAGCTTGATGAAATTCCATCAGGTACTTTTCAAGTTATGCTCCGGACAAGAAAAAATATCAAAGGGCAATAACTCTGTAATTAGCAATAATAGAGTTATGTTTCTTGTACACTGCACTTCCTCTCATTATATTCTACCATTGTATGAAGCTTGATGAAATTCCATCAGGTACTTTTCAAGTTATGCTCCGGACAAGAAAGAATATCAAAGGGCAATAACTCTGAAATTAGCAAGAATAAAGTTATGTTTCTTGTACACTGCACTTCCTCTCATTATATTCTACCATTGTATGAAGTTTGATGAAATTCCATTCAGTACTTTAAAAGTAATGCTCCAGACAAGGGAAATATATCAAAGGGCAATAACTCTGTTATTAGCAAGAATAGAGTTATGTTTCTTGTACACTGCACTTCCTGTCATTATATTCTACCATTGTATGAAGTTTGATGAAATTCCATCCAGTACTTTAAAAGTAATGCTCCGGACAAGGGAAATATATCAAAGGGCAATAACTCTGTAATTAGCAAGAATAGAGTTATGTTTCCTGTACACTGCACTTCCTCTCATTATATTCTACCATTGTATGAAGCTTGATGAAATTCCATCCAGTACTTTTCAAGTTATGCTCCGGACAAGAAAAAATATCAAAGGGCAATAACTCTGTAATTAACAAGAATAGAGTTATGTTTCTTGTACACTGCACTTCCTCTCATTATATTCTAACATTGTATGACGTTTGATGAAATTCCATCCAGTACTTTTCAAGTGATGCTCCGGACAAGGAAAATTGCAAAGGACAGACCGACAGACCGACAGACCGACGGACCGACAGACCGACCTCAGGGTGACTCAAGTATACCCCCTCAAAACTTCGTTTGTCGGGGGTATAAATATAAAATACAATCTACAATAATATATCATAATTATAAACCCCCGATATTTAATTCCCCCACTCACCCCATCTTGTGGAACTGTATTTTTTCCTCACTACGATTTTCTACTAAATAATGTGTAAAGTAATGGCAACTTACTCTATGTGAAATCAGTTTCCCAAAACCAATAATCTTTATTATAAAGATTTTTTTTTTTCAATTGATTGATATTTGATGCTTGTGACCTGACAAATCTGTCACAAAGATAATTAGTGTGACATTATCAACTGGTTTTCATGAGCAATAAATTCACATTTTCTAAACTTTTACCAGCAGAATTGAGAGGGTGAGATCATTTGTTAAATACAACAGATATTCTTAGAAGTTATACATCACATTTCCATCAGGTCACTGTAAAGTTATGCATCAAAACAACAGAAAAAAATTATAATTGTAACTAACAGCGAAACAATTTTCCAAACTGTTAAAGCCTATTGTATATATAATAATATCAGAATGTAAAATTTATATAATGTGCAAACAGTTATTTAACAGTATTTTATACTATAAAATGAAAGAAAACAGATAAAACAATGTTTAATTTATGGATATGAAAACAATTATAGCTGGATGCAGCGAGCCAACACAACCAGTGCAGCTGTATGCAGGGAGCCAACAAGGCCCATGAAGCTGGATGCAGGGAGCCAACACAGCCTGTGCAGGGATCAAATTTGGCATATTTCTTCACTAGACTTTTTCTGAACACAATTTGATTGTATCTAGAACTATTATGTTTAGCATAAATATTAAGCATTCACACATCTCATTCTGGGACTCACATTGAAATTAATCCAATTATCATTCTCATTTTTCTTTTAATGCCATGGCACTTAATTACACAAAAGTTAGTTTCTTCCTACTCATCTTCACCTTTCCATTTTAGAAACGGTATTATTTTTGTTTCCATGTTAAGTTGCAGACGACGATACATGTGTGAATATTGATACAAAAGGTGTTTCCCATACTACAGCCAATAATATGTCCTAAATAAACAAATTTTAATATAGAACAGTGTCAGCCAACCGAAGTCGCCAATCTCAGTAATGATGACATCATTTTATAATACATTTGAAATGCTCGCTGATCATCTAAATAATTATTGAAATTTTTACTTCTGTTTTTACGATTTCCTTATTTTTTTTTTTTACTTTAGCACTCGCAGAATTTTCGAGTTACTGAAATATGTACTCGCTTTCTGCAAAAGTAACTCGCACATTGTGAGTATGCAAGCTTAAATTTGATCCCTGTTGTGACATTTTATAATGTCTGTAAGAACCATGAAGTGTCAATATGTTTTGCACTTTTTTGCGTAAGTAAATATATTCCTTTTTACTCGATATTTGTCTGTCAATATTTTGGATATCTCAACCCCAGTTTAAGTTGCCAATTGATTATTTACCACCTTTAATTGAATGTTTGTCTCAATACAATAATTGTTGACATAATATTGTTGTTGTTTTTTCTTCCATGTCATGTGAAAATCTATGAATGCTATATTTCACAGTTTGTTTAAGATGCGTGACTAATTACAGATCTACGATATCATGTCATCCAATTGAGAAATTGCATGTAAATTGTTTAAATATCATTTGATTTATTTAATCAGCCTCAACTTAAATCTTACATGCCAAGCATTTCAAAGAAGAACCACATATCAGCATTTATTATGACAGTGTAAATCTACTACACAGATCATAATATGAAAGCAAAAGTACAATTGACGTTTGACCGACAACAATTATCAGGCAATGAAAATAAATATTGATCCTGCTCCTGCTAATCAGCCTGCTATGTAACTCCAGTAGTAACTTCAGGTGTGGTGTATATAAAGTTATATACATAATATACAGTATTAAAACTTGTTTCACCTTCAGCCTACCCTGTAACTTCAGAAGTAACTTCAGGTGTCGTGTACATAAAGTTATATACATAATATATAGTATTAAAACTTGTTTCACCTTCAGCCTGCTCTGTCACTTCAGAAGTAACTTAAGGTGTGGTGTACATAAAGTTATATACATAATATACAGTATTAAAACTTGTTTCGCCTTCAGCCTGCCCTGTCACTTCAGAAGTAACTTCAGGTGTGGTGTACATGAAGTTATATATATAATATACAGTATCTTAACTTGTTTCACCTTCAGCCTGCCCTGTAACTTCAGAAGTAACTTAAGGTGTGGTGTACATAAAGTTATATACATAATATACAGTATCAAAACTTGTTTCACCTTCAGCCTGCCCTGTAACTTCAGAAGTAACTTCAGGTGTGGTGTACATACATAATATACATTATTAAAACTTGTTTCACCTTCAGCCTGCCCTGTAACTTCAGAAGTAACTTCAGGTGTGGTGTACATAAAGTTACATACATAATATACAGTATTAAAACTTGTTTCACCTTCAACCTGCCCTGTAACTTCAGAAGTAACTTCAGGTGTGGTGTACATAAAGTTATATACATAATATACAGTATTAAAACTTGTTTCACCTTCAGCCTGCTCTGTAACTTCAGAAGTAACTTCAGGTGTGGTGTACATAAAGTTATATACATAATATACAGTATCTAAACTTGTTTCACCTTCAGCCTGCTCTGTAACTTCAGGTGTGGTATACATAAAGTTATATACATAACATACAGTATCTAAACTTGTTTCACCTTCAGCCTGCCCTGTAACTTCAGTAGTAACTTAAGGTGTGGTGTACATAAAGTTACATACATAATATACAGTATTAAAACTTGTTTCACCTTCAGCCTGCCCTGTAACTTCAGTAGTAACTTAAGGTGTTTTGTACATAAAGTTATATACATAATATACAGTATCTAAACTTGTTTCACCTTCAGCCTGCTCTGTAACTTCAGATGTGGTATACATAAAGTTATATACATAGTATACAGTATCTAAACTTGTTTCACCTTCAGCCTGCCCTGTAACTTCAGAAGTAACTTAAGGTGTGGTGTACATAAAGTTATATACATAATATACAGTATTAAAACTTGTTTCACCTTCAGCCTGCTCTGTAACTTCAGAAGTAACTTCAGGTGTGGTATACATAAAGTTATATACATAATATACAGTATTAAAACATGTTTCACCTTCAGCCTGCTCTGTAACTTCAGAAGTAACTTAAGGTGTGGTGTACATAAAGTTATATACATAATATACAGTATTAAAACTTGTTTCACCTTCAGCCTGCTCTGTTACTTCAGAAGTAACTTCAGGTGTGGTGTATATAAAGTTATATACATAATATACAGTATTTAAACTTGTTTCACCTTCAGCCTGCCCTGTAACTTCAGGTGTGGTATACATAAAGTTATATACATAACATACAGTATCTAAACTTGTTTCACCTTCAGCCTGCCCTGTAACTTCAGAAGTAACTTCAGGTGTGGTGTACATAAAGTTATATACATAATATACAGTATTAAAACTTGTTTCACCTTCAGCCTGCCCTGTAACATTAGGTGTGGTGTACATACATAATATACAGTATTAAAATTTGTTTCACCTTCAGCCTGCCCTGTAACTTCAGAAGTAACTTCAGGTGTGGTGTACATAAAGTTACATACATAATATACAGTATTAAAACTTGTTTCACCTTCAGCCTGCCCTGTAACTTCAGAAGTAACTTCAGGTGTGGTGTACATAAAGTTATATACATAATATACAGTATTAAAACTTGTTTCACCTTCAGCCTGCTCTGTAACTTCAGGTGTGGTGTACATAAAGTTATATACATAATATACAGTATTAAAACTTGTTTCACCTTCAGCCTGCTCTGTAACTTCAGAAGTAACTTAAGGTGTGGTGTACATAAAGTTATATACATAATATACAGTATCTAACCTTGTTTCAACTTTAGCCTGCTCTGTAACTTCAGGTGTGGTATACATAAAGTTATATACATAATATACAGTATTAAAACTTTTTTCACCTTCAGCCTGCTCTGTAACTTCAGAAGTAACTTCAGGTGTGGTGTATATAAAGTTATATACATAATATACAGTATTAAAACATGTTTCACCTTCAGCCTGCTCTGTAACTTCAGGTGTGGTATACATAAAGTTATATACATAATATACAGTATTAAAACTTGTTTCACCTTCAGCCTGCTCTGTAACTTCAGAAGTAACTTAAGGTGTGGTGTACATAAAGTTATATACATAATATACAGTATTAAAACTTGTTTCACCTTCAGCCTGCTCTGTAACTTCAGAAGTAACTTCAGGTGTGGTGTACATAAAGTTATATACATAATATACAGTATTAAAACTTGTTCACCTTCAGCTTGCTCTGTCACTTCAGAAGTAACTTCAGGTGAGGTGTACATAAAGTTATATACATAATATACAGTATTAAAACTTGTTTCACCTGCAGCCTGCTCTGTAACTTCAGAAGTAACTTCAGGTGTGGTGTACATAAAGTTATATACATAATATACAGTATTAAAACTTGTTTCACCTTCAGCTTGCTCTGTCACTTCAGAAATAACTTCAGGTGTGGTGTAAATAAAGTTATATACATAATATACAGTATTAAAACTTGTTTCACCTTCAGCCTGCTCTGTAACTTCAGAAGTAACTTCAGGTGTGGTGTACATAAAGTTATATACATAATATACAGTATCTAAACTTGTTTCACCTTCAGCCTGCTCTGTCACTTCAGAAGTAACTTCAGGTGTGGTGTACATAAAGTTATATACATAATATACAGTATTAAAACTTGTTTCACCTTCAGCCTGCTCTGTCACTTCAGAAGTAACTTCAGGTGTGGTGTACATAAAGTTATATACATAATATACAGTATTAAAACTTGTTTCACCTTCAGCCTGCTCTGTAACTTCAGAAGTAACTTCAGGTGTGGTGTACATAAAGTTATATACATAATATACAGTATTAAAACTTGTTTCACCTTCAGCCTGCTCTGTAACTTCAGAAGTAACTTCAGGTGTGGTGTACATAAAGTTATATACATAATATACAGTATCTAAACTTGTTTCACCTTCAGCCTGCTCTGTAACTTCAGGTGTGGTATACATAAAGTTATATACATAGTATACAGTATCTAAACTTGTTTCACCTTCAGCCTACCCTGTAACTTCAGAAGTAACTTCAGGTGTGATGTACATAAAGTTATATACATAATATACAGTAGTAAAACATGTTTCACCTTCAGCCTGCTCTGTAACTTCAGAAGTAACTTCAGGTGTGGTGTACATAAAGTTATATACATAATATACAGTAGTAAAACATGTTTCACCTTCAGCCTGCTCTGTAACTTCAGAAGTAACTTCAGGTGTGGTGTACATAAAGTTATATACATAATATACAGCACTAAAACTTGTTTCACCTTCAGCTTGCTCTGTCACTTCAGAAGTAACTTCAGGTGTGGTGTACATAAAGTTATATACATAATATACAGTATTAAAACTTGTTTCACCTTCAGGCTGCTCTGTAACTTCAGAAGTAACTTCAGGTGTGGTGTACATAAAGTTATATACATAATATACAGTATCTAAACTTGTTTCACCTTCAGCCTGCTCTGTAACTTCAGGTGTGGTATACATAAAGTTATATACATAATATACAGTATTTAAACTTGTTTCGCCTTCAGCCTACCCTGTAACTTCAGAAGTAACTTCAGGTGTGATGTACATAAAGTTATATACATAGTATACAGTATCTAAACTTGTTTCACCTTCAGCCTGCCCTGTAACTTCAGAAGTAACTTCAGGTGTGATGTACATAAAGTTATATACATAATATACAGTATCTAAACTTGTTTCACCTTCAGCCTGCTCTGTCACTTCAGAAGTAACTTCAGGTGTGGTGTACATAAAGTTATATACATAATATACAGTATTTAAACTTGTTTCACCTTCAGCCTGCTCTGTAACTTCAGGTGTGGTATACATAAAGTTATATACATAATATACAGTATTAAAACTTGTTTCACCTTCAGCCTGCTCTGTAACTTCAGAAGTAACTTAAGGTGTGGTGTACATAAAGTTATATACATAATATACAGTATCTAACCTTGTTTCAACTTTAGCCTGCTCTGTAACTTCAGGTGTGGTATACATCAAGTTATATACATAATATACAGCATTAAAACTTGTTTCACCTTCAGCTTGCACTGTCACTTCAGAAGTAACTTCAGGTGTGGTATACATAAAGTTATATACATAATATACAGTATCTAAACTTGTTTCACCTTCAGCCTGCCCTGTAACTTCAGGTGTGGTGTACATAAAGTTACATACATAATATACAGTATTAAAACTTGTTTCACCTTCAGCCTGCCCTGTAACTTCAGAAGTAACTTAAGGTGTTTTGTACATAAAGTTATATACATAATATACAGCACTAAAACTTGTTTCACCTTCAGCTTGCTCTGTCACTTCAGAAGTAGCTTCAGGTGTGGTGTACATAAAGTTATATACATCATATACAGTATCTAAACTTGTTTCACCTTCAGCCTGCTCTGTAACTTCAGGTGTGGTATACATAAAGTTATATACATAATATACAGTATCTAAACTTGTTTCACCTTCAGCCTACCCTGTAACTTCAGAAGTAACTTCAAGTGTGATGTACATAAAGTTATATACATAGTATACAGTATCTTAACTTGTTTCACCTTCAGCCTGCCCTGTAACTTCAGAAGTAACTTCAGGTGTGATGTACATAAAGTTATATACATAATATACAGTATCTAAACTTGTTTCACCTTCAGCCTGCTCTGTAACTTTAGTAGTAACTTAAGGTGTGGTGTACATAAAGTTACATACATAATATACAGTATTAAAACTTGTTTCACCTTCAGCCTGCCCTGTAACTTCAGTAGTAACTTAAGGTGTGGTGTACATAAAGTTATATACATAATATACAGTATCTAAATTTGTTTCACCTTCAGCCTGCTCTGTAACTTCAGATGTGGTATACATAAAGTTATATACATAATATACAGTATTAAAACTTGTTTCACCTTCAGCCTGCCCTGTAACTTCAGAAGTAACTTAAGGTGTAGTGTACATAAAGTTATATACATAATATACAGTATTAAAACTTGTTTCACCTTCAGCCTGCTCTGTAACTTCAGAAGTAACTTCAGGTGTGGTGTACATAAAATTATATACATAATATACAGTATTAAAACATGTTTCACCTTCAGCCTGCCCTGTAACTTCAGAAGTAACTTCAGGTGTGGTGTACATAAAGTTACATATATAATATACAGTATTAAAACTTGTTTCACCTTCAGCCTGCCCTGTAACTTCAGAAGTAACTTCAGGTGTGATGTACATAAAGTTATATACATAATATACAGTATTAAAACTTGTTTCACCTTCAGCCTGCTCTGTCACTTCAGAAGTAACTTCATGTGTGATGTACATAAAGTTATATACATAATATACAGTAGTAAAACATGTTTCACCTTCAGCCTGCTCTGTAACTTCAGAAGTAACTTCAGGTGTGGTGTACATAAAGTTATATACATAATATACAGTATTAAAACTTGTTTCACCTTCGGCCTGCTCTGTAACTTCAGAAGTAACTTAAGGTGTGGTGTACATAAAGTTATATACATAATATACAGTATTAAAACTTGTTTCACCTTCAGCATGCCCTGTAACTTCAGAAGTAACTTCAGGTGTGGTGTACATAAAGTTATATACATAATATACAGTATTAAAACTTGTTTCACCTTCAGCCTGCCCTGTAACTTCAGAAGTAACTTCAGGTGTGATGTACATAAAGTTATATACATGATATACAGTATTAAAACTTGTTTCGTCTTCAGCCTGCTCTGTCACTTCAGGTGTGATGTACATAAAGTTTTATACATAATATACAGTATTAAAACTTGTTTCACCTTCATCCTGCTCTGTAACTTCAGGTGTGGTGTACATAAAGTTATATACATAATATACAGTATCTAAACTTGTTTCACCTTCAGCCTGCTCTATAACTTCAGGTGTAACTTCAGGTGTGGTGTACATAAAGTTATATACATAATATACAGTATCTAAACTTGTTTCACCTTCAGCCTGCCCTGTAACTTCAGGTGTAACTTCAGGTGTGGTGTACATAAAGTTATATACATAATATACAGTATTAAAACTTGTTTCACCTTCAGCCTGCTCTGTCACTTCAGTAGTAACTTCAGGTGTGGTGTACATAACGTTATATACATAATATACAGTATTTAAGCTAGTTTCACCTTCAACCTGCCCTGTAACTTCAGTAGTAACTTAAGGTGTGGTGTACATTAAGTTACATACATAATATACAGTATTAAAACTTGTTTCACCTTCAACCTGCTCTGTAACTTCAGGTGTGGTGTACATAAAGTTATATACATAAAATACAGTGTTTAAAAATAGTTTCACCTTCAGCCTGCTCTGTAACTTCAGTAGTAACTTCAGGTGTTAGCTTCATGTCACACTTCGAATTAACCAAGTCAAAATGGAAGGCATCTAGCACAGAAACAATCACT
Organism: Panopea generosa; assembly: GCA_029582155.1. Taxonomy (NCBI): domain Eukaryota; kingdom Metazoa; phylum Mollusca; class Bivalvia; order Adapedonta; family Hiatellidae; genus Panopea; species Panopea generosa. Next base: position 57,327,176 of record CM055898.1, on the reverse strand, counting down.
CTGAAATTATCAAATGAAGTATATGATATTAAAACGTAACACTTGAGTATTTCAAGCAATATATAAGTTCCCTACCAATTTTCAAGTTTATCAAATGTAGGTTAGATCATTTTTATGTTACATGATCCTGGTTGTATCTGTAACTTAACCATTTTTGTTGCCGTAGCAACCACAATTTTTCTCTTAGAAAGAGGGTGGTGGGGGCGTCCTTGAAATGGGGTAAAGTATTTAATTTAAAACAACTTCTTTTTAAAATATATGCAGGGTAGGGGACAAAAATTATTTTGTATGCAACTCGTCCTGCAGGAAGAGTGACTTGCTAAATGCATTTGTGCTGCTGTCTTACAAACAGGTATAAAATAATCAACAAAACACTACTGTTGTGACAATAAACTTCTTCTTTCAAAACTTAACAGAATGCATTTGAAAATGTAGATTTCTAAAGAAGAATGTTACCTAAAAATAAATATAGATATATTTTTGCTTATACTCTTAATGTATGTTTATCGAAAAAAAATAACTATATTTCTCAAACTTTTTTGTTGAATAATATATATTTTATCTTTTCTGTCTTTTAAAGTTATTATTAATTTAAAGAACACACTTTCGCAGTAAATTCTTAGTCCTGTTATTGCAAGAATAATTAAAGGAGCCACACTCTGAACAAAAAAAATATGCCAAGTTTTAATGCAACCCAACATCCTGGCAATTTGAAACAAACAAAGGAGGAAATTTTTTTGTATACGCAAATAAACCAATTTAACTGTGTTTTCAATCATTCATTTTTTTATGTTTTCTTATAAGATATATAGACAAACTTTTTTCCGAAATCTTTGTTTTATTTACTTGCGAAATGTCCTTGATATACCAACAGCATGAGCCCTGAAAACAATACATATTGTAGTCACAATATGCAGTTTTCAGTTTTCGATTTCGCTTTACAGTGATGATGAACAGTTTCAGTGCAGATGAACAGTTACAGTGATGATGAACAGTTTCAGTGAAGATGAACAGTTACAGTGAAGATGAAGTTTCAGTGAAGATGAACAGTTTCAATAATGAAAATGAACAGACAAAATCTGTGCACTGAAAAATGAAAATTACAACAATTCATTGGCCATATTATAGATGATATCTATCAACAATTATGAATACTTTATGATTATATAGTTGCTGTACTGTAAATTATAATGACAATAGATAACAGACAGAATGACAGCAGAAAGACATAGAAACAATCATAACAGATTACCTCCAGTGAGCTAATAAATTCTTGACAGATTACAGACATACAGCATTAAGAAATGCTTACCTAAGGAGAGAGAACAAATACTTATATGTATGAGGAAAAATTTATGGTTATAAACTGAATGATAAATTCAACTACCTAACAAGCAGTTTTTGAATATCTAACTTCTTGACTACAAGTTGAAGGTAGTATTTCAGCTGATGGAGGTAGTGTTTCCATGGTAACTGACGACAGATAACGCCTATAGCTTCCACTGCTGCCTCCTGGAGACCAGAATGCTTTCTATAGATGTCATCATTCAAGAATGATGACACTATAGGAAGAAAGTAGGAGAGAAGAGTGTCATTGCTGACCTTGACCGTTGTTAGGTGCTTGATTAGACGTCGCACTGCACGACATCGTTTGTGTATCTGCAAAATGAGAACAAGATATTAAGGGGACACTGAAGTTATGCTTACGCAGCAACTCAACCTTTACATGTTTAAATCATGATCTGCACAGAAATGTCAAGTTCAAATTCAACAACTCTTTAAGGACAATCTTCAGTTTTCAAGATGAAACATCTTACAAAGTTTTCAATGTAGTCCACTTGTCAAGTTAATGTTGTGTTTGTCACTTTTCAGTTAATTCACAGTGAGCGGTTCACAACACAATCACCATTTTATCTTTGATAATTCCCATGGATATATGGGTCTCTATGGATACCATGATGGTAATAAAAGATAGCTGCAGAAAACTACCAAGCACCTTATGGAACAGCCAATCTCCCGAAAATTACTGAAAATATGTCTAATCAACAAGTACTGAATGCTGAACTTTTGTGATACTTTTTTCAACATCTAATTTTTATATTTTTATTGACAAACAGCTCATTTGATGAAATCCATGCCTGTTTCAAGCATTCAAGTCCATTTTCAAGCTGTTTCAAGGACAAGTCCAAAGCCACCATCTGAAAATCAAGTATTTTTCAAGCCTTCAGCTCGTGAATATATAACAATATAAAAACATGAACTCCAAGTAATCTTAAACTTCATTTTTATGAAAGAACTAAAATTTTCCATGTCATGATAGTTTCAAAAATATGAGTAAAATTAATATTCTTGGACTACAGTTGTTAAAAAACAACAGGCTAAACTTAATCTTGAAGCTTATCTCAATATCTATCAAAAGTCAAAGCAGTCGACAATCATAAGAAGTGTATCTCAAACAAAACAACAAAACTTTTCGTTAAACCTGAAGTCTTCTATTTTTAACTAGACTGGTGCAAATATTCAAACTCTGTTCAATTCACTATAATTTTAACGCTCACCATTAAACAGGATAATTGTATGCTGTTTAATGTAATAAAGAATTATATCTGAAAATATAGATATCACTAATTTTTACAATTAAGAATTTCATTTTTCTTATAATTATTAATAATGATTATCAGTTTATTGATTAAAAATAACACAAAACAAATTTAAAACTTTGGGACAAAAAAATTGTGCAAGTGTTCAATGACGCCAATTTGACTCCGCCCACTTGTACTTTCCTCGTCCTTTGCTGCTGTCAAATTATCACTCTGTTAATTGAAACTAACTGACATCCTTTGATCCTGAATTATAAGAGTGCGGATACCGTTTGACAAGTGGTAATAGTAATACGTTTGCGTAGGTGTTGAGAACCTGGTGGGTGAGAAGGGGTTGAGAACGTGCTATTGTTGCTCGACAGCGACATCGAAGGAGATGACTTTGAGGGTTTTGATGAGTCAGACATCAGAGACTGCTGAATATTGCAGATACAGGAGAGGGTGATGGTCCTTTTTAGGACCCAAATATTTCTCGAAAGATGCACTTAAAAAATTGTTAATAGTTTGTTTTAATATTCCCTTTTATCTTAACCAAATACACATGAAAATAATTATGGTAAGACCATTTTGTACTTGCAAGTTTTATTGTCTCTAACACGCTATAAATAACATTAAAATGTTTTACATACGTTTTTTACAAAATTATTGGTACACCAGTCTAGATTTTGTTGCTCCTTAAATAACCAATCAAAATTCATCTTTCACTTTGGTCCGGATTTCAAAATGGCAAATGAAGTTAACAACTGATTCATGCCTGTGGATAATTGACGTATACTACTTTTTTCGCCAGTTTTGGCCTCAAAATCACCTGTGGATTATACTCAAGTGTAGATTATACTTGGGAAATAAGGTAACTGATCAGTAATTCTAATATTCAAATCAGCTGCACTGCAGATTAAAATAATAAAATTTCTAATTCAATTCAGTATTAGAATGGTCACTAGATATTAGCAGATATAAATGCGGATCCTTCCAAAAAAAAAACCCAGCTGGGGCAAGGTATTTGGGTACCAAAAAAAAAAAAAAAAAGTTCTGCTAGGGAAATTTACCGAAAAACATATTTCTTGTTACAGATTTCCAAGCCAGATCACCAAAGTCATAATACATAGATACAATCATAGTTTACCTGAATATGTTTGATGTTCTCATAGAAGTCTGCATCGATATCTTTATCTCTGATTGCCTTCAATTCTGCAAACCTGCACTGGTCGCCAAATGTCTCCACCAAGGAAATTAAAACAGTGATAAATTCATGGCGCACAGTCTGCAACATGTATAAAAGTCACTACACTAATTTAAGTCTGCACAATTCAGAATATGTTGTAGAACAGCAGACTAAAATAAAACTAGAAATGTGTACATAAGACATGCATGCCTCTGTTGGATGTTAGTAAATTTTACCAAAAATCAAGTAAAAAAAAGACCAATAACTCTTGTAAAATTTTACCCAGGTTGACAAATATTGAACTTTGGCCTGTATTTTATAATTTCATACACTTGAATCCCATCAATACATGGTAGCCGGGATCCATGGAATGAAACCAAGATATACGCGGAACCGCGTTACAAATATCTCAAGGTGCACTATGCTATATCATTTGGCAATACTGTTTCAAGTCGAAGTATTGTAAACAAAAACACTATAATGTGGGATCAATATGACAGGCCATTGTTTGTCAGCGTTAATCAATTAAAAGAGATGTTGTTTATAACAATAAGAACTTGTTATCATTTCAGCCTGAATTATCAAGGTGTAATTGATACACAAATATATGGTCACAGTTTAGAAAAACGTAACAAACTCGCAAACACTTAGCGATTTAGTTGAGATTTTCAATCAATTCATCACTTATTATACTGTGAGTTTTTAATGAATCTAATTGAAATATCAATTTTAAATTTGTGAGCCATAGCAAAACCGTGTTATAATGATTTTCGTGTTATAAAACAGTACATTAGTGTATATATAAAGTAACACAACATTTATTATTTAAATACAAAGACCTCTTCCAAAGTCACAGGCCGTAATTCGTTCAAGTACACGTCGAATAATACAATTATGTTTGCGTTCATCAGCTATAGATATCGCATTGACTCTGCTTTATATATATAATTACTAAAAGCACAATAAAAACATTGCCTTTTAATGTTTTTTACTTGTATACATGTATTTATTTGTTTTTTTATTAAATGTTGATTGCAATCTAGCCAGTAGAAGTCAAACAGTATATTATACATGTATATATGATTGTTAATGCAACCTAATCCAATAATGGACAAGTTGTCCAACATTTGAAAACCTGTCAGTTACTTCATAATTTGTTTGTACGCAAATTAAACAAATTGAAACAAAAACACGCATATCCCTATACTAATGTGTGAATGCTAATGTTGTTTTAACTATTAAAAGTATATGCCTTTACTCAAGTTTTGCAATGATCATTATAGAACGGTAGCATGACATACACATCCAAGACAGTAATTTCATTTCTTTAAATATCAACCAAATACATAGGTTATTTCCTTGTAAAAAATGACATGTGTCAATTGGTGATATAAACACCTGGGAGTGACATGCCTACATTAATTAACAAAACATTATGTAATGTAATTTCAAGAATAACGGATAAATAAAAAGTCTTCTGAAAATTTCGTAATTAGTATCTTGTTGTTGTGCATATTTTGTGCACAGGTTACTGTGAGATATGTTTGATAGTAGTAGCCAAACTATTTATATGTAAAAAGTGCATAAATAAAATTCTTTCTGGTAAAATACTTGTACAGTTATTTATATCTACAGTCAAACCTGTCTTAAGCAGCCAGTCAAGGGAGGAAGCAAAAGAGGCCTTTTAATACAGGTTGTTGCTTAATACAGGTCAATTTGCTCTAAATGCATAGAAATTGGAAATAGCAAATGCGGCTGCTTACGACAAGTGGTTGCTTAATAGAGGTGACCTCTTACACAGGTTTGACTGTATATTTATATAAATTGTGGACATTATAAGATTTGGGCACTGTTAATACGTATATTTTTCAAATTACATGCTGGTGAAATGAAATAATATTTATTGTTTTTGACATATTCATAGGAATTTAAATTCATTGGACACTAATTTGAGAAAAACAAATTTCTTAAGTTCAAGGATCACAGCATACGGTTATAATAGTGGAAACAAGAGGTCAATATGGGCCTAAGTTGCTCACCTGATTCTTTTCAAATTCTGAGAACTATCTGTGTTCACATAGTATTCCTATGTAAAAGCAAAAGTCTCCTTACTGTGTCCAATATACACTAGCTCCTTTATTTGAACAAACTTGAAACCCCTACTCATAAGCACCATTTATACCAAATATGAACAAATTGGCTGAATAAACAATCCTTTTAGTGAACCAACAGAACGTGTGATACGATTCACTGATCACACCTCAAAGGCCAGCACATGCTGTGTAGCAATAGACTATTCCGATAACCTCACCGACTATTGCAAGTAATGGTCGAGTCCAAATTAACATCCTTTCACACATCGGGTATGTTGGTAAGATCAAATGATATTGCCCCAAGGCATAAATTACAGTATCAGTAAGTCAGTATATTATATTACTGTTAGGAAGTATCTGGACCGATTTTTTTATTACGTTTTCAAAACAAACAAAAAACAGCTTTCAACAACACAATTTTGTCGGCAAACCGAAAAACTGGCAATTTTAGAAGCCCTAATTATATAACTACTACATAATTTTAGTGAAGTTCCAATGAAAAATGCAGGTCCTAGAGTGCACACAACAAAAAAAATAAGGGCTGGACGGACGGACAACAAGTAATCAGAATAGCTAACCTTAAGCTATGCTAATAATGTGCATAATCTCCTCATTGCCCTCTACTGCCTTTGAAGTTTTAACAGGATCAAATATTTACACTATTTTTCACTTTTTCATTGCCAAAACAACCAAAATGTTGGTCTGACCAGAAGATCAAAACAATGTGTATAATGCTCTCATTGCCAACTATCACCAATGTCAAGTTTCATGACTATTTATGTAAAGTTATCGCTGGGTCAAAACTTTGTATAATGTTGCAATGCCTGAAATGGCTGGTTGCCCGCTTACCACAGGTGGGTAATGTCTTGCTCAGGCGAGTAAAAGTTGCAAAAAACTAAGAAGTTAATGGCCTAAAAAAAAGAAAAAAAAGTCACAGAATAATTCGTACTAAGTCTCAAACTGGACATACTATACTGTAACAAGAGAATTCAGTCTGTGAAAAATAGATATAGTTCAAGACTTAGGTTATAACGTTTCTGTTTGGGCTACAAATGTTTCCCAAATGTATAGTCCAATCGTACTATATATATCGCAAGAGACCAATTTCTGAAATTTTAGGGTCTTAAAATAGACAACACCTATATTGTTTGAATTGCCCGGGTATTGAATTTTTGCATCCAATTGAAACGCATCATTTTCTTCAGCCTGGTTTGCGATAGTTTCTGTTTTGAATAATATGATATGGCTTAAATCCATAGAATACAGTTACAAATGTTGCCGGAAACAACTGATTTTGACATACATTATCGAACAACAAATATAGACTGTAATCTGTTCAAGTACACCAAAAGAACGCAAGCGAAACGAATATCAAATGCGTTTCAAATGATAAACGAAACGATACACGGACGCAACAGGGCGAATGATCCACGAACAGTACAAAAGGATAATGCAAACGTTAAACGCATCAAATATTAAACATATCGGATATCCTCTAATATTATCATAGTTATATTGACAATGAAATAAATAATTAAATAAAATGATTGCTCTCTTTGTCATTTAAAATCTTTAAATTGCTATACCTGTAACTTAAATTTAATTTCTTTAAATTATCCTTGAAAAACATTGCCTTGAGCATCGTTTCTTTACTTGTAAAACTGTGATAAAACAATCAGGTGATGCATGACCTGCTTACACAACTAACTGATTTTATTATCTGAACACCAATTTATGTTGCTGTTCTTTTATATGATTGACAATTAGGAAAAGTTTTGACGCTATTTTAGAAAATCTGTTCGTTACACCGAAACTTTTCAACGTAGGGCTTTTCCAGAATTGTATATAAAAATATTTCATATATATATATATAACAAACACATGTAAAAGGTTGGTGTTTGTAACTGGTTGTCTTCCAAAATGTTTATTTTCAATATAGCCATTTGTTAAAATAAGATTACTATTAAACTGATAGAGAGTTATTAATAACTACAAATATCTAAATTTATGTACAGAATGAACACGCTGTACCTTTCACTATCACCTTGTGCCAATGTCCGATGATGTCACCAGTGAAACAAACATTTTATTCACTAAGTGGGTATCTTTGAAATTTTTTATGGAATGATATCAGAGGAATTCTATCAGTGAAATGTACATAAAAGTCCTTGTAAGTGTCAGACATGTTTATGTCATTTATTTTCAAAAATTTAAACACTTGTCAGATTTTGCACTTTTGGGGAGTTTGAGGGGGGAATGGGGAATGGTCTCTCCTGAACACGGCTTGTTGATCAAAGAAATAACTGATCAAACACATTTCGGTCCAAATGGCTCACTGATCACATACAAGAAGTGTGCTATTAATACTACGATTGACTCTTCCGATAGCTTCCCTACTATATGTAATGGTTTACCCTAATTTGACCCCATTTCGCACACCTGATAACAAACAATAGGGTTATGGATCAAATGTTATTTTATGTTTTATATACGATTTGTAGGAAATATCTGACCAGACAATTTATAAAACTTCATGAAGAAAAAAGGTCTAAAGACGGAAGTACATGTACCAGCGATTTTAGAAGCCATGCCACAAGAAATAAAACTTTTACCCTTAAAGGAACCTTTTTTTATGAAAACATCCCCGCCTCCCCCCATGCAATTACTAGTCTGGCAGATACCGCACTGAACCTTGCATGGAAGTGTATTGTAAATTTTTTTGGTGATTATGCTAGTTTATGAAAAATAAGCTTAATGACATCTTGCCATCATTGAGCATTTTGAAATATTCAAGATGGCCACCAATATGGTGGCAAATGAATTGAAAATTATGTTTTCCACACGTTTCGGTTTTAAAAGTGCAAATAAAATGTTTTTAAATTAGTTGAATTTTATTTAGTTAATTTTTCATTACCATCTTACACAGCTGACAATATATGCGAATAAAATATTCTTAAATAATGTCAGAAATTGTCCATATTTCCAACTACAATAACATAGGCATACAGCTGTCGTAATTTCTTGGTGCAGTGTCTCTGCATAATTTGTAATTAGTATTTAATTTTTATGTGGAATAGAAAAAGGTAAACATAATGTTCATGTTAATAATAAGTAGACATTTGTCATCATAATAAATACTAGTATGCTATTATTTACAGGGGTAGCAAAAATGTTGGATGGAAAGAAGTTCCCTGAGAATGTCAGATCAATATTTAAGCCAAGGATTTTTTTATGTTGAACATTTTATTAGCATATTTTCCATGGACCTCAGGTTGTAGATTCTATACCGTGAGTAATTTATATTACTAGCTGCAAACAAATTTGGCATCATAAGCTTAACTGCTACCAAAAGCAAAGGCTAGTCAGCTTTTCTCTCAACTCTGATGTGCATGATTATTATAAACACAGGTTTTATAACATCATCTGCCTATTACTTTGTTGTTCTACTTCTCTTAGTGAAAATGTTAAATCAGTTTCCAACTCTTAATAATAAAATGTTCAACATAAAAAATTGGTGTACTTGAACAGATTATGGTCTGTATCATGGGGACCTTGTGTCAAACTGCGAAAAAAAACTACCTCCATCATAATTGAACAGCAAGGACAAGAAGAAAGAGTATACTGTAAACATGAGCTGACTGAAGTATGAAAATAGTAAAATGATGTATGTTCACATGTGTCCTAAATATTGTATGCACATAAACAAATAACCAAATTAGAAGAGTCAGTGAGTAGGTTTATTAAACTTGTTAATAATCAGGGGCGTAGTTTGGCTGAATACCACGTGTAGGCACAGCTGTAGGGTGGTCAAGGGGTAAGGTCCTCCAAACAAAAAAATCAGCTAGACTGCGTTTTGGCATATATTATGATTTTAAGAGCCTGGTTGTCCTTAACATTAACGTTCAATTCACTGTTTTATAACCAATTAAATTTATATTAAATGAAATACAACATGTTTTAATGTGTGTTCACTTTAATAAAAGGAAAATGAGACAGCCTTTCTAGGGGTCTGATTATTATTGCATTTTGGCATTGTTATTTTTTTTTATTTCTCAGAAAAAAAGTGTAGGCACATGCTTACAGGAAGCTACGCCTCTGATAATATAAAGCAAAATAAAACAAGTTGTTAGATCTAATTAATTTCAGAATTATGTATTTATTTATATATATATATATATACCGGTATATATATATATATTCCTGATTAATGTACCATAATAAAAGAGCAGCAATTGATGTGTGACCAATTATTTTAACATGTACGTGCGACAATAATTGCTATGAAGAATTGGATTATTATAGTGATGATGAGAAGTGTATACAGACAAGGAATTAGAGATTCTTCTAAAGTCCCTTGATACGGGGCAATGTGCTGAGACAAATTGATTAAAGAATAATGATATAAAATACGATAATAAACCAATGTTGTTGTTTTTTCTTTTTATGTATTTTACATAAAAAAATGGTCAAAAATATTTGGGTTTCCAATATGCAATTTGGGCTAGTGACTACAATTTTTACTCGCCCAAAAATCTTTTTTTGGGGAAGCTTTAATTTCAGGCACTGATGTTGGTGTCTCATAAATGGCTTCATCAAAATGGCTCAGTTAGAAATCTCACCTCAATTTTGCTACGAAGTCCAAGCTTGAGGTATGGAAGTAGACCGCTTGATATCACCTGATTATATATGGTCACATCATGTGTTACCTCGCGGAAATGTGTTATTATGGTCACCAAGCAGTGAGTGGAATTATCCCGCAGTGACATGTCCTCCACCTGCAGATCAAACATTGAGAAATAAACATCAAACAAACTAAATAATATCATGTAGTTTTGGTAATGGTTGACTAACAACAGGAGGCTCGTGACACTGAAGCCATGTTTCGACATGATCTGACCAATCACCCCTACAGCATGTACAAGAAATGAGATGGGTGCATACAGAATGGGTATCCACTCCTTTTTTGAAAATGAATGGTTGATTTTCTAGTATGTTTTTCTATTCTATATAAGAATATTGTTGCTAATAAAAATGAATAAAAATATATTTAACAAGAAATGTCACTTTTAAGTGTCACATGCCCCCCAAATGGCCTGTAAAAAATGAAAATATATGATATAATAGGAAGCAATGTATTCATGAATATCAAGAGTAATGGACTAATGTTTCAGACCAGACATGCAATTTCAATTTTTTTTTTACATTAAAGCATGACCTTGACCTTTGTATACCTTGACCTTATCATCTGATGTGATGGTCTCGGTATTTCAACAGTTAAATGCAGGTGAAACATTATCATGACATACTGATCACTTGTGTCAAGCTATTTTAAAATCCCTAAATGTAAGTTACAGATCAATTGTTGATCAATTGATAAATTAAGCCAAGTGTTTTTGAAATCCATCCATGTATGATAAAGTTAAAGGACAAACTTGAAATCTTCAGATTCAAAGTGTTGTCATACATACTCAAAGTGTGACCGTGTCTATGTTTTACTTATGACACGTGGTCATGTCATCTTGATAAATTGAGCCAAGTTTAAGACAAAGTCACAGACCAGACATGCAATATCAAACATATTGAAAGTGTGACCTTGACCTTTGAGGAAAGGTTCTGGGTCTTACATGCGACACTTAATTATGTCATGTTTATCAACTGAGCCAAGTGTTTTTAAAATATATCCATAGATGATAAATATATAGATCGGACAAGAAATCTCACAGACTAAAAGTGTTGTCAAACAAACTAAAAGTGTGACGTTGACCTTTGAGGTATGCATTTGGTCCTATATGTGACACTTTGTAATGTCATGCTGATGAATTGAGCCAAGTGTTTTTGAAATTTATCCTTAGGTGACAAAGTTTCAGACCAGACACGAAATCTCAATCAGACTTAAAGTGTCATCAATCAAAGTTAAATTGTGACCTTGACCTTTGAGGTACAGGTGTGGGTCTTACTAGCAGGTGTCATGATGTTATGTTGATCATTTGTAGCAAGTTTCATTAAAATTCATCTATGCATGACAAAGTTACAGGCCAGAAACGAAATCTCACATAAACTCAAAGTGTTGTCAAACTAAAATTGTGACCTTATCCTTTGAGGTACAGGGGTGGGTCTTACTCATGACACATTGTCATGTTATGTTGATCATTTGTAGCAAGTATGAACAAAATCCATCTATGCATGACAAAGTTACAGGCCGGACACGAAATCTAACAAAAACTCAAAGTGTTGTCAAACAAACTCAAATTGTGACTGACTTGTGAGGTACCGGTGTTGGTCTTACTCGCGACACGTCATCATGTTATGTTGATCATTTGAAGCAAGTATCAACAAAATCCATCTATGCATGACAAAATTACAGACTGGAAACAAAATCTCACACAAACTCAAAGTGTTGTCAAACAAACTCAAATTGTGACTTTGACCTTTGAGGTATGGGTGTGGGTCTTACTCACAACACGTTTTCATGTTATGTTGATCATTTGTAGCAAGTATCAACAAAATCCATCTATGCATGACAAAGTTACAGGCTGGACACGAAATCTCACACAAACTCAAAGTGTTGTCAAAAAAACCCTCAAATTGTGACTTTGACCTTTGAGGTACGGGTGTGGGTCTACTTCGTGACTTGTCGTCATGTTATGTTGATCAGGAGGGGGGGCATAAAAAGTGTTTTTGTAATGGACAGTATGTCATATAGTAATTAAGATACAACTGATATTTTATAATTTTAATGTTTGATTCTGTAGTGAAGAAACTTATAATTTTCATTCATATGAAATTAAACATTAACTAGAGCTATCACTGAAGGTGATGAATACCCCCCCAACGCCGCCATGACAGAAAATGGTTTACCATTGTATGAAGTTTTATTAATTATATCCAATAGTTTTAAAGTTATGCTCCAGACAAAAACAAGAAACAGTTTGACAAGAAACAAATTTTTTATCAAAGGGCAATAACTCTGTAATTAGCAAGAATATAGTTATGTTTCCTGTACACTGCACTTCCTGTCATTATATTCTACCATTGTATGAAGTTTGATGAAATTCCATCCAGTACTTTAAAAGATATGCTCCGGACAAGGGGAAATATATCAAAGGGTAATAACTCTGTAATTAGCAAGAATAGAGTTATGTTTCTTGTACACTGCACTTCCTCTCATTATATTCTACCATTGTATGAAGCTTGATGAAATTCCATCCAGTACTTTTCAAGTTATGCTGCGGACAAGAAAATATATCAAAGGGCAATAACTCTGTAATTAGCAAGAATAGAGTTATGTTTCTTGTACACTGCACTTCCTCTCATTATATTCTACCATTGTATGACGTTTGATGAAATTCCATCCAGTACTTTTCAAGTGATGCTCCGGACAAGGAAAATTGCAACGGACAGACCGACCGACAGACAGGGTGACTCCAATAATAATTGAAATTGTTTCCCATGGTTCTAAAAAAAAATCTCATAAAAGGAGTAACCTAAAATTTGGGGTGCTGCCTTTTAGGCAGGATTTCTCCTAGAAATGCCCAGATGTTTGTCTTCATCAGGGCCTTTCCAGTAGTTTACAATTTCAAGAAAAAATAAAAAATAGCAAGTATTTGATGTTTTGCATAGCAAAAAATACACACAAAAGCAAGGGGCCTGAGAATGCACCATAGGCCTTTTACATGTTAAAAACAGTTTGGGGGAGGGTTACATCCCCAATAAAAATGTCTATGCCTGCACTTTTAAATTGACCAAGCTAAGCCCTTAATCATTACTGAGTTGTTGTTTTTTTTAAAATAATATCGGCAACAGAAATTTATCGTTTTCACAAGCATTACATATCGGCAGGCAGCATTAGTTATTTACAATACAATCAGCACCAAAGGTATGCTAGTTTGGTGAGAAGTTTAGCTAAGATCAACCATCGTATATATTATACACATATATCTAATATTCTTGTATGTGCTATTACGTAACAAATCACTCTCTCACTGTCAATATTGAAAGGCTTCCAAATGTTTTTTGCTTATTACAGTCAACAAATTAGATAATTAAATAATATAAGTTTAAACTTACAAATAATCTTATTTTGTTTCATATGAGAGATTTCGTTTGCAAACTTTCCCAGTGGTCAAATAAACATGTAACCTATCATCTGGAGGAGTAAAACTGACTTATACTTATAACCACTGTTTGGGAAGATTAATGAGCCTTTTATAACATTCCTTCACTATAATACAGCCAAAATGAAGTAAGAATTAATCAAGACTGACTGACCGTAGAGATGAAGAAGCAGCAGTTGTAAACCAAGGCCAGACAAATATTCACATCGATGGTAGCCGTGCCCTTCACTAAGCTAACTGCAGATCTGTAGCCTTCCAGACGTAACATGTAATCAGGCTCTTCCATTCTCCTTCTGTCCCACGAGTTGAGCTAAAATAAATGGAAATTGTTGTGTTTGATGCAATATAATAATTTTGAAGAGAAGTGTGAGGGGGACTTGTAGGACCATCAACCTTCACTTAAACAAGTAGAAATGTAATCATGACTGAATAAAGTATATTTTCTCATAAATCAAGTTAAAGGCCTGAAGGAAATGATCATATGCTACACAAAGTAGCGACATACTTGGGAATTTAGGGAAAAGTGACGCAAGGGAGAAGTAAAATGTCATGATAAATAAGAAATGTCACTGGTAAATGTCGCATGTCCCCCAAATGGTTTGTGAAAATAACAATATATTCTATAATAGGTAGCAATGTATCAACAAATATCAAGAGTCATTGAATGACGTTTCAGACTAAGACACACAGTTTCATGTCGTTTTTTTTTACATTAAAATATGACCTTGACCTTTGTGTAACCTTGACCTTGACATCTGATGTAACTGTCAGGGTATTTCTACAGGTAAATGCAGGTGACACATCATCATGATCACTTGTGTCAAACTATTTTAAAATCCCTCCATGTAAAACAAAATTACAGACAGGGTGTTGAACAAACTCAGTCTGACCTTGACCTTTGAGGTGCGACACATCGTCATGTCATCTTGATCAATTGAGCCAAGTTAAAGGTAACATAACAGACCAGAGAATAAATATCTAACAAATTGAAAGCATGGCCTTGACCTTTGAGGAAAGGTTTTGGGTCTTACTTGTGACACTTCATCATGTCATGTTGATCAAATGAGCCAAGTGTTTTTGAAATGTATCCATAGGTGACAAATTTAAAGACCGTACACGAAATGTCAAACAGACTGAAAGTGTCATCAAACAATGTTAAAATGTGACTTTAACCTTTGAAATGGGAGTCTGGGTGTTATGTGCAACACTTTGTCATGTTGTGCTGATCATTTGTCAATACTAGCTTGTCTGCAGACAGAGTATATATCTGGTTCTACAGGGGTGTCATAACATTTAGCCTAGGCACTGTCAATACTAGCTTGTCTGCAGACAGGGCAAATATCTGGTTCTACAGGGGTGTCATAACATTTAGCCTAGGCACTGTCAATACTAGCTTGTCTGTAGACATGACAGATATCTGGTTCTACAGAGGTGTCATAACATTTAGCCTAGGCACTGTCAATAATAACTTGTCTGCAGACAGGGCAGATATCTGGTTCTACAGGGGTGTCATAACATTTAGCCTAGACACTGTCAATACTAGCTTGTCTGCAGACATGACAGATATCTGGTTCTACATGGGTGTCCTAACATTTAGCCTAGGCACTGTCAATAATAGCTTGTCTGCAGACAGGGCAGATATCTAGTTTTACAGGAGTGTCATAACATTAAGCCTAGGCACTGTCAATACTAGGTTGTCTGCAGACAGGGCAGATATCTGGTTTTACAGGGGTGTCATAACATTAAGCTTAGGCACTGTCAATACTAGCTTGTCTGAAGACAGGGTAGATATCTGGTTCTACAGGGATGTCATAACATTTAGCCTAGGCACTGTCAATACTAGCTTGTCTGCAGACATGACAGATATTTGGTTCTACAAAGGTGTCATAACATTTAGCCTAGGCACTGTCAATAATAGCTTGTCTGCAGACAGGGCAGATATCTGGTTTTACAGGGATGTCATAACATTAAGCCTAGGCACTGTCAATACAAGCTTGTCTGCAGACAGGGCAGATATCTGGTTCTACAGGGGTGTCATAACATATAGCCTAGGCACTGTCAATACAAGTTTGTCTGCAAACAGGGCAGATATCTGGTTCTACAGGGGTGTCATAACATTTAGCTTAGGCACTGTCAATACTAGCATTGTCTGCAGACAGGGCAGATATCTGGTTCTACAAAGGTGTCATAACATTTAGCCTAGACACTGTCAATACTAGCTTGTCTGCAGACAGGGCAGATATCTGGTTCTACAGGGGTGTCATAATATTTAGCCTAGGCACTGTCAATACAAGCTTGTCTGCAAACAGGGCAGATATCTGGTTCTACAGGGGTGTCATAACATTTAGCTTAGGCACTGTCAATACCAGCTTGTCTGCAGACAGGGCAGATATCTGGTTCTACAAGGGGTGTCATAACATTTAGCCTAGGCACTGTCAATACAAGCTTGTCTGCAAACAGGGTAGATATCTGGTTCTACAGGGGTGTCATAACGTTTAGCTTAGGCACTGTCAATACTAGCTTGTCTGCAGACAGGGCAGATATCTGGTTCTACAGGGGTGTCATAACATTTAGCCTAGGCACTGTCATTACAAGCTTGTCTGCAGACAGGGCAGATATCTGGTTCTACAGGGGTGTCATAACATTTAGCCTAGGCACTGTCAATACTAGCTTGTCTGCAGACAGGGCAGATATCTGGTTCTACAGGGATGTCATAACATTTAGCCTAGGCACTGTCAATACTAGCTTGTCTGCAGACAGGGCAGATATCTGGTTCTACAGGGGTGTCATAACATTTAGCCTAGGCACTGTCAATACTAGCTTGTCTGCAGACAGGGCAGATATCTGGTTCTACAGGGGTGTCATTACATTTAGCCTAGGCACTGTCAATACAAGCTTGTCTGCAGACAGGGCAGATATCTGGTTCTACAGGGGTGTCATAACATTTAGCCTAGGCACTGTCAATACTAGCTTGTCTGCAGACAGGGCAGATATCTGGTTCTACAGGGGTGTCATAACATTTAGCCTAGGCACTGTCAATACTAGCTTGTCTGCAGACAGGGCACATATCTGGTTCTACAGGGGTGTCATAACATTTAGCCTAGGCACTGTCAATACTAGCTTGTCTGCAGACAGGGCAGATATCTGGTTCTACAGGGATGTCATAACATTTAGCCTAGGCACTGTCAATACTAGCTTGTCTGCAGACAGGGCAGATATCTGGTTCTACAGGGGTGTCATAACATTTAGCCTAGGCACTGTCAATACAAGCTTGTCTGCAGACAGGGCAGATATCTAGTTCTACAGGGGTGTCATAACATTTAGCCTAGGCACTGTCAATACTAGCTTGTATGCAGACAGGGCAGATATCTGGTTCTACAGGGATGTCATAACATTTAGCCTAGGCACTGTCAATACTAGCTTGTCTGCAGACAGGGCAGATATCTGGTTCTACAGGGATGTCATAACATTTAGCCTAGGCACTGTCAATACAAGCTTGTCTGCAGACAGGGCAGATATCTGGTTCTACAGGGGTGTCATAACATTTAGCCTAGGCACTGTCAATACTAGCTTGTCTGCAGACAGGGCAGATATCTGGTTCTACAGAGGTGTCATAACATTTAGCCTAGGCAGACAAAGTAGTGTCAGTTGCCAGATGCATCCTGATTGTAACAAAGGAAGACACCCAATCGTTGATTTTTTTATATAAAGAATGTGTTTTCTTATACTAAGGAGTAACCATACATGTTGCAACCATCTTCACCATAATGGTGTCCTGTAGCCAAGAATCAAGCAACACCAACAAAGATGCATATATTATATATTCTTATAGGAGATATAGTAATTCTAATGACAAACATGTTCTTGTTATAATTATTACATGTGCATCAGCCACTATAAGACTGATGTAAAAACTAGTTGTTCCAAGTCGACTAATTTTGGGAAGCAGGCTTTTTAATATGTGTGGCAAACGCATCAATAAAATTCTGGCAAACACATCAATAAAATGTGTGGCAAACGCATCAATAAAATTGTGGCAAATACATCAATAAAATGTGTGGCATCAATAAAATTGTGGCAAACGCATCAATAAAATGTGTGGCAAACGCATCAATAAAAAGTGTGGCAAACACATCAACAAAATGTGTGGCAAATGCATCAATAAAATGCTTAACTTAATGTTCACATTTTATTACTCAACATTTGCTGATAATCCATCATTATCACTTGTTGCTTTCAGATTATTTTCAAATAATCTCAGATACATTCATTATTGATCCAATGCTTACACTCTTACGCCACAGTTGATTGGTCCATTCCTTTCTTTAAACAAATCATAGACCACATTGCATTTTATCGATTGAAGGCAGTCCCTAAATGAATAGCATGTTTTCATATAAAGTACAGGGAGATTCTTCAACCTTATGAAATGGGACTTGTGCTATTTCCAGTACCATGCTAGAGAAGGTGGTATCTATTCCTTTCTTTTATAATAACGCAAGACACACATACCATTTCTACTCATATTTTGAGCACATTTCTTTTTTCAACATTTTTTTTTCAAACTTTGAAGATCTTATAAAATGTGTGCACATTATACATAAGTACAGAAGATTTCTCTTTTTAATCTAAGTATTTTACTCCAAGATTTGGAGATGTTTTGGAGAACAGTTCAGATGTTTACTTCTTTACAGGAAATCAATTATACATGTAGGTGATGATGCGAAGGAAGTAAAGTGACATCTATTTTTTGGCAAGAAGTGAAGTGACATTTATATTTTGGCAGGATTTGGCAGGAAGTGAAGTGACATTTATATTTGGCAGGAAGTGAAGTGACATCTATATTTTGGCAAGAAGTGAAGTGACACCTTTATTTACTTCTGCAATTCTGACTATTCTCAGAGGCATACATCATACCATATTCCCTTGTATAAACTCTTCCCATTTAAATAGCACCCATTCACCAATTTAGGTCTGAAAAGAAGTGTTTCCAGTAAAATGGAACTTAATTGTAAAGTGTATTAAATTTTGTTTTTGACTTATTAACAAATTAGTTGTTTGTGAATTATAGGATAATAATACCCCACCCTGTGCTTGACAAAACCTGATACTAACAGTAATATAGTTAAGTGTAAAACTGTAACAGCTGTGGAGGCATGGTAATGCATAAGTGTAAAACTTTATGCACTGTCCATCTCTGAAGGAGACATAAAACAATTGTAAAGTTGAGGTAGCCTCACCTGACAAACAACTGTGGCAAGATTCCTCAAATCATCATACTTCTCACATACAACCTGAAATTGAAAACAGAATTTTTTTATGATATTCTATGAGATAATTTTCCCAAATTTCAATAAATGAATGAATAAATTGGGTTTGTACTGTGTACCAACAAATCATAGGTTATAAAATGCCAATAAAATATTTCAAGTTTAAGACCCCATGTACACAAACAACAAATATACTCAAATGGGCCAAATTTGCTCAACTGATTTCGCTTGTAAAATATTGATTATAAAAAGAAAATGTATTGTTTTTACTTAGCAATCCCATGAAGAACTCATAGTCTCATCACTGGGCTCCAATAGATTTAGTTATTCACAATCTTTACCCTTTGTGCAATCACACACTTGTCAACATTACAATCATGTGTTTATTAATATTTCCTGCAATCACACACTTGTCAACATGACACATCATGTGAAAACCTAAATTTCCTGCAATCAAACACTTGTCAACATGACAATCATCATGTGTATACTGACATTTCCTGCAATCACACACTTGTTAACATTTCAATTATCATGTGTATACTGACATTTCCTACAATCACACACTTGTCAACATGACAATCATCATGTCTATACTGATATTTCCTGTTATCACACACTTGTCAACATGACAATCATCATGTGTGTAATGACATTTCCTACAATCACACACTTGTTAACATGACAATCATCATGTGTATACTGATATTTCCTGTTATCACACTATTGTCAACATGACAATCATCATGTGTATACTGATATTTTCTGTAATCACATATTTGTCAACATGACAATCATCATGTCTATACTGATATTTCCTACAATCACACACTTGTCAACATGACAATCATCATGTGTATACTGACATTTCCTGAAATCACACACTTGTCAACATGACAATCATCATGTGTATACCGACATTTCCTGCAATCACACACTTGTCAACTTTACAATCGTCATATGTATACTAACATTTCTTGTAATCACACACTTGTCAACATAACAATCATCATGTGTGTACTGACATTTCCTGCAATCACACACTTGTCAATATGACAATCATCATGTGTGTACTGACATTTCCTGCAATCAAACACTTGTCAACATAACAATCATCATGTCTATTCTGAAATTTCCTGTAATTACACACTTGTTAACATGACAATCTGACATTTCCTGCAATCACACACTTGTCAACTTGACAATCATCATGTGTATACTGACATTTCCTGCAATCACATACTTGTCAACATGAAAATCATTATGTGTATACTGACATTTCCTGCAATCACAAACTTGTCAACATGACAATCATCATGTGTATACTGACATTTCCTGTAATCACACACTTGTTAACATGACAATCATCATGTGTATACTGACATTTCCTGTAATCACACATCTGTCAACATGACAATCATCATGTCTATACTGACATTTCCTGCAATCACACACTTGTCAACATGACAATCATCATGTCTGTACTGACATTTCCTGCAATAACACACTTGTCAATATGACAATCATCATGTCTATACTGATATTTCCTGTAATCACACACTTGTCAACATCACCATCATCATGTGTATACTGACATTTCCTGCAATCACACACTTGTCAACATGACAATAATCATGTGTATACTGACATTTCCTGCAATCACACACTTGTCAACATGACAATCATCATGTGTATGCTGACATTTTCTGTAATTACACACTTGTCAACATGATAATCATCATGTCTATACTGACATTTCCTGTAATCACACACTTGTCAACATGACACATCATGTCTATACTGACAATTTCTGTAATCACACACTTGTTAACATGACAATCATCATGTGTATACTGACATTTCCTGTAATCACACATTTGTAAACATGACAATCATCATGTGTATACTGACATTTTCTGTAATCACATATTTGTCAACATGACAATCATCATGTCTATACTGATATTTCCTACAATCACACACTTGTCAACATGACAATCATCATGTGTATACTGATATTTCCTGTTATCACACACCTGTCAACATGACAATCATCATGTGTATACCGACATTTCCTGCAATCACACACTTCTCAACTTTACAATCGTCATATGTATACTAACATTTCTTGTAATCACACACTTGTCAACATAACAATCATCATGTGTATACTGACATTTCCTGAAATCACACACTTGTCAACATGACAATCATCATGTGTGTAATGACATTTCCTGCAACCACACATTTGTCAACATGACAATCCTCATGTGTGTACTGACATTTCATGCAACGACAAACTTGTCAACATGACAATCATGTGTGTACTGACATTTCCTGCAATCACACACTTGTCAAAATGACATTCATCATGTGTGTACTGACATTTCCTGCAATCAAACACTTGTCAACATAACAATCATCATGTCTATTCTGAAATTTCCTGTAATTACACACTTGTTAACATGACAATCTGACATTTCCTGCAATCACACACTTGTCAACTTGACAATCATCATGTGTATACTGACATTTCCTGCAATCACATACTTGTCAACATGAAAATCATTATGTGTATACTGACATTTCCTGCAATCACACACTTGTCAACATGACAATCATCATGTGTATACTGACATTTCCTGTAATCACACACTTGTCAACATGACACATGTCTATACTGAAATTTCCTGTAATCACACACTTGTCAACATGACAATCATCATGTCTATACTGACATTTCCTGCAATCACACACTTGTCAACATGACAATCATCATGTGAGTACTGGCATTTCCTGTAATCACACACTTGTCAACATCACCATCATCATGTGTATACTGACATTTCCTGCAATCACACACTTGTCAACATGACATGATCATGTGTATACTGACATTTCCAGCAACCACACACTTGTCAACATGACAATCATCATGTGTATGCTGACATTTTCTGTAATTACACACTTGTCAACATGACAATAATCATGTCTATACTGACATTTCCTGTAATCACACACTTGTCAACATGACACATCATGTCTATACTGACAATTCCTGTAATCACACACTTGTTAACATGACAATCATCATGTGTATACTGACATTTCCTGTTATCACACATTTGTAAACATGACAATTATCATGTTTATACTGACATTTCCTGCAATCACACACTTGTCAACATGACAATCATCATGTGTGTACTGACATTTCCTGTATTCACACACTTGTCAAAATGACAATCATCATGTGTGTACTGACATTTCCTGCAATCACACACTTGTCAACAAAACAATCATCATGTCTATTCAGACATTTTCTGTAATTAAACACTTGTCAACATGACAATCATCATGTGTATACTGACATTTCCTGCAATCACACACTTGTCAACATGACAATCATCATGTGTATACTTACATTTCCTATAAATACACATTTGTCAACATGACAATCATCATGTGTATACTGACATTTCCTGCAATCACACACTTGTCAAAATGACAATCATCATGTGTGTATGGACATTTCCTGCAATCACACACTTGTCAACATAACAATCGTCATGTGTATACTGACATTTCCTGCAATCACACATTTCTCAACATGACAATCATCATATGTATACTGACATTTCCTGCAATCACACATTTGTCAACATGACAATCATCATGTGTATACTGACATTTCCTACAATCACATATTTGTCAACATGACAATCAACATGTGTATACTGACATTTCCTGCAATCACACATTTGTCAACATGACAATCATCATGTGTATACTGACATTTCCTACAATCACACATTTGTCAACATAACAATCATCATGTGTATACTGACATTTCCTACAATCACACACTTTTCAACATGACAATCATCATGTGTATACTGACATTTCCTACAATCACATATTTGTCAACATGACAATCAACATGTGTATACTGACATTTCCTGCAATCACACATTTGTCAACATGACAATCATCATGTGTATACTGACATTTCCTACAATCACACATTTGTCAACATGACAATCGTCATGTGTATACTGACATTTCCTACAATCACACACTTTTCAACATGACAATCATCATGTGTATACTTACATTTCCTACAATCACACACTTGTCAACATGACAATCATCATGTGTATACTGACATTTCCTGCAATCACACATTGTCAACATGACAATCATCATGTGTATACTGACGTCAACATGACAATCATCATGTGTATACTTACATTTCCTACAATCACACACTTGTCAACATGACAATCATCATGTGTATACTGACATTTCCTGCAATAACACATTTGTCAACATGATAATCATCATGTGTATGATATTTCCTGCAATCACACATTTGTCAACATGACAATCATCATGTGTAAACTGACATTTCCTGCAATCACACACTTGTCAACATGACAATCATCATGTGTATACTGACATTTCCTACAATCATTTATTTGTCATAATTTAAGACATAAAACATATAATATCATCATAAATATATCTATATTTGTACAATTATTTACTAGTCAACAAAACTTATTCATTATTATTTACCAAAAATGCATCAGAGAGTACTGTTCGTGACTTCCTGTGAACGAGTGTGGAGAACAGTTTACTGATGGCTGGTAGGAACTGTTTGCGATCTTCTATCAACTTCAGGAGATTCTGTATACTGCACAAAATGTCCTCCTCTGTCTTCTAATAATACAAATATAATCTAACCTGATATATCAGTATCTCATTGTACCGCTCTCATTGAGTAAGATAAGACGGCCATGTTGGCCCTTAAACACTCACTTCTTGCAGATGAGATAATACCAAACAAGGCAATTTTGGATTATGCAAGGACAATACCTCAGATATTCAATTTGGTCAGTTGAGATAAATTATTATAGATACATTGTACATAACTTAAGTGTAATTTAAGTGGAGAACAAATGATTACTGCTGGTGCTGGGGTGCACATAATGTTAAATAAAGTGACTTTTGATGATTCTATTATCTGATTGGCCAATTAAAAAACCTTGTCAGAGATATTAAGGTTACATAAATACTGTGTAAATTAATGAAGTTCTACTAGCATCGGAGTGTACACATAGTTAAACAATGTATTCTTTATGATTTAAGAGCAATAACTCCAATATCAATTATTTCATTTGGTCAGTTCAATAACTTATTCAAGATACTTTGGTTATATAACAACTTTGTCAAAGTTAGGTGAAATTCAAATGAAAACTACAAATGCTAGAGTGCACACAATATCAAATAAAGGAATTTTCTCGAGTTGTTATATGGTGTTTAATGTCACTTTCCACATTTTTCAGCAATATCACAATGGTGTCTACTTGAGTCCATATATGGACACGGGGCCAACCAGACATATCGAGGGCTTGGCGCAAAACTATTGTAACTAGGTTTTTGCAAATTGTTCAGGAGAAGGAAAAAACTGTTTTTTATATTCGTCTTTAGATATTTTTGCAAATAGTTTTCAAATTCAAATAAAAACTGCATTACTTACATTATTAACAAGTGTTATCAATTAAAGCTTTAGTATTACTTGATTTATTTGTAAAAGTTTGAGTTACAATAGTGTTGCGTTGAAAATTCAATTAAACTGAATTTATATTTGGTGCAAAACTATTGTAACTCAAGTTACAATAGTTTTGCACCAAGTTTTATGAGATAAATAATTAATTTCTAAGTTTAAAAATATTGTAACTCAATATAAAACTGTTTAAAATTATGTTGTTATTAATCCAAAATCAATTTTAATTCTATTAAAGTTGAACACAAACATATAAGAAGTATTTGAAATAAAGAAAAACATATACAAAAGTATATAAAGTTGTATTATTTATGTTTTAGCCTATAAATACAATAATTTTGATAGTTCTCATGTTAACAAACAATTAACCTATGTCATTAACATTATAAAGCATAATATTTCAGTTATGAAAGTATTAAATTATGTTAATATAAGTAAATATATAAAATTATATTTCCAAATTAGTATTTAAATTGTGTAAATTTATATAGTATACAGATACTATCTGGACCACAACATAATAGTAACTAACTGTCATGTTTAAGGATGCGACATTTTGATATATATAACCAGTAAATATCAAACAAGATAATAAAACTGTTGTTTTCAGTCTTATAAAAAAATATTGGTGAATTTTTACCTAGGGTGCAATAGGCAGTTGAGATCAAATTGCATACTACATGATTGTTTTGGTTAAAACCTCATTTATAGACAGACAAATAGACAAAAAATAAACCTGTGTTTTACTCAGTTAAAAATTTGGAAAAAGTTATTGTTTAAATTTAAACAAGCAATAAGTGGGTACTGTGCCCCATGGGCCGACTATACCAACATCACTAACAACTGTACCATCTACATTTGTCATACTGACTCCAATTCCAACTGCACCTTCAAAATCCATCATACCAAATTAATAACACCTTTTAGTCTTCATACATGTACCAACTCCACCACCATGGTACTGTACCCTTTACACCCACAAACTAACATCATTATACCCACTGTACCCTATACAACCACCATACAAACATCATCAACTTTACATTCTACATCTAGTATACTAGCACCATTTTCAACTACATCCTCAACATCGTCCAAACCAAATCCATAAGACACTGATCCTTTATATTCATTACATGTATCCACTCCATCACCATACCAACTCAACTATCCACTGTACCTTTAACATCCACCATACCAACCCCACTTCCCATTGCATCCACTACATCCATCATACTGACCTAATTAACCACTGAACCATTACACCCACCAATCCAGTACCATTATCCACTGTACATCTACATTCACTTAATTAACTCCAATGTTCCCTCTACATTACTTCATAATATAAGTAATGTATTCTCTCTACCAACCATTATCTATAATACCAACCAGAACCTCATTACTTACTGTACCCTCTACACCCGCCATTCAGACTCAACTACATACTGTACCTTTTACATCAACAATACCAACATCACTACCCACTGTGCCCTAAACATCCACATACCAACTTCATTACTCACAATCCACATTATATCAACATCACTACCCACTTTACCCACTGCACCATACCAACATCGCTACCGTCTGTTTCATGGACACTACATCCACCATACCATCTCAACTCTTCACTGTTCCTTCTACATCCTCTATAATTCTTTACTTATTTCACTACTCACAACCCCCTAAATATCAATATCACTACCCATTGCAACCATTACATTCATTATACCAACTGCAACACCACTACTCAATGTCCACTCTACATCCATATAACTACTCGCTGTACAAACTACATCCACTATACCATATCAACCATCTTAATCACCCATTGTTCCCTTTACACCCATAATACCAACTATACTACCAGCTGTACCTTTTACAGCCTACATACCAACTAAACTACTAGCTTTAATATCAATACCCACCATACCAACTACACTACCAGCTGTACACTTTATATTCGCATTACCAACTACACAACCAGCTGTACCCTCCACACCAAGAATACAAACTACTCTACCAGCTATACCCTCCATACTCACAATACCAACTACACTACCAGCTGTACCCTTCATACTAACATTACCAACTACACTACCAGCTGTACCCTTTATACTCATATTACCAACTACACTACCAACTATACACTCCATACTCACAATATCAACTACACTACCAGCTGTTCCCTTTATACTCACATTACCAACTACACTACCAACTATACCCTCCATACTCACATTACCATCTACACTACCAGCTGTACCCTTTATACTCACATTACCAACTACACTACCAACTATACCCTCCATGCTCACATTACCATCTACCCTACCAGCTGTTCCCTTTATACTCACATTACCAACTACACTACCAGCTGTTCTCTATCGTCTACACCCACCATATCAACTATACTACCAGCTGTACTGTCTACGACTACGATACCATCTACACTACCAGCTGTACTCTCTTCACCCACCATACCAACTACACTACTAGCTGTACCCTCAACAGCCACCATAACAACTACACTACCAGCTGTACCTTCAACACCCACCATACCAACTATGCTTCAAGTTGTACTCTCAACACCCACCATACCAACTATGCTTCCAGTTGTACCATCCACACCCACTATATCATCTATGCTACAAGCCATACCCTCTACACCCACCATACCAACTACACTACCAGCTGTACCCTCAACACCCACCATACTAACTACACTACCAGTTGTACCCTCAACACCCACCATAGCAACTATGCTTCAAGTTGTACCCTCAACACCCACTATACCAACTATGCTTCCAGTTGTACCATCCACACCCACTATATCATCTATGCTAAGAGCCATACCCTCTACACCCACCATACCAACTGCACTACCAGCTGTACCTTCTTTACTCACAACACAAACAATGCTACCAGCTGTACCCTCTACACCAACAATATCAACTACATTACCAGCTGTACCCTCTACACCCTATATATCGACTACACTACCAGCTGTAATGTCTACACCCACTATACCCACTACACTACCAGCTGTATCATCTACATCCACAGTACCAACTACAGTACCAGATGTACCCTCTACACCCACACAACCAACTATAGTACCAGATGTATCCTCTACATCCACCATACCCTCTACACTACCAGATGTACCCTCCACACCAACACAACCAACTATAGTACCAGATGTACATCTACCATACCCACTACACTACATGATGTACCCTCTACACCCACACTACCAACTATAGTACTAGCTGTACCCTCAACACCCACCATACCAACTACATTACCAGCT
The DNA here is from genome assembly GCA_029582155.1 of Panopea generosa. Lineage (NCBI taxonomy): Eukaryota > Metazoa > Mollusca > Bivalvia > Adapedonta > Hiatellidae > Panopea > Panopea generosa. The sequence goes on along the minus strand of CM055898.1, from coordinate 57,299,049 downwards.
GTACCCTCTACACCCACCATACCCACTACACTACCAGCTGTATCCTCTACATCCACAATACCAACTACAGTACCAGATGTACCATTTACACCCACACAACCAACTATTGTACCAGATGTACCTTCTACATCCTACATACCCTCTACACTACCAGATTTACCCTCTACACCCACACAACCAACTATAGTACCAGATGTACATTCACCATACCCACTGCACTACAAGAGGTACCCTCTTCACCAACACAACCAACTATAGTACCAGATGTACCTCTACACCCACACAACCAACTATAGTACCAGATGTACATCCACCATACTCACTACACTACCAGATATACCTTATTCAACCACACTACCAACTATAGTACCAGATATACCCTCTACAACCATTATACCCCCTATACTACCAGCTGTACCTTCTACACACACAAAACCAACCACAGTACCAGCTGTACCCTCTACACACATCAAATTAATTCTGAGAAACCAAGGTTTATTGATATCTAAAATATATTGTTTTGGTTCTTTAACAGCTATTTTAAAATAATTAGATACAGTGTTGACTTCTAGTACTGATATATTAAAAAGAATAATACGGAGTGTACCAGGTAATTAGAATAATATCTCATTTTGGAAGTTTTCAAAAGGGATATAATGGTTAAGTAAAGTTATAATTGGTATACATTAAAAGTATGTTGAGTAATATTGTTCGATTGGACGGCCTTTTTATTAAAAAAAAAAATGCAAACCAAACAAATTCACTGCAAATTTTAATAATCAGATTTTTATGGCTCTTTTATAGCACAATTAATTATTAATCATCAATTTCATTGTCACTAATGTCCAAATCAATAAAACATTTAACATACTCATCTGACTAAATTACTTTATTATCAAATTAAAATGTTTTCAAAGATGAGTAAAAAAAAAAAAAAAAAAGTCTCTATACCTGTATTTCTTCAAAATCTTGCTAGATTTTTCTGAACTATCATTTGAAACTAATGTATTGCAATATTCTTGGACTAAATAAAAGTGTGGTTATACAAGATAACTGAGTTTAATAAAATTTAAATTCAAGTTACAATAGTTTTGCACCAATATAAATAAAGGTCTCCAAGATATTATTTGGTGCAAAACTATTGTAACTCAAGTTACAATAGTTTTGCGCTAAAGAATTAGTGTATTTGAGATACAATATTTTCACCAAAAGTGAATATCTTCAAAATTATTTAAAATATCAGGACCAAATTTTAACACAAGATGCACATTGTAAAACTACAGTAATTTATGCAAAAAAACGATTTTTGGAAAAAACGGAGTTACAATAGTGTTGCGCTGAGCCCTCGATATAACCATCTACTTAATGCTCAGTGCCAAGACAGGAGATCCTAGGTCCATTTTCCAAGTAAGTTTTTTGTAAGACTCGCCCGGGAATCAAACCTATAACCTTTTACATGCAAAGCGGATGTTCTACCACTAGTACCATCACTAGACCATGCTGCAGTTTACTTTTTGTTGATTTAAGGGCCATAACTGCAACAATAAGTATCCAATTTTATCAGTTCAATACTTAATATTATGGTTATATAACTAGTATGCAAGTTTTGTAAAGATCAAATCAGATGAGCTAAAAGTGTGTAAGTTATCATGCACATGACTAAAATTTAAAGATAAACAGATAGATCGTTGACATAGTGATAAAAAGATGGACAGTTGCCATAGTGTGATTAAAATAGATGGTCGGTTGACATAGTGTGATCAAAACAGATGGACAGTTGACATAGTGTGATCAAAACAGATGGATGGTTGACATAGGGTGATCAAAACAGATGGTCAGTTGACATTGAGTGATCAAAACAGATGGATGGTTGCCAAAGTGTGATCAAAACAGATGGACGGTTGACATAGTGTGATCAAAACAGATGGACGGTTGACATAGTGTGATCAAAACAGATGAACAGATGGACAGTTGACATAATGTGATCAAAGCAGATGGCTGGGTGACGTAATGTGATCAAAACAGATGGACGATTGACAAAGTGTGATCAAAAAAGATGGATGGTTGACATAGGACGATCGAAACAGATGGACGGTTGCCAGTGTGACCAAAACAGATGGAGGGTTGACACAGTGTGATCAAAACAGATGGACGGTTGACAAAGTGTGATCAAAACAGATGGACTGGTTGATACAGTGTTATCAAAACAGATGGACTGTTGACATAGTGTGATCAAAACAGATGGACAGTTGACATAGGGTGATCAAAACAGATGGACAGTTTTCATAGAGTGATTAATACAGATGGACGGTTGCCATAGTGTGATTAAAACAGATGGACGGTTGACATAGTGTGATCAAAACAGATGGACAGTTTACATAGGGTGATCAATACAGATGGACGGTTGCCATAGTGTGATCAAAAACAGATGGACAGTTGACATAGGGTGATCAAAACAGATGGACAGTTTACATAGGGTGATCAAAACAGATGGACAGTTTACATAGGGTGATCAATACAGATGGATGGTTGCCATAGTGTGATCAAAACAGATAGACAGTTGACATAGTGTGATCAAAACAGATGGACAGTTGACATAGTGTGATCAAAACAGATGGACAGTTGACATAGGGTGATCAAAACAGATGGACAGTTTACATAGGGTGATCAAAACAGATGGACAGTTTACATAGGGTGATCAATACAGATGGATGGTTGCCATAGTGTGATCAAAACAGATGGACAGTTGACATAGGGTGATCAATACAGATGGATGGTTGCCATAGTGTGATCAAAACAGATGGACAGTTTACATAGGGTGATCAATACAGATGGACGGTTGCCATAGTGTGATCAACAGACGGACAGTTGACATAGTGTGATCAAAACAGATGGACAGTTGACATAGTGTGATCAAAACAGATGGACAGTTGACATAGGGTGATCAATACAGATGGACGGTTGTCATAGTGTGATCAAAACAGATGGACAGTCAACATAGGGTGATCAAAACAGATGGACAGTTTACAAAACAGCTCACTTTCAACTGTTTATATTCTTCTAATGTTCTGCATGTTTCTGCAAAAATGGAGAGGCTGTTTTTGTACAGATCTCATTATGATGAAAACACAATATAGAAGCTCCGGAAACCCAATGTTTTTGTACAACATGATGGGAAAAGGACCTGAGTTAAAATAACTTATGTTATATATGTTTAATCAATGTGACTTACCAGAGATCTTGACACTTTTTTACCAAGGAAAGGCAATAGAAGATTCACCAACGTTATACATGTTCTCTCATCTGTCACAAAACAGCTTATCCTAACATAAATAGAATTGTCATTATATTTTATAGCAATAAACCACAAATAAACTTGTATGTATTTATGTATATATCTAAAAATCTTAACTAAATGTCCGTGGTAAATGCCTCAAGTGGTCTAAATGAAAATAACAAAATATTTTATAAGTAGGTATTTAAATATACCAATGAATATGAAGAGGTATGTACTTACAGTAAAGACTAGACATGCAATTTCACATTTTTTAACTTAAAGTGTGACCTTGACCTTTGTGTGACCTGGGTGTGTTTAGCACCGTTTAAAAACAAACACATTTAATGCCTGGTTCCCTAAAATTATCATATACTGTGTGTTAATATGAGGTTGAGCCAAAAGTCCAGGAAACATATTTGCTAACATTATCAAACATTTAACCCAACTGAACACAGCCAAGATATACAGGCCTGAATATTGCAACAGACTAAAAGTGTGACCTTGACCTTTGAGGTACAGGTCTAAGCATGACACCTCATCATGTCATGATCAATTGAGACAAGTGTTTTTGAAAGTCATCCATGGGTGACACATTTACAGACTGGACACAAAATGTCAAGCAGACAAAACATGTCTAACAAATTTAAAGTGTGACCTTGACCTTTAAATAAGGGGTCTAAATCTTATACACCATGCATCGTCATGTCACGTTGATCAACTGAGCCAAGTGTTTTTGAAATCCACTGCGTATGACTAAATTACAGACACAAAATATCAAACAGACTCAAACTGTTGTCAAACCAACCTAAAGAATGACCTGAACTTTTTATGAACAGGTTTGGTCTTACACGTGAAACTTTCTCATGTCATGTTGATCAACTGAGCCATGTATTTTTGAAATCTATCCATGTATGTCATAGTTACAGACCGGATGCTAAGTCTCAAACAGACTCAACCTGTTATCAAACAAACTCAAAGTGTGACCTTGACCTTTAAGGCAGAGATCTTACACATGAGACATGATAAATACGGACACTGGCATACATGTTGCTCAATTTTGATGTTACTTTTTTAAGGAAATATTACTCCTTTCACAACTTGGGAAATTTATGTAGAAATGGCAAATCCTTGAAGTTTGAGTCTCAAAGCAATAAATTCTACAACATAAGCCGGGCCCGATTAGCTCAGTAGATTACGCGTCTGACTATCAATCCAGGGGTCATGAGTTGGAATCCCTCGCCCGGCAACAGTCCGTGATGATTGATATACGACACTGTGTCTCATTATCATTCGTCTCTCACCACTGATTCAAGTGGGAAAATTATCAGTTACTTGCGGAGATGGGGTGTGCTCGAGTACTGGTTAATCCCAGGAAACAGTGGTTAGGTTAACTGATCGTCTGTTAGCCCTCGATGGCATAAAAATGACGCTAAATATTCAATCAATCAATCAATCTACAACATAACAGCCTTACTTAGACATAACTTTAGAATTATTGCATGTGAACACGGCAAAAAATCGAACAATTGGTGTTAAAAAGTCAAATATTTTGTATGTTTTTCGTTGTTATAGATAATACTTTAAATATGGTAGGCATAATAGAAGATTTTATAGCACATGTATAAAAAAATAACACATTCATATAACAGCATAGACATCAATAAACAAAAAGTGTCACTGGTAAGTGTTGCATGCCCCTTAAAATGGTCTGAGAAAAATAATAATATACAGTCAAACCTGTCTTATGCAGCCAGTCAAGAGAAGGGACAAAAGTGGCCTTTTAAGACAGGATGTTGCAGGTTACAGGTTAATTTTCTTTGAAAACAAAGAAATGGGAAACAGCAAATGTGGCTGCTTAAGACAAGTGGCTTGCTTAATACATGTGACCACTTACACAGGTTTGACTGTATGTTATAATAGGTAGCGATGTATCCGTGAATATCAAGAGTAATGGAATGATGTTTCGGATATGACATGCAATTTCATTTTTTTTTTTTAACATTAAAGCATGACCTTGACCTTTTTGTAACCTTGACCTTGACATCTGATGTAATGGTCTGGGAATTTCAACAGTTAGATGAAGGTGACACATCATCATGACATGCTGATCACTTGTGTCGAGCTATTTTAAAATCCCTAAATGTAATACAAAGTTACAGATCAATTGTTGAGCCAAGTGTTTTTGAAATCCATCCATGTATGATAAAGTTAAAGAATGGACTTGAAATCTCAAACAGATTCAAAGTGTTGTCATACATACACAAAGTGTGACAGTGTCTAGGTTTCACTTACGACATGTCATCATGTCATCTTGATAAATTGAGCCAAGTTAATGAATGAATGAATGAATAGGGTTTTACGGCATACCAACACAGTATAGGTTATTCGACGCCAACAGGAAGGAAGATTCCAGGTTCACTCTACATGTACAAAAACAACAAATTAACATACAGATTTAAAAAAATACACCAACAAATGAATATGCAGAATGAACCTAGAACCTTGATACCTGCAGAGCTGCAGAGTTTCAGAAAATTCTATTGTATTACTCAAATTGTCGCTTCTTACGACATGTATGAGCCACAGTGGTCCTATTCTTGCCATCACTCATATGGCTCCCTGAAACCACACAGGGGTTGATAGTTTAACCATAATAGTGAACATGACAAAAAATGATAAAATGAACATGACACCCATTCGGACGATTTCTACCCCTCTGCAGAGATTGGAAGTGATTCTATTCTTAGCCCGAACCACACAGGCTTTGAGCCAAGTTAAAGACAAAGTCACAGACCAGACATGCAATATCAAACAAATTGAAAGTGTGACCTTGACCTTTGAGGAAAGGTTCTGGGTCTTACATGCGACACTTAATTATGTCATGTTTATCAACTGAGCCAAGTGTTTTTAAAATATATCCATAGATGACAAAGTTATAGATCAGACAAGAAATCTCACACAGACTAAAAGTGTTGTCAAGCAAACTCAAAGTGTGACTTTGACCTTTGAGGTCTTACATGTGACACTTTGTAATGTCATGCTGATGAACTGAGCCAAGTGCTTTTGAAATTTATCCATAGGTGACAAAGTTTCAGACCGGACACGAAATCTCAAACAGACTGAAAGTGTCATCAACCAAAGTTAAATTGTGACCTTGACCTTTGAAGTGGGATTCTGGGTGAAACGCGCAACACATCGTCATGTAATGTCGGTCATTTGTAGCTAGTATTAACAAAATCCATTTATGAATGACAAAATTACAGGTCAGACACGAAATCTCAAACTGACAAAGTGTTGTCAAACAAACTGGCAATATATGTTATAATAGGTTGCGATGTACCCATGTAGACTAGACTTGCAATTTCAGGGTGTTTTTTTTGTTTTTTTACATTAAAGTATGACCTTGACCTTTGTGTAACCTTGACATCTGATGTAATGGTCTGGGTATTTCAACATGTAAATGCAGGTGACACATCATCATGACATGCTGAAACAAGAGGCCCAAGAGGGCCTGAGGGGCCCAAGAGGGCCTGAGGACACTTTATTGACTCATAGTGGCCATAGCACTTTTTGAAATTCTCCTATGCAATAGAAACATCGGGGCGGGGTCATTTGGGGACACCATTTAAACAAATCAAACAAAACTATAGTTGGTCATCATTACTACATAAACATTTTGAAAATCTGGTGGGCCATTCATGAGAAGATGATTTTTTAAGTTTTTGACTATTTTTAGTAATGGCAGCCATCTTGAATTTTAGATAGAACAAAAATCTTCTGTATAGTCTCCTATGCAATAGAAACATCCATGTGAAGTTTCAGTCTAATTGGCCTAGTGGTTTCAGAATAAATGAAGAAAAAAAAGAGAATTTTCTGTTTTCCGTTAGTATCCCTACCCTGATGTAAAATTCTAAGTCTCCTTACAGGGCCCCTATAAATTTTAACCCCTAAATTCTTATTTGCAATCAAACCCCTACACATGGGGATAATCTATATCAAATATGTACAAATCTGACATACTGGTTCTTAAGAATATGGTTTTAGTAATTCCAAATGTGTACCCTTTTGGGGCCCCTTAAGACAGTGGAACCCAGTATTTTTTAAAAATCTGAACCTCCTTCACCAAACAATGCTTCTGTGAAGATATAGGCAAAATCAATTCCATTTTTAAAAAAAAAAAAAAAAAAAAAAAATAAAAATATAATTACATGTGTCCCCTAATTGAACCCTCGGGGCGGGGTCATTTTTAACCCTAGGGACACCATTTGAATAAATCGAACACAACTATAGTTTGTAATCATTACTACATAAACATTTTGAAAATTTGATAAGCCGTTAATGAGAAGAAGATTTTTTAAGTTTTGGACTACTTTTAGTAATGGCAGCCATCTTGAATTTCAGATCGAAAAAAAATTGAAACATCCATGTGAAGTTTCAGTTTAATTGGCCAAGTGGTTTCAGAGAAAGTGCTGCTAACAGACGACAGGTGATGGACAACGTGCCATCGCATAAGCACTTTTGGACTTTAGCCAGCAGAGCTAAAAACAATTGAATAACCCCTACACAAAGGCATATTTAACATTTAGTTTGAACTATTGACTCAGTAACTGAATGAAACTTGTTTTGACCAGATGAAATAGGTTTCAACATTAGTGGTCAATAGTTCATTTTTTGAAGGGATAAGTGGTCAATAGTTTTATTTGACCTGTTTAGTTCAGTTTTCAACCAATATCAGATTTTGAAGCATTTATAATGATATATATAATAACAACATTTGTCTATCGAAAAGGACCAAAGCGATAATGGCCATCTGTCAATTCTGATCCGATCTGGCAGATTAAACCTTAACAAAAAACTTTCATCACAATAAACATTCTGTCAGACATAAAAGTTGATAGTCCAATGACTTTGTTATGGCAGGTTGATCAGAAACATAAACATCTAACAATAAGTATACATACCTGGACAGAATATTAAGTTCTGTGTACGTTTCCTGTTTTTTACTGATTTGGGTATGTAGTTTGCAAACAATTTTCTCTATGTGTTTCAGAATATCTGGTATGTGGGGTAGTAATAGTCTTGTACCAATGTCTCCCTCTGAGAAAAAGAAATGTTTATACATCTTTAATCCTGTCATCATTATCTATAGATACATTCCAGGATAATCTGACCGTAAACTACACACAGTAACACTAGGATGACCAATACGAAAGATGAGCTTACCTTAAACTACACATAGAAACACTAGGATGACCAATAACGAAGATGATCTGACCGTAAACTACACACACAAACACTAGGATGACCAATAACAAAGATGAGCTTACCTTAAACTACACACAGAAACACTAGGATGATCAATAACAAAGATGAGTTACCTTAAACTACACACAGAAACACTAGGATGACCAATAACAAAGATGATCTGACTGTAAACGACACACAGAAACACTAGGATGACCAATAACAAAGATGAGCTTACCTCAAACTACACACAGAAAAAACAGGAAGCATTAAAAATCCACTGAAAACAGGGAGTGCTTTCATGGGGTAGCATTGGTGATGACAAATAAATAAATAAACCATTCTTTTATTCAAAAATATATTTTCATTAATATTTTAATGCTTGGTTAGTGATGTGAATGGATTATTGACATATTTTCAACATTTTGAAAGAATTTTCAAGCTTCATTCAAATGCATTAAATGGTTGGTGAGATATGGACTTGATGGTAGTGGCAAGCAAAACCTTAACCAGAATTTCTAAGTCAAACAAGGCCAATAATATTGCATTATACAGACCCTAAACCGCTCAAGTACCCCACAATTGCATTCCATTTGTGCTCAATTTACACTCCGTTCGCAGCTCCCGTTTGTATGCACTCATTTAAGGACAATTGCTATAGTTTTTCATGCGCTCAAAGGGAAGCAACTTTGTTGAGACCAGCCAGTGTCACTACATACACTTATACTACAACTGACCCTATTTCGGATGACTCGCTTATTACGGATACGCCTGAAATTGGTCCCTTATATTATGTTCAATGTATGAAATAAGCATACTGGTATAAAATAACTGTTTATTGCAATTTAACCTAAATATAAATTATAATAAAAATCATAATATTCATACAAATATGCTCATTTAGTATAAAAGTGTTGATTTTGCAACTGCTGTTTATTTAATGACGGCATACTTTGGGAGCTATTTTTTTCTCAAATTACGCAGTAACATTGATTGTCACTAGAATAGGTATCAGAGTATTTTGTGAGGTCTTAAGGAATTTTTATCCATAAACTATATAAAAATATTTTTAAAAAAAATGCTATATTTTTATTGCAAAATTGAAAAACAATTCACACTCCGCCGAAATCATTTTGTTTTTAAAAAACATAAGCAGTTAAATTTAAGCTTAAAATTACTATTGCCATGACAATCATTTTTATATGCATGCATCTGTGTATTAGTTTTAATGAAATACTAGATGTAAACAATTGTAAATATTGTTTTTGCATTGCTTGTTAAATCTATATTTGTTCGCCAAATGTCGGGGATGGGTATGTTTATGAGATGGAATTACCAAAAAATCTGTACGGTAACATGTGTTTTTTATTTCTGATATTGCATAAACATACATTAAACTTAAATACTGGAAAGCTTCATAAATTCTATTCATAGAAAATATATGACAAAAACTATAGCAATCATCTTTAAAGTGCAGTTAATTTAATGCACTCACAAACACAAACATTAATTTTGCTCACGCGCAACGTAAACTGCGTATCTGAGTGTTCTATACTATCTTTTTTAATACTCCATTCAGCATTCACTCTGTTTGTTCAGTGTTCGCTCAACGTTCAACCCGCTCAGTTTGATTTCCTGCACAAAACCAATCGCAACATCTTGTAAAATGATTATATATTTAATTTTAATTTAAGCTGTTATGTTGGGGCAATACATAAATTTATTCATGGGACTTAGCCATGGTAATTTGATTCATAATCCGATTGTTTGTCTGCAAATTGATACACCCCCTAGGATGATAGGATTTCAATTTCGAATAAACAATTACCGATAGTAGGGAAGTTTAATGGAAGAGTCTATCTTTTAATGTGTGATCATTGGTCTGTGTGATCAAAGAATATCGCACCTTCAGCTGACTTCTATTGTTGATACCTAAATGTGTTTGCATCAGTTATTTCTTTAATCCATCGTTAGCAGTTTGTTATTGAAAGGCAAAAAAAAAAAGTTGTCCACAAAATTTACAGATACATCATGAATGTAAATTAAATATTCCATACGTTTATAGGACCCATAATAGGAGGGTCAATCCAAGCCCTGCCCGTGAGGTTTGCTCATTTAAAATTAACTATCATTAGTCCCATGAGTTAAATAAACAAGTTAATTACATTCCCAATTTGCAGGAAATGAAAGTCAGAATATATTTTGCACTAGGGACACATTTATTGCACATAAGAAAAGATATATATATGACCTATCCAGTCACTGATATATCACATACCCTAGTTTATATTAAAAGAATGGTGCAAATTGAATGTCTGATGTGAGAGAGGTTTTGTATCAAAAGCATATACAACTAAAATCAGCATTGTTAATTCCACAAGATAAAAACAATCCAACAATTTTTAAAGTAATACAAAATTTATATGTATTCATTATGTATTCATTAGATGTCATCATTATTATTATTTTTTTTAATATAATTATCTTTGGGATCTTTGTTATCAGCGTGCGTGTACGTGGTTAGTCATTCACACCTAACCAAACAATGTATTTACTATTATGTAGACAGTAAATATAGGTTATGATTTGTTTATTTCGGATGTCGGTTTGATCAAAGTATTTTTTTCTAAAGATATTTGGCCAACAGAAAATCAATTTTATAATCAATAATATGCATTGCTAGAGCAGCGAGTTTTATTATGGCCCGTGGGCTGGAAATAAGGGTTGATTTTGAATAACAAAGTGTTTTGCATAGGTGGAAGAAATAGTTGACACTGTGATACATGCATCCGAAGTTGCTTTTGAACGATATCATTTATTTTTCAGTTTGTTTCCCAAATTTGGTTTGGATGTAACTTTATTAAATTACAAAAACTTTCTACTGATAGTATGATTTATGTTTTTATTTCATGTCAAATGACAAAAGATATCAAAGTTGATTGAGACTGTTTGCTATATTACAAATTGCATGGCAATCAGCAAAACAGACCCCTATGGTGAGAACTGCATGTGTGTCACTTATAATTAATTGGTTATTTACCGGTTCATTGACCACAAAAGATCCCTGCTGGTGTGCAAATATTATTTTGATTGTAAATTGTGCCAGGTGAATGAATCTTCATTTAACCTGCGGCATGTGATTAAATAAGAATTATATCTAAGTCAATTTTATTATTATTATTATTATATTATTATTATTACTATTATTATTACTACTATATAATTGTAATTGTTACTTTTATTATTATTATAACTAGCTATTACCCGTGCTGCGCACGGAGTTGAGGCAGGTGTTTGGTGGAGCATGGTTTGGTTGACTGTGGCAAAATTATTCTCAAGCAATGCGCACGGTGTTGAGGATGTGGCTTTTTATGGGGGGTGAACCATTCACAGGGTGTTGGAGTTGAGAGGGTGTTTAGCGTGATGTTACCTTTTTAGCTTTTTTCCTGCTACTGTGTCTATAGGACCTCCTTGAAAGTGACATTTTGGGTGAGTGTCCTGTTGTGGAAAAGTCCTTGTGACAAATTGTTGTCTACTTTGATGTAGATGTTGGAGTAACCTCTAGCTCGTGAAAATGCAACGTAAAGTTGTCCATGGGAGAATACAGGTGCTGGGAGATAAATTCCAAGTGTAAATTGGCTCCGTTTGGTGCGGGCCTTATTAAGCTGTGAGCACACCTATTGTACCGATCACCTTTTTCTGGACAGTCGTACTGATTCATGTATTTGTCATGCTTACGTTATACGTAGGCGGCACCTATTTTCGAACAGGGAATCGCACATTCAATCAAGCTTTATAAACCGCATAAACATATTGACGGTAGGGTGTAACTGTTATTGCGTTTCCCTAAATTGCGTTTCCCTAACCTTTTCGGCGTTCCCCTTACCTTAATAAGTGATGTGAACTCTATAAAAAACATGAAAAACGTCGAAAACTGTCTGATAGAAATAATGATAGCGGCTGAATGTCGAAATGCTGGCGAGCGAGGGGAGCATTCATTGCATGGTACCGGGAGCATACAGTAGCAGGCGGGAGAAGCAAGTGCACTTTCATCACGTACCACTTCTGTCCCATAAAATACAAATATTCTTCCTAACATAGCTTTATTACTTAATCCTTACGCATCATACTTTTTATCATCACAATTTTCATGTGTTATCATTCAGTTGTAGTGCAATGATTGCTCCCTTCGTTGTGTGGCAGCACGTGATAGCGACAGATTGTCGAACTACTGGCTTGCATGGGGAGCATGCATTGCATGGCACCGGGAGCATACGGTAGCAGGCGGGAGAAGCAAGAACATTTTCATCAGGTTCCAGTTCTGTTCAATAAAATACAAAAATTCTTCCTAACTTAGCTTTATTACTTAATCTTTACGCATCACACTTATTATTATCACAATTTTTTTGTTGCAATGCAACGATTGCTCCCTACGTAGTGTGTTTCACCATTGACAGGTGGCAGCAAAAACCGATTGCTCCCTACGTAGTGTGTTTCACCATTGACAGGTGGCAGCAAATACCGGCACCCTATTGGTGTGTTTCACCATTCACAGGTGGCAGCAAATACCGGCAAGTTCCATGGCGATAGTGACTGAATCTGCGATCGTGGTGATTGAAAATCTTTCCTGAAGCTACGTTGATACATTATCCACTTTGCCACATAGCTTATCTTCTTCGCCACATTTATAAAGCCCCACATACGAAAAATTAGCACGTTCCTTCAAGCGGTTTCGGAGGAGATACGTCAATTTACAGACGGCTGCTTACAGAAATAATATATAGATTATAAAGTATTTTTCTTTTAGTATGGTGATTATCCCTATATTATTATTATTCCTGTAACAATTATTATTATTATAACTGGAGTAATTTCTAACTTCTTGACCATTGTCACAGCTTTTATATTGGATAAATTGTTACGTGCTTGCATGTTAACTTCCATCGTCTGCATGATCAAAGGCTGTTTTTAAGGATCTTTAGTCAACATACAACCAAGACCTCTAATCACAAAAAGACAAAAAGTCAGAAAGAAATTTACATTTACTAGTTTTTATTTCTTGTGTCTATCTTATATTTCGGCCTAATATACATATAGTTGTGAAGTAAGCTCAGATCCTCTGGCACCAGAAGCCCAAACTCTATCCATTGCACTAAAGACCCATTTTATATTCAGGAATACAATTTATTTGGTATAAATATTTGAACAATTTAATGAGATGTGCACAAGTTAAATGTATTCCTTTTAATTTCAATATAACAATTGTATGCATCTAAGTGAACTCAGCGTGTTAGAGTGTACTCAGTGTGTCTAAGTGCACTCAGTCTATTTCTTGCAGTCAGCGTTCACTCAAGGTCCAAGTCTGCTTGGTATGTGCTCCATTCGCGCTCCATTCACGCTCCGTCCGCATTCTATTTGCGCTTCGTTGCACACATTCTGCACTCCATTTACGCTCTGATTGCACTACGTTTATGTGCAATTGGGGTACTTGAGCGGGTTAGGGTCTGCAGTCATTATAGAGATAGGCACTTGCGTGCAAAACTTTAGCCAAAGTGTGAAGCTGATGCCCGGGTGACCAGAATAACAGGGCATGGGAACGCTCTGACTCATAGTGGCCATAGCACTTTTTGATATTCAACAATATTTACCCTCTTTCGGGGGTCTTCTTAACAACTTATGGATAAATACCCCTACCACATCCATACTGAACAAAAACTTAATTGCTATGAAAAGAAAATACTTTAAATTCCAATAACATTCATCTGTAAAAACAATACAGTCCCTGTACAGAACCCTTATACAACCCAGCCCCATAATTTGTCAGAACTTCAATCACCCACTCTTAGTGGTTTGTTATGAGCAAAAATAATTCAAATTTTAAAAAGAAGTTTTTTTGTACACATGGACGCAAAATGAAAAAATTCAGTTTATTCCCTATATATCCTAGCCCCTTGATATGCAGAATCTTCAATTCTTGCTGATGTAAGGATAATTTATATTAAATATGAACTAGTTTGACTGAAAGATTATTGAGAGGAAATTTGTGACAATTCCCAATTTTAACCTTACTGCCCCATCCACCCCCTGGCCTTTTAAGGAAATTCAATCCTCTTTATTGAACAAAATCAAATTTATTGTTATTAGACAATGCTGTAGATCTCAACTTGAACAACATATTTACCCAAATGGACAAAAAAATGATAATTTTCCATTTTCCCATAGTATTCCTATGTAAAATTCAAAGACCTCTTACAGGGCCTCTATACATCCCATTGTCCCTTGATTTGTACAAACTTAACACTCTTAATCATAGGGATAATTTATATCAAATATGAACAAATTTGACTGACCGGTTGTTGAAAATAAGATTTATGACAATGTTCAATTTTAATCATTTTGTGACCCCACCTGGCCCCTTTTAGAAAATCAATCCTTCGTATCAAACAAAATCATATTTGTTATGATTAGAAGTTGCTTCAAAACTCAAACTGTATAAAAAAAAGTCATAAAAGAATGATAAAAAAGAGAATTTTCTGTTTTCCAATAGTATTCCTAAATAAAACTCAAAGCTCCCTTACAGGGCCCTATAAATACAAGACCCTTGATTTGTACAAACTTTAAAAATATACTCATTGGGATAATCCACATCAAATACGAACAAATTTGATTGACCAGTTGTTGAGAAGAAGATTTTTGAATTTTTTCTATTTTAACCTTTTTTTGACCCACCCTGGTCCCTTATAGAAAGTCAATTCTCCTTATTGAGCCAAATCATATTTCCTATGACTATATGATACTCAAATTGAATAATAATTTTGCCTAAATAGATGAAACAAAAAAAAGAATTTTCTGTTTCCCATAGTATTCCTATGTAAAATTCTAAGTCCCCTTATCTGCAATCAAACCCCTACACATAGGGATAATTTATGCCAAATATGAACAAATCTGACATACCAGTTCTTAAGAAAACAATTTTTGTAATTCCTAATTTTTACCCTTTTGAGACCCCTCCTGACCCCTTAAGACAGTGGAACCCAGTATTTTTTTACAAATCTGAACTTCCTTCACCAAACAATGCTTCTGTGAAGATATAGGCAAAATCATTTCCATTTAAAAAAAAAAAATTCATTATAATGACATGTGTCAACTAATTGAATCCTCGGGGCGGGGTCATTTTTAACCCTAGGGACACCATTTGGACAAATCTAACAAAACTATAGTTGCTTATCATAACTACATAAACATTTTGAAAATCTTTTAGGCCGTTCATGAGAAGAAGTTTTTTTAAGTTTTGGACAATTTTTAGTAACAGTGGCCATCTTGAATTTCAGATGGGAAAAAAAAATCTTCTGTATAGTCTCCTATGCAATAGAAACATCCAGGTGAAGTTTCAGTTTACTTCACTTAGTGGTTTCAGAGAAAGTACTTTGGCCAGTAGATGCTAAAAAATCAAACCCAAGCTAAACAAAAAACTTTAACATGACGTTTTGAAGGTTTAAGTATCAAAATTTAGGCTATTTAGCTATAGACATTGTTTATATAACATAATACAAGTGTGTTTATGAAATTAAGTGTTTGTAACATACATAAGCAGTTTGTTCAGAAACAGTGAAAATCATGAGCTAAACATAAAATATACCCAGGTAAGATGGTTGTTATGATAACAAAGTGATCAATGGAGATGAAGATGATTGTTATGATAACAAAGTGAGCAATGGAGATGAAGATGATTGTTATAACAAAGTGAGCAATGGAGATGAAGATGAATGTTATGATAACAAAGTGATCAATGGAGATGAAGATGATGGTTATGATATAACAAAGTGATCAATGGAGATGAAGATGATGGTTATGATAACAAAGTGAGCAATGGAGATGAAGATGATGGTTATGATAACAAAGTGAGCAATGGAGATGAAGATGATTGTTATGATAACAAAGTGAGCAATGGAGATGAAGATGATGGTTATGATAACAAAGTGAGCAATGGAGATGAAGATGATGGTTATGATAACAAAGTGAGCAATGGAGATGAAGACGATTGTTATGATAACAAAGTGAGCAATGGAGATGAAGATGATGGTTATGATAACAAAGTGAGCAATGGAGATGAAGATGATGGTTATGATAACAAAGTGAGCAACGGAGATAAAGATGATTGTTATTACAAAGTGAGCAATGGAGATGAAGATGATTTGTTGATGTGTCATGGAAGATCACTGACGGTCATTCTTGAGATGACAAATGGTGTATATTTGTTTAATTTCAAACAATTGTGCTCATTGATATTGATCATTAATAAAACAAGAGGGTTAAGATAGCCCTATATCGCTCACCTAAGTGAGGTTTAAATTATAGTTTTCACTATAGTGTCATACAAAGAGAAGCAGCCGGACCCCTGGTGGCCATATTTTTTTATGAATCACATGGTAGAGGGCTACCAACGACCATTTTTGCCGATTTATTAGAAACCTTGTCAGTGGTTTCAGGTGAGAAGTTTTTTAAGTTTTTACGATAGCCATATAGGAAAAAACAGCCTCCGGTGGCCATATTTTTTTTTATGAATCGTGATGGCTTGAAACTTTTTGGAAGAGGGTCAACAAAAGAACATTTCTATGAAATTACTTCAAATTTGGGATAGTAGTTTCTGACAAGAAGATTTTAGTAGTTGCCATGTCAACCAGTTCCGCATGTATCAACTTTGTTTTAACAATTTTGGTAGAGGACCATCCAAGTATCATTCTTGTGGTGTTTGATTTTAACCTGATGAGTGTATTCAGAGATGTTGTTTGTTTATGGACAGACGGACAGACGTGTGCACACAACTAAAACCCCTTAAAAGAAATGTTTTGTTTCAATATTTAGCATCATTTTATTAAATCGGGGCTAACAAATGATCAGTTAATAATTCCAATCTCATTATCATATATGTATTTGGAGCATTTTCATTAGACAATGTCAATTTTTTAAAGACTTTTATTTTTCAATAAAACCCCTGGTGCTGGATTACTTTTTACGTTTCTCGTATAATCAAAGAAGCATTGGCATTTTGATGATCGGTTTAATATTATACGAACAAAAATGACGTGCACAACCGTTCCATGCTTATTTTAATAATAAAATACAACAAAAAATGTTATAGTAGGCCATCCAAACACAGGGAAAAAACTTTTGATGGCAAATTTGAGTAGAATTTGGCATCCATGCTTAATGTCTTCCTCTGTATGTATACAAACCTGTGAGGGTGGATGCCACTCATGAAATCACCTCATAATCTCAAAATTAGGTCAAAGGTCAACTGGGTGCAGTTATTGGTATATAGAATGTAGAACATTGTCTTGTTAAAATAATTATTCATTTATTGAACTGAGAACTTTAGAAATATGTTTGTTGTAAGCCACTACTAGGAATATGAATAAAATATGTTAAAAATTGTGTTGTCAAACTGAGGTCAAATGGAGGTCAAAGGTCAAAAGTGTGCAAAATTGATGATTTTTTAAATTTTTTGTGAAATGCAAGATTCCAGTACATAAAAACAGGCAATTATTTTTTTATTAAATGAAGTGAATACATAAACAAACCTTATGATAATTTAAGTATATTAAAAGACAATAGTTTTATGAGGTGACAACAGAGGTCAGACAAAGTTAATAGCGATTAAGAAATAGTTAATAATCTCTAATATTGCCCAACAAAGAAAGTTAATGATTTGTAGTCGTTTAATATACACTAGTATACTAGTTTATAAGTTGCTACATAATAAGGACATTTATTAAGATGCAGAAAGCAACTATTAGGCTAGCATGCATTCCAAAAACCTGAATCATAATGCGACCATCAATGATTATGTACCGTTGCAGCAAAGAATTGGGAAGGTCATCAAGTTAAAATAAATTTCCAAGACATTCAAAATTTCCTTTGTATTTGTGGTAGAGTTTCTACCTAGCAAGTGGCAGAGGTACCATGGACAACTTGTGTTTCAGTCCAGAACCAATTTCTACATTTCTGCTAACATTTGCAGTAGACAAAAATATGTTTAAACATTTAAATATTTAAAAGACTCTGAATTAGTTTTCTGTCATTTTTAACAACCTGAACTTTCTGCTTGTTTAGAACATCAAACATCAAGGCAAATGGTTTGTGTTTTTTTTCTTCAAAGGACCATACTCAGAAAATGTCAGAAGTATCCATCTGTTTGATCAAAACTTGAACAAGATCAATTCATGAAGGCAGATAGTCATAACTGGTGTAGGTGTGTCTTCCTCTACATCACTTTCTCCTTTTAGTGACTTCTCTGACACATCCGATTGTGTTGCCAAAGTGACACAGATTTTGTTTCGGGCTTGGTCATTTTGTGTGATTCCTATTTTCCCATGGTTCATTATAAAAAGCTTTTTCATCAATCTTGTTGCTTGATCAGTGTTTAGTAATTGTTGCTTCTTTTGACTGTACAAATTCCATCTTTAAATTCCTGATACACATCTGGGGCTGTCTTTTCGAAATTCTTCATATCATCTAGTAAATAGGTCAACACTGTGCATAATTCCAATGGTTCTAGACTATCAACCATAGTAACATAACAGCAAACACCCCTTGATGGAGTTCCCAGGCGCCCTCTTTTTCCACTCTGATGAAGTCAAACAAAATTTCAACCTTGCTTATGCAAGTCATCCAAAACACATCCGTACACAATTCACCAAACTCCCTGTAATGGGCAATTAAACTACTCAAGCATTTTGTCTAATTCATCTGTTCAATTGCTTTCTGTATATCCTCTTGGAACCCTTTTCATTTTTATAGAGAATGCATCAGCAGTATTTTAACGGCATTATCAAAAGAATTAAGCTTAGCAGCAATAGTTACATAAGCCCACCACGATATGAAGACACATCAATGCAGTCTCCATAATGCTTTATAGGCTTCATGGTTCTGCAGTATGCCTTTCGCTCTAAAATGGTTTCGGTTGTGTTTGGTGGATATATGCCTGCCTCAATTCACACATCATCTAAACCAGCCTATTATACATACTGCCAAGTTGCCTTCAGAAAATTGAAACATCAATGGAAACCCCTAGCCTGAATATGGCATTCTTGAATTGGTCTTGATTGCCTCATACAAGTTATTTCTTTTTATAATAGAGTGGCTGAACTGCTGTGATAACGGTGTTGCTTGACCAATATGACTTGAAATTGATTCAAATATATTTGATAACAAATGTAAATGTGTTCAATTTATCTACATAGACTTGTAATATTGGAGGCAGTCCCATAGTGGTCATTGGCAGATTATCTGGACTGTTTAATTTATTGTAAGCTCTTCAAGTCGGAACTGTTTGCACATCATTTTGACTGTCTTGCTAAAATCCATTCAAATATTCTGAATATATGATGTTCAACATGTTTCGTTACTGTTTGTGTACCAACTACTTCCATTTATGTCATAAGGTCCATTTATTGGATATGGCCTATCATCATGAGGTAACACTACTTTATCTAACTGGATAGTTTTCATAGTATCAGCTGAAGCAAGTCTGGTATTATGATTTTCTCTAGTGACTGACCACCATATTGTGCTTAGAAAAATACATGTATGTTTATTTCATCTAATGTTGCTTCTAGGACATCAACATTATCAACATAATGGGCAAATGTATGATTTCTTATATTTTCATGAATGTAAACAGATCATATTCATTTTTGATATGCCTTTCAAGACTATTTGCAACTAAACTGTCAACTCTGTGGATCATATTTATTTCAACAGTGTTGTTGACAGCATGAAAAAGATTGACTTTCATTTCAGAACGAGTTGCCTTATGAAGAACATGTCCAAGGCCAACATTTTCATGAGATTTTGTATGCCATTAGATACATCAAATACTATAGCTTCTGCTATTGTATGAACTTTACATTTCTCTGCATAGTTTCTGACTTCAGCATTGCTGTCTAGAATAATTGACATACGACCAAATAGCAGGCGAGATAGAGAAAGAACCTTTCAGGAATTACCTTGCCTACATAATCAATGTCTTTTACTTCCCAATGGGAATCATGCCCATCTCACCTGGTATTTGTTGAGCAACAGTCTACACTTTCTTGTAGAAGTGTACTTTTATATAGAATACTTGAATCAGTATCAGATGAATCAGTATATAACCAGAAATCAGACGCATAAGCTTCAGAATGTAACTTTTGATATGCTTTAGCAAAATATTTGGAAATTATAAAGCTTTAAAAGATATTTGCTTGGATGGACTGATTAAATACTTGCTTCCTCTTAGAATGTTTACTCCAATCACCACCAATTACAAACACATGTCCCAAATTAGCTTAAACCTATTCCAGTTAAAATCATAATTTTGTTATTACTGTATCATCTTTGATACTATCCTCATACTTCACAATTTGTCTTATAAACTTAGACAGACATTTAAGATTGCATTTTACTTTGGACGCAATCAGGTCATTTATACCCGCAATACATATTCTTAAAAAGATCATTCTTACACAATGAAACTGTTTTACATCTTCAAGCAGAGGGTAGTATTTTGCTCAAGTTGTTGAACAGACTGGAACATCTTTCAACACTACTAGTAGAAGATCTAGGAGGTGCCAGTTTTACATTGAGTTTATTAATTTTGTTATCGGAAGTGAATGCACTATAACACGTTTTATGCCATAAAGTGTTTCACTCTTGTCAAGTGTCACGATCAAAACTGTCAATTCTGTCAAGAATTTCTTTACTGGAGGTAACAAGTAATATTCTACGAATCTCAGATACTTTGTATGGCATCTTTATATATGGGAGACAAATTTTACTAATTGTATGTACAATTAAGGTAATTTGATTACATCATAACATAAGCTGTCTTTCTTTTACATTTAATTTTAATCTAAGGTACATATATATTCGTAATTATTATTTCTACTGGAATCTCATTTCAATTGGAAAATAATTTATGATAAAAAAGTGCATCAGTGTATTATCGTCTTGTATAGAACATATGGACATTCAAGCTTACACACAACTTTTTTTAAATAAGAGTTAGTTTTCAAAGATAGGTGTAACATTTAAGGTTAATAACAAATCGTATATTTGCAATTAAACAAAAAATACTGTAAATGTCCAAAATTTAAATGCACTTATTGAACTTTCAGCTAGTATAAGTACGAACAGAATGACACATGTATGCTTCATTATCCTTTAAATAAATGCTTTATTGTCCCCTACATTGTTTCATTAGACTATTAACAACATGGTATTATAGAAAAAATATATAAAGCAACATAATTATAATATTAGTAACAGTAACTTATAAACATTACTGTTTTGTTCACTTTTGCACCTGATTGAACTTTGACCTCAACCGTGACCTTAAAACGCAATTTCATAAGTGGCATCCACCATCACACGATGCTATACATCTTAGGGAATGTTGTTATGGTACTGAAACAATTCTACTAAAAATTGCCATCAAAAGTTAAAATAAGGGTCATTTTGCTTTTTGGATGGCCTACTATTAGCTATTTTCTTCAGTTTATTTTTTTATTGATTTCTAGGACATCAACATTATCAGCAATTTTTACCGGGCACCACCATCAGACCACAAGTTGTTTTGAGAAACAATGAAGTAGGTCATAAAATGTTCAGATTTGAGATGTAACGTACACTATATCTTGTACCATTGAACACAACACTGGTTTATGTGAATGCTAGTCATTGACAAAAATTCCCACAGACCAATTTATCTGACAGGAAAAAATGGAATAAAACATGCACATGTAGTTGCAATTCAGATGCAGATGATTGTGAGACAATGTAAAATGTACACAAACCTTGCATGTAAGTCGTAATGCTCCAAATTCCGATTCTCCATCAATGATTTATGTGATCTTCGTAAATATTGACACATTTTTAAAAACATTTGTGTACGCAAAACTTAAACAATGACGTTAGCTATTATTAAATATTAGATCTGCAAATGAATTTAATGTCAACCCGGAGAGAAGTGATGTATTCTTACGTGTTTACTTTGCAGCATATAGATTTATTTTTTTCCCATTCACTTGAGGAAAATTATGACTTTATGTCAGAGTACTGATTAATTTGTGTAAAGAATGTTGAATCACACACAAATCTGACATAAAGTCCTATGGACTTTATTTGATTTGTGCATGATTTGATATTCTTTACACATGCATATAAAACAGAAAAAAATAGTTTAATCCTATAATCTAACCACTCTTTGTTGGGATCCTGGAAGATTAACCAGTACTGGTCCACCCATCACCCAGTACCGGTCCACCCATCACCCAGTACCGGTCCACCCATCACCCAGTACCGGTCCACCCATCACCCAGTACCGGTCCACCCATCACCCAGTACCGGTCCACCCATCACCCAGTACCGGTCCACCCATCACCCAGTACCGGTCCACCCATCACCCAGTACCGGTCCACCCATCACCCAGTACCGGTCCACCCATCACCGCAGTGAACTGATAACTTTCTCATTTGAATGAACAGTGAGAGAAGAATGACAATAAGACACAATGTTGTGTATCAATCATCATCGGGACTGTCTGATGATAGTAAGATGCGCTATCCACTGAGCTAACCAAGACTGGCTTTTACCTATTAAACAACTATAAAATAGAGGAACAGAAGTTTTCTTAGAGTTTTTAGAGATTTAGTTATTCATTGCAGAGTAAAGGTAACCTGAAAAAAGTTTGCATGGCTCTGATTAGTTCTTCTGATTACACAAATATTAGACAAAATTTGGTGAGTCCAAGTCAATCAGTTTCTGAAAAACAGAGCTTCCCACCAAGACCTGATGATGACATTTGATATAGAATTCGACATTAGGAAAGTAACACCTATTTTCTCTGTTTTTTTTTCTTCAAAAAAACGAGACAAAATTTCAAATTCAACTAAAGCTCACCTTTTACAGCATCAGTAGATGACAACACGAGCATGTTGTTTATATCAATCACCTTTACTTCTTGTTCCCCTTCGCATGTCTGCATGAGTAAATTGTCAACTATCTCCATGATATAGGTTGCTACGGCAACTGAAACATCCTTACTGAAGAGCAGCTTCATCACTTGTACCAGTGGAGTCAAGTTCACATCATCCTCATGGTGTTTAGCCAGTAGAGAAAAGTACCTAAAATGTAAACATAAGTAATCTCTTTTCAGTGCCAAGTAATCTTCATAAGGACAATGTCAAGTAATCTCCACAGGAGACAATGCTGAGTAATCTCCATGGAGACAATGCTGAGTAATCTTTAAAGGAACAATGCTGAGTAATCTCCACTGAGACATTGCTTAGTAATCTCCATAAGGACAATGCAAGTAATTTCCACATGAGACAATGCCGAGCAATCTCAACAGGTGACAATTCTGAGTAATCTCCATAGCGACAATGCCGAGTAATCTCCATAACAACAATGCCAAGTAATCTCAATAGGAGACAATGCCAAGTAATCTCCATAAGGACAATGCCGAGTAATCTCTATAAGGACAATACTGAGTAATCTCAATAGGAGACAATGCAAAGTTATCTCCAGAAGAACAATGATGAGTAATCTACATAAGGACAATGCCGAGTAATCTGAACAGGAGACAATGTCGAGTAATCTCCACATGAGACATTGCCGAGTAATCTCTATAGGAAACAATGTTGAGTAATCTCCACATAAGACAAAGCCAAGAATTCTTTATAGGAGACAATGTCGAGTAATCTCCACAGGACATAATACCAAGTAATCTCCACAGGAGACACTGCCAAGTAATCTACACAGGAGACTGTTAGTAATCTCCATATCTCTATCGAGTAATCTCCAAAGGAGACAATGCAGAGTAATCTCCATATCTCTATAGGAAACAATGTTGAGTAATCTCCTTATCTCTATAGGAAACAATGTTGAGTAATCTCCATATCTCTATAGGAGACAATGCAGAGTAATCTCCACAGGAGACAATGCCGAGTAATCTCCATGAGACAATGCAGAGTAAATCTCCACATGAGACAATGCCAAGTATTTTCCATAGGAGACAATGCAAAGTATTCTCCAAAGGAGACAATGCCGAGTATTCTCCATAGGAGACAATGCAGAGTAATCTCCACAGGTGACAATGCCGAGTAATCTCCATGAAACAATGCCAAGTAATCTCCACAGGAGACAATGCAAAGTAGTCTTCATAGGAGACAATGCCGAGTAGGCTCCATAGGAGACAATGCCGAGTAATTTCCACAGGTGACAAAGCCGAGTAATCTTCATGAGACAATGCCGAGTAATCTCCACAGGAGACAATGCCGAGTAATTTTCACAGGAGACAATGCCAAGTAATCTCCACAGAAGACAATGCCAAGTAGTCTCCATAGGAGACAATGACGAGTATTCTTCATAGGAGACAATGCCGAGTAATTTTCACAAGACAATGCTGAGTAATCTCCACAGGAGGCAATGCCAAGTAATTTTCACAGGAGACAATGCTGAGTAATCTTTACAGGAGACAATGCTGAGTAATCTCTATGAGACAATGCCGAGTAATCTCCATGAGACAATGCTGAGTAATCTTCACAGGAGACAATGCTGAGTTATCTCCATAGGATACAACTTCGATTAATCTCTGGGAGTGACAATGCCGAGTAATCTCCACAGGAGACAATTCCAAGTAGTCTCCATAGGAGACAATGCCGAGTATTCTCCATAGGAGACAATGCTGAATAATTTCCACAGGAGACAATGCTTAGTAATCTTCACAGAAGACAATGCTGAGTAATCTCCATGAGACAATGTCAAGTATTCTATATAGAAGACATTGCCGAGTATTCTCCATAGGAGACAATGTTTGATAATTCAAGGGACACAACTTATAAATTTATTATCAAATGTGGACTGTTCAAATGCATGATAATATGGTATTAGGTAACAACCTACTAAGTTTGGTGAAAAATGCATGTGAAATAGAGTGTAGACAAGGTGATTAAGCAACTTTTCATGATTCAAGAGCCATATATGTTCAGACGCTTATTATCTGATTTTGCTAGTTCAAAAATGGATATTTTGGATAAATACCACCACCACATCCTTATTGAACAAAAAATTAAGTACTATGAAAAGGAAATACTCCCATTACAGTCATCTGAAAAAAAAAATATAGTAGGACCCTTATGCATACTAGCCCCTTGGTTTGTTAAAACTATATCATATATGAACAAGTTTGACAGAAAGGAAGACTTTTGAAAATTCACAATTTTAACCCTATTAGGGTCCATTTTGACCCTTTTTGAAATCCATCCTCCATCTAGAACCAAATCTAATTTTCTAAAACTAGACAATGCTTCAGAGCTCAAACTATATGTTAGTATTGAACAAATGGATAAGAAAATGGGAATATTTCATTTTCCCATAGTATTCTTATACAAAACTCAAAGTTCACTTACATGAGGTCCTGTTATACAATAGCCCCTGAACTCACAATAGTATCCCTTTTTGGGGCCCTACTGGTCCTTTATGGATATCATATCCTTTTTTTACCTAGTTTCAACCGTTATGACTGAACAGTGCTTCAGACATCAAGATGATCAAAATAATACCAAAACAAAATTTAAAAAAGAAATAACCCATTTATAAAAACAAGTCTCCTTACTTGGCCCCTTAATTTAGTCTTTAAGTGTTTAAATACAGCCACATTATTTTTTTCTAATGTATTTTCAACCATCCAGAAAGTTGCTGGAATACCACCGATCGCCCGAACAACTAACCCGGTCCCTGCGAAATTCCTATTTAATTTCTATTGTTCTACCACCGAACAGTCGAACTAGAAATTAGGTCCCGCCAACACACTTACCTGTATTTTTTTGCACCTTTCGGTCGAATAGCTGATCAAATATAGAGAAAATTGGAGAAATTTGCCATGTTTGTTCACACATTCAATGGTGTGAAGTAATTTCTACACGTCATAATATTCCCACTGTCTTAAAGAGTGAGAAGTTTGTAATGATAATTAGGCGAGTGTGTTTATATTTGGTTACACGTTTGCTTTAATTTTATACTGAATTTTGCATTAATTAAGTTAATTTGATACTTAATTTGATGTTAATTTGTAATTTAAGATGAAATCAAAATAAAATAAATTTATATTGCAAACATTGAAAAGTAAATAAATCTTAGACATGGTAAATTCAGTCTCATTACACAATGTCGCATTTAATAACAAATTTACCTGAAGAAGAAATGCCTAAGCAACTTAGTGACGGACCCGTTATAACCGGAATGTGATTATTATTTCATTTACATTCTCACGTACAACTAAAGCTAAATATAGCTATTTATACAGTGATTATAGTGTAATACAATTAATTATATTTGGAAATTATCTTTTCTAGTGTATTGGATTTTCTACATAAACAAGAAATACACATCATTTACATCATCTGTTCAAAGCGTACACATGGGATTCAATAACACGTTCACAAACGTACTTGTACACCATGTTACATGTACGATGGTTGTTATACCAGGCTTGACTCGAACTACCGCTGACTCAAAACTATTTTGTCCAGTCGAGTTCGCGATCGAAGTTCTACTGTACTTACTTTGGAAATGACACAAACAAGTTAATACTTAATGAATGTTCAACAAATGAAATTTATTTCTTATTTAAACCGACGTCACATGAGTATTTTGAAAAGTTCACCATGAAATAGGGGATTTATTCATCTATTTTCAATATTATACATGACAACTGAGATGTATCAAATAATCATCTGCCCTACAGATCTACCAGTTTGTCAATTTAGTTTTTTACAAAAATATAAATATTTCGAAAAAAACATTTAGTTGGTATTCTTACCTGGGATTCTTTGAGCAGCAGTGAAGAAACTTAAGCAGAGGGGTTGGTGTGTAAAGTCCTTCATATGACAGCTTGCCAAGTTGTGGCCATACAATAGCTTCAAACAAGGCATCAATCTCTACACAGCCCCACCTGTACTCGTCAAACTCTTCTAGAACCTGACATACACAACAGAATTACTAACAACTGAGACTATGTATATTAGTTAAGCTATTTATATGAGGCAAAAAAGTACTGTCTATTCAATTTTATTACGATACAGATGTATATGAACATACACTACCCTGCAGTCCCGATGATATAACATGAAACTCAGTATAATGTGTTTCTATTTTCAACCAAATTCATCAATAAACCAAACAATTACTTGATTAAACAAAAAATGTCAGTGAAAATAACAATATATTTTACAACAGGTAGCAATTTAAATATCAATGAATATAAAGAGTAATTGACTGACGTTTCAAGTTTTTTTGTTTTTTTCTTTTACATTAATGTGTGACCTTGACCTTTATGTAACCTTGACATCTGATGTAAATGTCTTAATATTTCTACAGGTAAATGCAGGTGACACATCATCATGACATGATCACTTATGTGGAGCTATTTCTAAATCCCTCCACACAAAACAAAGTTACAGACCAGACAGGAAATATCAAACAAACTGAAAGTGTGACATTGACTTTTGAGCTAATGTTCTGAGTCTTACATGTGACACGTCATCATGTCATGTTGATCAATTGATCAAATGGGCTAAGTGTTTTTGAAATCCATTCATTTATGATAAAGCTACAGACCGGACTTGAAATCTAAACAGATTCAAAGTGTTGTCAAACAAACTCAAAGTGTGACTTTGACGTTTGAGGTATGGGTGTGGGTCTTATGTGCAACACGTCATGTCATGCTGATGAATTGAGCCAAGTGTTTCTGAAATTTATCCATAGGTGACAAAGTTACCGACCAGACATTGAAATCTCAAACAAAGTTAAAGTGTGACCTTGACCTTTGAAGTGGGAGTCTAGGTGTTAAGATGCGACACATTGTCATGTTATGTTAATCATTTATAACAAGCATTTATAAAAATCAATCTATGCATGACAACGTTACAGGCCAGAAACGAAATCTCACACAGACTCAAGGTGTTGTTGAGCAAACTCATCAAAGTGTCACCTTGACCTTTGAGGTACAGGTATGGGTCTTATGCGTGACACATCGTCATGTTATATTGATCATTTGTAGCGAGTATTTATAAAATTCATCTATGCATGACAAAGTTACAGGCCAGACACAAAATCTCACACAGACTGTGTTGTCAAACAAACTCAGTGTGATCTTGACCTTTAAGGTATGGGTATGGGTCTTGCGCGCGACACATTATTTTATGTTGATTATTTGTAGCAAGTATTTATAAAATCCATCTTTGCATGACAAAGTTACAGGCCAAACATGAAAAAAAACCGGGCAAAAGGATGGAAAAAATTTTGGGGGGCATAAAAATCCAAACATAATCACAAAGTTTGCGAACTCGTTTGCATTTTTTGTTTCCAACTATGACCACATTATTTTGCGTCAATTAAACTTAAATAATACAGACTGCAATAACAACTACTTATGGCTAAACACAGCATTGCATTTAATTGATTTATGCCGACAAATGATGGTCTGTCTTGTTTGTTACACATAAAAGGTCTTGTTTTTCAACAAAGTAAATTGTTTACACTTTAACCCAATACAGTATTCCCAACAGCCGCTGTATTTATGCTTCTCCATAATATGATGCAAAGTGGGAGTAAATATGACCAACACACATTTTTAAAACAAAGTTATTTTTGTCCAATATTAATGACACATACAATAGAAAACTATAATAACAGAATAGAAAATAGTAAGTAATAATTTCACAAAATATTACAATATATATTGCAAGAAACAGAAAGAAAGATGATTCCACAAAGTTCCACAGGTTTTCTCCAAGTTGTCAGTCCAAAGTGTAACGTAAAATTTAAAACTAGAAAGTTAAAAGAATAAAGGGGCATAACTCCATCATGACACCATGTCCCTTATGTAGAGTAAGTTTCATTTGAATCAGGTTAAAACTGTGGGAGGAGTTGTGTCAACAAGGTTTTGGTTCAAAACAAGACGGATGGACAGATGCAAAAATGTTCTAACAAATGGGTATTTAACTAGTTTCAAAAGAAAAGCTGGATAAATTCTATTGGTTATGGACAAATTTGAAACAACCCAAACATTTGTAGCATTTGTATTGTGCCAATTTGGCCTTGTCAATCATCGAAAGTTTAGCACTCGTGTTTTAAAGGGGTCAATGGACACATTGGCATGGTCAAGTTTGAAACTGCTCCAACTCCACAGAAGGTGGAGACAAAATGAATGGACACAGACAATAAAGCTCACCTGGATAATCAAGTACACAGATGACTGTCTTATACTCTTCAGTGGGGGGAGGACATAGTGTGGCAGCTGATTCCTATTCTCCAAGCAGAAAGAGCTGAGTGATGCCATTCCCAAGATGATCTGCAGCAAGCTAACTAAAAATGTGTCAAGTAGATGGCCAAGCTTCTTGATGATCATACTCACTGAATTCAAAGCTCTGTAAAACAAACATCATCAAATATTCAATTTTGGATGACTGCTGTAGTTTTTCACGCACACTGATTTGTGCATACCCTTTCAATACTTGACACTTTTGATAGCTTGTTAAACAGGAGTGCAGAAAGACAAAAGGAATGGTTAATAACAGAGGAACACTTCAATTAATATCCCTTGGTACTGAGGACATTCTACTGATTTATACTGACTATAGAATTTTTTTAATCATTGAATCTTTAAATAAACAATGTTTTTTTTTTGTCTAAAAATAATTCTTTATCAAATCTTGTCGAAAAAACTATGTCATGTTATGTTGATCATTTACTTATAACATCATCTATGCATGACAAAGTTACAGGCCGGACACAAAATCTCACACATACTCAAAGTGTTTTCAAACAAACTCAAACTTGGGCTATGCCCCTGGTTAGATTGAATTTTCTAAATATACAATGTGGCAAGAACTGTGGCTATATCCCCTAGCATTTACGGGATGATGATGATAATATTGCTTGCACAAAGCGTGTTAATTCTGGAGCAATTAAAATTTTACAAAATGTAAAATAAGTTAAATGTTGACAAGTCAGTCTGAAGACACGCATATCCATGTGAGGTTCAACTTTTAATGACAAGTCAGTCTGAAGACACGCATATCCATATAAGTTCAACTTTCAATGACAAATCAGTCTGAAGACACGCATATCCATGTAAGGTTCAACTTTTAATGACAAGTCAGTCTGAAGACACGCATATCCATGTAAGGTTCAACTTTTAATGACAAGTCAGTCTGAAGACACGCATATCCATATAAGTTCAACTTTTATTGACAAGTCAGTCTGAAGACACGCATATCCATGTAAGGTTCAACTTTTAATGACAAGTCAGTCTGAAGACACGCATATCCATGTAAGTTCAACTTTTAATGACAAGTCAGTCTGAAGACACGCATATCCATGTAAGGTTCAACTTTTAATGACAAGTCAGTCTAAAGACACGCATATCCATTAAGTTCAACTTTTAATGACAAGTCAGTCTAAAGACACGCATATCCATTAAGTTCAACTTTTAATGACAAGTCAGTCTAAAGACACGCATATCCATTAAGTTCAACTTTTAATGACAAGTCAGTCTGAAGACACGCATATCCATTAAGTTCAACTTTTAATGACAAGTCAGTCTGAAGACACGCATATCCATTAAGTTCAACTTTTAATGACAAGTCAGTCTAAAGACACGCATATCCATTAAGTTCAACTTTTAATGACAAGTCAGTCTAAAGACACGCATATCCATTAAGTTCAACTTTTAATGACAAGTCAGTCTAAAGACACGCATATCCATTAAGTTCAACTTTTAATGACAAGTCAGTCTAAAGACACGCATATCCATTAAGTTCAACTTTTAATGACAAGTCAGTCTAAAGACACGCATATCTATTAAGTTCAACTTTTAATGACAAGTCAGTCTAAAGACACGCATATCTATTAAGTTCAACTTTTAATGACAAGTCAGTCTAAAGACACGCATATCCATTAAGTTCAACTTTTAATGACAAGTCAGTTTTGAAGACATGCATATCCATGTAAGGTTCAACTTTTAATGACAAGTCAATCGGAAGACACGCATATCTATTAAGTTCAACTTTTAATGACAAGTCAGTCTAAAGACACGCATATCCATTAAGTTCAACTTTTAATGACAAGTCAGTTTTGAAGACATGCATATCCAAGTAAGTTCAACTTTTAATGACAAGTCAATATTATCTGACCTTGAATTGTGACCATGAACCAACATGGTTAGAATGTAAGTTTTGCATGTGATCTCAAGGATCTGAACATGAGTTTTATGAATTTCCTTATGGGATTAAAGAGATACAAAGCATACATGTAATAATGGCTAAATCAGTGACCTTGACCCAACAGGATTGAATGTGGTACATTATTTAAAAAAATTCTGGCAAGCAGTTTATAAGTTGGAAACTATTTTCTGTCCTTGAACCTCTAAGTATGACTTTGACATTTGACCAATGGATTTGGGTCTTGCGTGCAAAACATCTCATTATGGTTCAAAATTATATCAAATTCTGACAGGTGGTTTAGATAATACGGGGCCAATATGAAATATTTTCCCTATTTCTGACTTTAAAACTGCTTTTTTTTTAGCAGCTTTGACCCTGGGTCATGTGTATGACAAGTCATCTGATTATGGTGAACATTTATACCATGTTGTTTCAAAATCTGTCCATTGGTTTAGATATGATGCAGACACAAAACATTATTTCTGACCTAAACCTCTAAATATGACCTTGACCTTTGGTTAACAAACCTGGATCTTGGACTGATTATAGTGAACCTTTTTGCCATGTCAAGTGGTTTGTAAGATGAGGAGCAGACATGAACTTTTGTATTTCTGACATTGAAACTTTAAGACGTGTAAGAATCTCTTTGAACATGTTAACAGGCTTTAGCTTAAAAAATGCATAAATATATGAAACTAGACATTAATAAAAGTCCATTTTAAGGGAATTAATCAGGGATTTTAAAATTTTTAAAATTGGCTAAAAACATTCCTATATACACACTAACTCTATATTGCCTAAAGAATAACTATTTAATTGTGCCAAAATAATTATATTGAAAAGGGATTTCCTAACTTGGGCTACACGCCTAGGTTAGACTAAAATAGATTTACAAAGGTATTGCAACATATTTTGTGACGTATTAATCAGTCACATGATGTCACTTTGATCTCAGTTTGATCCGTTATACATGTTTACAGGCTGTATTTTAATTGCTATGAAAAGAAAATTCTTTAAATTCCCATACCATTCATCTGTTAAAAAAAAGTCCCTGTAAAGAACCCTTATACAACCTAGCCCCTTCATTTGTTAGAACATAATCACCCACTCTTAGGGTTTTGTTATGAGCAGGAATGCTTTAGATTTTAAATAGAAGTTGTTTTTTTTTTGTACATGTGAAAATTAAATAATACAGTTTTCCCTATAATATCCTTATGTGATAGTAAGTCAACTTGAAGGGCCCCAATATATCCCAACCCCTTGATATGCAGATTCTTCAATCCCTTGCTGATGTAAGGGTAATTTATATCAAATATGAACTAGTTTGACTGAAAGGTTATTGAGAGGATGATTTATGAAAATTCCCAATTTTAACCATACTCCCCCACCCCACACCTACTTATGGAAATTCAATCCTCTTTATTGAACAAAATCAAATTAACTGTTACTAGACAATAGCTTTAGAGCTCAAATTGAACAACATGATTTACTATTTACACAAATGGACGACAAAATGAGAATTTTCCATTTTCCCATAGCACTCCTATGCAAATCTCAAAGTCCCCTTATAGGGCCTCTATACATCCCAGTGCCCCTTGACTTGTTCAAACTTAGAACTCTTAATCATAGAGAAAATTTATATCAATATGAACAAATATGACTGACTGGTTACTGAGAATAAAATTTATAAGACAATGTTCAATATTAACCACTTTGTGACCCAACCTGGCCCCTTTTAGAAAGTCAATCCTTCGTATCGAACAAAATCTTATTTGTTATGACTAGAAGATGCTTCAAAACTCAAAATGAATAAAATCATAAATAGATGAAAAAATCAGAATTTCCAGTTTTCCCATAGTGTTCCTATATAAAACTCAAAGTCCCCTTACAGGGCCCCTATAAATACAAGCCACTTAAGTTGAACAAACTTTAAACCCATACTCATTCTGAAAATCTATACCAATTATAAACAAATTTGACAGATCGTTGCTGAGAAAAAGATTTTTGAACATTTTCTATTTTAACCCTTTTTTGACCGACCCTAATGGCTCCTTATGGAAAGGTAATTCTCCTTATTGAGCCAAATCTTATTTCTATTACTAGATGATTCTTCAAAGGACTCTGTTCCCGAGACTCTCAATTAAGATAAGCAGGATTCTGCCCTCTTCTGAATATATTCATGGATTTTTCATTTTCTCATAAAGTTTAAGATCCCATGACTTTCGTCAAGTCTAAATTAAAAAAGAATGTGTTTTTCTCCAACGTATTTCACACTGACCATAGTAACTATGTCCCATTCACTATTCTGGTTTGTTACACTGGGTCCATTTTGTAAAGATTCTAAACTGCGTATAGCGTTGACATTATGTAAATCAGAAACTGTTACTGGCAGGAGACCAGTCCGGCCATTTTTCATAACGTTATTGCACTTGTAAACCAACAAGATTAACCACTTGTTTTCATATTCATGCGAGCTATATTAGGGGTTGTTTTTAAAAAATGTAACAGAAACCCATACGAGGTTTATAAAGATAGCATTCTGAACACCAAATGAAATCATCGAATCGTACCAGTAGCGGCCATCACAATATCTCCAGTAATCTTCTTCTATCGTAGTATAAATATTTGATAGACATGTAGCTCCCTTTATAACACATATTTTACTAAAATATCGATGTATATTTTATCTAATCAAGCAGAAGTTCCTCAACTGTTTCTACCCCTGTGACGATCTGTCATTTTCTTTGGATTTCCGGTATGCTTTATGCATGCGCAAATGCATCATATACTTAATATAATGAGGTACGAAATGGGGAATAATATTATTTATTTTGCGAATTGAGCAGGTACGTTTTTTTTCACGGTATATAAAATATAGGGGGCTAAACAAAAGCAACAACAAACATTTTTCAGAAATAGAATATGGCCATCTTTGGCTTTGTATTGTTATCTCTTGGGGAAAAACATAATTAATGAAGTCAACTACAGGTTAATGCACTCTTTATTCAGTGACCTCATATTTAAAACATTTTAACAATTGTTTAACATTTAATTTGAATATCTTTTTATATATAAGATACAAATATTTACACACAGGGACAGCTTTCATATGTTGCAAAAGGTGCCAACTAACTCTCAGTTAAACAATAAGAAATATATATAAAAAATTAATTCTTTTCACAGCATTTAACACAAACAAAGAACACGTCATCCATACATTCATTCTCAGCCAATCCCACACAGACCTGGTGATACCAACTTCCAAATTGATCGCACTTAACCCAAGCAACATCTTCTACATCTTCAACAACTGAATCTGGGAACTCACTATCACACATCCTACAGACATCTTTCACCTCTGAACACACATCTTTCACCACTGAAAACACTTCCTTAACTTTCTTTCCGACTTTTTGAGATTTCTTTGATTGTTTTATTTTAAGTTTATTTTCTGTTTCAATTTCCTTTTCCTTTTCCTTTTTCCTTTCTTCTCTTTCCATCTTCCTTTTTTCGTGTTCCCAATTCCGTTTGATCATTTCTGTCTTTTTTTCGTCAAGTTTATTATAAAAATCGTCACTGGTAATTACCCTCACCTCCTTTTCTGCTTATACCCTGGGGTTTTGCCGGATGTGACAAGTGTTCTGGGATTAAACCATCTGTAACAAGAGCATTTCCTCCCAGGAAACTGCCACATGAGGAGCAAGTTGAACATGTACTTGTATCTGGAATGAGTGAGCTTGACATACTCTGACCTGAGAGGAGCAAGCTTGAAGTACTCGGACCTTGGAGGAGCAAGTTTAGTGTACTCAGACCTTGAAAGCGCGACCTTGATGAGTTTAACTGGGAGCATTAGACTCAGTTGAAAAGTGGGAAGGAGTTAATTGAGTTTCATCAATCGCACCCTGGTCAATAGGGTACCACCCAGACTTTTTGAAGAACCTATAAATATATAATAAAGTAATCTTGTATTAGAGTTTATAGCATTTACTGAGAACGTGTCCAGTAGCACTGTTAAAATTATTTTATTTTAAAGGTTGTGAAACATAGTATGTTTATCATTAACAAATAAGACTTAACACATTATAGTTAAAGCAGAGTAATTGAATGCAAGTGGTGAATTCTTTTCTCGGTTTATTATTTCATTCATAAAGAAAAAGTTAATATTTTATACCTTTAATTTTTGCAGGGGAACATACTTGGTCCATTGAACTACTTAAACCACTGGAATCTTCGCCTTGTTTAGGACTGTGTTCTTGTTTAGACAACCAAGGTTCACAGCATTCGACGAAAACTTTTGTTTTAGAGGACCATTGATCAAAACATCAAGTAGTTGAAGAATGTGTTGTATGAGGCGGAAGACCTATCAACTCAACCACATTTTCCCATGCCAACTTCATAACCTGAAAATTACAAACAAAAACTATTTTCTGAAACTTAATCATTTCTATATTTAGATTCTAGATCATCATAATTAATAGGCCTTCTAAAATTGCCAGTTTTTCATTTTTTGGACAGATTTCTGAAGTTCAAAACCGGTTTTTGTTTCAAAGATTAATAAAAAATCGGTCCAGATATTTTCAAAGTTTAATATAAAATTGGTCCAGATATTTTTATCGGTCATATAAAATCTCATATATTGCTCTTACCATGCCATAATGACCTGTGAAATACACCTTGCGGCAATATCATTTGACCCAATATTCTGTTTTGTTTTGTCACCTGCTGTGTAAAATGATGTCAATTTTCACTAAACTAAAACTTTCAATATAAAGAAAATTATTCAGTAAAGCGGAAACATAATGTCAGTCATTAAAATGTACACATTGTGATAAAGTATGTTATAAATAATACACAAATAAACTTGAAATAGTTCCCTATTAATGAATAAATGGAGAAAATACATGGTGTAGCTGACATGGTGGGTGGGGTAAGCATATATGTAAAGGCATATAGTGATTTTTTTAACCATTGACCAATGATATAATGTATGCCCTCACAATTGACCTAGTCTTCAGAAACCCCTGTCCGCACATGTATTGGAGATAATCGCTGAGAGTGGTTTCCTCAATCTCCGTCATCATCTTGGCTGGCCCATGTTCAGAATTTGTATAGACTCCACTAACATGGTTGTCTATTGTCTTTCTAGGGATATCAAAGTCCATGGCTGCTTCAGATGTGGTCAGCCAACCCTGCTTTACAGCTGACACAGCCTTCTTTAAACTTTCTGACTCATATTTTCTTTTGGACATTCTGTGAATATGAACTTCATTTTATAAGGTTTAATATATATATTACATTTTTTCTTAAGAAATTATTTAATTTAAATAGTTGTCATACCCCTGTAAACACCCCAGTACATTTATCGTGTAGTAGTTAATCATGAAACCGACTTTAACTCATTCCGCACACGACTTGTGTGACCACGTTACAAGGTTGATGATTTCAGTGTGTACAGAATTGTTTTTGTCAGAGTACATGGATTGAACTTACATTTTTTTTTATCATTATTGCAAGTAAGTTACTATTTCTTGGTTTTTACGATGGACAGTATGTTAGATATTGTTTATGATTCGAGATTTTTCGGCAAACAGGACATACATGCCAAAGGTCATCACCACCTGCCCCTCCCCTCCCCAGAAGTAAACTTAACCATGATTTAGGGTAACTAAAGAAAAATGTTTACCTTTCTTTTTTTATTTAGTCTCGCCGGTTCTTTTGTGGATTTCTTGATCGTCGATTAATGTTCTTTGGAATGGCCGTAAAAAAAATAACGTAACAAACGCGTGTATTCGCTCTAAAAATACAAAATAGCCACTACTGGTACTTGGCCGTGACTGGTGACCAACCAGTACAGTATAAATTCAAAGACAAATGTGAAACTGAAATGACTGATCATTGTAAGAAAACTTTACGCTACATACCAAACATGTACAAAAAACAAAGGAAAACTGCATTAAAACATATTCTGTTTGGTGGATTTCAGTGGTCAGTAATGGTGTTGAGGTCAACAAAACCTGATGCATGTTATCCACTACATCTTGTGAGGTGGAAAATGCTGGAAAGTTACTTAAACTTAACAACACAATGAGATTTATGTAGAAATGTGACAATAATACACAAGGTATATTCTCATATTTTTGTTGATTTCTTTGCATAATGCAATAAGTATTTTTGTTACTCCATCAACCCCCAAACAGTGTACTTACCCTAGCACTTTCTTCAAAGGTATTATTTTACTGAGATCACTGTTGTCAAGGACATTCTTAACCATTCTATACTGGTTTTCTGAAAAATACAAAACATGCTGCATACCACCTTAACATACTGGTCTTAAATCACACAAAAAATACTAATCCGTACATATCCCTCATATATATATTTTATATACAATACTTCGACATGTCCTTCCATATAATGAAGAAGCTGAGGAGACATTTGTGATTATAAAGATAATAGTCCTTCCATGTAATGAAAAAGTTGTGGAGACATTTGTAATAATAATAGTTCTTCCCTGTAATGAAGAAGTTGTGGAGACATTTGTAATAATAATAGTTCTTCCATGTAATGAAGAACTTGATGAGACATTTGTGATAATAAAGATAATAGTCCTTCCATGTTATGAAGAAGTTGTACAGACATTTGTGTGATAATAAAGATACGAGTTCTTCCATGTAATGAAAAAGTTGCGGAGACATTTTTGATAATAAAGATAGGTCCTTAAATGTTATGAAGATGTTGATGAGACATTTGTGATAATAAAGATACGAGTTATTCCATGTAATGAAGAAGTTGTGGAGACATTTGTGATAATAAAGATAATGGTCCTTCAATGTTATGAAGAAGTCGTGGAGTAATTTGTGATAATAAAGGAAATAGTCCTTCCATATAATGAAGAAGTTGTGGAGACATTTGTGATAATAAAGATAATAGTCCTTCCATGTAATGAAGAAGTTGTTTAGACATTTCTGAAAATAAAAATAAGAGTCCTTCCATGTAATGAAGAAGTTGATGAGACATTTGTGATAATAAAGATAACAGTCCTTCTTGTAATGAAGATGTTATGGAGACATTTTTGATAATAAAGATAAAGAGTCCTTCCATGTAATGAAGAAGTTGATGAGACATTTGTGATAATAAAGATAAGAGGTCTTCCATGTAATGAAGAAGTTGAGACATTAGGGAAAATATAGACAGTTTTTCAACATATTGCTGTAGTAATAATGAAGACAATTAAGTAGTTGATGAGACATTTGGAATAATAAAGATGAGTGTCCTTATGCAAATATGAAGACTACGATTTACTACAAGGTAAGTACATAAATATACTAACCAGTAACAAACTCATGGAAGGGAGTAATCACAAGATCAATGAACCACTTCAACTCCTCCTGATGACAGCCACTGAGGAAGCGATATACAATAGACTGCCTTACGCCACTATACTGTTTTCCAGAGGTACCCTTACCAGTCTTCACATGCATCTTACCATACAGCACTCTGACAAAATAAGCATTGGTAAAATTGAAACATTTTAACCTATAAAATGCTGCCAAAGAGGGTATAGTTTTGTAAGTGATCAAAGGTGAAAACAGTGACAAAGAAACCCCAAGGGCCATAGTCCCATAAAATCACAAAATGTCCCATAGAAATTTCTACTGATAGGCTCTGTGTCCCAGCAAACTTTTACAACTGTTTATGTATAATATATATTTTCATTTTAAACAAGGTGAAAAGTATATGTTAACCAAGTGCTTAACAGAGTTTAGATATACAGTAAAAGCATGAGTTTTACTGCGTATCTGTATCAGCTAATCGCAAATTTAACAATGAAATGCATAAAAGCAAGTAGTAATTTCGCATTGGGTTAAATCTTTAAGACCGTGTTCTTTTCCCCCGAACCATCACAATTCTCACACTATCAAATTCTGGTTCAATTACTGTTTTTTTAGTAGATATATCTTCATTTTATTTGCGTGTTTAAGTATTAAGTGACATAGAATTTTCAAAATGTCATAATTTCATAGATTTTTTTAAAATGTCACATAATATTGTCAAAGGATGGGCCACTGTCTCACTTTCAAAACATTTTTTTCCCAGTCACTGCCTAAAAGACCCGAGGTGAGGCTAGATTCTTGAGCAAATTCATTTATATTAGGATTTTGGAAATAAAAAGATGTATTCAAGATTGTAAATATGTAAGATAAAGAAACTGTCAGACATTTGATCTCCAAGTAATGGCTGTGTGTCTACCCCACAAATTTTTTAATAAGAACATATTTTTGTGGAATTTCCAATCATAATCATCGCTTACAATCGCATTTTCAAACTGTATTATTTTTTTTAATTCACATTTTTTATTCATAGAATGACTCCAAAGACAGTTAAAATTAAATAAAACAAGAAATGTCACTTGTTAGTGTTGCATGCCCCCCAATTGGTCTGTGATCAATAAAAATATATGTTATAATAGGTAGCGATGTATCCGTGAATATCAAGAGTAACGAATTGATATTTCAGACTAGACATGCAATTTCATGGGTTTTTTTTTTACATTAAAGCATGACCTTGACCTTTGTGCAACCTTTACCTTGACATGTGATGTAATGGTCTAGGTATTTCAACAGTTATATGCAAGTGAAACATCATCCTGACAATGCTGTTCACTTGTGTCAAGCTATTCTAAAATCCCTAAATGTAAGACAAAGTAAAAGATCAATGGTGATCAATTGATAAATTGAGCCAAGTGTTTTTGAAATCCATCCATGTATGATAAAGTAAAAGGACGGACTTGAAATCTCAAACAGATTCAAAGTGTTGTCATACATACTAAAAGTGTGACCTTGACCTTTGCGGTATGGGTCATCATGTCATCTTGATAAATTGAGCCAAGTTAAAGACAAAGTCACAGACCAGACACACAATATCAAACAAATTGAAAGTGTGACCTTGACCTTTGAGGAAAGGTTCTGGGTTTTATATGCTACACTTATTATGTCATGTTGATCAACTGAGCCAAGTGTTTATACAATTTATCCATAGATGACAAAGTTATGGAACGGACAAGAAATCTAAAAATGGCTGAAAGTGTTGTCAAACAGTTAAATTGTGACCTTGACCTTTGAAGTGGGCATCTAGGCAGAAAGTGCAACATGTCATCATGTTATGTTGATCATTTGAAGCAAGTATTTATAAAAACCATCAATGCATGACAAAGCTACTGGCCGGACATAAAATCTCACAGACTCAAAGTGTTGTCAAACAGACTCAAAGTGTAACCTTGAACTTTGTGGTACACATGAAGGTCTTACGCATGACACTTCATGTCATGCTGATGAATTGAGCCAAGTGTTTTTAAAATTTATCCATAGGTGACAAAGTTACAGACCAGACAAGAAATCTCAATCAGACTGTAAGTGTCATCAAACAAAGTTAAATTAAGACCTTGACCTTTGAAGTGGGAGTCTGGGTATTAAGTGCACCATGCAGTCATGTTATGTTGATCAATTGCAGCAAGTATTTATAAAATTCATCTATGCACGACAAAGTTACTGGCCAAACATGAAATTTCACACAGACTGAAAGTGTTGTCAAACAAACTCAAAGTGTGACCTTGACTTTTCAGGTACGCATGTGGGTCTTACACGTGACATGTTGTAATGTCATGCTGATGAATTGAGCCAAGTGTTTTTGAAATTTATACATAGGTGACAAAGTTTCAGATCGGACATGAAATCTCAATCAGACTGAAAGTGTCATCAAGCAAAGTTAAATTGTGACCTTGACAATTGAAGTCAGATTCTGGGTATCATGCGCAATACATCATCATGTTATGTTGAGCATTTGTAGCTAGTATTAACAAAATCCATCTGCATGACAAAATTACAGGCCAAACACGAAATCTCAAACAGACTGAAAGTGTTGTCAAACAAACTCAAAGTGTGACCTTCACCTTTGAGGTAAGGGAATGGGTCTTACTCTCGACATGTCGTCATGTTACGTTGATCAATTGTAGAAAGTATTTATAAAATCCATCTATGCATAACAAAGTTACAGGTCGGACATGAAATCTCACACAGACTCAAACTATTATCAAACAAACTCAAATTGTGACCTTGACTTTTGAGGTACAGGTGTGGGTCTTACTCTCAACACATCATCATGTTATGTTGATCATTTGTAGCAAGTATCATAAAAATACAACTATGCATGACAAAGTTACAGGTCGGACACGAAATCTCACACAGACTCAAAGTGTTATCAAACAAACTCAAATTGTGACCTTGACCTTTGAGGTACAGGTGTGGGTCTTATTCGCGACACTTCATCATTTTATGGTGATCATTTGTAGCAAGTATCATTAAAATTTATCTATGCATGACAAAGTTACAAAGGTACAGGCCAGACACGAAATCTCACACAGATTCAAAATTTTGTCAAACAAACTCAAATTGTGACCTTGACCTTTGAGGTACGGGTGTGGGTCTTACTTAGGACACATCGTCATGTTATTTTGATCATTTGTAGCAAGTATCAACAAAACCCATCCATGCAAAACAAAGTTAAAGGCCAGACATAAAATCCTCTTCTTCCTAATTTTGTCTTCTTTTTTTTTTGCATTGATACATTTGAACAAGATATTTACTCTAGATAAACATATATGTGCAAATATTTTTATGCGATAAGAGTGCCTTCCCATGATATATTTACAAAAAATTACTTAAACCTAGAAAAAGTGCATATTTTGGCTATACATGTACCCTTTAATAATATTATATTAAGCGAAAATGTAAAATTGAAAAACAAAATATAATTTTTTTTGAAGAACAATAAAATTAAGATAACAAGAAATGTAGCTAATAAGTGTCACATGCCCCCTAGATGGTCTATGAAAATAATGATATATTTTATAAAAGGTAGGGATTCAAATGTATTCATGAATATCAAGAGTAATGGTTTTTTTTACATTAAAGTGTGACACATTATCATGACAAGCTGAACAATTTTGTCAAGGTATTATAAAATCCTTCCATGTAAAACAAAGTTAAATATAAAATATCAAACAAACTGAAAGTGTGAACTTGACCTTTGAGGTACGGGTATGGGTCTCACAGTGACACGCCGTCATGTTATTTTGATCATTTGTAGAAGGTATTTATAAAATCCATCTATGCATGACAAATCACAATAATAACCCTTTTGGAGCTCTTCCTGCCATCTTAGCAAAATAAACCATTAATAATAAACCAAGGATAATTTGCTACTACAGTTGAAACTCGTTATCTCGATATTGGAGGGACTGCGAAAAAAAATCGAGATATCCGAATATCGACATAGATTTTGTCTCAAAATCAATATATATTTTCATCAACTGGGCTGCGTTCAGCACGGTTAAACATGTTTACTTTGTTTATAAATGCAAACTGTGAGCTAACGAACGAAAAGTAAACGGATAACGTCTACTCTGCTGTGTCCCTTCACTTCCCATTAAGTCACGTGATTAAACACGCGCAAACAGCTTGCGGAGGTGTTAAATCTGTCAGCTAACGATAAAAGTGAACATGTTCAGTTTAGTTCACTTCTGTAATCTGTACTCAAATGTTTACAAACAAATTAACGCAGCCCATATAAGTGTTGCAAAGCACGTCAATTGTGCTTTCATATTACGGTCCGTGCAGTAAAATTACACTGTCGTGATAAATGCTAATATCTGGGTCCTTCTTCG
The DNA here is from genome assembly GCA_029582155.1 of Panopea generosa. Taxonomy (NCBI): domain Eukaryota; kingdom Metazoa; phylum Mollusca; class Bivalvia; order Adapedonta; family Hiatellidae; genus Panopea; species Panopea generosa. The sequence continues at coordinate 57,255,539 of CM055898.1, read as the reverse complement.
AATTTCTCGGCAGTGTGAGATGTAAGTTGAGGCTGATTGGTTGAATCAAATGATATTTAAACCAAATTAACTTGCAATCACCCAATTGGATGTCACAATGTTTGCAACGTTATGTAAGTCATTTAAACTGACACTTTTGTCGTTGACCGATTATTAGCGTTGCGTATAAACAAACTGTGAAAAATGGCATGCGGTGTGGAAACACACACAGTATTATGTCAACAATAAATATATCAAACAAACAATCAATTAAAGGAGTTAAATGATCAATCGGGGACTAAAACTGGGATCGTGATATCCGGAGTATCGACAGAGACAATATCAAGATAAAAGGAGTTTATTTATATAAGCAAAGAAGGGGAAAAGTTGGGACTGGCAAAATATATCGACATTTCCGGAATATCGATTTAAGCGATATCGAGATAACGAGTTTCGACTGTATCTCAACAATACTTCAGACATGAAATTAAATAATATTTTTTGCAAAATGGTTGAGACAATGAAAATTTTCTGTTTTTCCATAATATTCCTATATAAAAATTTTCCATTACAGGTTTCTCATAAATCCAAGCTCAAAGATTTGTACAAATATAAATTCCCTACTCATAAGTCATAGGGATAATCAAAATATAAAACAAAAAGAAATGTCACTGGTATTAGTGTCACATACCTCCCAAGTGATCAGTAAAAATAACAATAAATTTTGTAAGTAGGAAGACAAAATGAGTCTGGTGGACAAATCAACATGTGAACAAATATGAATCAAAACTGCTGACATCATTATAGTTAATGTAAAGTTAATTAAACATCTTCTACAGGTATGATAGAGTAAAGGACAGGACACAAAATATCAAGAGAGCAAAGAAAAAGACAAAAGGGACATGTCATTAGCATCAAATATTGAAAATTACTTCAATATGTATCAATAAATATCAAACGTTATGGACTAAAGATATGGACTAGACGCATAATTTCAAGTTTTGATTTTTGTGGGGGGCATGAAGACAGATTTGTTGTTAAAGTTCTTGACTCCTTCATACTATGGAATCTAATCCTTTTAATAAATGTAGAACACCATGACCCAATTATACATAACTTTCAATTATTAATTATCCAATTTTAAGCAGTTATGACACAATCATGTAAATAAATGTGAATCAATTAATTTGTGATAATGATATGAAAAATTCTATTTACCTCATCAAAACAGGTAGAACATGTTGCCTATGTTCCAAACAGATGGTGGAATTTTCATGGTCAATGCTAAACAATACGATCTCATTCTTGAAAGTTTTATCATCAAGAAGGCGTTCAAAGTTTTCCCTATATGGCACCAAGTACTTGGACTTAAATGTCATTATACACTGGAATGCTAACCTCTGTACATCACTGTTTTTGTGTATCAACAACTGAAAAGAAAATACTCCACTAGAAAGCAACAACAGATGATTCTTAATGGTTTCAGCACAAATTTGGCAACAAGATGCCCAATATTGGCAGTGGATTCTGTATGAAGCGACAATAGCTGCTATTCATTCCATCAAAATAAGGTCACAATTGCCATATGTTGGTAATGTGTGGTTAGGACACCTTGCCAAATAAAGTTATTTTTGATAATTCAAGGGCCACAACTCCATTTATTTTTGTACTGGCCTGATATAAAATTCAAGTCCTTATAAATATGGCGTAGAACACACACACAAGATAAAATAGTGCAACTTTTAATGACCCAAGGGCCATTTTAAAGTACTGCATTAATTAACCGATTTGGCTCGTTCAAACTTGTTAAAGATATAACTGTTATTAAACTACTGTACAAGTTCACTGAGGGTCAAATTAACTAGACCTATCACTGAAGGTGATGAATACCCCCGGACGCCGCCATGACAGAAAATGGTTAATCATTGTATGAAGTTTTATTAAATTATATCCAATAGTTTTAAAGTTATGCTCCAGACAAAAAAAATTCTTAATAAAAGGGAATGTTATGGATTGAGTTTTTTGTATGGTTAATTTTTTTTATAGTTTTGTTAAAATTAAAAACGGTCTTTTTAATTATTGTGCAGTGTACAAGCTTTCATGGCAATCAATAAATGTTATACTTTTTCGAGTTATGTTGAGGGACAACAATTTTATGGATAGGAAACAAACAAGAGCACTAGGAATACAATATCGAACCTGCTTTGCTCGAAGTCCATGTATGCATCAACTTGGTTCTTTCATGAACTTTATTAAACTGTTATCACTGATGGCTTTAAAAGTACTTTAAAAGCACTGCACCAGACAAGGGAAATATATCAAAGGGCAATAACTCTGTAATTAGCAAGAGTAGAGTTATGTTTCTTGTACACTGCACTTCCTGTCATTATATTCTACCATTGTATGAAGTTTGATGAAATTCCATCCAGTACTTTAAAAGTAATGCTCCAGACAAGGGAAATATATCAAAGGGCAATAACTCTGTAATTAGCAAGAATAGAGTTATGTTTCCTGTACACTGCACTTCCTGTCATTATATTCTACCATTTATGAAGTTTGATGAAATTCCATCCAGTACTTTAAAAGAAATGCTCCGGACAAGGGAAATATATCAAAGGGCAATAACTCTGTAATTAGCAAGAATAGAGTTATGTTTCTTGTACACTGCACTTCCTCTCATTATATTCTACCATTGTATGAAGCTTGATGAAATTCCATCAGGTACTTTTCAAGTTATGCTCTGGACAAGATAAAATATCAACGGGCAATAACTCTGTAATTAGCAATACTAGAGTTATGTTTCTTGTACAGTGCACTTCCTCTCATTATATTCTACCATTGTATGAAGGTTGATGAAATTCCCTCCAGTACTTTAAAAGTAATGCTCCAGACAAGGGAAATATATCAAAGGGCAATAACTCTGTAATTAGCAAGAATAGAGTTATGTTTCTTGTACACTGCACTTCCTGTCATTATATTCTACCATTGTATGAAGTTTGATGAAATTCCATCCAGTACTTTAAAAGTAATGCTCCGGACAAGGGAAATATATCAAAGGGCAATAACTCTGTAATTAGCAAGAACAGAGTTATGTTTCCTGTACACTGCACTTCCTCTCATTATATTCTACCATTGTATGAAGCTTGATGAAATTCCATCCAGTACTTTTCAAGTTATGCTCCGGACAAGAAAAAATATCAAAGGGAAATATATCAAAGGGCAATAACTCTGTAATTAGCAAGAATAGAGTTATGTTTCCTGTACACTGCACTTCCTCTCATTATATTCTACCATTGTATGAAGCTTGATGAAATTCCATCCGGTACTTTTCAAGTTATGCTCCGACAGACCGACCACAGGGTGACTCCAATATACCCCCTCAAAACTTCGTTTATCGGGGGTATAAAAATGCAAGACTAGTGCTAAGTGCACAAGGTCAAAGAGTGCAATTTTTATGTTTCCAAGACACCCATTATTATCCAATTTTGATAGTTAAAGAAGTTTGTTTGAGATATTGTGTTTATATAATTACTATATAATATTGGTGATGATTAAATGAAAAATTGTGGACACAAGAGCTCACACAATCAAAACATTTACAGACTGATAACAGAAAACAGACAACAGATGGGCAACACACTTAGGGTGAGCAGTAAGGCTCACCTTGACCTTTGCTCAGGTGAGCTTTAATAGCATTTGGTGAAAATACATCAGGTGGTTTTAGAGAAGGTATTTTGAAGCAAAAAATACTGACAGGTGGACAATGGACACCGAGTTGAAAAAGGCTCAACTTAGGCTCAGATAAGCTATAGATTTTTTAATCCTTTTTGTGTTTTCATTTTTTAACTATTTTTTTTTTAAGGCACGACTTACTTCATTGTATATTCCTCTCAGTTTCTGTTCCATATGAATACTTTTAGGCTCTCTAAACTTTGCAAACAACTGCAAATGAACTATCAATGAATTGGTTACTGCTTTTTTGTTTTTTCCAATTCCAAAAGTAGACTTGTTTCCTGCATTAATTTCACCGTTGTTTTTCTTAATCTCATGTTGTTTCTGAGAATCAACATTCACTTTTATGTTATTTCCTGCAGGACAAATTAATCTGGTTTTGTTTTGACCACCATTCAAACTTTCTGCATAAATGACATCTGATTTCATCTCACTGTTTTTTGAAGCTTCTAGATGGCTTCGTGGTGCCTTTGGGATCTTTTTCCTTATTCTGACTTCTTGTCCTTCTTGTGATTGGTTCTGCAGTTTCTGTCATCTCATCTTCAACTAAACTTTCACAGCCTCTTATTGAGTTAGCGGGAGATTTTTCAGTAGATCCTCTGTCCAGATCTAACATAGGGCTTTGTACATTTTCAAGGTCTGCCCTTTTCTGACCTAATACATGCCGATGTTCTACTTGTTGCTAGCCCGTGCATCTTACTACATCTCAGAAGATTTTGTGTTGGAGCTGTACTTATGTCTGCCATGTAATACTCACTGCTGAAAATAATTCATACCATATGATACAAACAAGGTAGTTAAATTTCCATGTTGATCTGGATAAAAAATGATTGATCTGATTTACAAACAAATAGTACAAAATGAGCCAATCAGTACACTCCCATAGGGAGAATAGCTGTCTGTTATCTCATGTTTACATATAAATGTAATGAGAGAATAAATGTTACTGTTGTTGTAATAAAACAATTTTTGTATCACTTCCTAACTATATCACTTCCTAACTATAATCACTTCCTAAACTGAAATTATAAAGGATATAAACAAGTTACTGGTTACTTTATGATTTGCTTTTCGCAAGGGCCAGCAAAAATTACAAGTATTGTTATTGTGAAAAAGAGCTCTGGGATCGTATTCATTAACCTTCTTGAGAATCTTATAAGACTTGACCTTGAAAATCGAAATGTCAACTTTAGATATAAATATAGTTTACCATGACATATAGAAAACTTGTGATAGCTTATTTGACTATATATCAGGTGTCCCTAAAAACTTTTGAACTGCGAAGAATGATACAAAGCGATGGTAAGTGTCTGATGGTATGAAGAATGATACTAAGTGATGTTAAGTGTCTGATGGTGAGAAGAATGATACTAAGTGATGGTAATTGTCTGATGGTGAGATGAATGATACTAACTGATAGTAACTGTCTAATGGTAAGAATGATACTAAGTGATGGTTAAGTGTCTGATGGTGAGAATAATGATACAAAGTGATGGTAAGTGTCTGATGGTATGAAGAATGATACAAAGTTATGGTAAGTGTCTGATGGTATGAAGAATGTTACTAAGTGATGGTAAGTGTCTGATGGTGAGATGAATGATACTAAGTGATGGTAAGTGTCTAATGGTGAGAAAAATGATACTAAGTGATGGTAAGTGTTTGATGCTGATAATACTGATACTAATTGATGGTAAGTGTCTGATAGTATGAAGAATGATACAAAGTGATGGTAAGTGTCTGATGGTGAGAAGAATGATACTAAGTGATGGTAAGTGTCTGATGGTGAGAAAGATGATACTAAGTGATGGTAAGTGTCTGATGGTGAGAAGAATAATACTTAGTGATGGTTATTGTCTGATGGTGAGAAGAATGATACTTCGTGATGGTAAGTGTCTGATGGTGAGAAGAATGATATTAAGTGATGGTAAGTGTCTGACGGTGAAAAGAATGATACTAAGTGATGGTAAGTGTCTGATGGTGAGAAGAATGATACGAAGTGATGGTATTAGTCTGATGGTGAGAAGAATGATACTTAGTGATGGTAATTACCTGATAGTGAGAAGAATGATACTAAGTGATGATTAGTGTCTGATGGTGAGAAGAATGATACTAAGTGATGGTAAGTGTCTGATGGTGAGAAGAATGATACTAAGTGATGGTATTAGTCTGATGGTGAGAAGAATGATACTTAGTGATGGTAATTACCTGATGGTGAGAAGAATGATACTAAGTGATGATTAGTGTCTGATGGTGAGAAGAATGATACTAAGTGATGGTAATTTTCTGATGGTGAGAAGAATGACACTAAGTGATGGTAAGTGTCTGATGGTGAGAAGAATGATATTAAGTGATGGTAAGTGTCTGATGGTGAAAGGAATAAAACTAAGTGATGGTAAGTGTCTGATGGTATGAAGAATGATACTTAGTGATGGTAAGTGTCTGATGGTGAGAAGAATGATACTAAGTGATGGTAATTGTCTGATGGTGAGATGAATGATATTAATTGATGGTAAGTGTCTAATAGTGAGAAGAATGATACTTAGTGATGGTTATTTACTGATGGTGAGAAGAATGATACTAAGTGATGGTAAGTGTCTGATGGTGAGAAGAATGATACTAAGTGATAGTAAGTGTCTGATGGTGAGAAGAATGATACAAAGTGATGGTAAGTGTCTGATAGTATTAAGAATGATACAAAGTGATGGTTAGTGTCTTATGGTGAGAAGAATGATACTAAGTGATGGTATGAAGAATGATACTCAGTGATGGTAAGTGTCTGATGGTGAGAAGAATGATACTAAATGATGGTAAGTGTCTGATGGTGAGAAGAATGATAATAAGTGATGGTAAGTGTCTGAAGGTGAGAAGAATGATACTTAGTGATGGTAAGTATCTGATGGTTAGAAGAATGATACTAAGTGATGGTAAGTGTCTGATGGTGAGAAGAATGATACTGAGTGATGGTATTTGTCTGATGGTGAGAAGAATGATACTTAGTGATGGTATTTGTCTGATGGTGAGAAGAATGATACTAAGTGATGGTAAGTGTCTGATACTGAGAAGAATTATACTAAGTGATGGTAAGTGTCTGAATATGAGAAGAATAATACTTGGTGATGGTAAGTATCCGATGGTGAGAAGAATGATACTAAGTGATGGTATTTGTCTGATGGTGAGAAGAATGATACTTTGTGATGGTAATTACCTGATGGTGAGAAGAATGATACTAAGTGATGGTAAGTGTCTGATACTGAGAAGAATGATACTAAGTGATGGTAATTGTCTGAAGGTGAGAAGAATGATACTAAGTGATGGTAAGTGTCTGATGGTGAGAAGAATGATACTAAGTGATGGTAAGTATCTGATGGTGAGAAGAATGATACTAAGTGATGGTAAGTGTCTGATGGTGAGAAGAATGATACTTAGTGATGGTAATTGTCTATCGGTGATAAGAATGATACTAAGTGATGGTAAGTGTCTGATGGTGAGAAGAATGATACTAAGTGATGGTAAGTTTCTGATGGTGAGAAGAATGATACTAAGTGATGGTTTTGTCTGATGGTGAGAACAATGATACTTAGTGATGGTAATTACCTGATGGTGAGAAGAATGATTCTAAGTGATGGTAAGTGCCTGATGGTGAGAAGAATGATACTAAGTGATGGTAAGTGTTTGATGGTGAGAAGAATGATACTAAGTGATGGTAAGTGTCTGATGGTGAGAAGAATGATACTAAGTGATGGTAATTGTCTATCGGTGATAAGAATGATACTAAGTAATGGTAAGTGTCTGATGGTGAAAAGAATGATAATTAGTGATGGTAATTGTCTGATCATGAGAAGAATGATACTAAGTGATGGTAAGTGTCTGATGGTGAGAAGAATGATACTAAGTGATGGTTTTGTCTGATGGTGAGAAGAATGATACTTAGTGATGGTAATTACCTGATGGTGAGAATATGATACTAAGTGATGGTAAGTGTCTGATGGTATGAAGAATGATACTTAGTCTAAGTGATGGTAAGTGTCTGATGGTGAGAAGAATGATACTAAGTGATGGCAAGTGCCAGATGGTGAGAAGAATGATACTAAGTGATGGTAAGTGTCTAACGGTGAGAAGAATGATACTAAGTGATGGTAATTGTCTGATGGTGAGAAGAATGATACTAAGTGATGGTAAGTGTCTGATGGTGAGAAGAATGATACTAAGTGATGGTAAATGTCTGACGGCCAGAAGAATGATACTAAGTGATAGTAAGTGTCTGATGGTGAGAATAATGATACTAAGTGATGGTAAGTGTCTGATGGTGAGAAGAATGATACTAAGTGATAGTATTTGTCTGATGGTGAGAAGAATGACACTAAGTGATGGTAATTGTCTGATGGTGAGATGGACACTGTTACCAAAAAATGGGGGGAGGGGGTAAAAATATATCAAAGGAGTGTTATTTGAAATGGACAGTTCACCATATTTAAAAAGATACAATTGATATGTTTGTATCTTTGTTGTTTGATTTTGTAGTGAAGAAATTTATATTTTTCATCAAGTGTTTGTATTTCCAAATGAATAGCAAATTTATAAATGTAAACATTATTGCTAATTCTTGATATTGTTTTTTTTTTTTTTCATAAATAAGACTACAATATAACTATAAACTTGACATACTGAGTTTCTTTTGGACTTCCCATCATTACATTAATTTCATTTTTAAGTATGCTTGTCATGTGACAATTTTTCTTAATGATTTTTTGGCTTGTGGCAATTTGTTGCGGAAGGTTACGATTGATTATGGACCATTATAGATCATATACCTTAAATAAAATCTTGCACAGACTTTTAATATAAAAAACAAGAGGGCCAAGATGGCCCTACATCGCTCACCTGACTAACTTTGAGTCACCCAACTTAAGTAGATTATATAATACATGTACACTCAAAATACCAGAAAAATCAGATGGGTGAGTAGTTAGAATTTTGATTTGTTTTGAAGATGTAACAGATGCATAAAAGAGTTCACACTTGATAGAGGTTCGCCCATGGTAAATGTCAGTGAAACTACATCGAAATCAGGTCAGTAGATTCTGACAAAAAGGCTTTTGAAGTCTTTACTTTAGCTGCCTTTATAGTAAACTAGCACCTCACTGTGGCGGTCATGTTTTTTAATAAATCACGGCTTGAACAAACTCGGTAAAGGGTCACCCTAAGGAACATTTCTGCGAAATTGTTTTGAAATTGATCCACTGGTTTCTGACAAGAAGATTTTTTATAGCGTATATAGTAAACTAACCCCACCCCTGGTCGCCATATTTTTTAGTTTTTGACAAGATGATTTTTTAGGTTTTTACAAATTAAACTTGCCCCTACCCCCTGGCAGCCATGTTTTTTGAAGTGTCAAGATGGCTTGAACAAACTTGGTAGAGGGTCACCCAAGGAACATTTCTGTGAAGTTATATCAAAATTGGCCCAGTGGTTTCTGACAAGCTGATTTTTTAAATTTTACTATAGCTTATATTAGTAAACTAACCCCAACCCCTGGCCACCATGTTTTTTGACGAATCACTACGGTTTGAAACAAACTTGGTAGAGGGTCATTCAAAGAACATTTCTGTGAAATTATCTTAAAATCGAACCAGTAGTTTATGACAAGAAGATTTTTTAAGTTTTTACTAATTAAACTTGCCCTGCCCCCTGGCAGCCATGTTTTTTGACGAATCAAAATGGCTTGAACAAACTTGGTAGAGGGTCACCCCTAAGGAACATTTCTGTGAAGTTATATCAAAATTGGCCCTAGTAGTTTCAGAGGAGAAGTTGTTTGAAGCTAAAAGTTAACAACGGACTGACAGACGACAGACACCAGGCGATCACAAAAGCTCATCTGTGAGTTTCGGCTCAGGTGATCTAAAAAGACTCAAACACTTTTGTATGTTATTCAGTTTCTTTCTTATACATTGGAAAGTTACTATCATCTGACAAATATATAAAACAAGAGGGCCAAGATGGCCCTATATCGCTCACCTGACTAACCTTGAGTCACCCAACTTAAGTAGATTATATAATGCACGTGCACTCAAAATTCCAGAAAGATGAGATGGTCAAGTAGTTAGAACTTTGATTTGTTTTGAAGATGTAACAGATACGTAGAAGAGTTCAAACTTGGTAGAGGTTCACCCATGGTAAATGTCAGTGAAATTACATCAAAATCAGGTCAGTAGATTCTGACAAGAAGGCTTTTGAAGTTTTTACTATAGCTGCCTATACGTTTGGAGACTTTTCTAAACCTAAGTCTTCGAACTAAGATAAAAATCCAGTTACAGCACAAAACTAACCTGTTATGTTTGAGAACAGTTTCAAACTAAAGCATCAGACTAAACTATTGTGCATTAAACAATCCACAGTTCCAGCACAATAAATATTCAAACACAAGCCTTCCCAAAGTCTATCGCTTGAATGACTCTTTGTCGCAGTGTACTTTCCACCAAAAACAATTAAGCTCCTCCTCAGAGATTTCAAGTACACTTTGACACTTAAAATCTCAAGCAGACTTCTTGCTGTGAAGAAACTAGCTAAAAATATGGTATTGCTTTATTACTGAAGCAGTAAACCATCCCTGTCTGAACCATAAAAACTCTGACTTTCATATTCAGAAAAACACCTGTTTTAAAATGGTTCAAGATTCATGAATATTTCAGTCATTGATTATAATTGTATCATTCATTTTTTTATGATGAATTATCTTTTAAAAATTATATCTGGTATAATGTTATATAATAAAAGCAAAAAAAAGTTTATTTAAAGAGTTTATTACCTCTTCTTATAATAATTGCTATATACAGACATTTATGCTATAAAACAAGGGCATTAATTTGACATAAAACTAACCCCACCCCCTGGCTGCCATGTTTTTTGACAAATCAAGATGGCTTGAACAAACTTGGTAGAGGATCACCCAAGGAACATTTCTGTGAAATTATATCAAAATTGTTAAAAAAAATCAAAGTTAACGACGGACGACAGACGATGGACACCAGGCGATCCTAAATTAGTTCACCTGTGAGCCTTTGGCTCAGGTGAGGTTACAAGAGGCACAGAATGGCACTAAATGGCTCACTGTGGCAGAGAAGACAATGCTAATGAAAGCAATTTTTGCAGGTGCTAGATTGTACATAAATTCATATAATGCAATTTTTGTCGATTCAAGGACCATAACACCCAACATTAAGTATCAAATTTGGCCAGTTCAAGAATGCACACAAGATCAACTAACACAATTTTTGACAATTCCAACAAAAATGATCTGATTTGACCAGTTAAAAAACTTGTTTAAGAAATTATGGTTACATAACTACTGTTAAGTTTGATGAGGATCAAATAAAAAATGCAGGTGCTAGAGTGTACACAAGGTCAAATATTGCATTTTTTAATGTTTCAAGGGTCATAACTCTGACATTTATAATGCGATTTGGCCAGTTCAAGATATTATGGTTACATAACTACTGTGAAAAGTTTGGCGAGGATCAAATGAAAAATACTGGTTCTAGAGTGCACATAAAGTAAAATAGTGCAGTTTTTGACAATGTTAGGGCCATTACTCCAACATTTATATTCTGATTTGGCCAGTTAAAGAACCCATCTGGTTATACAACGTATACTGTGCCAGTTTGGTGAGGATTAAATAAAAAAAGCGGATGCTAAATTGCACACAAAGGTCAAATAGTGCATTTTGTAATGTTTCAAGGGCCATAATTCTTGGCAATAATAATTGATTTGGCCAGTTCAAGATATTGTCCTAGATATTATGGTTTTATAACTACTGTGCAAGTTTGATGAGGATCAAATAAAAAATGCCGATACTAGAGTGCACACAAGGTCAAATAACGCATTTTTTAATGTTTCAAGGGTCATAACTCTGACATTAACAATCCAATTTGGCCAGTTCAAGACATTGTCTGAGGTATTATCATTATATAACTACTATATAAGTTTAGTGAAGAGAAAAATGTGGGTTTTAGAGTGCACACAACAAAAAGTTCACGGATGCATTACAGATGACGGACAATAGGCGATCAGATTAGCTCACCTTTAGCTTTGCTCTGGTGTTAAAAACACACAAACTACTAGTTTTTAATGATTAAGAAGGCAGTAAGAGCATTCATATTAAATGGACGCCATTTTCAGTATACACCATCCTAAAGAGCCGCCAGAAAATCAAAAATGGCCCGATGGATTCAGAGAAAGTGCTGGTTACAGATTATGTAAAAAATCGCACCATCGAACAAGAACCCCAGTCATGATTTGAATAAACTTGGGATACTTCACACCAAGCGTGTTGAAAATCTGTCAAGCGATCATTTGAAGAGGTAGACAGACATACAGACAATGTATGAACACAAATGCTCACCTAGATGTGCTAAAAAGCATTTTATTATGAACCATTTTAGAACCATTATTTATCAAACTTAAAATAATAAGTTCAATAAATTCTCAGGTACATTAAAAATCTCATAACTACTGGGTTGAAAATTGAAAATGCTGATACTATATCATTCCTTCATTCATTACTTACTGGGTATGGAAGTTTTATCCTGGTATGAAAGAAAAGAATCATTATGGCTTTTTCGATTCTAATAGAAAATCTGTCCCTTGGGGTAACTGTTATTGATGGGGACAGAATATTTTGTATCCGAACCGCTAACCCATAAAAGATTTAATATTTATCCAAGTGCTTGTCTGTGATAATGTTTGTGTAAAAAATTGGGTAAAGATCTAATTCTTAAGACAACACACAGCTCCATGGATCAGATAGAACATTAATATACTTTTAATCCAAATAATTCAGTATGTGGTCTATACCATTTGTCATTTACTTACTTGAGGAATGACAGAAACAATGGCACAACAACATGAGATTGAGTTTCACATTTGTCTGTGAACTGATGCATTGCCTTCCAGAGATGGTCTCTGAAGATTCTAAAGTCTGTACTGTTCTTGTCTTCAATATCCATCTGCGCTTGTCTAAACAAGAGCAACATCTCATCATTGTTATCTGACATCTCTCCATCTGTAACTGTTCCACCATCATCATCTGTTGACTGAAGGTCTTTCGCTAAAATTAACAAACAAAAATGTTGAGATTCTCTACCAAAAATGGTCATATGTTACAACAGGTCAAATTTACGTTAATAATTATCAGCAAGTTTCACTTCAACTAGTTACCGTATATTAAAATTCATTCATGCATACAAGAGTAAGGATCTTGGCCTTAGAGTGACAGATAAGTTTCACTAACCATCACTCATGCATACAAGAGTAAGGATCTTGGCCTTAGAGAGACAGACTAGTTTCACTAACCATCACTCATGCATACAAGAGTAAGGATCTTGGCATTAGAGAGACAGACTAGTTTCACTAACCATCACTCATGCATACAAGAGTAAGGATCTTGGCCTTAGAGAGACAGACTAGTTTCACTAACCATCACTCATGCATACAAGAGTAAGGATCTTGGCCTTAGAGTGACAGATAAGTTTCACTAACCATCACTCATGCATACAAGAGTAAAGATCTTGGCCTTAGAGAGACAGACTAGTTTCACTAACCATCACTCATGCATACAAGAGTAAGGATCTTGGCATTAGAGAGACAGACTAGTTTCACTAACCATCACTCATGCATACAAGAGTAAGGATCTTGGCCTTAGAGAGACAGACTAGTTTCACTAACCATCACTCATGCATACAAGAGTAAGGATCTTGGCCTTAGAGTGACAGATAAGTTTCACTAACCATCACTCATGCATACAAGAGTAAGGATCTTGGCATTAGAGAGACAGACTAGTTTCACTAACCATCACTCATGCATACAAGAGTAAGGATCTTGGCCTTAGAGTGACAGACTAGTTTCACTAACCATCACTCATGCATACAAGAGTAAGGATCTTGGCCTTAGAGAGACAGACTAGTTTCACTAACCATCACTCATGCATACAAGAGTAAGGATCTTGGCCTTAGAGAGACAGACTAGTTTCACTAACCATCATTTATTTGTGATTTTAACAAGAGCTGTCAGAAGGACAGCATACTCAACTATTCCAAAATACTCAAAAAACAAGATTGCAAAGCATTCAATAGTGAAACAAAGAGTATTTATTAAAGCTGTTACGCACCTAATGGAAACATAATTGTATTTAAACAAGAGCTGTCAGAGGGACAACGTGCTGGACTATTTCAATGCTGTTCTAAAACAACAGCTATTTCAGGAAATAGGTACCAAATGGAAGACAATTAATATAAAACTCAGAGATGGTAACATTAAGCTATAATTATTATATGATGCTTGTCTGTTAGAATTAATTTAGCAAAATAATTCAACAACAATATTTTCATTATCAACAGATTTGTTTTTTGGAAAACAACATAGTGAATGGATGGTTCATATTGCCATGATAGTATTGTTTACAGTGAGTACCGACACTTTCATATATCACAGCATCAAACTGTATCGTAATTTTTTTGTGTATACAGCGGGTGATGACACTTTCCTATATCACAGCATCAAACAGCATCCTAATGGTTTTGTGTATACAGTGGGTGATGACACTTTCATATATCACAGCATCAAACTGCATCCTAATGGTCTTGTGTTCAAATTGGGTGACGACACTTTCATATATCACGGCATCAAACTGTATCCTAATTTTTTTGTGTATACAGTGGGTGATGACACTTTCCTATATCACAGCATCAACGTGCATCCTAATGTTTTTGTGTATACAGTGGGTGATGACACTTTCATATATCACAGCATCAAACTGCATCCTAATGGTTTTGTGTTCAAATTGGGTGACGACACTTTCATGTATTACGGCATCAAACTGTATCCTAATTTTTTGTGTATAAAGTGGATGCTGACACTTTCCTATATCACAGCATCAAACTGTATCCTAATGTTTTTGTGTATACAGAGGGTGATGACACTTTCCTATATCACAGCATCAAACTGCATCCTAATGGTTTTGTGTTTACAGTGAGTACCGACACTTTCATATATCACAGCATCAAACTGTATCCTAATTTTTTTGTGTATACAGCGGGTGATGACACTTTCCTATATCACAGCATCAAACTGCATCCTAATGTTTTTGTGTTTACAGTGGGTGATGACAGTTTCATATATCACAGCATCAAACTGCATCCTAATGGTTTTGTGTTCAAATTGGGTGACGACACTTTCATGTATTACGGCATCAAACTGTATCCTAATTTTTTGTGTATAAAGTGGATGCTGACACTTTCCTATATCACAGCATCAAACTGCATTGTAATGTTTTTGTGTATACAGTGAGTAGTGACACTTTCATAAATCATGGCATCAAACTTCATCCTAATATGTTTGCGTATACAGTGGGTGATGACACTTTCATATATCACGGCATCAAACTGCATCCTAATGTTTTTTGTGTATACAGCGGGTGATGACACTTTCCTATATCACAGCATCAAACTGCATCCTAATGTTTTTTGTGTATACAGCAGGTGATGACACTTTCCTATATCACAGCATCAAACTGCATCCTAATGTTTTTTGTGTATACAGCGGGTGATGACACTTTCCTATATCACAGCATCAAACTGCATCCTAATGTTTTTTGTGTATACAGCGGGTGATGACACTTTCATATATCACAGCATCAAACTGCATCCTAATTTTTTGTGTGTATACAGCGGGTGATGACACTTTCCTATATCACAGCATCAAACTACATCCTAATGTTTTTTGTGTATACAGCGGGTGATGACACTTTCATATATCACAGCATCAAACTGCATCCTAATGTTTTTGTGTATACAGAGGGTGATGACACTTTCATATATCACAGCATCAAACTGCATCCTAATGTTTTTTTGTTTACAGTGGGTGATGACAGTTTCATATATCACAGCATCAAACTGCATCCTAATGGTTTTGTGTTCAAATTGGGTGACGACACTTTCATGTATTACGGCATCAAACTGTATCCTAATTTTTTGTGTATAAAGTGGATGCTGACACTTTCCTATATCACAGCATCAAACTGCATCCTAATGTTTTTGTGTATACAGTGGGTACTGACACTTTCATAAATCATGGCATCAAACTTCATCCTAATATGTTTGCGTATACAGTGGGTGATGACACTTTCATATATCACGGCATCAAACTGCATCCTAATGTTTTTTGTGTATACAGTGGGTGATGACACTTTCCTATATCACAGCATCAAACTGTATCCTAATTTTTTTGTGTATACAGCGGGTGATGACACTTTCCTATATCACAGCATCAAACTGCATCCTAATGTTTTTTGTGTATACAGCGGGTGATGACACTTTCATATATCACGGCATCAAACTGCATCCTAATGTTTTTTGTGTATACAGTGGGTGATGACACTTTCCTATATCACAGCATCAAACTGCATCCTAATGATTTTGTGTATACAGAGGGTGATGACACTTTCATATATCACAGCATCAAACTGCATCCTAATGGTTTTGTGTTCAAATTGGGTGACGACACTTTCATGTATTACGGCATCAAACTGTATCCTAATTTTTTGTGTATAAAGTGGATGCTGACACTTTCCTATATCACAGCATCAAACTGCATCCTAATGTTTTTGTGTATACAGTGAGTACTGACACTTTCATAAATCATGGCATCAAACTTCATCCTAATATGTTTGCGTATACAGTGGGTGATGACACTTTCATATATCACAGCATCAAACTGCATCCTAATGTTTTTTGTGTATACAGTGGGTGATGACAGTTTCATATATCACGGCATCAAACTGCATCCTAATGTTTTTGTGTATACAGTGGGTGATGACACTTTCATACATCATTGCATCAAACTGTATCCTAATGTTTTTGTGTATACAGAGGGTGATGACACTTTCATATATCACTGCATTCTAATGTTTTTGTGTTTACAGTGGGTGATGACACTTTCATATATCACGGCATCAAACTGTATCCTAATGGTTTTTGTGTATACAGTGGGTGATGACACTTTCATATATCACGGCATCAAACTGCATCCTAATGTTTTTGTGTTTACAGTGGGTAGTGACACTTTCATATATCACTGCATTCTAATGTTTTTGTGTTTACAGCGGGTGATGACACTTTCATATATCACGGCATCAAACTGTATCCTAATGGTTTTGTGTTTACCATGGGTGATGTCACTTTCAGATATCACAACATTAAACTGCATCATTATGGTTTTGTGTTTACCATGGATGATGTCACTTTCAGATATCACAACATTAAACTGCATCTTAATGTTTTTGTGTTTACAGTGGGTGATGACACTTTCATATATCACGGCATAAAACTGTATCCTGATGTTTTTGTGTATACAGTGGGTGATGACACTTCCTATATCACAACATTAAACTGTATCCTAATGTTTCTGTGTTTACAGTTGGTGATGACACTTTCATATATCATGGCATAAAACTGTATCCTGTTTTTGTGTTTACAGTGGGTGATGACACTTTCATATATCACGGCATCAAACTGTATCCTAATGTTTTTGTGTATACAGTGGGTGATGACACTTCCTATTATCACAGCATTAAACTGTATCCTGATGTTTTTGTGTATACAGTGGGTGATGACACTTCCTATATCACAGCATTAAACTGTATCCTAATGTATTTGTGTAAACAGTGGGTGATGACACTTTCATATACATTCGAAAACTCATTATTTTGAATTCCGTGGGACCGTAGAAAATAATTCGAAATATCCGAAGTTTGATTTATCAGGAGTGTATTTTTTAAAAAAAATTTCCACTTACCCCACCCACTTCATAAATCGTTGAAAATATACATGTTGTACCTATAAATACCTCTATTCGTTTTATTGTTTTTTTCAATATAACACGTTGTCGTTATATTTACACATGATATAAACTTTGTTTATATTGATGTGTACTGTGGAATTATCTTAAATTGTGGTAAATACTACTGTTAACATGCGTTATTTTCTTCTACAAAAATGTATGTTGTGCGTTGTTATCTGTATGTAGGCTAATTATCTATTTACACAGTGCGTGAACATTGTATATTTTTGAGTGTGATATAATAGATAAACAAAATATACTTTTATTTTTTATACTTTTAATTTACATGAATATCAAATAAATAGAATAGTCAGCTGAAATATAAACACAGGTTATATACAATCAAAGGTTACAACAATTTTACAAATAAAAAATAAGATGAAAAATAGCACATGTCAAAAACAGTCTTCTAACACTTCAGCATTGTTTGTCTAATTAGCGTGTGTATTGCTCGTGTTCTTATCATAACAATTTGATGACACAATTAACTTACCGGCCAGAACAGACACATGAAACGACAAATTACATGGTATCAACAATTATCACCTTCGACGATTTGCCTTTCATTTTCACGCGGTGAATAAAATTTGAAATAACGAGTGAGAAATCAATAGATTTTAGGATGGAGGGACCTGAAAAACATATTCGAAATAGTGAATAATTCGAATTAATGGAATTTGATATATCAGGAGTTAATAAATATAGAAATAGAAGGGAAAAAAACAGGACCAAACTTCAAAATGGAGATAACTGGAAATTCGAAATATCAGAGTTCGAGTTGGTGAGTATCAACTGTATCACAGCATCAAACTGTATCCTAATGTTTTTGTGTTTACAGTGGGTGATGACACTTTCCTATATCATGGCATCAAATTGTATCCTAATGTTTTTGTGTATTCAGTGGGTGATGACACTTTCTAATATCACGGCATCAAACTGTATTCTAATGTTTCTGTGTTTACAGTGGGTGATGACACTTTCCTATATCACGGCATTAAACTATATCCTAATGTTTTTGTGTATACAGTGGGTGATGACAGTTTCATATATCACGGCATCAAACTGTATCTTAATGTTTTTTTGTTTACAGTGGGTGATGACACTTCATATACAGACTGTAATCCGTTCAAGTACACCAAAATTGCGTTAGTTTTGCGTGTCAAACGCGTTTGTTTTGCGTTTGAAATGCATTTGAGTTTCGTTAATGGTTTGCATTTTTTTTATGATAAACGTTAGAGAAAATACGAAAATGCAGTTCAAAATGATAGTGAACGCATTTTAGCCTGCGTTTGCGTTTGAATCATTTAGCGTGTATCTCTTTCCATTTAACATATACACAACATTTTCATCAATCGCATCATCTCTGGTTGTCCAATTGTAAAACCGCAGTAGAATAAATAATAAGAACTAGATATTTAAAGAAATCGCCGGTTTTTATAACTCAATCATTGAAATTTAATACATATAGTACGGGGCATGTCAATTACATCAGATAAACACATTACGGTCACGTCATCATTAGATTGGCCAGACTGGTTTACACTAACGTTAATATTACTGGTATCGAAAAAGAATATAGTCAATAAATGTGAACCAGTCTGTGTTTTTTTATATCTGCAGTGGTGTATAATCTGCTATTATGCAAGAAACAGAGGCAAGTATTTATTTTATTTACAGGAATTATGCATTATTTACAGGTATTTTTTCCAATTTTAATTCCAGTTATGAATTTCAATAGATTGTCAAGTTAAACAATTATAACAATTCATTAAACAAAATAATTTATATAATCCGCAAAGATAAATATATTTACAAATATACATGCCTTAATTTATGTAGCAAATGCACACACTTTATGTCTATAACTCCGACACAATTTATTTTTGACCTCTTGGCAATGTGCAATGTCGTCACTCTGACAGTTTCTTGCGTCATTTAACGTCGCGTTCTATTTCACTACGGTAAATGCATGGGGGAGGCGGGGATGTTTCCATAAAAAAAATGCCTTTAAGGGTAAAAGTTTTATGTCTTGTGGCATGGCTTCTAAAATTGCTGGTACATGTACTTCCTGTCTGACGCTCTCAAGGACTTTTATGTACATTACACCGATAGAATTCCTCTGATATCCTTCCATCAAAAATGTCCAAGATACCCTACTTAGTGAATAAAATGTTTGTTTCACTGGTGACATCATCAGACATTGGCACAAGGTGATAGTGAAAGGGTCAGCGTGTTCATTCTGTACACAAATTTAGGTGTATGTGTAGTTATAAATAACTATCAGCTTAATAGTAATCCTTTTTTAACAAATGCCTATATTGAATACAAACATTTTGGAAGACACCCAGTAACAAACAAACACCAACCCTTTACGTGTGTTTGATATATATGTATATTTATATATGAACTATTTTTATATACAATTCTGGAAAAGCCCTAAGTGGAAAGGTTTTGGTGTAACAAACAGATTTTCTAAAATTGCGTGAAAACTTTTCCTGATTGGCAATCATATAACAGAACAGCAACATAAATCGGTGTTCAGATAATTAAATCATTTAATTGGGGTAGTTGTGTAAGCAGGTCATGCGTCATCTGATTGTTTTAGCACACTTTTACAAGTAAAAAAACGATGCCCGAGGCAATGTTTTTCACGGATAATTCGATATTAAAACTTATAACAAAGAAATTAAATTAAAGTTACAGGTATAGCAATTTAAAGATTTTAAATGACAAAGAGAGCAATCATTTCGTTTAATTATTTATTTCATTGTCAATATAACTACGATAATATTAGAGAATATCCGAATTTTTATTATTTGATGCGTTTAAAGTTTGCATTATTGTTTTGTATTGTTCGTGGATCATTCATACTGTTGCGTCCGTGTATCGTTTCGTTTATCATTTCGTTTATCGTTTCGTTTGCATTTTCAGTCTGTTTTATTTCGTTTACGTTTTATTTGCGTCCATTTGGTGTACTTGAACGGAGTACAGTCTGTATCACAGCATCAAACTGTATCCTAATGGTTTTGTGTTTACAGTGGGTGATGACACTTTCATATATCACAGCATCAAACTGTATCCTAATGTTTTTGTGTATACAGTGGGTGATGACACTTTCATATATCACAGCATCAACATGCATCCTAATGTTTTTGTGTATACAGTGGGTACTGACACTTTCATATATCACGGCATCAAACTGTATCCTAATGTTTTTTGTTTACAGTGGGTAGTGACACTTTCATATATCACGGCATCAAACTGTATCCTAATGTTTTTGTGTATACAGTGGGTAATGACAGTTTCATATATCACAGCATTAAACTGCATCCTAATGTTTTTTTGTGTTTACAGTGGGTTGTGACACTTTCATATATCACAGCATCAAACTGCATCCTAATGGTTTTTTGTGTATACAGTGGGTGATGACAGTTTCATATATCACAGCATCAAACTGTATCCTAATGGTTTTGTGTTTACAGTGGGTGATGACACTTTCGTATATCACAGCATCAAACTGTATCCTAATGGTTTTGTGTTTACAGTGAGTACTGACACTTTCATATATCACAGCATCAAACTGTATCCTAATATTTTTTGGTTACAATGAGCGATGTCACTGTCATATATCAAAATATTAAACTGTATCCTTATTTTTTTCATTACTAGATAAAACTTTATAGTATGCTTTCAACCTTTACTGAAAACCATTGATGGCACATGTACAGAAAGTTAATATGGAAAGATTCTACTTACCAGCTTTATCAGCAGCAAATTGAAGATATTTGCCATACACCTCCCAAAATGCATTCCTATCCATTCCCTGTGCATGACTAGCTATTAGTGAGATAATTGGTTCCCAAAGTAACTTGAAGTTGATATGCAAACTGCCAATCAAATACCTTAATGGCACCTGAAATGGTTAATATAAACATTGATATCCACCAAGAGATGTCCAAGGGACAGGGTGATCTGACTACATGTATTTCCATGCTGTTCTAAAACAACAGCTTTTTCTGGTAATATATATATGTACCAAATGGAAAACAATTAATATAAAAACGCAGGGGTTGTAACATTAAGTTATATTTATCATATAATGATGGTCTGTTGAAAATAAATTAGCAAAATAATTCAACAACAATTTTTTTTCCATAATCAACAGTTTTGTTCATTTGAAGTAGAACCCTGTTGTCGCTATTACACCATCACCAAAGTGTCTGTGCCATTCGAAAATCAAATTTCTTGAACAGCTGAATTCATCTTATTGCAATTATTCCAATTAAGTGGGTCAAATTATTTACTTTGTAAGAACATTAGATGTTATTGGATGATGTCATAGTTTTGTATGTTACCTGATTTCACAATATTTATTTTTTAGGCATTTACACAGTTATGAAATGATCTGAACTGTACCTTTAATAATAAATTCAAAGTGCTCCATGCATCATGAGTGATGTAACCATAGCTACTTTATAATATCCATGTAAATATTTTCGTTAAAAATATGAGATTTTGTTTAGGAATGGTTTATGAACCAAATTATGCAGTTTTATTTTATTTCTTCCAGAAATATCAATTTAAAGGTCAGTCCACAAACTTTACAAACACACCTCGTCTTGGCAAACTTTAAACATTAAAGACTATGAATAAAAATTTTGACAGAATTTTTACTTCCTGACTTTGTTGTCATCAAAATCGACACTGCTATCATTGTATCTGCTAGGGTTCTTAGAGCTGGGATACTCGGTGTGATAATGTAAATGCTTTTCCCACCTCGATCGTGAGCCTCATAGATAAGGGCTTTTCCAGAATAAAATGTATGGGGGGGGGGGGGGGGGTCGGACAGCAGTATAATTAAAATTTTATGCCTGGTGGGTGTTTTCATAAAAAAAAATGATGCCTTGCGGGGTCAAAGCTTATTAAAATTTTATGGCTTGCCTGTATTTCCGTCTCTGAACCAAATTTTTTCTTCAACACCGTTTTTCTTCTCAAAATTTTATACATTTTCTGCCCAGATATTTCCTCCCTGTCCATCCCCATGTACCGCACCGAGTCAACATCCCGCAGCGTCTAGATTTCGGCGAACGTATTATCTTTATCGCAGTAGAAACTGCAGGTTTTTTAAATTTACCATGATTTGACCTTTATGTTTGCCACTGACACGCGTGTTGTAACAATTGTAATACACAACCTCCAGACATCATGACCAAGTGAACGTTTTACGCGACTACACAGTTGGACACTCGACACACTGGTGATGTTAATATTAGGAATTGTCTTCAATTAACTTTTTCATCTCAAACTGACTGATCTTTTTTGTTAAGACCGCCATAATATAATTACATCACCCGACAACAACATATGATTTAATTTGTTTGTTTGAAATAAAGTATAATTATCTACCTTTGGACTTCCCGAAAAGGGACAAGAAACATACTCTTAGTCGTGAATAAATTATAAACACGGAAATGTACGAGCTAATCAGATGGCGGAATACACTCGTAGCAGGCCGTAACCACGTCTACTTTATTAAATTGATGCCGAGATGCCGTGTCACAAAATTATCTCCTCAAGTAAATTTTACGAATTATATATCAATATTTGACGTATTGGATATGTTTACAAATACTCCAATATGGATATGAATATACAGACGTGTATATGATTAAATTCTGCAAAAACTACGATTCAACTCTACGGCGGCATTGCTATAATTATATGCATATCCGCACTGTTTGTCAGATAGTGTAAAACACTAATTTATTTGGCACAAAAAGGAACACCAAGAAATGCAAAGTGTATTGTGACAACAAATCTAAATTAAGACATAGACCTATCTCAAATTGTATGCATACCAGAGATACCAATCTCAGAACGAGGATAAGCGTTAGCAGTGAAAATAAAATCCACATTCTCAGATATGTCATCCCACACCCTATACGCCTCATTCTTATCCCAGTGTCTGAAAAAATCATGGCGAAAAGCAGATATTTCTTAACGGTCGTACAAAAACATAAATTGGACTGTGAAATTGTCTTTGAGCATCCATAACCGGATTGTTTGCCATCGGGTGTGCGAAATGAAGTCAAATTAGATTAAACCTTTATCGATAGTAGGGAGTAAATAACATGTGTCATAATAATGTTAGTTTCACAGTCAGAGTGACGTCATCGGACATTGGCACAAGGCGTTAATGAAAGGAACAGCGTGTTCATTCTGTGCATAAATTTAGGCATGTGTAGCATAACTCTCTTTACGGATCGTATCAATTTAATAGTAATTCTTTTTTAAGAAATTAGTATACTGAAAATAAACATTTTAGAAGACAACTAGTTACAAACAAACACTAACCTTTAATTATTATTATGTTGTGTTTTTTTTCTCGTTTGTTATCTGTAGTGCCCCTTTATTTAATTCTCGACCTGAGGTAATTTGTGACGTAATCACTTGCATATCGGCATTAGATCAAAAGTGTAACGTCGGCGTACTTCAAAGAAAGTAGGCAACCGTCCAGACTAGTAATTTTGGAAGCGTTACAATAAGAAAACATTAGAAAGGGGATTTTAGCTTCTTTTTTATTTTTATTTTGTGCATGGTGGTTTTTATCTAATTAAAATTTTATGCATGGTGGTATATATCACAATTAAATTTTATGCTCTGTGGGTAAAAAAAATAATTGCCGTCCAACCCCCCCCATACATTTAATTCTGGAAAATCCCTAAGTAAAATTTCACATTACAGCACAGCATTATTATCTTACCTTTTTATAAAATAAGCAACAATGTTTTAGAAATCCATCCATGTATGACAAAGTTACAGACCAGACTTGAAATCCCAAACAGACTCAAAGTGTGACCTTGACCTATGAGGTACAGGGTTGGGTCTTACATGCTATATGTCTTCATGTTATTTTGATGAATTGAACCAAGTTGAATCTCTCCATATAAGACAAAGTTACAGACCAAAAACGAAATATCAAACAAATTGAACGTATGGCCTTGACCTTTGAGGAAAGGTTCTCGGTCTTGCACACAACACTTCATCATGTCATGTTGATGAATTGAGCCAGTTGTTCTTAAAATCCATCCATGACTGTAACTTTTACAGGCAGAACATGAAATATCGGATGGAAGGACAGATGTTCTCACCAATAGGTACTTCAGTGGCTTCTTTGTGCTCAGCTTATTACTTGTGTGGTTACATTTTATCCAAACAAAAGAAAAAAGCCACATAAAAGCTGTTTTTAAGTGTCTAGAAACAGTCACACAATTTAATAACTGTTTTTTAACTGTCCAAAAAAGTTACTAACCCTAGACCCTATACACTTAACCACCCATTCGTGTGTGGGACGGACACTGTCATTACAATATCCACCAAAAACAAGGAATATCACTGGTAAGTGTCGCATGCCCCCACGACGGTCTTTGAAAATAACAATATATGTTATAATAGGTAGCAATGTATCCATGAATATCAACAGTAAAAGACTGACGTTTCAGACTAGACATGCAATTTCATGTTTACATTAAAGTGTGACCTTGACCTTTGTATAACCTTGACATCTGATATAACAGTCTTGGTATTTCTATAGGTAAATGCAGGTGACACATCATCATGACATGGCGATCACTTGTGTCAAGCTATTTTAAATTCCTTCCATGTAAGACAAAGTTACAGACCAGACATGAAATATCAAACAAACTGAAAGTGTGACCTTGAGGTAAGGTTCTGGGTATTAACGTCACGGGTTGATATGTCATGTTGATCAAATGATAAATTGTTTTTAAAATCCATCAATGTATGATAAAGTTACAGAATGGACTTCATACAGACTCAAAGTGTTGTCATACAAACTCAAATGACTTTGAGGTAGGGGTCTGGATCTTACATGCGATACGTCGTCATGTCATCTTGATCAATTGAGCCCAGTTAAAGACAAAGTCACAGACCAAACAAATTGAAAGTGTGACCTTTACCTTTAAGGAAAGGTTCTTGGTCTTACATGTGACACTTAATTGTTGATCAACTGAGCTAAGAGTTTTTGAAATTTATCCATAGGTGACAAAGTTACAGATCAAACACAAAATCTCAAACAGATTGATAAGCAGTAAGCAGTAAAAAGGGTGACAACTCCTGTTACATTTAAAATATGGAGTTAAATTTCAATCCCATGTAACCCTTGGGATAAGGAGAAAATTAAAATTTAACAGGACAATATTTGTTGAGCAAATGTTACATATATGTGGAATGCCTACGTCAATGAAGGGGCATTTCAAAGTGCAACTATTCATAGTGACTTAAGAATTAAATTTGAAATAACAACAAGAGGCCCAAGAGGGCCTGAGGACGCTCTACTGACTCATACTGGCCATATCACTTTTTGAAATTCTCCTATGCAATAGAAACATCGGGGCAGGGTCATATTTAACCCTAGGGCCACCATTTGAACAAATCTAACAAAACTATAGTTGATCATCATTACTACATAAACATTTTGAAAATCTGTTGGGCCGTTCATGAGAAGAAGATTTTTTTAGTTTTGGACTATTTTTGGTAATGGTTGACCAGCTTGAATTTCAGATCGAAAAAAATCTTCTGTATTGTCTCCTATGCAATAGAAGCATCCATGTGAAGTTTCAGTTTAATTGGCCTAGTGGCTTCAGAATAGATGAAAGAAAAAGAGAATTTTCTGTTTTCGGATAGTATCCCTATGTAAAATTCTAAGTCCCCTTACTGGACCCTTATAAATTTTAGCCCCTAGATTCTTATCTGCAATCAAACCCCTACACATAAGGATAATTTAAGCCAAATATGAACAAATCTGACATCGGTTTTTAAGAAAACGGTTTTAGTAATTCCAAATTTTTACCCTTTTGGGGCCCCTCTTAACCCCTTAAGACAGTGGAACCCAGTCATTTTTACAAACCTGAACCTCCTTCACCAAACAATGCTTCTGTGAAGATATAGGCAAAATCATTTCCATTTTAAAAAAAAAATAAAATATGTCCCCTAACTGAACCCTCGAGGCGGGGTCATATTTAACTCTAGGGACACCATTTGAACAAATCTTAACAAAACTATAGTCGGTCATCATTACTACATAAACATTTTGACAATCTGTTGAGCCGTTCATGAGTAGAAGATTTTTTAAGTTTTGGACTATTTTTTAGTAACGGCACCATCTTGAATTTCGGATCGAAAAAAAAAAATCTTCTGTATAGTCTCCTGTGCAATAGAAACATCCATGTGAAGTTTCAGTTTAATTGGCCTAGTGGTTTCAGAGAAAGTGCTCTAATAGAATACAGACGTCAGACAACAGACGTCAGACGACATAAATGAAGTCAAACTAAACATAAAAATTGGATGAGACCATGACATCAACGAAGCTGACACTTGGGTCATGAAAATAGCTATTTGTTTGTTTGTTTTTTTAAAAATAAGCTAAAAAAACTGCATTATATTCAGTTTAGACATTACCTGATGTAATGAACCAGCAACAGGAATACAAGTCTGTACTGAAGAAAACTCCAATTTATTCAAATGTCTCAGCTTGTCCCTGTACTCAGATACTGTGCTGGGTGTTGTCTCTGCATCATTGCAAACACTGAATACATTCTGCAAATCTAAATCCTGTAATATAATATGGAAATAAGAACTGTCACTGATTAGTGTCACATGCCCCCAAATGGTCTGTGAAAATAACAATATATTTTATAATAGGTAGCGATTTAAATGTATCCATATATATCAAGAGTAATGGACTAACGTTTCAGACTAGACACGCAATTTCGTGTTGTAGCAAGTATTTATAAAATCCATCTTTGCATGACAAAGTTACAGGCCTTACACGAAGATTTTATTGTTTTATAAACTTGACAAAACACAAATAGGAGAAGAAAGAGGCAGAATAAAACTTGACAGAATACTTAATGGAGATGGAAAAGGCAGAACAAAACTTGACAAAACACAAATAGGAAAAGAAAGAGGCAGAGCAAAACTTAGCAGAATACTTACAGGAGACGGAAGAGGCAGAACGAAACTTGGCAGAACACAAACAGGAGATGGAAGAGGCAGAACAAAACTTGACAGAATACTTATGGGAGATAGAAAAGGCAGAACAAAACTTGGCAGAATACTAACAGGAGATTGAAGAGGCAGAACAAAACTTGACAAAACACAAATAGGAGAAAAAACCATGACAGAATACTTCCAGGACACAGAAGAGGAAAAACAGAACTTGGCAGAATACTTGCAGGAGAGGAAAGGGGCTGAACAAAACTTGGCAGAACACAAACAGGAGATTGAAGAAGCAGAACAAAATTGACATTATTCCTACAGAAGGAAGATGAAGAACAAAACACGACAGAATTCTGACAGGAGCAGGAAGAAGTAGAACAAACTTAGAAATAATTGTAAAACAATATGGAAGAGGCAGAATTTTTTTTACAAAGTTCTAGCAGGAAAATAAAGCAACAAAACTAAACTAGACAGGATACATACAGAAGAAGGAGTCGCAGCACAAACAGGAGATGACAGAAGCAAAACATAACTTGACAAAATACTAACAGGAGACAGAAGAGGCAAAACAAAGCTAGACAGAATATTTACAGGAGAAGGAAGAGACAAAACAAACTTGACAGAATACTTACAGGAGAACAGTTTGACACTGTTCTGACAGGAGCAGGAAGAAGCAGGGAAAAATTGGACATATTCCTTACACAAGATGAACAAAACTTGAAAAAAATATTTACAGAAGGAAGAGGCAGAACAAAAATGACAGAAGATTAATTACAGAAGGAAGATGCAGAACATGACAAAGATTATTTACAGAAGGAAGAGGCAGAACAAAACATGACAGAAGATTATTTACAGAATGAAAATGCAGAACTTGTCAGACAGAAGATTATTTACAGAAGGAAGAGGCAGAACAAAACATGACAGAAGATTATTTACAGAAGGAAGAGGCAGAACAAAACATGACAGAAGATTATTTACAGGAGAAAGAAGAGGCAGAACAAAACTTAACAGAAGAACATTTACTGAAGTGGCAGAACAAAACTTGACAGAAGATTATTTACAGAAGAAGGAAGAGGCAGAACAAAACATGACAGAAGATTATTTACAGAAGGAAGAGGCAGAATAAGACTTGACAGAAGAATATTTATAGGAGAAAGAAGAGGCAGAACAAATCTTGACAGAAAATTACATCAGGAAGAGGCAGAACAAAACATGCATGAAAGAAGAATATTTACAGGAGATAAAAGAGAAAGAACAAAATTTGACAGAAAAATACTTACAGGAGAAGGAAGATGCAAAACAAAACTTGATAGAATTCTCACAGACAGTCGCCGCACCTGCAAAATACATGAAAATAAAATGCGTGTACATTAAGAAGTGAGCCACAGTTCTGTTAAGAATCTCTCTACTAAGATTATAGTGTCAATTATACAGGGCATTTTTTACATTATTAAACAGAGGCCATTATTATACTTCTTCCCAACTGAATCATGTTTCCACCCCCACCCCCAAAAGATGTATAACAAGAAATGTCACTGGTAAGTGTTGTATGCCCCCCACCCACTCCAAACTGTTTGTGAAAATAACAATATATCTTAAAATAGGTAGTGATGTATATCAAGAGACATGGACTGACATTTCAGACTAGACAATCATGTAATTTCATGTGTTTTTTATACATGAAAGAGTGTGACTGTGACCATGACATCTAATGTAAAATTTTGGGTATTTCTACAGGTAAATGCAGGTGACAAATCATCATGACATGTAGATCACTTGTGTCAAGCTATTTTAAAATCCCTCCATGTAAAACAAAGTTACCAACCAGACATGAATTAACAAACAAACTGAAAGTGTGAACTTAACCTTTGACGTAAGGTTCTGGGTCTTAACATGTCATGTTGATCAATTGATAAATTGAGCCAAGAGTTTTTGAAATCCACCCGCGTATGATTAAGTTAAAGACTGGACTTGAAATCTCAAACAGACTCAAAATGTTGTTGAACAAACTCAAAGTGTGACCTTGACCTTTGAGGTACAGGTCTAGGTCTTATATGCGACACATTGTCATGTTATCTTGATCAATTGAGCCAAGTTAAAGACAGAGTTACAGACCAGACACGAAATGTCAAACAAATTGAAAGTGTGACCTTGACCTTTGAGGAAAGGTTCTGGGTCTTACATGCGACACTTTATCATGTCATGTTGATCAACTGAGCCAAGAGTTTTTGAAATTCATCCATAGGTGACAAAAAAATCTCAAACAGGCGGAAAGTGTCGTCAAATATTACTTAAATTGTGACTTTTACTTTTGAAGTGGGAGTCTTGGGTGTAACGCGCAACATGTCGTCATGTTATGTTGATCATTTGTAGCTAGTATTTATCAAATCCATTTATGCATGACAAATTTACAGGCCGGACATGAATTCTCATACAGACTCAAAGTGTTGTCAAACAAACTCAGTGTTTTTGAAATTAATCCATAGGTGACAAAGTTACAGAACGGACAAAAAATCTCAAGCAGACTAAAAGTGTCATCAAAGTTAAATTGTGACCTTGACTTTTGAAGTAGAAGTCTTGGTGATAAGCGCCACACATCAACATGTTAGGTTGATCATTTGTAGCAAGTCTTTATAAATTTCAGATATGCATGACAAAGTTACAGACAGGACATGAAATCTCACACAGATTTAAAGTGTTGTCAAACAAACTCTATTCCCACCAACATCTGAGCTGCTTCTAAACTGAATATGTTCAAAAAGCTGTTTAAAACACACTGTTTTATACAATGTTATAGAAACTGAACTTTCTGGATGTTTTAGATTTATTTTGTGTTTTACAGAATAGAAAATAAGTTTTATGTACTTCAATGAACTGTCTGTAATTTTAACTTTGGTAAATTGTTATGTTTTAATTGAACCATAACAAAGACGTATCTTATTTATTTTATGGCTGCAGTGTATTTTTTTACCTGCAACTTTTTGTAATATGTTTGCATTTTCCCCCAAAGTTAAATGTGTTCTTAAGTAGGTTGTTTCTTTTTATATTTTAGAATATGTTTTTGTTTTATACACTGTATGTATTTTTTGTTTTGAAAACCACTTTTGAGAATATTTTACATATGAAAAAAGTGCTATAAAAATGTTGACAAACAAAGTTAAATTGTGAACTTGACCTTTGGTTTCAGACTGAACACGAAATCTCAAACAGACTGAAAGTGTCGTCAAACAAAGTAGGAATCTGGGTGTAACGCCCAACATGTGGTCATGTTATTTTGATCATTTGTAGCTGGTATTTATAAAAATCCATCTATGCATGATAAAGTTACAGGCCGGACACAAAATCTCACACAGACTCAAAGTGTTGTCAAATAAACCCAAAGTGTGACCTTGACCTTTGAGGTATAGGTGTGGGTCTTACTTGCAACACGTCGTCATGTAATGTTGATCAGTTGTACAATGTAGCAAGTATCAACAAAATCCATCTATGCTTGACAAAATTACAGTCAAGACATGAAATACTGGACGGAGGGACAGACAGACAGACAGACAGACAGACAGACAGACAGACAGACAGACAGACAGATGGGCAAATGGACGAATGAACCTACACTGCAATTACTATATGACACCAAAAAAAAACAGTTGTGTGGGATGAGATATTACTGGCAGCTTGTATATAAATCATATATGTTACACTGTTATGTGGGATGAGAATTAATTGCAGTTGTATATTAATCATATGTTACACTGTTATGTGGGATGAGAGATTACTGGCAGTTGTTTATAAATCATATAATTTTATGTTACACTGTTATGTGGGATGAGATATTACAGGCAACTGTATATAAATCATGTTACACTGCTATGTGGGATGAGAGATTACTGGCAGTTGTTTATAAATCATATATGTTACAAAGTTTATGGAATGAGATATTACTGGCAGCTGTATATAAATCATGTACATAACATTGTTACTGGCAGTTGAATAAAAATCATGTATATTACACTGTTATGTGGGATGAGATATTACTGACAGCTGTATATAAATCATATATGTTTCACTGTTGTGTGGGATGAGATATTACTGGCAGCTATATATAAATCATATATGTTACACTGTTGTGTGGGATGAGAGATTACTCGTAGCTGTGTATAAATCATATATGTTACACTGTTATGTGGGATGAGAGATTACTCGTAGCTGTATATAAATCATATATGTTACACTGTTATGTTTGATGAGAGATTACTGGCAGCTGTCTATAAATCAGGTATGTTACATAGTTTATGTGATGAGAAATTAATGGTAGCTGTGTATAAATCATATGTGTTACACTGTTATGTTGGACGAGAAATTACTGGTAGCTGTATATAAATCATATATGTTACACTGTTATGTGGGATGAGATATAACTAGCAGCTATCTATAGATCATATATGTTACACTGTTATGTGGGATGAGATATTACTAGCAGTTGTATATAAATCATATATGTTACACTGTTATGTTTGATGAGAGATTACTGGCAGCTGTCTATAAATCAGGTATGTTACATAGTTTATGTGATGAGAAATTAATGGTAGCTGTGTATAAATCATATGTGTTACACTGTTATGTTGGATGAGAAATTACTGGTAGCTGTATATAAATCATATATGTTACACTGTTATGTGGGATGAGATATAACTAGCAGCTATCTATAGATCATATATGTTACACTGTTATGTGGGATGAGATATTACTGGCAGTTGTATATAAATCATATATGTTACACTGTTATGTGGGATGAGATATTACTGGCAGCTGTATATAAATCATATATGTTACACTGTTATGTTGGATGAGATATAACTAGCAGCTATATATAGATCATATATGTTACACTGTTATGTGGGATGAGATATTACTGGCAGTTGTATATAAATCATATATGTTACACTGTTATGTGGGATGAGATATTACTGGCAGCTGTATATGAATCAATGTTACACTGTTATCTGGGATGAAATGTTACTGGCAGCTGTATATAAATCAATGTTACACTGTTATGTGGGATGTGATATTACTGGCAGTTGTATATAAATCATATATGTTACACTGTTATGTGGGATGAGATGTTACTGGTAGCTGTATATAAATCATATATGTTACACTGTTATGTTGGATGAGATATTACTGGGAGCTGTATATAAACCATATATGTTACACTGTTATGTGGGATGAAATGTTACTGGCAGCTGTATATAAATCATATATGTTACACTGTTATGTGGGATGAGATATTACTGGCAGCTGTATATGAATCATATAATATTACACTGTTATGTTGGATGATATATTACTGGCAGCTGTATATAAATCATATGTTACACTGTTATGTTGGATGAGATGTTACTGGCAGCTGTATATAAATCAATGTTACACTGTTATGTGGGATGAGAGATTACTGGCCGCTTTATATAAATCATATATATATGTTACACTGTTATGTGGGATATGATATTACTGGCAGTTGTATATAAATCATATGTTACTCTGTTATGTTGGATGAGATATTACTGGCAACTGTATATAAATCATATATGTTACACTGTTATGTGGGATGTGATGTTACTGGCAGTTGTATATAAATCATATGTTACACTGTTATGTTGGATGAGAGATTACTGGCAGTTGTATATAAATCATATGTTACACTGTTATGTGGGATGAGAGATTTAATGGCAGCTAGCTGTATATAAATCATATATGTTACACTGTTATGTGGGATGAGAGATTACTGGCAGCTGTATATAAATCATAAATGTTACACTGTTATGTGGGATGTCTATTATTGGCATCTGTATATAAATCATATATGTTATACTGTTATGTGGGATGAGCAATTCCTGGCAGCTTTTTACAAACAATATATATTACCACTGTCATATGGGATGAGAGATTTTCCTGAAGTACAGGAAATATCTGCAAGAACACATTCGTTTCCAAAATGTCTGAGAATCCTTCATTAACAGCATGTGTGAAGTATATATCTGCAAGTCTTAGAATGTTGCTGTCACAATGGTTGTTCCTAAAACACAAATAATACATTTAAAATTAGATGTTATTCAAAGAACTATGTAAAAGGACCAACCACCACCTCACATACACATATTATACAATTTAATGAATTGAAGATCTCTTCTGAGCTGGTGAGCTAAAAAAAGGAAAACACAATTGTGGGGCACTTATAGACCCCAAACCTTTTAAGTACCCATATTACATGCAAACGAAGTGCACTCAAAGTGTGCACAGAGTGCAGATGAACCGTAAACAAAGGGAAACTAAACCATGAGCTAATGCTAGGTTTTGAATAATAAATGCACTTGTGAATGCCAAAAATAAATGTAATGCAATCAGACATGCCAAGTTCACTCAGAAGTGCAATACATGCAGTAAGATACATGATAAAAATGTATTTTGTGTGCTCACAAGTGCACTCATTCATTTAGATAGTAATAGTAACCTACAGCTTCAACGTCAAGTCTTCTGGTAGGGGCAATAATAACTAACATAATTTAAACATGATTTTTTAGTGCAAAATTAATATAAATGATAATGATTAACCTAAATAATATGTGTAGAATTCAAGTTTGCAATACTATAATTGTTGAAGAAATGTAACAAAGTTATGACACTTATTCATTTTTTATATAAATGTTCTGATATTATATATGTTCATATATTATATAAATATTCTGATATTATATAAATGTTCAGATATTATACATGTATATGTTCAGATATTACATAAATGTTGAAGACATTATAAAAATATTCAGCAATTATATATATGTTCAGATATTATATAAATGTTCAGATATTATATAAATGTTGAGATACCATATATGTTTATATAATATATATATATATATATATATATGTTCATATATTATATAAATGTTCAGATATGATATATGTTCAGATATTATATAGGTTCAGATATTATATAAATGTTCAGATACCATATATGTTTGGATATTATATATGTTCAGATATTATATAAATGTTCAGGTATCATATAAATATTCAGATACAATATATGTTCAGATATTATATATGTTCAGATATTATATATATTTTCAGATATTATATAAATGTTCAGGTATTATATAAATGTTCAGATACCATATATATTCAGATATTATATAAATATCAGATATATTATATTTTCACATATTATATATGTTCAGATATTATATATGTTCAGATTTTATATAAATGTTTAGATACCATATATGCTCAGATATTTTATATGTTCAGATATTATATAAATGTCCAGATATTATATAAATGCTCAGCTATTCTATAAATGTTCAGATATCATAAAAATGTTCAGATATTATATAAATGTCCAGATATTATATAAATGCTCAGCTATTATATAAATGTTCAGATATCATAAAAATGTTCAGATATTATATAAATGTGTATTGGTGTTGACTAAAATGTAAAAAACAAAACAAAGGGCCTATAGGCCTTAACGGTCTTCTGATTATCCTTGATGACATAAAGCTATATGAATTTATTTTCCATCATTTGTCCTTCAGGAAGCAGCAAAATCCAAATTTACCATTTTTATTATGGACTCATAGGCCTTATTAATTATGCTTACAATCTGTTTTCCAGTGCTTCTTATACTAAGAAGAAGAAGGGGGGGGGGGGGGGGGGGGCTGCACTCAATAAAACATAAGCATTAATCATCATGTCATCAATAACAAATCACATCAAAATTTTATAAAGGACCAGTAGATGCCAATAGTCATGTTCACCAATTGTTTCCCAGTCCTTCTGATAGTAAGAAGAATTTTACCTTGAATTTGACTGTTTTGGCCCCACCGCAAAGGCCCCTGGGGAGTGTGGACCATACAATTTACAATTTTGATTCACCCTTAGGTACCAAAGCTGCATACAACAAACCGAGAGACCCAGAGACATGCAATTAACAATTTTTATAAAGGACCCATATACGTCCATAATTGTGCTCACCATTTGTTTCCCAGTGCTTCCTAAGTAAGAAGAAGATTTTCAAAGATTACCTTGAATTTGACTGTTTTGGCCCTACCCCAAAGACCCCAGGTGGTGGGGTCCATGCAATTCACAATTTTGATTCACCTTTAGGTACCAAAGCTGCATACAGCATTTCATTATGATTGAGTTTAGGTGTTAAGAGAAGAAATCGAAAATGTGAATTGTTTACGGACACACTAATTTTTTTAAGCCCAACCCCATGAGACCCAAGAACATGCAATTCACAATTTTTATAAAGGACCTCTCTGAGTTCATAATCGTGCTCACCATTTGTTTCTCAGTGCTCTTATAGTAAGAAGATTTTTAAAGTTTACCTTGATTTTGACAGTTTTAGCCCCATCCTCAACGCCCCAGGGGGTGGGGAACATGCAATTTTTTAATTCAACTTAAGGTACCAAAGTTGCATTCAACATTGAGCTTGCATATTTTAGTACGACGGATGGTGCAAATTAACAGACAAAAGGCGATCACAAAAGACCCCTTGAAATAAAGTCTCAGGTGAACTAAATACCATACCTCCTTTGCAAGACTTTTCAAAGTGCACATCAGTCCTTTTTGTTTTATCGGTGTAAGAATTACACTTAGTAACTCTTATGT
Source organism: Panopea generosa (assembly GCA_029582155.1). Taxonomy (NCBI): domain Eukaryota; kingdom Metazoa; phylum Mollusca; class Bivalvia; order Adapedonta; family Hiatellidae; genus Panopea; species Panopea generosa. Next base: position 57,219,248 of record CM055898.1, on the reverse strand, counting down.
TTATTTTTCAGGCAAACTTTTTTTTCTAAATAATTTTATGTACCTGTCACGTTTACTGAATAATTAGCCAGTCAATAGCAGCAATATTCGTGCTAAAATGTAAATGATTCTCCTACTTGTTATCACTGCCTCCCAAAACAATATCATTTTACTATTATAAAATTCATTGAAAATGGTTCACATCTCAAGGAAGATAAATACAATTGAAACTCATTATCTCAATACTGGAGGGACTGCAAAAAAAATATGGAGATATCAAAATATAACCTGTTGAGATACTGCAATTGGTTATGAAATGGAATCGGAACATCTCACACAAAAATTAATTTTGTACTGTTCTACATATAGAGACATGCACTTCTGGAACACTGGATACATTACCAATGGTTCTAAAAGTGCCCTGTTCCCATAGTCATCTGTTGGTATAACTATGTAGAAAAAAAACGTTGGGTTTACCAGGTTACTTTTTCACTATTTCGATGGTTTGATGGCACCCCTTCATTGTTGACAATTCTGCCCATTTGTTGCAGTGTATCACTACGAATCTTATAACCATTATAGCTTTATCAAACAGATCCCAATGCCATCCAAACTTGGCAGACTCATGAAAATGTTCCAATGTTCCCATGTGCACAAAGAAATATGACATTTCATACATTTTCACAAAAAAAAAATTGCCCAAACAGTTTTACACAGCTCTAATTTCTTGGGCATAACAATCTTTCTACTGTCATGTAAGGGAGATAATTCTTAAGTGAGACCTGAACAGTAACTGAACAGAGCAGACTGAATGTTGAGCGGACAATGAACAAATGGAGGGAACGCAGAGCATAGTATTAAATAAACAGAGTATAGAGCTCAGAAATACAGTTTAGATAATTTGTAACTGAATATGTGTGTGCATTTGTCAGTGCATTAAATTAAGCACACGTAGTTAAAAGAATGCAAACTAAATGCAAACAGAGCACAAACTGAGCACAAATGGTGAGCAAACAGACCACAATATCTGGGTTTTTGAACATTTTAGGGTTTGTAAGACAATAATTCCTCTTGTCTTCTAAAGTTGGGATTAAAAATGATGAACAAAAAGGTATCACAACACATCTATGAGCCATTAAAGTAGAAATCAAATGTAACAAAATGAAAAATGTAAAACTAACTTTAAACAGTTGATCACGATATCAGCAGGGATATGTTTGAACACCTGTTTGGATTTCAGCATCCTTATAATGGCTATGAGAGCCTGACAGAGTATAAATGATTGCGTCGTATTGCCTCTTAAATCCTGTAACTGTTCTCTTACAAACAAGGCAACCCTCTCAACTACATCAGATGCATTTGTAAGGGATCTGAAAAACAAATACAATCAATAACACTGTATTTCTCCAAATACTGTTCTCCAATGCAATTCAGGTTAAATAATTTTGCTTGTTTACGCTTTTTGTCACTTCATTGTTATTTTAATGTTATGTTTAAGTTATAAATTTCCATTTAGTTTTGTCAAGTAAAATGCAATTCAAATACATCTTATATGTGTTTAGAATGAATGCATTTCAAGCACTCTTTTTTTATAGCTAAGCAGTAAAACTATATGCTCCTGTAAACAAAATGGAGTACATAAATAAAATGCAAAATCCAATAACTGCAGTATTTATTATTACTTACTTGATATGAGGGAGACAAACAAATGCCATCCAAGAGCCTGCTAACTTAGTTTTTCCTTCCAAACCATCAACCAATGATAATCCAGATTCTTCCAATTCAGTCTCTATCACGGGATCGCCAGACGACAATGTATGCTTTGGTATCAGCGATAAAATAAACGAAGCAAAGTTGATATCTGCCTCACTGAAAATGTAAATTTATCAATAATTAATAAAATGCTAAATATTGTGAGGCAATACAATGTCCCCTATTGGTATATTTCATTTTTTGATAAGTTAAATCAAGCTGAAGAAAATATATCCATATAATTGTTTTTAAATGAACAACACTGATTATGAAATTTGGACATAAAAAACAGTGGCAGAAAAGACTACATAAACAAGAAGTACTTTTTTTACAGATGATGCTTGATATTTTTCCAGTTAATTAGAAGGGACATTTATATTCTCATGGGAAGCATAGCAATATTTTCACGAGTTATATTATCCTAAGTGGCAAGGGTAAAAGTGACAATATATATTTTTGATGCTCCTGAGTGAATATAAATTGCTTCAACTGAAGCAAACAAATATTTTGATAAAGGACAGGCAATGAATGACGGGTGTGTAAGAAATAACCATCCGAAAATCAAAACATTATTCTCATTTCTCTATGTCCAATATTAAATACTCTTAAGTAATAACAAGATCCATATATTGGAACTATTTTTCATGTTGTAATTGCAATGGCAACCAAAATATTGGTCTGGCCATTAAATTAGAATACCATCCATAATCTCCTCAATGCCCACTAACACAATGTAAAGTGTCATGGCTCTACCTCAAGTTCTCATGAGTTATCTCCCCAATGTCCTCCAACACAATGTAAAGTGTCATGACTCTACCTCAAGTTCTCATAAGTTATCTCCCCGATGTCCTCCAACAAAATGTAAAGTGTCATGACTCTACCTCAAGTTCTCATAAGTTAACTCCCCGATGTCCTCCAACACAATGTAAAGTGTCATGACTCTACCTCAAGTTCTCATAAGTTATCTCCCTGATGTCCTCCAACACAATGTAAAGTGTCATGACTCTACCTCAAGTTCTCATAAGTTATCTCCCCGATGTCTTCCTACACGATGTAAAGTGTCATGACTCTACCTCAAGTTCTCATAAGTTATCTCCCCGATGTCTTCTAACACAATGTAAAGTGTCATGACTCTACCTCAAGGTCTCATAAGTTATCTCCCCAATGTCCTCCAACACAATGTAAAGTGTCATGACTCTGCCTCAAGTTCTCATAAGTTATCTCCCCGATGTCCTCCAACACAATGTAAAGTGTCATGACTCTATCTCAAGTTCTCATAAGTTATCTCCCCGATGTCTTCCAACACAATGTAAAGTGTCATGACTCTATCTCAAGTTCTCATAAGTTATCTCCCCGATGTCCTCTAACACAATGTCAAGTGTCATGACTCTACCTCAAGTTCTCATAAGTTATCTCCCCGATGTCCTCTAACACAATGTAAAGTGTCATAAGTTATCTCCCCGATGTCCTCTAACACAATGTCAAGTGTCATGACTCTACCTCAAGTTCTCATAAGTTATCTCCCCGATGTCCTCCAACACAATGTCAATATCATGACTCTACCTCAAGTTCTCATAAGTTATCTCCCCGATGTCCTCCAACACAATGTAAAGTGTCATGACTCTACCTCAAGTTCTCATAAGTTATCTCCCCGATGTCTTCCAACACAATGTAAAGTGTCATGACTCTACCTCAAGTTCTCATAAGTTATCTCCCCGATGTCCTCCAACACAATGTAAAGTGTCATGACTCTACTTCAAGTTCTCATAAGTTATCTCCCCGATGTCCTCTAACACAATGTAAAGTGTCATGACTCTACCTCAAGTTCTCATAAGTTATCTCCCCGATGTCCTCCAACACAATGTAAAGTGTCATGACTCTACCTCAAGTTCTCATAAGTTATCTCCCCGATGTCCTCCAACACAATGTAAAGTGTCATGACTCTACCTCAAGTTCTCATAAGTTATCTCCCCGATGTCCTCCAACACAATGTAAAGTGTCATGACTCTACTTCAAGTTCTCATAAGTTATCTCCCTGATGTCCTCTAACACAATGTAAAGTGTCATGACTCTACCTCAAGTTCTCATAAGTTATCTCCCCGATGTCCTCCAACACAATGTAAAGTGTCATGACTCTACCTCAAGTTCTCATAAGTTATCTCCCCAATGTCCTCCAACACAATGTAAAGTGTCATGACTCTGCCTCAAGTTCTCATAAATTATCTCCCAAATGTCCTCTAACACAATGTAAAGTGTCATGGCTCTACCTCAAGTTCTCATAAGTTATCTCCCCGATGTCCTCCAACACAATGTAAAGTGTCATGACTCTACCTCAAGTTCTCATAAATTATCTCCCAAATGTCCTCTACCACAATGTAAAGTGTCATGACTCTACCTCAAATTCTCATAAGTTATCTCCCCGATGTCCTCTAACACAATGTAAAGTGTCATGACTACCTCAAGTTCTCATAAGTTATCTCCCCTATGTCCTCTAACACAATGTAAGATCCAAACATTGCGGACGGACATTGGATTTACATACAATAACCTAGTCCTAGGTTAAATCTATAGGAGACAAATAAACAGATTCATTAGGATCAATAAAAGAAGTTCAGTGATCTAGAGCCCTAGATTGCATTTTAAAAAAAAAAGTACAATAAAAATAGGTTGTAAATGTAAAGTAAGTATCATTCATAATATTTAAAATATTAATCCAGATTAACGTAATCTCAGGTTGAATATTTCATAAAACGGTATGTTTCTGAAAATACAATCTTAAATTCATGTGGATGACCATGAAAAATAGTATGAAAGTTTCTTATTCTACGTTTACGACTGATTTTATTGTAAGTTTTTTTGTGAAATGCAATCCAGTTCCATCACGGAATTTATAAGGGGCAATCCGTAATTAATGGTATTACAGACCATAATGCGTTCTAGTTCACCAAATGAACACTAACGAAATGAATATCAAATGCGTTTTAAATGTTATACAAACGGACTAAAAATGTGAATGAAACAATAAACCAAACAAATAACAAAATGATACACGGACACAATAGGATGAACGATCCACGAACGATACAAGTTGATAATGGAAACATTAAATGCAATAAAAATTGAATGCGTTTTTAAGATATGCCTTGGTGATTTGGATATCCTCATATATTATCATAGATATATTGACAATGAAATAAATAATCAATACGATTGCTCTCTTAGTAATTAAATTCTATAAATGGATATACCTGTAACTTTAATTTAATTTCTTTGTTATATAAGTTTCAAAGACTTTTATGTACATTACACCGATAGAATTCCTCTGATATCCTTCCATCAAAAATTTCAAAAATACCCACTTAGTGAATAAAATGTTTGTTTCACTGGTGACATCATCGGACATTGGCACAAGGTGATAGTGAAAGGGACAGCGTGTTCATTCTGTACATAAATTTAGATAATTGTAGTTATTAATAACTCTCTATCAGTTTAGGAGTAATCTTTTTTTAACAAATGCCTATATTGAAAATAAACATTTTGGAAAACAACCATTTACAAACAAACACCAACCCTTTACATGTGTTTGTTATATATATATGAAATATTTTTATATACAATTCTGGAAAAGGCCTAAGTGGAAAAGTTTCGGTGTAACGACCAGATTTTCTAAAATAGCGTGAAAACTTTTCCTAATTGTCAATCATATAAAAGAACAGCAACATAAATCAGTGTTAAGATAATTAAATCAGTTAATTGGTGTAGTTGTTTTATCACAGTTTTACAAGTAAAGAAACGATGCCCGAGGCAATGTTTTTCACGGATAATTCGGGATTAAAACTTATAACAAAGAAATTAAATTAAAGTTACAGATATAGCAATTTAAAGATTTTAAATGACAAAGAGACCAATCATATCATTTAATTATTTATTTCATTGTCAATATAACCATGATAATATTAGAGGATATCTGAATCTTTAATATTTGATGTGGTTAACCTTTGCATTATCATTTTGTATTGTTCGTGGATCGTTCTCCCTGTTGCGTCCGTGTATTGTTTCGTTCGCATTTTTAGTCCATTTGTATATCATTTAAAACGCGTTTTATATTCCTTTCATTTGCATTCGTTTGGTGTACTTGAACGGATTACGGTCTGTAGATGTGAAATAAGAACATAAACATTACTGTCTACAAGTTGATGTGAAATAAGAACATAAACATTACTGTATCAACAAGTAGATGTGAAATAAGAACATAAACATTACTGTCTACAAGCAGATGTGAAATAAGAACATAAACATTACTGTATCAACAAGCAGATGTGAAATAAGAACATAAACATTACTGTATCTACAAGCAGATGTGAAATAAGAACATAAACATTACTGTATCTACAAGCAGATGTGAAATAAGAACATAAACATTACTGTATCTACAAGCAGATGTGAAATAAGAACATAAACACTACTGTATCAACAAGTAAATGTGAAATAAGAACATAAACATTACTGTCTACAAGCAGATGTGAAATAAGAACATAAACATTACTGTACCTACAAGCAGATGTGAAATAAGAACATAAACATTACTGTATCAACAAGTAGATGTGAAATAAGAACATAAACATTACTGTCTACAAGCAGATGTGAAATAAGAACATAAACATTACTGTATCTACAAGCAGATGTGAAATAAGAACATAAACATTACTGTATCTACAAGCAGATGTGAAATAAGAACGTAAACATTACTGTATCAACAAGTAGATGTGAAATAAGAACATAAACATTACTGTCTACAAGCAGATGTGAAATAAGAACATAAACATTACTGTCTACAAGCAGATGTGAAATAAGAACATAAACATTACTGTATCAACAAGCAGATGTGAAATAAGAACATAAACATTACTGTATCTACAAGCAGATGTGAAATAAGAACATAAACATTACTGTATCAACAAGTAAATGTGAAATAAGAACATAAACATTACTGTCTACAAGCAGATGTGAAATAAGAACATAAACATTACTGTATCTACAAGCAGATGTGAAATAAGAACATAAACACTACTGTATCAACAAGTAGATGTGAAATAAGAACATAAACATTACTGTCTACAAGCAGATGTGAAATAAGAACATAAACATTACTGTATCAACAAGTAGATGTGAAATAAGAACATAAACATTACTGTATCTACAAGCAGATGTGAAATAAGAACATAAACATTACTGTATCAACAAGTAGATGTGAAATAAGAACATAAACATTACTGTATCTACAAGTAGATGTGAAATAAGAACATAAACATTACTGTCTACAAGCAGATGTGAAATAAGAACATAAACATTACTGTATCTACAAGCAGATGTGAAATAAGAACATAAACACTACTGTATCAACAAGTAGATGTGAAATAAGAACATAAACATTACTGTCTACAAGCAGATGTGAAATAAGATTAACTACTAATACGGTGTATTGTATTAAGTTTGGATTTTTTTCTTCCACCAATCTCAAAGAATGTTAACACTTTGTTAATTAAATCAAAGACTTTCATTCAGAATTTACTCCCACCAGTTGTATGTGTTATAGAAACTGACCGATGGACAGACAAAGCAACAGATAAATGTTCACCCTTTGGGCAGCATACTTATGATAGAATGAATATACTGACCTGACTCCAAAATCCAACATGTATGTTTGCACCAGATTCAACTGACTACCATCCACGAGAGGAGGACACTTGTTTGTAAGCAGCTGTGTAATCAAGATTAAACTGAGATTGCGTGAATCATTATCCCTGGCCATGCTTGACTGACAATATGGCAATAATGACGGCAACACATCTTTCTCAAACAGCCCCAAGTGGAAGAGACTCATTGTGAAGCTGTATATCTCCTTTACTGGATACTTTGTTTTGAATACCTATGATGAAAGACAATACCGTTAACACAAGCTGTCAGAGGACTCCTCTCAAAATCAGATGACTGAAACTGGACAATAATATTCTATAAAATCTGACCAAATGTTGTAGTATAAACAAGTAGCTAGCCAGTACTTCAGCTGAAATGTATTTAATTTAATTTTGATCTGGGAAGGGGTCCACGTTTGTTTCTTTCCTTGTCTCTATATATACGCTAGGGGACCTGCCCACCCCCATTAAACATTATTATTCACTCCCAAAGCTCCTGTGGATGGGGTCAAAAAGCAGTAGATTTTGTCACATGGTTGCCAACTAATTATCAGTTAAATAGTAAAAACTCTTTTTTTCAGAAATCACTCACTTGAGTCAACAGGCAATATGAATCTAAGTGTGCAATGATTTTTTAATTGTTAAAAAAAGCCATTCATGGGAAACATACTTCTGGAGGTTATATTTTATGAAGAACTGTGACAGCATGAACAGTCTTGATCACCCGAGGAACAATGGTGCCAAATTATATTGAACTCTGCCTAGCGGATTTGGACAAGAAGATTTCAGAAGTTGTCACTTTAGGTTTATAGGGAACACCCCCTTCCTGTTTTTTAACATACCAGAAAGGCTAAGTTATAGCCTAGACAACATCAGACAGACACCCGGATGTTCTAACAAATGGATAATTAAGTGGCTTCTTTGCATCCATCTTATTACTTGTGTGTCTAAATTTTAGCCACATAAAGATTTTTTTAAATGTCTAGAATCGCTACATTTTTTTTTTTTCAATTGTTTTTCAACCATCCAAAACATTACTTACCCTAAACCCTAAACACCTGAATTAACACACACACACATAAACCAAACCTCCATTGTGAGCAGACATGCTTTATATTTTCAATAGAAGTTTTCCCCTAAAATATTCCAATGTGAAAGGCACCTTACAGGGTCCCTATATATCCCATTCTTTTGCTTTGTAGAATCTTCAATCCCTTGCTGATCTAAGGATAATTTATATCATATATATAACAGAAAGGTTATTGTGAGGAAAATTCCATCCTCCTTATTGAACCAAACCTAATTTGCTAAGACTAGACATTGCTTCAGATCTGAAACTAAACAAGAGGCCCAAGAGGGCCTGAATCACTCTACTTGCAATGGATGAACATTTCAGAGGAAAGGTTTTTTTGTAAGTTCCTCTTCAACAAATCTTTTAGGAGACCACATCTAACGTCTAGGCCTTGAACTTTCAGAAAACTGTTTGTTTTTTAAATTTTACTTAAAATGTGATTATAAGCCCTGTGGTCGGGGCATTTGTGGTCAAATCATGCTGGTTCAACCAAGAACTCATCTGAGATCTTGTGGTTATATAACTGCTGTGCAAGTTTTGTTAAGATTTAAAGAACGAGAGGGCCAGATTAGCCCTAAATAGGTCACCTGTGGCAGAGGATATAATGCCAAGATGGCAATTTTTGCAGGTGCTAGAGTATATATAAATTCATATCATACAATATAATGCATTTTTTGTTGATTCAAAGACCATAACACCCATCATTAATTATCCAATTTGGTTAGTTCAAGAACTTGTCCAAGATATTATGGTTACATAACAACTGTGTAACTTTAATAATGAAGATCAAATATAAATTGTGAGTGCTAGAGTGCACACAACATCAAATACACACAATTTTTGACAATTCAAGGGCCATAACTTTGACAATATTTATCCAATTGGCCAGTTCAAGAACTTGTTCAATAAATTATGGTTAGATGATAACAGTGAAAGTCTGTCAAAGATTTAATGAAAACTTGCAAACGGTAGATGCACACAAGGTCAAATAATGCAATTTTTGACGATTCAAGGGCCATAACTCAGACATTAATTATTCGATTTGACCAGTTAAAGAACTTGTTTAAGATATTATGATTATATAACAACTGTGGAAGTTTGATGAGGATCAAATGAGGGTGCTAAATGCACACAAGGTCAAATATTGCATTTTTTAATGTTTAAAGGGCGACAACTCCAACATTAGTATTCTGATTTTGCCAGTTCAAGAATTTGTCTAAGGTATTATGGTTATATAACTACTGTGCAAGTTTAATGAAAATCAAATAAAAATGCTGGTGCTAGAGTGCACACAAGGTCAAATATGCATTTTTCATTGTTTCAAGGGCCATAACTCTGACATTAATACTCTGATTTGGTCAGTTCAAGAATTTGTCGGAGATATTATGGTTATATAACTACGGTGTAAGTTTGGTTTAGGATCAAATGAAACATGTTGATGCTAGAGTGCACACAATGTCAAATTTTGCATTTTTTAATGTTTCAAGGGCCTTTACTCTGACATTAATACTCCGATTTGACCAGTTCAAGAATGTGTCTGAGATATAACGGTTATATAACTACAATATAACTATAGTGAAGATCCAATGAAAAATGGGAGCGTAGAGTGCACACAACAAAAAAGTTAATGGACAGACGGACGATGGACAACAGGCGATCAGAATAGCTCACCAAGAGCTTTGCTCAAGTAAGCTAAAACTGAACGTGTATCTTGTCTACAAGAAAAAGGTTAACGGAAGGACGGATGGACAGACCGACAGACGAAGATGAATGACAGAGAATTTACCATGACATCAGCCCTGCTGGCCTTTGTATTCATATATCAAGCTCGAAATTCCCATACCAGACCGCTATTTATCCCCTAAAGTCACAAAAGCTTCAAACCCTATTGGCAATAATTATATCAATCATGAACATAACTGACTTACTGGTTGTTGAGAAAAAAAATTTTTTTTATGAAAATGCCCAATTTTAACCATATAAGGGCCCCTCCTGGCCTTTTATGGAAATTTAATCCTCTTTATTGAACCAAATCTAATTTACTTTTACTAGACAATGCATTAAATCTCAAATTGAACAACATGTTTACACAAAATGGATGAAAAATTAAGAACTTTCTATTTTCCCATAGTATTCCTGTGCAAAAGTCCCCTTACAAGGCCTCTATATATCCCTGTGCCCCTTTATTTGTTTGAGATAATCTATATTAAATATGAACAAATTGAACTTACCAGTGACAGTTGAGAATAAGATATTTTGAGAATTTTCATTTTTAACCCTTTTGTCACCCTCACCTGGCCCCTTATAGAAATTAAATCCTGCTTATTGAACTGACTCTTAATCACTATGACCAGCAGATCTTTCTGATCTCAAACTGAATAATAATTTTTCCAAAATGTATGAAACAAGATGCCCAAGAGGGCCTGAGGACTCTCTAATGACTCATAGTGGCTATAGTACTTAATGAAAATTCACAATATTGACCCTCTTTGGGAGACCTTATGGATAAATACCACCATCACAACTATACTGAACAAAAACTTAATTGCAATGAAAAGGAAATACTTTAAATTCCCATACCATTCATCTGTAAAACAAATACAGTCCCCATACAGAACCCTTATACAACCCAATCCCTTGATCAGTTTTCCCTATAATATTCCTATGTAAATGTAAAAGTCACATTACAGGGCCCCAATATATCCCAGCCCCTTGATATGAAAAATCTTCAATCCTTCTGATGTAAGGATATTTATATAAAATATGAACTAGTTTGACTGAAAGGAAGCTTTGTGAAAATACCAAATTTTAACCTTATTGCCCCACTCACCCCCTGGCCCTTTATGGAAATTCAATCCTCTTTATTGAACAAAATCAAACTTATTGTTACGAGACAATGCTTCAGATCTCAAATTAATAAACATATTTACACAAATGGAAGAAAAAATGAGAATTTTCCATTTTCCCATAGTATTCCTTTGTAAAACTCAAAGACCCCCTACAGGGCCTCTATACATCCCAGTGCCCCTTGAGTTATACAAACTTAAAACTATTAACCATAAGGATAATTTATATTAAATACGAACAAATCTGACTGACCGGTTGTTGAGATTAAGATTTAAGACAATGTTCAATTTTAACCATTTTGTGACCCCCACCTGGCCCCTTTTAGAAAGTCAATACTTAGTAACAAACAAAATCTTATTTGTTATGACTAAAAGATGCTTCAAAACTCAAACTGAATAAATAAAAGTCATAAATGACTGATAAAAAAGAGAATTTTCCATTTTCCCATAGTATTCCTTTGTAAAACTCAAAGACCCCCTACAGGGCCTCTATACATCCCAGTGCCCCTTGAGTTATACAAACTTAAAACTCTTAACCATAAGGATAATTTATATTAAATACGAACAAATCTGACTGACCGGTTGTTGAGATTAAGATTTAAGACAATGTTCAATTTTAACCATTTTGTGACCCCCACCTGGCCTCTTTTAGAAAGTCAATACTTAGTAACAAACAAAATCTTATTTGTTATGACTAAAAGATGCTTCAAAACTCAAACTGAATAAATAAAAGTCATAAATGACTGATAAAAAAGAGAATTTTCCATTTTCTAATAGTATTCCTATATAAAACTCAAAGCCCCCTTACAGGGCCCCTATGAATACAAGACCCTTGATTTGTACAAACTTTAAACCCATACTCATTGGGATAATCTAAATCAAATATGAACAAATTTGACCGAATGGTTGTTGAGAAGAAGATTAATGAAAAATTTCTATTTTAAGTCCATTGGGGTAACTAACATATAGAGTAAAATGTACAAAAAGATAAAACAGTTCATTGGAATAACTAACATATAGTACAACATGTACAGAAGGACAAAACAATCCATTGGGAGTAACTAACATATAGTATAACATGTACAGAAGGACAAAACAATCCATTGGGAGTAACTAACATATAGTACAACATGTACAGAAGGACAAAACAATCCACTGGGAGTAACTAACATATAGTGCAACATGTACAGAAGAACAAAACAGTCTACTGAAGTAACTAACATATGGTACAACATGTACAGAAGTATAAAACAATCCATTGGAGTAACTAACATAAAGTACAACTTGTACAGAAGGATAAAACAGTCCATTGGAGTAACTATAATAAAGTACAACATGTACAGAAGGATAAAACAGTCCATTGGGGGTAACTACCATATAGTACAACATGTACAGAAGGACAAACAGTCCATTGTGGGTAACTTACATATAGTACAACATGTACAGAAGGATAAAACAGTCCATTGGAGTAACTAACATATAGAACAACATGTACAGAAGGACAAAACAGTCCACTGGAGTAACTAACATATAGTTTAGCTTGTGCAGAAGGATAAAACAGTCCATTGGGGGTAACTAACATTTAGTACAACATGTACAGAAGGATAAAACAGTCTACTGGAGTAACTAACATATGGTACAACATGTACATAAGGACAAAACAATCCACTGGGAGTAACTTACATATAGTACAACATGTACAGAAGGACAAAACAATCCATTGGAGTAACTAACATATAGTACAACATGTACAGAAGGACAAAACAGTCCATTGGAGTAACTAACATATAGTACAGCATGTACAGAAGGACAAAACAGGCCACTGGAGTAACTAACATATGGTACAACATGTACAGAAGGACAAAACAATCCATTGAGAGTAACTACATATAGTATAACATGTACAGAGGTATAAAACAGTTCATTGGAGTAACTAACATATAGTACAACATGTACAGAAGGACAAAACAATCCATTGGGAGTAACTAACACATAGAACAATATGTACAGAAGGATAAAACAGTCCATCGGAGTAAATAACATATAGTACAACTTGTACAGAAGGATAAAACAATCCATTGGGAGTAACTAACATAGTACAACTTGTACAGAAGGATAAAACAATCCATTGGAGTAACTAACATATAATACAACATGTACAGAAGGATAAAACAGTCCATTGGAGTAACTAACATATAGCACAACTTGTACAGAAGGATAAACAGTACATTGGAGTAACTAACATATAGTACAACTTGTACAGAAGGATAAACAGTACATTGGAGTAACTAACATATAGTACAACTTGTACAGAAGGATAAACAGTACATTGGAGGTAATTAACATATAGTACAACTTGTACAGAAGGATAAAACAGTCCATTGGAGTAACTAACATATAGTACAACTTGTACAGAAGGATAAAACTGTCCATTGGAGGTAACTAACATATAGTACAACTTGTACAGAACGATAAACAGTACATTGAAGTAACTAACATAAAGTACAACTTGTAAAGAAGGAAAAACAGTACATTGGAGTAACTAACCTAGTCTCCTCAAACCCACTTCAGTAGACAAACAGAAAAAGGTAAAACATGGCAATGTAAATATCATAGACAAGAAAAGTATCCTACCATAGAAATGATCTTGGATGTGGTTTCCACCTGTAGTTTTGTGTGACTGGTCAGCAGCAGTGCAGACACCATTTGTAAGAGCACCTGGCCAATGCTTGTTGGTAAATTATGACAATTTAGCAGATTCAACAGTACCTAAAATATGAATTGACATCTGCACATTGTGACAATACAAGACTGGGCAATCTGACTAAAATGTACGCGAGGGGTTATCCAGAAGTTTGTGGACAAATTTAATAAAATCCACTTATGCATTGGTGCATTTGTTATCCATGTACTATTATATTCTTATGTCAGTAATAAATTATGCTATCCATAGCAACATACATACATGATTAGTGCCGCAGCTCAAAATGTTGAACAATTCAACAGTTAAATATGTGAAAAATAACAATCATTTCCCTGTAAAACTCACAGTGAATCATATATTATTGAAGAAACGTCATCGATGTCTGCATGTGACATTCCAGCATTGTGCGCAGGTGTTAGGAGTTTAAATAAACTTATATTGAAAAGGACTTATTAAATGGTGCATCTGATGAAAAGATGAAACGAGCAGCAATACAGTTTGTGTCAATATAAGCAAAACACTTAATTCAGACGATAGGTATGCATAGTAAAGCTTGGAGAAAATTATTTTGTAGTGCATTTTGTAGTCTACAAATGACACAAACAGTACAGTGACGAACAAGAAACAATAAATGACGATAACAGACGTGGCACACTGTGTCAAAATCACACAAAGTCATGTCAACGTGGTAAAAATGCCTTAATAAGGATTGCTGAAATACAATTCATGAACTATGCTGCGAACTAAGTATATGTTACAATACACTGCACATGATAATAAAGAATTAATAGCATTAATAAGAGTGCTCGCAGGGTTCCCCGATTGCTAAAAGAGTATAAGCAGAACGACAAGTAAGAATAGGAAAATTACTTGTAAACTAAATTGACGTCGCAACAACATAACGTAAATCTGGCCTACAGCAGATAGAGTACATGACATAATTGTTATACATGTTACTGTTTTACTTGAACATATCATTTCTTCATACTTTGCATACAGTTTGCAGTTAGATTAAATAAAATACATGTAAAACTCCAAATAAATCATGTTCATATTATGAAATTTATCCACGAAATTCTGGAGAACCCCTCATACATGGTATTAACACTGAGCATGAATTGATATCTACACAATGTGACAACACAAGACTGGGCAATCTGAGTACAATGTACATGGTGTTAACACTGAGCATGAATTGACATCTACACAATGTGACAATACAAGACTGGGCAATGTGAGTAGAATGTACATGGTATTAACACTGAGCATGAATTGACATCTACACAATGTGACAATACAAGACTGGGCAATGTGAGTAGAATGTACATGGTATTAACACTGAGCATGAATTGACATCTACACACTGTGACAATAAAAGACTGGGCAATCTTAAAGTAGAATGTACATGGTGTTAACACTGAGCATGAATTGACATCTACACAATGTGACAATACAAGACTGGGCAATGTGAGTAGAATGTACATGGTATTAACACTGAGCATGAATTGACATCTACACACTGTGACAATACAAGACTGGGCAATCTGAGTAGAATGTACATGGTGTTAACACTGAGCATGAATTGACATCTACACAATGTGACAATACAAGACTGGGCAATGTGAGTAGAATGTACATGGTATTAACACTGAGTATGAATTGACATCTACACACTGTGACAATACAAGACTGGGCAATCTTAAAGTAGAATGTACATGGTATTAACACTGAGCATGAATTGACATCTTCACACTGTGACAATACAAGACTGGGCAATCTGAGTTGAATGTACATGGTATTAACACTGAGCATGAATTGACATCTACACAATGTGACAATACAAGACTGGGCAATCTGAGTACAATGTACATGGTGTTAACACTGAGCATGAATTGACATCTACACACTGTGACAATACAAGACTGGGCAATCTGAGTAGAATGTACATTGTATTAACACTGAGCATGAATTGACATCTACACACTTTGACAATACAAGACTGGGCAATCTTAAAGTAGAATGTACACGGTATTAACACTGAGCATTTATTGACATCTACACACTCTGACAATACAAGACTGGACAATGTGAGTAGAATGTACATGGTATTAACACTGAGCATGAATTGACATCTTCACACTGTGACAATACAAGACTGGGCAATGTGAGTAGAATGTACATGGTATTAACACTGAGCATGAATTGACATCTACACACTGTGACAATAAAAGACTGGGCAATCTTAAAGTAGAATGTACATGGTATTACCACTGAGCATGAATTGACATCTACACAATGTGACAATACAAGACTGGGCAATCTGAGTTGAATGTAC
Organism: Panopea generosa; assembly: GCA_029582155.1. Classification (NCBI taxonomy): domain Eukaryota; kingdom Metazoa; phylum Mollusca; class Bivalvia; order Adapedonta; family Hiatellidae; genus Panopea; species Panopea generosa. The sequence goes on along the minus strand of CM055898.1, from coordinate 57,202,864 downwards.
ATGGTATTAACACTGAGCATGAATTGACATCTACACAATGTGACAATACAAAACTGGGCAATCTGAGTAGAATGTACATGGTGTTAACACTGAGCATGAATTGATATCTACACACTCTGACAATACAAGACTGGGCAATCTGAGTAGAATGTACATGGTATTAACACTGAGCATGAATTGACATCTACACACTGTGACAATACAAGACTGGGCAATCTTAAAGTAGAATGTACATGGTATTAACACTGAGCATGAATTGACATCCACACACTGTGACAATACAAGACTTGGCAATCTGAGTAGAATGTACATGGTATTAACACTGAGCATGAATTGACATCTACACACTGTGACAATACAAGACTGGGCAATCTTAAAGTAGAATGTACATGGTATTAACACTGAGCATGAATTGACATCTACACACTGTGATAATACAAGACTGGGCAATCTTAAAGTAGAATGTACATGGTGTTAACACTGAGCATGAATTGACATCTACACACTGTGACAATACAAGACTGGGCAATCTTAAAGTAGAATGTACATGGTATTAACACTGAGCATGAATTGACATCTACACACTGTGACAATACAACACTGGGCAATGTGAGTAGAATGTACATGGTATTAACACTGAGCATGAATTGACATCTACACAATGTGACAATACAAGATTGGGCAATCTTAAAGTAGAATGTACATGGTATTAACACTCAGCATGAATTGACATTACACACTGTGACAATACAAGACTGGGCAAACTTAAAGTAGAATGTACATGGTATTAACACTGAGCATCAATTGACATCTACACAATGTGACAATACAACACTGGGCAATGTGAGTAGAATGTACATGGTATTAACACTGAGCATGAATTGACATCTACACACTGTGACAATACAACACTGGGCAATGTGAGTAGAATGTACATGGTATTAACACTGAGCATGAATTGACATCTACACACTGTACAATACAAGACTGGGCAATCTTAAAGTAGAATGTACATGGTATTACCACTGAGCATGAATTGACATCTACACACTGTGACAATACAACACTGGGCAATGTGAGTAGAATGTACATGGTATTAACACTGAGCATGAATTGACATCTACACAATGTGACAATACAACACTGGGCAATGTGAGTAGAATGTACATGGTATTAACACTGAGCATGAATTGACATCTACACACTCTGACAATACAAAACTGGGTAATCTGAGTAGAATGTACATGGTATTAACACTCAGCATGAATTGACATCTACACAATGTGACAATACAAAACTGGGCAATGTGAGTAGAATGTACATGGTATAAACACTGAGCATGAATTGACATCTACACACTGTGACAATACAAGACTGGGCAATCTGAGTAGAATGTACATGGTATTAACACTGAGCATGAATTGACATCTACACACTCTGACAATACAAGACTTGGCAATCTTAAAGTAGAATGTACATGGTATTAACACTGAGCATGAATTGACATCTACTCACTCTGACAATACAAGACTTGGCAATCTTAAAGTAGAATGTACATGGTATTAACATTGAGCATGAATTGACATCTACACACTGTGACAATACAAGACTGGGCAATCTGAGTAGAATGTACATGGTATTAACACTGAGCATGAATTGACATCTACACACTCTGACAATACAAGACTTGGCAATCTTAAAGTAGAATGTACATGGTATTAACACTGAGCATGAATTGACATCTACACACTGTGACAATACAAGACTGGGCAATCTGAGTAGAATGTACATGGTATTAACACTGAGCATGAATTGACATCTACACACTCTGACAATACAAGACTTGGCAATCTTAAAGTAGAATGTACATGGTATTAACACTGAGCATGAATTGACATCTACACACTCTGACAATACAAGACTTGGCAATCTTAAAGTAGAATGTACATGGTATTAACACTGAGCATGAATTGACATCTACACACTCTGACAATACAAGACTGGGCAATCTGAGTACAATGTACATGGTATTAACACTGAGCATGAATTGACATCTACACACTCTGACAATACAAGACTTGGCAATCTGAGTACAATGTACATGGTATTAACACTGAGCATGAATTGACATCTACACACTGTGACAATACAAGACTGGGCAATCTGAGTACAATGTACATGGTATTAACACTGAGCATGAATTGACATCTACACACTCTGACAATACAAGACTTGGCAATCTGAGTAGAATGTACATGGTATTAACACTGAGTATGAATTGACATATACACAATGTGACAATACAAGACTGGGCAATTTGAGTACAATGTACATGGTATTAACACTGAGCATGAATTGACATCTACACAATGTGACAATACAAGACTGGGCAATCTGAGTACAATGTACATGGTATTAACACTGAGCATGAATTGACATCTACACACTCTGACAATACAAGACTGGGCAATCTTAAAGTAGAATGTACATGGTATTAACACTGAGCATGAATTGACATCTACACACTGTGACAATACAAGACTGGGAAATCTGAGTACAATGTACATGGTATTAACACTGAGCATGAATTGACATCTACACACTCTGACAATACAAGACTGGGCAATCTGAGTAGAATGTACATGGTATTAACACTGAGTATGAATTGACATCTACACAATGTGACAATACAAGACTGGGCAATCTGAGTAGAATGTAAATGGTATTAACACTGAGCATGAATTGACATCTACACACTGTGATAATACAAGACTGGGCAATCTGAGTAGAATGTACATGGTATTAACACTGAGCATGAATTGACATCTACACACTCTGACAATACAAGACTGGGCAATCTTAAAGTAGAATGTACATGGTATTAACACTGAGCATGAATTGACATCTACACACTGTGACAATACAAGACTGGGAAATCTGAGTACAATGTACATGGTATTAACACTGAGCATGAATTGACATCTACACACTCTGACAATACAAGACTGGGCAATCTGAGTAGAATGTACATGGTATTAACACTGAGTATGAATTGACATCTACACAATGTGACAATACAAGACTGGGCAATCTGAGTAGAATGTAAATGGTATTAACACTGAGCATGAATTGACATCTACACACTGTGATAATACAAGACTGGGCAATCTGAGTAGAATGTACATGGTATTAACACTGAGTAAGAATTGACATCTACACAATGTGACAATACAAGACTGGGCAATCTGAGTAGAATGTACATGGTATTAACACTGAGTATGAATTGACATCTACACAATGTGACAATACAAGACTGGGCAATCTGAGTAGAATGTACATGGTATTAACACTGAGCATGAATTGACATCTACACACTGTGACAATACAAGACTGGGCAATCTTAAAGTAGAATGTACATGGTATTAACACTGAGCATGAATTGACATCTACACACTCTGACAATACAAGACTGGGCAATGTGAGTAGAATGTACATGGTATTAACACTCAGCATGAATTGACATCTACACACTGTGACAATACAAGACTGGGCAATCTGAGTAGAATGTACATGGTATTAACACTGAGCATGAATTGACATCTACACAATGTGACAATACAAAACTGGGCAATGTGAGTAGAATGTACATGGTATTAACACTGAGCATGAATTGACATCTACACACTGTGACAATACAAGACTGGGCAATCTGAGTAGAATGTACATGGTATTAACACTCAGCATGAATTGACATCTACACAATGTGACAATACAAAACTGGGCAATGTGAGTAGAATGTACATGGTATTAACACTGAGCATGAATTGACATCTACACACTCTGACAATACAAGACTTGGCAATCTGAGTAGAATGTACATGGTATTAACACTGAGCATGAATTGACATCTACACAATGTGACAATACAAGACTGGGCAATCTGAGTACAATGTACATGGTATTAACACTGAGCATGAATTGACATCTACACACTCTGACAATACAAGACTTGGCAATCTGAGTAGAATGTACATGGTATTAACACTGAGCATGAATTGACATCTACACAATGTGACAATACAAGACTGGGCAATCTGAGTACAATGTACATGGTATTAACACTGAGCATGAATTGACATCTACACAATGTGACAATACAAGACTGGGCAATCTGAGTACAATGTACATGGTATTAACACTGAGTATGAATTGACATCTTCACACTGTGACAGTACAAGACTGGGTAATCTGAGTAGAATGTACATAGCATTAACACTGAGTATGAATTGACATCTTCACACTGTGACAGTACAAGACTGGGTAATCTGAGTAGAATGTACATGGTATTAACACTGAGCATGAATTGACATCTACACAATGTGACAATACAAGACTGGGCAATCTGAGTACAATGTACATGGTATTAACACTGAGTATGAATTGACATCTACACAATGTGACAATACAAGACTGGGCAATCTGAGTACAATGTACATGGTATTAACACTGAGCATGAATTGACATCTACACAATGTGACAATACAAGACTGGGCAATCTGAGTAGAATGTACATGGTATTAACACTGAGCATGAATTTACATCTTCACACTGTGGCAGTACAAGACTGGGTAATCTGAGTAGAATGTACATGGTATTAACACTGAGTATGAATTGACATCTTCACACTGTGACAGTACAAGACTGGGTAATCTGAGTAGAATGTACATGGTATTACCACTGAGCATGAATTGAAATCTATAAGGTACCTTTCCCATGACATCCGGGTGAGATATTAAAGCTCCATTTCTAAACTCGACCATTGATTTTCCCAATCGTAATAGTCTTTCCAATATCAATGAAGCATTATAAGACTTCTTCTTGTTAGAATTCTGACTTTTTTTCAAAACGTCTGACACAGCACCCTAAAATATAAATAAAGCATTAATTACCATATTGCTGTCGTGTTCTCATGGATAACTTAACATGTTGTCATGTCTTGTTGTAGTCAATTAATTGACATGTTGCCATGTCTTTTTTTCATGAAATTAATTACCATGTTGTCATGTCTTGTAGTTATGGATTAACTACCATGTTATCATGTCATGAAATGGATTAATTACCATGTTGTCATGTCTTGTTGTAGTGAATTAATTACCATGTTGACAATTTTAGTGGTAATGGATTAATTACCATGTTGTCATGTCTTGTTGTAATGGATAAATAACTATGTTACCATGTCTTGTAGCAAAGTATTAATTACCATGTTGCCATGTCTTGTTGTTATGGATTAATTACCATGTTGTCATGTCTTGTTGCAATGGATTAATTACCATGTTGTCATGCCTTGTAATGGATTAATTACCATGTTGTCATACAATGTTGTAATGGATCAATTAAAATGTTATCATGTCTTATTTTTATGGATTAATATCCATGTTGCCATGTCTGGTTGTAATGGATTAATTACCATGTTGTCATGCCTTGTAATGGATTAATAACCATGTTAGTCATACATTAATGTTATGGATCAATTAAAAAGTTATCATGTCTTGTTTTTATGGATTATTACCATGTTGTTATGTCTGGTTGTAATGGATTAATTAGCATGTTGAAATGTCTTGCTGTAATGGATTAATTAACATGTTGCCATGTCTTGTAGTAATGAATCATTTACCATGTTGTCATGTCTTGTTGTTATGGATTAATTACCATGTTGTCATGTCTCGTTGTAATGGATTAATAACCATGTTGTAATGTCTTGTTGTAATTGATTAATTACCATGCTGTCATGCCTTATAATGGATTTATAAGCATGTTGTTATGTCTTGTAATGGATTAATTACTGTGTTGCCATGTCTTGTTGTTATGGATTAGTACCATGTTGTCATGTCTTGTTGAAATGGAGTATTTACCATGTTGTCATGTCTTGTTGTAATGGATTAATTACCATGCTATCATGCCTTATAATGGATTAATTAGCATGCTGTCACGTCTTGTTGTAATGGATTAATTACTATGTTGTCATGTCTTGTTGTTATAGATTAATTACCATTTTACCATGTCTTGTTGTAATGGATTAATTACCATGTTGTCATGTCTTGTAATGGATTAATTACCATGTTGTCATGTCTTGTAATGGATTTATTACCATGTTATCATGCATTGTTGTTATGGATTAATTAAAATGTTGTCATGTCTTGTTATTATGGATTAATTAAAATGTTGTCATGTCTTGTTGTTATGGATTATTACCATGATGTCATGCCTTGTAATGGATTAATACGATGTTGTCATGCCTTGTTTTAATGGATTAGTTACGATGTTGTCATGCCTTATAATGGATTAATTTACATGTTGTCATGCCTTGTAAATGGATTAATTACCATGTTGTCATGCCTTGTAATACATTGATTAACATGTTGCCATGCCTTGTAAAATAACAAACTGCCTTTACTTTTAATGAAACAATTATTCCATTTGAAAATTAACATCTTCAATATTAGTGTTAAAATGAATTTTTGATAATAAAGGCGTTTCACTGAACATAAAATAACCATCTTTGCAATTAAAGTTATTCATAAAGATGAAGTTTCTGCGATATCCTTCCATTCCCCATTATTGTTTACATCTGTTGGCCTTTTAACTCAACTTGCTTTAAGATGCTAGAGGTCTCAATTAAAAATTACCTCCCTTACATGATGGTAGCAAGATTCTTACGCATTAAAACTCTGTATGGCATTATTTTTGTTGAAAATGCATAAAATTGTCATATTTCTTGTGCATTGGAAGCCTTTCATGATTTTTGCCAAGTTTGGAAGACATTGGGTACTGTTTGATGAAGCTATAACAGTTTAAAAATACATAGTGAGACACTGCAACAAATGGGCAGAATTGTCAAAAATGAATGGGTACCATCAAACCATCGAAATTGTGGATGAGCAACCTGGTCAACCCCATGTATTTTTCATGCATAATTGGACCAACACAGGACTATCTATGGGAACAAGGCACTTTTAGAACCATTGGTAATGTATCCAGTGTTCCAGAAGTGCATTTCTCTATATGTAGAATAGTACATAATTAATTTTTAAGCAAGACGTAGAATAAACACAACAAGAGTTGTCAGATGACAACAAAGCTCTCTGATGGGATAAAACTCATCACCTGTGCAAGGATTCAGATTACAGGCAAACACCAAAACTTAAATGTAAAAGTTTAACCTGGGTGTCTACAGACAAAATTAAGTCCAAAAGGGCCATAACTTTGCCTGAAAAATTAAGTCCAAAAAGGGCCCTTACTCTCTCAAAATGCAACCCCCAGTTATGGTTCTTGTCTGTGTGCGTTCCATCCTATGATGGTGAATACACATGTAAAGTTTCATTCATATCAAATGAGTGGTTGCATAGATATCTTACCTGATAAAAAATTTAATCTGAAAAATTAAGTCCAAAAAGGACCATAACTCTGGCAAAATGCAATCCAGAGTTATGGTTTTTATCTCTGTGTGTTCTATTGATGATGGTGAACGTCTTAAACTTAAACGCAACTAAATGCTAAAGTTTAACCAGGGTGTCTACAGACAGCGCCGATGTGGGGTCATGGCAATAGTTCTCCTTAAACTTCGTCGCGGCGAGCTTAAAAGTTCACTGACGGATGACAAACGATGGACAAAAGGCCAATCTGAAAATGGTTGTTAAAGACAAACCGTCCCTGAATACACATGGTCGCATGTGCAAGTTTGCCTGTATATATATTTTTTTGAGAGAACCAGTAATTAATGATTTAGAGGTTATTGGGTCAAGCTCTAGTGCATGCAGCAAACGCTCTATAAACTGCAATGTGGTTCCACAACTTAAAATGTTTATATACATTTAAGTTTGCTTTACTTAAATCAGTTTACATTTCTGCATGTGTTAAGTTTTCAAGTATTTACTTAGCTAAGTTATAATTGATGAAACTTGATCCAAGTATGACTTGGTTAAACCTCTCACCAGAAAGATCTCCCACACTTCAGACATGTTGTCTATGTTAGAATGTTGCTCCATAGATATCAGTGTAACAGCCAGTGTTTCTTCCACTTGTTGCCATGGTAACATATCTGGCAACTGTTTTTCCTGAGGACCTAACTTTTGAAGCAATATGGGTAAAACCTACAATAAAAAACATCTTGAAATTAATTATTTAAAGTAAAAATGGAGAACTGTAATAATACCAAGAAAGATGGAGATGCCTAATAGTTTCCATATTATAATATTAGACAAGAACAGTCCATGAGACAGCGCATTTCACTTTTCAAATCATTTGTCACAAAAGTACAAACTTCAATTGAGACTGATGACCAGTCTAAGTAAACAAGGACAGTAATTTCCATTTTATTCATGCAAGAGTTATATCAGTTATTGTAGATGACTGGAAAGTCTTGTGTGAAGTTCCAATCAAATACATTGAGTGGTTGGTGAGATTTAGATTAGATGATACTTGCATGCAAAACTTTAACCAGAATTTCTAAATCAAACAAAGGCAATACTTTGCATTATATTCATGTAAGAGTTATCTAACTAATGACTGGGAAATATTGTGCGAAGTTTCAATCAAATACATTGAGTGGTTTGTGAGATATGGACATGCTGGTACTGGTACACAAAACTTTAACCAGAATTTCTAAGTCAAACAAGGGTAATAATTTGCATTATATTCATTCAAGAGATATTTAACTAAGTTATTGTAGTAGGTTTAGTGAATGGGAAGTCTTCTGTGATGTTTCATTAAATACACTGATGTGGTTGGTGAGTTGTGGACTTGATGGTAATTGTACACAAAACATTAACCAGAACTTCAAACAAGGGCCATAATTTGTAATATATTCATGCAAGAGTTATCTCAGTTAATATTTTAGTAGGCTTGAAATCTTGTGTGAAGTTTTAATCCAATACATGCAATGGTTACTGAGATAGTAACTTGCAGGCAAAAGTTTAACCAAGGTGTGAAGCCAATGCACGGGTAGGTAGAACTGCTCTCCCTTAATCTTCGAATATTCGAGTCAATAATATCTTTTGCACAAATGTGAAATGAATTAGACAATAAGTTATTGAACAGACATTAGCATGTAAGCGAATGACACCACCATCTGCATGGATGACTGGGTGATTGCAATAGCTCCAACTTATCATAAAACAAGGGCACCGCAATTGGGTACAGACACTCATCTTCATTAGTCCATAAAGTATGTCAAGGTTAAAGATGCAAACTGGTGACCAGTTTAAGGAAACAATACTATTACTGAAAAACAAAATATAAAGTCAAACCTGAGCTAAACAAAAAGCTTTAATCTAAAGTTTTAAAGGCTAAAGTATGGAAAGTTAAGTAACTTATATATATAAAATATTTTAATAACATAATATGAATATGATCATGAAGTTTGGTCACTAAAACATAAGAAACTTAGAAATAGAAAAAAAGCTGAGCTAAATATAAACATTAGCTCCCGATAAGTTGTGTACTCAAATAAATTCATGAAAAGTGCAAACAATTGTGTTTTTAAGCATACCTGTTACTGTACTTCGGTAAACAGGTAATAACCAGATTCGTGCCTCACAAGCTATTGGCAGAGTGAATAGGTATATATGAACAAATTTGACAGACTGATTCTTAAGAAAACAATTTTTGAAATTCCCAATTTTAACTCTTTGAGGGCCCCTCATAACTGACCCTTTAAGACAGTAAAACCCCGCCATTTTTAATAATCCCAATCTACTTGACCAAACAACGCTTCTGTGAAAAATAGGCAAAATCAGTTTAATTTTTATAAATAATATTTATATCATGTTTATTATAATTGCATGTAACCCCTATTTGAGCCTTTGGGGCAGATCATTTTTAACCCAGGGACACCATTTGTACAAATTTATTAGAACTATAGCTGGTAATAATTACTACATAAATATTTTCAAAATCTGCTACATGGCACATAAGCAGAAGTTTTCTAAGATTTTTTGCTATTTTAGTAATATGACAGACATCTTGAATTTTAGTTTGAAAAATATTCTTCTGCACAGTCTCCTATGCAATAGAAACATCTATGTGAAGTTTGAGTTTAACTGGCGAAGTGGTTGCAGAGAAAATGCTGCTAACTGATGACAGACGACGGACAATGCAGCATAGCATAAGCCCTTGTCTTTTGGCCATTAGAGCTAAAAACCATATGAAAGTGTTTATAAGCAAGAGCACCGCAAGTGGGTGCAGATTCTTGTTTTTTTTCCAAATATATTAAGTAGGTCAAAGTCATAGAAGTAAACTTTTTAAACAAGATGGTGATTAGTTGACAAAATCAATACTATCACTGAAAAAATAAAATAGATTTAAAAACAAAAGACACCAAAAAAACAGAGCTGGCAAAGAACAGCGTTAACTCCACTATTTTAGCCTTGTCACAGGACAGTATATATGTATTAGGGTTTTCCACAGGAAAGAATACAAGTCCTGGGGGTAAGGGCGCGTAAAGACATTCAATACATTTTCAAGCGCTGTCTTAGACACTCATTGAAATATATTTAATTAGTAAAACTTGCATTAATCAGTTAAATATGTTTTAATAGGTTTCATTTTAGGCATTGAAATGAGAAAAAATATGCAAAGAACAAGAAATGTCACTGGTAAGTGTCACATGCCTCCCAAATGGTCTGTGAAAATAACACTACATGTTATAATAAGTAGCAATGTATCAATGAGTATCAAGAGTAATGTACTGACATTTCAGACTAGACAGGCAATGCAATTTCATGTTGTTTTTTAATTAACCTTGACCTTAACATTTGATGTAACAGTCTAGATATTTCTACAGGTAAATGCAGGTGACACATCATCATGACATGCTAATCACTTCTGTCAAGCTATTTTAAAATTCCTCCATGTAAGACAAAGTTACAGACCAGACATGAAATATCAAATTAACTAAAGTGTGACATTGAGGTAAGGTTCTGGGTCTTAGTATGACATGTGGTCATGTCATGTTGATCAATTGATAAATTGAGCCAAGTGTTTTTGAAATCCATCCATGTATGACAAAGTAACAGGACGGACTTGAAATCTCAAACAGATTCAAAGTGTTGTCATACAAACTCAAAGTGTGACCTTAACTATCTTGAGCAATTGAGTCAAGTTAAAGACAAAATTACAGACCAGACATGCAATATCAAACAAATTGAAAGTGTGACCTTGACCTTTGAGGAAAGGTTCTTGGTTTTACATGTGACACTTAATTATGTCATGTTGATCAAATGAACCAACTGTTTTTGAAATTCATCCACAGGTGACAAAGTTACAGACCGGACATGAAATCTCATATAGAATGAAAGTGTTGTCAAACAAAATAACTTGTGACCTTGACTTCTGAAGTGGGTGTAAAGTGCGCCACGTTATATTGATCATTTGTAACAAGTACTTATTAAATCCATTTATGCATGACAAAGTAACAGGCCAGACACGAAATCTCACACAGACACAAAGTGTTGTCAAACAATCTCAAAGTGTGACCTTGACCTTTGAGGTAGGGGTGTTGATCTTACTGTGACACTCGTCATGTTATATTGATCATTTGCAGAAAGTAGAAACAAAATCCATCTATGCATGACAAAGTTACAGGCTGGACAAGAAATACCAGACAACTGACGTACGGATGTTCCAACAAATGGGTATTTAAATGACTTCTTTGCGCCAAGCTTATTAACTTGTGTGGCTAATTAGCATAAAAACAAGCAGGGACAATGGAGGGGGTGGGGTTGGTAATGAAGTTGAAAGGGGGTTAAGAATATAATTTGATACAAACGAAAATAAAAAAAAATAAAAAAACATCGGTGGGTTGGGTGGGTTTTGGAGTGGGGTTGTCCTTAGAGTTGGTAATAGGTTGAAATGGGGAAGAGTATTTAATCTAATACAAAAGATTTTTTTTAAAAAAGGCGGGGATTGGGCGTCTGAGAGAGGGTTGTCCTTTGGGTTGGTAACAAAGAGATGAAATGGGGGTAAAGTTTTTAATTCAAAACCAAACAAATTTAAAACAAGAGGCCAAAGAGATCAAATGTTTTTTGGCAACCGATCGTTTCAAATGTAGGATATAGTGGTAAACTCATTTAGCCAGGTTGCCTTCCATGAACACAACATACCTCATGCATAGATTTTTAGCCATATATATGAGATACACTTAGTGTACATTGCGTCAAATATTGCAATATTTGACAATTCAAGGGCCATAACTGTCACATTAATTATTCAATTTAGCCAGTTCTAAAACTTGTCCAAAACATTATGTTTATATAATAACTGTGTCATAGGGATCATTATGCCAAATATAAACAAATTTGAAAGACATATTTTTGAAAATTCTCAATGTTTTTCTTTTCTTTGCCCTCCCGACGCCTTCAGTCATTTTAACAAATCTGAATCTCCTTGACCCAACAATGCTTCTGTGAAAATTTAGCTATCTTAAAAAACCTCAAATGAATGATATGAAAATATAAAGGTCGGACATGAATACAACTTTTTGTATAGATACATAGTACCTTTTCCATATGTTTAACCTCTAAGTGTGACCTTGACATATGAACTATGGACCTCATTCACATGCATAACCCATCGTCAAATCTTGAACAATAACTATGGAAAGTTTGAAAGAGATCTGCACATTGAGAAAGAAATTATAGCCTGACAAGAATTCATCTACAGACCGGCAGGCAGACAGATGTACATGGTGAGACCAGTTCGCTCCCATCTATTGCTTTCACTGCTGAAACACCATATGTATGATAGCATTGTATAATTTTGAAAAATATATGTAAAGGTTAAACAATAACATCAAGTTGTATAAATCTGGAAAGTTTTCAATGGGAAATCAAGTGACATTTGATGTTCGAGCCAAGAAATCAAAAGGAATGTTCATCATGTAGTAGGAAGTGTTTGTGTAGAGATTTGCAATGTGTAATATATATGTTTGCTTGTAGATTACAAATGTGTACAAATTACAATACAGCAGTACAGCCCATTCGATACATTTTATGATAATACATTTTTTTATGTTACCTTGGGTAGGCAGCTATGGAACTGTTCTTTTACACCTTTCATCATCTCAAACATCAGTTGGCCAATTCCTTCATACTTCTGATATATATATATATATAAAAAAAAAAATATATCAAACTGATGTAAATACCCATTTCTCAACAAGAGTGCCACAACTGCCCAAAATCATTCACCTGTGGCAAAGCAGGCTGTGCAAACTAAAGCAGTGTTTGATAGTTCAATGATTATAATTTATACATTTATTAATAAGTTAAGACTAATATTTATTATTAACATATTTTGATATTATTTCACTACTGTGTAAGTTTGATAAAGATTCAATGATAAATGCCTGGCCCGATTAGCTCAGTCAGTTACGCGTCTGACTATCAATCCAGTGGTCATGAGTTCGAATCCCCCGCCCGGCAACAGTCTCCGTGATGATTGATATACGACATTATGTCTAATTATCATTCAGTCTCTCAACACTGATTCAAGTGGGAAAGTTATCAGTTACTTACAGAGACTGGGTGTGCTCGAGTACTGGTTAATCCCAGGAAACAGTGATTAGGTTAACTGATCGTCTGTTAGCCCTCGATGGCATAAAAATGACGTTAAATATTCAATCAATCAATCAATCAATCAATGATAAATACTAATGTTAAAGTGCAAGGTGAAATAAACATTTTTTTTTACAATTAAATGGCCAAATTAATTATACAATTAGGCCATTTCAAATACACATCATATATATTATAGTAATAGTGGCTGCAGCACTCCATGACTGGCCCAATTAATATATACCGTTCAAGAAATGGATTGAGATTTCATACCATAAACAATAAACATCCATGACAAGTTTTGTTAGATTTGGATAAAAACATAAGGTCCTAATGGTGTTTACGAGGTTAAATTTAGCATTGATTGTGAACTTGAATTGATTTTCCTCAAAGCCAATTCCATCATACTCACGGAATTTCATTAAATTACCATTCTTTTTTTTTTTCGTAATGAATATCTTTTATTACACGTAAGATTAATACTATGTTGTACACAAATACTAGCAATATATTGAATCATAACATATAATATAGTAACTGATTATAATAAAACATTAATATAATATCTTACAAGTAACATTTTTAGGACTGAATATAAAGCGATAAAGTACTTAAGACGGGTTAAAGAAAGTAAAAAAAAGTGTAGAAGATGAGAAGTAGAGTTTTGCGAGAAGCTGTATGCATTATATTTTCGTAATTTTAGTTAACATGTTTCCCCATTTAATTTCATGTGACCTGAGTTTGTTTTTGTTTATTGCAATAAGTCTTTCTATTCGCTTTGTTTTTTGTATATAAGGTATGAATGCTGCAATACTGGGAATTGTTTTAGTATATTTACTTTTAAAATAAAATATTTAGCAAGTAAAATTATACAATTAAGTAAGTTAAATCTTGATGAGTTATGTTACCCAAAATATATAGTTTGATAACAGATGTTAAAGCTTGATTGTTTGCAATAGCAAAAGTTATGGACTACAGTCCAAAAGGCCCTTACAAAATGACATTCCCAAAACAAATGTTTTATAGTTTCCGTATGTCTATCGCAAAACTCCTGTATGTCTATCGCAAAACTCACATAAACTTGAATTAACTATTTTACATTTATATAAAAACTGGTTAGTAGGTAATATTCTCATATTGTATTTGTATTGAAACGATCTTAGTTTTGTGTCTATGGTAGAAAGGTAGACAATGGATAATTTTCAAATTAAGGTTGTTAAATATTTCTTACCATTGAAGATGAGGTTTTATAATATTGTCTCAATTAATTAATTTAATTTGCATGTTATATAACATCTTATTTGGAGAATTACATTTTCTCAATTGGTGTAATAAAGGTGTTTTTCCAATTTCTAGTATATTCTCTGTTTTAATAATTTGTTTCCATCTTTTTGGTATGCTTCAAATAAGAGTGAACTAGTTTGAAAATTCTGAATTATTTATTTTGTATAATTGTTTTAATCTTTCAAAAGTATAAAATGTCTTGTGTCTAGAATCATATATATCATTTAATGTTTTAATTCCTAACTGTCACCATGATTTGTAAAATAATAAACTGCCATTATTTTTTATGAAAGAATTGTTCCATATGTACTGTTTTACTAGATTACTTCAATATTAAAGTTGAAATTAATTTTGGACCATGATTCTATTATGTCACATTAAAACGGCGTTTCACTAAACATAGAACAACTATCTTCAAAATTAAAATTACTCTCAAAGATCAAGTTTCCACCATATTTTTCCAGTGAAGACCTGTATATATACTTCCATTCGCCATTATTATTTACATCTGTTAGTCATTTAACCCAACTTGCTTTGATTGAATTTATAAAAAGTTCTATTTCTATCATTTTCATTCCACCATTTTCAATATTTTGTATAATAGTTTTACGTTTTATTTTGTCTGGTTTTCCCTTCCAAAGAAATTAGAACATTTTATTTTTCATTTGGTTTATTGTGTTATTGTCAGGTGATTCAAGCACAGTAAGTGGAAAAATTAGTTTTGGTAATGAAAATGTTTTTATTACTGTGATTTTACCTAAACTCGACAATTTATGTTTTTTCCAGTCATTAAGGCAGTTTTGAAATTGTTCTATTTTTGAATTGTAGTTAAAATCTTTATTTTTATCAGTTTGTGAAAATAATTCCCAATGTTGTAGCTTTTTCATTTGTCCAAACAATTTTTTTTATTTTTACAAAACGTTTCTATGGATTTCTTTAAAGAGCCTACACGGAAAATAATACATTTCTTTGAAATTAACTTTAAACCGGAAATGGAGCTGAACCTATCAATTAACAGTATTAAAGATTCAAAAGAAGATTGATTTCTATTTAATAAAAAAGTTGCATCGTCAACAGATTTATATAAGATTTCAATAGCTAATTTAAACAAATACGGCGACAAGTGGACATCCTTGCCTAACTCCTCTATTTATATTAAAAAAATCTGAGGCATAACCATTATTTGACACACAACTTTGTGCGTCGTTATAAAATAATTTAATCCAGTCAATAAATTCGTTACCAAACTTAAAATAGTGTAATGTTTTAAAAATAAAATTATGGTCAACACTATCGAACGCTTTTTCAAAATCAGCAAAGAATATCAGTCCCTGTCTATTGTCATTATTCAAGTTGTCAATGCATTCAAAAATTGACCTTATATTTCGCCAATGTTAGCTTCATGTCTGTTAGATATAGACTTTGTTGCAATTTTATAGTCTACATTTAATAGGCTTATTGGTATCCAGTTTGTCAATAGTGAAAGGTCTTTGTCTTTTTAGGTAGAAGCGTTATAATTCCCTGCTTCTGCAATGGTGTTAAGGTGCCATGCATATATGAGTAGTTTATGGATTCAATATAAAATGGTTTTATTTCATTCCAAAATATTTTATAAAATTCTGTTGATAACCCATCGGACCCTGGACTCTTATTATTTTTCATATCCTTTAAAGCCAGTTTACATTCATATTCAGTTAAAATACCCTTACATAATTCTTGTTGATTATCATTTAATTCCTTAATATTAAGATTATTAAAAAAATTAAAATTGTCGTCACTTGTTTGAATCTTACTGTATAGCTCTTTATAAAATATTTTAGTTTCTTGTAAAATGTCTTTTGATTTTGTTATCTCACGATCATCATGTGTAAGTCTATTTATTTTTTTTCGATTCTGCCCTCTTTTTTTCTAAGTTGGAAAAATATGTTGTATTTTTTTCCTGCACCTTCAATCCATTCAGCATTAGCTCATAAAATAATACCATTTGTTTTTATATCTATAATATTTGCTAATTCATTTTTTTATTGTTTAATACATTTAACAAATTTTGGTTATTTGGATCATTTATCTATGTTTCCTTTAAGACTATTTTCTAATTGACAATTCTTCATCTAATTTATCTATGTTTTCTTTAAGACTATTTTCTAAACTTAGATTATTTTTTTCTTTTCTTTGAAGTGTATTTTATAGTTTCATTTCGCACTGTACCTTTTATTAATTCCCAGATGGTATTTGGATTCGAATTTATATTTATTTTTGTTATGTCCTTGATAGATTTTCTTATTAATTCTTGATATTCATTTTCTAAAATAATGCTGTTATTAATTTTAAAATATCCTGGTCCACGCACTTCATGTTCTGTATTGATATTGAAATTTACCATTCTTAGTTATTAAGCTGAAACTATGTTTTTACAACTGTGGTCTAACATTATCCATCCATTTGGTGTATTAGATAAATGAATACCAAAAGAATAAGTAATTAATCACAAATATACAATAACACAGAATCGAAAAGAGGTCCAAGCTGGCTGGTTTATATCTCCAAACTAAATTAGAATAATCGGTGATTCGGAACTCAAATGTGGAACTATTTTTGGAAGTGTTACTATTTATAGAACATCAATCCTATCAAAGCTTCAAAATGCAACAATTGACTTATCCTAAGCAAATCTGGCTAGGTAAAAATTAAATGTATCATTTTTCCCACAGTAGTCCTAAGTCAAACTCAAGTCCCCTTGCAGGGACCATAAAATTAATAGCCCCTTAATAAGACCCTTTTCAAACCCCTACTCTTAGGGGTAATTTATATCAAATATGAACAAATTTGACTGACATGTTGCTCAAATGGATGATTGATTGAATATTTAGCGTCATTTTATGCCATCGTAGCTAATAGAGGATCAGTTAACCTAAACAGCTTCATGGGATCATGGCAGGTTAGTCGGTGCTTAAGGACACCCTATCTACGCAAGTAGTTAACTGATAACTTCCCCAGTTGATCGCAATGTTGTATATCAATCATCACAGTGACTGTGACTGGGCAGAGATTCAAACACATGACCATTTGATTGATAGTCAGATTCACTACTGCCTGAGCTAATCGTTTCCGTTTCTTTTTTCCCATAGTATCCTTTTCGTAAAATTCCAAGTCCCCTTACAGGGCCCTAAAAAAATTAGCCTTTTGATTCGCATCTGGTTTTTAAGAAAATGATTTTTGAAATTCCCCATTTTTACCCTTTGGGAGCTGAGTCATATAAATCCCGATCTCCTTGACCAATGTTTCTGTGAAAATACAGGCAAAATCAGTTGCGTTTTAAAAATGAAATATTAATGTTAATGACATGCGTCCCCTAGTTGAGCCCTCTGACAAGTTCATTTTTAACCCAATATACACTGTTTGTACAAATCTAATAGAACTATAGCTTGTGATTAATTCTACATATATATTTTCAAAATCTGTTGGGCGGTTCATGAGAAGTAGATTTTTTTCTGTTTTTTTTTTTTACTATTTATAGTCAGAGCTGCCATCTTGAATTTTTTTTCGAAAAAGAATCATCCATGTGAAGTTTGAGTTTAACTTGGCCCAGTGGTCTGCTAACAGACGACAGACACACATCATCGCATAAGCCCTTCTGGCCTTTGGTCAGTATAGCTATAAATATAAATAAGAGGCCCAAACCTCGAGGGCCTGAGGAAGCTCTACTTACTCATAGTGGCCAAAGCACTTTTTAAAATTCCACAATATTTACCCTCTTTGGGCGGTCGTTTTAACAACAATACCCCCACCACACCTATACTGAACAAAAACTTAATTGCTATAAAAAGGAAATACTTTAAATTCCCATATCATTCATCTGTAAAAAAATATATAGTACAGAACCCTTATACAACCCAGCCCGTTAATTTGTCAGAACTTCAATCACCCACTCTTAGTGATTTGTTATGAGCAGAAATGATTCAAATTTTAAAAAGTTTTTTTGTACACATGGATGCAAAATGAAAAAAATCAGTTGAAATGCAAAACAAACGCATTTGAAATGCATTTTTGGTGTACTTGAATGGATTACAGTCTGTATAGTTGAGACGATCTTCTGTTTCAAGATTAGTTTATCAATGTTTTACATATGTGATACAGTTCCTTCCTTCCACTTCCTTCAAACCATCTGGTAATATACCAGTTCTTGTTAATGGATCTATATTCTTGTACAAATGCATACAGTTTATCATTGCTTGATATCCTTCTACATTCTAAGTTGTTCAGATTTATACATATACAGGCCTCTGCTCTAACTTCACCTCTAGAGGCAATATATGGGTACCAGTTCTTGTACCAGCCTGCACAGTTTATCACAGCTGGATACCATTCATGAAAATGATTGACTGATTGAATAATTAGCATCATTTTTATGCCATCGAGGGCTTATAGACGATCAGTTAACCTATCCACTGTTTCCTGGAATCCAGAAAGGTTAACCAGTTCTTGAGCACACCCCATCTCCGCAAGTAACTGATTACTTTCCTACTTGAATCATTGGTGAAAATGAATGATAATGACTGAGCTAATCGAAACTACAAAGGTGAAAAGTCGAAACTAAGATGGCGAAAAGTCAAAACAAAGATGGTGAAAAGTCAAAACTACAATGGTGAAAAGACAAAAAATCTTTTCACCATCATAATTTCGACTCTTCACCATCGTAGTTTCGACTTTTCACCATCGTAGTTTTGTTGTTTCGACTTTTCATCATTGTAGTTTCAACTTGATTTTATGTAAAAAAATCCTCATTTTAAAAAGAAACATCCAACTAAGATAATTTTTTCGATCAAAACTATTTTTAGTTTTCAGTCCCAGGTCTATGCAATTCACAACTTTTATAAAGGATTTATAGAACTCAATAATCATTGCTTCCCAGTGCATCCATGCTTCCAATAATAATCATTGCTTCCCAGTGCTTCCAATAATAATCATTGCTTCCCAGTGCTTCCAATAATAATCATATAGGACTCAATAATCATTGCTTCCCAGTGCTTCCAATAATAATCATATAGGACTCAATAATCATTGCTGACCAGTGCTTCCAATCATATAGGACTCAATAATCATTGCTGACCAGTGCTTCCAATCATATAGGACTCAATAATCATTGCTGACCAGTGCTTCCAATAATAATCATATTTTTAAAGTTAACCTTGAATTTGGCTGTTTTGACCCCTCCTAAATTATTTCAGTCATGAGAAAACACAATTTTTCTGATTTTCTCTATTTGGATTTAGTAAAGTAGGTTCCAACCCAAAGGGCCAAACTGTGAG
Source organism: Panopea generosa (assembly GCA_029582155.1). Classification (NCBI taxonomy): domain Eukaryota; kingdom Metazoa; phylum Mollusca; class Bivalvia; order Adapedonta; family Hiatellidae; genus Panopea; species Panopea generosa. The sequence goes on along the minus strand of CM055898.1, from coordinate 57,182,661 downwards.
ATCAAGAGGCATCAAATTCACATATTTTACAAAGGTTCATAGGTCTTAATAATTATGCTTACAATTTTTTCCAAGCACTTCCCATAAGAAGATTTTTACAGTTTACAATGAACTTGGCTGTTTTGGTCCCAGCCCTATGACCCCATGTGTGTGATTGGAGACCATGAAATGCACAATTTAGATCATTCATCTTAAAAGTACCAATTTCATTACAGGTTTTGAGACGAGTTCAAAGATGTGAATTGTTTATGGATGACTGATGCACCACGACAGACAAAAGGCGATTATAAAAGGTCACATGAGACTTTGTCTCAGGTTAGCTAATTAAAGCCAAAACATAAATACATATATACATACATCTTGGTCCTGTTTTAATGTAGCAAACATTAAGTCAAACAAGTCACTCTTGTCTTTCACCTGCAAATACATTTACCATAATACATTATTATCCTGTATTGCATGCACAATTTGGGTAAAAAGACCATTTTTTCCATCAACATTTATTGAAATTAGAACATATACATCGAACGTTTATTGAAATAAGAACATATACATCAAACGTTTATTGAAATTAGAACATATACATTGAATGTTTATTGAAATTAAAACATAAACATCAAACATTTATTGAAATTAGAACATATATATCGAATGTTTATTGAAATTAGAACATATACATCAACCGTTTATTGAAATAAGAACATATACATTGAATGTTTATTGAAATTACAACATATACATCAAACGTTTATTGAAATTTGAACATATACATCGAATGTTTATTGAAATAAAACATATACATTGAATGTCTTCTAAGATGAAACAAATTCTACAATATGTAAACCAGTATGACGGATCAAAAAGAAATCAAAATGAAATCACGGTACTCATTCGATATGTCACAAAAAACGTTCCTTATATAATTTAGTCTAACCTATGTGCCATTGTTAGGTTATCCATTTTCATTATATTATTTTTGCATGTTTAAATATATATCCTTATGGCAATATGTGGTAAAGTGAGAATTATTATATAGGCCTGATTTATTGTGAAAAAATGTTGGTTCAAGTAAAGAAGCACAGACAAAAATGCAAAGAGCCACACAATAAAAAATCATTAAACAAGGACACAAAATGGATATGCGCTATTTGTTTCCAATATAACAAAAAAATTAATGAAAATGAAAACTTCTTTATTCTTTAAGGCACTCCTAGACCATGAAGTTGACATGTGTATAAGGTTTCCTGAAGATAACTTGAATAGTTCTTGATTTATGATCCGGAAGCAGTGAATTTCTTAATTTTGGCTGTCTGTTTCCATGGTAACAGAAACAATATTGAAAATTAAAACTCTACCATAGCAAAAAGCACTACTACATCATTAGGTTGACATGTCTATAAAGTTTTGTGAGGTACTTTGAATGTTTTGGAGTTGTGCTCCGGAAATGGCTTAAACAAACTTGGTAGAGGGTCACCCAAGGTACATTTCTGTGAAGTTATATCAAAACTGGCCCAGTGGTTTCAGAGAAGAAGTTGTTAGAAGCTAAAAGGTAATGACGGACGACAGATGACGGGCAATCACAAAAGCTCACCTGTGAGCCTTTGACTCAGGTGAGTTAAAAATATTGAACCAACAGGCACTACTAGACCACAATGCTGACATGTGAACAAAGTTTCATGAAGTTTTTAGTTGTTTTTCAATCATCAAAAAAATTAATAATCCTAAACCCTGGTTACTTAAATACCCTGTGTGCACACATACATATATGCATGGATGGTACCGATTTTATAAAAACATTTATTTGGAGATATTTTATGTAAATGGACTTTAACACAGTCAAGAATCATTGAACTGGAACACAAAAGGCCAGGGCTGTACAAATCATGTCCCAAACAAGTGGAAAATCGTGACGGACAAGTCACCCTTTACAAAGGTTTAGTCCCGGGCAAGTGCCATTTTCAGAAATCAAAAGTATCTTTAGTATGTTTAATTGGTGTGCACCCACATGGGAATCAATTAGCACCAACCAGTAAACCACTAGCTTGGATCAATTATCATACTATTATCTACAGGGGGTATTCAATGAAACATGCCAATATAGCTAGCTGTACAGTGTTGTTGACACGACTGTGTTACATATTGAGTGAACTAATCAGAACTGCAGTTATACGATTTGTGTAAACATTCATGAAGTTCGTTGTATGAAATCTCCACATGTGACCTAAATATTGTATGCAGATTAACAACTAAGATGGGACAGTTGAAGAACTGCAGTAGTTTATTAAAGTTGCTAATTTAAAGAAGTATTAAAAAAGAAACTAAAACAAGCTGTTAATTTAATTTTAATGTCTTATCTAGTCTTGAAGACCTGCGGACTTGAAAACCCAATGATGTTACCTGCTATAATCACAGTAAGTATGTCAATGATAGTTTTTGATAAGTTAATAATAAATTGTGCGAAAATCTACAGTAATTTTAACTGTATGTGACTGATCGGTTACAAAAAATTGATATGTTCCGCAATGATAATAAAAAGAAATTACATCAAGTTACTACAAAGTGGGCGGGATAACATAACTGTTAATAAGAAATTTCCTATTGGGTACTTTCAGACTAACAATGAATATATATAATTTGTTTTCATATATGCAATATATTTCATTCCAGGATCCTACACGTACATATTCCTCCCACAGAGCAAAAATGATCAATAATTAAATAACAAGCACAAAGTAGAGCTTTTTACAGACCCTTAACTGCATAAGTCCCCATCATTGCATAAAAGGTCCACAAAATTTACAGATGCATCATCAACAAAAACTAAAAATATTGCATTTGCAAAACTCCATACCATTTATACATAGAAATTAGATCTTTGGCTTAACCATAATCGATTAATCTGATCAGTGAAAGTCACTGATTTGATATAGTTTCCTCCAAATTAATTAACTATGCAATCCAACAAATTTTAAAACAAATATTGACAACATGCCATTTTTATGTTATTTCACCAAGGACTAAATAAATCTTTGATTTCACCAATGCAATTTATTCCTTTGATATTTGCCATGCACGGTTACATCACAGAAACACAAACATTTTGTTTCATTCAATCAAAAACTGATATAGAGATATATAAATATAAGTACTTGATTCAATACATATGATGGAAAAGTACTTTTTTTGTGTTCGCTTGAAATAAGTTCTTGTTAAAAGTTAATTTATTACATTTTAAATATCTTCCATTAAATTTGAATCTTGTTCAATGAATTTAATTGAACCGTAATTTCCACACTCCAGTATAATCCGCATGCGATTTTGAAGCCAAAACTGGTGGAAAAAAGCTATATACTACTATTACCCGCAGGCATGAATTAGTTGTTTACTTCATCCGCCATTTTGATATCCAAACCAAAGTGAAAGATTATGAATAATTATTATCAGTTACTTGATTAAAAATAACACAAAACGAATTAAAAAATTTGGGACATGAAAATTGTGCAGGTGTTGGGCGGCGCCAATTTAACTCCGCCAACTTGTACTTTTCTCATCCTTTGCTGCTGTCAGAATTAAAGAGTGGGAATACCATGTGATAGTGGCAGTGGTAACAGTGACACCTTTGAATAGGTGTTGAGAACTTGGTGGTCGAGAAGGGGTTGAAAACGTGTTATTGTTGCTTGACAGCGACATCTAAGGAGATGATTTTGAGATTTTGATGAGTAGGACATCAGAGACTGCTGAATGATGCAGATACAGTGAGAATGATGCAGATACAGTGAGAGGGTGATTGCCCCTTTTTAGGACCCAAACATTTCTAGAAAGGTGCACTTAAAAAAAAAATTGTCAATAGTTTTTTCCCTTTTATCTTACCCAAATACACATACACATAAAAATAATTACGGTAACACCATTTTATACAGACCGTAATCCGTTTAAGTACACCAAACGGACGCAAACTAAACGAATATCAAACGCGTTTTAAACGATATACAAACGGACTAAAAATGCAAACGAAACGATAAACGAAATGATAAACGAAACGATACACAGACGCAACAGGGCGATCCACGAACGATACAAAACGATAATGCAAACTTAAACGCATCAAATAATAAAGATTCGGATATCCTCTAATATTGTCGTAGTTATATTGACAATGAAATAAATAATTAAACGAAATGATTGCTCTCTTTGTCATTTAAAATCTTTAAATTGCTATACCTGTAACTTTAATTTAATTTCTTTGTGATAAGTTTTAATCCCGAATTATCCGTGAAAAACATTGCCTCGGGCATCGTTTCTTTACTTGTAAAAGTGTGATAAAACAATCAGATGACGCATGACCTGCTTACAGAACTACCCCAATTAATTGATTTAATTATCTGAACACCAATGTATGTTGTTGTTCTGTTATATGATTGCCAATCAGGAAAAGTTTTCACGCAATTTTAGAAAATCTGTTTGATAAACCAAAAACCCTTAGGGCTTTTCCAAAATTGTATATAAAAATAGTTCATATATATATATAACAAACACACGTAAAGGGTTGGCGTTTGTTTGTAACGGGCGTCTTCCAAAATGTTTGTTTTCAATATAGGCATTTGTTAAAAAAGATTACTATTAAGCTGATGGTTATTAATAACTACACATACCTAAATTTGTGTACAGAATGAATATGCTGTCCCTTTCACTATCACCTTGTGCCAATGTCCGATGACGTCACCAGTGAAACAAACATTTTATTCACTAAGTGGGTATCTTGGAAATTTTTGATGGAAGGATATCAGAGGAATTCTATCGGTGTAATTTGTACATAAAAGTCCTTGAAAGCGTCAGACGGAAGTACATGTACCAGCGATTTTAGAAGCCATGCCACAAGACATAAAACTTTTATCCTTAAAGGCACTTTTTTATGGAAACATCTCCGCCTCCCCCATGCATTTACCATAGTGAAATAGAACACAACTGTTAAATGATGCAAGAAACTGTCAGAGTGACGACATTGCACATTGCCACAAGGTCAAAAATAAATTTTGTCGGAGTAATAGACGTAAAGTGTGTGCGCTCGCTACATAAATTAAGGCATGTGTATTTATAAATATATTTATATTTGCGGATTATATAAATTATTTTGTTTAATGAATCGTTATAATTGATTAACATGACAATCTATCGTAATTCATAACTGGAATTAAAATTGGAAAAATACCTGTAAATAATGCATTATTCCTGTAAATAAAATAAATACTTGCTGAGGCGTCTATACTCTGTTTCTTGCATAATAGCAGATTATACTCCACTGCAGATATAAAAAAACATGGACTGGTTCACATTTATTTACTATATACTTTTTCGATACCGTAATATTAACGTTAGTGTAAACCAGTCTGGCAATGTTTGGCCAATCTAATGATTACGTGACCAGTAACGTGTTTATCTGATGTAATTAACATGCCTCGTACCATGTGTATTAAATTTCAATGATCGAGTTTTATGTAATCTGCTGTCACGCTACAAATCATCAACTATATGATAGACCATATCTAACATAGGGTGGCTTAGCTTAGCAATATTTCAGAATGATTTTAATCAATATTTCAGAAAGATTTTAATCAATATTATTTAAATTTATTCAATTAATATATTATCATATAAAATCCTGCGATTTCTTTAAATATCTAGTTCTTATTTTTTATTCTACTGCGGTGTTACTAATTGGACAACCAGAGATGATGCGATTGGTGAACATGTCGTGTAAACGTTAAATGGTAAAAGATACACGGTAAACGATACACGCTAAACGATTTCGAATGCAAACGCAGGCTAAAATGTGTTCACTATCGTTTTGAACTGCGTTTTCGTATTTTCTCTAACGTTTATCATAAAAAAATGTAAACCATTAACGAAACTAAAACGCATTTCAAACGCAAAACAACGCGTTTGACATGCAAAACAAACGCAATTGAAATGCATTTTTGGTGTACTTGAACGGATTACAGTCTGTACTCGCAAATTTTATTGTCTCTAACACACTATATATCACATCAAAACTTTTTACCTACTTTTTTTACGAAATAATGCAGTACACCAGTCTAGATTTTGTTACTCCATAAATAACCAATCATAATTGCAAAAAGTTTTGTTGTTTTCCAATTTGGAAGTTACAGAATACACAAAAATATACAAAAGGGTTTATAAACTGTGTTTATTAAATAGAAATCATAAAGTATAAAGCATGTAAGACATGTTTAAAACTTCCTGAGCTTTTTGCACTACGTTCAAGATGAGAAGCCAACAACACTCTATCCACTGTACTACTGACCCACTTTATATTCAGGAATGCAGTTAATTTGAATAATCAAATGAGATGCGCATAAGTATACTGTATTCGCTTTAATTGCAATTTCATTAATTTATTTTGGAAATGGAAGGCAAATAGTGAATTTATATCAGCCTACATATTTTCGAAGTGTTATTCATATAATACATAAAATCATGCAAAACAAATCACGTTTAAATATGTTTAAAGCTAATATAAATATTCGTTGATACCACTGCGAGAAGAATTGAACTTGAAGACATAGTTAACCATTGATGCATCTAATAGGTCTTTATTTTATGGTCTGCTGCATCAATATAATTGCCAAAGTGATGACTAATTTCACAGTTTTATGATGCATTACATCAAAAAACATTAATAAATACTAGAAGGTTAAATGTGAGCATGCTCAGGAGGGCATGAATAGTTTTTTATCAGGTATGTAACTGTGTGCAGCATACATTGTGTGTACTACGCATCTGAGTGCACTCAATAGATTCTTGCATTCATGAGCGCGTTTATTATTTAAAATCCAGCGTTTGCTCACACTCCTGGTTCAGATCTGCCCCGTCTGCACTCAGTCTGTGCTTCATTTACACTCTGAGTGCACTCTGTCTGTGTGCAATTGCTGAATGGTTTAGAGTCTTGAGCTATAGAAAATATGTATGTCATATTGATCAAGACGTAGTCACATATCCCAGAATTATTTCTATAACTTCATAAAACTTTTCTGGTTGAGAACAGACATTGTTTTGCTTTATAATGAATTTATTAAAAATCAACACATTATCAGTCATCATAAGGCATCATGTAATAATGCATCAGCTTTCATACCAAAATTGAGAATATTTCTTTGACAAAATAAAAAAATCCATCCTACCTTTCTCATGAGAAAAGCAAAACTCTCCGCAGCAAAATTACGGACATACTCCTTGCATTGCTGACTAAGCAAAGAGGAAAAATATCTGCAAATTAGAAAAAAATTGTATCAAAAACATAATATGAACAAGCAAATTCAGTTAATTCAAAACCCCCTGCTCTAAGGACTGTATGCAGAACAGAAGAAATACAACAGATAAATAATTAAGAACAAGAGCATTCAGTGAATTCAAACTCGCTGCTCAAAAGGACAATATGTAGAACAGAAGAAATACAACAGATAATTAATTTAGAACAAGAGCATTCAGTGAATTCAAACTTGCTGCTAAAAAGGACAATACACTGCGGTCCCGTTATAACGCGGTCCGATATAACGCGAATTCCGTTATAACGCGGTTTTTGCTTGGCTCCCAATTTTTCGGCGGGTGGGAAAGGTCGTGATACAAAACTTGAAAATATGCGCGAATGACCAAATGACAACCAAACAAAAGATCGTCGCCATGTTTTGATTTGATAATCGCTCATCTTCTACTCACCAATTAGCCTTGATTATAACAAACTGTTATAACCATTACCTCATGGTGGTTTAAAGGATTGTTTAAGGGATTGATTCATGCCAGCATTGACAATTAACAGTTTGTAATAATCCCGAGTGCTTCAATAAATGCTGACACGCGCCAAACACGGAAGCCTTATGCAAACTTTGTTATTATCGAGTGATCACGTGATCAAGCAACGAAGCGGTTGACAGGTATTAATATATCGCGGGTATCTTATCGGATCGTAAACACAAACTTATTTTTATTATTTAATTGTTGTTAATACTTCAGATTTATATTTTTAATATTTTTATACTCATAGCGTTGAGTTTAAATTGAAGCGCGATTTTTTATATAGACACCGTTTTTTCTCCTTCCGGGTTAAACGGAAATGGCTGCCAATTTTAGTATAATCAAAACACGAAAACGTTTTTCTTTCTTTTCTTTTTTTGTGTTAATTTCATACATATCTAAGTGTATCTGTTGTAACTAAATACGCGTTGTATCATATTACAATGCAAACAATACCATTCACAGTAGGACAGCACGATAGGTGTGAAAAAACGACATCGATTTTTTTCGAGGTAATTATCGCTATAACGCGGTCCGCTTATAACGCGGTTTCGTTTTATGGACCCCAAGATCCGCGTTATAACGGGACCCGAGTGTATATAGAACAGAAGAAATACAACAGATAAAATAATTATGAACAAGAGCATTCATTGAATTCAAACTCGCTGCTAAAAAGGACAATATGTAGAACAGAAGAAATACAACAGATAAAACAATTATGAACAAGAGCATTCATTGAATTCAAACTTGCTGCTCAAAAGGACAATATGTAGAACAGAAGAAATACAACAGATAAAATAATTATGAACAAGAGCATTCATTGAATTCAAACTCACTGCTCAAAAGGACAATATGTAGAACAGAAGAAATACAACAGATAAAGTAATTATGAACAAGAGCATTCATTGAATTCAAACTCGCTGCTCAAAAGGACAATATGTAGAACAGAAGAAATACAACAGATAAAATAATTATGAACAAGAGCATTCAGTGAATTCAAACTCGCTGCTCAAAAGGACAATATGTAGAACAGAAGAAATACAACAGATAAAATAATTATGAACAAGAGCATTCATTGAATTCAAACTCACTGCTCAAAAGGACAATATGTACAACAGAAGAAATACAACAGATAAAATAATTATGAACAAGAGCATTCATTGAATTCAATACTCGCTGCTCAAAAGGACAATATGTAGAACAGAAGAAATACAACAGATAGATAATTAAGAACAAGAGCATTCATTGAATTCAAACTCGCTGCTCAAAAGGACAATATGTAGAACAGAAGAAATACAACAGATAGATAATTAAGAACAAGAGCATTCAGTGAATTCAAACTTGCTGCTCAAAAGCACAATATGTAGAACAGAATAAATACAACAGATAAAATAATTATGAACAAGAGCATTCATTGAATTCTCTGGATTCTACTGGATCATTATATAGTGGCCATAGCACTTTTAGAAATTTCACAATATTACCTGAGTTTGGGTATCGTCTTAACCCCTTATGGATAAAAAAATATCCCACATCACTAATGAAACAAAAGTTAATTGCTATGAAACAGAAATAAGTATACTTTAAATTCCCATACCATTGTCTGTAAAAAACAAAACAGTGTCCGTACAGGACCCTTATACATACGAAGCTCCTTGATTTGTTGAAACTTCAATCACCCACTCATAAAGGATTTTGCTATAAGCAGAAATGCTTTAGACTTTAAATAGAAGTTTTTTTGTACACATGGAATGCCAAAACCAACAAGAGTTGTCAGAAGACAACAAAGCTCTCCCCTGGGTGTCTAAGTCCAAAAAGGACCATAACTGTGCCAAAATGCAATCCAGAGTTATGGTTCTTGTCTCTGTGTGTTCCATTGATGAAGGTGAACACATATGCCAAGTTTCATTCACATCCAATGAGTGGTTGCATAGATATCTTAAACTTATACGCAAAAGTTTAACCTGGGTGTCTACAGAAGATGACAACGACAATGCCAACACCGGAGTCATGGCAATAGCTCTCCTTGGACTTTGTTCCAGCGAGCTAAAAATGATTTGCAGAATATTCAATCCCTTGCTGATGTAAGGATAATTTATATCATAATTTATATGAACAAGTTTGACAAAATAGTTATTGAGAGTAAGATTTATAAAAATTCCCAATTTCAACCATATTGCACCCATCTTTAAAGGAACCAACACAGAAGAGATGAGATAATTGATAAAGTTAATTGTTTATTACACATAATAATTTGTTACCAACTAAAATATAAACAACCTAATTATTTGGAAAAAGGGGGCAGCGTTCCCACAGCCCATCACAGCAAGCAGGCGATTCATGTTGAGGTGACCATGACCAGGCAGTGAGGCTTGCACTCACCAAAGCAGTTACAGTGAACTGCGACAGTTACAGTGAACAGAGCTTATGACACCGAGGATGTGTTTGCAGGCAGTTAAAGTGAACTGCGACAGTTACAGTGAACTGAGCTTATGAAACGAGGATGCGTTTGCGGGCAGTTACAGTGAACTGCGTACAGTTACAGTGAACTGAGCTTATGACACAGACAGGCATTTACAGTGAACTGCGACAGTTACAGTGAACTGAGGGTATGACACGAGGATGTGTTTGCAGGCAGTTACAGTGAACTACGACAGTAACAGTGAACTTTGACAGTTACAGTGAACTGAGCGTATGACACGAGGATGTGTTTGCAGGCAGTTACAGTGAACTGCGACAGTTACAGTGAACTGAGCTTATGACACAGACAAGCAGTTACAGTGAACTGCGACAGTAACAGTGAACTGCGACAGTTACAGTGAACTGAGCTTATGACACAGACAGGCAGTTACAGTAAACTGCGACAGTTACAGTGAACTGGACAGTTACAGTGAACTGAGCGTATGACATGAGGATGTGTTTGCAGGCAGTTTCAGTGAACTGCGACAGTTACAGTGAACTGAGCTTATGACACAAGGATGTGTTTGCGCGCAGTTACAGTGAACTGCAACAGTTACAGTGAACTGAGGGTATGACACAAGGTTGCGTAGGCGGTCATGATTGAAGATGTACTATGTATCGTTTAACCGTTCAACATGATTGAGTAACAAAACCGAAGATAAGAGCCAACTAGGCAAGTGTTCTGATATGTAAGATTGCATCTTAACCTCGGACTAATCATGGTACACACTATGGTATATCGGTTTCCATCTACGATTTCTTTGGGGGCGCATATATAATGAGCATTATATAGTGGCCAGCGCTCGTGATGAACTCTTGCTGAACCTCGCACCAGAAAACTTGGGGGTGGTGGGGTGGATGGTGGTTAGCTTAAATGTAATCACAGAGATGCTGCACTGTGCATTATCTAAGACAAAGTGCCTGACCCACGCTGCAGTGTGGTGCGTGTTTTCAGAACGAAAATAGGGATGCAAGCATCCGATTGGCTTAGGTTAGCACCAAGACAAAATCCCAGACAGACGCCGGAAGCTTCTGCAAATTGAACGCATAAGAGGCTGTTGAAAACAGATATCTAAGACAAAAGTTCCTGGCCCATGCTGTAGTGTGGTGTGTGTTTTCAGAACAAGGCAAGGGATGCAGGCACTTGATTGGCTTAGGTTAGCACCCAGACGAAATCCCAGACAGATGCCACAATCTCCTGCCAAATGCACCAGATAAGCCCCTGCTAGAACAGGTGTTTAACATTTGTTGGACCCTTCAAAACACAAAACATCTAAGCGCAAGGCCTTGTTCTACAAACTTTAACTTGCTAAAAAATTAGAAAACAAATTCTAAGTCTAAATGGGCATTAATTCTACCAAAATGCAATCAAGAGTTATGGTTCTTGTCTCTATGAGTTCCTAGAGGAACATGCATTTGAAGTTTCAGTCATGTCCAATGATAGGTTGATGGAATAAGTACCAACTCAAAAACTTTAACATGCTAAAAATCTAAATTTTCTACATCCAAAAGGGCCATAACTCTGTAAAAATGCAACCCAGAGTTCTGATTCTCATCTGTGTGCATTCTGTTGACAATGCTGAACATACATGTGAAGTTTCATTCATATCCAATGATAAGAATATGATATATGTTTCTGCTGAAAAACTTTAATCTGCTATAAAATTTAACAACATGTGAAGTTTCATTCATATCCAATGAGTGGTTGCATAGATATCTTACCTGATAAAAAACTTTAACTAGAAAAATAAAGTTCAAAAGGGCCATAACTATGCCAAAAGGCAACCCAGAGTTATGATTCTTATCTCTGTGTGTTCCGGTGATGATGCTGAATGCACATGTGAAGTTTCGTTCATATCCAATGATTGGTTGCAGATATCTTACCTGATAAAAAAACTTTTATCTGGAAAAATTAAGTCCAACAAGGTCCATAACTGTGCCAAAATGCAAACCCACAGTTATGTTCTTGTTTCTGTGCTTTCCATTGATGATGCTGAACACACATGTAAAGTTTCATTCATATCCAATGAGTGGTTGCATAGATATCTTACCCGATCAAAAAACTTTAACTTGAAAAACAACAACGCCAAAGCCAAGGCGAGTACAATAGCCCCACCCTCTATTCTACAAATAGTTGAGCTAAAAAAAGCTGATAAAAAAGGGGTCACAATTTGAACAAACTGATGTGCTTCATGCAAAATTTGCTGAAAACCTGTCTAGAGGTTAAAGACAAGTAATTTAAAGCAATAGTTACTGCCAGACATACGAACAACGAGCACAGGGCAATCAAAAAAGTTCATCTGTGAGCCTTCAGTTCAGGTGAACAAGATGCCGGACAATGGATTAGTCAGTGATTATAAAATCTCACAATAAAATATTTTCATCTTATTACTTACTTACCCATAAACAACCTCTATATCCTGGACAAGATATCTCCAAAGAAACTTAAACACAAATGACAAACTTGTAAATGTGTGTTCCAGTATTTCTACATCCTGTGTGTAAATGTTTAGGAGCTGCACAAAGATGTCAAAGAAATCCTTGAAATGTCTGTAAAAGTTCATCTGAAGATCACGTGCCAGTTGAACAACCAAACTAAATGAGGAATGGAAATATATATATGAATTTTCATACATAAATTGAACAAGAAAACCAAAAAATGGCCTCCGAAAATGACCTCAGATAATATATTTATTGATATGAAATACCATTTGATAATCACATCTTGGCAATTTAAATATGCACAAATTTATACAATATGACTTACACTGATATATCTTTAAAAAAAGGAAACTTAAGTTATAATTTCTGACAAATCTAAGGCATTAAATTCAATTAACAATGTTAATATTAGACTGCATGGACATCCCCCTTTGTATAATGATCCCTCTCTGTATAATGTTACCCTGTCTTACACAATATAGACTGGCTGAACATCCCTCTCTGTATAATGATACCCTGTCTTACACAATATAGACTGACTGAACATCCCTCTATGTATAATGTTAACCTGTCTTACACAATATAGACTGGCTGAACATCCCTCTCTGTATAATGATACCCTGTCTTACACAATATAGACTGGCTGAACATCCCTCTCTGTATAATGATACCCTGTCTTACACAATATAGACTGGCTGAACATCCCTCTCTGTATAATGATACCCTGTCTTACACAATATAGACTGGCTGAACATCCCTCTCTGTATAATGATACCCTGTCTTACACAATATAGACTGGCTGAACATCCCTCTCTGTATCATGTTACCCTGTCTTACACAATATAGACTGGCTGAACATCCCTCTCTGTATAATGTTACCCTGTCTTACACAATATAGACTGGCTGAACATCCCTCTCTGTATAATGATACCCTGTCTTACACAATATAGACTGGCTCAACATCCCTCTCTGTATAATGATACCTTGTCTTACACAATATAGACTGGCTCAACATCCCTCTCTGTATAATGATACCCTGTCTTACACAATATAGACTGGCTGAACATCCCTCTCTGTATAATGTTACCCTGTCTTACACAATATAGACTGGCTGAACATCCCTCTCTGTATCGTGTTACCCTGTCTTACACAATATAGACTGGCTGAACATCCCTCTCTGTATAATGATACCCGGTCTTACACAATATTGACTGGCTGAACATCCCTCTCTGTATAATGATACCCTGTCTTACACAATAAAGACTGGCTCAACATTCCTCTCTGTATAATGAAACCCTGTCTTACACAATATAGACTAGCTGAACATCCCTCTCAGTATAATGATACCCTGTCTTACACAATAAAGACTGGCTGAACATTCCTCTCTGTATAATGATACCCTGTCTTAACACAATATAGACTGGCTGAACATCCCTCTCAGTATAATGATACCCTGTCTTACACAATATTGACTGGCTGAACATCCCTCTCTGTATAATGATACCCTGTCTTACAAAATAAAGACTGGCTGAACATCCCTCTCTGTATAATGATATCCTGTCTTACACAATATAGACTGGCTGAACATCCCTCTCTGTATAATGATACCCTGTCTTACACAATATAGACTGGCTGAACATCCCTCTCTGTATAATGATACCCTGTCTTACACAATATAGACTGGCTGAACATCCCTCTCTGTATAATGATACCCTGTCTTACACAGTATAGACTGGCTGAACATCCCTCTCTGTATAATGATACCCTGTCTTACACAATATAGACTGGCTGAACATCCCTCTCTGTATAATGATACCCTGTCTTACACAATATTGACTGGCTGAACATCCCTCTCAGTATAATGATACCCTGTCTTACACAATATAGACTGGCTGAACATCCCTCTCTGTATAATGAAACCCTGTCTTACACAATATAGACTGGCTGAACATCCCTCTCTGTATAATGATACCCTGTCTTACATAATATAGACTGGCTGAACATCCCTCTCTGTATAATGAAACCGTGTCTTACACAATATGTGACCGTGAAATCTGTTTTACGAAACCAATAGTTGCCATTTAATCAGCCTGTATCAGTTCTTCAAAAGTTATTAAAATATAATTAATCAATCACAGCACCTTTTACGCCCAATTATGTTTGACACTAATGGATGTCAGAGAAAATGAGAATATTCCATTTTCCCAGAGTATTCCAATGTAATACTTAAAGTACCCTTTCTGCAATGCCCTTATAAATACTAGCCCTTCAACCCCACTCACAGGGATAATTATTCTCAAATACGACTGGCCGCTTGTAAATTGGAAGAATATTTTTGAAAATTCTCAATTTCAATCCTTTAGGGACCCCTGGCACCCCACCTGGCCCCTTACGAAAATTAGGGACCTGGTGTATTACTTATTGAACCCAATCTGTTTTGCTATGATACCTCTGATTTCAAACTCAATTATATTTTTGCACAAATGGATGAAAAAATGAGAATTTTATATTTTCCCAAAGGATCTAAATGCAAAATTCTAAGTCCCTATAATAATCATTTGCATTTTTGTCTCACCGCTGATTCAAATAGGAAAGTTATCAGTTTCTTGCGGAGATGGGGTGTGCTCGAGTACTGGTTAACCTTTCAGGGCACAGGAAACAGTGGTTAGGTTAAATGATCGTCTGTTAGCCCTTGAGGGCATAAAAATGATGCTAAATCAATCTTAAATAAAAAAATGTCCAGAACAGAACCATATGTTTTGTATAAATTATATACCTTGTTTTAACATCAAGTTTGGAAATCATAGGTGAAATATGTGAAAATTGAAATACTGAAATCAATTAGTCAATGGTTAAGAGGGCCACTGCTGGAAGATGACAGAAGTTGTTTATGATATAACATGCAAACATTAAAGCAACAGGGGAAGTTAAACTTGCGATTCTTTCATAAAGTTCAATAATAAATGACTAGTTTTGTCTTCACTTTCTTTAATATCAGGAGTTGAACTGAGCTGTTTATCTTCCCAGCCTGCTTAAAATGCCTGCTCTATCTCCTTTATACTTTTCAAGTATGACTGATACGTGGAATAGGCACTCATGCCTTTATCATGTTTCAAGTATGCCTGAAACATGGAATAGACACTCATGCCTTTATCATATTTCAAGTATGCTTGGTACATGGAATAGACACTCATGCCTTTATCATGTTTCAAGTATGCTTGGTACATGATATAGACACTCATGCCTTTATCATGTTTCAAGTATGCTTGGTACATGGAATAGACACTCATGCCTTTATCATGTGACTGTTTTTTTATATAGATAACAAGAAATGTTGCTGGTAAGTGTCGCATGCTACCAACTAATTTCAACAAAGTTTGCGCCAGAGTTTGTTTTCATTTCACATGTAAAAACACTTCCATCTTGGCCTTCCTCAGGTGCAGGGTGGAACAGAAAAAAAGACCTGTTCCACGTTGAATGAATGGTCGATTGGCTGAATAACCTTTTTGCCGGCGATATGTTCATACATGTGAACCTTTTTGGAAAGCAATGAGGGAAACCTTTTTTTTTTATACCTAGCATTCTTACTTCCTAATAAGTCTGAAGCCTAATTTTATTCATCACAACAACTACTCTAATATCACAAATAAGTTTTCTGAATGAGTGGAAAAAGTAGCTTTCTATCTTATTTTGTTTGTTAAAATTCAACCACGTAAGTGTGATTTTGTCCAAAAAAAACCAGGGTTGCTGAGCAGAAACCTTTTTTTTAAACTTTATTATCAAGTGCTTATGTAGATATTTGCTGTATAGAAAATATCCACTTTGATCCCTGGATTTTTCCGTCCAATAAAAAAACCCACGGCAAATACCAGAAAATAGACTGATGTTTAAACTGAGATTAGAAAGTTGGACATGCGCGCCTCGATATCTTATACAAAAAATGGCGAATGATTCGCGATGAAAAGATTCCTTGGAGATGCAACAAGAATTTCCTTGTGTTATAACTTATTGCCGAGGAACGTTCAATGTCTAGTTTGCAAATGATTTAATAATTATAATTGCGTTGAAATGTAGAAAGAATAAATACTGTAACAATTTCAGAAATGATTTTTTATCATTTCTTTTTCACAGTTTTTCAGATTGTTTATTTTTGGTCTTCAGGCAATTGTGCTTTGAATTTCAAGTCACACTTTTAAGAAAGTTTCGGACGTGTTAAAGATTGTCTTTGGTATACAATTTTATATATTCGTTTACACCCGATAATTGGAGCACCTGAACCTCCCTAACACGACAGTAAGCGAAATTTTTTAATTTTTTTTTTTTTTTTTTGGAAAAAAAAAAAATACGGTCGGGACCTTTTACTATGGGTCGGTCAGGAAACCGTAAACACAACATTTATTTTTTTAGGCCTTACTGTTTCAAGGTAAAATAAATGTATCAAAATTTAAACCTTACATTTTCATTGATCGAATCATTGTTTTGCGTAAAAAAAAAAAATTTCATATAGACAAAGAATATTTGTTTACGCTTGTTATACTATTGCCACAGAAAGGCTGTTTATATGTACTAGATTGTTTACGCCAAGTTTGTATTTTTGCACAGAATATAGCAGCTCTCAGAACCACGAATTTTTTATACTGCTCATTACGATATGGTCATTTTTGTACAGAACTTACACAATACTAAAGTGTATTTATATAATTCATACTTACTCCAGCAGAGCAGGCAATGCCATACTGTTTGGTACCAGCAAGTGCTTCTTAAGTGCCTCTACAATTTCAGTCTGTAATTTATAAGAATGCAAAAATAATAAAAAACAAGAGGGCCAAGATGGCCCTATATCGCTCACCTGACTGACCTTGAGTCACCAAACATAAGTAGATTATATAATACATGTAAACTCAAAATTCCAGAAAGAAGAAATGGGCAAGTAGTTAGAATTTTTATTTGTTTCGAAGATGTAACAGATGCGTAAAAGAGTTCAAATTTGGTAGAGGTTCACCCATGGTAAATGTCAGTGAAATTACATCAAAATCAGGTCAGTAGATTCTGACTAGAAGGCTTTTGAAGTTTTTACTATAGATGCTAAGTCTTCAAACTAAGATAAAAATCCAGTTCCAGCACAAAACTAACCTGTAATGTTTGAGAACGTTTTCAAACTAAAGCATCAGACTAAACTATTGTGCATGAAACAATCCACAGTTCCAGCACAATAAATATTCCTATGAGTTTCAAACACAAGCCTTCCCGAAGTATATCACTTGAAAGAATCTTTGTCGCAGTGCAATCTCCCCCAAAAACAATTAAGCTCCTCCTCCAAGATTTCAAGTACACTTTGACACTGAAAATCTCAAGCAGACTTCTTGCTGTGATGAAACTAGCTAAAAATATGGTATTGCTTTATTATGAAGCAGTAAACCATCCCTGTCTGAACCATAAAAATACTCTGACTTTTATATTCAGAAAAACACCTATTTTAAAATGGTTCATGATATATCCATAATATTATAATATTTCAATCATTGATTATAATTGTATCATTTATGCTATAAAACAAGGGAAGTAATTTGACATAAAACTAACCCCACCCCCTGGCTGCCATGTTTTTTGACGAATCAAGATGGCTTGAACAAACTTGGTAGAGTCACCCAAGGAACATTTCTGTGAAATTATTTTAAAATTGAGCCAGTAGTTTCTGACAAGAAGATTTTTTTTAAGTTTTTACAAATTAAACTTACTGTGCCCCCTGGTGGCTATGTTTTTTTACAAATCAAGAAGGCTTGAACAAACTTGGTAGAGGGTCACCCAAAGAACATTTCTGTGAAATTATTTTAAAATCCAGCCAGTAGTTTCTGATAAAATACTTTTTTAAGTTTTTAATAATTAAACTTGCCCAGCCCCCTGGTGGCCATGTTTTTTGATGAATCAAAATGACTTGAACAAACTTGGTAGAGGGTCACCAAAGAAAAAGGGTACAAAAGGCAGGTATCATTTAACAATCTTAATGTTAACACCACAGGCACAGGTTCAGACCAGTTTCATTCAATCTAAAAATATGGGGGGTTGTTGCGACTGCAAGGTTGTTGTCCTTCACCAAGTTGCTCGGCATTAGTCAGTTTAGAGGCCGACTTAGTTATCCCCCCGTTACCGGGTCCTTCACTAAGTTGCTCAGCCGTTTTTTCTTCAGTTAATGTGTTGTTAAATGCAACATTGTGAAATGAGACTGAAATTCGCATTTCTAACATTTATAGGGCAAAATTGTATGTGACACTCTTTACTTTTTATGTTTGCAATATAAATTGGTTTTAATTTGATTTCATCTCAAATTACAAATAAACATCAAATTAAGAATTAATTTAATTAATGCAACATGTGGTATACAATTAAAGCAAATGTGTAACCAATTATAAATACACACGCCAAAATATCATAACAAACTTCTCGCTCTTTATGACAGTGGGAATATTATGATGTGTAGAAATTACTTCACACCTTTAAATGCTTGAATTAACATGGCAAACTTCTCCGACTTTCTGTTTGACCGAAAGGTGTGAAAAATACAGGTAAGCGTGTAAGCAGGACCTAATTTCTAATTGGATTGTTCCACCTATCAGTGGTAGACTAATAGAAATCAAATAGGAATTTGGTAGGGACCACGTAATTTGTTTGAGCGATCTGTAGTGTTCCAGGCAACTGAGTTCAAAAACATAAAAAAGTGATAAAAAAATGATTTTTATTTTAAAATGTTTCTCTCTGAAACTCTGTATTTAACTCTGTATACACTTAGTTTCAATACAGAAAAATGCATTCCCCTTTCATTCAATTTTCCCTCGCCATATTTAACCATTGTTTACATTTACATGGTTTACAAGATATGGAGCAGACATTGATTTATTTTCTGTATTTCTGACCTTGAGTTTCTAAGTTTGACCTTGATCTTTTAGTTATAGACCTGGGTCTTGCACATGACACATCATACGACTAAGTAGAACATTTGTGCAATGTTGTTTCAAAATCTTGTCAAGTGGTAAACAAGGTATGGAGCGGTACGAAATTTTGTACCTATTTCTGACCTTTAACCTATAAGTGTGACCTTGACCTTTGAGCTATGAACATGGGTCTTGAACATGACCTTTCATCTCATGAATAAACAATGATAATTGTAAAATTTCTAAATCCATGAATAACTTATATCCTGGACAAGAGCGGATGGGCGGACACTGAACAACCATTGAAACAACTTTGTCAACAAAATTTTAGTGAAAATCTGTTCAGTAGTTTCAGAGAAGTCATTTAAAGCAAAAGTTCACGATCACTCTCCAACGACGGACACATTAGGTTGATCACAATAGATCACCAGTGAGCCCAAAAGGTGAGGCAAAAATATTTTCTGAATATCAATGTAATGCCAAATTACAATCTGCTAGCAACAACTTCTGGTCCAATATAAACATAATAATATACAATACTTATTCTATCGTATTCTCTGAACAAACACCCAGGATTTTTTTTAAAGGGGACCTTTTATTCGAGTAAAAACATTTTATGAGTTTTTACAAAAGATATTGTGTTTGTTAATTGTTTTACAAACAAATACACAACAAAATTAGGTTTCTCTATACTGATAACACTTAGAAACAAGTTGACTGTTTTTTAAAAAGCATCCAATGGTTAGATCTTAAAAAGGAGGTGGCAATTAAGAGTGAATGAAGATGTAAGTTAGGATTTGTAGAAATATGCATGTTTATTGGTGTAGGATGCAATACTTAAGTGTATGTAAAAAGATAAAAACAATCACACACTGGATACTAAATACATAGGTGATACCAAAACTTGATCAGGTTCCTGCCGACTAGGTCAAATTCCGACTGCAAGCAAAAAGTTAATGTGATGTGTTAAATAGTAATTACGGTATTTAAATGCACAAATCTGAAACGTTATGTAAACATAAACAGGTATCTTATTATTGATTTGGGGGCTTTGCAGGTTTAAATGCATGGTAAAATTCCAGGCACAATTTACCTACTTTACCCATAGTCAAAATGAAGGGACCGTATTTCATTTGCATTCAAATTTGATTCGGCTATAGCTTCTTGGTTTTGTTATTATTTTCATTGTTATGGGATAAGCATATCATAATCTTTGTAACAGTTGACTAAAGACATGGTTATTTGAAGATGATTTACATTAAGGAATTTGTCCAAAAAAAAACAGTGAAAAATCGACAAAGGAGATAAGTTTCAAGACCTATATATTTTTAATTTAATTTTTCATTATTTCTTATTCAACATATAAATGATAATTCATAATGATTTAAAATTAGTGCATTAAATTGCCATTATCATTATTACACACAACCCATATGCCTTTTAATTGCAGCCGGATAATGGCCAGTCAGCCAAAACCTGGCCTGATATTAGTACCACGCCAATCCCATAAGGCACTATTTTGAAAAACAATGGCAACCTTATAAAGGGTTCGGTCGCTCATGCGACCTAACCGAAAATTAATTACACATTTTAATTTTTTGGGGAAACAAAATTGGTGGGGAGGATTTATTGGAGAATACAGTATATTCGGACTTATAATGCAGGTGGTAGACTGAAATAAAGGAGTTTCCACACTTGTAATAAATAATAACTCACCTCGTGATGAACTAAATGGGCAAAGGTTTTCACTTGCTCTGATATCTCCCGTCTGAAAGAAGCTACAACAAAAAGAGATGGTTGTTAAATTCATGAACCTTCATCTGAGCAAGGAATTTGGGAGAAAGGAATCGCAACTGGCGCCGATATCCAAGAACTTTATGTTATACCAGTTTACCCATTACTTTTTGCACGGATCGTCCGCTACAAATCAATATTTCTTATGCTACAGGTAATTACTATCTGGAATTGCCGGAAATTAACGAGGATACTCGCCGATGCTTTCATTGCATATCAACAGTCTCCGGATATACATTACAGGAAATTCATATGAATTGCAAATACATTTGATCAAACTTGTTTGTTAATTTCATCGAAAAGGTATGCATACTTTTCTTTTAGATGGTAATCGTAATTGTGTTTTTTATAAAACTTTATTCAATTAATAAAGATAAATCACAGATTAATTAAAACAAAAGATAAATTGTGTAACAATTAACAATAATTACTAAATTGTAGATTTTAAAATTTGTTTTCCTCGCCAAGTTCTAGGAACGTTTTAATATAGTAAAAACAAGATTATATATAGGCAGGTCTTTTGGCATCTTATTTTCTGAATAAGTTATTTACTTATCTAAGGATGATTTTTTCTTGTATTTACAGGCTATGTAATTTTGAACTCGTCTTTCAAAATTATTAGATTTATATCTATTGTACTCAGAGAGCTTAGATAATTTTTTAAAATTCTTTACTGAATATTGAAAAACAATTTACATGCTTAGTTCTAGATTCGCTAATAAAATACATTATAATAGGGGTGAAACGATTCACCACGGTATTCTTCTCGGTGCGGTTCACGTTTTTTTTCAATGTTAGCCTACTGTATGCAGACGGTATGTGCTTTCGTATTTGCCATGGCAATATACTTGTGCCAAAATCAATAATATAACGACGCTTTTGATTTGCTGATTGTTCTGATGGTGTGGTATCGGTGTCCAATCACTGTTCTCATGTCAAAATATGACGTACACACAGTTAAGTGTGAGTTTGCGGCTGACTATAGTCTAGTTTTGCATATCTTACTAGGATAGTCGCAATAACGTAAAACCAATACAAATGTATGTGTAAACAATTCAAGATGGCGCACTCAGAACATTTATTACTTTCGATATGACTTAAATACGCAATGACAATTTTACAGCGCAAGGGCGACAAAACATCCAAATGACTTAAAATCTAGTGTCTTAAAACTCATTTATTTGAGTAATCAACTATAAATCTTAGTGCGCCGTAAAATCGTCATTGCGTATTTTCGTCATACCCATCACCGAATTTCCAGTAATCAGTAAAACTTTAAGGAAAGTCCAGAAAGTCAACAAGTCCCACCACTTATTTCGATTTTATTTGTTATTTCACAAATAAAACTATTCAAATCCCGATGGAATTGATTAAATAATACCAATTATCCTTTCTACCAAATTTATTTTAATAATTCAATCAATCAGTCTTGTTAAAATATATTTTATCACACCAGTCAACAACTACTCACATAGCATCGCTATATTTGTTCCAGACTGACCATAACAAATTGAGTGTTTGACTATAGTCGGAAAATGACGTCATCATTGTTCCGACTACACAATGTTTTTCGTGAGGTATAGATCGTAGATAGCGCACAAACTCAGCCTTAAAGAACATGATTGATCAACACGTCAAATTGAGAAAACCTCCAGCGTCTTATAGGTCCCCGGTGTGGGAATACTTCAGATTCAGGACGACAGAGTTAAATGGGGTGACCATTAGTAAAAATCAGTCAGTACATGCAACATTTGTTTCACGGATATGAGCTATAAAGCTGGCAATACATTGAACATGGCAACTGTGCCAATTTGGTAATTTACTTTACAAGTTTACATTATGTGATTTGTTCATATTTTGTTTGACACTGTCTGGGTGACAATGGCAATCATTACTAAGTAGTATTAGTTTGTTTTTAAATTTTATTTACAGCTTTATTTACAAATACACTTGTTTTTCCATTTATTTTATTGTTATGTTAATTTCATTCAATAAAATTGTTCTCTGATATAACTTTAATTCATTATTTTGAGAAAAAAAATAAGTTATCTATGTATTGTATTGTACCGAATGTACCGAACTGTGGAGGTTTTACCACGATATGCACCGTTTCACCCCTACATTTTATATATTGAAAATCCTATTAGTGTGAATATTCTGTTTATATTAATATATTCCTGATGATCTACTTTGTAGCCTATTATTATGTTACCTTACGATTTTACATTTTTATTTATTCCACAGTGTTTAAACAAGGTGTATTCCCCCCCCCCCCAAAAAAAATCAATTTACTTCTTTGCAGTCTATGAAATTTTTTTGTAAGTTTTGGGTTAAAAGTGCTCAACTCAGTTTTATAACATCTGCAATGTTTGCAGATGTTACAAAACTGAGTTGAGCTTATTTCCCAAAGGAATCGTATTTCTTTCGATGGAATGAACATGTGAATTTATTTAAATTTAAATTGCTTTGTATGATTGTCTTCCAATTTGTGTATAGCTTTATATACATTTTCCCAGTTTATTATAATATTATCAAAATATATATTCCAGTATGTATGTACTATATAAAGAATAGAAAATTTACGACTTATAAGTTGGTTATAAATTATTTTGTTGTTTGTGTTTATAAGTTCTAGAACTTTTCTGTTTGCTAAATGTAATTTTAAAGTTAGGTTTGTTTTGACTTTTGATCTTATAGAACAATATGATTTTAAAATAGTTTTCCATGAGGTAGGTATTGCTTGTTTCACTTTACCTAATTCCGTAATCCAGTTATGTTTGTTTTTTAATTTTTTGATAATTATAATTTCACTAATTTCGCTGTTATCGATAATGTCATTTATAAAGAGAATTTGGATTTAATCCGTTCTTTGAAGACCAAGCATTTTTTTAAAAAACATAATTTCTTGATTACCCCATATGATTTGTTTTTCGAATTTGTTCAAAAGTTTTGCTTTTTCGATATTCTCCTCTTTTAATATCTACCGGTAACCACATTTCAATAATGTCTATGTAAAAATCCAGTATTTTCATGTAGGTAGGTAGGAGCTCTTTTTTTGGTGCCAAACTTTGATTTTGTATAGACGTTTTAAAGAACAAGAGCACTGCAAGCAGGTACAGACGCTCGTCTTTTTCCAAATCTATTACAAAGGTCAAAGTCAGTAAAGTTAACTTTTTAAACATGATGGTGATTAGTTTAAACAAGAGCACAGCAAGCGGCACACAGCAAGCGGGTGCATACGCTCGTCTTTTTTCCAAATTTATTCATAGGTCAAAGTCAGTGAAGCCAACTTTTTAAACATGCTGGTGATTAGTTTAAAAAATCAATACAATTACTAAAAAAATCACCCAAAAAAATAAAGATGTCGAAGAAACGTTAACTTAACTATTCTAGCCTTGTCGATCACAGAACAGTATATTATAATGTACCATCAGAAAAACAGACATCTGAATGAATAAAACCATCTTTCATATTAGCAAAACAGTAGATACATGTATGTGGAGGTAGGACTATTAGGGCAGAACATACACTATGTCTAATTGTCTATGTGAGTGAGGGTCTTGGTGTTGGTAACAAAGTTGAAATGGGACAGACTATTTGATTAAATACAAAACAAATTTAAAAAGAAAAAAAAGGGAAAAAAATGGGCAGCAGGGTAGGGGTCTTGGTTGGAGCGGGCGGGAAAGTCCATATATAGGTCAAGGTCAGTGCTGTAAACTTTTTAGTTGATGGTGATCAGCTTACAGAATTAGTATTACTGAACAAGAGGGCCAAGATGGCCCTATATTGCTCACCTGACTGACCTTGAGTCACCAAACTTAAGTTGATTATATAATACATGTACACTCAAAATTCCAGAAAAACGAGATGGGCAAGAATTTTGATTTGTTTTGAAGATGTAACAGATGGGTAGAAGAGTTCAAACTTGGAAGAGGTTTAACCATGGAAAATGTCAGTGAAATAACAGTAGATTCTGACAAGAAGGCTTTTGAAGTTTTTACTATTTTACTATATAGTAAACTAACCCCACCCCCTGGCTGCCATGTTTTTAGGCGAATCACTACGGTTTGAACAAACTTGGTGAAAGGTTCTCCAAGGAACATTTCTGTGAAATTATTTTTAAATCGAGCAAGTAGTTTCTGAAAAGAAGATTTTTTAATTTTTTACTAATTAAAACATGCCCTGCCCCCTGGTGGCCATGTTTTTTGACGAATCAAGATTGCTTGAACAAACTTGGGTGACGGTCACCCAAGGAACAGTTCTGTGAAGTAATATCAAAATTGGCCCAGTGGTTTCTGACAAGAAGATTTTTTAAGTTTTTACTATAGCTTATATATAGTAAACTAACCCCACCCCCTGGCCGCCATGTTTTTTGAAGAATCACTACAGTTTGAACAAACTTGGTGAAGGGTCCTCCAAGTAACAAATTTGTGAAATTATTTTAAAATCAACCCAGTAGTTTCTGACAAAAATATTTTTTAAGTTTTTCCTAATCAAACTTGCCCTGCCCCCTGGCCGCTATTTGTTTTGACGAATCAAGATAGCTTGAACAAACTTGGTAGAGGGTCACCTAAGGAACATTTCTGTGAAATTATTTTAAAATTGTTAAAGGAGTTTCTGACAAGAAGATTTTTTAATTTTTTACTATAGCTTATATAGTAAACTAACCCCACCCCCTGGCCGCCATGTTTTTTGACGAATCACTACGGTTTGAACAAACTTGGTGAAGGGTCCTCCAAGAAACATTTCTGTGAAATTATTTAAAAAATCAAGCCAGTAGTTTCTGACAAGAAGATTTTTTAAGTTTTTACTAATTTAACTTGCCCCGCCCCCTGGCCGCCACGTTTTTTGACGAATCAAGATGGCTTGAACAAACTTGGTAGAGGGTCACCCAAGGAACATTTCTGTGAAATTATTTTAAAATTGTGCCAGGAGTTTCTGACAAGAAGGTTTTTTAATTTTTTACTACAGCTTATATAGTAAACTAACCCCACCCCCTGGCCGCTATGTTTTTTGACGAATCACTACAGTTTGAACAAACTTGGTGAAGGGTCCTCCAAGGAACATTTCTGTGAAATTATTTTAAAATCAAGCCAGTAGTTTCTGACAAGAAGATTTTTTTAAGTTTTTACTAATTTAACTTGCCCCGCCCCCCTGGCCGCCATGTTTTTCGACGAATCAAGATGGCTTGAACAAACTTGGTAGAGGGTCATCCAAGGAACATTTCTGTGAAATTATTTTAAAATCGAGCCAGGAGTTTCTGACTAGAAGATTTTTTAAGTTTTTATTATAGCTTATATAGTAAACTAACCCCACACCCTTGCTGCCATGTTTTTTGACAAATCACTACGGTTTGAACAAACTTGGTGAAGGGTCCTCCAAGGAACATTTCTGTGAATTATTTTAAAATCAAGCCAGTAGTTTCTGACAAGTAGATTTTTTAAGTTTTTACTAATCAAACTTGGCCCGCCCACTGGCGGCCATGTTTTTTGACGAATCAAGATGGCTTGAACAAACTTGGTAGAGGGTCACCCAAGAACATTTCTGTGAAGTTATATCAAAATTGGCCCAGTGGTTTCAGAGGAGAAGTTGTTCGAAGCTAAAAATTAACGATGGACGACAGACACCAGGCGATCACAAAAGCTCACCTGTGAGCCTTCAGCTTAGGACAGCTAAAAAGTCAAGCTAAAAACAGACAAAAACCCTGTGATCTTATTCACAATGAATTGATACTATTGCTTTCTATAAAGTCTCATCAATATTCAATGAGTGGTTGAGATGAAATGTGGGCAAATATTCTATTTAAAAACACTGAACAGTGACAGGGAAGAACAATACAGGACAAAAATTTATGTCTCCACCCCAGAAATTGGTTAGATGAAGCCTCATTATTCAAAACGATTTACAGGAATGCAATCACTTTAATATGCCGCCAAATCCTTCGGATCTTGGGCACTTCAAATTTAGAAGTCATTTCCATGGTTTACTTACTGAAGTGGTCTGTACAGTTCAACTCTGACAATCTTTCTAAAGCTTCCCCAAAATATGTACTTTCTTCCTGGAAAACAAGTTAACTAAGATAATATGTGTTATAGTCAGTCACATAGTAATCATTGATTTTATGAGTTTGATAATGTAAAATTTAAACCAAAGGTGAGATATTTCATAGGTTAGGCGAAATGCAAGTACCGGTAGTCATTAATATGATAGGTCCGAACTTTGCTTGAACTTCTAATGAGTGACACCCTGTCCAAATATAGCTAAACAGGTCCAAAAATAGAGATGTGAACATGTTTTATGACATGTACAAAAATGTTGTCAAATAAAATATATATATAAAGACCTACTTTCTGTGTTAGTTTGTGTGTTATGTTAGAACAAATAATGTGTTGTCTTATGTATAAGATGCTCACCGGATGCATGAAAAGTTTGTTTAATGTGATACCAGTTTAAACCATTTCATTTTATCCTGATTACGAAGAAAGCTTAGAGCTTATATAAACTGCCCCCTGCAGGCTTGAAGTCTGCTTTCTTGGAAGAAACTAAGTAAAATACTAGAAATATCAATATGACTAATCAGTTCTTGAGGAAGATTTTTTTAAATTTCATAATTTAAATAATTTTGGGGCCTGTCATGGCCCCTTATAAAAAGACATCCTTGCAGTCAATTTAAATGATTGGGGCATAGTCACAGTTAGTTGTTTATAATAACTCAGACACAGTGGACCAAAATTTAATTAAACAGGTATAATCAAGGAACAAAAACTTACCCCTGGTGTATCATCATGACGTTTGATTTGATGGATCACATCAATGTTAACATTGGCGATTCTCTCAGAAAATGTTTGAAACTGTCAAAATAAAAAGAAACAAAAAATTCAGCAAGTGGTTGAATTATATAATGTTAAATTAGATGTAATGTGTCAAAACTAAAATGACATGAGACTGTAAATAAAACTGAACTTACCTTTCACATCAGTGAATATATCTCAATGGTTTTACTTTATAACAGTATCAATTCACAGAACAGCATACAGTTGTTTAATCTTTCTAATTTTATTTTCATAACAAGAACTGTCAGAGGGACAGCACACTCGACTATTTCGATGCTGTTCTGTAACTGCTTTTTCAGGAAATATGTATCAAATGAAAGACAATTAAAACTCAGATGTGTTAAATTAAACTATAATTAATGCTCATATGTTAAAAATAAATCAACAAAATAGTTCACCAACATTTTCATTATCAACATTTATGTTTTTTTAAAAACAACAAAGTGAATGGATGGCTGGTATTGCCTTAATATTATTTTATTCAGCATGACATTTAGGCCTATGCACTAACTTCACCTCAAAGGGCAATATATCAGCACCAGTTCATGAAAATGGATCTATAGTTGAAATAATCTTGTACCAGCATGTACAGTTTATCACAGCTGGATACCCTTTCATAAAAAGGAAGAAAACAAAATTAATATAAAAAAAAAACAACCAAAAAAAAAACAATTTAACTTTACAAAAAAGAAACAAATTTAAAGTTTAAAAAAAAGAAAGAAAAAGAACAAAAAACGGGAAAAAAAACAAAAACAGCTGCTGGAAGGACTGCACGCTCGACTATTTTGATGCTGTTCTAAAATAACAGCTTTTTCATAAAAATGTACCAAATAGAAGACAATTAAAACTCAGGGGTGGTAAAATTAAACTATAATCATTGCTTATCTTTTAAAAATAAATAAGCAAAATAGTTCACCAACACTATTCATTTTCATTATCAACAGTTGTTTTTTTTGAAAACAACAAAGGGAATGGATGACATATAGGCCTATGCACTAACTTCACCTCAGAGAGCAGTATATAGGTACCAGTTCATGAAAATGGATCTATAGTTGAAATAATCCTATAGCACTTTTTGATATTCCACAATATTTACCCTCTTTGGGAGTCCTCTTAACAACTTATGGATAAACACCCCCACCACACCTATACTGAACAAAAACTTAACTGCTATGAAAAGGAAATACTTTAAATTCCCATTCCATTCACCTGTAAAACAAATATAGTCCCCTTACAGAACCCTTATACAACCCAGCCCCTTGATTTGTCAGAGCTTCAATCACACACTCTTAGGGATTTGTTACAAGCAGAAATGTTTTAGATTTTAAAAAGAAGGTTTTTTTGTACACATGGATGTGAAAATGAAAAAATTCAGTTTTCCCTATAATATTCCTATGTAAAAGAAAAAGTCACATTACAGGGTCCCAATATATCCCAGCCCCTTGATATGCAGATTCTTCAATCCTTGCTGATGTAAGGATAATTTTTATCAAATAGGAACTAGTATGACTGAAAGGTTATTGAGAGGAAGCTTTGTGACCCAACCTCCGGCCCCTTATGGAATTTTAATCCTCTTTATTGAACAAAATCAAATTTATTGTTACTAGACAATGCTTGAGATCTTAAATTGAAAAACATATTAACACAAATGGACGAAAAAATGAGAATTTTCCATTTTCCCATAGTATTCCTATGTAAAACTCAAAGAGCCTCTATACATCCCAGTGCCCTTTGGGTTATACAAACTTATATGTTTTAATCAAAGGGATAATTTATATCAAATATGAACAAATTTGACTGACCCATTGTTGTTAATAAGTCATATTTAACCGTAAGGACACCATTTGGACAAATCTAAAAAACTATAGTTGGTCATCATTACTACATAAACATTTTGAAAATCTGTTGGGACGTTCATGAGAAGACAATTTTTTAAGTTTTGGACTATTTTTAGTAATGGCGGCCATCTTGAATTTCAGATCGAAAAAAAAAATCTTCTGTATAGTCTCCTATGCAACAGAAACATCCATGTGAAAATTCAGTTTAATTGGCCTAGTGGTTTCAGAGAAAGTGCTGCTAACAGACGACGGACGACGGACAACGCATAAGCACTTCTGGCCTTTGGCCAGTACAGCTAAAAACATAGGTAACGTTTTTATGTGATATATGGTGGGTTAGAGATAATAAAACCTGCGAGTATAAAATGGTGTTACCGAAATCATTTTTATGTGTACATGTATTTGGGCAAGATAAAAGGGAAATTAAAAACAAACTATTGACAATTTTTTTAAGTGCATCTTTCTAGACCATCACCCTCTCACTGCATCTGCATCATTGAGCAGTCTCTGATGTCTGACTCATCAAAACCCTCAAAGTCATCTCCTTCGATGTTGCTGAGCAACAAGAATACATTCTAAACCCCTTCTCACCAGCAAGGTTCTCAACATCTACTCAAACGCGTCACTACTGCCACCTGTCAAACGGTACTCCCACTCTTTAATTCAAGATCAAAGAGATGTCAATTAGTTTCAATTAACAGAGTGAAAAACTGACATCAGTAAAGGAAAGTACAAGTGGGTGGAGTCAAATTGGCGCCACTGAACACCTGCATCATTTTCTTGTCCCAAATTTTTAAATTTGTTTTGTGTTTTTTTTAATCAATAAACAGAAAATAATTATTTATAACTGTAAAAAAATGAAATTCATAATTGTAAAAAATAGTATACTGGTCATACCTATTACCATGAGTCTAAAATTTTGTCAACCATGTAAATAATGGCATCAATAATAAACAGTAATAAAGTTAATTAACTGTGCCAAGCAATAAACAGTTGCCGGTACGAAATGTAAACAAATGCCGACACAAGGGGAAGTTGGAGCTTTGCGCATGTCTGGGATATTATTATTATACGGGCATTCACAGTAATAGGTTTATCGCAGTATAAGGTATACAAGGGATAATATCAATATTTTTATATATATTTCTTTATTACATTAAACAAGCCTTCAAACTTTTATTATTTAATATAGAATAAAGAACAAAAATCAATGGTGGGCTTACACTTCTAACGTGCAAATAGTTTCATATCGCATGCTCCAGAAAAGACCTGCAGGAAGTATGCGGTAGTACTGGGTAGTATGGGGTGAAACAGTCCGCCTCTGCAGAGTATTTCGAACACAGGCCCTATCTTACTATATTTTTTGGATAGCTATACGAGCCATAATATGGAGTCCGGGAATTTGCATTGTATCACACAAATTCTACATAAATTAATATAAGCTGTAGAATGATATAATAATAATTTAAAGTAATTTACAGAACCATTTAAAAACAAATAATTCTCTTAATTGTCACAAAGGGGATTTTTTTAACAACTTAAAACTTCTCTTAAATCATTATTTTATTGTTTAATTTTTTGGTTTGGTGGTGCTCATTTGCGTGTGTGTTTGCACTAAACTCTAATCTTCTTAACTAAAACAGCTTGTGGTTTTTTTTTGGAAATAAACTTCAGTTTCCTCTTATTTGAATTGATTAACTTCTGTTTGAGAATTTGACTAAATATTTTTTGGAAATGTGGCGTAACCAATCGTGTCCTCAGAGTTATGTCATGACAAAATATGTTGTAGCTTACATCCTTGACATTGACGATCTCGTACATATGTTGTTTTTACGTGATCGACAGTGCACTATGAAAATGACATAAACATGGCACTCTAGAAACCACCACTTAAATATGGCATACAGCCAACATATCGGTTAGGAGAAACGTGTCCTCTTTTATTACATCACAGTATCTGAACATAATGGAAAATTACCAAGTAATTCGCCTGCGTAACTTTAACCTTGAGTCTGTTTACGACATCAATACCAGTCAGTTCTACAGCTGGCAGCGAGAAGGAAGGTTGAGGAATCAACTCGATATTTGGCGGACGACAATGTACACGTGGTCAGTTTTCGGAAAAAAGTTACGCTGTCATAATTAATCCTCCGGTCTCTTAAATGCATTTAAAATGCTTTTAAGCATTTCCAAAATAATATGTGATGTATGAAAGTACCATTATGAATAATTAATTCTATGTAACAAGGTTTTGTTCAGTTCTGCCTGACCGATGTAGTGTATTGTATTACATCGACAACAGGAATCTCATGGTTAACAGTGATTGACATGCTGTACCCGTGAAAATGAAATGGGTGTGTAACAATTAAGATGTCTGAAAGTACGAGGGAACAATATGAACTTTAAGATATATAATTGATGTATTATTTATTCTCAAATTGTTTGTGTGTAACAAGTGAAATCGGGACACAATTTTCATCGTGTCCAGTGTTACACCTGTGCCCAATTTATCCATGAATACAAAAACCCAATTCAATTAAATGTTTATGATTGGTCAGACATTGTTAACAGAAATGTCCTGTGATTGTTTTTGCATGAAGACAGTAGTTGAAACACCTGAATCAAATTGTATAGATGCATTGAGTCTGCAATGGTGTAACTTAGTATTTTATTGGGGTCTATATTTGTGTACTGTTTACACATTTTCTGCAGTTTTGTGTTGTCCTTTTACACATTTTGTGTCCAGCTACATCATACTTTGTGTCTTGTTACATCATACTTCCACTTGGCACTAATTGCTAAATATTAAACTAAATAACCAGATCTACATTTGAAAAAAATAAACTAAACCTGGTAATTCATTTAAGTAGACTTACGCTTTAACTTTTTACATTGAAATCGGTCATGGATTCAGTGATTTGGGTATTTTTAAAGTGTCCTACCTTTCCATTATTTAGTATATATAGCTATCCAAAAACTATAGTAAGTTAGGGCCTCTGATTTGGAAGAAGTTGCACATCAGTCAGTCAGAGTCACGCAAAAACCAATGCCAACTTGTAAAAAAACATATAATATGATGAAACTCACTCTAAAAGTGTTTTCCGCCTTGTGGTTTGAAGATTTCCCCATGATTTTAAAGTTATATCTTCACGTTATAAACAATTATTATCTATCTTTCTTTCCTGGAAGCGAAATTCCGAGTTTCCCCATGCTTTCCGGAAGTCAATAAGCGCCTGTAGTCTGGTTCCCATCGGTTGGTATTACAGTATTTAACTAACTAACCTGCATACAGTTAGACTGGTCCCCGGTCTCATATAAGAATGCGAAGGCAACGCCGAGAGCGTTTGGGTCCGAGAACCAGGCTAACACATAATAATCGTTACCCGGTGTCAATGTAAACATCACCACTCGGAGGTATCGTTAAGCTTTTCTGACTACTAAATAGGGTGTGGGTTTTTTGTAAAAAAAATAATTCCTTACACTCACATCACAGCGTTGCTGTAGCTGAATTACTGTAAATTTATTACATCAAAATTTGAAAAAATAAATCAAACAAATTTGATGAAATTTTGGTAAAATAATTGACTGAAACTGTTGGAAAACACCCCAGAACACAGACGATCAAGGAAGTTGATAACTACCTTGTACATCATTACAAGCTTGGCATGCTGGCGTTGGGATTGCAATGTGTCCCAGTCTCAATTTTTTGTTCATAACCTTTTTTTTTTTTTTTTTTTAAATTCAGATGTGGTAAGGGACTAACCAAGGTCCGTTACGCCTGCCTGTGATCAAACATTAATGGAAGGGAGATACAAAATACAAAATTTCATTTATAATTGGTTACATAATTATATAATACTAAATAGGGTCTACATATAACTTATACTAACTATTGACTGACATAAATGTTTGCAAGTTGTTTGTTGAATATTTGAATGTTGTTTTAATACATAGATTCAATCTATCATCCCCTATTACTCTGATACTATTTAAAGTCCTTTAATACATCGTCTTTAGCAACATTATAGCAGAACAGATATAACGTACAAACTTTGTGTTTATAGTCTGTTACATGTTCAGGAATATTCGCACCAAAACAAAATGCTCCATTTTGGAAGATTAGCCTCACCAATGACTTGCATAAGATTACTGTATGTTATAATGACAGTTTTCACAGGTGGTGTTATCGGTTTTTGATCACTTAAGAATGGCGTTAAATATTTCTATGCAAAACAGATGTTGATACTTAACACTTGTATATAATGTTTAGATAACTGTATACCAGTCATAATATTTTTCTACCAAAAACTTAACAAAAACATGCCCATTGCCTTCACCATTAATGTTAGATCACGGTGACCCCAATAACATGACGGCACCTGTTTTTGATCACATGACAGGATGATGCAACGTGTCAAACTAAAATGACATGAAGTAGCAAAAGTGTTAATTAATGATAGCAGATAAAGCTGTGCTAACTTTTCACATGAATAAATATTCTCATTAACAATATCAATTCATTGAATAGAATGAGTTTTTTTTAATTTTTTAAAAAAAATATAGTTACCAAATAAAAACACTGATTTTAAAAAAAATGTATATTTTTTTTATTTTATACTTTATAAATGCATCTTTATTTATCCACCTCTTTTTATCCATTTTTTACAACTAATCTTTTCAGCTGTTTACTTATTTTTATTCTTCATTTAACATGTGATCCTGTGCTAATTTCAAACTCATTTTTAAAAAAAAATTGATAAGAAAGTCACTAAACCGGAACCTCTTCATCAGAAATATTTAGTTTGCTGCATGTGTTTTCTTGCATTGAAGGATCACTTTAGCTCTTTAAAAAAAAGACCCGCCAAAACACTTTATCAGCATTTAAGAGAGCCTATGGTGTAAAGCTAATGTCTTAAAAGCAGCATATTAGGGGAAAACAGTATAAATAATTTGTCTTAAAAAATAAAATTATTTTTTAAAACGATCAAAACACATCTCATTATCATTAATAGATAAAATCCAAATGACTTAGTATGTTAAATCTACCAAACTATGACAAAATCTCTATTTAAATCGGAGTGGTAAACTTGGAACGAAATCCTCATCTTAAAAATAGACAGCACTTAAATGCTGCTTGACGACCTTCGCAACGTCATTTGGACTCTTTCTAAGATTGAACATTTACTATGTTTATAAACCTGTATAACAGATCAAATTGAAATCAAAATGAAATTACGTGACTCATTGAATACGTCATTAAATATGTTGGAATTTTAAGTGGGAATCTATTTTAGTCTAACCTAGGTGTGTAGCCCAAGTTAGGAAATCCCTTTTTCAATATTATTTTGGTATATTTAAATAGATATCCTTTTGGCAATACAGTCAGTAAGTGTA
Organism: Panopea generosa; assembly: GCA_029582155.1. NCBI lineage: Eukaryota > Metazoa > Mollusca > Bivalvia > Adapedonta > Hiatellidae > Panopea > Panopea generosa. Next base: position 57,147,162 of record CM055898.1, on the reverse strand, counting down.
TATAGGCATGATATATTGGAAAACAATGTTTATAGCCAATTTTAAAGTTTTGAAAAACCCTTTAACTGCCAATCTTAATCTGATAGTAAAATCTTTGGATTAAAATGTGTAATTCTTTGAATCTGCATGGGTTGGAAAGAACAGCAGTCTGTTGTTATAAATTTCTATGACAATAGATAATGTATCAGTGTTCAGAGAACAAAATGCACAGATCAACAAAATTGAATGAATGCTTACTTCACGGAAATTTCTTTTCCCTAGTGATTTCCAAGAAGGTTTTATTTAATACATATTCATACAATCAGAGACATAGACGCTCTGATACATCCAAGGACTTGTATAGAAGGATAGGAAACTTGCATCTCATGACTAAAAGTTGATAAAACAGCACACAAAGGATTCTTTATTTGGCAAATTAATTATTCATGACTCACAGGCAACTGATTTCTTGTACATAAACTGTAAGCTGTATGTAATCTTAGATGTTTAAACATGATTCGATCATGCAAAATGATCTTGAATTAATGATCTTGAGGTTTGATGGAAAATTTCTTGTATTTTTTGTTATTTTAGCTTAAGTATACAAATTTTGTAATCAGATTCACTTCAACAATTTTAAACACAAGTTGGTTGAAATGGTATTATTTTGATGAAAATTACATTCTGCAATGTAAGAATTTTGATTTGTGTTCCTGAGATGAATGGAAGTTAAGATAAATGAAAATGAGATATTGCATGATTTTGCGTGAATAATGCCAGCATTCACAAACTCTTAATCAGTTGCATTTTTTCTATATATAATTCCTTGATACAACTATCTCATTTTTAGCTCACCTGAGCCAAAGCTGTAGGTGAGCTATTCTGATTGCCCAATGTTCGTCGTCCGTCCGTGAACTTTTTGTTGTGTGTACCTGCATTTTTCAGTGGATATTCACCAAACTTACATAGTAGATATATAACCAAAATATCTGGAACAAGTACTTGGACTGGCCAATCGGATAATTCAATTCCGAGTTATAGTAACCATAATATCTCAGACCAGTTCTTGAACTAGCCAAATGAGATAATTAATGCCAGAGTTATGGCCCCTGAATTGATAAAATTTGCAATTTTTGGTATTGTGTGCACTCTAGCATCCGCATTTTCAATTTGATCCTCTACAAATGACATAGTATTTATATAACCATATAATTTTGGACAAGTCTTGAACTGGCTAAATTAAATATTAATGTATGAGTTATGGCCCTTAAATCGTCAAATATTTGATTAAATGCTTGGTGTTTGTGCACTGAAATACCCACCCTCCCTCAGTTTTCATTTGATCTTCGCCAGACTGACACAGTAGTTACATAACCATAATATCATGGAAAAATTTGTGAACTGGCAAAAACAGATAGTTAGTGTCAGAGTTATGAACTTTCAAAAATTGTATATATTTTATTTTGTGTGCACTTTAGCACTGTAATTTTTCAACTTACACAAGAGTTTTATGACCAAAACATCACAAACAAGTTTTTGAACTGGCTAAATCGGGTAACTTGTCAGAGTTATGGCCCTTGAATGATAAAAAAATATACTATTTAATCATCTAGCACTCGCAGTTATCATAATTTTGATCTTCCCAATCTTACACAGTTATATAATCATAATATCTTAGACAAGCTTTAGAGCTGGCCAAATCAGATAAATATTGTTGGAGCTATTATGATACTTAAATTGTCAAAATTGCGTTATTTGAAGATATATGCACTCTAGCATGGATTAAGCCCCTTGGTCAAAAGATGTACACATGTCCCTTCGTAGATTTTAGAAGGTGGACGAAAGCTCCTTGGTAGATTTAGAAGGCGAATAAAGCCCCTTGGTGAATTTGATTAGGTGGGCAGAAGCCCCTTGATTATTTGGGGAATGTGCTGAGCTATTCATGTGCTAAATGATACCGGTATTAATGCCTAAGACAGGACTGTTATGTACCATGTGAATGTAGGACAAAAGCCCCTTGGTCAAAAAAATGTACACATGGACAAAAGCCAGTTGGTGGATTTTATACGTCAAGTTCTTGAATGGGTTCCAATTGTGGCCCTTGAATCAGCAAATATAAGTCGACCTTATGTGCACTCTAGCAATCACAGTTGTCATTTAATATTCACCAAACTTACGCAGTAGTTATGCAAATATATATATATATATATATAATATTTCAACTGACAAATTTAAATAATGTGGTATGGCCATTGAATTTTCAAAAATTATCTTCTTTTGCATTGTCTCTTCTGTCAAAGGTAAGTGCTTTAAGTCCAATTTGACCCTCTTGTGGATAGAAGAAGTGAAGTAAACTATAGTAGCACTATCGTGATCAAGCTCCGGCACATCCTTTTTTGGAACCGGCACATTCTGACCAAGATGGAGGACACTAAATTGTTCCAAGGTAGGTGGTTTCTTACAAGTGTGATTATGTAATAAGTATGACTTAAATCTGCACATGCATTGTTGATGCGATTTTGAACTTTGGTTGAAAAAGTACATATACTTTTACTTTTATCCACACATGAAGCGTGACTGTTTAAATTCTGTTCTAAAACAGCGGGTTAGTCTTTTTTTTTTCAAATCGAAGCAGTGAAGCAATTCTTTTCTCAGTATATTCTACCATGTGTAAATTTTTTTTTATCATTTTCCTGATACGATAATATGATATCTATCAATACCCAAAACCGCATAGAATTCTGTGAAATAATAATAGAAAAATTACTATTTTATTGGGAAACAAAAATCGGAAAAGTCAATGGCAGAGTTTGTGTATTTGACATAGATTTTGAGTACAAACAAGAGAGAAGTCAATGGCACAGTTGCCTGAAATCTCAACGGCACATACATGTACATGTAGTTAATTTTGTATGTATTAGGAATATTTAGCGTAAAAAATATGAAATATCCATATTTTCAACTCCAATGTCATATTTTTCGTTAATTTAACTACATTTGTGTCATCTAGCCAATATCAGCAGAGAATGACAGGTGCCTGGAGCTGCTAGTGATAGACAGATCTAAAGTACTAGTAAAATGATTATTGTGCGACGATTTCACAAAATAAAAAAAAACCGTCATGATTCAGGGATATTTTACCCTTTTTGGAAATGGGGCCTGTGCCTTTCAGATTAGGAATTTATGCGTCGTTCAGGTGCAAACTAAGAAAATAACAATCGTTTTGTTTTGTAATACGGTATGAGAATAAGGTAGAATTAGATATGCATTGTTTGTTGAACTACCTTAATGTAAAACAGATATATCTTTGCCTGTATATTATGATTTATATATTATATAACAATGAATTTTAAATCAGAACATCCACTGGTTTTATTGGAAATGCTTTGTAGTGTGCTGAATTTAAAATGAGATTCTAAAAGACTGTGATCGAAATGAGAGTTAATTTTGTCTTGCCTTAATTTGGAGTAGGCTGAGTCTGGCTCCCTTTTGTTTTGTAGTTCTCCATTAGGTGGCCTGTTTAATTGCGCATGCTAACTGTACCACCTAATTACGGATTACTCGGCGTTATCTCTCATTTGTGGTAAGTGAGCCAACTAACAACAGGGAAATATATTATACCGAAAACATGTGCGGATACGACCAAAACATATTGCGACGAGGTTTTTTTTTTCTCTCTCTCTCTCTCTCTCTCTCTCTCTCTCTCTCTCTCTCTCTCTTTTTCCTTGAAAACATTTAAACCGCCCGAGTGGGGAAAATGAACATGGAAATTGGGAAAAATGTATGATTTTTGCCATTGGGAATCGGGCCAAATTTCGGCCCTAAAATGATAGTAAAAAAATCCCTGTGACTGTAGGGAACGAGTATTGTTGGTTATATTTTGTAAACTTGTCATATAATCAATTTGTTAACTTATTGAGTGTTCAACCAAATTTTTGACCAACGTTTGAAAAAACCAAACATTCGATCTCAGGACTATATATTTGTATGATGTTAATCTGACATTCAGCGGTCTGAGCTCATACAATATATTTAGGTCTGGCTCCATGGAAATAGTTTTTACAAAATTTTAAAAAATCAAAGCAGCCTGACTTCTGTTAGAATGTCATTCCAGAGACCAGAGTAGTACATGAAAGGACATTAACATTTGACACTAATTAAAGTGTCCAACCCCAAGATGAACGGCAGCTACCATATGGGTTTATCAGTTTTTGACACTGATAACAACTTTCTTCTACATTTTTAACTCTGAAGAATATACAGGAAGTACTTTAGCAACTCAATTCGCAATTGTATGGTTTTCATTAGCCAAATTTTCTTTCATGGTTGAGGATGGCTTTGGTTTCTGTTATTTAGTATGGTGATCAGACTTAAAAAGTTTTAATGTCAATTTGTCATAGTGTTTTAAGTCAGATTCGAATCAAGGGCTTATCAAGTTATATCTTCTTTTGAATAACATGTGCATCTTCAAAACTGTTCATATCACTTAAGTTGCTGTTGACTTTGTTTCAGTGTTGATTTGTCCCCAAAACCAATCTCACTACCATCTCCATCCATAGATATATTGATTTTTCTTTGTTTTCTTTCAGATCATACATTCCCTTTCATATTCACCAGATATGAGCATACACTTTAACCATTTCTCATGAAAATATGTGACTGATCCACCAACATTTCTTTATGGTGTCACTATGTTTCATAGATGAGGTTTTAGTGCAGCTATCAATCTTTAAAACACCCATAAGCAACTGAAATGGTATATTGTTAAATTCAAAAGTGTCATCATGAATCTGACAATTTAAATTTGCCCATATCTCTAGGTGACCATCTTGTTTTAGAGCATTCATAACAGTGGGTGTCATATCGGTCATTTCCCTTTCAATTTATCATTAATTTCATCTGCTTTCCCTCTGTTATGTGTTTTTGGTCAAACATTATATTTTCATGCAAAGGAATATAAATGCTCTTATCAAAGGTAGCTTGTGTTTTGTTGATTGAAATATTATGTATTTCTGGTATTTTTTCAATTTTCTCTATGTTCTTCAGATTTATCAAAATATTCCCATGCGTTCTCAATTACATGTATATAAAAAATCTGATGCAGCTGCAATACATGTAAAGGCATAATGTTTAAAATTGTGGTTTGGTATCCAAATGACTCGATGAATCCAATTTTGACTGCGATGTACTTAGATCTAAATTGTTTTCAAATATGTCTTAAATATTTTGAAACTAGGTTTAATGCCAGTTTCAACACATTTCAGAACTATAAGGTTATATATGGCACATTCATTTTTAGTGGAGGGTTGGGGGTGAGGAAGATATCAGAATGAATCTGAGTAGAACCTCCGTCCTTCCGCAAAATATAGGTTGATATTATATTTCGTAATATATCAACTGTATTTAACAGAAGAATGTGCTTAATAATGGATAATCAGTGTCTGATATAGCATAATTTATACATTTTAATAAATGTATATTTTTATCTTTTATTCTGAAAGTGCCATTGACATTTTGGGCAACTGTGACGTAGACATCAGTTGTTTACTCATTTGAAAATAGGCACAAAATATTACAGCTGTGCCGTTGACTTTACCAATTTTTTATTTAAAAAAAAATAGCAATAACTCCATTTGTGCAGAACATGCGGTTTTCGGGGATTAAGAGATATCATACTATTGCATCAGAAAAAATAATAAATAAAGAATACATTTGGTGGAATATACTCAGGAGACCTGAGAAAAGAATTGCTTCACCGCTTCGATTTTAAAAATTCAACTGACCCGCTGTTTGAGGACAGAATTGGAACAGTTACACTTCATGTGTGGATAAAAATAAAAGTGTGGGAACTTTTTCCACCTAAGCCGAATTTACATCAGCAATGCAGATTTATGCCATATTTATCGCATAATCACACTTGTAAAAAAAACCTACATTGGAGCATTTTAGCATCCGCCATCTTGGATAGTCTGTGCCAGAGCTCGATTACAACAGTGAATAGTCTCAGGATGACCGAAGTGAAAAATTCTTTATGCTGTTATCATTACACCATAAGGCGGGACAATATATAATGACTTGGTGCTTTTCTTAAAATTTTTATCAAATGAAAATAAATCCTGATTATCATTGAAAAATTCATATATTACAGATTTAATTATAGTTTAGATGTTGTTTTTTTTTTAACATTAATTAAGAAAATAAATATAAGTAGCTCACATCTAGCATCTGATTTTGTTTACACACCGTCATTTCACAGCTAATAGATGTCTCACTACACGGTTACGGATACATTCTTGCTATGGAAAAAGTACTTTAAAATAAATTCTAAGTGAATTTCATAGACCTTACTGGTATTTCTGTTTCTGTAGAACAAGGAACAAAATTCAGCTGTATATTGCTCTTGAACCCCATTTTTAGCTCTACTGGCCAAAGGCTGTCGTCTGTCGTCTGTTGTCTGTCGTCTGTTAGCAGCACTTTCTCTTAAACCACTAGGCCAATTAAACTGAAACTTCACATGCATGTTTCTGTTGCATAGGAGACTATACAGAAGATTTTTTTTTTTTCGATCTGAAATTCAAGATGGCCGCCAGTTACTAAAAATAGTCCAAAACTTCTCATGAACGGCCCAACAGATTTTCAAAATGTTTATGTAGTAATGATGACAAACTATAGTATTGTTAGATTTGTTCAAATGGTGTCCCTAGGGTTCAATATGACCCCGCCCCAAGGGTTCAATTAGGGGACACATGTCATTATAATATTTTTTTTTTTTTTTTAAAATGGAATGATTTTGCCTATATCTTCACAGAAGCATTGTTAGGTGAAGGAGGTTCAGATTTGTAAAAATGAATGGGTTCCACTGTCTTAAGGGGTCAGGAGAGGCCCCAAAAGGGTAAAAATTGGGAATTACTAAAATCGTTTTCTTAAGAACCAGTATGTCAGATTTGTTCATATTTGGCATAAATTATCCCTATGTGTAGGGGTTTGATTGCAGATAAGAATTAAGGGGCTAAAATTTATAGGGGCCCTGTAAGGGGACTTAGAATTTTACACAGGGATACTATGGGAAAACAGAAAATTCTCTTTTTCTTTCATCTATTCTGAAACCATTAGGCCAATTAAAATGAAACTTCACATGCATGTTTCTGTTGCATAGGAGACTATATAGAAGATTTTTTTTTCGATGTGAAATTCAAGATGGCCGCAGTTACTAAAAATAGTCCAAAACTTAAAAAATCTTCTTCTCATGAACGGCCCAACAGATTTTCAAAATGTTTATGTAGTAATGATGACCAACTATAGTATTGTTAGATTTGTTCAAATGGTGTCCCTAGGGTTCAATATGACCCCGCCCCGAGGGTTCAATTAGGGGACACATGTCATTACAATATTTTTTTATTTTTTTTTAAATGAAAATGATTTTACCTATATCTTCACAGAAGCATTGTTTGGTGAAGGAGGTTCAGATTTTGTAAAAGATGAATGGGTTCCACTGTCTTAAGGGGTCAGGAGGGACCCCAAAAGGATAAAAATTGGGAATTACTAAAATCGTTTTATTAAGAACCGGTACATCACATTTGTTCATATTTGGCATAAATTATCCCTATGTGTAGGGGTTTGATTGCAGATTAGAATTAAGGGGCTAAAATATTATAGGGGCCCTGTAAGGGGACTTAGAATTTTACATAGGGATACTATGGGAAAACAGAAAATTCTCTTATTCTTTCATCTATTCTGAAACCACTAGGCCAATTAAAATGAATCTTCACATGCATGTTTCTGTTGCATAGGAGACTATACAGAAGTTTGTTTTTTTTCGATGTGAAATTCAAGGTGGCCACCGTTACTAAAAATAGTCCAAAACTTAAAAAATCTTCTTCTCATGAACGGCCCAGCAGATTTTCAAAATGTTTATGTAGTAATGATGACCAACTATAGTTTTGTTAGATTTGTTTAAATGGTGTCCCTAGGGTTAAATATGACCCCGCCCCGAGGGTTCAATTAGGGGACACATGTCATTATAATATTTATTTATTTTCTTTTTTTAAAATGGAAATGATTTTGCCTATATCTTAACAGAAGCATTGTTAGGTGAAGGAGGTTCAGATTTTGTAAAACTGAATGGGTTCCACTGTCTTAAGGGGTCAGGAGGGGCCCCAAAAGGGTACAAATTGGGATTAACTGAAATTGTTTTCTTAAGAACCGGCATGTCAGATTTGCACATATTTGGCATTAATTATCCCTATGTGTAGGGGTTTGATTGCAGATAAGAATTAAGGGGCTAAAATTTATAGAAGCCCTGTAAGGGGACTTAGAATTTTACATAGGGATACTATGGGAAAACAGAAAATTCTCTTTTTCTTTCATCTCTTCTGAAACCACTAGGCCGATTAAACTGAAACTTCACATGCATGTTTCTGTGAAGATTTTTTTTTTCAATCTGAAATTCAAGATGGCCGCTGTTACTAAAAATAGTTCAAAACTTAAAAAATCTTCTTCTCATGAACGGCCCAGCATATTTCAAAATGCTAATGTAGTAATGATGACCAACTATAGTTTTGTTAGATTTGTTCAAATCTTGTCCCTAGGGTTAAAAATGACCCCGCCCCGATATTTCTATTGCATAGGAGAATTTCAAAAAGTGCTATGGCCACTATGAGTCAGTAGAGCGTCCTCAGGCCCTCCTGGGCCTCTTGTTTGTTGTACCACAGAATTACCTAAGACCAGAAAAAATACCCATGTTTAATTGATTGACCAAAACAAATAAATAGGGTCGGAAGGGAATTTTATCTTCTATCCGAACAAAGTTTACATTTATGATGAATTGCAATTTTATAGGTCACATTCATGTATATTTTGATGAAATAGATTCCTCTAATATTAAGAAGTTCGATGGGAACTTTAAAAATCTGCACATATGTATCCAAAATTTAAACAAAATATTGCTTAACAAACTGTTGGTTGCATTTTGTTTAAGCTTTTTTTCTGCGGCTTATCCTCAAGTTTTTCTTTGTCCTTTTTTTCAGGCTCCACTTTCTGTTTCTTCACTTCTGTCATTTTGCGGACATTAAGTGGTTCGGCTTCCTTTGTTGTTTTACTGTTGTTTGCCTTTTGTTTAAGTTTTATTTTCTGCTGCTTATCCTTAAGATTTCTGTTGTCCTTCTTTGATACGGCTTCATTCTTATGTTCACCAGTGTATTGCGGCCTTCAGTGCGGAGAAGACCATGATGCAGAACTTGCAGCTCTTATTTGGTAACGGTCCGTCCATTTTGATAAAAGTTTGTCACCTTTTCTGGCCAGTCATCTGGTGTTGCTTATTAACACTAGATCTTCTTTGGCATAATTGTGAGCAGCAACCTTCTTTTTAAAGTCTTTCTTGCTTTTCACTTGGGAAATTTTGATATAGTCCTTTACAGAAACTTGTACCTGTAGTAGATTTATAGTTGTTTCAGCCCTTACATTAAGTAAAACCTGCTCATCAGATTCATGAATGCTAAAAAAAATTATTATTTTTTTTTATTTTTTTTAATTTCAATTTCTGAAAAGTGATCCATTTAATCACCCCGTAATAGGTCTGTGAGGGTCGGGGTGGGCCATCCCTCAACAAACCGTTCAAATATATATATATATGTATCAGTCAAGTTGTAACATACATTCATATATATATACACTGAAAGGAAAAAGAAAGCATACATTTTGGTATTTAAAATTATTTCATTATTGACTTTTATTCATATGATGGAAAAATGAACTTATTTTTTGTTATTGTTTTGCTTTGAAATGAATTAAATGTTTGTTTTTTGATTCAACAGTATGATGAAATATAAATATACAAAATTTATATGCAATACATTTATTGTTCCTTGACCTGTCGACATTTATAGGTATGTATACTTTCTTTTTCCTTTCACCGAATACACATATATACATTAATCTTAAAGGGACACATCAGTCTCAACAAATTATAGACTGTAGCTCGAGCTAAAACAAAAATCAAACAGAAATAAAATATAATTTGACACAGCAGATGATAGTATAAGAAAATTATGTATCCTAATAACTTCAGGAGATTTTTCTCTCTTAAGTCTATAGTGGTTGGCTTGGTGTAGGACCTTACTAAATATTAAATATGTATTTTGGTGTATCCCTTTCTACAGAAAAATATAGTGGCAATAATTACATGAATTTTATTTTATTGGGGTTGTTTTTGTGTGTTTATATTTATTAGAGGTATCTATAATTGGAGTGGTTTATAAACACAATTTTTTGTATGTTAATTGATGGTGTTTATTGAAAGCCAGGAGAAGACATTAAAAAAAAATATCAAAGATACCAGATGTAAAATTGTTATATAAACACTTTCCTTTTCCTTTAATGAAAAATAAAACAGAAGTTGGATCATTATAAAACAATATATAAGTAGAAAAAGAAAAAACAAAAACAACAATAGAAAAAATCGAGGCAGCAGGAGATTTTCACTTAAGTAATGTCTCAACAAAATTAGCAAAGAGGCCATCCTGAAGGGCAACTTTTATAATACAAAAATCTATGAAAAATGTAAAATTAATAGTCTTTATTTTTAAGATATGAGGGGAATGTATAGGTTCCATAACAAATCAAATTTTTCCACCTCAATGTTATTTTTGGCAATACATCGTTCTGTTTCATACAACATTATAATATAGTGTTTGAATGGTTTAAAAATATGAATATTGTTTTTCATTTTTTGACAGTATATGAAGTATTTAGCAGTATATAGCAACCTATTCAAAACAGTTTCTAATTTCATACTGCCAAAGATTATGTCTGAAGATGACCAGTCTGTATTTATTGTATTGCACTTTTCATTCAGATAATTTTTAAAACTTTGAAAAAATTGTTGCGTTACTATGCAGTCAATAAATATATGTTTAATAGTTTCGGTTTCTCTTTAACAAAAGGAACATACATCTGATTCTTTAATCTTCATTTTTTTAAGATTTTTCCAAGAATTCTGTGATTAATTCTAAATTGGAACCATTGTAAATTTGTGTCTTTAGTGACATTGAAAGGAAGAGCGTAATACTTACTACCGGTATCTCTCAGATTAATTTGAATATTTAAATCATTCTCCCATTTTGTTTTAGAAGTTGGAATATAATCTTTATTCATGAAATGTTGGTAAATTGTTCTACAGCACTTTTTATCTTTCAGGATTGTTGACATTGTATATGGTATTAAAGGGTTAAGGCAAATGCATGATAAATAACTTATCTAAGTAGTGTCTGACTGATGCTACGAGTCCTTCAAATTCGATAAAGTTAGTGTTAACACTTTATTTTTCAGTGAATTCTCTGTATGTGAAGAAATTGCCATTTGTATTCATGAGGTCATTTATAAATATATTCCTTTTTTGTTTCAGTAAAATACTAAATCCTCCAACCTAAAAAAAAAAATTATGATTTCATAACACATGTATAATGTGATATTCACTAAACATGAAGAGATTAGAGGTCGACCAATATACAATGGCCATGGTAAAGTGATCCACCCCAACCCTCTCCCAAAATTTTTTTTTTAAAATGTAACTGTTATGATGAATATCTTGTAGATTCACAAATGCTATATCAACTTATGATCACATAATAAATTTATAATGTGATAATTACTTAACATAAATATATGGGAGGGGGTCAATACACAATAGCCATGGTAAAGTGAACCCCCCCCCCCCCCCCCCCCACTTCCCTAAAAAATCCCCCCAATTTTTTTCTTCAAATTTAACTGTAATGATAAATCTCTTATAGAATCACAAATGCTAGAGCAAAGTATGATCACATAGCACATTTATAATGTAATAATCACTAAACACTGTGTTACATGAAGAGATGAGAATGGGAGTGGGGGTCAATATACTATATAGTCCTATTTTATATCCTCCGATAATTGCTCTGAGATAATCCAAAATTAGAATTTTGTCCTTAACATATGATGAACTTGATTAAAAATGTGTTTTGGATGATAAATAAAGAAGTGGATGGAGAGGGGGGGGGGGGGGGGGTGTCATTTAACAATAGGGCAATAGGGGGGTAATTTTTACTATAGCTGTAAAGTGACCCCGAGGTCATATTACAACGGGAATCACACACCAGCACTGTATTTTATCAGGTGCGGTGCGCATGAAGTAGGTTCCCACCTTTGCCATTGGAAATGATCAATTCTGTCACATGTCCTGTTTTTAAATGTATGTTGTTTCTTAATGAAAATATGTTATTTTTATAGAATAATTTGAGTTAAAATTAGTGTATTATTTTGTGGTTATAATGTTTGAATTATTTTCATATATGCACAAATTAATCTATCTGTGGCATAAGTAAATATATCTACAGAATTGTGAATTTTTCAAATTTTCTCAAGAATTGACGAGCCAAATTTGTTCACATTTGGCCTAAATTATCATTATAGATGTATAGGGATTTCAGATGTGTTCAAATAAACTGGCTAGAATTCATTATGGCCATCTTGCAAAAGGATCTTGAAAGTTGAGATTAGAATCTTTATGGGGCATAAGTATTAATAAGAAGGCTGACTGGGGCAAATAAATATATTAACATGTGAAAATTCTTTTCATACTAGTCCCATATCGTTTCTCTAATTTTTACATAAGATTTCAAATGAACACCAAAAATTTATCACTCATTTCAACTATGATTTTATTCATTTGACAGCTGAAGGATTGTCTTTTCTGAGCCAGATATTTGTTTCAGTGCAATTCTCTTGTTTTCAGATTATTTAATAAATAGTCAAGACATGAACAAGATTGAAGAAGATTTACAGAAACTTCTTGCAGGGGAAGTTGTATCTATGAAAGATGAGAATCTGTCTCTGCAGGCTATCAGCAAGACTGGTGAGTAAAACTTGTGTGACATTACCAAATACAAACATGGCTATCAGTGTAACTGGTGAGTAAAACTTGTGTGACATTACCAAATACAAACATGGCTATCAGTGTAACTGGTGAGTAAAACTTGTGTGACATTACCAAATACAAACATGGCTATCAGAGGTACTGGTGAGTAAAACTTGTGTGACATTACCAAATACAAACATGGCTGTCAGTGGCACTGGTGAGTAAAACTTGTGTGACATTACCAAATACAAACATGGCTATCAGTGTAACTGGTGAGTAAAACTTGTGTGACATTACCAAATACAAACATGGCTATCAGTGGCACTGGTAAGTAAAACTTGTGTGACATTACCAAATACAAACATGGCTATCAGTGGCACTGGTGAGTAAAACTTGTGTGAAATTACCAAATACACACATGGCTATCAGTGTAACTGGTGAATAAAACTTGTGTGACATTACCAAATACAAACATGGCTATCAGTGTAACTGGTGAGTAAAACTTGTGTGACATTACCAAATACAAACATGGCTATCAGCGTAACTGGTGAGTAAAACTTGTGTGACATTACCAAATACAAACATGGCTATCAGTGGCACTGGTAGGTAAAACTTGTGTGACATTACCAAATACAAACATGGCTATCAGTAGCACTGGTGAGTAAAACTTGTGTGACATTACCAAATACAAACATGGCTATCAGCGTAACTGGTGAGTAAAACTTGTGTGACATTACCAAATACAAACATGGCTATCAGTGGCACTGGTGAGTAAAACTTGTGTGACATTACCAAATACAAACATGGCTATCAGCGTAACTGGTGAGTAAAACTTGTTTGACATTACCAAATACAAACATGGCTGTCAGTGGCACTGGTAAGTAAAACTTGTGTGACATTACCAAATACAGACATGGCTATCAGTGGCACTGGTGAGTAAAACTTGTGTGACATTACCAAATACAAACATGGCTATCAGTGGCACTGGTGAGTAAAACTTGTGTGACATTACCAAATACAAACATGGCTATCAGTGGCACTGGTGAGTAAAACTTGTGTGACATTACTGAATACAAACATGGCTATCAGCAGTACTGGTAAGTAATACTTGTAGTGACATTACCAAATACAAACATGGCTATCAGTGGCACTGGTAAGTAATACTTGTGTGACATTACCAAATACAAACATGGCTATCAGTTGCACTGGTAAATAAAACTTGTGTGACATTACCAAATACAAACATGGCTATCAGCAGTACTGGTAAGTAATACTTGTGTGACATTACCAAATACAAACATGGCTATCAGTGGCACTGGTAAATAAAACTTGTGTGACATTTCTGAATACAAACATGGCTATCAGCAGTACTGGTAAGTAAAACTTGTGTGACATTACTGAAAATAAACATGGCTATCAGTGGCACTGGTAAATAAAACTCGTGTGACATTACTGAATACAAACATTGCTATCAGCAGTACTGGTAAGTAAAACTTATGTGACATTACCAAATACAAACATGGCTATCAGTGGCACTGGTAAATAATACTTGTGTGACATTACTGAATACAAACATGGTTATCAGCAGTACAGATAAGTAATACTTGTGTGACATTACCAAATACAAACATGGCTATCAGTGGCACTGGTAAATAAAACTTGTGTGACATTACTGAATATAAACATGGCTATCAGCAGTACAGGTAAGTAATACTTGTGTGACATTACCAAATACAAACATGGCTATCAGTGGCACTGGTGAATAAAACTTGTGTGACATTACTGAATACAAACATGGCTATCAGCAGTACTGGTAAATAAAACTTGTGTGACATTACTGAATACAAACATGGCTATCAGTGGCACTGGTAAATAAAACTTGTGTGACATTACTGAATACAAACATGGCTATCAGCAGTACAGGTAAGTAATAGTTGTGTGACATTACCAAATACAAACATGGCTATCAGTGGCACTGGTAAATAAAACTTGTTTGACATTACTGAATACAAACATGGCTATCAGTGGCACTGGTGAATAAAACTTGTGTGACATTACTGAATACAAACATGGCTATCAGTGGCACTGGTGAATAAAACTTGTGTGACATTACTGAATACAAACATGGCTATCAGCGGTACAGGTAAGTAAAACCTGTGTGACATTACCAAATACAAACATGGCTATCAGTGGCACTGGTAAGTAAAACTTGTGTGACATTACCAAATACAAATATGGCTATCAGTGGCACTGGTAAGTAAAACTTGTGTGACATTACCAAATACAAATATGGCTATCAGTGGCACTGGTAAGTAAAACTTGTGTGACATTACCAAATACAAATATGGCTATCAGCGTAACTGGTAAGTAAAACTTGTGTGACATTACCAAATACAAACAAGGCTATCAGTGGCACTGGTAAGTAAAACTTGTGTGACATTACCAAATACAAATATGGCTATCAGTGGCACTGGTGAATAAAACTTGTGTGACATTACTGAATACAAACATGGCTATCAGTGTAACTGGTAAGTAAAACTTGTGTGACATTACTGAATACAAACATGGCTATCAGCAGTACAGGTAAGTAAAACTGGTGTGACATTACCAAATACAAACATGGCTATCAGTGGCACTGGTAAGTAAAACTTGTGTGACATTACCAAATACAAATATGGCTATCAGTGGCACTGGTAAGTAAAACTTGTGTGACATTACCAAATACAAATATGGCTATCAGTGGCACTGGTAAGTAAAACTTGTGTGACATTACCAAATACAAATATGGCTATCAGCGTAACTGGTAAGTAAAACTTGTGTGACATTACCAAATACAAACATGGCTATCAGTGGCACTGGTAAGTAAAACTTGTGTGACATTACCAAATACAAATATGGCTATCAGCGTAACTGGTAAGTAAAACTTGTGTGACATTACCAAATACAAATATGGCTATCAGTGGCACTGGTAAGTAAAACTTGTGTGACATTACCAAATACAAATATGGCTATCAGCGTAACTGGTAAGTAAAACTTGTGTGACATTACCAAATACAAACATGGCTATCAGTGGCACTGGTAAGTAATACTTGTGTGACATTACCAAATACAAACATGGCTGTCAGTGGCACTGGTAAGTAAAACTTGTGTGACATTACCAAATACAAACAAGGCTATCAGTGGCACTGGTAAGTAAAACTTGTGTGACATTACCAAATACAAATATGGCTATCAGTGGCACTGGTAAGTAATAGTTGTGTGACATTACCAAATACAAACATGGCTATCAGTGGCACTGGTGAATAAAACTTGTGTGACATTACTGAATACAAACATGGCTATCAGTGGCACTGGTAAGTAAAACTTGTGTGACATTACTGAATATAAACATGGCTATCAGCAGTACTGGTAAGTAAAACTTGTGTGACATTACTGAATACAAACATGGCTATCAGTGTAACTGGTGAGTAAAACTTGTGTGACATTACCAAATACAAACATGGCTATCAGTGGCACTGGAAAGTATAACTTGTGTGACATTACTGAATACAAATATGGTTATCAGCATGGACTACTGGTAAGTAAAACTTGTGTGGCATTACCAAATACAAATATGGTTATCAGCATGGACTTCTGGTTAGTAAAACTTGTGTGACATTACCAAATACAAATATGGTTATCAGCATGGAGTACTGGTAAGTAAAACTTGTGTGACATTACCAAATACAAATATGGTTATCAGCATGGACTACTGGTAAGTAAAACTTGTGTGACATTACCAAATACAAATATGGTTATCAGCATGGACTACTGGTAAGTAAAACTTGTGTGACATTACCAAATACAAATATGGTTATCAGCATGGACTACTGGTAAGTAAAACTTGTGTGACATTACCAAATACAAATATGGTTATCAGCATGGACTACTGGTAAGTAAAACTTGTGTGACATTACTGAATACAAATATGGTTATCAGCATGGACTACTGGTTGGTAAAACTTGTGTGACATTACCAAATACAAATATGGTTATCAGCATGGACTTCTGGTTAGTAAAACTTGTGTGACATTACCAAATACAAATATGGCTATCAGCATGGACTTCTGGTAAATAAAACTTGTGTGACATTACCAAATACAAATATGGTTATCAGCATGGACTACTGGTTATTAAAAATATACATGTAATATCATGGACTGAATACGAAAATGTTTCTGACAGAAAGATGGACAGAAACAATAACTCTATCTTCTTTCCAACTCGATACTAATCTTTCATTACGAGATCTAGTACCAGAGTTTGCAGAGTACACAATTACATAACACTTTTTATATTTATAGTGTGAATTGTTAGTGTTTGTCTGTTTTATTGAATACAATGTTTGTTAATACACAGATGAGTTCAAGCCAGTGGTGAAGAGAACAGTATGCTACATTGTGATCGCCACAGTATTTGATGATACAGGTAGAGTAGCCCTGATTCAGGAAGCCAAGGCCAGCTGTCATGGACTGTGGTATCTCCCAGCTGGCAGAGTTGAACCAGGAGAAAACTTAGTTGTATGTTTTATCTCTAGTTGTGTTACCAGTAATATAAATCAATATAACCTAGTGATATGTGCTGATAATTTTATGAATTAATGTGTTTGAAATAAATAAAAAATTGCATTTCAATAATAAAATTTGCCATTTAGACACCAATGAATGTGTCATTCAGCATTTTGCAATATATTATTTTAATTGGTAGACCAGTTTCTAATTCCATCAAACTTGAGCATAGAAATCAAATTATACTTCAAAATGTCAACTTTTCTCAGTAAGGCTCTAATTGTTATAGTAAAGCATGTGGTGATATTGAAATTGATTGTTTCTGCTAGAAAAAGGTAAACAAATATTGTTTATCTGGCTATGTTGGTTATAAAAAGAATTGACTTTTTGAAAGTTTGTGTCTCACCTACATTTCTGACAAAATACTGAAAATAAACTAGCATCTGAATCACTTCACATCGGCTTTAACAAAATCAGCCAACAGTAAACTGACATTGTATGGCAACATTCTCTTTCTGTTAATACACTTCGTACTGGAGGTTTAACAAACCAGCAAAAAGCATATAATTTTATTTATTTTTTATTATTGTACATAAACAAGCCACATTCTTTTGTTTTTTATGCAGTTTTATCTCTCTTTCCATTTGATTTAAGGATTTACTTATGCAATTGTACAAGGTAATTAAATATGTGAATTAATACAATGAAACCCCCAAGTTGTTTCATAAGTGTTTATACACAAAGCAAACTTAAAATGTAAATTACAATTAAACTAACAACAGTCTTGAAAGATATATATTTATATACCACTGGACTGAGTCTTCTCAAACATATACATTTATATACAACTGGACCGAGTCTTCTTAAACATATATATTTATATACCACTGGACATACCACTTGACTGAGTCTTTCAAACATATACATTTATATACAACTGGACCGAGTCTTCTCAGACATATACATTTATATATCACTAGACAGAGTCTTCTCAGACATATACATTTATAAACCACTGGACTGAGTCTTCTCAAACATATACATTTATATACCACAGGACAGAGTCTTCTCATACATATATATTTATATACCAAAGGACTGTGTCTTCTCAAACATATATATTTATATACCACAGGACAGAGTCTTCTCAGACATATACATTTATATACCACAGGACAGAGTCTTCTTTGACATATATTTTTATATACAACTGGACTGTGTCTTCTCAAACATATATATTTATATACCACAGGACAGAGTCTTCTCAGACATATACATTTATATACCACTGGACTGAGTCTTCTCAAACATATACATTTATATACCACTGGACTGAGTCTTCTCAAACATATACATTTATATACCACTGGACTGAGTCTTCTCAAACATATACATTTATATACAACTGGACCGAGTCTTCTTAAACATATATATTTATATACCACTGGACATACCACTTGACTGAGTCTTTCAAACATATACATTTATATACAACTGGACCGAGTCTTCTCAGACATATACATTTATATATCACTAGACAGAGTCTTCTCAGACATATACATTTATAAACCACTGGACTGAGTCTTCTCAAACATATACATTTATATACCACAGGACAGAGTCTTCTCATACATATATATTTATATACCAAAGGACTGTGTCTTCTCAAACATATATATTTATATACCACAGGACAGAGTCTTCTCAGACATATACATTTATATACCACAGGACAGAGTCTTCTTTGACATATATTTTTATATACAACTGGACTGTGTCTTCTCAAACATATATATTTATATACCACAGGACAGAGTCTTCTCAGACATATACATTTATATACCACTGGACTGAGTCTTCTCAAACATATACATTTATATACCACTGGACTGAGTCTTCTCAAACATATACATTTATATACCACTGGACTGAGTCTTCTCAAACATATACATTTATATACCACTGGACTGAGTCTTCTCAAACATATACATTTATATACCGCTGGACCGAGTCTTCTCAAACATATATATTTATATACCACTTGACTGAGTCTTCTCAAACATATACATTTATATACCACTGGGCTGAGTCTTCTCAAACATATACATTTATATACCACTTGACTGAGTCTTCTCAAACATATACATTTATATACCACTTGACTGAGTCTTCTCAGACATATATATTTAGATACCACTGGACTGTGTCTTCTCAAACATATATATTTATATACCACTGGACTGAGTCTTCTCAAACATATACATTTATATACCACAGGACAGAGTCTTCTCAGACATATACATTTATATACCACTGGACTGAGTCTTCTCAAACATATATATTTATATACCACTGGACTGAGTCTTCTCAAACATATACATTTATATACAACTGGACTGAGTCTTCTCAAACATATATTTATATACCACTTGACTGAGTCTTCTCAAACATATATATTTATATACAACTGGACTGAGTCTTCTCAAACATATATATTTATATACAACTGGACTGAGTCTTCTCAAACATATACATTTATATACCACAGGACAGAGTCTTCTCAGACATATACATTTATATACCACTGGACTGAGTCTTCTCACACATATACATTTATATACCACAGGACAGAGTCTTCTCAGACATATACATTTATATACCACTGGCCTGAGTCTTCTCAAACATATATATTTATATACCACTGGACTGAGTCTTCTCAAACATATACATTTATATACCACTGGACTGTGTCTTCTCAAACA
The DNA here is from genome assembly GCA_029582155.1 of Panopea generosa. NCBI lineage: Eukaryota > Metazoa > Mollusca > Bivalvia > Adapedonta > Hiatellidae > Panopea > Panopea generosa. Next base: position 57,126,986 of record CM055898.1, on the reverse strand, counting down.
TATATATTTATATACCACTGGACTGTGTCTTCTCAAACATATACATTTATATGCCACTGGACTGAGTCTTCTCAAACATATACATTTATATACCACTGGACTGAGTCTTCTCAAACATATATATTTATATACCACTGGACTGAGTCTTCTGAAACATATACATTTATATACCACTGGACTGAGTCTTCTCAAACACATTTATTTATATACCACTGGACTGAGTCTTCTCAGACATATACATTTATATACCACTGGACTGAGTCTTCTCAGACATATACATTTATATACCACTGGACTGAGTCTCCTCAAACATATATATTTATATACCACTGGACTGAGTCTTCTCAAACATATACATTTATATACCACTTGACTGAGTCTTCTCAAACATATATATTTATATACCACTTGACTGAGTCTTCCCAAACATATATATTTATATACCACTTGACTGAGTCTTCTCAAACATATATATTTATATACCACTGGACTGAGTCTTCCCAAACATATATATTTATAAACCACTTGACTGAGTCTTCTCAAACATATATATTTATATACCACTGGACTGAGTCTTCTTTGACATATATATTTATATACCACTGGACTGAGTCTTCTCAAACATATATATTTATATACAACTGGACCGAGTCTTCTCAAACATATATATTTATATACCACTGGACTGAGTCTTCTCAAACATATATATTTATATACCGCTGGACCGAGTCTTCTCAAACATATACATTTATATACCACTTGACTGAGTCTTCTCAAACATATACATTTATATACCACTGGACTGAGTACATTTATATATCACTGGACTGAGTCTTCTCAAACATATATATTTATATACCACTGGACTGAGTTTTCTCAAACATATACATTTATATACAACTGGACCGAGTCTTCTCAAACATATATATTTATATACCACTGGACATACCACTTGACTGAGTCTTTCAAACATATACATTTATATACAACTGGACTGAGTCTTCTCAGACATATACATTTATATACCACTGGACTGAGTCTTCTCAAACATATACATTTAGATACCATTGGACTGAGTCTTCTCAAACATATATATTTATATACCACTGGACTGAGTCTTCTCAGACATATACATTTATATACCACTGGACCGAGTCTTCTCAAACATATACATTTATATACCACTGGACTGAGTCTTCTCAAACATATACTTTGATATACTACTTAACAGAGTCTTCTCAAACACATTTATTTATATACCACTGGACTGAGTCTCCTCAAACATATATATTTATATACCACAGGACAGAGTCTTCTCAGACATATACATTTATATACCACTTTACTGAGTCTACCCAAACATATACATTTATATATCACTTGACTGAGTCTTCTCAAACATATACATTTATATACCACTTGACCAAGTCTTCTCAGACATATACATTTATATACCACTGGACTGTGTCTTCTCAAACATATACATTTATATACCACTGGACCGAGTCTTCTCAAACATATACATTTATATACCACTTGACTGAGTCAATCATATACATTTATATACCACTGGACTCTGTCTTCTCAAACATATACATTTATATACCACTGGACTGAGTCTTCTCAAACACATATATTTATATACCTCTTGACTTAGTCTTCTCAAACATATATATTTATATACCACTGGACTGAGTCTTCTCAAACATATACATTTATATACCATTTGACAGAGTCTTCTCAAACATATACATTTATATACCACTTGACTGAGTCTTCTCAAACATATACATTTATATACCACTTGACTGAGTCTTCTCAAACATATACATTTATATACCACTTGACTGAGTCTTCTCAAACATATACATTTATATACAACTGGACCGAGTCATCTCAAACATATATATTTATATACCACTTGACTGAGTCTTCTCAAACATATACATTTATATACCACTGGTCCGAGTCTTCTCAAACATATACATTTATATACCACTGGACCAAGTCTTCTCAAACATATTCATTTATATACCACTGAACTGAGTCTTCTCAAACATATACATTTATATACCACTGGACCGAGTCTTTTCAAACATATACATTTATATACCACTGGACCGAGTCTTCTCAAACATATATATTTATATACCACTTGACTGAGTCTTCTCAGACATATACATTTATATACCACTGGACTGAGTCTTCTCAAACATATATATTTATATACCACTGGACTGAGTCTTCTCAAACATATATATATTTATATACCACTTGACTGAGTCTTCTCAAACATATATATTTATATAACACTTGACTGAGTGTTCTCAAACATATATATTTATATACCACTGGACCGAGTATTCTCAAACATATATATTTATATACCACTGGACCGAGTCTTCTCAAACATATATATTTATATACCACTTGACTGCATCTTCTCAAACATATACATTTATATACCACTTGACTGAGTCTTCTCAAACATATATATTTATATACCACTGGACTGAGTATTCTCAAACATATATATTTATATACCACTGGACCGAGTCTTCTCAAACATATATATTTATATACCACTTGACTGAGTCTTCTCAAACATATACATTGATATACCACTGGACTGAGTCTTCTCAAACATATATATTTATATACCACTGGACTGAGTCTACTCAAACATATACATTTATATACCACTTGACCGAGTCTTCTCAAACATATATATTTATATATCACTGGACTGAGTCTTCTCAAACATATACATTTATATACCACTTGACCGAGTCTTCTCAAACATATATATTTATATACCACTTGACTGAGTCTTCTCAAACATATACATTGATATACCACTGGACTGAGTCTTCTCAAACATATATATTTATATACCACTGGACCGAGTCTTCTCAAACATATATATTTATATATCACTGGACTGAGTCTTCTCAAACATATATATTTATATACCACTGGACTGAGTCTTCTCAAACATATACATTTATATACCACTTGACCGAGTCTTCTCAAACATATATATTTATATACCACTGGACTGAGTCTTCTCAAACATATACATTTATATACCACTTGACCGAGTCTTCTCTAACATATATATTTATATACCACTTGACTGAGTCTTCTCAAACATATACATTGATATACCACTGGACTTAGTCTTCTCAAACATATACATTTATATACCACTTGACTGAGTCTTCTCAAACATATATATTTATATACCACTGGACTGAGTCTTCTCAAACATATACATTTATATACCACTTGACCGAGTCTTCTCAAACATATATATTTATATACCACTGGACTGAGTCTTCTCAAACATATACATTTATATACCACTTGACCGAGTCTTCTCAAACATATATATTTATATACCACTTGACTGAGTCTTCTCAAACATATACATTGATACACCACTGGACTGAGTCTTCTCAAACATATATATTTATATACCACTGGACTGCGTCTTCTCAAATATATATATTTATATACCACTTAACAGTCTTCTCAAACATATATATTTATATACCACTTGACTGCGTCTTCTCAAACATATACATTTATATACCACTGGACTGTGTCTTCTCAAACATATATATTTATATACCACTGGACTGAGTCTTCTCAAACATATATATTTATATACCACTGGACCGAGTCTTCTCAAACATATATATTTATATACCACTTGACTGAGTCTTCTCAAACATATACATTGATATACCACTTGACTGAGTCTTCTCAAACATATATATTTATATACCACTGGACTGCGTCTTCTCAAATATATATATTTATATACCACTTAACAGAGTCTTCTCAAACATATATATTTATATACCACTTGACTGCGTCTTCTCAAACATATACATTTATATACCACTGGACTGTGTCTTCTCAAACATATATATTTATATACAACTGGACTGAGTCTTCTCAAACATATATATTTATATACCACTGGACTGTGTCTTCTCAAACATATATATTTATATACCACTGGACTGAGTCTCCTCAAACATATATATTTATATACCACTGGACTGTGTCTTCTCAAACATATATATTTATATACCACTTGACAGAGTCTTCTCAAACATATATATTTATATACAACTGGACTGTGTCTTCTCAAACATATACATTTAGATACCACTTGACTGTGTCTTCTCAAACATATATATTTATATACCACTGGACTGTGTCTTCTCAAAGATATACATTTATATACCACTTGACTGTGTCTTCTCAAACATATACATTTATATACCACTGGACTGAGTCTTCTCAAACATATATATTTATATACCGCTGGACTGTGTCTTCTATAACATATATATTTATATACCACTGGACTGAGTCTTCTGAAACATATACATTTATATACTACTGGACTGTGTCTTCACAAACATATACATTTATATACCACTTGACTGTGTCTTCTCAAACATATATATTTATATACCACTGGACTGTGTCTTCTCAAACATATACATTTAGATACCAGTTGACTGTGTCTTCTCAAACATATATATTTATATACCACTGGACTGAGTCTTCTCAAACACATATATTTATATACCACTGGACTGAGTCTTCTCAAACATATACATTTATATACCACTGGACTAAGTCTTCTCAAACATATATATTTATATACCACTGGACTGAGTCTTCTCAAACATATACATTTATATACCACTGGACTGAGTCTTCTCAAACATATACATTTATATACCACTGGACCGAGTCTTTTCAAACATATACATTTATATACCACTGGACCGAGTCTTCTCAAACATATATATTTATATACCACTTGACTTAGTCTTCTCAAACATATATATTTATATACCACTGGACTGAGTCTTCTCAAACATATACATTTATATACAGACCCTAAACCGCTCAAGTACCCCATAATTGCACTCCGTTTGCGCTCAGTTTGCACTCCGTTCGCGCTTAGTTCGCGCTCCGTTCGCGCTCCGTTTGCGTGCACTCGATTAAACGCGGTTAATTTAATGCACTCACAAACGCAAGTATTCGCTCACGAGCGCTGTATAGCTAAGTGCTGTATTTAATACTCCTCTTAGCGTTCGCTTCGTTCAGCGTTCACTCAACGTTCAGTTCGCTCAGTTCGGTTTCCGGCCCATAGCCAATCGCAACATCTCAACTCTTTAAACTGATTCTATATTGACTTTTTAATTTAATCTGTTCCAATGGAGCAATTAAATGTATCCATGGGATTTTAGTCAAGGTAAATTAATTCATAATCCGATTGTTTGTCTACAGATTATGTCACCCGCTGGGCGATAGGTTGAACAAGTATCGATAGTAGGCATGTTAAACGGAAGTGTCTATGTTTTGATATGTGATCAGTGGTCTTGGTGATCAAAGAATATCGCACGTTATACCGGCTTCTGTTATCCAGACACCGACGTTTGTTTGCGTCAGTATCTTCTTTGATATACTGTAAGCTGTTTGTTACAGGAAATCAATAAAGTTTGTCCACAAAATTTACATAAACATCATCAACATAAACTAAATAAATTGTTATTTATAATTAAATTTTATTAATAATTCCATACTGTTGATACCTCATTGGCCTTATGATAATCCATAAATCTGCTCAGTGTAAGCAGTGACTTAACAACATGTGGATATATCACTGGTTTTGTTAATGTTCAAACTAAAATAAGCTTTATAATCAATAATATGCACTGCATGGGTGATGAAAAATTTATTATAATCTGTGCGATGCAATTCGACATTATAATCAATGATTTTTGAAAAAATAATAATCTTGTAGTGTTTTTTCTCGATTTGGGTCCAAATGTGGCTTCACTAAACTTAAAAAAAAGATATTCTGATATTTTAAGTTTTTTATAATTATTTTCGTTATCATTATGTATATTAATATACTTGCAATAAACTTTTTTCAGTGGGTTTCTCAAATTATTCTTTTACTGATAGTATGCTTTATGTTAATATATTATTTAAAATGACAAACTATATTTAACTTGTTTGAAACTACACCCACTGTGCTATACCACTAATTATATGACACGCAGCAACACACCCGTGGTGTTAATTACGTTATGTCACATGCCAGTGAGAGCTGTGTCAATTAGGTTATATGCTAAAGCGATGACTTATCGGTCTATTGACCACGGAAGATATGTATGATTTCATTTTGATTGTAATTCGTGCCAGATGGATGAGTTTTAATTGAGCCAACATTATGTGATTGAAAAGAAAAAAATAAGAAAGAAAAAATGCCAGCAAATTAACAACAAATAAAAAAATTATTTAAGATATTGGTTATTCGAAGTTTCAGAACGCTTTAGTATGTAAATATCATGATGTTAATATCATTAAATTAACGAACCGAAAATCCCACGTCAGCTCTGAGTGAATGGTAGAAAGTGTGACATACACGTATAAAGGGATGTGTATTCAGGGCTGTCATTTTACCACAGCTGCCATAGCGATTTCGTATAAAAACAGATCAGAATTGTTAATTTACAAAATAAAACAATCTTACAATTTTAAAACTAATAAAAATTAAAGACATGTGTTTAAATAATTCCTTGTAAAAATGTAGTATTTTATTTGTATTATTTTTTACTTTCATTATTTGTTTTATTTTTTTTTGAAATATTATTATCATTGGAGCTATTATTATAATATACATATTGACTTATTGATTTGTTTACAGCTTTTAATTGGATACGTGCGTATGTGCATCTGGTCAGTCGTTCACAATTAATATAACAATTAAATTACTATAATGAAGGCAGAGTTGCATGGCAATCATCAAAACAGATACGCATGATGAAAACCACATGTGTGTCAATAAATAGTTAATTGGTGATTTATCGGTCCATTGATCACAACGAACCCTGCCGGTGTGTAATTTTCATTTTGATTATAATTTGTGCAAGATGAATGAATCTTTATTTAACCCGCGGCATGTGATTGGATAAGAAATATATAGTCAAAATCAATACTTAAATATGCAGATTTTTTATAATTTTATTATTATCATCATTATTATTAATATCTATTGTATATTTTATTATTATTTATTACTATTATTACTAATATTATTGTTATTATTGCTATATTACTTTATTATTATAATATTATATTATCATATTATTATTATCTGAGTATTTTTTCTTCTTTATTATTATTATTATTATTATTATTATTGTTGTCATTTCTTACTTGTTGCCCCTTTCACAACTTTTATAGTGGCTTAATTGTTACGTGCTTACGTGCACGTGATCAGGCGTATCGATTTTGTAGGAAAGCGGGAAAACAATATATTTACTATTTTATAGGCAGTGAATACATGTTCTTTTTTGTTTATTTAAACCTTCCTCATGATCAAAAGCTATTCTTTAGTCAATATAAAATCACAACCTCAAAAAGGTCACCTAGAAATTTACGTTTGCTAGTTTTTATTTCCTATGTCTAATGTGTTATTTCGGTCTGTCTTGTTAATTTGGCATACATACATTTATTTTACATTAATTTAATTTAGCTTGATTGTCAAGTAAGCTCGGAGCTTATGCATATCTTTCTCCAGTGCATTCCCTTATTAGATCTGGTACTGAATTGTGTTTCGAGAGGTCGGATAAAGCCTGGGTCAAACTCGCGACCTCTGCCGTCTGAAGCCAGCACCCTATCCGCTGTACTACTGACCCATTTTATATTTTAGAATACAATTAAATTATTATTATTATTTTAATGAGATGTGCACGAGTATAATGTTTCCACTTTAATTGCAATATAACAGTTTACGTAGATTTGTTTACAACTAAGCACAAAAACTCAGTGTAACTATGTTTGGGGAAAATATAAAACTAAAGTCCAAATTAAATTGAAAATTGGTAATTTTTTATTTTGCCGAAATACCCAAACAAATAGAATCATAATCATATAATTTTATGCATATCTATGTTTTGTTTGATTCACGCATGCTTTGATATTTTTGTATTTGGAGCAGTTTACGCTTAAATCGAAATAAAATACATGTTTTGTATGTTCTATAACTAATTTATATCGAAATAACACAGCAAATTAGCCTTGAAACCGTAGATAACCAATGGTGTGTCGTCTTTTGTATAATAGGTGTTTTAAACATTATTGTATTGATCAGCTAAATACTGATATTTATGTTATAATTGATAAATTGTTGACCAAAATAAGTTTTATCATGCGTTTTACAGTAAAACATTTATATTAACTACATGGTTTATATTCATTTGAAAGAAAATTTATTTTTATCTCGATTTTAAGTATCGACTTCACGATCAAATAATAAAAAAAGAGTATATCCGAATGAACGAGTGCACTCAGTAGCGCACGAAAAGTTCTGTTATCAGTTTTCTTACTGTGTCTAGCGTATACAGCGCTTCTGAGTGCACTCAGCGTATCTGAGTGCATTGAGTGTGTCTGAGTGCACTCGATCTATTTCATGCGTTCAGGAGTGCGTTTATTATTCAAAATCCAGCGTTTGCTTACGGTCCATGTCCGCTCCGTCTGCGCTCAATCTGCGCTCCGTTCGCGCTCCGTCTGCGCTACGCTCGCGCTCCGCTTACGCTCTGAGTGCACTCCGTTTGCGTGCAATTGGGGTACTTGAGCGGTTTAGGGTCTGTACCACTTGACTGAGTCTTCTCAAACATATACATTTATATACCACTTGACTGAGTCTTCTCAAACATATACATTTATATACCACTTGACTGAGTCTTCTCAAACATATACATTTATATACCACTTGACTGAGTCTTCTCAAACATATACATTTATATACCACTTGACTGAGTCTTCTCAAACATAAACATTTATATACCACTGGACTGAGTCTTCTCAAACATATATATTTATATACCACTTGACTGAGTCTTCTCAAACATATACATTTATATACCACTGGACTGAGTCTTCTCAAACATATACATTGATATACCACTGGACCAAGTCTTCTCAAACATATTCATTTATATACCACTGGACTGAGTCTTCTCAAACATATACATTTATATACCACTGGACCGAGTCTTCTCAAACATATACATTTATATACCACTGGACCGAGTGTTCTCAAACAAATACATTTATATACCACTGGACTGAGTCTTTTCAAACATATACATTTATATACCACTTGACTGAGTCTTCTCAAACATATACATTTATATACCACTGGACTGAGTCTTCTCAGACATATATATTTATATACCACTTGACTGAGTCTTCTCAAACATATATATTTATATACCACTGGACTGAGTCTTCTCAAACATATATATTTATATACCACTGGACTGAGTCTTCTCAAACATATACATTTATATACCACTGGACCGAGTCTTCTCAAACATATATATTTATATACCACTTGACTGAGTTTTCTCAAACATATATATTTATATACCACTGGACTGTGTCTTCTTTGACATATATATTTATATACCACTGGACCGAGTCTTCTCAAACATATATATTTATATACCACTGGACTGAGTCTTCTCAAACATATATATTTATATACCACTTGACTAAGTCTTCTCAAACATATACATTTATATACCACTTGACTAAGTCTTCTCAAACATATATATTTATATACAACTGGACTGAGTCTTCTCAAACATATATATTTATATACCACTTGACTGTGTCTTCTCAAACAAATACATTTATATACCACTGGACTAAGTCTTCTCAAACATATACATTTATATACCACTGGACTGTGTCTTCTCAAACATATATATTTATATACCACTGGACTGAGTCTTCTCAAACATATATATTTATATACCACTTGACTAAGTCTTCTCAAACATATACATTTATATACCACTGGACTGAGTCTTCTCAAACATATATATTTATATACCACTTGACTGCGTCTTCTCAAACGTATACATTTATATACCACTGGACTGTGTCTTCTCAAACATATATATTTATATACAACTGGACTGAGTCTTCTCAAACATATATATTTATATACCACTTGACTGAGTCTTCTCAAACATATACATTTATATACCACTGGACCGAGTCTTCTCAAACATATACATTTATATTCCACTGGACTGAGTCTTCTCAGACATATACATTGATATACCACTTGACTGAGTCTTCTCAAACATATATATTTATATACCACTGGACTGTGTCTTCTCAAACATATATATTTATATACCACTTGACTGAGTCTCCTCAAACATATATATTTATATACCACTTGACTGAGTCTTGTCAAACATATAAATTTATATACAACTGGACGGAGTCTTCTCAAACATATATATTTATATACAACTTGACCTAGTCTTCTGAAACATATATATTTATATACCACTAGACCGAGTCTTCTCAAACATATATATTTATATACCACTGGACTGTGTCTTCTCAAACACATACATTTATATACCACTTGACTGAGTCTTCTCAAACATATATATTTATATACCGCTTGACTGAGTCTTCTCAAACATATACATTTATATACAACTGGACTGTGTCTTCTCAAACATATACATTTATATAACACTTGACAGAGTCTTCTCAAACATATATATTTAGATACCACTTGACTGAGTCTTCTCAAACATATACATTTATATTCCACTGGACTGAGTCTTCTCAGACATATACATTGATATACCACTTGACTGAGTCTTCTCAAACATATATATTTATATACCACTTGACTGAGTCTTCTCAAACTTATACATTTATATACCACTGGACTGAGTCTTCTCAAACATATACATTTATATACCACTGGACTGAGTCTTCTCAAACATATATATTTATATACCACTTGACCGAGTCTTCTCAAACATATACATTTATATACCACTGGACTGAGTCTTCTCAAACATATATATTTATATACCACTTGACTGAGTCTTCTCAAACATATACATTTATATACCACTGGACCGACTCTTCTCAAACATATATATTTATATACCACTTGACTGAGTCTTCTCAAACATATATATTTATATACCACTTGACTGAGTCTTCTCAAACATATATATTTATATACCACTTGACTGAGTCTTCTCAAACATATATATTTATATACCACTTGACTGAGTCTTCTCAAACATATATATTTATATACCACTGGACTGAGTCTTCTCAAACATATACATTTATATACCACTGGACTGATTCTTCTCAAACATATATATTTATATACCACTTGACTGAGTCTTCTCAAACATATACATTTATATACCACTGGACTGTGTCTTCTTTGACATATATATTTATATACCACTGGACCGAGTCTTCTCAAACATATATATTTATATACCACTGGACTGAGTCTTCTCAAACATATATATTTATATACCACTTGACTGAGTCTTCTCAAACATATATATTTATATACCACTGGACTGAGTCTTCTCAAACATATATATTTATATACCACTGGACTGAGTCTTCTCAAACATATATATTTATATACCACTTGACTGAGTCTTCTCAAACATATACATTTATATACAACTGGACCGAGTCTTCTCAAACATATATATTTATATACCACTGGACCGAGTCTTCTCAGACATATATATTTATATACCACTGGACTGAGTCTTCTCAAACATATACATTTATATACCACTGGACTGAGTCTTCTCAAACATATACATTTATATACAACTGGACCGAGTCTTCTCAGACATATATATTTATATACCACTGGACTGAGTCTTCTCAGACATATATATTTATATACCACTGGACTGAGTCTTCTCAAACATATACATTTATATACCACTTGACTGAGTCTTCTCAAACATATACATTTATATACCACTGGACTGAGTCTTCTCAAACATATATATTTATATACCACTGGACCGAGTCTTCTCAAACATATATATTTATATACCACTTGACTGAGTCTTCTCAAACATATATATTTATATACCACTTGACAGTCATCTCAAAGATATATATTTATATACCACTGGACTGTATCTTCTCAAACATATACATTTATATACCACTGGACTGTGTCTTCTTTGACATATATATTTATATACCACTGGACCGAGTCTTCTCAAACATATATATTTATATACCACTTGACTGTGTCTTCTCAAACATATATATTTATATATCACTGGACTGAGTCTTCTCAAACATATATATTTATATACCACTGGACTGAGTCTTCTCAAACATATACATTTATATACCACTGGACCGAGTCTTCTCAAACATATATATTTATATACCACTTGACTGAGTCTTCTCAAACATATATATTTATATACCACTGGACTGTGTCTTCTTTGACATATACATTTATATACCACTGGACTGTGTCTTCTCAAACATATACATTTATATACCACTGGACTGTGTCTTCTTTGACATATATATTTATATACCACTTGACTGAGTCTTCTCAAACATATATATTTATATACCACTGGACTGAGTCTTCTGAAACATATACATTTATATACCACTGAACTGAGTCTTTTCAAAAATATTTATTTATATACCACTGGACCGAGTCTTCTCAAACATATATATTTATATACCACTGGACTGAGTCTTCTCAAACATATACATTTATATACCACTTGACAGAGTCTTCTCAAACATATATATTTATATACCACTGGACTGAGTCTTCTCAAACATATACATTTATATACAACTGGACCGAGTCTTCTCAAACATATATATTTATATACCACTTGACTGAGTCTTCTCAAACATATACATTTATATACAACTGGACCGAGTCTTCTCAAACATATATATTTATATACAACTTGACTGAGTCTTCTCAAACATATACATTTATATACAACTGGACTGAGTCTTCTCAAACATATACATTTATATACCACTGGACTGAGTCTTCTCAAACATATACATTTATATACCACTGGACTGTGTCTTCTTAAACATATATATTTTTATACCACTGAACTGAGTCTTCTCAAACATATATATTGATATACAACTGGACCGAGTCTTCTCAGACATATATATTGATATACCACTTGACTGAGTCTTCTCAGACATATATATTTATATACCACTTGACTGAGTCTTCTCAGACATATACATTTATATACCACTGGACTGAGTCTTCTCAGACATATATATTTATATACCACTGGACTGAGTCTTCTCAAACATACACATTTATATACCACTTGACTGAGTCTTCTCAAACATATACATTTATATACAACTGGACCGAGTCTTCTCAGACATATATATTTATATACCACTGGACCGAGTCTTCTTAAACATATATATTTATATACCCTTGACTGAGTCTTCTCAAACATATATATTTATATACCACTTGACTGAGTCTTCTCAGACATATACATTTATATACCACTGGACCGAGTCTTCTTAAACATATATATTTATATACCCTTGACTGAGTCTTCTCAAACATATATATTTATATACCACCTGACTGCATCTTCTCAAACATATATATTTATATACCACTGGACCGAGTCTTCTCAAACATATATATTTATTTACCACTTGACTGTGTCTTCTCAAACATATATATTTATATACCACTGGACTGAATCTTCTCAAACATATATATTTATATACCACTGGACTGAGTCTTCTCAAACATATATATTTATATACCATCTGACTGAGTCATCTCAAAGATATATATTTATATACCACTGGACTGAGTCTTCTCAAACATATACATTTATATACCACTGAACTGAGTCTTTTCAAACATATTTATTTATATACCACTGGACTGAGTTTTTTAAAACATATATATTTATATACCACTGGACTGAGTCTTCTCAAACATATATATTTATATACCACCTGACTGAGTCATCTCAAAGATATATATTTATATACCACTGGACTGAGTCTTCTCAAACATATATATTTATATACCACTTGACTGAGTCTTCTGAAACATATACATTTATATACCACTGAACTGAGTCTTTTCAAACATATTTATTTATATACCACTGGACTGAGTTTTTTAAAACATATATATTTATATACCACCTGACTGCATCTTCTCAAACATATATATTTATATACCACTGGACCGAGTCTTCTCAAACATATATATTTATTTACCACTTGACTGTGTCTTCTCAAACATATATATTTATATACCACTGGACTGAATCTTCTCAAACATATATATTTATATACCACTGAACTGAGTCTTTTCAAACATATATATTTATATACCACTGGACTGAGTCTTCTCAAACATATACATTTATATACCACTGGACCGAGTCTTCTCAAACATATATATTTATATACCACTTGACTGAGTCTTCTCAAACATATATATTTATATACCACTGGACTGTGTCTTCTTTGACATATACATTTATATACCACTGGACTGTGTCTTCTCAAACATATACATTTATATACCACTGGACTGTGTCTTCTTTGACATATATATTTATATACCACTTGACTGAGTCTTCTCAAACATATATATTTATATACCACTGGACTGAGTCTTCTCAAACATATATATTTATATACCACTTGACTGAGTCTTCTCAAACATATACATTTATATACAACTGGACCGAGTCTTCTCAAACATATATATTTATATACCACTGGACTGAGTCTTCTCAGACATATATATTTATATACCACTGGACTGAGTCTTCTCAAACATATACATTTATATACAACTGGACCGAGTCTTCTCAGACATATATATTTATATACCACTGGACTGAGTCTTCTCAAACATATATATTTATATACCACTTGACAGTCATCTCAAAGATATATATTTATATACCACTGGACTGTATCTTCTCAAACATATACATTTATATACCACTGGACTGTGTCTTCTTTGACATATATATTTATATACCACTGGACCGAGTCTTCTCAAACATATATATTTATATACCACTTGACTGTGTCTTCTCAAACATATATATTTATATATCACTGGACTGAGTCTTCTCAAACATATATATTTATATATCACTGGACTGAGTCTTCTCAAACAGATATATTTATATACCACTGGACTGAGTCTTTTCAAACATATTTATTGATATACCACTGGACTGAGTCTTCTAAAACATATATATTTATATATGCTTCTTGGCTTACTATCATATAATGCTTCTTGTTGCATGACGGAGACAGATACAAATTCACTCACTTCTTGGCTAACTATCATATAATGCTTCTTGTTGCATGACTGAGTCGGATACAGATTCACTCACTTCTTGGCTAACTATCATATAATGCTTCTTGTTGTATGACGGAGATGGATACAGATTCACTCACTTCTTCGCTCACTATCATATAATGCTTCTTGTTGCATGACAGAGATGGATACAGATTCACTTACTTCTTGGCTAACTTTCATATAATGCTTCTTGTTGTATGACTGAGTCGGATACAGATTCACTCTCTTCTTGGGTTACTATCATATAATGCTTCTTGTTGTATGATGGAGACAGATATAGATTCATTCACTTCTTGGCTAACTATCATATAATGCTTCTTGTTGGATGACGGAGATGGATACTGATTCACTCACTTCTTGGCTTACTTTCATATAATGCTTCTTGATGTATGACTGAGATTGATACAGATTCACTCAATTCTTGGCTAACTATCATATAATGCTTCTTGTTGTATGACGGAGACAGATACAGATTCACTCACTTCTTGGCTAACTATCATATAATGCTTCTTGTTGTATGATGGAGATGGATACAGATTCACTCACTTCTTGGCTGATTATCATATAATGCTTCGTGCTGCATAATGGAGAAGGTTACAGATTCACTCACTTCTTGGCTAACTTTCATATAATGCTTCTTGATGTATGACTGAGATGGATACAGATTCACTCAATTCATGGCTAACTATCATATAATGCTTCTTGTTGTATGACGGAGATGGATACAGATTCACTCACTTCTTGGCTAACTATCATATAATGCTTCTTGTTGCATGACGGAGATGGATACAGATTCACTCAATTCTTGGCTAACTATCATATAATGCATCTTATTACATGATGGAGACAGATACAGATTCACTCACTTCTTGGCTAACTATCATATAATGCTTCTTGTTGTATGATGGAGATGGATACAGATTCACTCACTTCTTGGCTAACTATCATATAATGCTTCTTGTTGGATGAGGGAGAGGGATACAGATTCACTCAGTTCTTCGCTAACAATCATATAATGATTCTTGTTGCAGGACAGTGTAAAACGTGAAGTTCTGGAAGAATCTGGACTTGAATTTGAGCCTTTGACTGTGACATGCATAGAACTCTATGACAGTCCAAATTGGCAACGTGTGAATTATGTAGGATATGCAACAGGTATATAAAATTGTCAATCTATAAAACTGCTACTTTTTTCAATTATATAGTCCAGTAAGATATTAAAATATAGATTGTAAGTTACCTTTCTTGATGGGCTCTTCATTGATAATAGATTACTTATGAGGGGTGTTAAATATACACATAATAGTTATGTTTTTAGCTCGTTTGAGCCAAAGGCTCATAGTGAATTTTTGTGATCGCCTGGTGTCCGTCGTCCGTCGTTAACTTTTAGCTTCTAACAACTTCTCCTCTGAAACCAGTGGGCAAATTTTGATATCACTTCACAAAAATGTTCCTTTGGTGACCCTCTACCAAGTTTGTTCAAGCCATTTTGATTTGTCAACAAACATGGCCGCCAGGGAGCGGGGCAAGGTTGACTAGTAAAAACTTAAAAAATCTTCTTGTCAGAAACTACTGGCTTGATTTTAAAATAATTTCACAGAAATGTTTCTTGGAGGACCCTTCACTAAGTTTGTTCAAACTGTAGTGATTGGTAAAAAAACAATGCGGCCAGGGGGTGGGGTTAGTTTACTATATTAGCTATAGTAAAAACTTAAAAAATCTTCTTGTCAGAAACTACTTGCTCAATTTTAAAATAATTTCATAGAAATGTTCCTTGGGTGACCCTTTACCAAGTTTGTTCAAGCCATCTTGTTTTGTCGAAAAACATGGCCGCCAGTGGACGGGGCAAGTTTGATTATTAAAAACTTAAAAAATCTTCTTGTCAAAGACTACTGGCTCGATTTTAAAATAATTTCACAGAAATGTTCCTTGGAGGACCCATCGCCAAGTTTGCTCAAACCGTAGTGATTCGTCAAAAAACATGGCTGCCAGGGAGTGGGGTTAGTTTACTATATAAGCTATAGTAAAAACTTAAAAAATCTTCTTGTCAGAAACCACTGGATTGATTTTAAAACAATTTCGCAGAAATGTTCCTTGAGTGATCCTTTACCAAGTTTGTCCAAGCCGATTTGATTTGTTAAAAAACATGACCGCCACACCGCTAGTTTACTATATAGGCAGCTATAGTAAAAACTTCTAAAGCCTTCTTGTCAGAATCTATTGACCTGATTTCGATGTAGTTTCACTGACATTTACCATGGGTGAACCTCTACCAAGTTTGAACTCTTCTACGCATCTGTTACCTCTTCAAAACAAATTAAAATCACCCATCTTGTTTTTTTGAATTTTTAGTTTACATGTATTATATAATCTACTTAAGTTGAGTGACTCAAGGTCAGTCAGGTGAGCGATATAGGGCCATCTTGGCCCTCTTGTTTAAATTTCTTATTTCTAGTCCAATTAATTTAGAATTTAGACGCATTATAGATTAAAACGATAGAAATTGTTTATTGTACTGATATTTATAGAATAAAGTTGATAAATTGCTACCAAAGTAATGTCAGTGCACATATCCCTGCCAAATGTTAAAATAGCTTTGTGTTGTGATAACATTTCTGAAACAATGTCAGTTTTTGTTTACAATCTTTTTTTTACATATAGTCTTTTTCATTATATTCCCAGTGAAACACAATGCACTTCCTATATCTTTGTAGCCATGAATTAATGCATTTCATGGAAGATTCTGTCTAAATACTTGAAATTAGTATTGGACTGCCTTAGAAAACTCTTCCATGTTGTCAAAATGCATTCCAACGAGTCGTCTTTTGAGCGTCAGAATCAGAATAAAGTCATAGTTATGTGGAACTAATTCAACACTGTATGGTTGATGCAGGAGAGTGAAAGCTGCAGTGGTGTAGTGGTAACAAGTAGAACTGTAGAGTGAAAGCTGCAGTGGTGTAATGGTAACAAGTACTACTGTAGAGTGAAAGCTGCAGTCTTGTGGTGGTAACAAGTACAAGTGTAAAGTGAAAGCTGCAGTGGTAAAGTGGTAACAAGAACAACTGTAGAGTGAAAGCTGCAGTGGTGTAGTGGTAACAAGTACTACTGTAGAGTGAAAGCTGCAGTCTTGTAGTGGTAACAAGTATAAGTGTAAAGTGAAAGCTGCAGTGGTATAGTGGTAACAAGAACAACTGTAGAGTGAAAGCTGCAGTCTTGTAGTGGTAACAAGTATAAGTGTAAAGTGAAAGCTGCAGTGGTATAGTGGTAACAAGAACAACTGTAGAGTGAAAGCTGCAGTCTTGTAGTGGTAACAAGTATAAGTGTAAAGTGAAAGCTGCAGTGGTATAGTGGTAACAAGAACAACTGTAGAGTGAAAGCTGCAGTGGTGTAGTGGTGACAAGTACTACTGTAGAGTGAAAGCTGCAGTGGTGTAGTGGTAACAAGTACAGATGTAGAGTGAAAGTTGCAGTGGTGAAGTGGTTGTAAATTCAACTGTAGAGTGAAAGCTGCGGTCATATAGTGGTAACAAGCACAACTGTAGAGTGAAAGTTGCAGTGGTTTAGTGGTAACAAGTACAGATGTAGAGTGAAAGTTGCAGTGGTGTAGTGGTAACAAATACAACTGTGGAGTGAAAACTGCAGTGGTTTAGTGGTAACAAGTACAGATGTAGAGTGAAAGCTGCAGTGGTTTAGTGGTAACAAGTACAGATGTAGAGTGAAAGTTGCAGTGGTGTAGTGGTAACAAATACAACTGTGGAGTGGAAGCTGCAGTGGTTTAGTGGTAACAAGTACAGATGTAGGGAGAGAGCTGCAGTGGTGGAGGATTACAAGAATAACTGTAGAGTGAAAGCTGCAGTGGTGTTGTGGTAACAAGTACAATTATAGAGTGAAAGCTGCAGTGGTATAGTGGTAACAGTTACAAATTTAGAGAGAAATCTGCAGTAGTGCTGTGGTAACAAATACAACTGTCGAGTGAAAGCTGCATTGGTGTAGTGGTAACAAGTACAATTGAGGAGTTAAAGCTGCAGTCATGTAGTGGTAATAAGTACAGCGGTAGAGTTAAAATTGCAATGGCATATAGGTAACAAGTATAACTGTAGAGAGAAAGCTGCAGTCATGTAGTGGTAACAAGTACATGTGGAGAGTGAAAGCTGCAGTGGTGTTTGGTAACAACTACAACTGTAGAGTGAAAGCTGCAGTGGTGTGGTTACAAATACATCTATAAAGTGAAAACTGCAGTGGTGTTGTGGTAACAAGTACAAATTTAGAATGAAAGCTGCAGTGGTGTAGTGGTAATAAATACAAATGTAGAGTGAAAGCTGCATTGGTGTAGTGGTAACAAATACAACTATAGAGTGAAAGCTGCAGTGTTTTCTTTGTAACATGTACAACTGTAGAGCAAAGCTGCAGTGGTGAAGTGATAGCAAGTACAACGTAAAGTGAAAGCTGCAGTGATGTTGTGGTGACAAAAACAACTGTAGAGTGAAAGCTGCAGTGTTGTAGTGATAATGAGTGCATCTGTAGAGTGAAATGTGCAGTGGTGTAGAGTTAACAAGTACAACGTAAAGTGAAAGCTGCAGTGATGTTGTGGTGACAAAAACAACTGTAGAGTGAAAGCTGCAGTGTTGTAGTGATAATGAGTGCATCTGTAGAGTGAAATGTGCAGTGGTGTAGAGTTAACAAGTACAACGTAAAGTGAAAGCTGCAGTGATGTTGTGGTGACAAAAACAACTGTAGAGTGAAAGCTGCAGTGTTGTAGTGATAATGAGTGCATCTGTAGAGTGAAATGTGCAGTGGTGTAGAGTTAACAAGTACAACTGTAGAGTGAAAGCTGCAGTAGTGAAGTTGAAACACATACAGCTGTAGCTTGAAAGCTGCTGTGGTATTGTGGTAATAAGTACAAATATATAGTTAAAGCTGCTTTGGTGTAGTGATAATTAGTATAACTGTAGAGTTAAAGCTGCAATGGTGTAGTGTTAATAAGCACAACTGTAGAATGAAAGCTGCAGTGGTGAAGTGGTAATTAATATAACTGTAGAGTGAATGCTGCCATTGTGTTGTGCTAACAAGTGCAACTGTAGAGTGAAATCTACTGTGGTATCAAGTACAATTTTAGAGTGAAAGCTGCAGTAGTGTAGTGTAGTGAAAGCTGCTCTGGGTACAATTGTAGAATGAAAGCTGCAGTGGTTTAGTGTTTATAAGTACAAATGTAGAATGAAAGCTGCAGTAGTGAAGTTGTAACAAGTACAACTGTAGAGTGAAAGCTGCAGTGGTGTGTAGTAGTAACAAATACAACTGTAGAATGAAAGTTGCAGTGGTGTAGTGATAACAAACACAATGTAGAATGAAAGCTGCAGTGGTGTAGTTGTAATAAGTACCACTATAGATTGAAAGCTGCAGTGGTGTAGTGACAATGAGTACAACTGTAGAGTGAAAGCTGCAGTGGTGTAGTGATAACAAATACAATGTAGAGTTAATGCTGCAGTGGTGTAGTGTTATTTAGTACAACTGTTGAGTGAAAGCTGCAGTGGTGTAGTGACAATGAGTACAACTTGAGTGAAAGCTGCAGTGGTGTAGTGACAATGAGTATGACTGTAGAGTGAAAGCTGCAGTGGTGTAGTGACAATGAGTATGACTGTAGAGTGAAAGCTGCAGTGGTGTAGTGACAATGAGTACAACTTAAGTGAAAGCTGCAGTGGTGTAGTGTTATTAAGTACAACTGTTGAGTGAAAGCTACAGTGGTGTAGTGGTAACAAGTACAACTGTAAAGTGAAAGCTGCAGTGGTGTAGTGATAACGAATACAATGTAGAGTAAACGCTGCAGTGGTGTAGTGTTATTAAGTACAACTGTCAAATGAAAGCTACAGTGGAGTAATGTTTATAAGTACAAATGTAGAATGAAAGCTGCTGTGGTGAAGTGGTAACAAGTACAACTTAAGATTGAAAGCTGCAGTGGTGTAGTGATAATAAGTACAGGATATATATTATATTTTTTCAAGGGCTTTAGTATCGATAAAGGGCCTCAGTATTCCCCAAAATTTAGTTGAACAGTTATTTAATTGATTATAATACTTGCTGGTGGACAGTTGAACAGTTTACTAGTTGATAATAAAATTTGTTACAGGTTGATATTTGAACAGTTAGTTTATCTAATTTATTATAGCATTTACTGCAGGTGGACAGTTGTACAGTAAGTTAATGGATTATAACATTTACTGCAGGTGGACAGTTGTACAGTTAGTTAATGGATTATAACATTTACTGTAGGTGGACAGTTGAACAGTTACTTAATTGGTTATAAAGTTTGCTGCAGATGGACATAAAATTATGAACAGTTAGTTAATTGATTGTAACATTGGCTGTAGGTGGACAGTTGAACAGTTAGTTAATTGATTGTAACATTGGCTGTAGGTGGACAGTTGAACAGTTAGTTAATTGATTGTAACATTTGCTGTAGGTGGACAGTTGAACAGTTAGTTAATTGATTGTAACATTGGCTGTAGGTGGACAGTTGAACAGTTAGTTAATTGATTGTTACATTGGCTGTAGGTGGACAGTTGAACAGTTAGTTAATTGATTGTAACATTGGCTGTAGGTGGACAGTTGAACAGTTAGTTAATTGATTGTAACATTGGCTGTAGGTGGACAGTTGAACAGTTAGTTTATTGATTATATTTAGCACTTACTGCTGGTGGACAGTTGAACAGTTAGTTAATTGATTATAATAGTTGCTGCAGGTGGACAGTAAGTGAAATAATTATAACATTTGCTGCAGGTGGACAGTTGAACAGTTAGTTAATTGATTATGATATTTGCTGCAGGCGGACAGTAAGTGAAATGATTTTAACATTTACTGCAGGTGGACAGTTGAACAGTTAGTTAATTGATTATAATATTTGCTGCAGTTGGACAGTCAGTTAAATGATTATAACATTTGCTGCACAAGGACAGTTGAACAGTTAGTTAATTGATTATAATATTTGCTGCAGTTGGACAGTTAGCTTATTGTTATAGCATTTGCTGCAGGTTGCCAGTTGAACAGTTAGTTAATTGATTATAATATATTGCAGTTTGGACAGTTAGTTAAATGATTATAACATTTGCTGCACACGGGCAGTTGAACAGTTAGTTAATTGATTATAATATTTGTTGCAGTTGGACAGTTAGTTTAATGATTATAACATTTGCTGCACATGGTCAGTTGAACAGTTAGTTTATTGATTATGATATTTGCCTCAGGTGGACAGTAAGTAAAATGAATATAACATTTGCTGCAGGTGGCCAGTTGAACAGTTAGTTAATTGATTATAATATTTGCTGCAGATGGACAGTTAGTGAAATCATTATAACATTTGCTGCAGGTGGACAGTTGAAGACACTGGCTCAGAAGGATGAGGAATCATTACAAGCCAAGTGGTTCACAGTGAATGAGATACTGTCTGGATATGTAACTTTGAGGTGAGAGTTTGAGATCTGTTGAATCATAATGTAACTCATTTAATTGTTTTTCTTAAGTTGTTAATGATTTTTTGATTATTCAATGATCCACGGTGGTGTTGGTGAAACACACATGAACGCCATACTCACAACAATGGGCTTGCCCCCGATAAGTTCTAAAATGTTTAAGTAAAGAGAATGCGATATCGGACCTATAATAGAAAAAACTGCACTGGTGTCCTGTCACAGTGCAGGTCAACAGGAGCGACTGATGACAAAGTCCGCAAAGGAATATACCAGTAGAGGAACAGAACATAATAAGCAACTTGGAAGAGAATGCGATGAGCAGCTGACTCTGGAACAAGCACTCGACATATTGGAAGAAGATGATGGTAAGTTTTACAGTTCACATTAGTGTATATGATAAAAACTTTCTGCTGTTAACCTTGTGTATATGTGACAACCATGTAGTGTATATGAAGGCAAGAGCGATACACATTTTTAGGAAACAATTTTTTTATTATAATGTAATATTTCCCCTTCATACATGTATATACTTTATACATACATGGATGAAGGTCTGAAAAAATGGTACGAAAACATCCCACATAACCATTTTCGGGTGACGTGGCTTAATACATATAACATGATATATTACACATTTTATTTTAAAACAATCTGATCACACGCTGTGTACGTATGTGTGTGCGTATGCGTGTAGTCATATACTTCATATCAGTTTTTATTGAATAATTATATGACAGAAATGCAGAATGACCAGCATCCACAGGTTAGTTTACCAGCACTGAGTGGTGATGCAGATTTTACAACAACAGCAGTGGCAACAACTAAAGAAACAGCAACAACATCAACAATCGGTAAATACATTTTAAACAGTTAATAACTTACTAGTATGAAAGTAATAACTGAATTAATGTGCATATCAACGAATGTTTTGTGATCAAAATATTTAATCAAAGGGACCACATGACATATGATTTTTTTATATTAATTTTTAGTTTAGCAATCCGCGACGTGCTATACTTTCATTTTGATATAGAATTAAACTTGTCATAAGCAGGTTGTTACTTAATACAGGTTAATTTACTCAAAAAGCATTGAAATGGGAATTGGCAACTGTGGTTGTTAAAGACAAGTGGCTGCTTAATAGAGGTGGCCGCTAACACAGGTTTAACTGTAATAATATCTTGTATCAAGTTTTTAATAATATTACATTCAAATTGTGAAATCCAAACAACTTATGAAGCATATTCTTTTTATTCATTTACTTACACATACTGTATTTTTATGTCCCCCAAAAAATTTTTGGGGGTGGCATATAGTAATTGCAGCGTCCAGTCTGTCCGTACGTCTGGAGCGGCATTTGTGGATTGTGTTGCCAGTACAGAATGGCATTGTGGGGTTTTTTGGTACTAATGGTGTGCAAATGTGCACCCCATAAGTGTGAAATGCGTACAGAATGGCATTGTGGGGTTAATTCCATTTTTACACATTTTTCTTTTACTTTTTTTTCACCTTTTTTCATTCTTTTTAGTGTCATTAGGGTTGGATCTCAAGGTTTGTGACATTAGGGTTAGAAAAAAAAAAAGGTTTTGTTTTGTTTTATGAAAAAAAAAGATGTTTTTATAACATATAAAACCGCACCCCACAACATCACTTCCACCAGAACATCCGTCCGTCCGTCCTTCCGGGCAAACAAATGGGTAGTTAAGTGTCTAGGGTTTAGGGTTAGTAATTTTTATGGACAGTTGAAAAGCAATTGAAAAATAATTATGTGGCTGTTTCTAGCCACTTAAAAAACAGCATTTAAGTGGCTTTTTTTCTCTTACGTGGCTAAAATTATCTAAAATTTAGCCACACAAGTAATAAGATTGACGCAAAGAAGTCACTTAAATACCCATTTGTGAGAACGTCTGTCCTTCCGTCCGGTATTTCGTTTCCGGCCTGTAACTTTGTCATGCATAGATGGATTTTGTTGATACATGCAACAAATGATCAACAGAACATGACGACGTGTCGCGAGTAAGACCCACACCCATACCTCAAAGGTCAAGGTCACAATTTAAGTTTGTTTGACAACACTAAGTTTATGTGAGATTTCGTTTCTGGCCTGTAACTTTGTCATGCACAGATGAATTTTAATGATACTTGCTACAAATGATCAACATAACATCATGACATGTTGGGGGGGCATGTGACACTTAACAGTGACATTTCTTGTTAATAGTTAAAACAACAAATATTGTTTTTATAAAATAATTAATTTTTTTCGTTTTAAATTACCTATGTTTTAGCACTTATGGAAGACACTCTGAAAATCGAGTTGCCGAGTAATCACATCATAGACATAACAGTCAGTCAGGATGCTTCATGGACCAGGCGTAGAAGGGGAATGAATAGTATGTTTGGTAAAACTCAATAACTATCATAGCTCATATCAATATATATATATATATATATTAGATATCAAATATCAAAATAGTTAAAGCTTACTTTCATAGTGTTGGAATCTGTTTATTTCTGGTTGGGGGCATGTGATTGGACTTAAAACAAAATGCTGTTTGAACTTCAGTACAAGGAAAAAATCATGTAAGAAATGCTTGCATTACACATGGATAGGAAAACCAATTCCCCATCATGATTGTCGACTAAACTGGCACCATTCTGCAAAAGCTATGGAAGCTGACATTGCCGTGCAGTTACATAAAGAATCAACAGGAAAAGGTATGATGTTCAAGGCTGTTATAGGCGATGAAGACTCTTCGTCTATCAAGCATATTCTAGAAAAGGTCAATAGTGATATAAAAAAGTTTTCTGACATCAGTCACATTAAAACGATCTATTTCACACCGACTGACCGAAGTGCATAAGTAGCACAAATCTTTAAGCGAAAAGGTTCGAGTTAATTTTATAAAACTTTACCTACTGCGTGCTCCAAAACAAGGACAAAACAGAAGAAATCATGCGTTTGTCCTTACAGGCGATAGTTCCCCACATGTATGGGGAACATGACATGTGTGGTACCTGGTGTAGATCAAATAAAGACTCACAATATAAGCATTCAAATTTACCCTTTGGTAGGGATCTTTCGGACGACTCACTTAGACAATCCCTGAATAAATTACTTTCACCATTCATTAGTAGTACTAAAAAGTTGATGACACCAGGAAAAACACAAGTAAAAGAATCGTTGAATGATATGGCATGGAGCAAGGTGCCAAAGATAAGAAATTACAACATGAGTGAAAGCTTAGATTACAGATGTGGGCTGCAGTATGTGTTTGCAAAAATGGACAGCTTATGCCATGCAAAACAACAAATGCGTACAATAAAATACAAGACGAGAAAAGAAAATACCTAAAGGATTACAAATCAGAGCGTAAATTTAAAAGAAGATGAATCAAACTCCAAAAGGACAGAAAACAAAAGGACTTAACCAGAAGTATTAAATTGGGCATGTCGTATCAAACTAGACTGCTGTTATGACAAAGACTCAATAGATATAGTTCAAATTCAGGATCAAATAAAGTTTTCACCACTAAAACCAACAGCAACCATTGTTGACCACATATATATCAATACTGAAACTACCAATTTAGGATTTGATGCCGAAATTACACAGTTGTCAGCATGTTGCAGTCGTACTAGTCATAGCACCTTCAACAAGTACATTCTACCCAAGCGCCAGATAACTTCTGCGGCATGTCATATAACAGGCTTGAGCGTGGTTGTATATAGCCGCATAAAGAAACTATGTCTAAACGGATATGAAGTCCAAGCTGTAGAAATAGAAGAAGCCTTACAAGAATTTATCCTATGGATAAAAAATTTAAATGGACATGGTAGAAAAATAGTTTTAGCTCACAATGGAAATCGATTTGATTTTCCAATATTATTTAAAGCTCTTAAAAATTGTGATTTACTGAGTGAGGAAGAGCAATTATTAACAGGAACGTGTGACACCCTGTCGTTATTTAAAACACGCCTTCCTAGAAAAAATACCTACAAGCTCGAGGTGTTGTACACTGACCTGTTTAATGAGACATTCAAAAGTCATGACGCATCAAACGATGTTTTAGCGTTGGCAAAAATTGTTTAGCATATTGGAGTAAATGAACATGACTTTTTACAACAGTGTAAGACCATTCAAACATGCAGTTGGGTATTCGATGAGAATGATAGAATTAAAAGGATTGTCACAGGTGCTTGAATATAGGCTGTCGATTGCAGGAAAATGTGTTATTTCCACGAGAATGGTAAAAAAAATATGTCAGAGCAGAATAAATTATTCAATGCTAAATCTAGCATACAATAGGGACAATGAAATTGGTATCCAGTCCCTATAAAGTGAAAAACTTGAAGGTACTGTACGTGTGACAAACAGACACGCTATTATAAATGCTATAAACGAATTAGTTGCCACTAGGCAGTAGTGCAATGACAGATATAACTAGTGTGCAAAAATACAAGTACAACATTAAAAATAATTATTATTTAATTATCATAAACCACATGTTTAACGCGCCACATCGGCACGTTGATATTTGACGCATTTATTTGATGTAGGGTGGGGTTAAATAATTAAAAATTAAAAAAAATCTAGTTTGTCAACTGTTCTAAAAATTTCACAATCACTGTACAGCATATTGTTTGAAATCATATAAAAATTATTCCAAAATCTTTCGGTTTGTTTTTTTAAAATTTTGATTTGAAGCATTTTTTTCGAAAAAAATCAAGAAAAAAATTATTTCTGTTTTTTTGCTAATATTTTCAGAATTTGGAGTTTGTCATAATTTTTGCTTATTTAAATTCATATATCCGTTGAATGTGTACGTGGTGATATGTGTTTCGATTTTGTACATTTGGTGAAACTCAAATGAGGTAGAGAAATATGCGATTTTGCTGCTGTAAATCGGGACGTCAAAAAGTCCAAACATAGCCATGTTTACGACATCACAGGTAAGGAAGTGTTATATTTACAGCAGAAAAAAAAGTATATCAAATTGGAAATTACTTCTAGTTTCATGATATACCAAACATTCCACTGATTTCGAAAATAATTTAAAAGGTATATTCCTCTTTAAAGTCGATTTTAAAACAAAACAGATTTTATATTTACTGGTAGAGGAAGGCCTCAGAATGAATTTTGAGTATGAAAAATAAAATAGAACAATTATAACACAAAATAATTAATTTAGAACATTGATAAGACGTAATAATAAGAGGCCCAAAAGAGCCTGAGGACGCTCTACTGACACATAGTGGCTATAGCACCCAACCCTTACTGAACAAAATGTTAGTTATTATAAAAAGGAAATACTTTAAATTCTCATACCATTCATCTGTAAAAATATGGTCCCCTGTAAAGGACCCTTATACACCTCTTTCCCTGGATTTGTCAAAACTTCAGTCACAGTGACATTGATGTGACAATGAAAATTTTTAATTTTCCCAATAATACTCCTATGTTAAAGGGAACGTCACCTTACAGGGTCCCTATATATCCCAGTCCATTTATTTAAGTATTTCTATGTTTAACTCAAAGACCCCTTACAGGCCTCTATATATCCCAGTGCCCCTTGATTTGTACAAACTTAAAACTCTTAATCATAGGGATAATTTGACTAACAGTTGTTGAGACTGGTATCAGTGAAAAGGTGTAGATCTGGAATTGGAGGGTGGAATGGAATCAACGACATGAAAAAATCTTGTATCTAGCCACTGTTGTGTGGCTTCCATGAACCAAGGATCAAGAGGGATCTGACAATCCCAGAGTTGAGAGATTTGATCACATATGTCTTTCAAAGCACAGAAAAGGGAGTTGTTTGTGTACACTGCCCTGTGGTAGAGACTTGGACATAGACTACATTTGACCCCGGAGTGAATGCAGTTCCCCTGGCTGAAGCCGAGGAGACTGACAGTAGATGCTCAGGATTTGCCTGAAGTGTCAGATTCTCTCTTGAGAAAGTCTCAAGAGAGCATCTAGTAGTAGGAAATTTGCTCTCAGAAATTCAAACATTTGGCAAGTAGTTAATTCTGACTTGTCCCAGTTGGGAATGACACCCATATCTAGAACAAGGCATGAAGAAATCTTGACTGTTGTAGAACCAAATCCCTGGAGTTGGCAAGTTGAAGCAAATCGTCCAAGTAAGTATGGAGCCAAATACTGTAAGACACTTTTTATTAGAGAAAACTTTGTTTTCCCTATTATTTTCGCGAGTTTTGCGAATTCAAAGATTTTGCTAAAATTACAATCATGTTTATTGTCTGAATGTTTACAATATCCAAATAAAAAAATGCATTTCTGGCAGTTTCAATTTTCGAACATTTTGCAAATAAATAAAATAGGACAAATCGGAGTAAATTCGCAAAATGAAGTTCGCGCAAATTTAATGTATGGGTATATGGAAATATGCATCCTTAATATTCAAAGAAGTTACCAAGTTGCTCTGTTGGAGTGACACACAAATGCAGTCCAGGGTCTCCATTTTGAAATGTGCGGTGGAGATGAACTTTTTCAGACAAGACAAGTCGGTTATGGTTCTCGTAGCACCACTGTCCATTTTAGAACTACAAAATGGTGCCTGTAGAAACCCCTTTTGGGAAAGGAGGAAAGTATCGGCTACACTGCAGCAAGGGTATAGAAACTTCCTTACATCTGTAAAAAGGGAACCTTAGGCATGGGTATTGATGCTTTACTAGCTGTAGCCTGAGGAGTTTAAGGAGATCCTTAACAGGGGGTCTAGATGGAAACCTGGTCACGGCTAACCTCTGAAATGATGAGTGCTTGACCTTTTCTCTATGAAGTTTAACTACTTCCTGAAATTTTGGACCAGAAAAGTAGAAGAGTTAATGGGCTCAACCCTCAGGCTAAACACATGCTGCGCTCTAAAATATAATTTCATCTAGCAATAGTTAAATATTGTGTCATCCTGTCGGCATTAGCTTTGGTAGAGGATTGTAGGTATCTATGCAGTTCTAGAAGTGCTCCAGGTGATGGGTTGATGTCTTGCAGAATAGACAAAATCCCACAGAAAAAGGTCAGAGTAAGAGCTGGTTTTGACCTCTAAACATGCCATATTAGTCAAAACATTAAGAGAATGAGTGGAAATGGGAATAGAAATGGGGCTGAGAATGCCAGGTTTCAAAATCTCAGTATTTCAGGGATGCATCACTGGGGATTCCAGAGAAAGAGAAGGATTCTGCGGAGTATAAAAAGGTCTATTTATTATCCTAATATTGGAAGTCTGTCCTTAGTACCCCCTTTAGGATAGAAAAGAATGTTCACCAAAATGTCCTCACTACAACAGAATGAGGAGCATTGACATCCACTCTTGTAAATAAAGGTTAAGTAAGTACTGCCAAATTTACAGGGAGTGTCTACTCAAGACAAATTAGTTCTGCTAACAGCTAGAATCTTGTCTAGAATATCATACTCTCCCCTCCGTCTACGTCTAGACCTACTCTATAACTAGTATGGGTAGAGAACCCCGAAAAGTCAGCTAGAAGAATAAGAAGAGAAGTTTACCTCTCCTTTATCTCCGGTCTCTGTAATTGCTCCCCCTCAAGGGAAGTACTTGAGTCTCTGCAGGATCTCCTGTCCTTGAACTGCTGTACTGTGGTGGGATGGTGACCACTGGCTAAGGAGCTACTGGATGCACTCCTCTCTGTTGTTTCTCTCTAGGAAATTGTGTTGGTGTTATTCCGTCGAGAAGCCTTATAGACTGACTTATCAAAATAATCTGAGCCTAGTTTGGACTTTTTGTACAGAAGATTAATTTGTACAGAATAAACTGAAGTAGAAAATAAAATTAGCGAATGAATTTGCCAAATATTGTACAATTCAATATGAAAATAGAATATTGTACAATATAAACATAATAAGAAATTTATAGAACAATATTGCTGATAATTGTATGAAAACAAAGTTTATGAAATTGCAAAAGTGAGCAAATTGAATTGAAAAATAAACCAATTTATTGAACAAGTCAGTCAATAAAGTTTAACACAAATATAAAATAATAATTGTTAACTAAACAAAGCAAAAAATAAAACTTACAGCAGAGAAATGACATGGGAAATAGCAATATATGAGTGATTTCGATTTTACCAACCTAGTGGGTTCAACGAAAACAAAAAGAGGAAGTCTTCCATCGCGCAAGCATTATTTGTAGCAAAGGACAGAAATATATTCCTTATAAATAAGAGGATAGTTCATTTTTTATCTGTTTTCGTGGATTATAGCAAATTGAATATTAGCAAGTGTGATGCTGTTGTTAGATATAAATAGACCAATTGGCATACTGTGGTATCCTTTCCAGTCATCAAAGACTGAAATAGCTTGGTGGGATAGTGAAGTTGTATGATGAGTTTCTGTATTTGTGTGTTCATTGAGAGACTGAAAATCGACAGAGGGCGTGGTTTACCATTTTTTTAGCACACACAACCATCCTGTGGCACCAAGTCACAGGTCCCTAAATGGTGAATAGTTCTAGTCTCACATTCTGGTTGAATGCGGCTTTTACTTCATCCTGCTAGTGAAGTGGAACATGTACAGTTGTGTGGTGAGCGACAGGTTCAGCACTGGGATACACCATTAATCATATGAGTTGGCCAGACATTAATGGTAATGGTTGATATGCAGGTGGTGAACCTGCTACATGTAGATCTGTAGTGGTCAATAAGAAATTACTGCATTTTGTGATTGGATTCAGATAGCGTTAAGGCAGATTTTTAGTGGATGGAGGTGGTAGCTGCTGTATGGGGCAATCACAGATTATCATCAGGTTGCTTATACTTTGAACAGTTTCGCTGTGGAAGTTGTTCTGCAAAGTTGCTGTCATTGCAGTTTGTTGTGCTTCATTTGTCTCACCCAAAGTAGGAAAGCTATCGGAGCTAATGTCAAGAGTGTTACAGGCAGAGGGCTTTATGATCATCAGACGAGATTCTGATAGTAAGGTTAATGAATGGTTGTGACCTTGAGCTCTTCTTGATTTCCTCCTATTGCAATTTTTGGTGTTGGAAATTATACATAAAAGCGTCAAATATGGCAAACTCACAGTTGTTGACACTATGAGGAGTAGCTGTCATGACTTTGGGCTCATTTTAACATCGACACATAACACTTTACTATGTATTTGCACATGCCTGCTTGTCCATGTATGTGTGCGCAAAAACTATGACCACCATGGTGTTTTCATCATGAATGGAAAGTATTTTTATGGCAGCCACCTCTTTATCAGTTTTGTATGTCAAGCTGCCATCAGCAGATTGCATCAAGCCATTGCATAGCTGTTAGTCACAGCATTCCAGCAGCTATACTACTTTGTCACGGCCAGTAGTTTTTGTGGTGTCATCATATTCAGACCATTGTGATGTGCAGTATGACCAATCCTCACTCATTCCTGCTGCCGATATGACAGTCCTTTTCACATTTTTATGAACTTGATCATAACATGATGATGTGCCATGCATAACACCCAAACTATCCCACTTCAAAGGGCCAGGTCACACTTTAACTTTGTTTGTCAACACTTTCAGTCTGTCTTCAGATATCGTGTTCAGTCTGCGACTTTGTCACCTATGAATCAATTTCCAAAACACTTGGCTCAATTCATCAGTATGATATGACAACATGTCATGCATAGCATAAGACTTACACCCATACCTCAAATGTCAAGGTCAAACTTTGAGTTTGTTTGACAACACAGTCAGAGTGAGATTTTGTGTCTGGTCTGTAACTTTGTCATACATGGATGGATTTCAAAACACTTGGCTCAATTGATCAACATGACATGATGATGTGTCGCATGTAAGACTCAGATCCTTACCTCAAAGATCAAGGTCACACTTACAGTTTGTTTGATATTCCATGTCTGGTGACTGGTCTGTAACTTTGTCTTCCATGGAGGGATTTCATATATTATGCATATCTAGTCTTAAATGTCAGTCCATTACTCTTGATATTTATGGATAAATCCCTACCTATTATAAAATATAGCATTATTTTCACAGACCATTTAGGGGACATGTGACACTTACCAGTGACATTTCTTGTACAACTTTGGCAGCGATGATAGGTGCTGGACTCTTGTGTTACACTATGAGCAGTGATAAATGACATTGATTGCTGCATTAAGGCTGTCAGTTACATAAGCCAAGGGTAGGACAGTGTACGACAGGCATTTTCTCTTCAGTAGATGCTAGCCGCCCTGGAGGTAGATCCACGCAGACCATGGTCATAAATAAG
Organism: Panopea generosa; assembly: GCA_029582155.1. NCBI lineage: Eukaryota > Metazoa > Mollusca > Bivalvia > Adapedonta > Hiatellidae > Panopea > Panopea generosa. Next base: position 57,093,982 of record CM055898.1, on the reverse strand, counting down.
ATCAATGTCTATTTGTCCTACAAGTCCTTATGTTAGTTTAATTAATATTTATTTGTTATCAGCATAAAAAATATACATATAATTGAGGAGCAAGCTTTTTCTAGCTTGTACAAAGTCTCTCTTATGTTAAACAATGACCATGCTCATTTGGAATAAAACAGAATAGGTTGTAAATCAGCACAATAGGGTTCAATTACTTACATAAATACATATGCACACAACTTAAAAAAATGTTATAACCCTCTATTTGTAAATATAAAATTATGGGATGTTTTACATTTTGTGTTAAATAATCATTAAAATTGCTGGCTTGTGAAAGAAGTGTCTCACCCACTCACTCACTCACCTACCCAAAACCCCACTCACTCACTCACCCACCTACCCAAAACCCCACTCACTCAGTAGTAATTTGCTAATATTTTCAACATTTTGAGTTTTCGAGTCTGATTCTCAGACAAAAAAGTTAAAATTGCATGCTGCCAAGCATCATCAAGTAATAATTATGATTTCTATTGATAAAGGGTTTGTAAAGTTAAAATTTGAGTGGAATGTTAACTTTACATATGTTATATTACAGACATCAAGACTTTTTCAAATCATTGAAACTAGCAGAAGCATACATAGCAGCCTCGAAAGAAAATCGACACCCTGCATACCAAATAGGTATTGAACCACACAGTGATCTCGTACACAGATCAGTGATTGTGAGAAAGTTAACTGAACGGTAAGAGCATTATCAACATGAAGAGGATTTTCAAAGCATTTTATTTATCACTTCACATTGAGGTTTTTAGTTAAACATTCTAAGAAAAAAGGAGCTATTGTATCCACTTTAACGTCATGGTTTTTGTTTAAACTGTTTTTTTAGCAAGCTCAGTATTTCAATAGTTTCTATAGCCCAAGGTTCCCACAGTTTTGAAAAGTGCTTGATTTTCAACCTCTCAAATGAAAAGTGCTTATTTCGTAAAAACATCCTTGAATAGTGCTTATTTTTAATGCCAGTGGGAAAAGTACTTAAAAAGTGCTTGAAAATGAACGAAAAATCATTGAAAAGTGCTTGAACTTAAAAGAGTTTGAATTTAAACTAGTAATGGAGTATATGAAATGTCAATCTTCGCCATTTATTTTACTCCGTGTTTTATTATATGCAAAAGAAGGGAGACTACTCAATTTGACAAATCTGTTTCCCAGCAGTATTATGCAGTGCAGCATGCTGGGAACCAGTGTGCACTTGTTCTAATTTCAAAAACAGATATGATGTGTTGTCGTCTAAACAAACTTAACACAGTTAATAAATAATTCTCCCATAACCCGCGCAGAAAAATTGACGATAACACCCTTTTGACAACACCAAAATACAGAGAACAGAATCAAATGCAATAACAGCTGCCTGTGTTCTGAACTATTGATGTCATCTGGGGAAACCCAATGTTTTTATAAAAAATAAACTGATAACTGTCTTGGAGAAAGTGTGTATTCAGCCCTGAAGTCGCATGGTAAGAGCGAGAAACACAAGAAAAATGAAATGTCCATGCCGACAATTCGCAAATGAGCATAAGATAAACTTGTGTAGTGCAAAGAAATTGGTAAAGAAATGGGATGCAAAGGTTGATCTGAAACAATAAGGACTGAGGGAGAACTTGGCTGTGTGAAACTAACTGAACTTGTAAAAGAATTTTTTTTTCTTTAAATCGGGGAGAGTGGGAGTATTTTATTTTTTATTTTTAAAATTTGGATGTTTTTCTAATAATTTTCTAATTTTTTTTTTAATTTTTTTTTTTATTAAATTTAATTTTTTTTTAAGGAAAATAAAAAGGGTCTGGGTGAAAAAGGGTCTGGGCGGCATGCAAATTAAGGGGCGACCAGGGTATGATAATCTAGCAATTAATTTATTATGGCCTTTTGTTGCTGTTCATATGTTTACGCTGTCTTTATTGGGAGAGACATCTGGGCTAGTTACACAATATTGTAACTAGCCCCTCGGATAGCTGTGCAGGAACTCCTAAGGTACAGTAAGTATGTATGGAGAGTTCATCTATTTTAGTGCTTGAAATTGAAAATTTGACCTTGAAAAGTGCTTGAAAAGTGCTTGAATTTTTTATCAGTCCTTATCTGTATGAACCCTGTAGCCACATCAATGAAACTTTGCATCAAGGTATCTGAAGGGAATCAGTGAGACAAAGTGGACTGAAGGAAAACAGTGAGAGAAAGAGAATTGAAAGGAAACAATGAGATAAAAGGGACTGAAGGGAGACAGTGAGATAAAGGGGATTTAAGGGAAACAGTGAGGTAAAGATATAATTCCTTGCACACGCTCTCTCTGCAGTGCAGTCTTGTTTATATTAACCAACAGAGTGGAAAACAGTGCAGGAAGTGTTCAGATTGCTTGTAACTGAACTCTTCCTGCACTGTTTTCAAAGGCCTTTTGTGATTGGTGCGGGAAAATGTGTATCTCTGGAGTAAAGGGTTACGGGGTCAGGAGGGGCCCCAAAAATGGTAAAAATTGGGAATTACTAAAATCCTTTTCTTAAGAAACGGTATGTCAGATTTATTCATATTTGGCATAAATTATCCCTTTGACTGTAGGGGTTTGATTGCAAATTAGAATTAAGGGGCTAAAGTTTATAGGGGCCCTGTAAGGGGACTTAGAATTTTACATAGGGATACTGTGGGAAAACAGAAAATTCTCTTTTTTTTTTCATCTATTCTGAAACCACTAGGCCAATTAAACTTAACTTCACGTTGATGTTCCTATTGCATAGGAGACTATAGAGATAGATAGTTTTTTTTTTCGATCTGAAATTCAAGATGGCCGCCATTACTAAAAATAGTCCAAAATATAAAAAAATCTTCTTCTCATGAACGGCCCAACAGATTTTCAAAATGTTTATGCAGTAATGATGACCAACAATAGTTTTGTTAGATTTGTTCAAATGGTGTCCCTAGGGTTTAAAATGACCCCGCCCCAAGGGTTCAATAGGGACACGTGACTTTATAATAATTTTTTTTATACCCCCGACAAACGAAGTTTTGAGGGGGTATACTGGAGTCACCCTGAGGTCGGTCTGTCGGTCGGTCTGTCCGTTGCAATTTTCATTGTCCGGAGCATCACTTGAAAAGTACTGGATGGAATTTCATCAAACGTCATACAATGGTAGAATATAATGAGAGGAAGTGCAGTGTACAAGAAACATAACTCTATTATTGCTAATTACAGAGTTATTGCCCTTTGATATTTTTTCTTGTCCGGAGCATAACTTGAAAAGTACCTGATGGAATTTCATCAAGCTTCATACAATGGTAGAATATAATGAGAGGAAGTGCAGTGTACAAGAAACATAACTCTATTCTTGCTAATAACAGAGTTATTGCCCTTTGATATATTTCCCTTTGATATTTTTTCTTGTCTGGAGCATAACTTGAAAAGTACCAGGATGGAATTTCATCAAGCTTCATACAATGGTAGAATATAATGAGAGGAAGTGCAGTGTACAGGAAACATAACTCTATTCTTGCTAATTACAGAGTTATTGCCCTTTGATATATTTCCCTTGTCCGGAGCATTACTTTTAAAGTACTGGATGGAATTTCATCAAACTTCATACATTGGTAGAATATAATGACAGGAAGTGCAGTGTACAGGAAACATAACTCTATTATTGCTAATTACAGAGTTATTGCCCTTTGATATATTTCCCTTGTCTGGAGCATTACTTTTAAAGTACTGGATGGAATTTCATCAAACTTCATACAATGGTAGAATATAATGAGAGGAAGTGCAGTGTACAAGAAACATAACTCTATTATTGCTAATTACAGAGTTATTGCCCTTTGATATTTTTTCTTGTCTGGAGCATAACTTGAAAAGTACCTGATGGAATTTCATCAAGCTTCATACAATGGTAGAATATAATGAGAGGAAGTGCAGTGTACAAGAAACATAACTCTATTCTTGCTAATTACAGAGTTATTGCCCTTTGATATATTTCCCTTGTCTGGAGCATTACTTTTAAAGTACTGGATGGAATTTCATCAAACTTCATACAATGGTAGAATATAATGACAGGAAGTGCTGTGTACAAGAAACATAACTCTATTCTTGCTAATTACAGAGTTATTGCCCTTTGATATATTTCCCTTGTCTGGTGTAGTACTTTTAAAGTACTTTTAAAGCCATCAGTGATAACAGTTTAATAAAGTTCATGAAAGAACCAAGTTGATGAATACATTGAGTTCGAGCAAAGCAGGTTCGATATTGTATTCCTAGTGCTCTTGTTTGTTTCTTATCCATAAAATTGTTGTCCCTCAACATAACTCGAAAAAGTATAACATTTATTGATTGCCATGAAAGCTTGTACACTGCACAATAATTAAAAAGACCGTTTTTAATTTTAACAAAACCATAAAAAAATTAACAATACAAACAACTTAATCCATAACATTCTCTTTTATTAAGAATTTTTTTTGTCTGGAGCATAACTTTAAAACTATTGGATATAATTTAATAAAACTTCATACAATGGTTAACCATTTTCTGTCATGGCGGCGTTCGGGGGTATTCATCACTACAGTGATAGGTCTAGTTTTTTTTTAAAATGGAAATGATTTTGCCTATATCTTCACAGAAGCATTGTTTGGTGAAAGAGGTTTAGATTTGTAAAAATGACTTGGTTCCACTTTCTTAAGGGGTCAGGAGGAGCCCCAAAAGGGTAAAATTGGGAATTACAAAAATCGTTTTCTTAAGAACCAGGTATGTCAGATTTGTTCATATTTGGCATAAATTATCCCAATGTGTAGGGGTTTGATTACAGATTAAACTAAGGGGCTTAAATTTATAGGGGCCCTGTAAGGGGACTTAGAATTTTACATAGGGATATTGTGGGAAAACAGAAAATTCTGTTTTTATCTCACCTGGGCCAAAGGCTCACAGGTGAGAATTGTGATCGCCTGGTGTCCGTCGTCTGTCATCCGTCGTTAACTTTTAGCTTTTAACAACTTCTCCTGTGAATACACTGAGCCAATTTTGATATAATTTCACAGAAATGTTCATTGGGTGACCCTCTATCAAGTTTGTTAAAGCCATCTTGATTCTTCAAAAAGCATGCTGGCTACTGGCTCGATTTTAAAATAATTTCACAGAAATGTTCCTTTGAGGATCCTTCACCAAGTTTGTTCAAACCATAGTGATTCCTCAAAAACATGGCAGCCAGGGGGTGTGGTTAGTTTAATATATAAGCTATAGTAAAAACATAAAAAAATCTTCTTGTCAGAAACCACCGAATCAATTCAAAAACAATTTTGCAGAAATGTTCCTTGGGTGACCCTTTACCAAGTTTGTTCAAGGCGTTGTAAAAAACATGACCACCACAGTGAGTTGCTAGTTTACTATATAGGCAGCTATAGTAAAAACTTCTAAAGCCTTCTTGTCAGAATCTACTGACCTGATTTCGATGTAATTTCACTGACATTTACCATGGGTGAACCTCTACCAAGTTTTAACTCTTCTTCGCATCTGTTACATTTTCAAAACAAATAAAAATTCTAACTACTTGCCCATCTTGTTTATCTGGAATTTTGAGTGTACATGTATTATTATAATCTACCTAAGTCGGGTGACTCAAGGTCAGTCAGATGAGTGATATAGGGCTATCTTGGCCCTCTTGTTAAATTGTACAATGTATATTAAAATTTTGGTGTAGGGGTAAAATTATCTTGCAAATTCTATAGCCATATTATTGATGATCTTGAACATTAGAATAGCCTTCCTACATCCTGCTTGTTCATGGAGTTTCTGATGGACCAGTAAGATGGTATAAATCTGGCAGCATGTTTTTGAAATTTCAATATTTGTCAGATAGGCTTGAGCCACAATTTCTCCATATTTTGCAGTAATAGTCTAAGTAAGGAAGTATGTAAGAAGTGTAAAATAATTTCTTATATGTATTGATCAATATTATTTTATTCTGCCTGGTGAGTATATTAAGGGAATGAATCTTTAGTGTGTTTTCAACTTGTAGGTCCATGTTAGCATGTTGTCAATAGTTGCTCCTAGAAGTTTCTCAGTTTTTGTAAATTCAATAGTCTCATCTCCTATTCTGATCGCCCTGCGTCCATCTACCATAGTCTGTGAACTTTTTGTTGTGTTTTTTTTTCATTGGCTCTTCACTGAACTGGCCAAATCTGATAATTTAATTCGGAGATATGGCATTTGAAATGCACCATCGCATAAGCCCTTCTGACCTTGGCCAGTAGAGCTAATAACATAAAATGAAGAGGTTTCTCCAACTTGATGCTCTTAACAATGTTAGAATGCAGAGGACTATCAGAAAAATCATTGGCTGAAACCAGATTACAGAAATGGCTGAACAATAATTCTTAACTGAAGAAAGATAAAGACATACGTTTTCAAAGAGTGATACAAGAAAATCAGAAAAAGAACTCAAAGAGGGATTGAGTGGATCCAGTTCCCCTAACTTACACCAATATATGCAGCATTTCCATCTGTACATGTGAAATGCCTATGTGGAAAATCTTCCAGATAACCAGTCTCTTTTGGCAACTGTAGAAGAAATCCCCATACGCCTTGAGATGTTGTTTGATAATAGGCAAAAAGGTGGAACAGATCTGGATTAGGATGAACTAGCCGAGAAAGAGGTTGGCACAACAGATCTTGTCTGAGAGGAAGAACTAATGGAGGAGCTACTAGAAGTGACAGAAGTATTGGAAAACATGGGTGCAGAATGGAACTATCAGAATCAATAGACAGAGATAGAAGTTGTGGTGGAGGCAATGCAAATGCAAACAGACCCTCCAAGGAATTGTCAGTGCATTTACTGACCAGGCTAGTGGATCTGAAACTGGAGATACAAATGTTGGGAGCTGATTGTTTAGCTAAGTGGCAAAGAGATCTTAGTGAGGGGTGTCCCAATGCTGGAATAGCAGGATGAAAAATGGAATTAGGATATGTGAAATACCGTATCTAGCCACTATTGAGTGGCCTCAATGAACCAAGGATCAAGAGGGATCTGACAATCCCAGAGTTGAGAGATTGATCACATCTGTCTTTCAAAGCACAGTAAAGGGGGATGTTTGTGTACACTGCACTGTGGTAGAAACTTGGACATAGACTCCATTTGACCTAGGAGTAAATGCAGTTCCCTTGTTGAAACCGAGGAAACTGACAGTAGATGCTCTGGATTTGCCTGAAGTGTCAGATTCTCTCCAGAGTGGTCCCAAGAGACTATCCTATAGTAGGAAACGTGCTCACAGAAACATAAACATTTAGCAAGGAATTAATTCCAAGTTGGGAATGAAACCCAGATCTAGATTAAGACATCTTCACTGTGGTAGAGCAAAATCCCTGGAGTTAGCAGGTTGGTGCCAATCATCCAGGTATGTATGGAGTTGAATACCAAAACTATGGACGTGAGAACACATGGATTTATTACCCTTTTGAACACGTAAGGCACTAAAATTAGACTAAAGGTAAAAGCTTGGAACCGAAACATTGTACCTTGTCAAAGGTTATGTGGAAATATGCATCTTTTAGATCCAGAGAAGTTACCCAGTCGCTCTGTTGCAGTTCCATACAAATGGAGTCCAGGGTCTCCATTTTGAAGTGTGAAGGTGACTGTAGAAACTCCTCTTGGAAAAGGAGGAAAGTACCAGCTCCACTGCAGCAAGGGTTATAAGACTCCTTACTTTGTAGTCCAGTGGAAATATTATATATATTGTACCCCCCCCCCCCCCCCCCCCCCACTCAACTCATCAATGCCAACTTCAATTTCAAATGATTATACCTTCAGAAGCATGTCTTAATAAAATTATGCTTTAACAGACAAAAATAATATGTTTGCTTTAATTAAATAAATTAAATGGTTAGGAAAGAGTGGCGGGTGAAAATGTTATAGCCATTATATTTTCACCAAGAAACCCCACCCCTATCCCCAATATATTTTTTCAAAAGTGAACACAACCAAAGAGGGTTAATATTGTGAAATTACAAAAAGTGCTATAGCTACTATGAGCCAGTAGAGCATCCTCTTTAGTCTCTCGTTCAAAAGAATTAATTGACCAAGCCATTAAACTTGTTCATAGAGTTTTGGGTATTACATTTCAAAATATTTTTCCATTTGACATGGACCTTTATAATTCAATATTTTAGCTCTATTTGCTTGAAATTGATTAGTATTAAACAGATTTTGTTCTTAGTTGTTATGAGTAGTTCCATTAAAATCATGACTATTGTGTTTTTTCCCCCAGATGACCTTGACCTCTCTGATTGTTTACAGTGGCATAACCAATATTTGTAGGCCTTTCAAATCAATAAAAAACTGGTATAATTGTAATATTTGGTAAATATATTGTGACATGGATCATGTCTGGTGTGGTGCAAAAAACATTGTTTATCATAAAAACAAGTGAGTTTTAACTCACTATTTCACCAAAGTTTGAATAAAACATGACCTGTGAAATAATGTAAATGATTATAAATGCACGAACATGTTTATCATTCGTAAACAAGACATTTCTTTCTTTATAAAAAGAAATATCTTCAGATGCTGGTTTAAACTTCGAATCTTCTTGAATGCTATATTATCTAATCCAAGCAGTCTTAGTAGATAGTTGTACATGTACGATGAATAGTACCAATGAAAAACATACACCATTGCTTCAGACAACCTTTACCTACACACAAAATACATTCTATGCATATATCTATTTCATTACAATTTTACAATTGAATAGAAAATATTTAACTTCTCATTATGAAAAAGAAAGAATTACAGTTGCATTTATGATGAAGCAAACTTAAAAGAATAACAGGGGGCATGGTGAAAATATTATAACCATTATGTTTTCACCAAAAAAAATTCTGTTATTTTATTTTAACTTAATAGTGTGCACAATTTCATACTAAAATACTGTTTGAGTTATAAGTAAAATAATGAACTTAAGCATTTTTGTAAAACCGGGGCTTGGAGAGGTTTAAGTTACTCAAAGTGGCTACATTTATGTTCAATTTAATTTTTCATTAATAACTTGTGCCTTCATTGATGATAATCTCAACTTTTCATAATTTTACAAACAAATATTTTCCAGATCTGCAGAAATTCTTATCTACAAAAAGAATGGATCATGCATACCAAGCTACTGTATGAAGCCATGCGATTCTGGGATCATGCATTTTTTATATTATGTGTTCAGGGTAAGTGACCTCTCCATGTGACAAATAACTAGCATGATAATGTTTACAATATGTTTTACTTTATTATTTAACTCTGTTCTTATTAAATGTCATCTGTGAAAAACTTTGCTGAGCTCTTCTGTAGCCACTTGTCCTCCTGTCATTCACCAATATTTCAACGACTTATATCAAACTAAAACATTTTTGTTAAAGTTACTCATTATGTGCCATGTCCCTAAAAGCAGCAGTCATAATGTTCCATGTGCCTATTAACAGCCAGATAAAAATTAGTCATAAGGTGTTATGTTTCTATTAACAGCCAAATAAAGGTTAATTGTTATGCGACATATGTTACTATTAACATCAAATAAATGTTAATCATAATGTGACATGTTACTATTAACAGCCAGATAAATATTAATCATTATGTAACATGTTACTATTAACAGCCAGATAAAGGTTAATCATAATGTGACATGTTGCTATTTACAGCCAGATAAAGGTTTATCATAATGTGACATGTTACTATTAACAGCCAGATAAAGGTTAATCATTATGTGACATGTTACTATTAACAGCCAGATAAAGGTTAATCATTATGTAACATGTTACTATTAACAGCCAGATAAATATTAATCATTATGTGACATATTACTATTAACAGCCAGATAAAGATTAATCATTATGTAACATGTTACTATTAACAGTCAGATAAAGGTTAATCATGTGACATATTACTATTAACAGCCAGATAAAGGTTAATCATAATGTTACATGTTACTATTAACAGCCAGATAAAGGTTAATCATTATGTGTCATTTTTCTATTAACAGCCAGATAAAGGTTAATCATAATGTGACATGTTACTATTAACAGCCAGATAAAGGTTAATCATAATGTGACATGTTACTATTAACAGCCAGATAAAGGTTCCCCACTCCCAAATTGCAATGTAGTTTGTATGATCTCAGTGAGACACCTGATTTCCTATAATTAATGTTAATTTTTTGTGGTTGGCTCCAATCTTTAACTCACCTGAGTAGAGCTCAAGGAGAGCTATTCTGATTGCCTGTTTTCCGTCGTCCGTCCATCTGTCTGTTAACTTTTTTGTTGTGTACACTCTAGCACCATCATTTTTCATTTGATTCTCACTAAACTTACACACAAGCTATATAATGCTAATATCTAAGACATGTTATTGAACTGGCCAAATCGGATTATTAATGTCAGAATTATGGCCTTTGAAACATTAAAAAATGCACAATTTGACCTTGTGCACTCTAGCACCCACATTTTTCATTTGATCCTCACCAAACTTGCATTGCAGTTATAAAACCATAAGCTCTTGAACAGGCCAAATCTGAATATTTATGTTTAATTAGTGGTTTAAAGTTCGTGCAATTCAAGGGGCTTGTATGTGTAGGGGCCCTGACTTTGAGTTTTGACTTAGGAATACTATGGGAAAACAGTTTATGAATATTTTTAATCAGTTTTAGTTCTGAAGCATTTTCTAGTCATAACAAATATGATTTTGTTCAATATGGAGAATTGATTTTCAATAAGAAACCAGGGTTGGTCACAACCGGCCAGTCATTGTTCATATTTGATTAAATTATCCCTATGAGTTGGGATTTGTAAAAATCATGGGGCTAGTGTTTATAGGGACCCTGTAAGGGGGCTTAATTAAGTTTCCATAGGAAAACTATGGGAAAACGGAAAATTCTAATATTTTCATCCATTTGTGCAAAATTGTTATTCAGTTTGAGATCTGAAGTATCTACTAGTCATAGCAAATATGATTTAGAGGTTTAGTTCAATAAGCAGGATTGGTTTTCTATAAGGTGCCACTGGTAGGGTCATGAAAGGGTTAACATTGAAAATTCTCAACAACCAGTCATATTTGATATAGATTATCCCTAACTGTACAATTAAGAGTTCTAAGTTTGTACAAATCAAAGGGCACTAGGATGTATAGAGGCCCTGTTTTACTATGTTTCGTTCATTTGTGTAAATATGTTGTTGAATTTGAGATCCAAAGCATTTTTGAGTAACAGTTAAGTTAATTTTGTTCAATAAAGAGGATTTGAATGTCCATTAGGGGCTACGGAGTGGGGGCCAATATGATTAAAATTGGGACTTTTCATTAATGTTTTTCTCAACAGCATTTCAGTCAAATATGTTCATAAGTGATATAATTATTGTGTATGGGGTTTGAAGCTTTTGCGAGTCCAGTGGCTAGGGTATATAGGAGCCTTTTAAGCTTCCAACATTCAGTTTTATATACGATCATTATGGAAAAATGAAAATTTTTCATTTTCTGATCCATTTGTTCAAAACTTAATTATAGTTTCATATCTGAAGTATGTCTAGTCTTAGCAAATTGGATTTGGTTCAACAAGGAGGATTGAATTTCCAAAAGGGCCGAAAGAGTTGAAATTGTGAAATTTTAAAAAAAAATCCTCTCAAAAACCTTTCTATCAAACTTGTTCATATATATGATATAAATTATCCTTACATCAGCAAGGGATTGAAAATCAAGGGGTTGGGATATATAGGGACCCTGTAAGGCGACTATTACATAGGAATATTATTGGAAAACTGATATTTTTCATTTTCGCATCCATGACACTGTGTACAAAAAAACTTCGATTTAAAATATAAATCCCTATGAGTGAGTGATTGAAGTTTTGACAAATCAATGCACTGGGATGTATACTGGAAGAGTCCTGTACAGAGACTATATTTTTTTTTACAGATGAATGGTATGGGAATTTAAAGTATTTCCTTTTCATAGTAATTAACAATTTGTTCAGTAACGGTGTGGTGGTGGTATTTATCCATAAGGGATTAAGATGACCCCCAAAGAGGGTTAATATTGTGAAATTACAAAAAGTGCTATAGCTGCTATGAGCCAGTAGAGCATCCTCTTTAGTCTCTCGTTCAAAAGAATTAATTGACCAAGCCATTAAACTTGTTCATAGAGTTTTGGGTATTACATTTCAAAATATTTTTCCATTTGACATGGACCTTTATAATTCAATATTTTAGCTCTATTTGCTTGAAATTGATTAGTATTAAACAGATTTTGTTCTTAGTTGTTATGAGTAGTTCCATTAAAATCATGACTATTGTGTTTTTTCCCCCAGATGACCTTGACCTCTGTGATTGTTTAAAGTGGCATAACCAATATTTGTAGGCCTTTCAAATCAATAAAAAAACTGGTATAACTGTAATATTTGGTAAATATATTGTGACATGGATCATGTCTGGTGTGGTGCAAAAAACATTGTTTATCATAAAAACAAGTGAGTTTTAACTCACTATTTCACCAAAGTTTGAATAAAACATGACCTGTGGAATAATGTAAATGATTATAAATGCACGAACATGTTTATCATTCGTAAACAAGACATTTCTTTCTTTATAAAAAGAAATATCTTCAGATGCTGGTTTAAACTTCGAATCTTCTTGAATGCTATATTATCTAATCCAAGCAGTCTTAGTAGATAGTTGTACATGTACGATGAATAGTACCAATGAAAAACATACACCATTGCTTCAGACAACCTTTACCTACACACAAAATACATTCTATGCATATATCTATTTCATTACAATTTTACAATTGAATAGAAAATATTTATTGATATTGGATTGCAACACAGTTTGATATAATTTGTGCAGCTATTTCCTTACATAAATAGTTCAAGTTGTAAACTGGTAGTGTCATTTTGTAATAAAGAAGAGACATTTGATATGTGAAATTCTCTTGTACTTGTGTTAAACCATATTTTACTTTTAATTTACAGGATGTGTTCAATGTCTCATTTCTTGGACAAACACCTGCACTAGTACTGAAAGGCCTTTTAACAATAGAGCATTGTGGGATACCAGCCAGGGAGCATGATGGGATATGTTTGACAACAGTTTGCATAGTACCAAGTGAACTAACAGATAATGTTGCCAATGTGACCAATCCAAACTATGAATGGCACAAAATTTCTGATCCAGACATTCTTAAAGAATTTAATAGGAGAATTTCCAAAGAGAATTTACTAATACCAATTTTACACTAACTGATGTTTTGTGTGGCATATATATATATATATCATGAGGAACTTTTTGTTTGTGAAATTATGAAATCAAGTCACTGTTGCAGAATCAAGGAACACATCAATTCATATTGTTCATTCCATTAACTGTAATGGTCCTTTATAGTTAATGGTAATGAATATTAAGGGACTCATCCTGGTAAATGAAGAAAAATGCATTTTTGAAGGCCTGGCGACACTTTAGGATAATAGAGAGTTGTATATTGAAAATGTAACTCATTTCATATGCACTTATTAACTATTTCATAATAGTTTTAAACTACTCAAGAGATAGAAGTTTGTGAACTAGTCCGATCACCTGTTGTCCATCGTCCATCCATGAACTTTTTCTTGTTTTCACACTAGCACCTGTTTTTTTTTATTGGATTTTGGGGTGGGGGGGGGGGGGGGGGAATTATAAGGTTAAATTTTGGACATTTTCACAAATTTCCTCTCAATAACTTTTCAGTCAAACTAGTTCATATTTGATATAAATTATCCTTACATCAACAAGGATTAAAGATTCTGCATATCAAGGGGCTTAGATATATTTGGGCCCAGTAATGTGACTTTTATATAGGAATATTATAAGGAAAACTGAATTTTTTTCATTTTGCATCCATGTGTACAAAAAAACTTCTTTTTAAAATTTGAATCATTTCTGCTCATAACAAATCACATAGCAATTAAGTTTTTGTTCAGTATGGGTGTGGTGGGGGTATAATTATTGATAAGTTGTTAAGACAACCCCACAAAGAGGGTAAATATTGTGGAATTTCAAAAAGTGCTAAGGCCACTATGAGTAGAGTGTCCTCAGGCCCTCTTGTATTCATTTTGACATCCATATGTACAAAAAAAAGTTTTTTTTAAAATCTAAAGCATTTCAGCTCTTAACAAATTCCTAAGGGTGGGTGATTGAAGTTCTGACAAATCAAGGGACTGGGTTGTATAAGGGTTCTGTACGGGGACTATATTTGTTTTACAGATGAATGATAAGGGAATTTAAAGTATTTCCTTTTCATAGCAATTAAGTTTTTTTTCAGTATAAGTGTGGTGGGGTATTTATCCATAAGTTGTTAAGAGGACCCCCAAAGATGGTAAATATTGTGAAATTTCAAAAAGTGCTATGGCCACTATGAGTCAGTAGAATGTCCTCAGGTCCTCTTAGGCCTCTTGTTTAAATATGTAAATGGCCATGCATAATGATTGAGGTTAGTGCATTTAAACATCAAAGTTACTATTAAGTACACCAGCCAGAACCTGATTTGGTTTTGGTATCACCCATTTATCTAGTACCATGTGCACATTTTTTTGTATCTTTTGTAAATATGCCATTTCACTCAAATATTGCACTTTACACCATTCAACAAGCATATTACGTACATACCCAAACTTACACCTTCATTCACTATAAGTGCCACCTCTTTTATAAAACCTAACCATTGGATGCTCTCACCAAACTAACACAGTAGTCCTATAATCATAATACAATGTATCTCCAATAAATTCATGAACTGGTGAAATTGGACAATCATTGCTGGAGAAGTGGCCCATGAATTGTAAAAAATGTGTCCTATTTAAGGAGGAATATACCTTTTAATTTATTTTTGAAATCAGTAGTATATTTGATATATAATGAAACTAGAAGTAATTTCCAGTATGAATTAGTGTTCCCATTATCGCTGATAATCGATTGTCGGTCGAAACTGTTCATATCACTGACAATCGATAACGATTTTAACCGTTGGCGACATTTTGTATGCCTTGGGCTTGTCAAATCTGGATACGGGCATGTGCCTTTTTCAAAGTTACTTGTCCATCAAGCTTGTCTTAAAAAATCGGACAAGCTAGTTTTCACAGGTCTGCAAATATCACTATTCGATATGACACAGGTCAAACTGTTGTTATAGAATTAGAAGAAACAATTGACCACGCGGTGTTTATCACACTACATGCGACTTAGGAAAACCCCTCATGCATATTCAGTTATCTATTTTTATTCCTCTAATGTGATTGATGGATAGCTTTGAATATAAATTAATGTATTTTTAATAACCGCTCTGATTGGTCTGATATCTACGACCAAGGTACACGTTTCTTACCACACACCTGAGCAAATGTAGAAAATAAACGATGACATAATTCGCGGGTGTCCCTCAAATCCTCCATTATGAAGAGCATAAAATTATCTCCCTTTGCCAGAAAGGTGACAATTTCTAAAATCTGATAATGTTTTTGCAGATAATTCGCAACCGATCGCGTTATGTATAATGTTAATGTTAGGTTTTGGTAATTTTATAAATATTTCATAGATTTACAATAATTGGAACTGTATGTATATAAATTTTCTTTTGAAAAACGTGAAAGTTGACATTTAAATCGAGTTTACAGTAAAGAAAAATGTGGGTGGGGTATTATAGTAATAAACTTATTACTTTTTGGTTGTGCAGTTTCAGCGTATAATTTTCTTTGGCATGATTTAAATATAGTATTGAAAACAACAATAAAGATTAATTATGTGTTGTTTTTTTAATATTTGGAATATAGTTGACTAGTTGCACTTTCTAGATATTTATATTCTAGATACTTGCAAGCCTGGGAAGTTGGGAACCTTAAACTGTTTCACATTATGTGAACGGTGCATGTAATAGATATTTTTGAATTTTACTTTTGAAAGTTAATTAATCGATAAATAATCGATAATCGATCAGTCTGTCCGTTTGATAATCGATTATGCTTTTTGGGTTCAGTTCCCAACACTAGTATGATTATGTATTTTTTTCTAAGGTTAATATAACATATATTTCTATGTGATGTCGTAAACATGGCCTCTTTCACGTCCCAATTTATAGCGGCAAAATTGCATAATTTTCGACCTCATTTGAGTTATACCTAATGTACAGAATAGAGACCAATATCACCACATACATATTTGACAGATGTATGGATTTACAAATGCAAAAAGTACAATGAACACCACATTCTGAAAATACTAGGGAAAAACGAGAACTATTTTTCTCTCGATTTTTTAAAAAAAAAACAGCTTCAAATAAAAATTACTGAAAAACAAACCAAGAAATTTTTGCATAATTTTTATATGATTTCATACAATATATTGTGAGATTTTTAAAAAAATTGACATTAAAAACTAGATTTTTTATAATATTTAATTATTTAAGATACCTCATGTCAAAAACACGCTTTAAAGCAAACGTCAACATTGGTATAGCGCATTTAATGTTGGGTTTGTAATCATTAAATTCAACTGAATATGCAATACATAACTTTATAAATATGTTGAAAATGATGTTAAACCTCATTCTACAAAAACTAGTATTTTGTGCACACTAGTTATATCTACTATTGCGCTACTGTTTAGTGGCATATTATTTTGAGCCAGTCAACAAATGTTCTGCATAGCATGTGATCAACATCATTGTAATAAAAAAGCAAAATATCATCATCATCAGCAGCAGCATCAGCATCACAGTCATCATCATCATAATTATCATCATTGTTTTCATCACCATCATGGTTATCTTCATTTGCCAAGATGTTTTAACGTCGCTCTAGATCCAATACTACGTCTTTCCTTCAACCAACATTTTAATTTGATCATATTTCTATTCTCTATGAAATATCACCAGTATGATATAAAAATCATTTATCATTAATGTGTAATTAGATGTCGACTTTTTGCACGCCTGTGACTTTTTGTCTTTTTGCAACTTTTTGTTTGCAACGCTTTTTATCCACAGGAAAAAATAGAAATATGTCGACTTTTGTATTGATGTGGATGGAAGTGTTCATTGTCCTAAATTTTTTGCAGACAAAAGGTGCAATGTTGACAAAATTTGACATATGTCCATTTTTGTCTTGCTGCGACAAAGGAGAGATTGTTGCATATATCCCCCCCCTCTCCCCCAACACACACATGCATACATGCTCGCGCCCCACCACACGTATTCGCTCTTTCTATCGACATTTAAATACTCCTATCAAATACTCAAATTTTCTTTTACATAAAATAAGTTTTTTGAGGATGAACACATTTATTAGTTATTTATTATGGAATGTCGTTTTACAAATGCTTTGGATATAAATTTGCTTAATTTAACAATTTCTGATTTATTTTTTGATTTAGGAAGATTAATAAACTTAAACATATTTGGTCTACTGATATAACGATTCTGTTTCAATTCTTAAATTGTGAGAAGATATGCGTAATCGTGTAATACAACTCCGAAACTTTCTGGTGCAAAACATATTTAAATATTGTTCATATTCAAAGTTTGTTTTAAAAGTTTTGTATAATGTTAATTCTCTATTTGATTCTAGATCTGAACTCCATTTTTGAACAAATCTATCCACAAGTCTTTGTTTAAATAACGTTGTAAAGTGTTTGTGATTTAAAGACATAGAATTATTCCACCATTTATGAAACCATTTTCGAGTAAAATAGATTTTACACGATACATCCAATTTTTACAACCTTTCTAGCAATACTCCAACGCAGACATATATACATTTTTTAGGATAATATTTTCAGTCATTAGTATTTTAAACCAATGCTTAATAATTTTGACATACCTATTTATATTCAATGGATAGCGTCCTAATTCCCCATAAACACCTGCATTACAGGTTGAAGATTTAACACCTAAGACTTCTTTACAAAATTTTAAGTGCAGACACTCAATATCTTTTGATTTAGTAAAACCCCATATTTGGCTGGCATAGTTAAGTATAGACGTTAAAAAAGCGTCAAATAACTGCATGGATGTGTTTGGATTCAACTCATACTTTTTTACCTTTGAGGATAAAAGGTTCATGGCCTCGAGCGCTTTGCCGCATATTGCTTGTTAATTCAGTACAAAAGAGCCTGTATAATTAAAAATAATACCTAGGTAATTAAAATCGTTGACGACTTCCAAAATATTACTGTTATAAGACTTTTTTTCATTGATATTTACCCTACCTCTTTTACAGAATACTACTTCAGAGTTATGACCCTTTAATTAGTCAAAAATGCTAAAATTTACCGTTTCCGCTCAATTCTAAATTATTCTTTATCAGAACTGAAGCAAACTTACACATGGTGTGCATCTCTATAAAATGTAGGCCAAGTTCGATAACCAGCCAGTTCTGACCATTATCTTTAGAGTTATGGCCCTTTAGTTAGTCAAAAATGCTAAAATTGCCTATTTCCACTCAATAACTATAGTATTCTTTATCAGAACTTAAGCATACTTACACAAAGTGTGAATCTCTATAAAATCTATGCAATATTTAATAACCAGCCAATTCAGACTATTATCTTTAGAGTTATTGCTCTTTAATTAGTCAAAAATGCTAAAATTTACTGTTCCGCTCAATAACTAGAGTATTCTTTATCTGAACTGAAGCCAACTTACATAAAGTGTGTATCTCTATAAAATCTGAGCCAAGTTCCATAACCAGCCAATTCTGACCATTATCTTCAGAGTTATGGCCCTTTAATTAGTCAAAAGTGCTAAAATTGATTGTTTTACAATATTTCTAACAGTAAAGTAAAATTATCTTTTTCTTTTGTTATTTTGTTGAAGATACTAAAAAAGTTTGGATTGATGCATTGATATATATATTAAAATGAAACTCCATTAACATGCACATTTTTATCTTGAAAATGGTTTGCGGTGCCCTTACTCAGTTGATAGCCATGAGACAAAAAATATTATAAAAAATACAATGATTTATTAGAGAAATGTACAGGTCCATTTAAAATCTTTACAACACAGCTGAATTTCTCATAATGTTTTGTAATATATTTGAAATTGTTGCTATCAGTTGAGCATGTGTGACTTACTTCCTATCAGTGGGCACTGGAAACAATACCACCAATTTAGCCTCAAAGTAAAATGTGAAAATCTTGATGTATTATTTTATGAATATGCATTTTTGTTTCCAAGTATAATCACATTACATCTTTCATAATGTGAATTACGGAAGTAATATTTTAGCCAAACAAACAGTGAATAGCACATAAACAAGAGAAAAACTTTATTTCATGCTTTTTTAACAAAACTATTGCATCAGTGTTTTACAAATAAAAAAACAAAATTTGAATTGTATGCTTTGTTATTTTCTGCTTCAATATACATAAAATTCTGGCATGAAATAGAGTTATAGTTATAGAATAGCTAAAATGTTTTCGGGGAATTTCCACGTCTCTTGTTTCATTAATGGTATAATATAACCTTTGGTCCATTCCTCAGGGAAACAGCATATTATATTGCATTAAATACATCAGTTATATGGCCCGCTAATATATCCCATGTAGACAAAAAGTATTCATTTAAAATAAAATCTAATTTTTGCTTAGGGATCTCATAATTGTCTCTACTTCTGATATGGTTATAGGTTTGTCATCACAAACAGGATTGTTATCGTCAAAATTGTGATTTTCGTTAAACAAATTGCTTCATCACTTTTTGAGATCTTATTTCTTGAAACATGTTGAGAAAGTAATTGTGAAAATTGTCTATTTTGATATTTGAATTGCTTGTTCTGTTTTTCGAGAATAACTTCCAAAAATCGGCTGGTTTCAATTTACACATGTTTTCCATATCTTTCATTTGTTTAAATTTGTATGCACATTGTTTTTTCTTGACAAGACATTTATAATTAGATTTACGGTCAGCCAGTTCTATTCTATTTACGTGTTTTATTTTTCTATTAAAATTGAATAACGCGTCTTTATAAAGTCGTTTAGTAATTTGACAGTCTTCATCAAACCATTTGAGTATGTAGGCACAAATCCATTTTTGATATTTAATTGCTTTTTAAATAATGGGCCCCCAATGTCCTTAATAATACAGGTAAAATCTGAAACAGCTTTGTTTATATTGTTTGGCTCTTGGTTATTTATAATTTTGTTAAAACTTGGTAAAGCGCCAATTATTCTATTATGAAATAACTGTCTGTCATCGTCATTCCATTTAATAGATTCATGATTTATCGAATTATTATTAATATTGGACGTCTTCTCTTTTATAGTAAAAAGTAGTGGTGCATGATCGCTAAATTCTGTAAACTGACCTACTAAAATTATTTATGACAGTGAAATCTCTTTCCTTTAATAAGATGTAATCTATCACACAAGATGCATTTCTGTTAACATAGGTATATGTCCCCACTCCATGATCCACTTCTAATCTACCCTTTGCTATATGTAATGACGTAGATTTACAAAGGTCTAGTAATTTAATGCCTTTGGCGTTACATTGGCTATCTTGTGAGAAGCGTTCTGCATAAATGGAGTATCCGGTATGTAATTACTTGAATCAATTTCATCAAAAGCCCTATTAAACAGAATGTGATCTCTTTTATTGGAAACTCGCGCATTACAATCACCAGCAATAATAATCCGCCCTAAGGATTCATAATGATTAATGTCATTTTGTAATATTTGGAACAGATCTGCATCAACGTTATTAAAAGCAGGCGAGTCCTCACCCAACATATATACTCCACATAAAAATCATTATCAAAAAACAGTTTATCATGTTTTAAGCATACTGTCACAGTGTGTACGTAACCTACTAGGAGAGGAATTTATGTAAACGGTTCGGTTAGCTCAGACGGTAGAGCATTCGCCCTGTAAGCGAAGGGTCCCGGGTTCGAGTCCCGGACTGGCTGCATATTTTCTCGTCCTGTTACATTTGGCGCCCAATGAGGGACTGTGACTGATATATATTCCGAGAAACATATTACATGATTCTCTGGTCTCTATGGAAATTCGGTACGAATTCCAAATTTGTGAGGGAATATGTCACAGTGTGTACGTAACCTACTAGGAGAGGAATTTATGTAAGCGGTTTGGTTAGCTCAGACGGTAGAGCATTCGCCCTGTAAGCGAAGGGTCCCCGGTTCGAGTCCCGGACTGGATGCATATTTTCTCGTCCTGTTACTATACTATTAAATAATTTTTGACAATAAAAACACCATTTTTAACCACATTTTTTATATATATTACCAGACCACTGCTATTTCGTTTTGCTCGTTTATGTCTAAATTTCCTATAAAAGTTGTAACATGAATATTCTGGTATATCTATTTCACTATCTTCGGATGTCCAAGATTCTGACAGAATGATAATGTCATGCTTTAATAAAATATCTGTAAAATCACTGTTTTCTTTTTTACTGTCCGTTAAACCGTTTATATTCCAAACAAGAACACCGAGTTCACCCTCGGTACCATCCTATGCTCTCACTGTTTTTTTTGTTTTTCCAAGCGCAGAGACCATCCTGATTGAGCTGTGGGGCTAGTTTTTGTCATTTGTTAATAACTTGTTCATGTAAGAAGAAACTGGTTTTATCCAATTCAATGTGCAGCTTACGCACCATTTCACAATCCGAGAATGCCTGAAACTTGCACACAATTTTACACATGTAGCGTGGTGAAAGGGCTACATGTACTACAATGCGTCTCATTGTCATTTGTCTCTCACTGCTGATTCCAATCAAAAAGTGTATTGGTCAACCTTCGAAGATCGCAGGAAAGACGGGTTTGATTGAATAATCGTCTATTAGCCCTCGGGGACACAAAATGGCACTAATATTCAAACAAATGAACTAGTTTTATAAAAATACCAGAATTAATATCTTCACATATAATACATTCATAATGCAAAGATTCGTTTGATGCAGAAACGCAAGTTAAATTGAATTTAACATTGGTGTGAGTCTCTTAAAGAGCACAATACGTTCTAAGAAGAATGAATACGCAGTTGAAAGAGTGTTGACCACTTACTCCAAAGGTAGCGGTTTTGATCGTCTTAATTACCATACAGATTACCAGTCCTCATCTGTTCATTCATCATCAAAAAGAGTTGATGAGCCTTAAAGCATAACTAATTATGTGTTTATGAAACTCAATGTATTTTTTTAATTTAACGACTGTTTCAAAAAAACTTAGAATCATTTCCATTATAATTCTTGTAAATATTAAATATAACTTAGATACATTGTTAGCTCTACTGGCCAAAGTCCAGAAATGCTTATGCGATGGCGCGTTGTCTGTCGTCTGTCAATTCCAAAGTGTGATAGCAGCACTTTCTCTGAAACCACTTGGCCAATTAAACTGAAACTTCACATGTATGTTTCTATTGCATAGCAGACTATACAGAACATTTTTTTTTTTTTAAGATTTAAAATTCAATATGGCCGCCATTACTAAGTTATCTAAAACTTGAAAAATCTTCTTCTCATGAATGGCCCAACAGATTTTCAAAATGTTTATGTAACGATAACCAACTATAATTTTATTAGATTTGTTCAAAAAGTTTCCCTAGGGTAAAAAATGACCCTGCCCTGACAGTTCAATTAGTGGACACATGTCATTATAATTTTTTTTATTTTTTTTAAATGGAAATGATTTTGCCTTTATCTTTACAGAAAACATTGTTTGGTGAAGGAGTTCATGTATGTAAAAATGACTGGGTTCCACTGTCTTCAGGGGTCAGGAGGGACCCCAAAAGGGTAAAATTTGAGAATTTCAAAAATCATTTTCTTATATTTAGCATAAGTTATCCCTATGTGTAGGGGTTTGATTGCAGATAAGAATTTAGGGGCTAAAATTTATAGAGTCCCTGTAAGGCGACTATAATTTAACATTGGGATACTATGGAAAAACAGAAAATTCTCTACTTTTTTATCTTTTCTAAAATCACAACTTCACAAGGTTAATTAAACTGATACTTCACATAGATGTTTCTTAGGCAGAGGAGACTATACAGAACCTTTTTTTTCTTCTGAAACTCAAGACGGCTGCCATTACTTAAAATGCTCCAAAAAACTTAGGGGTTTGATTACAGATAAGAACTAAGGGGCTTAAATTTATAGGGTCCCTGTAAGGGGACTTAGAATTTTACATAGGAATACTATGGGAAAACAGAAAATTCTCTTTTTTATTCATCTATTTAGGCAAAATTATTATTCAATTGGGGTTCTGAAGTTACATATAATCATGTAATAATAGGCAATAAGATTTGGCTCAATAAGGAGAATTGACTTTCCATAAGGGGCCAGGACGGGCAAACAGGGTTAAAATAGAAAATTTTCAAAAATTTTCTTCTCAACAACCGGTCAGTCAAATTTGTTCATATTTGATATAGATTATCCCAATGAGTATGAGTTTAAAGTTTGTACAAATCAAGGTCTTGTACTTATAGGGCCCTATATAGGGAACAGTAAGGGGACTTTGAGTTTTATATAGATAACATCGGCAGTGTCAGTTTCGGTCTTCACCTTCAGATGCTGTGTCAAGGGCTTTGTCTTCATCAGTGCCGACATAGTCAGTGGCAGAGTCCAGGGTGGTAACATCGGCAGTGTCAGTAGTTTCGGTCTTCACCTTCAGATGCTGTGTCAAGGGCTTCGTCATCATTAGTGCTGACATCAGTGGCAGAGTCCAGGGTGGTAACATCGGCAGTGTCAGTAGTTTGACCTCCATCTTCAGATGCTGTGTCAAGGGCTTCGTCATCATCAGTGCTGACATCAGTGGCAGAGTCTAGGGTAGTAACATCGGCAGTGTCAGTAGTTTGATCTCCACCTTTTGGTGCTTTGTCAAGGACTTTGTCAACATCGGTGCTGACATCAGTGGTGGAGTCTAGGGTGGTAACATCAGCAGTGTCAGTGGTTTGATCTCCACCTTTAGGTGCTTTGTCAAGGGCTTCAGATGCTGTGTCAAGGGCTTTGTAATCATTGGTGCTGACATCAGTGGTGGAGTCTAGGGTAACAACATCAGCAGTGTCAGTAGTGTGATCTCCACCTTCAGGTACTTTGTCAAGGACTTTGTCATCATTGGTGCTGACATCAGTGGTGGAGCTCAGGGTTGTAACACCGGCAGTGTCAGTACTTTTGATCTCCACTTTCAGATGCTGTGTCAAGGACTTTGTCAACATTGGTGCTGACATCAGTGGCAGAGTCCAGGGTGGTAACATCGGCAGTGTCAGTAGTTTGATCTCCACCTTCAGATGCTGTGTCAAGGGCTTTGTCATCATCGGTGCTGACATCAGTGGCAGAGTCCAGGGTGGCAACATCGGCAGTGTCTGTAATTTGATCTCCACCTTCAGATGCTGTGTCAAGGGCTTTGTCATCATCAATACTGACATCAGTGGCAGAGTCCAGGGTGGTAACACCGGCAGTGTCAGTAGTTTTGATCTCCACCTTCAGATGCTGTGTCAAGGGCTTTGTCATCATCAATACTGACATCAGTGGCAGAGTCAAGGGTGGTAACATCGGCAGTGTCTGTAATTTGATCTCCACCTTCAGATGCTGTGTCAAGGACTTTGTCAACATTGGTGCTGACATCAGTGGCAGAGTCCAGGGTGGTAACATCGACAGTGTCAGTAGTTTTGATCTCCACTTTCAGATGCTGTGTCAAGGACTTTGTCAACATTGGTGCTGACATCAGTGGCAGAGTCCAGGGTGGTAACATCGGCAGTGTCAGTAATTTGATCTCCACCTTCAGATGCTGTGTCAAGGACTTTGTCATCATCGGTGCTGACATCAGTGGCAGAGTCCAGGGTGGTAACATCGGCAGTGTCAGTAATTTGATCTCCACCTTCATATGCTGTGTCAAGGGCTTTGTCAACATTGGTGCTGACATCAGTGGCAGAGTCCAGGGTGGTAACATCGGCAGTGTCAGTAATTTGATCTCCACCTTCAGATGCTGTGTCAAGGACTTTGTCATCATCGGTGCTGACATCAGTGGCAGAGTCCAGGGTGGTAACATCGGCAGTGTCAGTAATTTGATCTCCACCTTCATATGCTGTGTCAAGGACTTTGTCGTCATTGGTGCTGACATCAGTGGTGGAGCTCAGGGTTGTAACACCGGCAGTGTCAGTAGTTTTGATCTCCACCTTCATATGCTGTGTCAAGGGCTTGGTCATCATCAGTGCTGACATCAGTGGCAGAGTCCAGGGTGGTAACATCGGCAGTGTCAGTAATTTGATCTCCACCTTCATATGCTGTGTCAAGGACTTTGTCGTCATTGGTGCTGACGTCAGTGGTGGAGCTCAGGGTTGTAACACCGGCAGTGTCAGTAGTTTTGATCTCCACCTTCAGATGCTGTGTCAAGGGCTTGGTCATCATCGGTGCTGACATCAGTGGCAGTGTCCAGGGTGGTAACATCGACAGTGTCAGTAGTTTTGATCTCCACCTTCAGATGCTGTGTCAAGGGCTTTGTCATCATCAATACTGACATCAGTGGCAGAGTCCAGGGTGGTAACATCGGCAGTGTCAGTAGTTTGATCTCCACCTTCAGATGCTGTGTCAAGGGCTTTGTCATCATCAATACTGACATCAGTGGCAGAGTCCAGGGTGGTAACATCGGCAGTGTCAGTAGTTTGATCTCCACCTTCAGATGCTGTGTCAAGGGCTTGGTCATCATCAATACTGACATCAGTGGCAGAGTCCAGGGTGGTAACATCGGCAGTGTCAGTAATTTGATCTCCACCTTCAGATGCTGTGTCAAGGGCTTGGTCATCATTAGTGCTGACATCAGTGGCAGTGTCCAGGGTGATAACATCGGCAGTGTCAGTAGTTTTGATCTCCACTTTCAGAAGCTGTGTCAAGGGCTTTGTTGTCATCGGTGCTGACATCATTATTATCATAATAACTTTCTCAGTCCCATTAGCTCAGCTGGTAGAGCATAAGATATATAATCTCGAGGTTGCAGGTTAAATTTTTAGGGCTGGCCAACATAAAATACTAACAGTTGTTCAGATGGGACTTTAAACCGAGGGCCTGTGTGTCAGCGCTATACACTGACAATGATAAAGAACCAGAAGAAACGTACGATGGGTTTTTTACCTGTATCCCGCACTTTTCCCTACTAACACTGGAGTTATGTAAGGTAAGCTTATATACAACAGCCTTCTCACACTTTTTAACAATATAATAACTGAGGTTGTTGGACTTTCTTCTTTAAAAAACCTGATTTTGCCAAATGAACTGGTTTTTGATACATACATTTTTGAATTTAACAATTCTTGAAAAATACATAATTGCATTTGGGCAATTTAAACCAAATGTTAGCAACTGATATTGGTTTCAATTTTCTATATTAAATTTTCTTGTTGATGTTTTGGTGAAATTAGGACATTTATTCTTGGTGGCTCTGTCATGAAAAACAATTTCAATGATCTACAAGTACATCTGATAAATCTCAAAGTTAACTTCATATAGACTTGGTCTTAATAGCTGCTTTTTATTTCTCTTTGTTAAACTAACTTTTTTGTTTCTCTTTGTTTAACTAATTAAGAAATAAGATTTGCCAGGATAATATATTTTAAACTTTTAGAGAACATTTAAACCACAGATACCTATAGATATTACATACCTATCCTGTAAATTAGTGTCATTACAGGAGAACACAGTGGGAAGCGAAACATAATCACATGTTTCTGTTTTAAATAGTTGATGACAATGTTGATTGCATGACGAAGGGTCATGCAGCAAGTGCACATTTCAAAAACTGGTAGATTGTGAAGAATGTCTGAGCATCTTTTGCTTGCAGAACTGTGCATGAAGAAACTTGCCTCTAGGTACTGCAACTTGAATAGCAGGACCTTGATTTGTAATCAATATGGCATACATGAATGTTTTGACACTGATAGATATGTAAAAATCAATGTCTCCTTAATGGTCCCAAATATACACTAGTTCCTTTATTGTTTTTAACAAATTTGAAACTCCTATTTATAGGAATAACTTTCAACTGGTAGGTTCTTTGGAGGAATTTTTTTTTTTAAAAATTTAGAAATGTATCCATTCTCGGACTCCCACTGCCAGCCTGTTATATTAAATCCCCTTAAAGGACCAAGCAGGAGCCCAAAAGGGACAAAATTGTGACATTTCAAAATCACTTTCTCAAGAATCAACTATCCCCTTTTGTAAGGTTTTCAAATTTGTTTAAATTAAGACCCATTAAGGGGGACTTTAATTTCTAAATAGGAATGGTTTTTTGGTTATTATTTTAAATATCTTGAGGTCTGGAGCATTAATCCATCATAACAATTGAGACTGCAATCTTTAAAAAGGATTTAATATCCATAAGGGCCAGCAGCTTGGGGTTGAAAATGGACTTTTTCAAAAAGCACTAATGAGTTGATTTTGTTCACATTTTTTTTTATATAATTCCTGTGAATAGGGGTTTCAAATTTGTGTAAATAAGGAAGTTAATGTACATAAGTGCTCAGTGAGGAGACATTTATTTTTATATATAAAAAAACCATGGGGAAACAGTAATTTTTCATATCTATTTAAGTAATTGTTTTAATCATCTCGAGATCTGCAGTATTGTATAGTTATTACAGTTGAGGCCGAGTCCTTCAAAGGTGATTGAATAAACATCAGGCACCAGGGGTCATATTCACCGACATTCTTAACAATATTCTTATACTTAAGCTTGAAAATCCAAATTTCAACCTTAAATATCTAATTTACCATGACAAATGGAATACTTGTGAGAGTTTATTAGACTACATATCAGGTGTACCTACATGCTTGCAAATCTTTGCCTCAAAAACTGGTCACTAAATGTGTTTTTTAAAATTCATTATTGAGTTCAAGACAAAGAATATTCTCAAGAATGGTTGGTGAATACCACCCCAGGAGAGGTTCAAAAAGGGATAAAATTGTAAATTTGGGATCAAGTGAGGAGACATGTTTCATATGGGAATACTATGGAAAAAAAAAAGATAGCTCTCATTTTCTCATTTGTAAGTTCTTTATAGGCTTATTCATTCAAAATTTGAAAATAGTGACGAGTGAAATCAGGTGAGCAACTTAGTAATGGTTTAGATCGAAAAAATAAATCAAAGGACTGAGAGCTGCCATTTGTATGTTTAAATAGTTTGAGTCATCTTTATGCCATCTAGGGCTAAAAGACGATCAGTTAACCTCACTGCACTTTCATGGGATCCTGGAAGGTTAACCAATACCCGAGTACTACCCATCTCAGCAACTAACTGATAATGTTCCCACTTGAATCTGTGGTAAGAGACGAATGACAATGAGATGTAATGTCTTACATTAATCCACGCTGAAACTGTGGCTAAGTGGGGATTTAAACTCCTGAACCTTGTAACTAATATACTTGCCACTGGGGGAAATACTCATATTGGCCAATTATGAAGCAATTCTTGTTAGAAAATCGTAGCTAATTCAAATAAAAATCATAGATTAATTTCAGTGTTTTTCTCAGAAATGCATGAAACAAGAAATGAGAGGGTTGGTACAGGATGGGTATCCAGTGTTGAAAAAGGTTTTGTGTTCATTAATGCATCATCGGATACCCCCGGGTGTCAATTACGATACTCTCCATTCATCATGATGTATAATACTGACACCCAGGGGTATCCGACTATGCATTAATGGTGCATAATTCAAGTATATGTTTCTATTCTATATAAGAATATTGTTGCCATAAAAATCTAGTAAAGGAGTGTTTTTTAATGGACAACCATGTCATGTTCCAAAGTTAATACAATTGAGAAGTTTGATTCTGTAATTTTCTTAAGGTGTGTATGTTTTTCCTAATAAATATAAATTTTACAGTTACATCTTAAAGATCCCTAATAAACGGGTCTGCAGTAACTGATGTGCTGATTTTTTAGGATCTGACTTTTGAAGGCTGGGTTTCTCAAATTTGTCAACATCCAGTGAGCGACTTCCTGGTGTTTTTTCGTATTGTTTCTTCAATTTATGTACAAAAACCGTTTCAAGTGGTGATTTTATTCTATCTTTGTTGAATTAAGATGCTTAGAAAACCTTTTATGATTGCATTGTTTTGTTTACTTTTAAAATGCCCTCAATAATTCACTGCGATTAAAATTAATTCTGACGAAAGAGGCGAGTTCCAGATACATTGTACTTGACAACTGTTACTACGTAGGCTTTTACTACGTCTTTTAAATGAATTGCTCTGAATCTACATGACATATATAGGACCTATTACAGACCTTTTCTGTAATAATGTATAACATTTCTGAATAGAACGTCAAATTCAATATTGGCAGGTTAATTTTTTCAAGCAGAAAGCTGGTAACATTTGCTTCTGGGACTATTTTCATTGTTGCTATGTGATATGCTAATTAGTATGGACACTCCTGCATTTCAGCCTTCACTACGCTCCATTAAATAGCAATCGTGTGCAGACTGAGGCTTCAAATATCAAAAGTAATGACTCAAACACGTTAGAAGGGAATTTTTTTTTTTTCGTACATTAAAAAGTTATTATTATCCGACAGATACATAAATAATCAAGATATACTTTCAGTAAATTCAAACCATGAGGAAGCAGTTTTTGGGTGCATATGAAATGAGCTACACTTTTCCAATACCAACATCCAACAATAATCGAAGAGACGCCAGAAAGTCTGTAGCCTCAAAAAATAAGTGTGTATAGTCTCTACATGAAAAATATCTATGTTAAGTTTGAGTATAACTGGCCTGATGGTTTCAGATGTATAAAATATATTGTTACATAGTTCATTTATCTCTCCTATCTTTATTTCCCCCACCCCTAGTCGTAATTCTTCTCTCTGAACTTGTCATTTCTCTCTTTATTCCTGAACTTGTCACTTCTATGCGTAATCCTGTATTTGTCATTTCTCTCAGTATCCCTGTACTTGTTGCTTTTCTCCATATCCCTGTACTTGTTGTTTCCCTCTGTATCCCTGTACTTGTTGTTTCCCTCTGTATCCCTGTACTTGTACTTGTCACTTATCTCTCTATCCCTGTACTTGTTGTTTCCCTCTGTATCCCTGTTCTTATTATCCCTATTTCCATATCTATCTTTTGGGTGCTTCTCTGACTTCCATCTAAGCGGATGCTTCTCTTTGATTGGACTTGTGGATTTCTTATTTTTGTGTTTTCTATGTTTTAAAGACTGAAAAATTGAATAGCAGTGATAGCAAACATACAGAATATTCATCAAATAGTAAACAACAAAATTCTATATGAAAGCACTGAGATTTTGGTGATCATAGCAAGGGAATCTTACTGAATAACACGGTACAGACGGTAATTTGTTTGAGTACACCAAATGAATGCAAAAGAAATACATTTTAAATGGATTTCAAATGCATTTGGAACATACTAAAAATTGTAAATGAAAACAAATGTATTTCTTAGCGATGATGAATACAAAGGTAAATGGTTAATGTGTTTTGAATGATGTGAATGCATTAATTGATAAAAGCTGTCATATTCGAGTCCTCTCAAATTTTATCACAGCGGTATGTGTATTTCGTTCACTGCAATAAATAAAAGTACAACTCTAATGTTAATTAAAAGTTAAAATTGTATTTAACATTATAATATGGTTACTGTATACAGTTATTATTCTTGCCATTACATAAAGCATGCCGCAAGTAAATGTTTGATATAAACATTGCACTTTAAAAAGACAGTTGGATGTAGTCCTAACAGATAGTTTTGTTTAAATATGCCAATTTATTCAGACATATTTGGCTTACTGATTACTTCAAATACAAAAATAAGACGTGCTGTCTCGATGCTTGTATACGTAGATCAGAGCCTATTATTTGAATACTTAGATAAGAACCTATTATTTGAATACTTAGATAAGAACCTATTATTTGTATACTTAGATCAGAACCTATTATTTCAATACTTAGATAAGAACCTATTATTTGAATGTTTCAAATCAACATCTCATTATGTAAGTTAAGTTTTTTTGACAGGTTTATGACTTCGTATAAATATTCACCTTTTCTTGCGCATCCTCACTTGAACTCTCCCTTTCTTTATGCCTCTTTCTTTTCTTTTTCTTTGTTTCTGCTTCATCTTCATCATACACAAGGTCGTAGTTACTGCTCGTAGTCAACAAAATAACATATGTGTTTATTTTCATATCATGCTGTGTCAAATTTAATGGCCTTTGTTTATTAACACTGTAAGTTCCAGTATTGTATGTAATGAAATGGCCAAGAATTATTAATAAGCTAAAACTAAAATCAAACAAGGACTGGGTATTAAAATTGTTCTCACAAAATATGTACTGGGTATTGCATTTGGTGGCATTAAGAATTGCAATTTAAATCAAAATGCTTTGAGCACTGAAGGCTTGGGACTGCATATGACTTGGTGAAGAAGTAGATTAGGAGCAGAACAAAGACACATTTTTATTGGAAATATAAACAGAATAAAAAAGTGATTGTATTTTATGTGTTTATTGTTATTGACCCCAGTGAGTCAACTTGAACAAACTTGGCAGAGAACAATCAGTCATTGCTACATGTAAAACTTGGCATTATACTTTAAGAATAAGAATTTTTAAGGTTCTCATTAAAAGTGCTTATCAGCTCCTGGATATAAAGATGATTAAATTAGCTCCAACAATAGATAAGAATAGAAATGTGTTCATAGGACATGTTTGTCTGCAGATTTCTAGTAAATTTTACCTACAAGATCGAAGGACAGCACACTCGCCTTGAAAGCGTGTCTTAAATTTTGCTTTTTTAAATTGTATTGCTTTTGGGTCCTGCTTGTCCCTTATGCATATTAGATTACCCTTTAAAAACCTAGTTTTAACTGTTTTGACTAAAAAATACCCCAGATCTCAAAACAAATAGACCAGAATAGACATACTGCACTCACCTTGTGCAGAGGAGACAATGCCAAAGAAGGCAATTTTTGACAATGCTATATCTCAGACATTTAAATTTGGTCAGTCGCAATATTATATTTATATGACTACAGGGCAATTTGGTGACTATCAAATGAAAACTACAGGTGTTAGAGTGCACATAACTCGTAATAATGCAATTTTTGACAATTCAGGTGCCATAACTCCAACAATATTTATCTGAAATAGCCAGCTCTAAAACTTGTCTCAGATACTATGGTTATATAACTACTGTATAAGATTGGTGAAGATCAAATGATAACTGTGAATGCTACAGTGCACAAATTATCAAATAGCATAATTTTTTTATGATTCAAGGGCCATAACTCCAACAAAAATTATCTGATTTAGCCAGTTCAAAAATTTATCTGAGATAGTTTTTTGTTAATATATAAAATTATCTACTGTGTAAGTTTGATTAAGATCAAATGAAAACTGAGAGTGCTAGCACACAAATAAAATATATACAATTTTTTAAGATTCAAGGGCCATAACTCCTGACACTAATTATCTGATTTTGCCAATTAACAAACTTGTCCAAGATAATATGGTTATATAACTACTGTATAAGTTTGGCAAAATTCAAATGAAAACTGGGTGCTAGAATGCACACAATGTCAAATAATGCAATATTTGACAATAAAAGGGCCATAAATCTGACTTTCATTATCCAATTTAGTCAGTTGAAGAACTTGGCTAAGATATTATGATTATATAACTCCTGTGTAAGTTTGGCAGGGATCAAATTAAAATGCAGGCGCTACAGTGCACACAAGATCAAAATTAATAGTGCATTTTTTTATGCTTCAAGTGCCGAATTTAGTTATCTGATTTGACCAGTTCAAGATCTTTCCATATATCATGGTCATATAACTTCTATGTAAGTTTGGTGACGGTCCAATGAAATTTACAGGTACTAGAGTGCACACAACTAAAGTACATGGATGGCCAACAGCCATCAGAATAGCTCACCTTGAGCTTTGCTAATGATTAAGATAGTTCCAAAAAAAGTTGAGAAAAAAGAGAAGTTCCTGATTTCGATAGTATGTTAAAACAAAAAATGTCACTAGTAAGTGTCACATGCCCCCCAATTGGTCTGTGAAAATAACAATATATATTATAAAAGGTATGGATTTAAATGTATCCATGAATATCAAGCGATGGACTGACGGACACACAATTTGATGTTGTTTTTTTTACATTAAAGTGTGACCTTGACTTTTGTGCCACCTTGACATTTGATGTAAAGATCTAGGTTTTTCTGAAGGTAAATGCAGTTGACACATCATCATGACATGCTGACCATTTGTGTCAATTTATTTTAAAATCCCTCCATGTAAAACAAAGTTACAGACCAGACATGAAAAAATTAAACAAACTAAAGATCTTGAAGACTGAAGTAAGGTTCTGGGTCTTACAAACAACACCTCATCATGTCATATTGATTTATTGAGCAAAGTGTTTTAGAAATTGTATGACAAAGTTACAGACCAGACAAATCTCAAACAGACTCAAAGTGTTGTCAAACAAACTAAAAGTATGACCTTGACCTTTGAGGTCTAGGTCTTACGTGTGACATGTAGTCATGTCATCTTGATCAATTGAGCCAAGTTAAATCCCACCATAAAAGACAAAGTTACAGACCAGTCACGAAATATCAAACAAATTGAAAGTGTGACTTTGAAATTTGAAGAAAGGTTCTGGGTCTTACACACGACACTTCATGTCATGATGATCCATTGAGCCAAGTGTTTTTGAAATCCATCCGTATATGACAAAAGTTACAACTGGACCCAAAATCTGACACAGACTCAAAGTGTAGGATGTAGGTCTTATGTGTGACATGTCATCATGTTATACTGATAAATTGACCCAAGTGTTTTATTCATAGATGACAAAGTTACAGACCGGACACGAAATCTCAAACAGACTGAAAGTGTTGTCAAACAAAGTTAAATTGTGACCTTGACCTTTGAAGTTGGGTGTTACGTGTGACACTTCGTCATGTTATGTAGCAAGCATTTGTAGCAAGTATTTATAAAATCCATCAATTTATGACAAAGTTACAGGCCGGACACGAAATATCGGAAGGACGGACACTGCGATAACTGTATGCCATCCAAAAAATTTAGGGTGAAGGAATGGATAACAAGAGCACCCAAGTGGGTGCAGACGCTCATCTTTTTTCCAAATCAATTAAGTAGGTCAAAGTCAGTGAACTTTTTAAACATGATGGTGATTAGTTTAAACAAGAGGCCCAAGAGGGCCTGAGGACACTCTACTGACTCATAGTGGCCATAGCACTTTTTGAAATTCTACTATGCAATAGAAACATCTAGAAGATTTTTTTTTTTTCAATATGTAATTCAAGATGGCCGCCATTACAAAAAAATAGTCCAAAACTTAAAAAATCTTCCTTCATGAACGGCCCATCAGATTTTCAAAATGTTTATGTAGTAATGATGACCAACTATACTTTGGTTAGATTTGTTCAAATGGTGTCCCTAGGGTTAAATATGACACTGCCCCGAGGATGTAATTAGGGGACACATGTCATAATATTTTTTATTTTTTTTTTAAAATTGAAATGATTTTGCCTTTATCTTCACAGAAGCATTGTTTGGTGATGAGGGAGGTTCAGATTTGTAAAAATGACTGGGTTCCACTGTCTTAAGGGGTCAGGAGGGACCCCAAAAGAGTAAAAATTGGGAATAACTAAATTCATTTTCTTAAGAACCAGTATGTCAGATTTGTTCATATTTTGCATAAATTATCCCTATGTGTAGGGGTTGATTGCAGATAAGAATTTAGGGGCTAAAATTTATAGGGGTCCTGTAAGAGGACTTAGAATTTTACATAGGGATACTATGGGAAAACAGAAAATTCTCTTTTTCTTTAATTTTTTCTGAAACCACTTGGCCAATTCAACTGAAACTTCAAATGGATGTTTCTATTGCATAGGAGACTATACAGAAGATTTTTTTTTCGATCTGAAATTCAAGATGGCCACCGTTACTAAAAATAGGTAAGAACTTAAAAAATCTTCTTCTCATGAACGGCCCAACAGATTTTTAAAATGTTTATGTAGTAATGATGACCAACTATAGTTTTGTTAGATTTGTTCAAATGGTGTCCCTAGGGTTAAAAATGACCCTGCCCCGAGAGTTCAATTAGGGGACACATGTCAATATAATATTTTTTTTTAGAAGGAAATGATTTTGCCTATATCTTCACAAAAGCATTGTTAGGTGAAGGAGGTTCAGATGTGTAAAAATGACTGTGTTCCTATGTTTTAAGGGGTCAGGAGGGGCCCCAAAAGGGTACAAATTGAGAATTACTAAAATCGTTTCCTTAAGAACTGGTATGTCAGATTTGTACATATTTGATATGAATTATCCCTATGTGTAGGGGTTTGATTGCAGATAAGAATTTAGGGGCTAAAATTTATAGGGGCCCTGTAAGGGGACTTAGAATTTTACATAGGGATACTATGGGAAAACAGAAAATTGTCTTCTTATTTTTCATTTATTCTGAAACCACTAGGCTATATAAACTGAAACTTCACATAGATGTTTCTATTGCATAGGAGACTATACAAAAGATTTTTTTTTCTGTCTAAAATTCAAGATGGCCACCATTACTAAAAATAGTCCAAAACTTAAAAAATCTTCTTCTCATGAACATCAGATTTTCAAAATGTTTATGTAGTAATGATGACAAACTATAGATTTGTTCAAATGGTGTCCCTTGAGTTAAAAATGACCCCCGCCCCGATGTTTCTATTGCATAGGAGAATTTCAAAAAGTGCTATGGCCACTATGAGTCAGTAGAGCGTCCTCAGGCCCTCTTGTTGTTAAATTATTTTAAAATCGAGCCAGTAGTTTCTGACAAGAAATTTTTTAAGTTTTTACTATAGCTTATATAGTAAACTAACCCCAACCCCTGGTTGCCATATTTTTTGACAAATCAAGATGGCTTGAACAAACTTGGTAGAAGGTCACGCAAGGACCATTTCTGTGAAATTATTTTAAAATCGAGTCAGTAGTTTCTGACAAAAAGATTTTTTAAGTTTTTATTATAGCTTATATAGTAAATTAACCCCACCCCCTGGCCGCCATGTATTTTGACGAATCAAAATGGCTTGAACAAACTTGGTAGAGGGTCACACAGGGAACATTTCTGTGAAATTATTTTAAAATCGAGCCAGTAGTTTCTGACAAGAACATTTTTTTTAAAGTTTTTACTATAGCTCATATAGTAAACTAACCCCACCCCCTTGCCGCCATGTTTTATGATGAATAAATATG
Organism: Panopea generosa; assembly: GCA_029582155.1. NCBI lineage: Eukaryota > Metazoa > Mollusca > Bivalvia > Adapedonta > Hiatellidae > Panopea > Panopea generosa. The sequence goes on along the minus strand of CM055898.1, from coordinate 57,057,701 downwards.
GCTTGAACAAACATGGGAGAGGGTTACCCAAGGAACATTACTGTGAAATTATTTTGAAATCGAGCCAGTAGTTTCTGACAAGAAGATTTTTTAAGTTTTTACTATAGCTTATATAGTAAATTAACCCCATCCACTGGTCGCCATGTTTTTGACAAATCAAGATGGGTTGAACAAACTTGGTAGAGGGTCACCCAAGGAACATTTCTGTGAAATGATTTCAAAATTGAGCCAGTAGTTTCTGACAAGAAGATTTTTTAAGTTTATACTATAGCTTATTTACAACGGGTCCCGTTATAACGCGGTCCGATATAACGCAAATTCCGTTATAACGTTAGCCTTGATTATAACAAACTATTATAACCATTACCTCATGGGTTTAAAAGATATTTTAAGTGATTGATTCATGCCAGCATTGACTATTAACAGTTTGTAATAATCCCGAGTGCTTCAATAAATGCTGTCATGCGCCAAACGCGGGAGCCAACGCAAACTTTGTTTTTTTTCGAGTTATCGAAAACACGAAAACGTTTTCCTTTCTTTTCTTTTTTTGTATTAATTTTATACATATATAAGTGTATCTGTTGTAACCAAATATGCGTTGTATCATATTACAATGCCAACAATATGTGGGTCTTAGGGTCAGTAACAAAGTTGAAATGGGGCATCGTATTTGATTTAATACAAAACAAATTTAAAAAAAAAAAAAAAAAAAATGGGCAGCAGGGTGGGGGTCTTGGTTGGGCTCGGGCAGGAAAGTCCATTAAATAGGTCAAGGTCAGTGATGTAAACTTTTTTTACTTTAATGATCGACTTACAGAATTAATTATTTTACTGAAAAATAAAACTGATTTAAAAAAAAAAAAAAATCAAACCCGGACTAAACAAAAAGCTATGGTTTTAAAGCCGAAAGTATGGAAATTTATGTAAGTTAGCTATATACATTGTTTCTACAACATAATATAAATGTGTTTATGAAGTTTAGTCACCAAAACACGAGAAACAGAGAAAAATCTGAGCTAAACATAAACCTTTATCCAAACCCGAGCTAAACAAAAAACTTTAACCTAAGGTTTTAGATTTAGAGCCCAAAGTATGGAAATTTAGGTACGTTAGCTATATAAAATTTTTGTATAACATTATATAAATGTGTTTATGAAGTTTAGTCACTGTGACGTGAGTTGTTTGTTCAGAAACAGAGAAAAAGCTGAGCTAAACATAAAACTTTAACCAGCTGACGCCGACATGACGACGCCATTTACGAAGTCAGTGTCATGACAATAGCTCTTCTTTCTTTTCCAAAAAGACGAGCTAATAAAATCAAAAGTCCTCTTACTGGGCCCCAATTGACCTTAAATCTTTCAAACAAACTCGAGACCCCACTCTGCATAGGTGGACTCCTAGGAGACCCCATTGGTGGAGTCAAATTGATTCCCAGGCCATGATTTGAACAAAGCTTCATAAAGGGAAGGCTTCACACTTTATTTGGTGAATATCTGTCAAGAAATTTCAAAAGTCATCTTAAGCAAAAGGGGCAATTGTCACAGAGCAATCATGTCAGCCTTTGGCTCAGGATAACTAAATGACCAGCTAAAAGTGATTAAGTTCATGTTTAGCACTCATTTAGCAAAACTGTAAGTTATACATCAAAACTGTAAGTTATACATCAGCTTACCTGTCTTTCCTCGAGTTATCCTTGATTCTATAGTTAGAGGCAAAATCTTCTCTCTTATCATCTTTCATAACCTCAACACCTTTACCTGGCAAATATACAATGACCTTGTAATCAATAGTTATTCATAAACAATATACCTCTGACTAAAGACTGTTGCCAGGCGAGGATTCGAACACACAACCCCTGGAATAATGAAAGGTGATAAAATATGTACCTGCTTCAAAAGTTTAACCAACTTTTCTAAGTCTAAAATGGCCATAATTCTTCCAAAATGCAACCCAGAGTTATGGTTCTTGTATCTGTGCATTCTGATGATGATGCTGAACACACATGTGAAGTTTCATTCATATCGAATGAGTGGTTACATAGATATCTTACCTGATAAAAAACTTTAACCACTCTAGGAGTATTCCAGAAGACAGATGCAGACAAACGGAAGGACGGTCACTGCAGTTACTATATGCCCACCACCACTCTAGGAGTATTCCAGAAGACAGATGCAGACAAACGGAAGGACGGTCACTGCAGTTACTATATGCCCACCACCACTCTAGGAGTATTTCAGATCTCAAATTCCACTATTATTTTGGCACAAATTGATTTAAAATGAGAATATTCTGTTTTCCCATAGTATTCCAATATCAAAGTCCCCTTCAAGAGCCCGTATAAATACTAGACCCTAATTTTGTACAAACTACAAACCTCCTCTCAGAGGGATAATCTAAAGTTGAGAAGAAGATTTTTGAAAATTTTCAATTCAAACCCATTAAATACATCAATAATTAAAGAGTTGAATAAACTAAGGAATTGTATATCCTCTTACAAAAACATTAGTATATCTTTGGCAATAGTATGTGGCAGTATTCATACATTCATATTATTTATATTAGAACAAAATCCTTATGCATGTATACATATAGATGAAAATAAAAACTGAAACTTACCTTTGCCTTTCCACTTAACTTTGGATACAGACTGACTGAAGTCTACATGTATTCTCCTGTCATCTATCAGAACATTGTCCATCTTAAAGTATGCATTCTCACACTCTTCTTGCTGAATGCATTCAAAATAAAAGGAAACAAGAAAATGTCAACAGTATTATTATAAATAATGCCACTGATTTTGGCAATATCAAAGGAATAATGGGCTTGCTAAAACATTTTGCCGATAAACATTGTGACCAAGTTTGGTGAAGATGAATAATTATCACCCAACTAAGCAGGGCAGTAGTTCAATGAGTGATAAGAGTGTTGGCCACTCACACTAGTGTTTACAGGTTCCATCTAGGGCTCAACCCATTGGTCTCTCAAAAACAATGCTAAGTACTGGTTCTACTGAGGAAACAAATTCAAATATTTCAAAATCATAATGCTAAATAATTTGGCATAAACAAAGTAAGATATCTGACAATGCATAATCAATCTGATTGCTATTATTAAGGAATTACAATGTATTGGGGAAATATATGTAACTAAAATTTTAAGAAAATCTGGTCAATATTGATTTATATTTAATATTACGATCAATTTTCTAAATTTAAAATGCTGCAAGAGCCATCACAGTAGGTAAATGAGGTCACCAGGCTGGTTATTAAGCTTGACAAAGGCATTTTGTTAATTATGGTGATCATTTGTAGAAAATATTTATAAAATCCATCTATGCATGACAAAGTTACAGACCGGACATGAAATCTCAGAGACTCAAAGTGTTGTCAAACAAACTCAGTGTGACCTTTGAGGTATGCATGTTATTTTTCACTGACCATTTGAGGGGGGGCATGCGACATTTCTTGTTCAAAATTCAGCATTCGGTTGATACAGTGCAGGTCTGCTCGGTCTGCACTCTTTTCACGCTGTCCTGTTTGTGCTCATATCACACTCAGTTTGCACTCTGAATGCACTCTGTTTGCCTGCAATTGGGGTACTTGAGCTGTTTAAGGCCTGTAATACTTAACTTTTACAATACACACACAAGTATGACCAACTTACATTTTCAAATTCAATGAAGGCATACTGCAACGATTCTTGAGTTTTCTGGTCCTTAATAACTTCACAACTAAAAAAGAAAAAATGAAAAATTATCAAATATTGAATTAATGTGTCATTACAAAAACTATGTTTAACATGTTCACTTCAATTCGTCTTGATAACAAAATACCAAACGATAAAAAATAATACAAGAAGTTGCCACAAACGTGGTCATATCCCCAACTATCTTAGATGAACAGACCCAACTCAGTGGCATGACACATCGTCTTGGGCTGGTTAGCATTTGTGCCAATTTATTTAAAAATCCAATCACAACTAAAGAAGATACGGTCAGGACAGCAGTGAACGGACAGAGCTGTGACCTTGACCTTCAAAGAACAGACCCAAGTCCTTCACAAGACACATCATCTTGTCCTAGTAAACATTTGTGCAGAGTTTTTAAAAATCGAACAACAACTAAAGAAGATAAGGTCTGGACAGCAGCGGATGGACGGATGGAGCTGTGACCTTGACCATTGACAAACAGACCCAAGTCAGCTGCATGATACGGTCTGGACAGGACGAAACAGTGTTTACTTTGGATTTTCAAACACTTAACCTTGACCTTTGACGAACAGACCCAAGTCATTCGCATGACACATCGTCTTGTCCTAATGAACGTTTGTGCCAAGTAATTTAAAATTCTAATCACAACTAAAGATAAGGTCCGGAAAGCAGCGGATGGACGGAGCTGTGACCTTGACCTTTGACGACTTGACCCAAGTCAGTGGCATGACACATCATCTTGTCCTAGTGAAAATTTGTGTCAAGTAATCTAAAATTCCAATCACAACTAAAGAAGATACTGTCCGGACAGAGGAAACACAGTATATACATTGGATTTCCAAACATTTGAAATTGAGCTATGACCTAGACCTTTTACGAACAGACCCAAGTCATTCACATGACACATCGTCTTGTCCTAGTGAACATTTGTGCCAAGTTATTTAAAATTCCAATCCCAACTGAAGGAGATACTGTGGGGACAGCAGGGGACACATGAACGCAGCCCATTTCTATATCCGCCAATAACAAAATAATCAGGGTTAGCTTTACAGACTACAATTTTTATTAAGACTGTTTCATAATCCCAGCTTATCACTGAAACACTTCAAAACACATCAATTAATACAAAATAACATTTTGTAATAGTATCACCAGCAGGTTTTTGTACCATATTCATTTCTTTCCCTGTGATGAAAACGTCTAGTGCATGAGACAGTTATATTTAGAATTCATCAGACAAACATGATATAATCTCCAATTCGAAGTACTAGTTGAATGCTTTTGATGAAAGAAAACTGAATTAAGAAAACATAACTCTATAAAATTAATGGAACCTAACAAATACTTATTTAAAGTTAATATATGTTTTTAATTTGTTTGTTCCATTCAATTTGATTGTCGCTCCAATGTTTGTGTACATAATGTATATATTTATTGTATTTTGGGCCAGTGAACTATGTCTATGTCTATGGTTAACACATTTATTTTTTGATACATTCTTTTTTCAATGCATAACAGTTTGTATTCTGAAAAAAAAAGTACTGTAAAACCACGGTGGGGAAACAAAAACTATCACGTGATCACAAATTATGTCAATTTACAAAGAATAAAGAGTAAAAAAAATGTCAGCATATTCCCTTCCCAATGATGTTATTATATATGACAGGAATACAATCATGTATTATACCTTTTGAGAACACTTGGATAATATTTCCAAGCCAGCACGTATGTTGACCACACTTTCCCATACTTGAAGATCTGAAATCATGCTTTTAGCTTATCTTTGCTGTGTTTTAACATGAATCTTCTTTCAAATATGCCTTTATTTTTTTATGAAATAATGCAAATAAATCATTTTATAGTATAAACATAGTAAAGATGTCAACCAAACCAATTTTAGCAGAATGAAATTAAGATATACTCTGGGTATAAATGTCCAATGGAAATCATTTTAAATGTTTCCAAAGAGTATCCTTTTTGCAGAAATTAAGATCTACAAATGTTTAAAAAATCTTATTCATGTTCTAAATTAACTTTTAACAATTATTTATTTAATTTTGTGTTGGTCACCATGGTCAAGGAAGAAATAAACTCTTGGGTTCTTGTGTTTTTACACTTATATTTTCTCACACTTCTATATGATACATAAAGTCATTAGATAATAGTGTAGAGAATGAGAAAGATCACAGTAGTGATAATATATAATCATTACTCTAGTAGTAACCCTGTGACATTTGGTTGGTCAAGCCATTTGAACCAGTAACTTAATTGTTTATACGTCTCTGTATAAGCGTACCTTAGAATAGATGTTTGCGTTATTCATATGTAAGATCAAGTTTAAGGTGTTTAAAATTGAACTGCATTTGGTCGCCTTCGAACATGATATAATATATTTGAAGTTTTACATCGAGTCACCAAGTACTGTCTTCATTACTAAGTGTACCGTTACTAAGTTACAAACCTATACAAAGCAATTTATAAATATGTGAAATTATTTCGAACATGACATCAATCATATTGTCACTTTGCCTATGGAGGATGGATCAGCGTCACTTTATCAATATTGTTGAAAATGTTTATAAACAAAACATGGCCCCAAGACAGCATGAACTCCGGCATACTGGACAAGGCCTGTATACCTGTAGTATAAGGTGTTTTTCAGCAAAGCTAATTTAGAACATATTGAATAACTATTTACGAGCAATGATCAAACTCATTTTGTACTGTACAATGATTGTACACAATGAATGTATATTGTACAGTACAAAATGGGTTTGATCATTGCTTGTGTGCATGAAAGAAATGCCCTGACAATTTTCCTAACCTGTCCAACAGTTACTTTTTCTCTACAAATGTTGAAAGTGTAATCGACATCTCTGCTGTTTGGAAATATAATTGAAGTGTTCTCAAAAAGTAAAGCATTCTTGTTGCATATAATAACATCAGTGGAAAAAAAAAATTGACATTTTTTTTGCACTTTATTGTTTGTAAATTGCTTCATTAATATGTTTATTAATATAAGTTATGAGCGATTTCTTACCTAAATTCCTCCATTTGGTCATTTCTGGTCATGTGATATTTTTTGTTTCCCCACCCCCACACTTTAAAAGCATGTTAACGTTATTTCGCAAACTTGCTCTGATTTGTCCCATTTTATTTATTCGCCAAATGTTGAATTTGCGATGTTCTAAAAGTGAAATTAGAAATTATTGGTTTTATTCTAATATCCTCGGATGATCTGATTCATCCCAAATGCAGTAACTGTTGATGCGTTATCGTTACTGCACTTATTATTAATCTAGAGCATATATTTGAATCATGTCTAATGCAATTCAGTCTTTATTCGTGTTCAATAAATAATAAAAAACATAATTAGATATGTGTTCACTCAACTAGTATTTACTGTTTACTACTGTTAAATGATAACAGATTCACAACCACTCAAACACATCACTATTGTCAAGTATCAAACAGTATTTGCACTGCTGCATTGAAGATCAAAGAGATGTCAATAAAGGACAAGGAAAGGATGAGGGTGTAGAGTTGTAACTGGCATGTAATTGACTGCCCCCAAACAATGACACTTGCATATACAGTTTAAATTTTGAATTGCCAATGATTTTTAGATTTGTTTTGTGCTATCTTTAATCCTAATAACAATGCAAATATTTCTGTAATTATATATTTCCATAATAAATTAAATTTTTTTTACATTTGGAAGAAACTAAATATACAAAAAAACTAAACATAGTATATAAACTTTGTAACATGTAACTTCGGGTGAATACATCACATAAAGTATTTAAATTTATAAAGAATTTATAATCATTAAATGTGTCACTGGACTGCCACGATTCCGGAGATATTGAACATTCACACAGTGAACAGGATTGCAAATGTAGAGAAAACTTGAAACTTGCAAATAAAAGCGAAAAAACAAATTCTTGCTAATAGAAAGTGTTTTCAGTAAGTAACTGATAATACAAAGTTTATCAACTTACAATCAATGTAACATTTGTAATGAAAAAAACAAGAAATGTCACTGTTAAGTGTCACATGCGCCCCCAAATGGTATGTGAAAAATAACAATATATGATATAATAGGTAGCGATGTATCCATGAATATCAAGAGTAATGGACTAATGTTTTAGACCAGAAATTTATGCAATTTCATGTGGGTTTTTTTACATTAAAGCATGACATTGACCTTTGTGTAACCTTGACCTTGACATCTGATGTAATGGTCTGGGTATTTCAACAGTTAAATGCAGGTGAAACATTATCATGACATGCTGATCAGTTGTGTCAAGCTATTTTAAAATCCCTAAATATAAGTTAAATCAATTGTTGATCAATTGATAAATTGAGACAAGTGTTTTTGAAATCCATCCATCCATGTATGATAAAGTTAAAGGACAGACTTGAAATGTCAAATAGATTCAAAGTGTTGTCATACATACTCAAAGTGTGACCGTGTCTAGGTTTTACTTATGACACGTTATGTCATCTTGATAAATTGAGCCAAGTTAAAGACAAAGTCACAGACCAGACACGCAACATCAAACAAGTTGAAAGTGTGACCTTGATTTTTGAGGAAAGGTTCTGGGTCTTACATGTGACACTTAATTATGTCATGTTTTTCAACTGAGCCAAGTGTTTTTAAAATATATCCAAAGATGACAAAGTTATAGATCGGACAAGAAATCTCACAGACTGAAAGTGTTGTCAAACAAACTCAAAGTGTGACCTTGACCTTTGAGGTACGCATGTGGGTCTTACATGTGATACTTTCATGCTGATTAATTGAGCCAAGTGTTTTTGAAATCTATCCATAGGTGACAAAGTTTCAGACCGGATAGAAATCTCAATCAGACTGAAAATGTCATCAACCAAAGTTAAATTGTGACCTTGACCTTTGAAGTTGGATTCTGGTTGTAACGCGACACATCGTCATGTTACGTTGGTAATTTGTAGCAAGTATTTATAAAACTCATCTATGCGTGACAAAGTTACAGACCGGACACGAAATCTCACACAAACTCAGTGTTGTCAAACAAACTGAAATTGTGACCTTGACCTTTTAGGTACGGGTGTGGGTCTTACTCACGACATGTCATGATGTTATGGTTATCATTTGTAGCATGTATCATTAAAACTCATCTATGCATGACAAATTACAGGCCAGACACAAAATCTCGCACAAACTCAAAGTATTGTCAAACAAACTCAAATTATGGCCTTGAGGTTCGGGTGAGTCTTACTTGCGACACGTCATCATGTTGTGTTGATCATTTGTAGCAAGTATCAACAAAATCCATCTACGCATGACAAAGTTACAGGCCGGAAATGAATTCTCACACAAACTCAAAGTGTTGTCAAACAAACTAAAATTGGGACCTTGACATTTGAGGTACGGATGTGGGTCTTACACGTTGTCAGGTTATGTTGATCATTTGTAACAAGTATCAACAAAATCAATGTATGCATGACAAAGTTACAGGCTGGAAACAAAATACCATATGGAAGGACTGATAGACGGACGCTTCGATTACTATATGCCACCCAAAAACATTTTTGAGGGGCATAAAAATAATATAGATAACACAAATTTGAAATTAACTATAATATAAATTTTGTTACAGATAAATATTTGGGTCCATTTCCTTCAAAAACTTAAATATTTTAAGGTTTTGGTCACATGTATCAAGTTTTCAGGATTTCAGCACACAAGTAACTGTTGTAGTCTGAAGAAAATCATCCTGAGAATACCTAGACTCCAACCTGCGTACAGCACATCAATCATCAGAACTACAATCACATGAAGATGGAAAGGACAGTGAAGGACAAGAATTTTTAGCGTAAGACAGGCCATGATTTAAAAAAGAAATATGTAGAAATATACACGAGGAAAGTAAAATGCTATAATCAAAATACATGTAGTTAAACAAGCTATATGCAACAAAATCTAGGGGTCATCAGTTGACTAGTTTTAAACATAGTCAACTTGAATACTTCCTGTTTCACACAAATTTCTCCATCAAAACTGCAACTTAAGTTACCCCCCCCCCCCGGTAACAACTTTAAATCAATTTAACTTCAAACGAATGTTTCACTTCTGGCAACAAGTTACAACTTTTAATAGAAACTATAATAGAAACTAGTTGATTTCATGATCATGGCCACAGGTCTGTGAACTTTTCAAGTGTCATGGCCAAAAATCAATCACCAAGGCCCTTACTACCTTTAATGAAAAACACTTAAATTATTTCAATATTTTATATTTCGGCCTAGCTACATGTTTAGCATTATACTCTTGGGAAAACAAAACTTTGTTGTTGTTTTCTTTTTCCTAAAAGCATTTCTCTTCTGGCCCATAGCTACGACATATTTTTGGGTAATGTTACCTTAAAAAAATATAAAATCATTTTAATGGTAACTTAACAAAAAATAATTAAATTTTTGAAATTATGACATTTTTTCAAAATGAATATAATTTTCTAAAAGTTAAATTTTTGTTTTCTATAACCTTTTAATCATCTGTTAAAGAAACATCAATGGCACCGAAATACCGCCGTAAAACTTGGACCGGCCGATGTTTAAACTGGTATTAAAATGTCATGTATGCGTGTCTCGATGCCTTATAGAAAACAAAATAAAAAGTTTTTCAGATAGAGTATCGTCAATACATTTTGCACTTTTTTGAAAAGTTTCACAATTTCCACATTTCATCTTTACATACAAACAACCTAAAACTGGGTATATATCAGTGCTGTTGTTGCAGCATACATTTGTTTTCACAGATGTTGTCTTCAAACAATATTACACATATTACCACTGTTTCCTGGGATCCTAAAAGGTTAACCAGTTCTCGAGCACACCCCATCTCTGCAAGTAACTGATAACTTCCCCACTTGATTCAGCAGTGAGATACGAATGATGAGATACAATATTATATATAAATCATCACCAAGACTGTTGCTGGACAGGGATTTGAACTCACGACCCCTGGATTGATAGTCAGACATGTAAACAACTGAGTTAATTGGACCCGGTGTCAGATAATATTTTCACCCGTATAACATTTTCATCCGCAGGTGAAAATATTATAGAATTTTGATAAAATACTTAATATTTTCACCCCCCCCCCCCCCCCCCCCAAATTATATAATTCATAAAAAATTAACACACATTTCTTAATAATTAAATTCAATAGTACGACTTATATGCTTTATCAGACAAAAAATAATATTTGCTTTATTGAAATATTTTATCTGATGAGGAAAGAGGGGCGGGTGAAAATATTATAGCCAGTATGTCTTCACCCACCACCCCCATATATATTTTTTAAAAAAATGAACACTTCTTATTATGATAAAGAAAGCATTACAGTTGGTCTTATGATGAAACAAACTTAAAAGAAAAAAATAACAAGGGATGGGGTTAGGTGAAAATATTATAGCCATTATATTTTCACCCCGCCCCCCACAACACCAATTATTTTTTTAAAAAAATGAACTACTTATTATGATAAAGAAAGCATAAAACTTGCATTAATGATGAAGCAAACTTAAAAGAAAAAAACAACAGAGTGGGGTGAAAATATTATAGCTATCATATTTCCCCCCACCCCCCAATTATATATTTTTTTATATTTTTAAAAAATGAACACAACTACTTATTATGATAAAGAAAGCATAAAACTTGCATTAATGATGAAGCAAACTTAAAAGAAAACAAAAAAACAGAGGGGGTGAAAATATTGTAGCTATTATATTCCCCCCCCCCCCAGTTATATATTTTTTTATATTTTTTAAAAAAATGAACACAACTACTTATTATGATAAAGAAAGCATAAAACTTGCGTTTATGATGAAGCAAATTTAAAAGAAAAAAACAACAGAGTGGGTGGGGGGGATTGCTTTTGTTTGTTCCAATATAGTTTGTCATAATGACTACAGTATTTTCATCCACCCCTCTATTCTTACAAAATACATTTGGTAATTGTCTCAATAAGATTGCTTTTGTTTGTTCCAGTATAGTTTGTCATTAAAGTGAAGATAATTAAAATATGAAAATTGGGGGGGGGGTGAAAATATAATGGCTATAATATTTTCACCCACCCCTCTATTCTTACAAAATACATTTGGTTTGGTTACTAACTCAATTAGATTGCTTTTGTTTGTTCCAGTATAATTTGTCATTAAAGTGAAGAGAATCAAATTATAATTTTTAAAATATGAAAATTGGGGTGTGAGGGGGGGGGGGGGGGGGGGATATAATGGCTATAATATTTTCACCCGCCCCTCCATTCTTACAAAATACATGTGGCATTATTATGATAATATGTGGCTCTTTGTTATAATTCGTATGACACCAATTCGTGTGTGAGAATCATAATTATATGCCACAAATGCCCGACATGGAAATTTAAGTACATGTAAATATACATGGTTCTAGTACTACCTCTTTATAGTTCCAAATCTAGAAAATATAATCTCTAAATCTTCATCTGTCGTGACTGGGTTCAGTTTACACACAAACAGCACATTTTCTGGTGGGGCCACATCCTCCTCTGGTAAATCTCCAACCTGGGTAGATTAAGCAATTCACAATTTCATTGTAAACAGGAGGCCTAAATTAGCCTAATTCCCAAACAAAATGCACGCTTACAACCATACAGACCGTAATCCGTTCAAGTACACCAAAAATGCATTTCAATTGCGTCCGTTTTGCGTGTCAAACTTGTTTGTTTTGCGTTTAAAATGCATTTAAGTTTCGTTAATGGTTTGCATTTTTTTTATGATAAACGTTAGAGAAAATACGAAAATGCAGTTCAAAACGATAGTGAACGCATTTTAGCCTGTGTTTGCGTTCGAATCGTTTAGCGTGTATCGTTTAGCGTGTATCTTTTACCATTTAATGTTTACACGACATGTTCACCAATCGCATCATCTCTGGTTGTCCAATTGTAACACCGCAGTAGAATAAATAATAAGAACTAGATATTTAAAGAAATCGCCGGGTTTTATATGATAATATATTAATTAAATAAATTAAAATAATATTGATTAAAATCTTTCTGAAATATTGATTAAAATCATTCTGAAATATTGCTAACTAAGCCACCCTATGTCAGATATGGTCTACCATATAGTTGATGATTTGTAGCGTGACAGCAGATTAATATGTTACATAAAACTCAATCATTGAATTTTAATACACATGGTACGGGGCATGTCAAATACATCAGATAAACACGTTACAGTCACATAATCAATAGATTGGTCAAACATTGCCAGACTGGTTTAACTGGTTTACACTAATGTTAATATTACGGTATCGAAAAAGTATATAGTAAATAAATGTGAACCAGTCTGTGTTTTTTTATATCTGCAGTGGTGTATAATCTGCTATTATGCAAGAAACAGAGTATTAGACGCCTCAGCAAGTATTTACTTTATTTACAGGAATTATGCACTATTTACAGGTATTTTTCTAATTTTAATTCCAGTTATGAATTTCGATAGATTGTCATGTTAAACAATTATAACAATTCATTAAACAAAATAATTTATATAATCCGCAAAGATAAATATATTTACAAATACACATGCCTTAATTTATGTAGCGAGCGCACACACTTTATGTCTATTACTCCGACACAATTTATTTTTGACCTTGTGGCAATGTGCAATGTCGTCACTCTGACAGTTTCTTGCGTCATTTAACGTCGCGTTCTATTTCACTATGGTAAATGCATGGGGGAGGCGGAGATGTTTCCATAAAAAAGATGCCTTTTAGGGTAAAAGTTTTATGTCTTGTGGCATGGCTTCTAAAATCGCTGGTACATGTACTTCCTTCCCTCTGACGCTTTCAAGGACTTTTATGTACATTACACCGATAGAATTCCTCTGATATCCTTCCATAAAAAATTTCAAAGATACCCACTTAGTGAATAAAATGTTTGTTTCACTGGTGATGTCATCGGACATTGGCACAAGGTGATAGTGAAAGGGACAGCGTGTTCATTCTGTACACAAATTTAGGTATGTGTAGTTATTAATAACTCTATCAGCTTAATAGTAATCTTTTTTTAACAAATGCCTATATTGAAAACAAACATTTTGGAAGACACCCAGTAACAAACAAACACCAACCCTTTACGTGTGTTTGTTATATATATATGAACTATTTTTATATACAATTTTGGAAAAGCTCTAAGGGTTTTTGGTGTAACAAACAGATTTTCTAAAATTGCGTGAAAACTTTTCCTGATTGGCAATCATATAACAGAACAGCAACATAAATCGGTGTTCAGATAATTAAATCAATTAATTGGGGTAGTTGTGTAAGCAGGTCATGCGTCATCTGATTGTTTTATCACACATTTACAAGTAAATAAACGATGCCCGAGGCAATGTTTTTCACGGATAATTCGGGATTAAAACTTATAGCAAAGAAATTAAATTAAAGTTACAGGTATAGCAATTGAAAAATTTTAAATGACAAAGGGAGCAATCATTTCGTTTAATTAATTATTTCATTGTCAATACAACTACGACAACATTAGAGGATATCCGAATCTTTATTATTTGATGCGTTTAAGTTTGCATTATTGTTTTGTATCGTTCGTGGATCGTTCATCCTGTTGCGTCAGTGTATCGTTTCGTTTATCGTTTCGTTAATCGTTTCGTTTGCATTTTTAGTCCGTTTGTATATCGTTTAAAATGCGTTTGATATTCGTTTCGTTAAATATAAAACTAAAATTGGCAGCCATTTCCGTGTAACCCGAAAGGGAAAAAAACATTGAGCCGTTGGTTTAAAATATGGACTTGACTTAAAATTCTAAGTGAAAGAAGGGCAATAATTTGCATTATATTCATGCAAGAGTTATCTAACTTAGTTACTGTAGTAGAATTGGTGACTGGGAGGGCTTGTGTAAAGTTTCATTCAAATACATTGAGTGGTTGGTGAGATATGGACTTGATGGTACTTGCATGCAAAACTTTAACCAGATTTTTTAAGTCAAACAAGGGCAATAATTTGCATTACATTCATGCAAGAGTTATCTAACTTAGTTACTGTAGTAGAATTGGTGACTGGGAAGGCTTGTGTAAAGTTTCAATCAAATACATTGAGTGGTTGGTGAGATATAGACTTGGTACTTGCAAGCAAAACTTTAACCAGAATTTCTAAGTCAAACAAGGGCAATAATTTGCATTATTCATGTAAGAGTTATCTAACTTAGTTATTGTAGTATGAGTGATGACTGGGAAGACTTGTGTAAAGTTTCAATCAAATACATTGAGTGGTTGTTGAGATATGAACTTGATGGTACTTGCACGCAAAACTTTAACCAGAATTTCTTAATCAAACAAGGGCAATAATTTGTATTATATTCAAGCAAGAGTTATCTAACTTAGTTATCTAACTTGGTTACTGAGAAAAACAAAACATACAAAACTTTAACCAAAATTTCTAAGTAAAACACTGGCAATTCTTTGTATTATATTCATGCAAGAGTTATCTTAGTTATCAAAGTAGGTGTAACGTTTCAAGGCAATAGGTGCAATGGTTACTGAGAAAAGGACCCGCATGCAAAACTTTAACCAAGGTGTGACGCCGATGCCTAGGTGAGTAAAATAGCTCTCTTTATTCTCTGATTAGTTGAGCTAAAAATCGCATTTCAATTTCAACTCAACCCAATAGTGTTAAAATATTAAACAAGAGTTGTCAGAAAACAACAAAGCTCGCCGATGGGATAAAACTCATCACCCATGCAAAGATTGAGATTGGAGGCAAACACCAAAACTAAACGCAAAAGTTTAACCTGGGTGTCTACAGACGAAAAATTAAGTCCAAAAGGGCCATAACTTTGTGTTATGTAATTTCACTGAGTGGGTATCTTGGAAATTTTTGAATGAAGGATATCAAAGGATTTTCATTGGTGTAATGTACATAAAAGTCCTTGAAAGTGACATGTTTATGTCATTTCTTTTCAAAAATTTCAACACTTGTCAGATTTCGTAGGAAATATATAAAAATAATGGATTAAAGTTAAGTCAATGATGATAAACTGGTATAGAAATTTTATTTTAATTTAAAAAATAATGCTCTATATATTTTGTTTACGGTGAGTATGCATCAATGCACTTTTGTGGGGTGGGGGGATTATTTCCCGTAACACAGCTTGTGGATCAAAGTATTTACTGATCAAACACTTTTTAGTCCGATATGGCTTACTGACCACAGCATGCTATTAATTCTACGATTGACTCTTCCGATAGCTTCCCTTCTATCGATAATGGTTTAGCCTAATTTGACCCCATTTCGCACACCCAATGACAAGCAATCGGGTTATGGATAAACTATTATTGCCCCAAGACAATTTTATGTTTTTATACGATCGGTAGGAAATATCTGGACAGAAAATTTATAAAATTATGAAAAGAAAAAAGGTCTGAAAAGTTAAAAATATGATTTAAAGACAGAAGTACAGCGATTTAAGAAGCCCTGCCACAAGGCATAAAATTTTAATAAACTGCCCCTCAAGGCATCATTTTTTTATGAAAAGTATGGGTTAGAAGTTATAAGATATTTTCCATGCCAATAGAGAATTCAATGTAACTTCTAACTGACTTAGATGTTGTTCAAAGTTCCCGTTCCTGGGTACCAGTCATGGTTTTGTTGCATAATTTTTATTTATAGAATTATTTAAGCCCATGAAAGACACAAACATTGATTGACAGACACAAACTCCAGCATGTGCGCATTAGAACTGTCTGTTTCAAAATAAATATTTTGGGCGCTCCTCCTAAGTTTTCATTGGATTAAATGGATTTAGGGGGCGTGTTCAATATTTTGTAGTTACATGCGGCAGCAAATCGATGTGACCTGATACTGGTGTGAAAATGGAAAGAAAAGTGTCCGCTACAGGTAACATTTTGCTTATCACTTTCTTAATATTTCATGAAATTCACAAAACAAAGACGAACGCCGTCTCTGCATGGAGATGAACCTATCGGTGCTATTATGTGGAGCATGTGGTCCAGTGGTAGAACATCAGATCCATGATCGGAGGGTTGTGGGTTCGATCCCTCATCATGGTTATGTGTGCAAGACTGTCTTTTCACATATGCTTAGTACTGGTTCTACTGAGGAAGACTTGGAGCATTATTGTTTTCACAATTGAAGTAAAATAAATACGTTTAAACTAAACTGTCTAAGTTGCCTGGAAAAGTCATATTAATAGCAAAAAGTGCAATGTCGTATTTTGCTCAGTTGAAAAGATGGGGGTGGTGAAATTTATATATATAAAAAAAAATATGCCGTTACACATTTTGCAAAAAAAAGAGAGAAGAGTTTTGTATGGTAAGTTAATAGCACCAAAGGTTCTTATTTTTACAAAGACAGCGTTAGACATTGTTTTGTGATTTTTCATGAAAATAATCTGCAAAACTTTTGCCAGAAACGGGCACTTTTCCTTAGACTTTTAGCATAAGGTCACACGGATTCGCCACCGTAGTAAAAAAATCATCACATTGTCTTTACAGCTTTAAGAGTTGGTTCAAAATAGAACATTCTTTTTTTCATGGAATGGAAAATATAAGTTTCTATGAGAAATGGAACGTTCTATTTTTAAAAAAAACTGAGCGATTTCTTTGGCTGAGAAAACTTTAATTATACTGTCTGTCGTCCAACTTCCCACATTTATTTCTTGAAAAACTTTTAGTGAAATAGAACAATACGTAAAAAGACGCAAGAAACGGTCAGAGTGATGACATCCCACATTGGCACTAGGTCAAAAATAAATTGTGTCGGAGATCTTATCTTTGTGGATTATAAAAATTATTTTGTTTAATAAACTGCTATAATTGTTTTACATGACAATCTATCGGAATTTATAACTGGAATTATAATTGCAAAAATACTGGTAAATAATGCATTATTCCTGTACATGCCTGCAGCATCTATACTCTGTTTCTTGCATAATAGCATTTATATACTAATCGAGATATAAAAACAAGGACTGTTTCACATATATCTATTACATACATGTACTTTTTCGATACCGTAATGTTAACTTTAGTGTAAACCAGTTTGGCTGTGAGTGGACATTTAATGATAACGTAACCCCAACGTGTTTATCTGATGAAATTGACATGAGGTGCTTACCATGTGTATTTAATTTCCAAGTTTGAGTTTAATGTTACAGATTTATCTGCTGTCACCCTACAAATCTTCACTTATATGGTAGATCATATCTAAAATAGGATGGCGTAGTAAGCAATCTTTCACAATATACTACCGTGTAAACCATAAACGATAAATGCTAAACGATACATGGTAAACTATACATGGTAAACAATTCAAATGCAAACGCAGGCTAAAATGCATTTAATATCATTTTAAACTGCATTTTTGCACTTTCTCCAATGTTTATCATAAACAAGAGGCCCAAGAGGGCCTGATGATGCTCTACTGACTCATAGTGGCCATAGCACTTTTTGAAATTCTCCTATGCAATAGAAATATCAGGGCAGGGTCATTTTTAACCATAGGGACACCATTTGAACAAATCTAACAAAACTATAGTTGGTCATCATTACTACATAAACATTTTGAAAATCTGTTGGGCTGTTCATGAGAAGATTTTTTAAGTTTTGAACTACTTTTAGTAACAGTGGCCATCTTGAATTTAAGATAGAAAAATAAATCTTTTGTATAGTCTACCATGCAACAGAAACATCCATGTGAAGTTTCAGTTTAATTTGCCTAGTGGTTTCAGAATAAATGAAAGAAAAAGAGAATTTTCTGTTTTCCCATAGTATCCCTATGTAAAATTCTAAGTCCCCTTACTGGGCCCCTATAAATTTTAGCCCCTAAATTCTTATCTGCAATCAAACCCCTACACATAGGGTTAATTTATATCAAATATGTACAAATCTGACATACCGCTTCTTAAGAAAACGATTTTAGTAATTCCCAATTTTTACCCTTTTGGGGCCCTTCCTGACCCCTTAAGAAATAGGAACCCATTCATTTTTACAAATCTGAACATCCTTCACCTAACAATGCTTTTGTGAAGATAAAGGCAAAATCATTTCCATTTAAAAAAAAAATATATATATATTGACATGTGTCCCCTAATTGAACCCTCGGGGCGGGGTCATTTTTAAGCCTAGGGACACCATTTGAACAAATCTAACAAAACTACAGTTGGTCATCATTACTACATAAACATTTTGAAAATCTGTGGGACCGTTCACGAGAAGAAGATTTTTTAAGTTTTGGACTATTTTTAGTAATGGTGGCCATCTTGAATTTCAGATAGAAAAAAAAAAAAATCTTCTGTATAGTGTCCTTTGCAATAGAAACATCCATGTGAAGTTTCAATTTGATTTGTCTAGTGGTTTCAGAATAGATGAAAGAATAAGAGAATTTTCTCTTTTCCCATAGTATCCTTATGTAAAGTTCTAATTCCCCTTACAGAGCCCCTATAAATATTAGCCCCTTAATTCTTATCTGCAATCAAACCCCTACACATAGGGATAATTTATGCAAAATATGAACAAATCTGACATACCAGTTCTTAAGAAAACGATTTTAGTAACTCCCAATTTTTACCCTTTTGGGGCCCCTCCTGACCCCTTAAAACAGTGGAACCTAGTCATTTTTACAAATCTGAACCTCCTTAACCAAACAATGCTTCAGTGAAGATATAGGCAAAATCATTTCCATTTAAAAAAAAAAAAAAAATATTATAATGACAGGTGTCCCCTAATTGAACCCTCGGGGCGGGGTCATATTTAACCCTAGGGACACAATTTGAACAAATCTAACAAAACTATAGTTGGTCATCATTACTACATAAACATTTTGAATATCTGTTGGACTGTTCATGAGAAGAAGATTTTTTTAAGTTTTGGACTATTCTTAGTAATGGACAACGCGCCATCGCATAAGCACTTCTGACCTTTGGCCTGTAGAGCTAAAAAAGGCAAACCATAAACAAAACTAAAATGCATTTTAAATGCATTTTTGGTGTACTTGAACGAATTACGGTCTGTACCAGCATAATAAACACAAACAATTAGCAATGCACCAAATGAAACTTGGGTATATTATTTTGAGCCCAAATGGCGCACCAATAACAAACAATGGCTTGGTCATAGTAAAGAGGACAAAAAGTGCCAAGAAGGTTTTATAAGCCATTTTCTTCAATTCTAGTGGTCCTGTTGAAGTTTCTTGAATTGTGTTCAGTTTGTGTTGGTTATCTTGTAATGGTATATTTGATCATAAACAAACTGGGACCACTGTGACACATAAGTGGGATCTTATTAACAATCTAACCAATTTAGGTGTAGATTGGATCAGAACTAAAGATGCTACAATGTTGACAAGGCAATGATAAGCATTTTTCAATGATTCAAGGTCCAAACTCTGTTGTTTTTTGTCCAGTCCGACCAAGTCAACAAATTTGGTAAAGACTGGATGAAAACTAAAGGAACATGCAGAGTTTACAAGAAAAACGGACGAATAGATAGACAGATGGATGGATAAAATTATCATGACATAAGAAGCTCTTCAGGTCAGTAGAGTTAAAACAACAAAATTCAAACTCACCATTGTCAAAATTTGAGCATTAGCCTTGGCCTCCTTCTCCGCAAGTATGGAAGCTACTTCCTGCTCTGATAAGCCTTTAAAGTCATCTATATCTTCATCAGCTCCAATACGACCACTCTGTACAACACAGGTAAAATAAAACCTTATACAGCAATATGACAAACAAGAGTTGTCAGATAATGGTGTTAACTCATTTATTCTAGCTTTGTCACAGTCTAAAACAAGTACCATCAGAAACAAGACACTGCAGAATTGCAAACTACCCATTTACCAATTTTGTCACCAAAGTAGCCACAATTTTAGTCCGAGTAAAAAAGTAATGAAATGATGTGCATGATCTCCTTATTGCACTCTATCCACATGCCAAGTTTCACAAATGTAGCTTGGGTATTTTTTGTGCAACCACACAATCCAGATTGTATCTCTTCTTTTACAAACTTTGTTGTCATAGCAACCACAATTTATGTTCTAATGAAAATATGATATGCATTATCTTCTTATTGCCCTCTATCCACATGTTAATGTTCATAACCTATCTTGGCTCCTATTTTAGTAATTTTTTGGCTGAACAGATGGACAGAGGGTTAATCTATAGTCCCTTCTAGTAAAACCAGTATGGGACAAAATAGGCATAGCTCTATCATGCAATAATAAAAGTATAGAATATATCTTACATCAAGCTGTTGTTTTGTAGGTTCTGGAGAGCGATCAGGTACCTCAAGTCCAGGTGGGTCAACATAGGGATCCTCAAGTATGATGGTGTGATATATTCTGTATTAGACAAGTAAAGACTACAGAATGTAAGGGTACAGCATAACATAATCCAAATCAGTTTAAACATATTTTATTGCCATATAAACACATATTACATTATATACTGAATACCAAAAGTTTTGTCAGATAAAATACATGGGAAATCCCATAGGGTACATTAAAAGTCAGATGTGTGCCTGGATATGGAATTGATCTTTTGAAGATGCATTCTGAAATTGAATTTGGGTTTGTAACAAACAGAATCGGTGAATAAATCCAATATATCAACTTTCATTCTGGTGATATCCGCCATTCTAAAACGTTTTTCACTTTGTGGTGTTTTATCTCATCATTTACACAGTTTCAGTTGTTAAACTAGACAAATAGTGCTTTTATTTGACAAAATGCTGTTTTTCACAAAGGAGCAATAACTTTCAACCAGACCATAAAATAAATCCAAATTCTGTTGTTGTTGCTCTTAGTACTTTGACAAATATAGTTGAATTAAAAAAAATATCGAAGTCTTTGTTTGTACTATAGTTAAACTTGCATGAAAATACTGAGAAAACTTTTGGAACTCAGTATATATTATACAATATAAATCAAATACAATTTCATGCAAAAGTGTCTGGTCACAAGTTATCTTGAGCAGTTTATGTTATGAAATTGATGTGATGGTATGCTTTCCAAAAGCTTTGCAAAGAAAGAAAAGCTGAAGAAGAACTAAATATGTTTATTGAAATCAATTAAAAACATAAAAAGAGTCTCTCATATGAGTACCTATTTCATACTGAATTTATGAAAAGAGTTAGGTGAAATGGTATGATTCGAGGCTATTTATCACATAACTCACATTTGAGGGATAAAAAGACTTCAAAGCGACGGCCTGGCTACCTTGTAAACATGAAGTAGGTGTTATTTGGTTACCATTCATTGAAACAAATGCAACGAAAAAGTAGTCTGTAAAGGAATTTCATTTCATTAATCTTTTCTTTAAGATTTTTATCTTCTTTTTTTTTAAATCAATAACCAACAATAAAACACTATATTTTAGCAATAAATTAGAAAATAATTTAAAACAAAAACAGCTGGATTCAAAACATGTGATTACAATGCAACACCATACAGACGTCATACAGCACCTACGTCATAGTTCATATGCCACGACATTCAAAGTTTAACATAGGTGTGATGGTGAATCATGTTTTATTGAGTGTAAATGTAACTGTCAACAATGATTAGAAATTTCTTTCTAATTGAAAGTACCTCAGTGAATTTAAGCACCAAAAATGCTTTGGATTACACTGGTCACATGGACATGAGATGGCGATGCCGTGTTCATAGAGTTTGAGTTGATTTGTGAATAACATGTGTGCTGCTGAACAATTGGCGTGTGGGAATCCGAATTAGCATATTTATGATGTTTGAGTGTAAAATGTCGGATTCCCGTTGATGTGACAGTAGTTATTCTCAGAGGATATGTTTTAGTGACCGGATATTTGCATGAAGTTATTTTGCATCATTGTTGTCATTCAATTTTTAAAGCAAATATTTTCTGGCACCTTGGTTTGTTAATCTCTTGTTTGTTGTAATACCAGCAGATTTAGTCATGCATGTCACCATAGATTGGATCTAGTTTACCCCGATGGCATTTCCCACAAACCATATTAATCCAGAGGACAACTAAGTGCTTCTCGGAATAGTTCAGTGGTCTCTTCGGAGCATATGCCAGGGGGGATCAAAAGTTCAAAAACTTTTTTATTTATCATTTTATTCTAATAATTCTCAGGGAACCTGTGCTGCTTTATATTTGCAGTAATTTTGCAAAACTTTGATAATTTTCCATCATTAGTTTATATTCTATAGTAAATATGGAAATGTCAATTTACGTAGTCGGGCATTTTTTTCATTTTTATCTACCCCTACTATTCAAACAAGTGTAGTGTTGCCAAAATGGGTTTATTTCTAAACAAAAAATATCAATGTGTGCTGTATCATATACTTTTTACATCCTTTAAAAAAATTGCACCAATTATGCGCTTCTCAAAATGACGTCAGTATTATGATGTTATGGTATGCCATTTTGTTTGAAACAAAATGACATTGGGGCACTTGAAAATGGATTAGCATGCAGAATACTGCAGTTCTGTAAAGTTCTGCTCCATGTTAGGTAATACACCTGCTCAAACAGAGAAACAAAAGTCAGTGAATCTAATGTTTTAAAGTCTATAGTGTTTAAATGTCACAAAGTAATGTTTTTGAGATAGCCGGGAATCAGTCATTAAAAGATTAAATGGGAAGTCAATTTGAAGACATATTGGAATTAAAGTATGTTTTGCAGGATTTTGTGTCCATTATACCATCCTCTGATTTTGTTAACATGTTCACTAAATGGTGTAAATGATGGAAAAAACATAAAGACCATGGAGGAGGGATTTTGAGGAGTGACTCAGAAAATTTTATTCAAAAGCACCTGTGTAAATATTGACGTTGGTTTTTGTTGAATACAACGTCCTCATTTTGCCCCGACATAGCTAATTGCTACGCTTTGAAAAGTGCCTTATTTTTTAATAGTTGACGTATCATGCTAAAATGTTCAAATATGTTCCATATACATTTATTTCAAATACAATAACACTATTGTGCATTGTATAATTGATATAAATAAGTCTACAAACTTTCTGATCCCCCATCGTTTATTGTAAACATGCAAAGGGCATTTTAAAGAATCTGCTGTATTTGCCCAAAGCTGGCTAAAGTTGGACCAGATAAACATTTTTCGGATCGTCACCGCCTCCTGTACAATTGTGTCTTTCCACTTCAAACTCTATTTCTATGTCCATATCACATAGTTTGATCAAAGTAGCGAAGCCACATAACACTATTTCAGTCACAACACCCAGGCCTTTCCCATCAATTTGCACTGAATTACCAACTTAAGTATTATGTCAACCATGTTTGTTTTGATTTTTTTGACAATGCTTATGAATACATAGGAATAGTGAATTGGTAGAGACATAACACTAGGTTAATATCAATAGATATGTCATGGGTTTATTACACTCCTGCACCATAGATTATGTGATAAACAGTGTAAAGGAAGTCATGAAGGACAGTGATGCACACAGAAAAAATCCAGCTTGTTCAACCATGATTGTAACCTCTTGAAATTTAGTTTTTATTATTATTGTTATTATTATGAAAACAGAGGACAATGATCAAAATTTTATAATGTGTCAAAGATGTGTACACTCATAAACTGTAAAGAATATAATATACCGTTAGATGCTATAGAAACAAAAGCAATTCAAGTGGGTACAGATGCTCATCATTTTTAATGTCCCATAAGTAGGTGAAGGTCAGTAATGTAAACTTTTTTCAAAGATTTTTAAATTCTGCAAAATTTAGGTGAATGTGCCATTACAGAACAAACAAGAACATTCAATGAATTCATATCACTTGCTCAAAAGGGCAATAAATTGAGCAAAAAAAAACATTGCCTGTGGATGTGGGTACTGGAACACTGCATTATTATGCCAAAGATGTAACAAAAAATTTGTAATGTTCCACAAACCCTGTCCTCATCAGAAAATTCAAGAAGGTAAATGCTGTTACTCAATAATTATAGGCTGAAATGGGAAATTGCAATGAATGTAATTAAATTAATAAATGGCCAAAATTCAGGAAGAAAGTATTGAGTCGGAACACCAAGACCACAGGTTAATGTTCAGGCCATAAACATATTGTAGAGAAAGTTTCATTTCAATCAGCTTAAAACTGTAGGAAAAGTTGTGTCTGCAAGGTTGTTGGTCTAATGAGTGATGTAAACAAGAGGGGTCCTATTGGCTGTCAAGCGCCTGTGACAGAGGAGACATAAAGAGTGATGTAAACAAGAGGGGTCGTATTGGCTGTCAAGCGCCTGTGGCAGAGGAGACATAAAGAGTGATGTAAACAAGAGGGGTCGTACTGGCTGTCAAGCGCCTGTGGCAGAGGAGACATAAAGAGTGATGTAAACAAGAGGGGTCGTACTGGCTGTCAAGCGCCTGTGGCAGAGGAGACATAAAGAGTGATGTAAACAAGAGGGGTCGTATTGACTGTCAAGCGCCTGTGGCAGAGGAGACATAAAGAGTGCTGTAAACAAGAGGGGTCGTACTGGCTGTCAAGCGCCTGTGGCAGAGGAGACATAAAGAGTGATGTAAACAAGAGGGGTCTTATTGGCTGTCAAGCGCCGGTGGCAGAGGAGACATAAAGAGTGATGTAAACAAGAGGGGTCGTACTGGCTGTCAAGCGCCTGTGGCAGAGGAGACATAAAGAGTGATGTAAACAAGAGGGGTCGTATTGGCTGTCAAGCGCCTGTGGCAGAGGAGACATAAAGAGTGATGTAAACAAGAGGGGTCGTATTGACTGTCAAGCGCCTGTGGCAGAGGAGACATAAAGAGTGATGTAAACAAGAGGGGTCCTATTGGCTGTCAAGCGCCTGTGGCAGAGGAGACATAAAGAGTGATGTAAACAAGAGGGGTCGTATTGGCTGTCAAGCGCCTGTGGCAGAGGAGACATAAAGAGTGATGTAAACAAGAGGGGTCGTATTGGCTGTCAAGCGCCTGTGGCAGAGGAGACATAAAGAGTGATGTAAACAAGAGGGGTCGTACTGGCTGTCAAGCGCCTGTGGCAGAGGAGACATAAAGAGTGATGTAAACAAGAGGGGTCGTATTGACTGTCAAGCGCCTGTGGCAGAGGAGACATAAAGAGTGATGTAAACAAGAGGGGTCGTATTGACTGTCAAGCGCCTGTGGCAGAGGAGACATAAAGAGTGATGTAAACAAGAGGGGTCGTATTGGCTGTCAAGCGCCTGTGGCAGAGGAGACATAAAGAGTGATGTAAACAAGAGGGGTCGTATTGGCTGTCAAGCGCCTGTGGCAGAGGAGACATAAAGAGTGATGTAAACAAGAGGGGTCGTACTGGCTGTCAAGCGCCTGTGGCAGAGGAGACATAAAGAGTGATGTAAACAAGAGGGGTCGTATTGACTGTCAAGCGCCTGTGGCAGAGGAGACATAAAGAGTGATGTAAACAAGAGGGGTCGTATTGGCTGTCAAGCGCCTGTGGCAGAGGAGACATAAAGAGTGCTGTAAACAAGAGGGGTCGTATTGGCTGTCAAGCGCCTGTGGCAGAGGAGACATAAAGAGTGATGTAAGCAAGAGGGGTCGTATTGGCTGTCAAGCGCCTGTGGCAGAGGAGACATAAAGAGTGATGTAAACAAGAGGGGTCGTATTGGCTGTCAAGCGCCTGTGGCAGAGGAGACATAAAGAGTGATGTAAACAAGAGGGGTCGTATTGGCTGTCAAGCGCCTGTGGCAGAGGAGACATAAAGAGTGATGTAAACAAGAGGGGTCGTATTGGCTGTCAAGCGCCTGTGGCAGAGGAGACATAAAGAGTGATGTAAACAAGAGGGGTCGTATTGGCTGTCAAGCGCCTGTGGCAGAGGAGACATAAAGAGTGATGTAAACAAGAGGGGTCGTACTGGCTGTCAAGCGCCTGTGGCAGAGGAGACATAAAGAGTGATGTAAACAAGAGGGGTCGTACTGGCTGTCAAGCGCCTGTGGCAGAGGAGACATAAAGAGTGATGTAAACAAGAGGGGTCGTACTGGCTGTCAAGCGCCTGTGGCAGAGGAGACATAAAGGGTGATGTAAACAAGAGGGGTCGTACTGGCTGTCAAGCGCCTGTGGCAGAGGAGACATAAAGAGTGATGTAAACAAGAGGGGTCGTACTGGCTGTCAAGCGCCTGTGGCAGAGGAGACATAAAGAGTGATGTAAACAAGAGGGGTCATATTGGCTGTCAAGCGCCTGTGGCAGAGGAGACGTACTAAAAAGATAATTTTTGTTAATGCAAGACATTCAAATTTTGTCAGTCTAGATATTACAGATATGTATAACTACTGTGATAGTTTGGTGAATATAATAATAATGATGATAAAGACTTTATTTCAAGAGGTTACACAGTCCAACATGCTGGATCTTCCATGTGTGCCTCCAGATAATACATATATACATTTTAAAACATCATTACTGGCAGATTCAATACATGTATTTACAAATAAGTTTACATACTAGAATCTTAAGCATTTTGAAAAGATGAAAAATTATTAAGAGTACAAGCAATTGTAATAGAGAACAAACAGAAAATCAGTATTACATAATGTACAAACGTCAGATGAATGAAGAATAACATGGTACAAAAATCAAGCACATTAGAACACAAGTCATACATATACTTCATTAGGAGTAAGTAACACTGGTGGATTTTATCCACTTCAGATATTTTGATTTAAAATTAACTAAAGATGTACTTAAACAGAACCAGGAAGTGAGTTCCAAATTTTAGCACCAGAGTATGAACGTGTTTTTCGATATATTTCAAGATTAGGCTTTGGAATTTAAAGTTGACTTTGATATCCAGACCTTAAATTAATGCCACGAAAGTCACTCCCAAAACTGAACTTGTTCTGGAGAAAAGCTGGTGCCAGATTGTTCAGATATTTGAAGACAAGAGTAGCCTTTTATATATTGGATTCTTTCCTGGAATGTCATCCAGCCGAGATGATCAAATAATTCTGCAGATAGATATTCAAAGTCTTTGTTGAGTATTATTCTCGCTGCACATTTTTGGGATTTAAGGAGATTGTTCAGAAGTTCTGAATTGCAGTTGCCCCAAATGGTACAACAATAATCTAAATGTGGCAGTAAACAAGAGCACCGCAAGCATGTGCAGATGCTCGTCTTTTTTCCAAATCTATTATATAAGTCAAAGTCAATGAAGTAAACTTTTTAACTTGATTTTGATTAGTTTAAAAAATCAATAGTATTACTGAAAAAATAAAACAGATTTAAAACAAGAGGGCCAAGATGGCCTTATATCGCTCACCTGACTGACCTTCAGTCACCCAACTTAAGTAGATTATATAGTACAATCCATGTACATTCAAAATTCAAGAAAAACGAGATGGGCAAGTAGTTAGAATTTTGATTTGTTTTGAAGATGTAACAGATGCATAGAAGAGTTCAAACTTGATAGAGCTTCACCCATGGTAAATGTTAGTGATTTTACATCGAAATCAGGTCAGTAGATTCTGACAAGAAGGCTTTTGAAGTTTTTACTATAGCTGCCTACATATAGTAAACTAGCACCTCACTGTGGCGGTTATGTTTTTTTAACAAATCACAACAGCTTGAACAAACTTGGTGGCGGGTCACCCAAGGAACATTTCTGCGAAATTGTTTTAAAATTGATCCAGTGGTTTATGACAAGAAGAAAATTTTTTTAAGATTTTTCTTTAGCTTATAATATTATAGTAAACTAACCCCTCCCTCTGGCCCATGTTTTTTGACGAATCACTACGGTTTGAACAAACTTGGTGAAGGATCCTCCAAGGAACATTTCTGTGAATTTTTTTTTAAAATTGAGCCAGTGGTTTCTGACAAGAACATTTTTTAAAGAGTCACTAAAATGGAAAAAAAATATTCGTTAAATATATTATATTTGACTAATTATTAACATTGATATTATTCCCGCGGTTGAAAAATAGGCTGTTAGGCATAAATCACCAGGTGAACATTTACCTTTTCAACGAAAGTCGATTTCTGCTTTGCTGGGGGGCTATGACATCACATACAGTAGAAAGGTCGCCATTTTGTGAATCGGAGAGATTCGGATTAAAAATCGTTTACTGCACAGTTATTCTTTAAAAACTTATCTGCGTATTAATAAGTATATCTGTAAACTAGAAACGTGTGTGTATTGCATGCATTAGTGTTAAAAACATGTGTTTAGCGTTGAGACGGGTTTTATGGAAAATGCCGGCTCAGTGTTGCGTCGGCGGTTGCAACAAGGAAACTGTGAAAAAGGGTGTCAGTCACCATTCGTTTCCAAAGGAGGAAAAAGTGAGGTCACAGTGCATCAAAGCAATCACACACACAGGAACTCATTGCTCCAGATAGGATTGGAAAGGTCCTTCTAGGGATTTCAAGTCCAAAAATTCCCAAGTTGTTCAGACCATTTTGACGAGATGTGCTTCACTTTGACATACCGAACCAGAAAATCCCTTGGACTTGGATGTCAAAAACTACAATCCAAAACTTAATAAAGATGCTGTGCCAACAAAATTTGAAACTGAACAGAACACACCAGTCATGGGGTCTGTACTGTGGAAAAAAGAAATTGCCATGGTATGTGGATTATTCCTCCATAATTATTATATGCATGCTTTTTGTATCTCAGATTATCATATATATATATATATATATATATATATATATATGTAATGCATTATATGACAGTTTTCATGTTCAGTCTTTTTAGTATTTCATATAATGAGGCATTTTAAATTGTCACATTTGAGCACCATACAAGACTTTCGTGCAAGACTGCAGTACCTTTATATGTCCATTATTCACAGGTAATGATCACACTTGTAAGTCAAACAATATATACTTGTCATACGTAATACCGCAAGTCTAAAAAAATTTCAACCATGTAAAGAATGGCATCAATACTAAACACTTATAAGGTAACTCAACTGTGCTGCGTAAAAAAACAGTTGCTGATACGAAATGCAAACAAATTTTGACACTAACGGAAGTTGGAGCTTTGAGCATGACTTCCCAGATTGTTATTATATGAGCATTTGCAGAAATAGGTATATTGCAGTATTATGTTTACAAGGGATACAAAGCATTACGTATGCGTAAAGTGTTATTAATGTCTAATTCATAATATGGATTTACAGACGTTTCGGTAAATAGCCAGTTCGGTAAATTGTATTTATACAGTGAACCCATTGGACGTTTCGGTAAAAAAGCAATTATATAGTAATTATATGGTAAAGTATATCACACCTCTCACGAATACAATACATGATAAAATTACTTTGTAAGTTTTTGTCGACTATCACTCGCTACACTATGTATTGGGTATTATAAATTGTTGTTATATTACATTATTTTAATATGCAAATCGTGCCGGTGACGTTGAATGGCACTGTATGCACGGATGTACAACCATTCTGTGTGTGTGTGTCTAAATCGATTGATGATGATCCAATATTTTCGACTTATATACAATAGTTTCAAGTGACATATTTCACTTTAATCACAAACTGATTTTACAAATTTATTAATTGATGTCTTTAATTCCTTAACTACAAGCTATGAACCTATTAATGGCAAACACTGTTTGATAATTACTGCGGCCTGTGTTTTTACTTTAATAGCACTTATTATATTACTAGGTGCAAGGACGAGTAATTGGGGACAGGTGCCTCTAATTAATGAGCAAGCGTCGAAGTGTGAAAAATGTTCGGGAAAATTATATTGTTAGGTGCAAGAGCGAGTAATCGTGCACACGTGCCGTTAATTAATGAGCAAGTGCCGAAGATGAAAAATGTTCGGAAAAATTATTTCCTCATACACATTCATTTATAGTTCATTTATTCATATTCTAATTTTCTATATTTTCAATGATGTATTGTATGTGCTATATACATGTACTTCTTAGCGTAATATATATGTCCTGTTTCGGTTTGTAATTAATTGATACCATATAGACTAAACTGTGTATGTTTTTCCTGTCTTAATGTCCTTTATTTGTTTTGGGTGACCCGATGTTCGTTTGTTTGACGTAAATTTTACTCGTAATTCATCGCCAACCCCTACCAGTTTAGACCATATCCAATATAATGCACAGTGGAGTGAGTGATAAAAACATAGTAATTTTATCATTTACTGTATTCGTGAGAGGTGTGATATACTTTACCATATAATTACTATATAATTGCTTTTTTACCGAAACGTCCAATCGGTTT
This sequence comes from Panopea generosa, assembly GCA_029582155.1. Classification (NCBI taxonomy): domain Eukaryota; kingdom Metazoa; phylum Mollusca; class Bivalvia; order Adapedonta; family Hiatellidae; genus Panopea; species Panopea generosa. The sequence goes on along the minus strand of CM055898.1, from coordinate 57,026,760 downwards.
ACTATATAAATCCAATTTACCGAACTGGCTATTTACCGAAACGTCCGGCACCCATAATATGTAACACCAAAGTGGTTGCTACCAGTATATACATTTACAGGTTTCACAGCAATTATGTAACTTTCATTTACACATAGGAAAAATAAACTCTATGTACAAAAAGGTTCGAGTTGACATGGGCAGGCTAATGTACTCAGCACTTCAATAAGGCCTTGTATCATTACATATAACACTAATCACATGGCATATACCACTGTGTCTGCAGTCTGGAATACACAGGTTCTACTTGAGCTTTCCATTGATCACCCAAAGAAACCTATATTGTAGCTATATTGACATGGCCATAAAACACATGGAGAGGTTGGTCCTACTGATTAGTGGTTGATTCATACAGGAAATAAGGGTCATAAAACACACAGGGGTCTTACTGGTTTTGTTTGACAATTTATTTACATGCAATCAAAGTCATAAAACACATGGGTTAGAGTCCCACTGATTAGTGGCTCTATATGCCAATTGATTCATACATGAAATAAGGGCCATAAAACACACAGGGGTCCTACTGATTCTGTATGGCAATTTTTTTTACATGCAATCAAGGTATTAAAACAAATATGGGGTGGGGGGGGGGGGGGGGGGGGGGGGGCACTGATTAGTGGTTCTATTTGCCAATTGATAACAGGAAATAAGGGTCATAAAACACACAGGGGTCCTACTGATTCTGTATGGCATTTTTTTACATGCAATCAAGGTATTAAAACAAATATGGGGTGGGGGGGGGGGGGCACTGATTAGTGGTTCTATTTGCCAATTGATAACATGAAATAAGGGTCATAAAACACACAGGGGTCCTACTTGTTCTGCATGGCAATTTTATTTGCATAGAATCAGGGTCATTAAACACATGGGGTCCTACTGATTAATGGTTCTGTGTAATGATACATTTTATAATAAATGGTATCATAGAACATGTAATGCAGCTCAGCACTTAGACATATATATATTTATTGGACATATTTTAATTTGAAAGGTCAAGATGATGCACAGTTCTGATAAAATATGTAAGAAAATGCAATAACATATTGTGCTTTTTTCCTCTCTCTAAAATATATAGAACAGTATGACAATTGAAAACAAAATTCTTTGGCTATTATTTCAACTTTAGTGCTTCAAAAAAAAAAATTAGCCTAAAATATACCATGTAACAGAGAGGTGGTACATCCAAAACAGTAGTAAATTGATAAAGAATTCATTTTTTTCTTCAAAATTCGCGGTAATATGTATAACCAGTATATATGTTAATAGGTACTGAAAGATACGCAAATTTAAATCAAGTATTTTAGTCCTTATTTTGTTATATTCATCTATCATCAGTTATACATAATACTAATGATTGGTAAGCATGTATTTTTAGGTACAAAAGCTTGTTCTAATGTAGAAGACTTTGTGACTGGGACAAGACTATGTAATGACATCAGAAAGCTCTCCACCCAACACCAGACATCAGACCTAGAGGCCTTTCACAGAGTTATCAACCAGTTTGCCCCAAAATTATACTCATTCCAGTTTAATCCTCAAATATGCAGGTAAGAACAATTTTCAGCTATTAATTCTTGACATTGAAAAAGTACATGCATCTCTGTCTGTATTTTTATAATCCTTATATGATTTTGAATTGGCTGTCAATAAATTTTCACATAATTATTATTCACGGACACTAATTCAGATCTTCCAGGGTCTGATGCCTTCTTTAGTACAGGCACCCTCTTTGAGGTTGTTCCCAGTATGCTTTACATCATTTAATTATGGCTTGTAAAGTACACCTTTTATATTCATATAAATTTGACCGTTTATTGTATGTCATAATTTTGTTAATTAGCATACTTTTTTCGAAGCCTTGGTCACCCAGACCGTTTGACTATGTGGTTCAGGTGCAAGTTGTTATTCTGTGCCAGGGACTTTAATTGTTTAAAGCAGCTTTTTGATAAAGAAAGGGCATTGAACTCGTGCAAACATTAAAAAAATAGATAAATATATGAACCGGCACTAATAATCAGAGCATATAATGCAACTTCATATCCATGTATCATTTTGGGTTACGTCTAATATCAGTTTTTGTTTTTTTTCAGACTAAAAATTGCAGCAATGCATTTCAATGAAAACTCGCACAGAGGTGTTGCCAAGACGAAATGTGGGAAGCAGAGGTACAAAACTAGCTTCCCAAAATTCAAGAAAGGAGAATATTCTGTGAGACCAGTACCTAGGGAGCAGACATTTAGTTATGTTGACAAGTTGCTGACAGAAGTTGTAAGGAGAAGTTATTTGAACTTGATTACTGTTCTGAACACACCAGTGCCCCTTCCTTTATGCAGTGGCATGACACTCCCTAGTCCCAATATGAACAAAACCAAAAGATACAGAAAAAGATGTGATACATAAAAATGAAATACTTGACCAGAGCGACACATTTTGTATAAAATTAATCTTCCATGCGGCCCTCAAATATTTATTTACAGTAGTGATTATAATTTTCATAAATTACAAAACAGAATTGTGTGCTAAAACAATGTTTTGTGGTACACTATCCTATTAATTTCATAAATACTTGATAGGTCAGCCAGAGTTTGTGGCCAGGAATATTGACTCATTAACTGGAGTTATCAGCACTTGAGTTGGCAAGGACCTAGCTATATTGTATAAAAGCATTTCAGACTTTTTTTGAAAACCTGATGAATTTGAACTGAAGAATCTTTTGCCTGTGAATTATGAGATAACAGAAGTTTTACTTGGATTTGTTTTGTGTATACTGTAAGATGTCGTGCTTGTAAACAAATACATTTCATCTATCATAAGCATTGTTATCTATCCTGGAATTTTCAAAAAAATATCTTTGTCATCTTGTTTTCCCAGTTATATATTTTTATTGTAATTTATATCAACATACGGTTTTGAATAAGATCAATATCCAGCAACAACTGGAAAGTTTATTTTAAAAAAGGAGTGTAAAAGAACATGAATTTGGGACCAACAACTTCGAAAACCAGTGAGTTATGTCCACAACTTTACATTCCATTATATGAAAAGATATGTGTATCTATGTATAATATTTAATTTGGAATGTTTTATAAGTAACCATAAAATAAATTTTAAAGATTTTTTTATTGGATTTAATAAACGAAAATTTGAAAATTGCCTAAAATGAAAGTTTCCCAAAACTGGATATCAGAATTGTGAAAAAATTACTGGACAACTTGTATAATGAATTTCTATACGGACTGATACAAATTTATTACAAAAACAAGTGTGGAATCACTGCAGAGGGCTATGAATCCACTGAATTGGTGTCTTGTTCATTTTATCATTTTTTTCATATTCATCACTGTGTTTCATGCATGTAAGAAGCAACAATTTGAAAAAAAAGTAGAATTAGTATCCATGTTCTAGGTTCATTCTGCATATTCATGTGTTGATGGTTTCTTTTAAATCTGTTATTTTGTTGTTGTCTTACATGTAGAACCTGAAATTTTTTTCCTGTTGGCGTTGAATAACCTATAATGTATTGGTATGCTATAAATCCACATTCATTCATTACCTAAGTAAATGGTAATACCTAAAAAATACCTGTGTTCCAACTAACCAGAACAACTGTGTTCTTTAATGCTGACTTAAAAGTGTTTATATATATAAGTACACACACAATTTGTATAATTTTTTAAAAATAAAATCTATTATAAAATAAAAACTACCCAATGGCTTTATTATGGCGTTTTAACGGAACACCGGTATTTTTTAAACCTAAAACTTTGGAAGGAAATCGGCAAAAAAGTTGTTCATGATTGACCAACATTGTGACAAATAAGGATAACACAACAGAATATTTTATTTATAAGTTTATATAAGCCAACAGAATATATAATAATAAAAGGCTAAACTTATTACAACTCTGCTTTGTGTTTCTTCTTTTCATGTTTGTTTAAATATATACATAATTAATAATGTCTATTTCATCCTGCATAGTGAAATCCGGTAAAATTGTCTGATGGATACGTCTTGCGTATTCTAATAACAGCACATGCTGGCAGTGGTACATGAATGTTTTTCCCCAAAAATCCTGAACACCACCTCAATAGCTGACGAAACCCTGTGTAACGGTATTTCCTGAAGATTTAAAAAAGATAATATAAGGAATACAGTGATTGTAAAACAAGTTCCTACAAATTTGGTAACACACACTCACAGTCTTCCAGTGCAAAACTTATACTAAGCATAATCTGATAAGGAGTGTTTGTTCGGACACAATAATGTGGCATTGCTGGGATATCGTGTCGCGACCCTTTTGTTACTGATGCTCTTCCACTAAACCAAATAAAAAGGAATCCTAATGCAAACAAGAAATAATTTAGTGAATATACTCCATCAAGACAGTTTTAGAGATTATTTATTGCCAATGCTTTTTCAGGCATAAATGATTGATTGAATATTTAGTATTATTTAAATGCCATTGAGGGCAAACAGAAAACCAATGTACCGAACCCTTTTTCCTGGGATCCTGGATGGTTAACTAGTACTCGAGCACACCCCACAAGTAACTGATAATTCCCCACTTGAATCATTGATGAGAGATGAATTGTATCGAGACACAATGTCATACTTTATCAACCACCATGGAGCATGTGGTCTTGCAGGGATTCGAACTCCTGACCCCTGGATTAAGTCAGATGTGCTAAAGACCGAGCGTATCGGGCCAGACAAAAACATAAATGAAATCTTATCTCAAATTCATCTCTAGAAATGAAAGCCTAGCAATAATATATATATCACTTACAGTGGTATCACAAGTAAGATCAGCCATAAACATAGCCACACTATGGTCACTAAGCAAGTTTAAATGCAAAGTATATTTTCCCAATAAAATGAATTAAGAAAAGAAAAACTTACTGATTAACATCAGATACAGCCATGTTGCCATGAGTCTGCTGGTATGCAAGGTATGCAGCGTCTAGGACAAACTGGTTTATGCACACTGGCTGGAAACCTGGGTGCTCTAAAATACATCCCACTGGCTCATTATAGCTGTCCATCATCCCTGCAACACTGTCGACTTCCTTGCAGCAAATGCATTCCTCCTCGGTCGCCATCACCTCACAGTTACCACACTCACACCTGGAAATATAATACAAGTAAATTAAAAGCGAACTATCGAGAGAAGTAAAATAGAATCAATATCTTCATAATTGTATTTTTTTAGTGTTCATGTGTAGCTAGATTCTAAACACTTATATAACATTTACCGCGAAAGCACTCATTTTTTCTCAGTCCAGTCAAATGCGATACGCAATATTCTAGTATGATGACCGCGAAAACCCATGATCTTGCAATTATTCTACAACAGTGTGGACTACTACAGAAATAACTTTAAAAAACCTTTTCATTTTTATTCGTGTCAGGCGACCAAATGTAAACTACTAGATTGGAAATGTAAATAAATTTGAAACATACCACTCAGTATTCTCCGTTCTTTGATTTTCTGCCACCGGCCTCGGTCCATCATTGTCAGCCTCTGCAGCTTCCTCTTCATTCAAAACCCTCAGCACCGGCTCAAACTGGTAGGGCCTTATACCTGCCTCCCCCTCCTCGCCCTCACTTACTGCAATATCACTGGCTGATGAAGAAAAATCGTCAAAATCGGATTCCGCATCACTGCTGTCTGTGTAATCCACCATTGTTGAAAGAGAACTGTCTACTGTATGTGACGTCATCGATTTTTAGCGGTATCCGAAATTTTCGCACAGTCGTACAAGGTGCGATATGAAATGCCCATTACACGCGGAAATGAACGGAATTTGACAATTTTTTTTAGTCAATGTGACTTAGTCAAACATTCTTTATCGATACATAATGGTTTTATTTTGCATTTTAGAGGCTCTTTAAGTTTTTACTATAGCTTATATAGTAAACTAACCCCACCCCCTGGTTGCCACGTATTTTGACAAATCAAAATGGCTTGAACAAACTTGGTAGAGGGTCACCCAAGGAACATTTCTGTGAAATTATTTTAAAATCGAGCTGGTAGTTTCTGACAAGAAGATTTTTTTAAGTTTTACTATAGCTTATATAGTAAACTAACCCCGTGCACTCCCTGGCAGCCATGTTTTTTGCCAAATCAAAATAGCTTGAACAAACTTGGTAGAGGGTCACCCAAGGATCATTTCTGTGAAATTGTTTAAAAATCGAGCCAGTAGTTTCTGACAAGAAGATTTTTTAAAGTTTTTTCTACAGCTTATTTAGTAAACTAGCACCACATCCTGGTTGCCATGTTTTTTGACGAATCAAGATGACTTAGACAAACTTGGTAGAGGGTCACCCAATGAACATTTCTGTGAAATTATTTTAAAATCGAGCCACTAGTTTTTGACAAGAAGATTTTTTTAATTTTTTAATAATAAATCTTGCCCTGCCCCCTGGGGGCCATGTTTTTTGATGAACAAGATGGCTTGAACAAACTTGGTAGAAGGTCACCCCAAGGAACATTTCTGTGAAATTATTTTAAAATTGAGCCAGTAGTTTCTGACAAGAAGATCTTTTAAGTTTTACTATAGCTTTTATAGTAAACTAACCCCATTACCCCCTGGCGGCCATGTTTTTTGATGAATCAAGATGACTTGAACAAACTTGGTAGAGGGTCACCCAAGGATCATTTCTGTGAAATTATTTCAAAATCGAGCCATTCGTTTCTGACAAGAAGATTTTTTGAAGTTTTTACTAATTAAACTTGCCCCGCCCCCTGGCGGCCATGTTTTTTGACGAATCAAGATGGCTTGAACAAACTTGGTAGACAGTCACCCAAGGAACATTTATGTGAAATTATTTTAAAATGGAGCCAGTAGTTTCTGACAAGAAGATTTTTTCAGTTTCTACTAATTAAACTTGCCTGCCCCCTGGCGGCCATGATTTTTGACAAATCAAGATGGCTTGAACAAATTTGGTAGAGGGTCATCCAAGGAACATATCTGTGAAATTATTTTAAAATCGAGCCAGTAGTTTCTGACAAGAAGATTTTTTAAGTTTTTACTATAGCTTATATAGTAAACTAACCCCCGTGCACCCCCTAGTGGCCATGTTTTTTGACAAATAAAAATGGCCTGAACAAACTTGGGAGAAGGTCACCCAAGGAACATTTCTGTGAAATTATTTTAAAATGGAGCCTGTAGTTTCTGACAAGAAGATTTTTAAATTTTTTAATAATTAATCTTGCCCCGCCCCCTTGCTGCCATGTTTTTTGATGAATCAAGATGGCTTGAACAAGCTTGGTAGAGGGTCACCCAAGGAACATATCTGTGAAATTATTTTAAAATCAAGTCAGTTGTTTCTTACGAGAAGATTTTTTAAGTTTTTACTATAACTTATATAGTAAACTAACCCCAGCCCCTGGCCGCCATGTTTTTTGACGAATCAAGATGGCTTGAACAATCTTGGTAGAGGGTCACCCAAGGAACATTTCTGTGAAATTATTTTAAAATTGAGCCAGTAGTTTCTGACAAGAAGATTTTTTAAGCTTTTACTAATTAAACTTGCCTGCCCCCTGGCGGCCATGTTTTTTGACAAATCAAAATGGCTTGAACAAACTTGGTAGTGGGTCACTCAAGAAACATTTCTGTGAAGTTATATCAAAATTGGCCAAGTGGTTTCAGAGGAGATGTTGTTAGAAGTTAAAAGTTTACGAAGGACGACAGACGACGGACACCAGGCGATCACAAAAGCTCACCTGTGAGCCTTTGGCTCAGGTGAGCTAAAAATCACCAAAAATAATAGATATGTTGAAGAACAATGTTAACTCGACTATTCTAGCCTTGTAGATCACAGAACAGTAAATTATAATGTACCATCAGAAAAACAGATATATCTGTATGAATGAAACCATCTTTCATATTAGCAAAATAGTAGATACATGTAGGATAACTAGGGCAGAATATACACTATGTCTATGTCTGGCTAAGGCTAACTAGCCAGTACTTAAGCTGAAATGTATTTAATTTAATTTTAAAATCTGGGTGTTGATGTGGGGGTGTATGTGCCAAAGTTTAATAAACGGGATTGTTTAGTTTGATAAGATAAAAACAACAAAAATAACAATATAATTATATTATAATAGGTAGATATAAAGAGTAATGGACTAATGTTTCAGACTAGACATGCAATTTCATAGGTTTTTTTTACATTAAAGCATGACCTTGACATTTGTGTAACCTTGACCTTGACATCTGATGTAATGGTCTGGGTATTTCAACAGTTAAATGACATGCTGATCACTTGTGTCAAGCTATTTAAAAATCCCTCAATGTAAGACAAAGTCACAGATCAATTGTTGATAAATTGAGCCAAGTGTTTTTGAAATCCATCCATGTATGATAAAGTTAAAGGATGAACTTGAAATCTCAAACAGATTCAAAGTGTTGTCATATTACATACTCAAAGTGTGACCTTGACCTTATCAATGAGTCGATATATATCATTATATCTGCCAAACACTGGATCAATGAGTTGATATATATCATTATATCAGCCAAACACTTGATAATAAGTTATCAATGAGTTGATATATATCATTATATCAGCCAAACACTGGAAAATAACAAGTTTTCAGTGAGTTGATATATATCATTACATCTGCCAAACACTGGATCAATGAGTTGATATATATCCCCCCAAACACTGGATAGTAGCAAGTTATCAATGAGTTGATATAATTATAAACACTGGATAATAACAATTTCACATGTATGATGTTGTTGTATGGTGTTTAGTGTCGCTTTCAACAATTTCAATCATATCGCGACGGTTTCTACTTGAGACAGTATCTAAGTGCTGTCACACTGGAGTATCATGCCGCAGACACATGGTATGATACCCCACCCAGTCACATTATACTGACACCGGGCTGACCAGACCTAGAACTCTCCTCTAAATGCTGAGCGTCAAGCGAGGAAGGTTCTAGTACCATTTTTAAAGTCTTTGGTATGACCCGGCTGTGGATTGAACCCACGACCTTCTGCATGCAAGGCTAACTCACATGTATGAAAGTATTTGACAGAGTATGAAATAAGAGACTGCTTTCAAACTGTGTAAAAACAGAATAAATGGCAAACTATATTAAATTGAGTATCAAATTATTCAACAAATAGAAGCCAAAACATTGCTAGTCACTCTAAAGTACCGGATCTTAAACCATGCAGACACTGATGGGTTTCCCAAAGGCTTTGTCCTTAGATCCCTTTTATACCTTAATTACATTAAGGTAACTTGGTAACATTTTTGATTCATTACTTATTCTTACTATATTATGCAGATAAAAGTTCTCTATTTTAATCGCAGCAACCATTCAAGACACACTGAAAAATATTTTGTAGATATCTAAGGTTCCTATTATTCAGTTGTTCAAGTGTTACCTTATATCTTTATATGGTCTGTGCTGAGCATCACAGTATGCTTCATTGATCCTCATCAATACATCCATCCCTTCTGACACCTCCCCAAATACAGTGTGCACATTGTCCAAGTAGTCTAGATGTTCACCGAGTGTGATAAAGAACTGAAACATTTGAACAGATTTAAAATTGGTGATGAAGCTGCCTTTATGTCTCACTGTCCCAAGACTGCAGCACTGGCATCCTAAAAAGGAGTTGCTTGTCTGGATGCTTCAAAGAGTGTATACATTATGATACCTCAGTCTTATTGCCATAGAAAATGATTTATCAGCATTAACTGATAGAAAAGACATTCAACAGAAATAGAGTTGTTTATGGCTGGTTGTGTATGCAACTTACAAGTGTTGACATGCAGTATTTTAAAGGTTGGTAAAAATGTAAATACATCATAACTCAGTGTACATACACACCAAAAATATAGTGCAAACAAACTTCCAAAAAGTACATTATTTTCAAGAAATAAAGATAGAGACAGACAACTTATTTCAGGTTATCAAATAAAGTATTAGTCAAGTATTGTTACAGTAGTGCTTGTTTACGAATGGCCAGCGATATATAAAACAAAGTGTGAAGTAACAAATAGGCCGGTTTAAGGGTACTCCATGACCAAGTGGTATAAGGTGCCATCTCATTTACCTCTCACTGGTATGGTTGTAGGTTAGAGTCCTGCTCAGTCCAAACACTTTATGTGAGAAAGTTTGCCAATTACTTGCAGAAGAATGGTGGTTCCACTCAGGTTCATTCTGAGGTCTTCCTCCACACAAATGCCATATATAACCTGAAATGTGTTGAAAATAATGTTAAACCCCATTCAAAAAAGTCGCTCACCTGATTTCACTGTCACTTCGTTTTAAATTTTGAGAATTATTTGTGTTCACATAGTATTCCTATGTAAACACTAAAGTCCCCTTGCAGGATCCTAATGACCACTACTCCTTCATTTGAACAAGAAAACCCTACTCATAGGGACCATTTATACCAAATATATGAACAAATTCTTGAGAAAAAGATTTTTAGAAATTCACAATTTTATCCCTTTTTGGGCCCTTGCTGACCCTTTCATGTATTAAATTCCCTTTTAATCACCTAGTCTCAAATGATATGACTAAACAATACCCAAGACATCAACATATTTGAAATAATACCTAAAATAAATATAATTTCCTATAGTATTCCTATGTAAAAATCAAAATCCCCCAACTGGAGCCCAATGGAACCTACAAGGTATGAAAAAATTTGCCTTGTTTTCCCATAGTATTCCTATGTAAAATTCTAAGTCCCCTTACAGCCTCCTATAAATTTAAGCCCCTTAATTCTTATCTGCAATCAAACCCCTACACATTGGGATAATTTATGACAAATTTGAACAAATCTGACATACTAGTTCTTAAGAAAACGATTTTTGTAATTCCCAATTTTTACCATTTTGGGTCCCCTCTTGACCCCTTAAAACAGTGGAACCCAGTCATTTTACAAATCTGAATATCCTTCACCAAACAATGCTTCTGTGAAGATATAGGCAGAATCATTTCCATTTAAAAAAAAAAAAAATTTTTTATTATAATGACACATGTCCCCTAATTGAACCCTCGCAGCAGGGTCATTTTTAACCCTAGGGACACCATTTTAACAATCTAACAAAATTATAGTTGGTCATCATAATTACTACATAAACATTTTGAAAATCTGTTGGACCGTTCATGAGAAGAAAATTTTTTAAGTTTTGGACTATTTTTAGTAATGGTCGCCATCTTGAATTCCAAATAAAACAAGTAATGTCACATGCCCCCCAAATGGTCTGTGAAAAATAACAATATATGATATAATAGGTAGCGATGTATCCATGAATATCAAGAGTAATGGACTTATGTTTCAGACTAGACATGCAATTTCATGTTGTTTTTTTTACATCAAAGCATGACCTTGACCTTTGTGTAACATTGACCTTGACATCTGATGTTATGGTCTGGGTATTTCAACAGTTAAATGCAGGTGAAACATTATCATGACATGCCTATCACTTGTGTCAAGGCTATTTTAAAATCCCTAAATGTAAGTGACAGATCAGTTGTAGATCAATTAATAAATTGAGCCAAGTGTTTTTGAAATCCATCCATGTATGACAAAGTTAAAGGACAGGCTTGAAATCTCAAACAGATTTCATATATACTCAAAGTGTGACCGTGTCTAGGTTTTACTTATGACACGTCGTCATGTCATCTTGATAAATTGAGCCAAGATCAGACACGCAATATCAAACAAATTGAAAGTGTGACCTTGACCTCTGAGGAAAGGTTCTGGGTCTTACATGTGACACTTAATTATGTCATGTTTATCAACTGAGTCAAGTGTATATATATCCATAGATGACAAAGTTATAGATCAGACAAGCAATCTCACACAGACTGAAAGTGTTGTCAAACAAACTCAAAGTGTGACATTGACCTTTGAGGTACGCATGTGGGTCTTACATGTGACACTTTGTAATGTCATGCTGATGAATTGAGCCAAGCGTTTTTGAAATCTATCCATAGGTGACAAAGTTTCAGACCGGACACAAAATCTCAATGAGACTGAAAGTGTCATCAACCAAAGTTAAATTGTGACCTTGACTTTTGAAGTGGGATTCTGGGTGTAATGCGTGACACATCGTCATGTTATGTTGGTCATTTGTAGACAGTATTAACAAAATCCATCTATGCATGACAAAGTTACAGGCCAGACACGAAATCTCAAACAGACTGAAAGTGTTGTCAAACAAACTCAAAGTGTGAGCTTGACCTTTGAGGTATGGGTATGGGTCTTACTCGCGACACATCGTCATGTTATGTTGATTATTTGTAGCAAGTATTTATAAAACCCATCTATGCATGACAAAGTTACAGACCATGTCCTGATGATGTACTACCGTTCTTTAGTGATGTGATATTGTTGCGCTGCCCTACTGGTACCAATCCACGAAAATCGCCAAATTTGTGCTCCAGTATACCTCCGGCGACCAAAATCAGCTAGACGCGACAGGCCCTTTACTGGACTCCGATTGATCAGAGCCCCTTTATTTGAACAAATTTTGAACTCCTAGTCATAAGGAATCATTTAATCAAAATATGAACGAATTTGATACGACGGTTCTCGAGACGAAGATTTTTAAATGTAAATTTCCCTATGTTAAACTGACATGTTCCTGGGGCAGGGTCAATTTTGACCCTAGGGTCATGACTTGAGCAAACTTGATAGAAACTCATTAGATGATACTACAAGCAAAATATCAAACCTTCAGCCCCTGCAGTTTCAGAGAAGATTTTTGAAATTTTGAAAAAAATACTGATAAACCCCTTGGGTGGGGCCAAATTTGACCCAGGGTCATCATTTGAACAAACTTGAGAGAGCTTTGTATAAGACTGCTTCACACAAAATTTGGTGAAAATCTGTCAAGTGGTTTCAGAGAAGAAGTCATTGAATCAATTGTTAACGGACGGACTGACTTAGATGACCAAAAAATTTCCAAATTTCCCCCCCCAAATATTTCTTTTGGTTTCTTTGCATTTGGAAATGGAAATTTTGTTACTTTGGACTGGGGAAAAAAGATACTATTTGCCATTGGGAATAGGGCAGAATAATCCCTTATTCTGCACACTAACACTGCATTTCGCTCGTTCTAAAAATAAACTGGTCTGTCACCAAAATATATAACACTACCGGTACATTATGCCGTAATCGTATTATAAAAAATCTGCATCGAGTAAACCTTTCTACAGAAAGAACTGTTATTTTATGTTATGATTTTTATAAAGTGATATCTCACTCTATAATCTATATTTTCTTTACCGAATCTGAGAATCTGGATACCATCTCCATATAATGAGCACATCAAATTTGTGTTCTGAATATTGGTGGAGACTGTCAAAAAACAATCAGAAAGATTTGTAAACAAATAACTTATAAGCATGGACTGCTTGTTCAAGAAATACACATTTTGATCAAAGTTATTTATTTGACAAATTTTTAAAAAGCAGTCAATATGGGTTTATAAGTATTTTATTACAAGCACATTTAATTGCAATCTTTTTTTAAATTAATAAGCAAATAAAATGTGAAAATATTCATTGATCAGTGGTCAGGAGTGTGCAGAGTGCCAGACTGATACACTTAATAGGTTATGTAAAATACCTGTGAGCCATGCATGTGGTTACCATTGTTTACCATGGACACTGTCCCTAGTTTCTTGTGTTTGATTCGAGGAGCAACTTCCATATCAAAATACTTGGCCTGATCTCCATACAAGATACTGAAAATACAACAAAAATAGTTGAAAAAAACACTGCTGCTCATCTTACATATCAAAATACTTGGTCAGATCTCCATACAAGATACTGAATATACAACAACAATAGCTGTAGAAAAAACATTGCAGTCCAACTTCCATATCAGATCTCCATACAAGATACTGAATATACAATAACAACAGCTGTAGAACAAGAGGCCCAAGAGGGCATGAGGACGCTCTACTGACTCATAGTGACCATAGCACTTTTTGAAATTCTACTATGCAATAGAAACATCGGCCATCTTGAATTTTAGATAGAAAAAAACAAATTTTTTGTATAGTCTCCTATGCAATAGAAACATCAATGTGAAGTTTCAGTTTTATTGGCCTAGGAACCCAGTCATTTTTACAAATCTTAACCTCCTTCACCAAACAATGCTTTAATGAAAATATAGGCAAAATCATTTCCATTTAAAAAAAAAATAAAAAAAATATTATATTGACATGTGTCCCTTAATTGAACCCTTGGGGCGGGGTCATATTTAACCCTAGGGACACCATTTGAACAAATGTAACAGAACTATAGTTTGTCATCATTACTACATAAACATTTCGAAAATCTGTTGGGCCGTTCATGAGAAGAAGATTATTTAAGTTTTGGACTATTTTTAGTAATGGTGGCCATATTGAATTTTAGATCGAAAAAAAAAATCTTCTGTATAGTCTCCTATGCAATAGAAACACTCATGTGAAGTTTCAGTTTAACTGGCCTAGTGGTTTCGGAACAGATGAAAGAAAAAGCGAATTTTCTGTTTTCCCATAGTATCCCTATGTAAAATTCTAAGTCCCCTTACAGGGCCCCTATAAAAATTAGCCCTTAAATTCTTATCTGCAATCAAACCCCTACACATAGGAATAATTTATGCAAAATATGAACAAATCTGACACACTGGTTCTTAAGAAAACGAATTTAGTAATTCCCAATTTGTACCCTTTTGGGGCCCCTCCTGACCCCTTAAGACAGTGGAACCCAGTCATTTTTACAAATCTGAACCTCCTTCACCAAACAATGCTTCTGTGAAGATATAGGCAAAATCATTTCCATTTAAAAAAAATAAAAAAATAGTATGAAGTGTCCCCTAATTGAACCCTTGGGGCGGGGTCATATTTAACCCTAGGGACGCCATTTGAACAATCTAACAAAACTATAGTCGATCATCATTACTACATAAACATTTTGAAAATCTGTTGGGCCGTTCATGAGAAGAAGATTTTTTAAGTTTTGGACTATTTTTAGTAATGGTGGCCATATTGAATTTCAGATCGAAAAAAACCCCAACTTCTGTATAGTCTCCTATGCAATAGAAACACCCATGTGAAGTTTCAGTTTCAATTCAATTGGCCTAGTGGTTTCAGAGAAAGTGCTGCTAACAGACGACAGATGACGGACGACAGACAAACGCGCCATCACATAACCACTTCTGGTCTTTGGCCAGAAGAGCTAAAAACACTGCAGTCTAACTTCCATATCAAAATACTTGACCTGATCTCCATACAAGATACTGAAAATACAACAACAATAGCTGTAGAAAAACACTGCAGTTCAACTTCCATATCAAAATACTTGGCCAGATCTCCACACAAGATACTGAATATACAACAACAATAGCTGTAGAAAAACACTGCTGCTGGACTTCCATATCAAAATACTTGGCCAGATTTCCACACAAGATACTGAAAATACAACAACAATAGCTGTAGAAAAACACTGCAGCTCAACTTCCATATCAAAATACTTGGCCAGATCTCCACACAAGATACTGAATATACAACAATAATAGCTGTAGAAAAACACTGCTGCTGGACTTCCATATCAAAATACTTGGCCAGATCTCCACACAAGATACTGAATATACAACAACAATAGCTGTAGAAAAACACTGCTGCTGACTTCCATATCAAAATACTTGGCCAGATTTCCACACAAGATACTGAATATACAACAACAATAGCTGTAGAAGAACACTGCTGCTCAACTTCCATATCAAAATACTTGGCCTGATCTCCATACAAGATACTGAAAATACAACAATAGCTGTAGAAAAACACTGCAGCTGAACTTCCATATCAAAATACTTGGCCAGATTTCCACACAAGATACTGAATATACAACAACAATAGGTGTAGAAAAACACTGCTGCTGGACTTCCATATCAAAACACTTGGCCTGATCTCCATACAAGATACTGAAAATACAACAATAGCTGTAGAAAAACACTGCAGCTGAACTTCCATATCAAAATACTTGGCCAGATTTCCACACAAGATACTGAATATACAACAACAATAGCTGTAGAAGAACACTGCTGCTGGACTTCCATATCAAAATACTTGGCCTGATCTCCATACAAGATACTGAAAATACAACAACAATAGCTGTAGAAAAACACTGCAGCTGAACTTCCATATCAAAACACTTGGCCTGATCTCCATACAAGATACTGAAAATACAACAACAATAGCTGTAGAAAAACACTGCAGCTCAACTTCCATATCAAAACACTTGGCCTGATCTCCATACAAGATACTGAAAATACAACAACAATAGCTGTAGAAAAACACTGCAGCTGAACTTCCATATCAAAATACTTGGCC
Source organism: Panopea generosa (assembly GCA_029582155.1). Taxonomy (NCBI): domain Eukaryota; kingdom Metazoa; phylum Mollusca; class Bivalvia; order Adapedonta; family Hiatellidae; genus Panopea; species Panopea generosa. The sequence continues at coordinate 57,010,353 of CM055898.1, read as the reverse complement.
AGATTTCCACACAAGATACTGAATATACAACAACAATAGCTGTAGAAAAACACTGCAGCTCAACTTCCATATCAAAATGCTTGGCCTGATCTCCATACAAGATACTGAAAATACAACAATAGCTGTAGAAAAACACTGCAGCTCAACTTCCATATCAAAATACTTGGCCAGATTTCCACACAAGATACTGAATATACAACAACAATAGCTGTAGAAAAACACTGCAGCTCAACTTCCATATCAAAATGCTTGGCTTGATCTCCATACAAGATACTGAAAATACAACAATAGCTGTAGAAAAACACTGCAGCTGAACTTCCATATCAAAATACTTGGCCAGATTTCCACACAAGATACTGAATATACAACAACAATAGCTGTAGAAGAACACTGCTGCTGAACTTCCATATCAAAACACTTGGCCTGATCTCCACACAAGATACTGAATATACAACAACAATAGCTGTAGAAAAACACTGCTGCTGAACTTCCATATCAAAATACTTGGCCAGATTTCCACACAAGATACTGAATATACAACAACAATAGGTGTAGAAAAACACTGCAGCTGAACTTCCATATCAAAACACTTGGCCTGATCTCCATACAAGATACTGAAAATACAACAATAGCTGTAGAAAAACACTGCAGCTGAACTTCCATATCAAAATACTTGGCCAGATTTCCACACAAGATACTGAATATACAACAACAATAGCTGTAGAAGAACACTGCTGCTGAACTTCCATATCAAAATACTTGGCCAGATTTCCACACAAGATACTGAATATACAACAACAATAGCTGTAGAAGAACACTGCTGCTGAACTTCCATATCAAAATACTTGGCCAGATCTCCACACAAGATACTGAATATACAACAACAATAGCTGTAGAAAAACACTGCAGCTGAACTTCCATATCAAAATACTTGGCCAGATTTCCACACAAGATACTGAATATACAACAACAATAGCTGTAGAAAAACACTGCAGCTGAACTTCCATATCAAAATACTTGGCCAGATTTCCATACAAGATACTGAATATACAACAACAATAGCTGTAGAAAAACACTGCTGCTGAACTTCCATATCAAAATACTTGGCCAGATTTCCACACAAGATACTGAATATACAACAACAATAGCTGTAGAAGAACACTGCTGCTGAACTTCCATATCAAAATACTTGGCCAGATCTCCACACAAGATACTGAATATACAACAACAATAGCTGTAGAAAAACACTGCAGCTGAACTTCCATATCAAAATACTTGGCCAGATTTCCACACAAGATACTGAAAATACAACAACAATAGCTGTAGAAAAACACTGCTGCTGAACTTCCATATCAAAATACTTGGCCAGATTTCCACACAAGATACTGAATATACAACAACAATAGGTGTAGAAAAACACTGCAGCTGAACTTCCATATCAAAACACTTGGCCTGATCTCCATACAAGATACTGAAAATACAACAATAGCTGTAGAAAAACACTGCAGCTGAACTTCCATATCAAAACACTTGGCCAGATTTCCACACAAGATACTGAATATACAACAACAATAGCTGTAGAAGAACACTGCTGCTGGACTTCCATATCAAAATACTTGGCCAGATTTCCACACAAGATACTGAAAATACAACAACAATAGCTGTAGAAGAACACTGCTGCTGGACTTCCATATCAAAATACTTGGACAGATTTCCACACAAGATACTGAATATACAACAACAATAGCTGTAGAAGAACACTGCTGCTGGACTTCCATATCAAAACACTTGGCCAGATTTCCACACAAGATACTGAATATACAACAACAATAGCTGTAGAAGAACACTGCTGCTGGACTTCCATATCAAAATACTTGGCCAGATTTCCACACAAGATACTGAATATACAACAACAATAGCTGTAGAAGAACACTGCTGCTGAACTTCCATATCAAAACACTTGGCCTGATCTCCATACAAGATACTGAAAATACAACAATAGCTGTAGAAAAACACTGCAGCTGAACTTCCATATCAAAATACTTGGCCAGATTTCCACACAAGATATTGAATATACAACAACAATAGCTGTAGAAAAACACTGCAGCTGAACTTCCATATCAAAATACTTGGCCAGATTTCCACACAAGATACTGAATATACAACAACAATAGCTGTAGAAAAAACACTGCTGCTCAACTTCCATATCAAAAAAATTGGCCAGATCTCCACACAAGATACTGAAAATACAACAATAGCTGTAGAAAAACACTGCAGTTCAACTTCCATATCAAAATACTTGACCTGATCTCCATACAAGATACTGAATATACAACAACAATAGCTGTAGAAAAACACTGCAGCTCCATTTCCATATCAAAATACTTGGCCAGATCTCCACACAAGATACTGAATATACAACAACAATAGCTGTAGAAAAACACTGCTGCTGGACTTCCATATCAAAATACTTGGCCAGATTTCCACACAAGATACTGAATATACAACAACAATAGGTGTAGAAAAACACTGCTGCTGGACTTCCATATCAAAATACTTGACCTGATCTCCATACAAGATACTGAAAATACAACAATAGGTGTAGAAAAACACTACTGCTCAACTTCCATATCAAAATACTTGACCTGATCTCCATACAAGATACTGAATATACAACAACAATAGCTGTAGAAAAACACTGCTGCTCAACTTCCATATCAAAATACTTGGCCAGATCTCCACACAAGACACTGAATATACAACAATAATAGCTGTAGAAAAACACTGCTGCTGGACTTCCATATCAAATTACTAGGCCAGATCTCCATACAATGATACTGAATATACAACAACAATAGCTGTAGAAAAACACTGCAGTTCAACATTCATATCAAAATACTTGGCCTGATCTCCATACAAGATACTGAAAATACAACAATAGCTGTAGAAAAACACTGCAGCCTGAACTTCCATATCAAAATACTTGGCCTGATCTCCATACAAGATACTGAATATACAACAACAATAGCTGTAGAAAAACACTGCAGCCCAACTTCCATATCAAAATACTTGGCCTGATCTCCATACAAGATACTGAAAATACAACAATAGCTGTAGAAAAACACTGCAGCCCAACTTCCATATCAAAATACTTGGCCTGATCTCCATACAAGATACTGAATATACAACAACAATAGCTGTAGAAAAACACTGCAGCCCAACTTCCATATCAAAATACTTGGCCTGATCTCCATACAAGATACTGAATATACAACAACAATAGCTGTAGAAAAACACTGCAGCCCAACTTCCATATCAAAATACTTGACCTGATTTCCATACAAGATACTGAATATACAACAACAATAGCTGTAGAAAAACACTGCAGCCCAACTTCCATATCAAAATGCTTGGCCTGATCTCCATACAAGATACTGAATATACAACAACAATAGCTGTAGAAAAACACTGCAGCCCAACTTCCATATCAAAATACTTGGCCAGATCTCCAAACAAGATACTGAAAATACAACAATAGCTGTAGAAAAACACTGCAGCCCAACTTCCATATCAAAATACTTGGCCTGATCTCCATACAAGATACTGAATATACAACAACAATAGCTGTAGAAAAACACTGCAAGCCCAACTTCCATATCAAAATACTTGGCCAGATCTCCAAACAAGATACTGAAAATACAACAATAGCTGTAGAAAAACACTGCAGCCCAACTTCCATATCAAAATACTTGGCCTGATCTCCATACAAGATACTGAATATACAACAACAATAGCTGTAGAAAAACACTGCAGTTCAACTTCTGTATCAAAATACTTGGCCTGTTCTCCATACAAGATACTGAATATACAACAATAGCTGTAGAAAAACACTGCAGTTCAACTTCCGTATCAAAATACTTGGCCTGTTCTCCATACAAGATACTGAATATACAACAATAGCTGTAGATCAAGAGGCCCAAGTGGGCCTGAGGACATTTAACTGGCTCATAGTGGCCACTTACAAAACCTTATAAAACATGATTTGTCTGATCCTCAATCACCCACTCTTAGGGTTTTGTTATGAGCAGAAATGCTTTAGATTTTATAAAAAAAATTTTTTTGTATACATTAATGCCAAAATGAAAAAAATCAGTTTTCCCTGTAACATTTCTATGTAAAAGTAAAATTCACATTACAGGGCCCCTTTATATAATGACATTGAAGATGAGTATCATTTTGTGATATGTCCTTTCTAGGAATTATTAAGAATTCAGTACATACCTAGATATTTTTATCATTGTCCCAATATGTATGAATTTATTGATCTTTTAAATGCATCAAAACTAAGTGTTTTAAATGAATTAGCTGTTTTTTGTATCAAAGCATTTAAGCAAAGATCAAATGCTTTAAATTCAAACAACTGATTTGTAAATGTACACTGTAACTAGTTGATTTATTATTTACTTTAAATATATTCATGTATGTAACATAATTATGTCCACTCTTGTATTCCTGCATGCACATATTGTATTGTTTGTGTAAATAACGATGAACTTTATATGTTCTGTTCTGTTCATATTTTGGCTAAGAACATCATTGATTTGATGGAAGACAGGTTCCTGAGTGCAGTGAGCCAGACGGTTCCTGGAGAGAGTTTGAAACCGGAAGCTCTTCAAAGTGTCTTCAAAGTGTATTACTGTTTTTTTTTATAAATATTTTTCAATGGTTCTTTTACAACATAATTATGTCATTGAAGACGTATGTTGTTCAATGTAATGTTCAAGACGGTATTTTCTGAGTATTTGTAGACTATTGTTTATAAAGCCATTATTTCGTTTTGTACACATATTTTTAAACACATATTTTTGTACACATATTTTTGCACTGGTAAAGTCCCGTTAGAAATAGCTGAAACGTAACGTCTGATGCTTTAATTCGGCAAACTAAGCATACCAAGGAATGATTTGTAAGTCTATACATGTGTATATACTTCTAATGAAGTGCACCCAAGTAAGCTGGTAACCATGTTTGAGTGGTAAGGTGGGGTAAATTTTGAATGTGTTTTAAGCAGTCAAAACTTACCCCATCTTACCAGCAAAAACAGTGAGCCTTAGCCATGCAGTGCCCTTTAAACTTAAAGAAGCAATTTCACTTACCCGTTAATTGATTCACCACCTTTTCCAGTTCCTGTAGGATCCCCAGTTTGGGCAACAAGGTTTCTCTGAAAACAGATGATTTATTTACAGTGGTGTACCACTTTCCACTGAAACATTTTTTGAAAAACAATAGGTTTGAATATATCACTAAAAAGAAGAGGCCCAAGAGGGCCTGAGGACGCTCTACTGAATCCTAGTGGCCATAGCACTTTTTGAAATTATCCTATGCAATAGAAACATCGGGGCGGGGTAATTTTTAACCCTAGGGACACCATTTGAACAAATCTAACAAAACTATAGTTGGTCATCATTACTACATAAATATTTTGTAAATCTGTTGGGCTGTTCATGAGAAGATTTTTTTTTAGTTTTGGACTATTTTTAGTAATGGCGGCCATCTTGAATTTCAAATCGAAAAAAAACACAAAAAACTTCTGTATAGCCTTCTATGCAATAGAAACATCCATGTGAAGTTCCAGTTTAATTGGCCTAGTGGTTTCAGAGAAAGAGCTGCAGACAGACAACAAACGACGTACAACACGCCATAGAATAAGCACTTCTGGCCTTTGGCCAGTAGAGCTAATGTATTATTTATTTACCAGATGGAACATTTCTCTGACAAGAAATGAATTACACACAGGTAAAACACAATAAAAAGCACAATAAGAAGTCTGGTGTGTTATGGCGACTGTACATCTATATTATTAACTACAGAAACACTGAATTTGGTTTGAAATGTTTGAAATGGATTTCTAATGATTGGCTGAAATTTTCAAGGTTTTATCTTTCATTGTTTTTGAGAACCATCAGAATCAATGGCCAAAATTGGGCTGTTTTTGGTCGTTATGGTGCTGCACTTGAAAAAAACACCTTTTTTTGAAGAGTAATTTGTTCATAAAATCAAATGATATATTTAGACCAATTAGAATTTAAATACATTCAAATACAGTAAAACCCCACCTTTGGGACCGGGCAAAATTGGTCTTAATAGCGGGGTGGTCTTATTAACGAGGTCCAGAGTCATTTGCAAAAGTTGCAGGCCTTTGTAGCCGTTATAGTAAATGGATGTATACTATATTGTGCATATGTGTGGATTTACTGTTATTCTCCAATTCAAAAAGGTGAAATCTCACTCTCGTGCGTGACAAGATCTGTGCGTGACTTGAGCTCAGGGGAATCGCGTCACACCATAACAAGCCGCAGTGGTGATTCTGACAGTAGGTAATTAAAAGTTAAAAGTTAAATCAAAGTTGTATAAAACAGCCATGAAAAGAAAGAAAACAATACAAGATATGAAAGAAAATAAAAAAAATAAGTTTCTCATGATAAAATAAAATTACTTTTTATTGTTTTGTGCGTGTTTGTATACTTTAATTAATGCTTGATTTCTGGTGATGGGTGGGGTAATTTGTAAATTTAAGAAGTTTAGTATTAATTTTTTTATCAATATCCCTACTATCAATTACAAATAGGAAATGGTTATATTTTATTTGTTAAATAGTTCATGCGACATGACAGATTTTATTAATAATTCTTGTCTTTTTATAGATGTATTGTCTACCAAATTTTGGACCCAACTGACGACATGCATGTTGCACAGTTAATGGGCCATTTTTTTTAAAAATGATTTTTTAAAACAAATTATTACTATAGCATATCAATATAACTTAAATGTAGCTTTTTTGCAAAAAAAAACAAACTATGTTTTTCTTTTATTTAAGAGAGCTTTGAATGAATTACAAACGTTTCGTACCACCAAATTGAGGTTTCGTACCACACATAGGTTAATGCATAAACTTTACAGTGTTTCACACCATGATTAGGTGTCACAATCATAAACTTATGGTATTTGTTTTAAATAAGTGTGTGATAGATAGTATTGGATTGTTATTATTTGGGGTTGAAACGTAAGTAAAAAACATTTTATTTTGTTTATACATTTATTGTATTAAAGAGAAATTTGATATTATTACAAATTTACACCATATACTACGGACACAATCACACATAATAATATACATACAATTTTGATTTTATCATATTTACAACATTTACGCGTATCACATTGTAATGCATGACCATGAGGAGACATATTTGCTTTAATAATAGTGTATTTGTGAAATAGTACAGAAAATTTCAATTTGTGACAAAAAAACTGTAACGTCTGCATCCCTGGTATATATTCTTCCAAGAAGTTAAATAGAATGTAACACATTCACCTGTTGTTATACCATGGTACTATATAAAATGTAAAAAAAATTGGTCATTTTGAAAGATATACATGGAAATGGAATGTCGTCCTACTCCCCCTCCCCCATCTGCACATACATTTTTAATTTATAGAATAAATTTCACTTTTTTTCAATGTATTAAGTATTTTATGTTTGCAGAGTGCAACTAAGATATGAATAATTTATCAACAAAAAAAAATGAACAAAAATTTAGAGATTTTGTTTAATGTCACTGTTATATAGGGAATGGACGTTACAAAAAGGGGACGTACGTTACATAATTTTTAACCATTCAGGGCTAGAATTTAACTTTTTTGTGCACTGGCAATTTTGGCCAGTGCCTAAAATTTCAACTGGCCAAATTTGAAACCAACTAGCCAAACCAATTTTCGCAGAAACTTGTAGTCCTAAATGTCAAAATAAACCCAAAGTTAATTGTTTCAAAGCCTGCGTGTTATTTAATATGCATTATTAGCTTTTTTTATTTATAGACCATGGTATCAAGGTTATTATATATGTTAAGGTACAATTCAAAGCAGTACTTTACAAAACAAAATATTTAAAAAAATAAAATTGTCTTTGTTATTTATTATACTACCATAAATAAATGCATACAAAATGATATATCATAAATAAACACTTTTAACTAAACCAAAATATGAATCATGGATTCAACAATAACAAGTGTACAGAGACTGGGATTGAGACATACACACATTTCTATTTATAGAATTAATATAGCCAATGGCCGTTCGTTTTAATTTAAGATCTAGATCTAGCCAAGGACGATTGTTTAACATGTGTAAATGTGATATAATAGTAATATAGTTTAATTATTATGGATGATCTGTCGATCGCGGTGGTTTCTACAATTGACACACCATTTTGTCATTGTCAAGTTTATAGCCCTGTGTGATATTGAGCTGTCGCTCCCATTTCATTACAGTATTAACGGAAGGATTATTTCTCTTTTTTTCTTGTCGGGACTTTAATTCGTCGGTTCAATGGAGAAAAAGATGTTATTTTATCAGCCACTTTAACAGCTGACAAAATATGTAAACAAAAAATTTGATGGGTTTCAACTTTACTTTTAAATTATAGAGTGAGTGCGCGATCGATCAAACTAGACGCAGTCTACTCATTATGTGTTGTTGACGGGTTTTAACTTTACTTCATTTTTGCAGAATGAACTTGAGATCAAAAACAATTGGACGCAGTCTACACATATTAAATATTTAATACATGTCATTGACAATCGTGCTGCTAGGGGGTAATTTGGCGCGAGAAGCAAAAGAAATTTGGTAAAATTGACAAGAATTCGTTATTTTTACCAGGATAATACTTGTTTATTTTCAAAAATCAATAAAATGAATACAATAAGTAATTTTCTCAACTTGAAATCCACTCGCAAAAAAATGCCAGCTTAAGTAATTTTAACTCGCATTTTCAAAATACAGCTCGCATTTTGCGAGTGGCGAGTGCTTAAATTCGAGCCCTGCCATTGGTATTGACCCCCTAAGTAAATGAAAATGTTTAAATTAAGTAATTGTCCATAATACTATGCAATATAACATACATCCTATCTTAAACCCTGGGGTCATAAAACCTGTGGTGAATTATGCAAATTGGGGTAAAATATGCACGTTTTTTCTCATTACCACATGGTGTGACTGTAATGTTGGTGGATTATGAAAGCTCAGAAGGATGCCAGTAACTGGACAGTAGCATACATTTTGTGCAATTTGCCTGTAGGCAAATATATTCCATATGACACTATCCATCAAAGGTTAAAATATCATATTTGTCCAGGTAACTAGTAGACTGGGTAACGATGTCATATGGATTAGTTATAGGTAAAATAGACAATATGATAAAACAAAAAAAAATCAGTGCAAGTTATGCAAATATTAAATATACCACTCAACATCACTTCATCTAAATTTACTTTAAAAGGGTATAAAATTAAATATTATCAGTCAATCCTTAGTGTACAGTAATGAATGCACCAGTTTAACATGATAATGAATAAAAAAGCTGTCAAATACATTTTCTTTTTTTCCGCTAAATAGGGTTTTATTTATTATTCTCTGTGAGCCCATTAAACATATATAATGGACCATTTTTTGCTTAAATTCCATTCCTGATTTAAAATGGTGAATTTGATAATTTACTGACTGCGTAGCAAACAGTGCATACCTTGATAACACGGCTTGGATGTGCAGGCTGATCTGGGTCTACATCGACACTAACCGCAATATTATTTTTGTTTTCTTTATCAAGCGGAGGGTTATTTTCATAATTTACTAATTTAATCATGCTTGCTTTTGTAATGACTGCCGGGCCCAATTAGCTCAGTCGTAAGCGCGTCTGAATATTAATCAATGGGTCACGAGTTTGAATCCCCACCGGTCACAATCTCTGTGATGGCTGATATACATATTGCGTCTCATTATCATTCGTCTCTGATATAAAAGAGAGACTAATAAATGTTCATTTTTATGTCAGTTCTTTATTTCAATGTTAGTTTTATATAGGTTAAACACGCAAAACCTATTTTAAGAAAAGTTAAAATTGTGAAAGATTTTTTTAATGGATTAGATGGGTAAAAAATTCCATAAAGGTACATTTTTTGAAAACTGATGCTTATATATTAATTCAGATATCTCAGATGAATACATTTATTCTTTTTTAAGACTTAAACATGAAAAACAAGCATATTCCATGTGGAATATGGAAGGCCGTACAAATTTTTCCAGACTATCGACATTTGAAATTGAGGATAGTTTGGTTTTCTTCATCATTTGACTGTGGGTATCCATGGCTTAAGTTTGCCATTTTAATCCTTCAAAAAAAAAAAAATGATAACTCCATTTGATCCTAGACTGCCTCTGTTTGGGCTCTTTTGAAATACAAATATAGTGTAAAATGTAGAACGTGATGGAACTTTACTTCTATTGTGGTTACACAAGGACATGCAACAATAGTCACCCGACGGCATTTTAAGTCACTAATAAGTAGTTGATGAGTAAAAAAATAAAATAAAAAAATTATTATGAAACATATACAGTATAATTACATGGGAATGTTCATTTCTGTGTTGAAACTAGGCTACTACTACTGGTACAAACCAGCCTCAGAGATGGAGTTTTAAACTTCGAACTCGTCTTTATATATCTATAATAAATTATGTTCTTGAAACAAATTAATTAATTTCTTTTGCAAGAATAACTATTCTTAATAATTTACACTTATTTACCAGACGCACACACTATTTTACATTATGCTAACACCGCCCACTTACAACAGTAATAAAAGTCACAATAAAAAGGTAATCATGGTCAACAACCGCTTCATTTCTCAAGTTCATCATTGATACTAGCATACTCTCTAAAATTAAACTTTATTAAACTGCTTTAATAAATACTTGTGTTGTTAATGTATGAAAATTCAATTTACCTACGTGAAATCTACATTGTTTCAGCAGCGACCGTGGTGAAGGGAATTCCCCTGAGCTCATAGTCTCGCGTGCGATGAGAATTTGAGATTTCGAAGAGGTCAATACCAATGAAAATAATAATAAAAAAATAAATCCTTTCTTTCTAATTAATGACTTGTTAATGTTTTTAGGATATAATTAAAATAAATATGTTGTATGGTTTATCTTTTATCTACATACATAATATAATAACAAGTAAAGACAACACAAAAAATATTTTAACATTAATATGCTTGAGTAGATATAGTCCATGTCGGTTACGGGTCTTGACTATCAATCCAAGGGTCATGAGTTCAAATCCCCCGCCCAGCAACAGTCTCCGTGATGATTGATATACGACATTGTGTTTCATTATCTTTCGTCTATCACCACTGATTCAAGTGGGATAGTTATCAGTTACTTGCGGAGATGAGGTGTGCTCAAGTATTGGTTAATCCGAGGAAACAGTGGTTAGGTTAACTGATCATCTGTTAACCCTCAATGGCATAAAAATGACGCTTAATATTCAATCAATCAATCACTATTCAATTCTCGTGGGGTCCTTAGTAGGGTCATTTCCTTTCACTTATGGCATTCTATTCCATTCTATATATTCCATTTATGGTTTCATTCTTAATCATCATATAAAATTGTTATTATTACCGGTAATAAGAGTATCATTTTCTTTAAAAGTAAATTCATTGTATTTTTGTTTCTCCGTTTTATTTTTACAGTAAAATTTAGAAATACAATTCACCACATCATAAAAGACCATCGTTATCACTCAAATAACAATTAACCAATTAAAAGGTGCAAACTTACTGGTTTTCATTCTTCGTAGCCAATTGTTTTTTGACAGGTTGCATATTCTATCGACCTCAAAGTTTGTTTTTACAACACCATCTCAGGTGTCCTTTATGGCTTTGTTTACCTGAAAACGTCACACCTTTAACGACAACCACAAATCAGCTCGTTGATTATGTCGTGAATTTTTCCTCTAGGCGTCTTTGGTCACACATAATTAAGGGTGTGAAAACAGATCAAAGACCGTGTTTGGGACAGATTTGGTGGTCATAATACCAGATTAGCAGGGTGCCCGTATTATCGGAGTTAACGACCATTGAATAAAGTTGGAAAAAATCCGTCTCTAAAATAAATGCCCGTAATAGTGGGAAGTCTTAATATCCGGGTGGTCATTCGGTGGAGTTTAACTGTAATGTCAATTCTATCCTGATTATTTTGATATAAAATTCATACTTGTATGACAAACTTCGGTAAAGATATGTTAGTTGATGTAAAAGTTGTACTCCGTTATAGCTTTTCTCTCATTGTTTCCTAAGCTTCATTATGCATTGAAAAAACATGCAATTAAAATGTTATTCTTTACTGGTATAATGCATTAGTATCTCCATATAATGGTTCAAGAACAAAATCCAAGGCTGGATATTTCATTGTTTTATAAAAAAATGTTACTCAAGACCGAAATAAATTATTCCCAAAAACATGTAGTGTCCGTATCCAGCCTAAATCAAGGATTGAAGTCAGCTACACTCTCAAACAATATTTTTGGCACTAGTCCTTAGATGAAGACTTTAAATATAAAAAGTTTCAGACTGTAGATGATAAACTGTCTGAGTGAGGGGATCAAACAGGTTACAGACATTACAAAAAACCTGTAGTGTCCATAACCTTTAATTTATAGCCTCGCTCAATTGCTGTGTCAATAATAAAAAAATCAAGTTTAAGTATGTCCTGTATGTTTGTATTCTAACACCACCATTACTTTTGGAACTTAAAGACATTTAGATGATGCAAATACTTGCTGATAACTGATTGCATTCGATTTTTAATTGCATCATTTTCCTAATCAGCAGAACATATATTCAACCTTTATTTGACTAGAATTCTTGACTGTGATGATCTAATAATTATCAGCAGCAGATATTTACACAATATGAAAAAGATTAATTCAAAATAACTCATATAACAACAGAAACTGGGAAGAATTATCTAAGATTAAAATGGTATGTGTTTGTGTAGTGTCCGTAACCTAGAACTGAATAGGGCAGTTAATCAAATATTGATTGAAATCTCAGTGATCTCTACCGGCCATGGATCTCCCCCAACTGACTGTCTGGTACCATCTTAAAAGTAAAAAATCCATTATAGTTGAGTAAAATGGTCTAGGTTTGTCAATGTAATGTTTGGCATATTGTATTCAATTTCAAAATGACGTTAAATCATGAATAAAAATAATTTTTATAGGATTATTGTTATAACCGAATGGTATAGTACCAAATATAACTTATGTTTAATTATGTTTCCTGTGGTTCCATCTTCAAACTCAAGTAGTTTGATTAACTTCAGACCCATTACTTCAATATTAAAACACTATTGTGGTGTTTAATTAACCTTTATTTTTGACCCCCAGGTGCAACACAATTGTGCGCTTTATTGTGTTTTACCCGACAATATCAAGTAAATTGCCTGGAAACTGTAGAAGTACTTTGCGCCATAAGAATTGAAGTATGGTAAATATGGCAATATTAATAAGTGCAAGGGCAGTAACTCTGAATGGAATCAGAATAACAGGCTAACACTGAAGTTTGACAAGACTAGACAGAATTTATCATTGGACTGATCTTTGACAAGCCTAGACAGAATTTATTATTAGACTGATGTTTTACAAGCCTAGACAGAATTTATTATTAGACTGATGTTTGACAAGCCTAGACAGAATTTATCATTAGACTGATGTTTGACAAGCCTAGACAGAATTTATTATTAGACTGATGTTTTACAAACCTAGACAGAATTTATCATTAGACTGATGTTTGACAAGCCTAGACAGAATTTATTATTAGACTGATGTTTTACAAGCCTTGACAGAATTTATTATTAGACTGATGTTTTACAAACCTAGACAGAATTTATCATTAGACTGATGTTTGACAAGCCTTGACAGAATTTATTATTAGACTGATGTTTTACAAGCCTAGACAGAATTTATCATTAGACCGATGTTTGACAAGCCTAGACAGAATTTATTATTAGACTGATGTTTGACAAGCCTAGACAGAATTTATTATTTGACTGATGTTTTACAAGCCTAGACAGAATTTATTATTAGACTGATGTTTGACAAGCCTAGACAGAATTTATTATTAGACTGATGTTTGACAAGCCTAGACAGAATTTATTATTAGACTGATGTTTGACAAGCCTAGACAGAATTTATTATTAGACTGATGTTTGACAAGCCTAGACAGAATTTATTATTAGACTGATGTTTTACAAGCCTAGACAGAATTAATCATTAGACTGATGTTTGACAAGCCTAGACAGAATTTATTATTAGACTGATGTTTGACAAACCTAGACAGAATTTATTATTAGACTGATGTTTTACAAACCTAGACAGAATTTATCATTAGACTGATGTTTGACAAGCCTAGACAGAATTTATCATTAGACTGATGTTTTACAAGCCTAGACAGAATTTATTATTAGACTGATGTTTTACAAGCCTAGACAGAATTTATTATTAGACTGATGTTTGACAAGCCTAGACAGAATTTATTATTAGACTGATGTTTTACAAACCTAGACAGAATTTATCATTAGACTGATGTTTGACAAGCCTAGACAGAATTTTTCATTAGACTGATGTTTTACAAGCCTAGACAGAATTTATTATTAGACTGATGTTTTACAAACCTAGACAGAATTTATCATTAGACTGATGTTTGACAAGCCTAGACAGAATTTATTATTAGACTGATGTTTGACAAGCTTAGACAGAATTTATTATTAGACTGATGTTTTACAAGCCTAGACAGAATTTATTATTAGACTGATGTTTGACAAGCCTAGACAGAATTTATTATTAGACTGATGTTTGACAAGCCTAGACAGAATTTATTATTAGACTGATGTTTTACAAGCCTAGACAGAATTTATCATTAGACTGATGTTTGACAAGCCTAGACAGAATTTATTATTAGACTGATGTTTTACAAGCCTAGACAGAATTTATCATTAGACTGATGTTTGACAAGCCTAGACAGAATTTATTATTAGACTGATGTTTTACAAGCATAGACAGAATTTATTATTAGACTGATGTTTGACAAGCCTAGACAGAATTTATTATTAGACTGATGTTTGACAAGCCTAGACAGAATTTATTATTAGACTGATGTTTTACAAGCCTTGACAGAATTTATCATTAGACTGATGTTTGACAAGCCTAGACAGAATTTATTATTAGACTGATGTTTTACAAGCCTAGACAGAATTTATTATTAGACTGATGTTTTACAAGCCTTGACAGAATTTATTATTAGACTGATGTTTTACAAGCCTTGACAGAATTTATCATTAGACTGATGTTTTACAAGCCTAGACAGAATTTATCATTAGACTGATGTTTGACAAGCCTAGACAGAATTTATTATTAGACTGATGTTTTACAAGCCTAGACAGAATTTATTATTAGACTGATGTTTTACAAGCCTTGACAGAATTTATCATTAGACTGATGTTTTACAAGCCTAGACAGAATTTATCATTAGACTGATGTTTGACAAGCCTAGACAGAATTTATCATTAGACTGATGTTTGACAAACCTTGACAGAATTTATTATTAGACTGATGTTTGACAAGCCTAGACAGAATTTATCATTAGACTGATGTTTGACAAGCCTAGACAGAATTTATTATTAGACTGATGTTTTACAAACCTTGACAGAATTTATTATTAGACTGATGTTTGACAAACCTAGACAGAATTTATCATTAGACTGATGTTTGACAAGACTAGACAGAATTTATCATTAGACTGATCTTTGACAAGAATAAACAGAATTTATCATTAGACTGATGTTTTACAAGCCTAGACAGAATTTATTATTAGACTGATGTTTGACAAGCCTAGACAGAATTTATCATTAGACTGATGTTTGACAAGCCTAGACAGAATTTATTATTAGACTGATGTTTTACAAACCTAGACAGAATTTATCATTAGACTGATGTTTGACAAGCCTAGACAGAATTTATTATTAGACTGATGTTTTACAAGCCTTGACAGAATTTATTATTAGACTGATGTTTTACAAACCTTGACAGAATTTATCATTAGACTGATGTTTGACAAGCCTTGACAGAATTTATTATTAGACTGATGTTTTACAAGCCTAGACAGAATTTATCATTAGACTGATGTTTGACAAGCCTAGACAGAATTTATTATTAGACCGATGTTTGACAAGCCTAGACAGAATTTATTATTTGACTGATGTTTTACAAGCCTAGACAGAATTTATTATTAGACTGATGTTTGACAAGCCTAGACAGAATTTATTATTAGACTGATGTTTGACAAGCCTAGACAGAATTTATTATTAGACTGATGTTTGACAAGCCTAGACAGAATTTATTATTAGACTGATGTTTGACAAGCCTAGACAGAATTTATTATTAGACTGATGTTTTACAAGCCTAGACAGAATTAATCATTAGACTGATGTTTGACAAGCCTAGACAGAATTTATTATTAGACTGATGTTTGACAAACCTAGACAGAATTTATTATTAGACTGATGTTTTACAAACCTAGACAGAATTTATCATTAGACTGATGTTTGACAAGCCTAGACAGAATTTATCATTAGACTGATGTTTTACAAGCCTAGACAGAATTTATTATTAGACTGATGTTTTACAAGCCTAGACAGAATTTATTATTAGACTGATGTTTGACAAGCCTAGACAGAATTTATTATTAGACTGATGTTTTACAAACCTAGACAGAATTTATCATTAGACTGATGTTTGACAAGCCTAGACAGAATTTTTCATTAGACTGATGTTTTACAAGCCTTGACAGAATTTATTATTAGACTGATGTTTTACAAACCTAGACAGAATTTATCATTAGACTGATGTTTGACAAGCCTAGACAGAATTTATCATTAGACTGATGTTTGACAAGCCTAGACAGAATTTATTATTAGACTGATGTTTGACAAGCTTAGACAGAATTTATTATTAGACTGATGTTTTACAAGCCTAGACAGAATTTATTATTAGACTGATGTTTGACAAGCCTAGACAGAATTTATTATTAGACTGATGTTTGACAAGCCTAGACAGAATTTATTATTAGACTGATGTTTTACAAGCCTAGACAGAATTTATCATTAGACTGATGTTTGACAAGCCTAGACAGAATTTATTATTAGACTGATGTTTTACAAGCCTTGACAGAATTTATCATTAGACTGATGTTTGACAAGCCTAGACAGAATTTATCATTAGACTGATGTTTGACAAGCTTAGACAGAATTTATTATTAGACTGATGTTTTACAAGCCTAGACAGAATTTATTATTAGACTGATGTTTGACAAGCCTAGACAGAATTTATTATTAGACTGATGTTTGACAAGCCTAGACAGAATTTATTATTAGACTGATGTTTTACAAGCCTTGACAGAATTTATCATTAGACTGATGTTTGACAAGCCTAGACAGAATTTATTATTAGACTGATGTTTTACAAGCCTAGACAGAATTTATTATTAGACTGATGTTTTACAAGCCTTGACAGAATTTATCATTAGACTGATGTTTTACAAGCCTAGACAGAATTTATCATTAGACTGATGTTTGACAAGCCTAGACAGAATTTATTATTAGACTGATGTTTGACAAACCTTGACAGAATTTATTATTAGACTGATGTTTGACAAACCTAGACAGAATTTATCATTAGACTGATGTTTGACAAGCCTAGACAGAATTTATTATTAGACTGATGTTTTACAAACCTTGACAGAATTTATTATTAGACTGATGTTTGACAAACCTAGACAGAATTTATCATTAGACTGATGTTTGACAAGCCTAGACAGAATTTATCATTAGACTGATGTTTGACAAGAATAAACAGAATTTATCATTAGACTGATGTTTGACAAGCCTAGACAGAATTTATCATTAGACTGGTGTTTGACAAGCCTAGACAGAATTTATTATTAAACTTATGTTTTACAAACCTTGACAGAATTTATTATTAGACTGATGTTTTACAAACCTTGACAGAATTTATTATTAGACTGTATTTGACAAGCCTAGACAGAATTTATCATTAGACTGATGTTTGACAAGCCTAGACAGAATTTATCATTAGACTGATGTTTGACAAGCCTAGACAGAATTTATTATTAGACTGATGTTTTACAAACCGTGACAGAATTTATTATTAGACTGATGTTTTACAAACCTTGACAGAATTTATTAGTAGACTGATGTTTGACAAGCCTAGACAGAATTTATTATTAGACTGATGTTTTACAAACCTTGACAGAATTTATCATTAGACTGATGTTTGACAAGCCTAGACAGAATTTATCATTAGACTGATGTTTGACAAGCCTAGACAGAATTTATTATTAGACTGATGTTTTACAAACCTTGACAGAATTTATTATTAGACTGATGTTTTACAAACCTTGACAGAATTTATTAGTAGACTGATGTTTGACAAGCCTAGACAGAATTTATTATTAGACTGATGTTTGACAAGCCTAGACAGAATTTATTATTAGACTGATGTTTGACAAGCCTAGACAGAATTTATCATTAGACTGATGTTTGACAAGCTTAGACAGAATTTATCATAAGACTGATGTTTTACAAGCCTAGACAGAACTTATCATTAGACTGATGTTTGACAAGCCTTGACAGAATTTATTATTAGACTGATGTTTAACAAGCCTAGACAGAATTTATTATTAGACTGATGTTTTACAAACCTTGACAGAATTTATTATTAGACTGATGTTTTACAAACCTTGACAGAATTTATCATTAGACTGATGTTTTACAAGCCTAGACAGAATTTATCATTAGACTGATGTTTGACAAGCCTAGATAGAATTTATTATTAGACTGATGTTTTACAAACCGTGACAGAATTTATTATTAGACTGATGTTTTACAAACCTTGATAGAATTTATCATTAGACTGATGTTTGACAAGCCTAGACAGAATTTATCATTAGACTGATGTTTGACAAGCCTAGATAGAATTTATTATTAGACTGATGTTTTACAAACCGTGACAGAATTTATTATTAGACTGATGTTTTACAAACCGTGACAGAATTTATCATTAGACTGATGTTTTACAAACCTTGACAGAATTTATTAGAAGACTGATGTTTGACAAGCCTAGACAGAATTTATTATTAGACTGATGTTTGACAAGCCTAGACAGAATTTATTATTAGACTGATGTTTTACAACCCTTGACAGAATTTATCATTAGATTGATGTTTGACAAGCTTAGACAGAATTTATCATAAGACTGATGTTTTACAAGCCTAGACAGAATTTATCATTAGACTGATGTTTGACAAGCCTAGACAGAATTTATCATTAGACTGATGTTTGACAAACCTTGACAGAATTTATTAGTAGACTGATGTTTGACAAGCATAGACAGAATTTATTATTAGACTGATGTTTGACAAGCCTAGACAGAATTTATTATTAGACTGATGTTTGACAAGCCTAGACAGAATTTATCATTAGACTGATGTTTGACAAGCTTAGACAGAATTTATCATAAGACTGATGTTTTACAAGCCTAGACAGAATTTATCATTAGACTGATGTTTAACAAGCCTAGACAGAATTTATTATTAGACTGATGTTTGACAAGCCTAGACAGAATTTATTATTAGACTGATGTTTTACAAACCTTGACAGAATTTATCATTAGACTGATGTTTGACAAGCCTAGACAGAATTTATCATTAGACTGCTGTTTGACAAGCCTTGACAGAATTTATTATTAGACTGATGTTTTACAAACCTTGACAGAATTTATCATTAGACTGATGTTTGACAAGCCTAGACAGAATTTATCATTAGACTGCTGTTTGACAAGCCTTGACAGAATTTATTATTAGACTGATGTTTTACAAACCTTGACAGAATTTATCATTAGACTGATGTTTGACAAGCCTAGACAGAATTTGTTTTTAGACTGATGTTTTACAAACCTTGACATAATTTATTATTAGACTGATGTTTGACAAGCCTAGACAGAATTTATTATTAGACTGATGTTTGACAAGCCTAGACAGAATTTATCATTAGACTGATGTTTGACAAGCCTAGACAGAATTTATTATTAGACTGATGTTTTACAAACCTTGACAGAATTTATTATTAGACTGATGTTTTACAAACCTTGACAGAATTTATTAGTAGACTGATGTTTGACAAGCCTAGACAGAATTTATTATTAGACTGATGTTTTACAAACCTTGACAGAATTTATCATTAGACTGATGTTTGACAAGCCTAGACAGAACTTATCATTAGACTGATGTTTGACAAGCCTAGACAGAATTTATTATTAGACTGATGTTTTACAAACCTTGACAGAATTTATTATTAGACTGATGTTTTACAAACCTTGACAGAATTTATTAGTAGACTGATGTTTGACAAGCCTTGACAGAATTTATTATTAGACTGATGTTTGACAAGCCTAGACAGAATTTATTATTAGACTGATGTTTGACAAGCCTAGACAGAATTTATCATTAGACTGATGTTTGACAAGCTTAGACAGAATTTATCATAAGACTGATGTTTTACAAGCCTAGACAGAACTTATCATTAGACTGATATTTGACAAGCCTTGACAGAATTTATTATTAGACTGATGTTTAACAAGCCTAGACAGAATTTATTATTAGACTGATGTTTTACAAACCTTGACAGAATTTATTATTAGACTGATGTTTTACAAACCTTGACAGAATTTATCATTAGACTGATGTTTTACAAGCCTAGACAGAATTTATCATTAGACTGATGTTTGACAAGCCTAGATAGAATTTATTATTAGACTGATGTTTTACAAACCGTGACAGAATTTATTATTAGACTGATGTTTTACAAACCTTGACAGAATTTATCATTAGACTGATGTTTGACAAGCCTAGACAGAATTTATCATTAGACTGATGTTTGACAAGCCTAGATAGAATTTATTATTAGACTGATGTTTTACAAACCGTGACAGAATTTATTATTAGACTGATGTTTTACAAACCGTGACAGAATTTATCATTAGACTGATGTTTTACAAACCTTGACAGAATTTATTAGAAGACTGATGTTTGACAAGCCTAGACAGAATTTATTATTAGACTGATGTTTGACAAGCCTAGACAGAATTTATTATTAGACTGATGTTTTACAAGCCTTGACAGAATTTATCATTAGATTGATGTTTGACAAGCTTAGACAGAATTTATCATAAGACTGATGTTTGACAAGCTTAGACAGAATTGATCATAAGACTGATGTTTTACAAGCCTAGACAGAATTTATCATTAGACTGATGTTTTACAAACCTTGACAGAATTTATCATTAGACTGATGTTTTACAAACCTTGACAGAATTTATTAGTAGACTGATGTTTTACAAGCCTAGACAGAATTTATCATTAGACTGATGTTTGACAAGCCTAGACAGGATTTATTATAAGACTGATGTTTTACAAACCTTGACAGAATTTATCATTAGACTGATGTTTGACAAGCCTAGACAGAATTTATCATTAGACTGATGTTTTACAAGCTTAGACAGAATTTATCATTAGACTGATGTTTGACAAGCCTAGACAGAATTTATTATTAGACTGATGTTTTACAAACCTTGACAGAATTTATCATTAGACTGATGTTTTACAAGCCTTAACAGAATTTATTAGTAGACTGATGTTTTACAAACCTTGACAGAATTTATTATTAGACTGATGTTTGACAAACCTTGACAGAATTTATTATTAAACTGATGTTTTACAAACCTTGACAGAATTTATCATTAGACTGATGTTTGACAAGCCTAGACAGAATTTATTTTTAGACTGATGTTTTACAAACCTTGACATAATTTATTATTAGACTGATGTTTGACAAGCCTAGACAGAATTTATTATTAGACTGATGTTTGACAAGCCTTGACAGAATTTATTATTAGACTGATGTTTTACAAGCCTAGACAGAATCTATTATTAGACTGATGTTTGACAAACCTAGACAGAATTTATTATTAGACTGATGTTGATGTTTGACAAGCCTAGACAGAATTTATCATTAGACTGATGTTTGACAAGCCTAGACAGAATTTATTATTAGACTGATGTTTTACAAACCTTGACAGAATTTATTATTAAACTGATGTTTGACAAGCCTAGACAGAATTTATAATTAGACTGATGTTTTACAAACCTATAAACTGATGTTTGACAAACATAGAGAGAATTTATAGACTGATGTTTGACAAACCTTGAGAGAATTTATTATTAGACTGATGTTTGACAAGCCTAGACAGAATTTATTATTAGACTGATGTTTAACAATCCCTGACAGAATTTATTATTTAACTAATGTTATACAAACCTGGACAGAATGTAATACTAGACTGGTGTTTAACAGACCTGGACAGAGTGTAATACTGGACTGATGTTGATGTTTGACAAGCCTAGACAGAATTTATCATTAGACAGATGTTTGACAAGCCTAGACAGAATTTATTATAAGACTGATGTTTTACAAACCTTGACAGAATTTATTATTAAACTGATGTTTGACAAGCCTAGACAGAATTTATTATTAGACTGATGTTTTACAAACCTATAAACTGATGTTTGACAAACCTAGAGAGAATTTATTATTAGACTGATGTTTGACAAACCTAGAGAGAATTTATTATTAGACTGATGTTTGACAAGCCACGACAGAATTTATTATTAGACTGATGTTTGACAATCCCTGACAGAATTTATTATTTAACTGATGTTTTACAAACCTAGACAGAATTTATTATTAGACTGATGTTTGACAAGCCTAGACAGAATTTATTATTAGACTGATGTTTAACAAACCTAGACAGAATTTATTATTAAACTGATGTTTGGCAAGCCTAGACAAAATTTATTATTAGACTGATGTTTAACAAACCTAGACAGAATTTATTATTAAACTGATGTTTGGCAAGCCGAGACAGAATTTATTATTAGACTGATGTTTGACAAGCCTAGACAGAATTTATTATTAGACTGATGTTTGACAAGCCTAGACCGAATTTTAACAAACCTAGAGAGAGTGTAATCAGGGCTTTTCTACTTTATTTAGGCCATTATAAATTAATTGCTAGATTATCATCCAAATTTTTCTTAAAAACAGGAAGGGCGGGAGGATTTTATATTTTATTTTTTAATTTCATTGATAAAATTGTTGATGTTTATAAAAAATTATATTTATAAATATATATATAAAAATTATATAATATACAATCAAACCTGTCTTAAACAGCCAGTAAAGGGAAGGAACAAAAGTGGCCTTTTAAGACAGGTCGTTGCTTAATACAAGTTAATTTACGCTAAAAGAATAGAAACAGGAAATATGGCTGTTTAAGACAGGTGGCTGCTTAAACGAGGTGACCGCTTACACAGGTTTTATTATATATATATAAAGATCCTAAAAATCGTCAATTCCGTTGTTGTGAATTTAATTATCTCCCTTTATATATTTTATTTTTTTATGAAAATGAAAAAGGTCGGGACAGCATGAAAATTAAGGGGTGGGCGGGGATGATTATCTAGCAATTATTATATAATGGCCTTTAAGAGATGTCAATATCCGGCTACTTCCCAATTGAAACACTGTTTTTTTTCCCCAATGAAAGAGAAAATAAATCCCAAAATGAAACCCACCCGGTATACAGAATGTAATACTGCACAGAAGTTTTGCACACCTGGACCTAATGTAATATGTCACATAAGTTTTATAACCCTAGACCGAATGTAAAACTACACTTTACAAAACTAGACAGATTACTAGACTGTTGTTTAACAGACCTGGACAGAGTGTATTACTAGACTGTTGTTTAACAGACCTGGACAGAGTGTAATACTAGACTGGTGTTTAACAGACCTGCAGACCTGGATAGAGTGTAATTCTAGACTGGCATTTAACAGACCTGGACAGAGTGTAATACCACACTGGTGTTTAACAGACCTGGACAGAGTGTAATACCAGACTGGTGTTTAACAAACCTGGACAGAGTGTAATACCAGACTGATGTTTAACAGACCTGGACAGTGTGTAATAACAGACTGGTGTTTAACAGACCTGGACAGAATGTAATACTAGACTGGTGTTTAACAGACCTGGACAGAGTGTAATACTAGACTGGTGTTTAGCAGACCTGGACAGAGTGTAATACTAGACTGGTGTTTAACAGACCTGGACAGAGTGTAATACTAGACTGGTGTTTAACAAACCTGGACAGAGTGTAATACCAGACTGGTGTTTTATCAAACCTGGACAGAATGTAATACCAGACTGGTGTTTAACAAACCTGGACAGAGTGTAATTCCAGAATGGTGTTTAACAAACTTGGACAATCTGTGTAATACCAGACTGGTGTTTAACAGACCTGGACAGAGTGTAATACCAGACTGGTGTTTTACAGACCTGGAAAAAGTGTAATACTAGACTGTTGGTGTTTAACAGACCTGGACAAAGTGTAATACTAGACTGGTGTTTACCAGACCTGGACAGAGTGTAATACTAGACTGGCGTTTAACAGACCTGGACAGAGTGTAATACTAGACTGGTGTTTAACAAACCTGGACAGAGTGTAACACCAGACTGGTGTTTTATCAAACCTGGACAGAATGTAATACCAGACTGGTGTTTAACAAACCTGGACAGAGTGTAATACCAGACTGGTGTTTAACAAACCTGGACAGAATGTAATACCAGATTGGTGTTTCACAGACCTGGACAGAATGTAACACTAGACTGGTGTTTAACAAACCTGGACAGAATGTTATACTAGACTGGTGTTTAACAAACCTGGACAGAATATAATACTAGACTGGTGTTTAACAGACCTGGACCAAAAGTAATACCAGAATGGTGTCTAACAAACCTAGACAGAATGTAATACTAGACTGGTGTTCATCAGACCTGGACAGAGTGTAATACTAGACTGGTGTTTAACAGACCTGGACATAATGTAATACCAGACTGGTGTTTAACAAACCTGGACAGAATGTAATACCAGACTGGTGTTTCACAGACCTGGACAGAATGTAACACTAGACTGGTGTTTAACAAACCTGGACAGAATGTTATACTAGACTGGTGTTTAACAAACCTGGACAGAATATAATACTAGACTGGTGTTTAACAGACCTGGACCAAAAGTAATACCAGAATGGTGTCTAACAAACCTAGACAAAATGTAATATTAGACTGGTGTTTAACAGACCTGGACAGAGTGTAATACCAGAATGGTGTCTAACAAACCTAGACAGAATGTTATACTACACTGATGTTTTAAAACCAGAGACAGATGGTAATACTAGAAATCTAACAGATGGTAAATCTAGACTGAATTTTCCAAACCTGGAACGGAATGTTATAAATAATGAATAATGAAACATTACATACCTGGACAGAATGGAATAGACTGAAGTTGTAGTACTTCATTTTACACAGTTTTAGGAAATTGTTGCAACCTGAAAGTAATGAAACAATAATATATATACAAGAGCTGTCGGAGGGACAGCGCACTCGACTTTTTTGATGCTGTTCTTAAACAGCTTTTTCAGGAAATCAGTATGAAATGGAAGACAATTAAAACCCAGGGATGGTAAAATTAAGCTATAATGATTGCTTGTCTTTAAAAAATAATTCACCTACACTATCTATTTTCATTATCAACAATTATGTTTTTTTGAAAACAGTCAACAAAGTGAAAGGATGGCTCGTATTGCCTTAATATCATTTAATTCAGTATTTGTCATTTGTTACATTTGTCTTTCAACCTTAAAAATTGCTTGATAAATTCATTAACTGTTGCTGACAAATAACCCCAATAGGTGTGCCAATACCTAACTTAAAGCACACCATATACATATAATAACCATAAATACTTCAAATGCATGACTAAAATAATACAAGAGGGTCAAGATGGCCCTATATCGCTCACCTTACTAACCTCACCTGAGTCACCCAACATAAGCAGATTATATAATACATGTACACTCAAAATTCCAGAAAAACGAGATGGGCAAGTAGTTAGAATTTTCATTTGTTTCGAAGATGTAACAGATGCGTAGAAGAGTTCAAACTTGGTAGAGGTTCACCCATGGTAAATGTCAGTGAAATTACATCAAAATCAGGTCAGTAGATTCTGACAAGAAGGCTTTTGAAGTTTTTACAATCGATGCTAAGTCTTCGACTAAGATAAAAATCCAGTTCCAGCTCAAAACTATCCTGTTATGTTTGAGAACGGTTTCACACTAAAGCATCAGACTAAACTATTTTGCATGAAACAATCCACAGTTCCAGCACAATAAATATTCCTTTGAGTTTCAACACAAGCCTTCCCAAAGTATATCACTTGAAAGAATCTTTGTCGCAGTACACTCTCCCCCAAAAACAATTAAGCTCCTCCTCCAAGATTTCAATTACACTTTGACACTGAAAATCTCAAGCAGACTTCTTGCTGTGATGAAACTACCTAAAAATATGGTATTGCTTTATTATGAAGCAGTAAACCATCCCTGTCTGACCATAAAAACTCTTAAGACTTTTATATTCAGAAAAACACCTATTTTAAAATGGTTCATGATAATTGAATGATATTCAATCATTGATTTTAATTGTATCATTCATCTTTTTATGATGAATTATCTTTTAAAACTTATATCTAGTATAATATTGTATAATTATAGAAAAAAAAAGTTTATTTAACCCTTTACTCCATAGATAGGCGTTTTCCCACACAAATCACAGAAGGTCATTGAAAACAGTGCAGGAAGAGTTCAGTTTGCTGTAACGAGCAATCTGAACACTTCCTGCACTGTTTTCCACTCTGTTAGTTAATATAAACATAATTCACCCATTGCTGATATGAGGTGAATTAATGCTTTCAATGTTAGAGGTGTCCAAAGGCGTCTATATGAAGTAAAGGGTTAAAGAGTTTATTCAACCTCTTCTTATAATAATTGCTACAGATAAACAGGGGAAGTAATTTAACATCAGAAACTAACCCCACCCCTTGGCGGCCATGTTTATTAACGAATCAAAATGGCTTGAACAAACTTGGTAGAGTCACCCAAGTAACATTCCTGTGAAATTATATTAAAATCGAGCCAGTAGTTTCTGACAAGAAGATTTTTTAAGTTTTTACTATAGCTTATATAATAACTAATCCCACCCCCTGGCCGCCATGTTTTTTGACGAATCAAGATGGCTTGAATAAACTTTGAAGAGGGTCACCCAAGAAACATTTCTGTGAAATTATTTTAAAATCGAGCCAGTAGTAACTGTTTCTGACAAGAAGATTTGCTAAGTTTTTACTATAGCTTATATAGTAAACTAACCTCACCCCCTGGCTGCCATGGTTTTTGACGAATCAAGATTGCTTGAACAAACTTGGTAGAGGGTCACCCAAGGAACATTTCTGTGAAATTATTTTAAAATCGAGCAAGTAGTTACTGTTTCTGACAAGAAGATTTTTCAAGTTTATACTATAGCTTATATAGTAAACTAACCCCACCCCCTAGCAGCCATGTTTTTTTATTAATCAAGATGGCTTGAATCAACTTTGTAGAAGGTCACCCAAGGATCATTTCTGTGAAATTATTTAAAATCGAGCTAGCAGTTTCTGACAAGAACATTTTTAAAGTTTTTACTATAGTTTATATTGTAAATTAACCCCATCCCCTGGCCGCCATGATTTTTGACGAATCAAGATGGCTTGAAGAACTTGGTAGAGGGTCATCCAAGGAACATTTCTGTGAAACTATTTTAAAATCGCGCCAGTAGTTCCTGACAAGAAGATTATTTAAGTTTTTACTATAGCTTATAATTATAGTAAACTAACCCCACCCCCTGGCTGCCAAGGTTTTTGACAAATCAAGATTGCTTGAACAAACTTGGTAGAGAGTCACCCAAGTAACATTTCTGTGAAATTATTTTAAAATTGAGCCAGTAGTAACTGTTTCTGACAAGAAAATATTTTAAGTTTTTACTATAGCTTATATAGTAAACTAACCCCACACCCTGGCCGCCATATTTTTTGATGAATCAAGATGACTTGAACAAACTTGGTAGAGGGTCATCCAAGGAACATTTCTGTGAAACGTTTTTAAAATCGAGCCAGTAGTTTATGACAAGAAGATTTTTTTTTAAGTTTTTACTAATTAAACTTGCCCCGCCCCCCTGGCGACCATGTTTTTGACGAATCAAGATGGTTTGAACAAACTTGATAGAGGGTCACCCAAGGAACATTTCTGTGAAATTATTTTAAAATCGAGCCAGTAGTTTCTGACAAGAAATTTTTTCAAGTTTTTACTTATTAAACTTGCCCCGCCCCCTGGTGACCATGCTTTTTGACGAATCAAGATGGCTTGAACAAACTTGGTAGAGGGTCACTCAAGGATCTTTTCTGTGATATTATTTTAAGATCAAGCCAGTAGTAACTGTTTCTGACAAGAAGATTTTTTAAGTTTTTACTATAGCTTTTAAAGTAAACTAACCCCAACACCTGGCTGCAATGTTTTTTGATGAATCAAGATGGTTTGAACAAACTTGGTAGAGGGTCACCCAAGAAACATTTCTGTGAAATTATTTTAAAATCGAGCCAGTAGTAACTGTTTCTGACAAGAAGATTTTTTAAGTTTTTGTTATAGCTTATATAGTTAACTAACCCCACTCACTGGCCGCCATCGTTTTTGACGATTCAAGATTGCTTGAACAAACTTGGTAGAGGGTCACCCAAGAAACATTTCTGTGAAATTATTTTAAAATCGAGCCAGTAGTAACTGTTTCTGACAAGAAGATTTTTATAGCTTTTACTATAGCTTATATAGTAAACTTACCCCACCCCCTGTCTGCCATGGGTTTTTGACGAATCAAGATTGCTTGAACAAACTTGGTAGAGGGTCACCCAAGGAACATTTCTGTGAAATTATTTTAAACTCGAGCCAGTAGTTTCTGACAAGAAGATTTTTTTAAGTTTTTACTAATAAAACTTGACCGCCCCCTGGCGACCATGTTTTTTGAAGAATCAAGATGGCTTGAACAAACTTGGTAGAAGGTCACTCAAGGATCTTTTGTGTGAAATTATTTTAAAATGGAGCCAGTAGTTTTTGACAAGATCATTTTTATAGTTTTTACTATAGCTAATATAGTAAACTTACCCCACCCCCTGTCTGCCATGGGTTTTTGAGGAATCAAGATTGCTTGAACAAACTTGGTAGAGGGTCACCCAAGGAACATTTCTGTGAAATTATTTTAAACTTGAGCCAGTAGTTTCTGACAAGAAGATTTTTTTAAGTTTTTACTAATAAAACTTGACCCACCCCCTGGCGACCATGTTTTTTGAAGAATCAAGATGGCTTGAACAAACTTGGTAGAAGGTCACTCAAACATCTTTTCTGTGAAATTATTTTAAAATGGAGCCAGTAGTTTTTGACAAGATCATTTTTTAAGTTTTTACTATAGTTTATATAGTGAACTAACGCCAATCCCTGGCCGCCATGTTTTTTGATGAATCAAGATGGCTTGAACAAACTTGGTAGAGGGTCACCAAAGGAACATTTCTGTGAAATTATTTTAAAATGGAGCCAGTAGTTTCTGACAAGAAGATTTAAGTTTTTACTATAGCTTATATAGTGAACTAACGCCAACCCCTGGCCGCCATGTTTTTTTATGAATCTAGATGGCTTGAACAAACTTGGTAGAGGGTCACGAACACCCAAGGAATATTTCTGTGAAATTATTTTAAAATCAAGCCAGTAGTTTCTGACAAGAAGATATTTGAAGTTTTTACTATAGCTTATGTATAGTAAACTAGCCCCACCCTCTGGCCGCCATGTTTTTTGATGAATCAAAATTGCTTGGTCAAATTTGGTAGAAGGTCACTCAAGGATCTTTTCTGTGAAATTATTTTAAAATGGAGCCAGTAGTTTTTGACAAGATCATTTTTTAAGTTTTTACTATAGCTTATATAGTGAAATAACGCCAACCCCTGGATTTGGTAGTCTTCAAGATCCCCCAAGGAAAATTTCTGTGAAATTATTTTAAAATCGAGCCATGCAGTAGTAACTGTTTCTGACAAGAAGATTTTTTAAGTTTTTACTATAGCTTATATAGTAAACTTACCCCACCCCCTGGCTGCCATGGGTTTTTGACGAATCAAGATTGCTTGAACAAACTTGGTAGAGGGTCACCCAAGGAACATTTCTGTGAAATTATTTTAAAATCGAGCCAGTAGTTTCTGACAAGAAGATTTTTTTAAGTTTTTACTAAAAAAATTTACCCGCCCCCTGGCGACCATGTTTTTTGAAGAATCAAGATGGATTGAACAAACTTAGTAGCGGGTAACCCAAGGAACATTTCTGTGAAATTATTTTAAAATTGAGCCAGTAGTTTCTGACGATACCGTATTATTTCCTCTTCAGTTAATGGATTACAAACTTTACTTAACAAGTTGCATGTTTACTGTCAAAAATGGAATATAACTGTCAATACTGATAAAACCAAGGTAATGATATGCTAACAGGGTACACGAACCGAACACACTTATTTATTATATACGTATATGGGAATCGCATTTACATCCAATGGCAAATTATTTCATTCACAGAAAGCACTTGCAGAACAAGCGATGAAAGCCCTCTTTTCATTTGATGTTTTGTTCAACAAAATTCTGTTAATTTAAGTGAAAAAATTTAACTTTTTGACAGTATGATATTACCAATTCTGAACTCTGGCTGTGAAATATGGGGTTTTCATATTGCACCTGATATAGAACAGGTTTTATATCTATAATTTCTAAAGAAATTCTAAATGTAAGAAAATAAACTACTAGCGCTGCAGTCTATGGAGAACTCGGCAAGGTGCCAATATATATAACAAGGAAAGATAGAATTTTATTTTGAAGTTAGCTGAATTAATACATTAAACACATGTACAATAAGAACGAAATGTTTCACTGGCTAGTCTTAAATTTCATTATTTGATTGTTTTAAATTGTTTCATATGTGTTAATATCTACTTATATCAACAATTGATAAAAAACACACAAAAAAACACACACACACAAAAACATTAGCAGTACTGAAGTAGTACCTTAGTATAAAGTTATATGAATATAAAAAAAAGTGAGAAGTTAATAGAATGTACCGATACTCATATTGTGTATACCGGTATTTATATTATATTTTACTCGATATTGAAATGTTTCATGTTAAAAACCTGTATAAACTGCTTAAATGTAAAGGGTGATTACAGGACATTGTAAATCTTTATGCCTATTAAAGAATTGAAATTGAATGAAAAATAAATTTTGAAAAGAAAACCAGTTTTGAACAGTAGAACAGCGATATTGTAGAAGTATGCCAATTGCCTTCACCATTTATGTTATATCATGGTGGCCAAAATATACTTCCAACAAATTGGCGTCACCAGATTTCAATCACATGAATGGATGACGTAATGTGTCAATCTAAAATGACACGAGGCTATAAAAGAGCAAATAAATGAAAGAAGATAAACAGCACTAACCTTTCACATAAGTGAATATTTCTAAATGGACTTATTCTATAACAATGTAAATTCACTTAAAAGCATGTGGTTGTTTAATTTTTCAATTTCAGTTTTTAAAAAATGACATAGTAAACATTTAAAATACTGATTTAAAAAAAAAAGAATTTAAACTTAAAAAGTTATTTCAATGTTAACTTTGTTAATGAATCTATATATCCACCTCTTCTTAGCCATTTCTGCAACTATTAATTGTTTTTATTCTACATTTGAGGATACTATCATAATGAAGTATCAGCTTTCTTTTTTTTAATATAGCGCCGCAGAATCTTGTTAACAATGAACCCTAGCTGTATGTAATTTTCGGACAATTTTCACTATTTTTCCCTTAGAAAATGGTCAATATTAATTAAAAATTGTTTTTAATTCACATTATTAAATTAGTTATTTTATTTCCTGTGATGAGATTATAACTTTAATACAGATAAAACGTAATTTATGCTACCTTTACGCCAGGATTGATTGAAAATTAGATTCACGCTCACTTGCAAAAAATACTCTGGTTCAAGTTCTTGAATTTTTTATAATGTTAAACTTTACTGAATTCACTACAATATGACTGAATTAAAAATTCAAGCTAGTTTTATCATAAATTCGAACTCAAATTAAAAATGAAACACTTAAAAACACACAATGTTTGCCTGCTATTTTGGATGACGTCGTATTTTATGTAAGTTTTCTTGACACCATCTAAAATCACAAGCAAACTTCATGTTTATTTGAGTGTTAAATTAAATTTAAATTCAAATTTATAATAAAATTAGCACAAACACCCTCTTTTTTTTATTCAGTCATACTTTAGTACATTTTTATGTATATTATTCAAATACATATTCTTTTACATAAAACATAACTTTAAACAAACAAGAAATGTCACTGGTCAGTGTCGCATGCCCCCAAAATTGTCTGTGAAACAACAATACATTCTATAATAGGTAGCGATGTATCCATGAATATCAAGAGTCATGGACTGACATTTCAGACTAGACACGCAATTTCATGTTTTTTTCCCTTAAAGTGTGACCTTGACCTCTGTGTAACCTTGACCATGACATCTTATGTAAAGGTCTGGGTATTTCTACAGGTAAATGCAAGTGACACATCATCATGACATATTGATCACTTGTATCAAGCTATTTTAAAATCCTTCCATGTAAAACAAAGTTATAGACCAGAAATTAAATACCAAACAAACTGAAAGTGTGACCTTGACCTCTGAGGTATGGTTCTTGGTTTTAACGAGACACTTTGTCATGTCATGTTGATCAATTAATAAATAGAGCCAAGTGCTTTTGAAATCCATCCATGTATGATAAAGTTACAGACTGGACAGACTCAAAGTGTGGTTGAACAAATTCAAAGTGTGCCCTTGACCTTTAAGGTATGGGTTTGGGTCTTAGGTGCGACACATCATCATGTCATCTTGATCAATTGAGCTAAGTTAAAGACAAAGTTACAGACCAGACACAAAATACATGCGAAACTTTATCATGTCGTGTTGATCAACTCGGCCAAGAGTTTTTGAAATTTATCCATAGGTGATAAAGTTACCGTATATCGTCGGCCATAAGGCGAGTCGGGCCATAAGTCGAGGGGACTTTTTGACCTTCAGATCTCAGTTTTTTGCATTGACCCTTCCTTAAGTCGACCCAGAATTTTCGAAAAGAAAGTGGGTGAGATTTGGGTCACCTAAATGTTAAAATTCCTACAGTAGCGATTGCCTGCACTCACAACTGACCTTACGCCAGTATACGTTCATGTACCGTTATCGAATCAACGGCAAATATGATGCCGACAAACAAATGCAGTCTTCTGTTGAATATTTGGTATATTCTGTAATCCGTGGATAAGTGTCACCACATATGTGGGAATGCAAATTGCAATAATCGGTTACTTCTGACCCAAATATCCCAAGGCAATTTTCGGCATATATGTTTACACCCCGTGCCAACATCGTATAGGTTGCTAGGCAAGGCAATCGTTCGGCTGACCAAGATCAAGGTTTCCCTTGCATAGAGTTAAAACATCAAGCGTCTAATTGAAACCGATCATTTTTTTCAACTGTCAATCAGAGTTTTCCATGAACAAAGTAACTTTCCACGTATGACGTAATCATCCTTTGTGTTTGCGAGATGCATAGTTGATTGACAAGAGTGTAATTCAATTCTGCACTTTGTTGTCATTGTTCATATAGACTGTTGCTGAAACTGAAATTCGACGTTCAAAACTTCAGTAGGAGCTGACCGTTGGTAAAAAAAATCATCACTCGGGACTAGGACAGGGCCATAAGTCGAGTAGGGATTCAGAGAGTGATTTTGGAGTCTGAAAAATTCGACTTATGGCCGACGATATACGGTACTGGCCGGATATGAAATCTCAAACAGACTGAAAGTGTTGTCAAACAGAGTTAAATTGTGACCTTGACCTTTGAAGTGGGAGATTGGGTGTTACATGCGACATGCTCTGTTGATCATTTTTAGCAAGTATTTATAAAATCCATCTATGCATGACAAAGTTACAGGCCAGACACAAAATCTCACCCAGACTCAAAGTGTTGTCAAACAAAACTCAAAGTGTGACCTTGACCTTTGAGGTACAGGTGTAGGTCTTTGGCGCAACACGTCATAATGTCATGCTTATGAATTGAGCTAAGTGTTTTTGAAATTTATCCATAGGCGACAAAGTTACAGACCAGACACAAATTTAAATTGTGACCTTGACCTTTGAAGTGGGAGTCTGGGTGTTACACGCAATACGTCAACATTAAGTTGATCATTTGTATCAGGTATTTATGAAATCCATCTATGCATGACAAAGTAACAGGCTGGACACAAAATCTTACCCAGACTCAAAGTGTTGTCAAACAAACTCGAAGTGTGACCTTGATCTTTGAGGTACGGGTGTGGAGGCATAAAAATGTTTACAATAAGAATATCATTGACTTGGTCAGCATTTTCTGACTGGTCAGCGTTTTTTCTCGTATAATTTGGCCAGCCTATATTATAACCGACATCAGCTATGAATGTCAGTGTTTTAGAGTGGCCAAATTTTGAATTATTATTGATTACATTACAAGGGAAATCGTCTGAAAGATACGTTCCACCAGGGGGCGCTGTTAACAAGAAATTGCTGTACTATATTTGAAACAAGAGCTGTCAGAGGGACAGCGCCCTTGACTATTCCAATATTTGTCACAGAAGTACAAATTTTATTGAGATTGACGACAAATCAAAGCAAATAAGAGTTATCTAACTTACAAAATTAACAAAATTTAGTAGGTCTTATAACTGCAATATCTTGTAGTAGGGTTGATGACTGGGAATGCTTGTGTAAAGTTTCAAATCAATACATGCTATAAATACTGA
This sequence comes from Panopea generosa, assembly GCA_029582155.1. NCBI lineage: Eukaryota > Metazoa > Mollusca > Bivalvia > Adapedonta > Hiatellidae > Panopea > Panopea generosa. The sequence goes on along the minus strand of CM055898.1, from coordinate 56,975,402 downwards.
GATATAGACATTGACGGTACTTGCACGCAAAACTTTAACCAGAATTCCTAAGTCAAACAAAGACAATAATTTGCATTGTATTCATGCAAGAGTTATCTAAATAAGTTATTGTAGTAAGGTTGATGACTGGAAAGACATGTGTGAAGTTTCAAGTCAATACATGCAATGGTTACTGAGATATGGACTTGATGGTACTTGCACGCAAAACTTTAACCAGATGTTCTAAGTCAAACAAAGGCAATAGTTTGCATTATATTCATGCAAGAGTTATCTAACTTAGTTATTGTAGTACAGTTGATGACTAGGAAGGCTTGTGTAAAGTTTCAAGTCAATACTATTGGCTTTTCAGCCATACTAAGATATATACTGTATATTCCCTTATTAACGCCCCCACTCTAATAAATGCACCCCACCTATTTTTCTGAAAAATTGAAAAATAAAACGTATATATGCGATTTGAGTGCGTATTCGCCCATCTTTCCCTGATCGATTATTTTGTTACACAGACATCAATTAGCGAAGTGTTTATTACTTTTGGACTCTTTAACCCATTGTTTATATCTTGGGTGACCACTTAACCACTTTTGGTTGAACAAATACTTCCCCATATTTGCTGTTTAATACTAGTAAAAATGCCGTCTGCCGATTAAAACATAACAAAACGTCGGAAAATGCGGTGAGTCTTTGTACGCTGAAAGCTCATTGTTCCACGTTGATAAGAGCAAGCGTCCAAGTGATTTAAAGTGAAGAGTACACTGACCATAAATTCGGATATTTCAGTATGCAGACTAGTAATTTCATACAGATTTTCAGCTTTTTTTCATCCTTTGTCGATTATTTCATTCACTGTAAAATAATTCTGAACCACTTTTTTGGGGATTTAAACCAGATTTAAGTTTTTTTTTCATGGTTTTATTGTATTTTTAACTGTTGTTAAATTTGCTTTTTTTTATCTTTTATAAACGCCCCCACCTTGTAAAATGTAACGCCCCGGGGGCGTTTATTAGGGAATATACGGTATTCCAGTTTTAAATTATGATTTTTTCACCTGAAAAAGTCAACAATGTCTGAGATATAATTCAGGATAGCTGAAATACATACCTGAGCAATCTAAAAATCATTATACGATTGTTTTGAAAGATCTCTAGCAACACGGTTAAACACGTAATTGGGGAGTTTATCTTTAGTACAGTGGTTTTGAATATCAAGCAATAGTTTTTACAAGATGTTTCACGACTTGTGGTTGGCTCCTTCAAAAATAGGGCATTCACAAAACAAGACGTATTGGCAATTTGAAACATATATGGGACATGTAGTAGATTGTTAATTTTTTTTATTTTTAAATTTTTTTTTCACAAAAAAGTAGACGTCACTAGAGGATTAAAATCTTTAGAGATAAACAGTATCTATAATGACTTACAAACAGTAAATGTTAAGGATTGTTACAACTTATTTCATTATTGTCTATTTTCAGACTGTGTTCATTTTTTCTGACTTAACGACTTAACAAATAGACCGCTCTTATTTATGAACACGGTCGTATTATAATGAAAAGTTGTTTTCTCACTAGTATCGTAATTGGTGGGATAATTTTTAATAAAGATTCATATTATTTCCATAGCATATGCATAAACAACAACTATAATGCATGTATTAAATCCTGCACATGTTTTATACACAACGTCTACATGATCATACACCCTAAACTGACGACCCTGCTGTATCCAGGTGATCAATGCCATGTCACCATTTAAATCACTTAAAATGTGACTTTTGTAGCTAACTGACAATCTTAATCTCCCTTTGAACTCCTTAGTGCCCCCTTTTAACCCCTTAGTACCCCCTTTGCAGTACCAAGTGCCTTTATTTTGTTTGCAATAGGTAACCATTAGCTCAGTCTATAGAGCACAAGACTTCTAGTCTCGGGTTGTGGGTTTAACTCCCAGGACTGGCCAACTAAAAATACTAACAATAGTTCATAAGGAACTTTAAACCAAGGGCCCATGTGATGGTACCGATACTATACATCAAGCATGCTTAATAGAACCAGAAGAAACTTATACCTGGTTTCCATCTGTATCCAAGTGATTAATGCCGTGGCATAATTCAAATTATTCAAAATGTGTCCTTTATGGCTAACTGACAATCTTAATCTTAATATGAAACCCCTTAAAAGTCCTTAGTGTCCCTTTGAACTCCTTAGGGGCATTTAGTAGGACCCCTAACTTTAGTCAAGGTTTTATGTTAACTGAATAATGGGTATAGTTGTTTCAGGCCTGTATCAGAAAACGACTTTCTTTCTTATATCAGATGCATGATTTCTTATATTTTTCATTGCATTGATACTGTTGACATTTGTGCAGGAAGTTGAAATATGTGCGCGCGATATTTGTAATTTTCGGAAGTGATCGAAGAAAAGGCTACAGCATCATACACGACGATGACAGCTATTAAAGTGCTCGTCCTCTCTATACTTACATACGGGTCTTTTTTCTGTTAAAAGATCTATTGTTATATCTCCAACAGATGTTTCTATTAGGACAGCCATTCTCTATTCGTAAGCACAAATGGAAGAGGCTATTTATCAAGTCACTGCGCATGATCAATATTTTTTCATATTCGCAATATCTCTGCTGCGAATATGAAAAACCGAAACCTCCATTTTTGGAGAGTAGTGAACCTTCTTGACGTTATATTAGATTTTTATGCATTGTGAAGGAGAAATTATATTCTCTTGACGAATATATATTATATTTTTCTACATTGTGAAGGAGAAATAACATTTATACATTGTTTGTTAGTGTTCTGTAAATATCATAATAATATGACATAAAATTGGTTTTACCAATGGGAGTTTGTAATTGTAGGTTTTTGTGAGTATAACATTAACAATGTAAATCGATAACTTACATACCTTCATAACACAAATTGTTACCCCCCCCCCCCCCACACACACACACACCAAACCCCACACACATACAAACATGTATATGAAACTACCATTATAAGAGCTTAAAAGCAAAAACATCAAAATAATGCACCGCATTAAAATGCACCCCACCAACAAACAGATCTATAACAGTATACTGCAGTCTCAACAAACGTTTACTCTTCGAGAAAAAAATGACAGTGATTGTTTGTATTTATACTTATTAAAGAGTGGTTTAAAACATTAAATATTATTCTTTAACTTCTGTGTATCAATATTTATTGTGGTTTTTATTGTAGAAATTGTAAATACAGAAAAGAGGTAATACTTTCTTAACTTTACACAGGAAGTCTATCAGGGAGAAAGTCTTTGTAGTACACGAAAGTATAAACTCCTCCAAGGAGTGAGATGTCAGTGCAAGTCTGACCTTGGACAAATCAATAGACTTCCATTATTTTTTCATATAAAGGCTTTCAATTGTGTAATGATGCAGACTTTGGTTAAAATATTTGGTATGAAATATGGCTTATTTATACAAATAAGACAAACATTAAGCAAATGTTAACTTATAAACTTTTTAAACCGTATTTAGTTTCCATTCAGTAAGGCAAATTGAAATAAAAATAAAGAATATTTAAATACTTGCATACAATCTTTCAGTCTGTATGTCAACTATATATATAGTGTGTTATTGTCAGTCACTTCAATTATTAATAATTGTATTCTATTTTTTTTATAATGTAAATCTTAAACCCAAAATAATACTGGTGTGTATGGCATGCTAACACAAATAGTGCGAGCAGTGCCTGAGGAGTTCCGAATGAGCCATTCTCGACTTTCCAGTAGACCATAATATACTTTCGTTTACGCCGGTTGCCTGGTTCTCGGACCCAAAATGCTCTCAGCATTGCCTTTGCATCTAGGGCCTGCAATTGGCCCAGTATGCGCTAATGTGATAGGTTTCCGTTCTCATGAAGCATTCTTTCGATAGCGGGGAACCACACATGTAAACAGCAACCGCTCAGTAAATAATGACAGACTCACAACTGCGTCAATTTGAATATGTTTCTATTATCCAAATTTTAGGCGCTTATGAAGCAAAACCTAAGCTTTAGTTTGATATATTATAAAATATCTCTGGAAGGACAAACGTGAAGAAATCTTTTCAGTCAGTGAACTGTGATTCGTTTCTCCACCCAATGCGTCATATTTTATCAGGTTTTATCAATATTTTTATGGTTTCATTTATGGAAAGTCATGCCCAACTCATACGTTTCGACTGGCTTTAGTAAGTATTGTAATGAATGTGCCAGTTATAAGTGGATCAGTACCAATAACGGATCAAAAATTGTTTACTTGTAAATTTTCGTCAAAACTACTATGATAATTAAATTAAAAATATAACTGTCATTCACATTACTTTTCAAACTTCAGATAAACAAAACGAGAATATAAACATCCGTACAATAAGACAATGATCGCGGAAACGCTTTGTCACCCATTCCGTTGACATCTGAGATTTTGCCTCGTATTAAACCGAAAGTAGATTTGTTTGCTGCATATCTCCATAATGAAACGAGGTATGTACATACTTTTGAGTTTTATTTGATGTCACAACAACAAATAGCATATCACTTGATTTTGGTTATTAAAAAATCTTGACACGAGATTACCAAGGGATTAATACAGGCCAGTCTCAGTACCTTTAGCGGATCACATTTTGGATGCGTGATGTTTTTGAGGGAACATTCGAAAAACCATGTTATCAATTAAATGGCATTGAAAACTTTGGTTATTTTGACATTTATCTTTTGGTGAGCAATCAAATACCTCTTTGAATGTATAACAGTAAGCCTGACTGTCCGTCTGTCTTCACGTTTACAAGTAATGAAAATTGGATGGAATTTGATGTACTGCAGTAGATTATCGTTGAAAGGGTTGGTGTTGCATACTAAACTCTGACAAACATAATTGTTTTCTTTAACGCTGGAAGCTATAAGACTTAAAAAAAAAATGTTGACTCTTTAATGACATTTGCTAGTGCCTTCTTTACTGTAGATGGTCGAGTGAGTTTATTTGAACAAAACGAAAGGCCGTTAACCATATTTACAGAGAAAGAAGAGGAGCCAATGGCGGTGTGGCTCAGTGAAATGGTGATGCTGGGTACGGGTCTGTTTGTGAGTTTTTAGATTTAGTAAAAAGACATTTAGTAAAGAAAGAAAACCGATAGACAACCTTTAGAGATGGTAGGCCTGAGCATAGCTGGTATGAAGCTTTTAAAATTAGAAACGCTCTTATCATATCAACGCGACTAGAGACCCGTTTGGATCTGAGAAGATCACAGGTCACAAAAGAGGTGACAGATAGTCGGTACAACACATTTACTTGATAAACCAAACAGAATCTGGAATACCGATGAAACAGGCTTTAACCTGGGCAGAAACTTGGCAAAAGTCATAGGTCCAAGCAGGAGTGATGTACACGTTCCCCGGCCACATCACTGCTTTGGAAACAGCGTTTAACTGTAATGCATCAGGGCCAATGATGCCACCATTTTTCTTTTGAATGGATTAGTATTTTAGTCCCAGAACCTCACTGAACATCATAGTATTATATCATTTGTAATCATGAATTTCATATTTAGTTACAGTAGTGTGAGAGAATATCAATTTAGAACGATGATATAACACGGATAGCCTGTTAGTGGTGACGTTCAAAATTGAGTATTAGTTTGGTGTTTGTCTAGTTATGAAAACTCATTTATATTTAATTGGTTACATTTGTTAGTTTCTTTAATCTGAAATAAATAAATTTCAGTTATCTCGTAAATTTCTTTCATTTTGTTACCATAATAAACATAACATTTATTAATTAATTTAACAGTTTACACGTAGGCATTGAAATAATGTGTGAAGAAATGTTTAAATATTTCTGAAATATTTATTGATTTTGCCTCTATCTATCAAACTTAATTCTTATGTTCTATGCATGCAGTATTCCAATGTTTGCTTGAAATGTTACGTGCACAGGAAATGCACAATGAAACAATGGCGAAGAATTATTTCCTTGTCTATACGATACGAAATCTTTTCAAGATTTTTATTCACACTTATCCAGGCTGGTATAGCTAAAATAGTTCTAAACTGTCAGTGCAATTCATGGTTTGATGACCCCATTTGTTCTGACAAAAAAGATAATTATCGAACTGAAAAATAGTGTTGTTTTAACTTGCTGAATGATTTAGGAAACTAATATTCCTTCAGTTTTACCAATGAACTTTATGACTACGAGGTGCTCTCGTAAAGTTATGTTAACCTCACTCAGCTGATCCTTAAAAAAATATTTGTTTGCTGTGCTCCGACCCAGTATTTTTCATGCGGTTAAGAAGCTAGCTATTTATTTCATTAGCCAGAATTTGATTTTTTAAACAAAAATAGACAGAAATCATGAAAGTCGATAAGTTTGTGTAGCTGCAATTGTGAGTTGGTAGGAGCACGGCAAACATATTTTTATGAACGGCACAACCTCAAGTCAATGTGATGTTTTTAAGATATTCCCTGAGGATGGAGTAAGCGCATACAAATATCACGTGATCCGATAATGGCATAGTTGATCCTTTATTGGTGCTTCCACAGCCTTTTGTAAATTGTAAATACCCATGTAACGGTGAACTAGTTCAAAGAATAGTTGGCTGGTGTGTTCAGAGAGAATATTTTTTCTTTCAGTTAACATATCTTCTAAAATAGTTTATGCGATTAGATTAGTGTATGTAACGATTGTTTCACTAGTGATCCGCTATTGGCACATTCACTGTATGTCCTGATTATGGGGTGCCGTTTTACTATTTAACCTCAATGAGTGATATCACTCATTTGAATAGGTGATATTACTCATTCGAATAGGTGATATCACTCATTAGAATAAGTGATATCACCTATTTGAATCGAATGAGTGATATCAGAATCGAATGAGTGATATCACCTATTCAAATGAGTTATATCAATAGGTGATATCACTTATTCGAATAAGTGATATGAATGAGTGATATCACTAATTCCAATGAGTGATATCACCTATACAAAATGAATTTAAACAATGATTTCTACCAAGGATGTTAACATATTTAATAAAATATAGATGTAGATCTTTAACGAGAATAAAATGGAAATATCAAATATATTGTGTAAAAAAATATGTTATATTGTGAATGTAGAATATTAATTGGCTTATTCCTTCATCATTTTACAAGAATATTTATTTTGGTGGCTGAGGGTCCTCTTCTGTCGGCTGCAATCAAACAAAATGGCTACCGGTTCTATGCAAGACATGATAAACTCAGCCCTCACTGTCATTGAAATTGCGGGTTCAGAATCTGACGAGGAGCTTGTTGATAGGTTTATAAAGATCAATTATCAATACTTTTAGGCCAAGAGGGAACGATTAATGTAGATCTAAAAATTTGAAACTTGTCAACAGTAACCTAAAGAGCGAGCAGGTCTATCTGGATCCTAGCCTGGATCTAGCCGATAAATACAAAATTCTCCCTCGCCATTTTCCCCAAAGTAGTTCCTAAAGTCTACTTGCAGTCAAGATCAGTTAAGATACATAGATCTATTATTTAATTACATGAAAGTGTGTCGTAAACAAACTTCTTTGACATTTTAATGTCATTACACTTTGACAAGTTAGATACGAGTTGGGGATCAAGTTACCAGATTAACCAATCGGCGTTGATTTCGATGGTAGCGTAAACAAATAACCTGGCAACAACCAACTCGTTGCGATTAGTTTACATTTTACAATTTAAAATAAGTGATAGAGTCTGCCCGTTTTTATATTGACGTGGTAACATACTAAAGATATCAATATTGTATTTATAACTGAGCAAGACACCCGTTTTGAAAGATTGTAACAACAAAATCGATTTGCTTGCATTGTTCCAATGTGTGATAAAAAAACAGGCAAATTTCGGCGTTCTCGTAACAATGTGTATATTCAGCAGAGGTGGAAATTATAATGTATCAAATCGTTTAAATAAATGGACATGTTAACATTCTATTGTTTATTATACTTTTTTTGATAAATTCTAAAACCGGCTCTTTGGCTGCTTCAGCCGTATTTCATCATACATTTACTGCTACATCAAATATATATATATATATATATATATGCTGAATCATTTTCATCATGTATTCACTGCTGAATAATTAAGCAGGGATCAGTCTGTTTTTTCTTGCTTGATAAATTGAATGAGTGATATCACTGATTCATTTCGAATGAGTGATATCACTGATTCCTTTCGAATGAGTGATATCACTGATTTGAATGGGTGATATCACTGATTCAAATAAGTGATATCACTAATTCATTTTGAATAGGTGTTATAACTCATTCGCATATGAATGAATGATATCACTTATTCGAATGAGTGATATAACCTATTCGAAAGAGTGAAAACACTTATTGAGGTTAAATAGTCAAATGGCACCCCATAACTGATGATATCAAATACGTATAAAATAGTTTTTAGTGAAACAGTCGTTATTTGAATACCCCATCCAGTTTTAATGTTTTAAATTAATTTTGTATCCTGCTCATCATACACACTATATATAATGGCAGTAAATAAAAATGTAAGTAATTTCCATTATTTTGATGTATCATATGTCAAGATAGTCAAAATATTGGCTGAAATAACTTGATTTTTAAACATGCATGCATAGCCTTGTTAAAGACTGACATTTTGCTGTTTCAGCTACTTATAAAGTACACATGCTACCCATGTTGAGCTCAACTATATGTAATTAAAGAATACGGCCTGAGCATTGTTTTGATATATGATATAGCATGGTTGTCCATGTGTAAACTAGTTGAGCAGCAACTTTTAAAGAGAACCTTTTGAAATCTGAAGACCCCATCCAATTTAAACATTTTTTTTTAATATTGTGCACATCAGAAGCATTCTATTTAGTTGCAGTAAAGAAAGCTGCAAATATTTCCCTATCATTTCGATATATCATTTGTTATGATAGTCAAAATATTGGCCAAAATAACTTGATTTTTAGCTCTACTGGCCAAAGGCCAGATGTGCTTATGCGATGGCGCGTTATCTGTCGTCCGTCGTCTGTCGTCTGTTAGTAGCACTTTCTCTGAAACCACTAGGCCAATTAAACTGAAATTTCACACGGATGTTTCTATTGCTTAGGAGACTATACAGAAGTTTTTTTTTCGATCTGAAGTTCAAGATGGCCGCCGTTACTAAAAATAGTCCAAAACTTAAAAAATCTTCTTCTCATGAACGGCCCAACAGATTTTCAAAATGTTTATGTAGTAATGATGACCAACTATAGTATTGTTAGGTTTGTTCAAATGGTGTCCCTAGGGTTAAATATGACCCTGCCCTGAGAGATCAATTAGGGGACACATGTCAATATAATATATTTATATATTTTTTTTTTAAATGGAAATGATGTTGCCTATATCTTCACTAAAGCATTTTTAGGTGAAGGAGGTTAAGATTTGTAAAAATGACTGGGTTCCACTGTCTTAAGGGGTCAAGAGGGGCCCCAAAAGGGTACAAATTGGGTATTACTAAAATCGTTTTCTTAAGAACCGGTATATCAGATTTGTACATATTTGATATAAGTTATCCCTTTGTGTAGGGGTTTGATTGCATATAAGAATTAGGGGCTAAAATATATAGGGACCCTGTAAGGTGACTTAGAATTTTACTTAGGGATACTGTGGGAAAACAGAAAATTCTCTTTTTTTTTTCATTTATTCTGAAAGCACTAGGCCAATTAAACTGAAACTTCACATGGATGTTTCTATTGCATAGGAGACTATACAAAAGATTTTTTTATATCTAAAATTCAAGATGGCCACCGTTACTAAAAATAGTCCAAAACTAAAAAAATCTTCTTCTCATGAACGATCCAACAGATTTTCAAAATGTTTATGTGGTAATTATGACCAACTATAGTTTTGTTAGATTTGTTCAAATGGTGTCCCTAGGGTTAAAAATGACCATGCCCCGATGTTTCTATTACATAGTAGAATTTCAAAAAGTGCTATTGCCACTATGAGTCAGTAGAGCGTTCTCAGGCCCTCTTGGGCCTCTTGTTGTACATGCATTCATACACTTGTTAAAGAATGAAATTTTGCTGTTTCTGCTAACTATTAAGTACACATGCTACCTATGTTCAGCTCAACTATATGTAATTAAAGAATACGGCCTGAGCATTGTTTTGATATATGATATAGCATGATTGTCCATATGTAAACTAGTTGGACAGCAAATTGAAGTTCACCATTCATCATTTAAATTCTCTTTGTAGCTAATTATTGCAAATCAAAAAATGCAGGAAAGACAATCGCAATGTCCTCTGAGTGTCACTCAGTCAAATAATTATTTTCATTTACTGTTTATTTCATGGCAATATGTGTGTTTATAACTCAAACACTTGTAAAGATCTTTATTTACAAAAGCAGTATTGATATATTATTTCTATCTGCCTGGTGCATTACAGAGGCAATTTTTGTTGGCAAGATATTCAGAATATAAAATTCTATAGAGTTTACTGATCATATTTGTATTATACATATTAATATAAATATACACCCGAAAACAGTTATATTAAGCACTCCCTCAACCCCTACCCACAACCCTCAACTCTAATTTTGGCATAACCACAATGTGAAAGGGTATCCAGCAATGATAAACTGTGCATGCTTGAACAAGATTATTTCAACTGTAGATCCATTTTCATGAACTGGTACCCCTGATATATTGCCCTATGCTGAGAGAAATGTATGTCAGCAGTCCGTATAGCTCAGTCGGTGTATGTAACCTGTTAGGAAAGAGATGTATGCCAGCAGTCCGGCTAGCTCAGTCGGTAGAACATTCACCCTGTAAGCGAAAGATCCCAGGTTCGAGTCCCAGACTGGCTGCATATTTTCTTGTCTTGTTACATTGTATGTTTTTTTTACAAAATGTACCCCTTATTTATACCTGTTGTAGACATTACCATTGTGAATTTATTACGCTATTTAAGTAAACTTTGATTATTTTTTCATATTATGTCTTCATAAAACAAATCTAAATTACATAGTAATACAACTGGTAAGTCGTGATACATAACACCTTAAAATATCAGTAAAGAGTTTCATTTTAAATATATTAATGCGTATAAATATAACATTATTAATGTATACAGTCATGTAAATAATTATAATTTCTGTGCTGTGCTTATATATATAGCTTCAAAATGCATCCTTATAGTACAATGAAGTACATCCATCTTTAAGATGGAAGATGTTGGTTCAGTCCCAACTAAGGATATCTGTTAGAGGCTTTTTACTGCACAATGCAAATCTGTTTTGTATATATGAAATGAAGATAGTAAAAATGCTTTGATCTGTAAGTTGGGATGTGTTTATTTCAGGAATGATAGTACAATTTTGAGTTTTCAGGACAGTTGATGAAAAACATAAGTCTAGTTTAATGTCTGTGAAGTATGTATTATACAGCAATAGTATTCATCTAATGGTTATGTCCGACAGAATTAAGTCAAAGCGTTTATGTTGTACAATGATTGAAAATGTTGAGGTCTCCACCAGAACTTGAACCTGGATCTCTTTTCATATAGAAAAGTGTGCTACATTACACTATAAAGATGTACTCAACACCAGGAACCATATGTATATAATTATGTATGTTATTATTTTAA